>CM031242.1:917810795-919198295 GCA_018340775.1 Taxus wallichiana var. yunnanensis
TAAGATCCACACATCCTTAAAGTGGGTCAATTCTTTAATATGTAGAAGCTTGAATATTTCACCTCTTTCCTTGTTTTCCATAACTAAGACTTTTCACGGTCATACTTTGATATGTCAAGCCCTTATCCCTCCATTTTCTTCCATAACATTGTTACCTTTCCTAACACTAAGCCGATTAAATAGACACTTCACCGCATGCACCCTCTAGTTTCCCTACTTGTCAAAGAGGAGATGTAATGCATCCTTTCCACCAATTTCATAATCCCTATTGAATATTAGTAATGGGGTTTTAATATTGTACTTGTTTCCAAGGTTTTTGGAAATATTCTCATCTCTGTACTAACTTTTGATATCTAAACCTCACTTGTCTTAAAGATGATTTTCCTCTTCCCAATATTTATCAACTCGTGGACCTTAGTGCGAGTGCCATGAGATGATTTCTCTTATCGATGGTTTTTCAAGGTACAATCAGATCGAAATTGCACTAGAAGACCAACATAAGACCTCCTTAATCACTCCTTGGGGGAAATTTTTCTATCGTGTCATGCCCTTTGGTTTGAATTTTTTTGAGCCACCTATCATCAAGCCATGAAATACATCTTTGATGATTTCATCCATAATACTATAGAGGATTATGTTGATGACATTTTGGGTAAATCAAAGCATCAAAGTGACCACGTTTCCATCCTTAAAGTCATTTCGAATGCCTTATCCACTTCTTCCTCTGTCTTAATCCATTCAAGTATGTGTTTGGATTGCTAACCTATAAAATCATTGGCTTTAACATGTCTATGGGGGTATTGAATTTTACCCCACGAAAATCAAAGCCATACTTGAGATTCCTACTCCTTCTAGTCTAAAATAACTATACATTCTTCAAGGATGACTTTAATTAGTTCATCATTTCATCTTGCAACTTTTTGACCATTTCCAACCCTTTCATCACAAATACATTGAATTCCGCTAGAATGATAAGCGCCAAAAATCCTTTAATGATCTCAGGAAATATCTCCTATCCCCACCTATGCTTACACCTCCACGCGAGGGGGAGACTTTATATATTTATGTCTTTTCCTCCATTCATGATCAAGGTTCCATGTTGGCACATCGTGATGAGCAAGGAAGGAAGTGGCAATGTACTAAATCAGTCACACCCTTCATGATTATGAGACTCGCTACATTAAAGTTGAAAAGTTGTGTTGCAATATTTTCTTTGCCACATCCAAGATTTCATTATTTTTTTGTATCAAAAGACTTACGTCGGCACTAGATTTATTCTTCTCAAAACTATGCATTCTAATCCTTATCATAGTGATCAAATTAGTTGAAGGCTCATGATCATGACTAAATTTTACCTCAAATTCATCTCATAAAAATCGATCAACGTCGAGGCTATCACAAATCAATTAGTTTACGCCCCTCTTCCTATTAATCTCCTTCATTAATAGTAATTTCTAGACAAATATATCAATGCCATTGGTCATGAATTTTCCCTCTCAAGATGATACTCATCTTTGATGTCTCTAAGTGTCGATAGGGGAGGCATTGACATCATTATCATTCCTCAATCGAACACCACTATTCTTATCACACATGAACTTAATTTTGAATGCACCAACAATATGACCGAATATGAAGCTCTCATCTTAGGGATATAGAAATATGTCTTACTTGGTGTCCAAATCCTTGATATCTATGGGGATTCTTATCTCATCATTAATCAAGTCAAATGAATATATCAATGTAAGAATGAGATCCTTCAAAAGTATAAGGAAATTGTTGAATTTTTTTTTGAAGCATTCAATTTTTACACTCTTTAAACCATACCGTGGTCATCTAATGGTTTTTCATACAAGTATGGATTTTCTCACCTCTCTCATCCCTTATAATACGAAGAGTATAAAATCTCTGTAATTGTTCATTACGTTGACAAATAAAATCATCTTATTGATTGTGCTAAAATGATAAATCCTAGCCTAATCTAATGTTATGTAAAGAAGTAAATAATAGCTAAATAAATAAATGAAAATGACCCAAGAAAATAAGTAAATATAAATGTAAAACCCTAATGTGCAAGAGGGGTAAGAAAGTCCTTAGCTGATTTGACAAAGGTGTGGGAATGTTTCACAGTGTTAACCAGACAAACATGAGGATGAAATGACCACACAAGAGCATGATAAAGTACATATCGAGCTCTTTTCCTAGACCTGGGCACTGGAGAGGGACAAACATGCTTGTGGGTGACCTGGTATAAGATCTAGATGCCATGGTCTATGGAAATAGTGTGAAACCCTCCTCGAGGTGTCACTAGGTGCTATCCTATAGTTTCTTCCTATAGCACTAGCTTCACTATACTACTCAAGATACCTACAAAACCCCAAGAAAAATATCAAACCCATAAAAATAAAGATGCATATGAAGGGGTCACACTATCCACAATGACCATAATGGTGGAAAAACTAAGTGCTTCATTACATCTCATACCCAATATAGTTTTATGTATGTGTGAAAATCATTCCCTAGGTTTCTTTGTGCGAGTCACACTTTGTGAAATAATGAGCAATAACTAGATGTAGAATATAATAAATGTATGCATGGAAAAACTAGACACCCACCCTATGAAGTGTGATGCAAATTAATCATCCTTGTGTGCATTTTGATGGATCTATATTGATGCAAAATTAGTTTTAGGTCCATTTGATGGATGTAACTATAGATGGTGATAGTAAGTGCTTAATGCTTGGTCCCTCATTATGGTCTCATAACTTTATATTTATGTGGTTCTCTTGATCTAATTTTTTTATTAAACTCAAAAAGGTTGACCACTAAAAATATGGAAAGCTCAAATGACTAAAAAGTGCCCAAAAGATAAAAGTAAAGTACAAAGAGGATCAGCACGCCCGAGGGGATCATGGCACTTGGGAGCCCGATTCGACAAGGTGCCCCAATTAGAAATAGGATGAATGAAAACTGAAAAAATAGACTGGGAAAGTACATGTGGAAGGTAAGAAGTGATGATAGAAAGAAAAATAAAATGGCTAAAGGAAATGGGTTTATTAGTACTTTCTTCTCGAAAAACCATATGAATAGTAATATGAGACCAAGACTAAATAATGACCCAAAGTGCATGATTTAGTGACTACATTTGCTCCCACTTTATGTTGGTGAGATAAAATATTGGTAATATAAATTAGATAAAGATGTGTACCTGATAATCCATGTAGAGTGATGTAGAAAATGATCTAAAGGACTAGACATAGCATGGAGTTAAAAAAAGATGGAGTGTGGAGACTAAAGATGAAAAAGTTTAAAAGTCGATGAAATTGAACCTAGGGAAAAAGTGCATGTGTAAATATCAATTTATGCAGTGTATCGCATGGTTAGTACTATGTGTGTGATGTGTTGGTACACAAATTAGTCCCACCTTGTAAGCCAAGCATCATCAATGAGCTAAATAGGATTCTTAGAGAAAGACAAAGCTAGGTTTTGAGTCGTTTTGCGGTGAGGATGGATCTGGAAATATCTTTTTACTTTGACTTGGGGAATATTAGATAACACCTCACTAAGGGTATGACCTACCCTACTACTTTAGGTTCTTCCTGTAACCAGGGTGAGAGGACCCATTTTGTAACCTATATTTGTGAAAGGAATGGATATACCAACAATATTTGTACTTTCTTTATAAAATAAATGGTAAAAACCTTAAGAAGACATGGTCAATGTAAAAACGATCTAAATTTTATGATTTTTCACACTAGAAAATGTAGATATCTTCTAAAGGAGGCTAAATTTACTAAAGATAGTGGTATTTCCATCTTGCTTCTATATACTTTGGATAAAGGATGGAAAAATTAACACCTCTTTAGCAATTTTGTATAAACATTGTAAGCATGGGTAATTCAGGTGGATCAAATGGTTATTGGTTGTGATTTTGATGTATGGATGGGAAGTTAAACAAGATAAAGTTGATTATACAAAATACTTAAATGAACCTTAACAAATGTTATAAAGTAGTGTTCTTGATGCAAAATACATATCACACAATCCAAATCATTTCTATAGAAAGAATGTTTGTATTCATGGAGGCCCAAGAACATAGGATTTCACAAAAAATTTAAGAACCTAAACATAAAAGCTCATGATAAATTATCAATAAAATACTGATAATTTCTAATCAAATACGTTCCATATACCCTCAAGAACTAACAAATATATTAAATTAGACATATACAACTTGAATTTAAAACTATTTACCACAACATGAAGGAAAGATCCATCAATAATGTAGTTGTAGTTGCCAAATTATCACTATTTAAGCTAAGGCTTTGTGTAATTCAGAGAAATTAACAATATAAGATTATAATAGAAATGTAGATAATTGATTCAAAGCAACACATCCTAAAACAAAACAACATTGCTCATGAGAATACACACAAATTTATTCAAGAAACTCCAACACTTCAACAAGGGGACACAACACCTATGACCTCAATATCTACCAATGATTGTACAATGCAATCATCTTGGCATGAAGGTTTGGGAATAGATGAAAAAAACTCAGGTATCTTAGATCAGTTCGGCTTAAGGTAGTACAACTTGGTCTTCTCCTTTTTCTCTCTAAAAATTAGAAAAATTAACCCCTCTCAAGCAAGAACATTCTCGTCACCTTTATACAATTTCTCTCATCTCATTTTTCTTGTTTTCCCCAAAAGTTTGAATCTTCAAAAGAATATTCCCCTTTATGGCACACAATCTGATCCATCATTTATTCCTTTTGAAAATATTTTATTTTCATGTTTCCATGTGGAGGAATTACAAGTGATTCACTTTCTTCCACTCTCTTATAATGACAGGATGTCATGTTTTTGTTTTCTTTTATATTTGGAAAAATAGGTAAGCACTTTATGGAAATTCCTTGAACACTTCAAATATTTCTAATGTGACCATTATCAACCTCCAGTTTTCAAACATCAGCTTTGAAATATGCATAATGATCACCAAATCACCTTATTTGAGTAGTCTTATATGTGTAAATTTTTTCCATGGTGAAGTACCTTTTCTTTTAGATAGTAGCCAATTGCTTCCCCTTCATTTTCTTTGTGCGAGATGAGCAGAAATATTAACTCATTCAATGGAGGTGATCCCATTTTTTTAGCTCGTTTACACCATCTTTACTACAAATTCAACTCCATTTCTCCATTGGTGTGCATCCCTTTTCCATTTTTATCCTTGAAAATTTACTTCGAAGCTCTTTATTAGAGTAATGGCAAAGGTAGATATAACAACTATCCTAAAGGAAATATCATTGGAAGTTTTGAATCAAATCTTTAACTTAATGTGCTCAGATGAAGCATTTTTAGGGCTTTATTCAAAGTTGCAAACCATAGGGATAGTAAAGGGCCCTTGACATACTGAAAATTTTGGATTTCCTCCTTTTGATATTGATCGGAATCAATCGTGTTTTCCTTGCCTTCCAATTGATTTATTATCATCTCTTTCGGTGGGAGCACTAGAAAAATCCGTAAGAATTGAAAAATTTTGGATTAAAAATAGGTCTTTCATGACAGAATGATTGAATATGAGTCCCCCTTCTTGTGTAATGAGGAATTTGTACTGAAAGATGTTCACTGAGAATCCTATGTTCTTTATGACAAGACTTCACTTGATATTATGCCTATAATTTTTCACAAAGTAGCGGAATTGGAGAAACGAATCATCTTTATAGAAAAAGTTATAACAAGAACTGTGCCACATCAAAAATCTACAATGCTAGCACCATCAACAAGGAAGGAAAAGGGGGAAACAAGCTCTCATACCCCAATCATTATTTTGGATAAAGAAGAAGCAAATCATTCATCTCCTCAACATTTTAAGGCATCACTTTCTACCACCAAGGAGGGAAAGGGAAAGTATACTCTCCAACCTTCCATTTATTCAGTGCAATAGGCTCCTTTGATGGAGAAAAAATTATCAGGACCTTTTCCTGTTCCTCTACCAAGAGAGCATCCACCTTTCACAAGGAGGCACAAGGGTGAGCCTAGTTCTAAATCTCTTACTCCACCAAGTCCAAGGGTCATAGTGCTTTCTCTTCAGCCACTCCAAATTATCCTCTTCAGTCTACTCCCATTCATTCCACTTCTTATAATTTAAAAGGGAAAAATGATTTTCATAGAGGTGGTTTAGACCTTTGGATTGGTGTTGATTAGAGAATACTTGTTAGATATCACAAATGTAAGTCCGCGTGGGAGAGAAGGCTATGATCAAGGGCATGGAGGAACAAGAAGAACCTGCACATAAAGGGTGAGTTCAAATTTTGGGACTTAGCCAATTTTGAGCATGATGACCTATTTTTAGAAGATGGCATGTGGAAGACACTAATGATGTAGAGATGTGCGTGCCATGCATTGTCTAAATTTAGAGGATCAGATCAAGAATTTTGCATGGAGGAAATATAAGAATAGGATTGTCACTTTAGTTAACTGTAAGAGGTCCATAGATAGAACACTTGCATGTGTGGCTATGCATGTAAATGGAACATGGCTATTAATAGCATGCGGCCTATTTTTGGAATAGATAAGCGGTGAAGGGAAAGTCCCCATTCTATATATATGATGTGAATTACATAGTAAGATACATACATATAGATATACACAGAGAGAGATGGATATCTCGAAGGTATAGAGATATACACATATCACTGAAGTACTATAATAAGCTTCTTTGTTTATTAATAGATGGAAGATATTGGATGAATCTAAGTGTCATTCCTATGTGTAATTGAGTATTGCATGTTATTGATTCAATCATGATTATTGTTTAAACTTTTTCTTTCATAGATTTGAATGTAGCATGCATTGTAGAATGATGGATTAGTTATGGATCTATAGGTTTCTTCCTTCATCATGCTAACATCCTGCTACGACAACCCTAAAGATGGAGTTGGTACCTTTGTGCGTTTCGGTTGAGCCCTTAATCTACGCTGAGTGACGTGTCAACACAACTAGGGTGATATCTGGTAAATTCTAGGCTGCATCATTGGTTCCATTGCTAGGACCTCTTTTTAAGTTGTTTTCACGATGGTTCGTGATGAAGACATATCGGTTAACTCTAGCAAGTATTGAGGACTGGATACACAATCTAAAGGAAGAATATGCATGGTGGTTCAACAATGGATCTAAGTTTAACACACACATTTGGGTAGTATAGAATCGGTATGATAGCCTATAAAAGAGATTTTTTTGCTATCTTTCTAGTAGAACTATATGAGTGGCTTACTTATTATGCATCTTAGTAGAATTTGAGGTATCACACACTTGTTTGGACCCAGGAAGAATTTTAGGCCCTTTATGATGTTGATTTGATCTAGGCTCGTGTTGTGGATACGTGGGGTTCTAAACAGTTATATTTTGGAATATTTAATTTTGACGTATTCTTTCCCAGAGGTAGCTGAATTCCAATTTTTGTGGTATCCAAGAGGAGTATATCTGCAAGGTATTCCACTGGCAATCAAGATCTTGATGGTAACTTTGAAATTGGAGAGTAAACTAATGGCTAACTAAACATCACCATGCGGCGAGGGCAGAACAAGGTTTCGTGAAATATGGCAGCACCTAGTTGTCAGAGAGAGGAAGAGAGAGGAGAGGCGGCTTAAGTATAATGAGGTGTGTGAGAGGGAGATAGAGAAGAAATGTTTTGTTGCAGAAAGTATGGTGTTGAGGAGAGAGATGGCTCATGAAGGATTTATAACTCATGTAGAAGATGTGGAGCCAGAGCATCAAGAACTCCCCCATCTTGGATAACATAACAAATATCCCCTCGGCCTCACATAGAAGTGCCAAGACAAAGCTACCTAGTGTAGGCACACATCTTAATCCACCTGGTGACCTAGCCCTTGCACTTGGTTTTCCAGATCTAGTATGATAAGTAACTAACAAGCTAACTTTGGAAGTAGGAGAGTAGGAGTAAGTCGGGAGAAATTACATTAATGGAAAAATAGATAGCTTCAATTATATTTGGAGGAATATTCTTAGGCACATCATCCACATAGAATGTGAGTGCATAGAATGTTTGATTCACATCTAGAAGTGGAACTACCTCACAGACTGTAGGGGTTTAATATAGTACTACTATCTGAGCACAGGGAAGTGCATCTATAGGTCCCATTCTAGATATAGGTGGAGGATCAAGAGGTATAGGTGGTTCTAGTTCTGGTGGATATAGCAATTCTAGAGGTAGAGGAAACATAGGAGGTTCGGATCAGGTGGTCATGGTCCGCAACAACCACATAATATTTATATGGAGATGCCTCTTCATCTCTCAAAATATAGAGGTATAGAGGATGTTGTTGAGTATGTGCACATGTGTGAAATATTTTGGCATGCTAAAGGGATCACGAATTTTGAATGAAAGGAAATGAATTTGTTACTACATTATAGGGATGTGCACATAATTGGTACAGGTAGTTTGGCCCTGATCAAAATTATATGGATTATGCAACATTGAAGAATGCTTTCTTGGAAGAGTTCCATATCCCTGAGTTTGAGCATAAGAGTATAGGTGTGCTCAAGGATATCAAGCAAGGAACTACTGAGAGTGTAGGTGAGTATGATGCCTATTTTAAGACACTTTTATTTAAGTTGTCTTATGATATTCACGCCAGCCAACATGCACAATGGTTTTTTGGAGGATTGATTACACCATTCAGTAAGAGCACTATCACATTAGACATACATCGATCCACGTGAAGCACCTTTGGAAGTATGTAACACCCTGAACTATTGTTACTTTCTCCTAAGCATACAAGTGTTGATATGTGATTTCTTGTAAAAGGATGTGTTCCTCGATTCAGAAATCATGCTTGATATGTACTGAATTTCTTGCAGATTGCAGATCTTGACTGAGTCAGAATATGATTAGACTCTTTTATTTATTTCATTTTGTGTCTGAATATTAATCTGATCACGGAATGAATTATAGAGATATTCATCTATAATATCTAGACTTGGATCAGTGGAATTGATCCAAGTAATGCTTTAAATCTGTTTGTGATAAATTAGATCACAGACCTTGAACAGGTTGCAAGGTATGGAAGCATTGATTAAGCTGGTCAGGAGTATGACTCAGGCTAATCTTGAGAAATGAATTGGTTCCCGATATGGATGTATATCTGGAAGGTCTCGGACGAGGACCAAGTAATAATTCTGTCATGTATATTTTTGTAGCCTAACGGCTAGAGAGTAAATCTGTTCGAGATGCATGATTTAAGGTCTTTTCTTGGCATATAAAATGTTATACCTAACAGGAATTATTAATGGTTAGTAACCTTAAACTAAAACCTAACCTAGGGGTTAGATTAGTGTTAATCTAACCTAGACCTAGGCTATGTGTTAATATCCTAAGTTAGTATCTATGTGTAAATTGGTTAGTATGGGTATGACCCTAAATTCTAACCTAAGATACTAACCTAACTAATGAGGAGATTATGAAAAGGGGCCTATGGAAGGGGGTGCGAACCTTGGGTGGCGTTTTCTATGGCAATTAATGCTGGGGATAAGGATGAGGGATAGGTCATGGCGGAGGTTTAGGCGACGGCTAACCTGTGCGGACGTGGCAGGTCGCTAAGTTTGGAAATGAGCATGAGTTGTAGTTGGACTGTCACCAATTTTGGCGGTCGGTGGAAGTTGAGTTTAAGCGGGAAAGTTGGTTTAATGACATTCAATGTTCTAGGGAGACGAGCTCGGAACTCGCGAGAAGGCATGCAAACGGGAAGTGGAAGGTTTGTTTGGTTTGTCGCGATTTTCGGTCTTCTCTCTCTCTCTGCTTGTTTACTGGTTCTTCGCACCAGTTCTCCTTGAGTTGCATGGCAAGAATGAATTTCTCTGGCTCTTTTCTCTGTCTTGGAAGATATATATGTGATGGAGACAGTGAAATTTTGTTGGTCGCTTTATCGAGGAAAAGAAAAGGAAGTTTGAGCTCTTCCTGTGGTCTGCTTCAGAAATTTGATCAAAATACAGGCATGTTAGGCCCTAACCTTTAACTAACTTGCTGTCTTTCAAGTGCTTTCATTAGAACAACTCTGTTCAAATGTTTTGTGAAAATTAGATAAATTTTTCTATGGAGATCTTGTTTGATTTTTGGCACTGTATCTCTTCTGGTTCGATTTTTCAATTTCCTCTTGATGGGTGTTTATTGAAATCGAATTTCGGCTCTATTTGCTTTGAGTATTCATTCTGGCTTATACATGTGAGGTATTTATATATAAAAGTTTGAGTGTTTGGCCTGCTTGGCGTGAGCCCTTAGAATATACCTGTGTGTAGTATAAGACCACTGTATGTTTTTGATTTGTGGTCGTTGTTTCTTGTTATGGAAACTCTATGGAATGATTCGATGAATACTGTAAGATTGATCCAGTATTATTGCTTCTTTGGGAACTCTGTCGTGGGATTTGTTGAGCGACTAATGATACTTTTGGGTTTCAATTGTTTTCAAATTTTTAGCTTGGAACAGCAATCATGTTGTGTTATCATAGTCTTTACGACCAAATGAAGTGTTTTCCTTGTTATTGTGGAAACGGGATTATTGTTGACTGTGTATAATATTGTTACATCTATACTTTATTATAACGACTCAGTGGAGTCCTTGATTGAATCATATATAGCTATCTACTGTTGTGGATGTAGATTCATCCTTGTGTTTTGTTATTTGATTTCGTGGAAGCCTTATAGAGAAAGGAACAGGCCTTCTGACCACGGTTATTTGTAATAAATAATGAGTATAGATTTCCTGGGTATGTATTGCATTTCTTTGTGAAAGCTGTTTGAAAGTTTCAAAGCGGCTCAGTTGATTTCCTTGCTTGAAATGGGTATTCGATTTGCTTCACTTGTTTCATTCTGAATGTTTGCCATGAATGGCATAGATGGATTTATCAACCAATTTCATAAGACGTTCTTTGTAGGGTTCAAAGTGGTTATGAGTACAAAACCATTAGCGAGTTTCTGTGTGAATATATAGATTTATCTTGTTGTAGGAATGGGACGACTCGAGGAGTCGATTGAATGATTCATTTTATTTTGAGCCGAATAAAGTTAAGTTGTTGGTATTTTATGTGCAGCGACTTAATGGAATAACATGTATTTCGATCTTGTTATTGCGATTGGAATTCCTTCGTGTTTCGTGGATTTTGAGGTACAAATTTTAGGTGGACATGTACGTCTTCAACCTTTGTACAAATTTGTGTAAAAAGGTTGGCAGAGTTCGATCGGGTTCTTGGTTTGAAATCAAAGATTAACTGCATTGTTCGATTCTTATTATGCTTCGTTGATGAACATCGAATGAATTCATATGCATTTGCTTGAATTGTTACCTCCGTTTGAATCATTTGGAATTCTGGAAAGGTAGCTGGTACTTCTGTCTCTTTCTAAACTTGACTTTGGACACTGTCTTTGTCACTGTTGAGATCCTTGAGCATGGATGACTGCTTCGTGTTCGACCTCTTGTTTGGGTAATTCGCAAATATCACACTAAGACTTGCATGCGCCAAGGTAAGGATCGATTGGTTGTATTCATTTCTTTTACTTCAGTCCGATTTTGACTGAGCAAGAATAAGTATGCTATGTTCCTTTCCATTTATTCAGTCCGATTTGACTGAGCATGATTTGGAAATACTGTGTGGTCAACATAGCATAGTCCCTAGGAAACCTCAAATTGCTTATGCTATAGAGTTGTTGTTTACAACAATACGCTTGAAGTTTCTTGATTTCAAACTTGGTTCGAAAGCCTTAATGTGCTTAGAAGAATCTAGTATTGGACTTCAGGTTGATTTATGGATTGATTGATGTGTTAGCTGCTTTGTGCAGAGTTTTTTGTGTTTCTATTTCTTGATTTAGTACAGCGATCTTGCTTGCGGCTTGTCTAACTTGTTCATTTATATACTGGTTGAATGTTTTCATATGTGAAGACGGTACAGTGATGAACATAGGTGAAAGGAAGTATGAATGGATAGGTTCTTTCTCTTCCTTTATTTAATACTTGTTGATATTTATCTAACAGTGGGAAATTGTTTTGTAACATTTTGGTGGAGTCCCGAATTGTTATGTTATTTTTTTTTTGGAAGAATGAAACAATCTGACCAATGTTGTGATTTTGGATTCGACGATTGTTGTGTACATTCGTTCCTTGATTCTTTTAATATTTGATGAAATATTAGAATGAGATTAAGACTATTTTGTAACAATGATAGAGTTACATATTTGTAATCATTTTGTATTACAAGGACATAGTCTGAATATGTTTACTTATTTGGATATTTGATCTCATTTAAACAGGGTGTTTAATGAAAACAATTGATGGATTGCAATTGTTTTAAAAGTTAGTGCTTATCATGCTCAGTTCATTGAACTGACTCATGTTGACTATTTTTGCAGATGGTTGCCGTAAGAGGTAAAAGCAATGCAGATCTGACAGGCTGATCAGATTGTTTATTTGATTTATAATGAATTACAGCTTGATTTTATAGATGTACTATATGTGAAAAGATGTTTCTTTTCCGTTAAGCATTGTATCAAGTATGCTGTTGCAAAAAAATGTAATTGTATAGTTTTGAAAGGAATGGAAATAAGTGTTTGATACTTATGTGTTGTATTCTATTTCTGAAAGTTGACCTTCTTTGGTTTATGTAACGAAGGGGCATTGTTACCATTGTATAATATGGATGCTTTTGTGATTGACAATGGAAGCATAAGAAAATAAGATTGAATTCTTATGAGTATTTAGAAGTTCTAACTGTTCTAGCGAAAGCAATATTGGAATTAAATATTTTTCTTTCTAGAAGATAGGTTAAAAGTGAGCCTAAAAGAGAACGCTAAACAAACTGGATTAAATTACTAATCCCTAGTCCTAAGTATGATAGGGCAATATTAAATTGGATTCTTAATCATTTGTATCTTTATACTAAAAAGTATGATATAAATTCGCTTAAGAGAAGCGATATGCAAACAAATGGAGTTCAAGGCAATCTCAAGCAAAGGTTATGAGATATTGTCCGATTATGTTGCTTTAGAATCAAGTGTATTCTAATGACTCCTTGATGAGAACTGACCATAATACCTCTACCATGTAATGGGTTTTATAGAGGAGGGTCGTCTTAAGACGAAGAATCCAGGGATTTGGAAAGGCTAACCTTAGGGAAAAGTCTTTAAAAGTAATTTAAACTCAAGTGCGTAATGCTTCATTCGAGTAGATATTTTCGAGGCGGATTTAAAGGTTTGACAACATAAGTCAACTGCAGAGTTGTACCTCCGAGAAGATTAGGATCTTCTCGAAGTTACAATAATGCAGATGACTTATGGCGACACCCTTTGCATTGATCGCTAAGATTTACACTTGATTTCACACGAGTTACCCTAGGACCGATTAAGAACGTGGTCATATTATAAGGCTGCCTCGGAGATTCGGGGTATCATGACACATTGGTTGAACCGTAAGGTTGAACCAAGATGTCATCATATCCCTAATCCTCGTGGGCATCCATATAACATTATCACCTTGTTAATCGCCTCCGAGTGATTCAAAGTGTGAAAGGAAGGACTCGACGGTAGTCAAGATAAGACATTCTATATAACATAAGAATGGGGTGAAGGACGTATTCCGATTCGACGAGTATGCCAGTTAGGAATACGAGACATGAACAATATGTTCAAATCTTTGGCCAAAGTATCGCAAGCTGGCCTGATTGCGTTGTCCTAATTCACCTAGTCTAAGGGATGAGATGCCGATGAATAATAGTAACAATTATTGATTAGATTCCTTGGATGAGCATTCAATCCCAGATTAGGGAAGAGAACCGCAAGAGTAATGTGTTAAATAAAAACACCGACTCTTATTACTCATGAATAGATCGGTAGATTACCGAGTCATGGAATGAATAGATCGGAGGTATTCCGAGTCATTACAGCTGCATATGGTTGTCTGTTATATAAATGGTTATTTGAATTGTGAGTTCTAAATTATGTATTTAGAACCAGTATGCAATTATCAAAAAAATAAAATTGACTTGTTCTATTGTCTAAAATGAGGATGTTACATCTTGGTATCAGAGCTGAAGGTTGCAGCTCTTGGACCTATTGAGTCCATAATCTGATAAAAACCTGAATTTTTCTTGTAACAGAAAATGGTTAGAACAAGGGGGAACGTTGCGAGTAATGCTCCACCTGAAGGAGGAGCGGCAACAACCCAGAAACTTGATGAGATCCTTGCTGCCCTGTTGGACACAAGAGATCACTTAGCTGTGCTTGAACAGCAGGTGACGGGAAATGAGGAGGATGAAGAGGCTGATAATAATAATCAGCAACCTCCTGAGGACAACCCTGAAATGGGTGTTGATGTTAATGCTGGAAATGCACCTGTCCAACCAGAAAACAAAAAGGCCAGATTGGCAGCAGAACTCACTAATGATATAAAAAGGATAAGTCCACCTAAGTATGATGGCACCACATTAGGAGATGGAGCTGAGAACTGGCTCAGTGAAATGGAGAAGTACTTTGCTATAAGGAACTTCTCAGAGGAAACCAAAGCTATTTGGGAGTCTATCGCTTTCTCACGAAGCGCCTTCGTGGTGGGATAGCCGAAAAGCTGAGCTAAACATTGATGAGACCAACATTACTTGGGATCAATTTAAAGGCTATTTTAGGCAACGGTGGCTGCCACAACTTTTCTATGATCAGAAAATGACAGAATTCCAGAACTTAGTTCAAGGGAAGCTAACGGTAACTGAATTCTGGGAGCGGTTTACAAAACTCCTCAAGTATGTACCGCAGTATCAAACTGACGAAAAGTTTAGGATACGAAAATTCATCATGGGATTGAATCCTGTGATAGGGGGAGAGGTCGATGTTCACAGTCCAACCACTATGGAAGGAGTTGTTGAAAAGGCCATAAGGCAAGAATAGAAATTAAAGGCTATTTTCGCTCGCGGAAGAAGACCTGCAAACCCTTCTTCAACCTCTCTAGCACCTTAAAAGGACCGTGGAAAAAGTTTGGAAACAAGGGTAAGTTTCAGGAGATAACAATAAGAAAGCAAAGTAAATAAATAAGCCTATTGGAAATATAAGGGATAATTTTGTTAAAAATTATAATAATGGGATGTAAGTCCTATGGAGGACAGCGTGACAATTACAAGGCTGGAGGTAATGCTGAGCCTAAGAAGGGACCTATAGGAGGCTGCTACACTTGTGGTAAAGATCATTACGCAAATCAATGTCCTTTGAAGAAGGATGATCGTAATCAGCAGCATAAGATACATGCTGCAGTAGCAGACAAGCAAGCTGAAAAGCAAGCAACACCTATAGAAGTTCCGGGTAAGTTATTCGGCATACCTGTCACTATTCTTTTTGATACAGGAGCTACTGAATGTTTTATTTCTAATAAACTTGCTTCTAAACTTAAAAGAAAAGCTGGGAAAATGGATAAATCTTGGACTGTAGAGTATGGTAATAATTCTGTTCATACAGTGAGTATGTGTCTCTTTGGAGCAGTCCTTGATTTACCTAATTTCTCCACGGAAGTTGATCTCTATGTTGCACCTTTGGGATCGTATGACATTATTATTGGTGTCAATTGGTTAGCTGACCATAAAGCAAAGGTAGATTGCTATGAAAAGAACATAAAATGTTTAGATGATCAGCTGGAATCAGCAGAGATTCAAGGTGTGAAACGAGAAATTTCAGTTAGAAAACTGTCAGCTATGCAGCTTAAAAAGGCTAAGAATAAAGGATGTACTCTTTATGCAGTAAAGATATCTGAATCTTCAGAAGAAGATGGTGATTACATGAAGCAAATTCCACTGTTACAAAGTTTCAGGGATGTTTTTCCTGAGGAATTACCAGGGTTACCACCCAAGAGAGAATTTGATTTTACCATTGAAATCAAGCCAGGAACTGAACCTATTTCCAAAGCGCCTTATAGGATGACTACTACTGAGTTAGTCGAGCTTAAGGCACAGTTACAAGAGCTTTTGTCTAAAGGATTGATTAGACCAAGTGTTTCACCTTGGGGAGCACCTGTGATATTTGTGAAAAAGAAGGATGGAACACTAAGGCTGTGTATTGATTATCGGATGTTGAACAAAGCAACAATCAAGAACCGATATCCACTTCCTAGGATCGATGATCTGTTTGATCAGATGCGTGGAGCAGCGGTTTATTCTAAGATAGACCTTCGATCTGGTTATCATCAGTTAAGGATTAAAGAGGAAGATATTCATAAAACAGCTTTCCGAACAAGGTACGGACATTATGAATTCACAGTTCTACCCTTTGGGTTAACTAATGCACCCGCAACCTTTATGAATTTAATGAACAATATTTTTCAAGAATACCTGGACAAGTTTGTACTTGTATTCTTGGACGATATTCTCATTTATTCTAAAAGTGTTATGGAGCACAATGAGCATCTGAAGATAGTTTTGGGAATTTTGAGAAAGAGAAAGTTGTATGGTAAGTTATCCAAATGTTCTTTCTTTGATTCAGAAGTTCACTATTTGGGTCATGTCATAAGTAAAGAAGGAATCGCTGTAGATCCTTCAAAAATAGTGGCAATAACTGAGTGGCCTGCACCAAAGAATGTGCACGAAGTAAGAAGCTTCATGGGTCTTGCAGGTTACTATAGAAAATTTGTAAAGGATTTCTCTAAGGTAGCTGCACCAATAACTTCATTGCAAAAGAAGGATAAGAAATTCATGTGGAATGACAAGTGCGAAGCGGATTTCAAAAGTCGAAAGACCATTGACTCTCGCACCTATATTGGCTGTACCAGACCCTAATGGGAATTTTACTGTTGTAACGGATGCTTCTGGGGAAGGCCTTGGAGGTGTTTTGTTACAAAATGATCAGGTCATAGCTTATGAAAGTAGAAAACTTAAGTTACATGAGCTGAATTATGCCCCTCATGATTTGGAACTTGCTGCCATTGTTCATGCGCTTCAAGTCTGGAGACACTATTTACTTGGAAAACCTTTTGAGTTGAAAACTGATCACTTGGGACTGAAATATATTTTTACTCAGCCCAATCTGAATGCCAGACAAAGAAGGTGGTTAGAATTTTTATCACAATATGACTTTGATATTAGCTATATCAAAGGGAAGGAGAATAGAGTAGCTGATGCTCTAAGTCGTAGGAGGCACATTTCTGCTCTTATAACATTGAGAACTCAGTTTAAAGACGAGGTAAAAAGTGCCTCAGAATCAGATGCATACTTCCAGCAAGTAAAAGCAGCGCTTGCTGCAGAACCTAAGGATAAAAGGTATGAAGGTTTTCATTTTGATAATGAAGGAATCTTGCGTTATGAAAATAGGGTATATGTACCTGTGCTGAATGATTTGAGAAAGAAGTTGTTAGTTGAATTTCATAATTCACCTTTCTCTGGACACCCAGGTATCACAAAAATGCTAGCTGATTTGAAACAGCAATACTTCTGGAAAGGTATGAAAAAGGATGTGATAAATTTTGTGACTCATTGCCTGGAATGTCAGCGGGTGAAGGCAGAGCATATGCACCCTGCTGGACTGTTATATCCTCATAGCATACCGCAGTACAAATGGCAAGTAATAACCATGGATTTTGTACAAGGACTACCTATGTCCAGGAATAAGCATGATGTTATCCTGGTAGTTGTAGATAAACTGACTAAGGTAGCTCATTTCATCGCTGGAAATCTAAAGGATGATTCACCAGTGCTGGCCAAGAGGTTTGTACACGAAATTTTCAGATTGCATGGTGTACCAGAATTGATTATATCGATGGGATCCTAGAATGATGTCAAGGTTTTGGCAGACGCTAACGCAGCCCTAGGAACAAAACTGAACTTCAGTTCTGCATATCATCCAGAAACGGATGGACAAACTGAGAGGGTAAATCAAGTGTTGGAGGACATGTTGCGAATGTATTGCATGGATCAACAGTATAAATGGGAAGAATATCTTCCATTAGTTGAGTTCGCATACAACAACACTTATCACTCATCTCTAAAGATGGCACCATTTGAAGCACTTTATGGAAGAAAGTGCAGAACCCCTGTAAGTTGGGACAGTGTTGAGGATAGAGTGGTAATTGGACCAGAGATTCTCACAGAAATGGAACAGCAAGTTAAGCTGATTCGTGAACGATTAAAGGAAGCAGCGGATAGACAGAAGAGCTATGCTGACCTTAAGCGGGTTGATAGAAAGTTTGAGCTTGGTGATAAGGTTTTCCTGCGTGTTAAACCCAGAAAGAGTTCTATAACTTTTGGCAAGGCTGCCAAGTTGTCACCACGATTTGTGGGACCTTTCGAAATTGTCGAAATAATCAACTCGTAGCTTATCGTTTAGCATTGCCACCTGCTTTATCTCGCATGCATGATGTTTTCCATATTTCTTTGCTTAAGAAGTACGTTTCAGATCTGTCACATGTTTTAAATTGGAATTCCTTGCAGGTCCAAGACCCAAGAATAATCGTGGTTAAACCCACTATTTCACTCGGAAATGCTTCGCTCCTTATAGAAATGAGATAAGGGTAGGGTTAGGAGGAATACCTGTAGAATGTCGAGATGATGTGCGCGTACCGTAGAGAAAGATCAGGTTGACTGCGGAGAACTCCTTTTTGTCTGGGAAGGACTACCTGCAAATAAGAACACAAGACCACAAGATTTGATTAAACAATAAATGAGGAAACTGCCTTGGGCCCAGGAAATATAAAACTTCCTTTCGAAGGTGGTCAGTTTCCCTGCTAACGTGAATTAACACAAAAGACAGTAAAATATCAATTAAATTGTTTCGTTGAACTGGGTAGGGGAAAGGCTGTTTTTCCTGGTTTTGATCAAAGGAACCGATGGCGGTTACCTATAACCGATGCCGGTTACTGATAACCGATACCGGTGGGTGATAGGATCTTCTGGGCTGGTTGTGGTGTTTGTAATGGCTGGTTTTTGGATAGTATTAGGAAATGGGATGGTTAGAAGCAAAAGAATGACAGTTAGAGGCAATGGTACGTTGGATAATGGATTCAGAAATGGATTTAGGAGTACTGAGATCCAAGAAGCATAAGAAATGTTATACCGAAGGACATGCAAGATGTTACTTACTGATTTTGACGAAGATGCAAGTTGATCTCCTTGGTTGTAAACACTTCTGGTATTTCCACTCGTCTCTGCTTTCTGTCAAATGAAGATCTGGACTCTGTTCCTCGCTCGCAATGCTCTGTGTTGATCCAGAAATCCTTCGACTGATCTCCAAAATGAAATCCCGATCCTTTGTTTTGGTTTGGGGAGCCCATTTACAGGGAACCGATGGCGGTTGCGTAACCGATGGTGGTCGAGTAGGAACCGGCATCGGTTAGGAAAAAGTAGGCTATTTTTAGTAAAATAGCCCACCTTCCCTGCTTTTCTCCCGAGAGATCAGTTGCGGGCTTGGTCAAGTGGCTAGAAGGTCGGCTTTTGGTGCGAGTAAGGAGGCATTAGTTATGGATGTGAGTCTAGACCAAGTCATGGGTCTTAATTAGGTTAGTTTAGGGTTAGGGCTAGGTCATGATGAGGTGGCAAAGTGAGGTGGCGGGTAAGGTGATGTGGATTTATCAATTACAAGGTAATTAATAAATAGTTGTGTAAAGTTTAGGTAATGAGGTTAGGTTGCAAAATGGGATGCGGGTCACAAGGGGTCGTGAGACACGAATTTGGTGTCTACATTAGCCCCTTATTGTCGTGTAGCTTGTTCTGTAAAGCTACGCGGACAATAATATGAAGTGGTTTCTCATGTTAAGGATATAGGTAATCCCCCTCAAATCTATCACAGATGGAGTGAACGGGAAATCAGGGATAGGGTTGATGAAGGGTTAATGTGGTAGAGAGGATGGTAAGGTGGTGGGGTAGGTCCAAGGAAGCAGACGCATGTTGAAATGTAATAGTACGACTAGGGTACATGATTTGACTAGCAAACCAGCAATGTATAGGCAAAGGTCGATAGTTTATCCAAACAAGGGTGATATAATCCGGTATCTAAGGCATAGGAAGTAGCTCCGGGGTATATAACGAGGTGAGGTGCAGAACGTTTAGGCATGTTCGGCAAGATCAAAAGGTTGGTTTGGTTGAGATAAACGTCACGGTCTAGGTCTGGGCAAAGCTGGTCGACAGATCAAGTTAAGGACCCTAATCATGCTAAAACACAAACAGGTGAGCTCGATTGAACACAAGGTACATGATGGATGTATAAAATAAAACGTTGATTGTGGGTATGGTATGGAAGTGATACGGCCTTGGGTCAGGCCAAGTGGTTGGGCGGTGGCCCTGGGTCAAGTTAGGTGGGTAGGTTGAGGCCTTGGGTCATGTCAAATTGTGAGGGCGAAGCTTTGGGTCGGGCCGGATGGGTAGGTTGAGGCCTTGGGTCAGTCAAATTGTTAGGGTGAGGCCTTGGGTTGGGCCGAATAGGTAGGCGAGGCCTTAGGTCGGGCCGAATGGTAGGTTGAGGCCTTGGGTTGGGCCAAATAGGTAGGGCGAGGCCTTAGGTCGGGCCGAATAAGTAGGTTGAGGCCTTGGGTCGGGCCTAATGGTAGGTTGAGGCCTTGGGTCGGGCCAAATAGGTAGGGCTAGGCCTTAGGTCGGGCCGAATAAGTAGGTTGAGGCCTTGGGTCGGGCCTAATGGTTAGGATGAGGCCTTGGGTCGGGCCAAATAGGTAGGGCGAGGCCTTGGGTTGGGCCGAATAGGTAGGGCGAGGCCTTATGTCGGGCCGAATAGGTAGGCGAGGCCTTAGGTCGGGCCGAATAGGTAGGGCGAGGCTTTAGGTCGGGCGAATGGTAGGTTGAGGCCTTGGGTCGGGCCAATGGGTAGGTTGAGGCCTTGGGTCGGGCCAAATAGGTAGGGTGAGGCCTTGGGTAGGGCCAATGGGTAGGTTGAGGCCTTGGGTCGGGCCAAATAGGTAGGGCGAGGCCTTGGGTGGCTGGACCGGTGAACAAATGTTGTGCAAAGAAAGGTGGACAGAGGCGATATTGGTGAAAAAGAGGCAAGGAGTAAAGGGTATAAAAATGATGTCGATTCTCCGCATGACCGATATCGGTTAAGGGACCAATACCGGTTTCTTAGGGTAAAAATGAAACCGACATCGATTAAGGTCGAAAAACCTATAAAAAGAAAAATACGGCTGTCATTGTCACTTTGGTTATTTGCGATCCAAATTGACTTGTCGGACGTGGAGAGTTGATTTGGAGGGTTATTGAGTGAGGTGGAGTGATTTGATTGGCGGAGAGAGGTGGGCCCGGAGTGATTTTGATTCAGATTGGAGCCATAGCACAGCGGGAGGAGCTGGAGAGTGGACCGCCACCACCCATCCCACCACGATGACGATAGTGGGTTCTAAACTCTTTATTTTATGCATTTGGTTGTGTTTGAGATTGGGGGTTTGGGTAGGAATTTAGTTGTTTTAGGAAATGAGGAGTAAATAGACGTAATTCGAAAAGAGAGAGGGTAGATAGGTAAGGTAGGGTAAGGCGGCTAGGTGTGTAAAATTGGGGGTGGTTGGGTGGGTAAATGGGTAGAAATAGGTGAAAAAGGGTCTTTGGGGGCCGCGCGGGGGTTCGGCTCGGGCAGGAGACAGTGACCGATGTCGGTCACTAGGCGACCGGCATCGGTCGAAAAAAGATGGTAAGGTTGTGTTTGGGGGAAACCGGTGTCGGTCGCGCATCGGCCGGTATCGGTGGGGTTGGGATGGGTGGGGGATTGTTGTGGGTTGGGTGGTTGAGTGGGTGGGTTGGGTTGGGTTGGTTTAGGGTGTGGGTTGGGTTGGGTTGGTTTAGGGTGTGGGTTGGGTTGGGTGAGTTGGGGGTTTAGGGGCTAGGTTTTTGTGGGTTGGGTGGTTGAGTGGGTGGGTTGGGTTGAGTTGGGTGGGTTGGGTTGAGTTGGTTGTGTAGGGTTTAGGGTTTAGGGTCTAGGTTTTTGTGGGTTGGGTGGTTGAGTGGGTGGGTTGGGTTACGTTGGTTGTGTAGGGTTTAGGGTTTAGGGTCTAGGTTTGAAGGTGGGTTGGGTGGCTTGTTGGGGTGTGTAGGGTTTAGGGTGTGGGTTGGGTTCGGTTGGTTTAGGGGCTAGGTTTTTGTGGGTTGGGTGGTTGAGTGGGTGGGTTGGGTTGAGTTGGTTGTGTAGGGTTTAGGGTTTAGGGTCTAGGTTTTTGTGGGTTGGGTGGTTGAGTGGGTGGGTTGGGTTGAGTTGGTTGTGTAGGGTTTAGGGTTTAGGGTCTAGGTTTGAAGGTGGGTTGGGTGGCTTGTTGGGGTGTAGTTGTAGTGGGGTTTAGGGTTTAGGTTTGAAGGTGGGTTGGGTGGCTTGTTAGGGTGTAGTTGGGTGTGGGTTTTGGGTTAGGTTAGGGGTGAAGAAGGGGTAAGTGTGGGGTTAGATTTTGGGCTTTGTGGGTTGGGTGGGGTTAGATTTTGGGTGTTACAAAAGGGGGTTTAGATGGTAAAGTAGATGTTATAATAAAGAGTAGGTCTAAGAATGTGGGTTGGTTTTGCAGGCACGTCAGCAGTTGACGATGCGTGATAGGATGCCTCCACTATTGAGTCGGATGAGGCCACACGTATCTGCGGCGCATTGGGCCATCATGCGCGAGGTGGGACTCGGCGGGGTCCAGAGGTACAGAGCGATAGAGAGGATCACGGCGATGGTCACCCTCATCGAGAGGTGGGATCCGGCGGCCAATGTGTTCCATCTGCCGACCGGGGAGATGACCGTCACATTAGAGGATGTGTATCGCATCCTGCGGCTACCGATCGAGGGAGAGGCAGTCTTCCAGGTAGATTCAGAGACTGCGATGGACAGCATACTGCAGGTTTTTGGGGATGCAGCCGCGCTACTGACCTACCATAGCGCGAGTATCGGGTACGGTGACATGTACCGTGCGCATCGTCACGAGACACGACTGGCGGTGTTGATGATGGTTGGGATCACCTGCTTCACCCTCCCGGACTCAGAGGGAGGCCGCTTCCCATGAGCATTGATGGGGGTACTGCTGGAGATGGTGGAGGAGCACACCTGTTATGCCTGGGCACCAGTATATCTGGTGCAATTATACAGGGAGTTATGGGGCTATCGCCGGAGGAGGCGATTTGGTATTTGTTCGACATTTTTGTTGCACTGTTGGGCATACGAGCACATCGTATGCATCAGGCCAGTAGGGCTACCCCAGCAGCCAGGGCCACAGGTCGTATACCGATATGGCTTTCAGAGGTGGTTAGGGGTCGTGGGCCAGCCACGAGCAGTTGTTGCAGGTCGGGATGTGGCCTATTATAGACACTTGCTAGAGGGCCTTACAGCAGTAGACATTGTATGGAGACCCTACAGAGGTCATCGCCGGAAGAGGAGCCGCGTGACTGTTGCGCCCGATCTAGTATACATTACGGATAGCAGGCGGAGGCCGGGAGAGTACAGTGGATACCCCCAGAGAGGTACGTGGCGAGATGGGGTTACGACAGGACGAGCCACCTCCCTTCCCTCAGTACCGGAGGGATGATGTAGAGGCCCCACTGCCAGTGCCACAGCCTTTGGATCCAGACTGGGTAGCGGAGAGACCAGCAGGTGAGGGTGTGGATGATGCCGGGTGCACGGGAGCATACAGGGTGTGGTGGGCTGGGCAGAGAGCAGCGAGGATAGTACCGCCTACGCAGCTAGACTTGGCTGCAGTTATGGCAGAGAGAGATCAGCTCCGGGGGCGAGTGCGGCTATTACGAGACGGTTGGTCGCTACACAGACACGAATAGGTATCCTACGAGGCGCTTGCTTGAGCTCGGAGTACGAGCACGGTAAAGCACCACCACCAAAAGCACGGCCACCGAGCACGTGAGTGCAGTACGAGCGGCGTACCAGCAGCGATGCAGCCACGAGATAAAGCATGTACCAGTGTATAGGCAGCCGTCAGCAAAGAAGAAGATGACCACATCCCCATATACCACCACGGCCACGAGTGCATGTGCTCGTGGGGTATTGGTGTTAGGTGCCAGGGGACCAGCCCCCCTTCCTTGAGTGGCGCGAGATCATTATATGGAGGTTAGAGCAGATGCCCGTTATTATCAGGATATTCTTGATAGTACCGGAGTCGAGTATCAGGCATATGCAGCACATAGGCGAGACCTCGCACTGTGCCCAGAGATCTCAGGGAGGGGCAGCCACAGCTGGCGTGTCTGTGACGGGCAGGAGGCGAGAGGCACCACAGGGACAAGTGGGGAGAGGTGCCGAGGGCGGTGGGGAGAGCTGATAGATCCCCGACATGGTTTTGTATAGGGACATGGGCACCGGTCTGCGAACCGGTTGTATTGATAGAGGCCTGCGTGCCGACACTTATTCATTGTATTGATTCATTTATTTATTATATACCGGCCTGCGAGCCGAGTACGGGTTGTACATTTGATACCGGCCTGCGAGCCGAGTATATTTTTGATATGAGAGACCGGCCTGCGAGCCGAGTCGAGATTTTTGGTAGGTATTGCGGCCTGCGTGCCGGCTTTGGTATATTATGAGATCACAGAGGCCCCGATGTAGGGCACATTGTATTTTTGAAAACTGGTATATATATATAGAGACGATGTTTTGATCCTTGTGCAGTATTCAAAAATGTGTTTAAATATTTTGTTAATGGTTGGTAATATGTAATGTATGATAAGTTTTAGTTGATATGTTGATAGATGGATGATGTTGATGTTTTTGTTTTTGTTGCACGTATGTATGAATGATATGTGATGTGATGAATTGTTGGTTTTGTGACATTGTGATATATGTAATCGATGAGTTGGATCGAAATGATGTAGAGATTGATAGTTTCATGATATTCGTAGTTAATGGTTGTGTATTTGTATAAATGATGTTTAATGAAATTATAATGCTATGTGTGGTGGATGAACAAATGTGGTAAATTGTGTTGTTTATTATGCAGCAAAGAGGCGGGCGTGACAAAAATTTAGATGAGAAATGAAGAAAAGAACCTGTTTCAAAAAGGCGGTGTGTAAGCGGTATCGATTAGGTAACCGATGTCGGTAGCTATATGACCGATACAGTTACATGACCGATACCGGTTATTTAGGTATGATTTTTCTAAAAATAGAAAAGCTAGGGTGGCAAGTTGAGTTTTAATTTTAGAGCCATGCAAGAAGTTAAATACACGAACGCGACACTTTTGACGGCAATTTGAGACAGGTAATTGCATGAGAAATTTGAGTGATAAAGAGAAAAGAGACACGGGGAAGGTAATTGTGATCGAGATTCGAGAAGACGAAAGGCGAGTTTGAAAAAGGTGGTAATAATGGCGGGACAAGGATCAACATCCCGGCAGCGGGGACAAGAGGGAAGACAGGGGCCACCTCAAGCTACTGCAACCCAAGAGGTAAACGGTGTGGTTGTGATTTGATTTCTGCATGTTTTGTGAATGAGCTAGAGGAGAATAGGTAAGTAGATATGAGAAAGACAACATGATAGCCAGGGGTATAGATGAGGTGCGTGTTATGGGGTAGGTAATTCGGGGTTTTGGGTATGTCTGTGTATATAGAAAGAAATAAACGATCAATTTATTGTCATAGGTGGTTGTTTCAGGCAAGATGTATGTAATTGACAGTGACCAGTATCGGTTACTGAACCGATACCGGTTATGTATAACCGATACCGGTTACTGGAGGAATTTCCAGAATGTTTGAAAAAAACCCTAATGGATTGAATGTTTGTTTGTTGTTTTGGTGTATGCAGGCAGAGGCAGGGTTGAGGATGAATGATAGTGTGCCAGCGCTGTTGTCGCGAATCCGAGCGGATGTAACACCAGCGGAATGGATGTTGATAAACCGTTTGGGGTTAAGTGGGATCCGATATTATTCACGAATCACACGTAACCATGGTATGCTACAGGCGTTGATTGAGAGATGGAATCCGAGACAAATACCTTCTATCTGCCAACAGGTGAAATGACAGTAACATTGGAAGATGTGTTTCGTATATTGAGACTCCCTATTACAGGAGAACCAGTATATCAGGCACTACCTAGCGCGGGGCGGGCAGCGATAACAGAAGTGTTTGGTCCATATGCACGGGACTTAACACAGCGAGGTTTGTCATTCACATATGGGGTAATGTATGCAGCACACCCTGAGGAGACAAGGTTAGCAGTGATTTTAATGATAGCGGTAGGGTATTATGCGTTACCGAGGGCAGAAGGGGGAAGATTTCCAAAGGCATTGATGGGTGTTATTTGGGAGATGATAGAAAGGAACGTGACTTTTGCATGGGCACCTGCATATTTGGCGGAGCTATACAGGGGTTTATGGGCTTGTAGGTGAAATCACAGGACAACGTTGGATTGCTCATACTTATTACACTGTTGGGCCTATGAGCACATTGTTTGTGTGCGACCAATAGGCCGATCCATCCAGGCAGGAGAGACCGGAGTACAGAGGTTGGGATTCCGACGATGGGTCCAGACAGAACAAGAGGCAAGATCTCAGGCCGTGCCGGGTGACATTGAGTATTACAGGCAGGTATGGGAGAGGTTGACGGTTGCGGATATCTGTTGGAGGCCCTACGGGAACTATATGGTAACCGAGAACATAGCTGAGGAGTTGAGAGGTGTAGAGCGATTGAGGTGGATCGCGGGGCACAGGCCAGGTGAATATGAGAGGATTCCTATAGATCGCGTGCGGCGACAATTTGGATTTGTGCAGGACATACCACAGGCTTATAGACCATATATGAGGATCGATGCCGAGGCAGCATTCTCACCACCCCGGCCAACACCTCCAGAAGGGCCCGAGGAGATAGCTGCCGATCGCAGTGTAATGGATGCAGGAATGACAGAGGCCTATAGGTTATGGTGGGTAGCAGAGTTGCGAGGTGTACGCGATCGCCCTGACATAGCTGTGATTACAGCAGAGAGGGATCGGCTGCAGCGTTTGGTTCAGCAGCTCCAAACGCAGGTGAATGAGACAAGAAGATTGTTAGTGGTTGCGGAGTCACGAGCAGCGAGACTAGAGGCTGGAGTTCTCCATGCGAGAGGGCGTATTCAGATGTTACAGGAGAGATTGGCAGATCAGTGGGCGGTACCAATAGCCGTGGTACCTTTGAGGACAGAGAGGCCTGGCGAGAGGGGTCGACGATCACGATCATCACCTAGTTTGGGATGAGGCGTGAGGGTCTAAATAAATGTTAGCAAGGTATAAGAATAAATAAGAGTGCCGACCTGCGCGTCGATGATATAGAAGATGTATTTGTTGAACATCTAACTAAAACGAGATATGTATGTTGATTTGCGTTATAATAATAAGAATGTTGTCGTTTTGACTTTCGGTGTTTTGAAAAAGGATCAAAGAGAAATGTAATTAAATAGAAATACACAAAAATATTTATATTTACCACACATGATAGGTTATGGTAGGGGATGGTCGAGCTAACCTTGGGAGACCCCATGTCTCCTAAGTGCTGCCTACATAGCCCATTGCACAAAGCAAGGACGGGCCTCAGACCGATGTTCATGAGATCCATGCGGTCTTCGATTCTCGGCCAAAGCCCTCTATTGAAAAAATTTTAAATCAAGCCTCTCCACCAACACAGGAGTTTGAACCTCCTTCACCACCATCAAGCCAAAGTGAAATCATTCCTTTACCCATAGAAGAGTTAACTGCCCGGACTTCTCTTCTCATCAACGAGTCTTCTTACACCACATCCCTACAAGACTGTGAGCGGATGCTATCTAATTTATCTATTTCCCAAACATCCCCTTCTACCACTCTTGCTACACAAGAGGAAAGCTCGCCACTCCTTTTGACATCCTTAGATGAGAAATCTCTTACACTAACATCACCACCTTCTTTAAACGTGATAGATCCCCTCGAACACACCCTCCTACCTATTAGTCCCTCATCGCCTAAATCTTTTCAACGACCGGTTGACCTCTTAACATCTATTGATACAAGTACCTCATCTACCTCCGTGTCACACCCATGCAATGGACTGGAATTACAACCCACCTTTCTTCCGTACCAAAATTACAAATCACACGGAGACCTGTCATTCCACGAGAGGATAGATAGGCCCTATGGGAACATTTGAGTACCCCTTTTCTACTCAAATGCAAATGACTGATCCAGATGTCTCCACCATATACCCGAAGTGCTTACGAAGCTTAAAATGCCCCTATTCTCATCTTCACCCCCTCACCTCTACCAAATGCCCCGTCCACTTCTATCAACTTAACGAGATCTTCCCTGCGCTTGGGACCTCACCAATGCCTAGTCTAACACACCCGCCTAAGCGACTCGATCTATCCAAAATAAATCCGCTCCGCCACCTAGGAGACAAACTCAATCCGTGCCCCTATCGCAATCAAAACCATCGTTGTCATACCTACCTTCCATATTGGGACCCCATCCCTCTACCTTACACCAATATATCATACCTCCCTGCAAAACGACCACGCTTTCTACACCTATACGAGAGATCAAAGGGTATCACAACATTGTTACCCCGCGTATCCGATCCACCTATCAACCCTAAACCAATCCCATCATCAAAGGATTTATTTTTGTCACTCCCCTTTCACCGTGGTTGTTTCCCGCTACCACGCCATCTGTAGCCTCATCATCTAACCAGCCGAACGTAACTTCTGTGTCTAAGGAACCACGTTTAGTGAAAAACATGTGTCAGCACCCCTCGGCTAAATCACCACCCATACGAACTAAACATGCCCAAACATTACCACAACCCACACAATCAATACCCTCATCCTCTTCCGATTTTGACCCACTCAAAGGATCTTACGCCAAAATCCTTGCTATGTTGGTGGAGAATGCGACCATTTCCCTACCTCCACTTAGACCTTATGACCCGCCTAAGCCCCGACCTATGGATTACGATGAGTCTAAAATCTGCGCTTATCACCGCACACCAGGACATGATGTGGAGGGATGCAAAGCTCTAAAAACCATCCTTCGTCAGTCACCTCTCCCGGATAGAAAGATTAAGAAAGACAACTTACGAAGGGAGAGACCTCTAGCGTCAATTCCCTCTACTATATCATCTATCCCCGCCTCACCAAGATCTATCATTATTACAACCCCACCTCTTGAAGACCATGAATTATCCCAACCATCTTCCTCATCTCAGATCTACGAGATTAATATGATTAGTGTCGCTACTCGAGGACAGAAAAACAATGGGAAAGCGAAAGAAAACACACCTGCGGCATCTCTTTCTCCTTCAACCATCCCGATTACACCACCACCTAAAGTGGTTATTCGCGGACCCGCCTATCCCGTCTCTAATGGAGTTGCCCACCGAACCATGATCAAACAGCTTCATCAATCGCCCGTAAAAATGACACTATATGATCTCATTCAGACTTCTGAATCTCATCGACAAGCTCTCGTTGAGATCCTTCAAGGGATAGAGGTTTTACCCAACGAAACCCTGCCCGTTGCCTCCATTCTAACACCCAATCACGTTGCCTCTCTCACCAAACAATCCATCTCCCCCACCACTTCTGTCTCAAAACAACAAGCCGCTGCAGTTAGTTTCTCGGACGATGAAATTATCGACTTTAGTGCGAGAAGAAGACCCCGACCCTACCCTTTTCATTTCCGCTTACGCCCGAGACATTCGAGCACGTCGGGTTATGATTGACGAAGTGCTAGCCTAAACATCATCTCTTCAAAAGCCTTCCAACAAATGAACATCCCTTCTAGTTGCATGTGTGCCAACCCCATCATGTTGCAGTCATTCAATGACGCTATTACTTCTACCTTAGGCACCGTGATCCTCAACATTCGCGTAGGACCACGTACTTTACCCGAACTCTTCTATGTCCTTGAAGGAGAGTTCCAATATAATATATTGCTGGGTCATCCTTGGATCCGAGCCATGGGATGCGTTCCCTCAACATTACATCGATGCATAAAATTTGAGTACGAGGGGAAGTCCTACACTGTAAAAGCTGATCCTCCCCCCTTCAAAACTTGCAATATGTTATACCGCCCAAACGATGTGCTTATACCAATTAAGACACCCATACATTCAACCCAACCATCCTCTTCAAATGTACCTCAACCATCCACCTCAACTGCACCTACGCCTTCAACTGATGAAACCACCGTCGCACAAACCACTTCTCTTCCCGCAGCTAACATCCCAACCTCCGACCCCTTAGTAGATGTTTTTCATCGCCTCACGCCGGGGAGTACCACCTATATAACGTTAGTTCTTTCCCTACCCCGCAGAGTACTGACAACTACATGCACATCCCACCTACGGACCGTCGCGTGGGGAGATAATCTCTTACGGACCACCCTATTGCCACACTAACCTAACATATGGGGGTGTTGACGCATCCTCCATTACCCCCGAACCTCCTCTTGTGTGGTTCCCTTCCAATCCTATTTTCAATACACGACAAATCGCCGCCCGCTCTCACCTTCTTGACTCGCTGTGCGTGGAAAGGCTTTGGTTTTGGCCTTTACGAACAAGGCCGACATACACTCATTCCCGTGACCACATGCAAACATAATGATCGAAGTGGTCTCGGTTTTCCGAAAACACCTACACGGGAGATACCTCCCGTCACCGTATCTGGAAGAAGAAGACATTGCCCCTACTTTGCCATCATCACCCACAGAATCGATGGACCCTGAATCTATCCCTCCTAACTTTTTTTTTCATAAATGCCATCTTCATAGGTCCTCTCACTTATCAACGCGATAATGAGGACCCATCTTCCATTCCCCTTCTGTATCCAGACATGATCGAAGAAGATTCGCCTTCGATTAATGTTGTTGAGTGCCAGGATGACGACTCCATCCTCACTTACCTTGGGGCGGACGACTCCTATCTTCAACGCGCCTTACCATCTGAAACTCAAACCATGCTGAACGAATCTACTATAGAAATCAACATCCACACGGAGGAAGATCCCCACATAGTGAAGATTGGACAATCCCTTAACACATCAGAACAAGCAATCTTTACTACCTTTCTCCGTGCTCGTAACCAAGCTTTCGCATGGTCTTACGCTGACATGCCAGGAATTGATCCTACTATCGCTGTCCATAACATCACCCTAAACCCCGTTTCCAAACCAGTCAAACAGAAATTGAGAAAAATGCATCCACGCATTGCTCTCTTGGTCAAAGAGGAGCTCCAACGACTCCTTTCTGTTTCCTTCATCTTGCCTATTGACTATCCTCAATGGATTTCTAACATCGTACCTGTCACTAAAGCGACAGGGGGACTTCGGATATGCACAGATTTCCGGGATCTTAACCTCGCTTGCCCCAAGGATGACTTCCCCCTCCCAAGTATTGATCAACTTGTTGATCTCACTGCGGGCCATGAAATGCTTTCTCTCATGGATGGCTTTTCAGGATACAACCAAATTTTGGTTGCCCCTGCCGATCAACACAAAACTGCCTTCATAACTCCTTGGGGAACCTTCTGTTATCGTGTCATGCCATTTGGCCTTAAGAATGCTGGTGCTACCTATCAGCGGGCTATGACCTACATTTTTCATGACATTATGCACACTATCCTTGAAGACTATGTCGACGATCTTCTCGGCAAGTCTAAACATCGTAGTGAACATCTCGATGTTTTAACCATTATTTTTGATCGACTGTTACAATATTCTGTCCGCCTTCAACCGAAGAAATGTGTCTTTGGTGTTCTTTCGGGAAAACTTCTTGGCTTTATCGTCTCTTTGCGTGGCATTGAGGTCGATCCATCTAAAGTAAAAGCTATCCTAGAAATGCCCCCACCCAAAAACCTCAAACAATTGCGTAGTTTGCAGGGTAAACTTCAATCCATCCGGCGTTTCATCTCCCAACTCTCGGATCGATGTCACCCTTTTCATCACCTTCTAAAAAAGGACGTTGCCTTTCAATGGAGTGAGGAGTGTCACCAAGCCTTCGAAGCTCTCAAAACGTATCTCTTGCAGCCACCCGTGCTTATCCCACCCCAGGACGACCGCCCTTTCTACCTTTATCTTTCCGCCACTGACCATGCTATAGGAGCTATGCTCGCACATCGAGACTCGGCACGCCGAGAGCAGGCCGTTTATTATATAAGTCGTACCCTCGTGGATTACGAGACTAGGTATACACATGTAGAAAAATTGTGCCTGGCCCTATCATTCGTCGCCACCAAACTCCGACATTACCTCCTGAATCACAAAACTTTCGTCATCACCAACACAGACCCCATTCATTATATGTACGCCAAACCACACCTAAACCAACGCATCGCTCGATGGCTCATGCTCCTCGCCGACCTTGACCTTGAGTTTATACAACAGAAATCAATCAAAGGACAAACTCTTGCAGACCAACTTGCGGAGGCCCCTCTACCTGGGGAACAATTTACCAATTTTACCTTCCCCGACGAACTCATCGCCACTCTTTCGCTCGGAGAAGAGTCGTATCAAATGACCCTCTTCTTCGATGGATCTAAGTGCCAGCGCGGCGGAGGAGCCGGCGTTGTTCTCATCCCTCTTGACGCTGAACCTATGCCTCTTTCATTCCGGCTTGATTTCCCCTGCACTAATAATACAGCGGAATACGAGGCCCTTGTTCTGGGTCTCCAAGTTGCGATACACTTAGGCATTAAATCTATCAATATCTTTGGTGACTCTCAATTGGTAGTCAATCAAGTTATGGGCATCTACCAATGTAAAAACGAGGAACTTCAGAAGTACAAACACCACGTGGAGTCACTTCTAGCCTTATTTACTCACTATTCTATCCAAACCATTCCCCGCTCCACTAACAAATTTGCGGATACTATGGCTTGCTTAGCCTCGCAGATTCCCGCCGCACCAACTGACTCTGAATTATTCGTTGTGGTCCAGCAACTTTTTGCACCATCCTATTCAACCCCGGTAGTTTGCATGATAAATACTGTGTCTACTAATTCGCAGGATACCTGGTACCACCAATTTCATGACTACCTTACAATCTCGGTTCTCCCACCTGACCTTACTAGTAACGGAAAACGTGCTTTTCTTAAAAGTGTTTCACGTTATGTTGTCATGGGAGGACTCCTCTATAAACGTGGCTTTGATGGCATCCTCCTTCGCTGTCTAACCGGCGCAGAGGTCACCTATACCATCCAACAAGTACACGATGGGATTTGTGGTGGACATTTTAGTGGCCTTGCCGTGGCTAAACGAATCCTTCGCCTAGGTTATTATTGGCCTACTCTCAATAACGACTGCTACGAATATGTTAAGCGCTGTGTCATGTGTCAACAACATGCCAATCTTCAACATACTCCTAGCCACCCGCTACAAGTCGCTCGTGATCTTTGGCCTTTCTCACAATGGGGTTTAGACCTTATTGGTGAGATTCACCCGACCTCTTCACAACGTCACCGTTGGATAATCACAGCGACCGAATATTACACAAAATGGGTGGAGGCCATCCCACTCATTTCAATCAAAAAAGAAAAAATTGTCGAATTCATTAACCATCACATTATCTGTCGTTTTGGTGTTCCTCACCGCCTGATAACAGATAATGGAAAATCTTTCAAAAACAAGTTGTTACAAGACCTTTGTGACAACTTTGGTATCAAACTTAGCTTCTCATCACCTTACTATCCGCAGGCCAATGGTCAGGCTGAATCTTCTAATAAAACTCTAACCAAAATCCTCATGAAAGTTGTCAATGAATCGGAAGAAATTGAGTACGATCACATTCCCTTTGCCCTTTGGGCTTATCGTACTAGCATTCGTACCTCTACTAATGCCACACCTTTTTCTTTGGTATATGGTACCGAGGCTGTTTTACCTCTCGAGATACAAATACCCTCCCTTAGAATATCTCTTCAGGATATTCTCACCAACGATGATTTCCACCAAGAGCGGTTAGCCCAGTTGGAGCTTCTTGACGAACGACGTCTTACAGCTCTCGATCACCTTCAAATCTATCAAAAACGCATCAAGCGTGCTTATGATAAGCGACTTCATGAGCGTACCTTTAAGGTTGGTGATCTTGTCCTCAAAGAGAATCAACATGTCACCAAACTAGAAAAGAGAAAACGTGGAAAATTTACTCCCAATTGGATTGGGCCTTATATAATCACTCATACCTATGGATCTGGTACTTATCGTTTAGCTTCGCTTAATGGTAAACCCGAGCTCGAACCCCGAATGCCTTGCATCTTCAACCATTCTACCGGGCGTGCCAAAATGTTTCACTCGGAAATGCTTCGTTCCTTATAGAAAGCAGATAAGGGTAGGGTTAGGAGGAATACTGTAGAATGTTGAGATGATGTGCGCGTACCGTAGAGAAAGATTAGGTTGATGCGGAGAACTCCTTTTTATGCAGGAAGGACTACTGCAAATAAGAACACAAGACCACAAGATTTGATTAAACAATAAATGAGGAAAGCGCCTTGGGCCTGGAAATATAAAACTTCCTTTTGAAGGTGGTGGTTTCCTGCTTAACGTGAATTAACACAAAAGACAGTAAAATATCAATTAAATTGTTTCGTTGAACTGGGTAGGGGAAGGTTGTTTTTCCTGGTTTTGATCAAATGAACCGATGGCGGTTACCTATAACCGATGCTGGTTACTGATAACCGATACCGGTGGGTGATAGGATCTTCTGGGCTGGTTGTGGTGTTTGTAATGGCTGGTTTTTGGATAGTATTAGGAAATGGGATGGTTAGAAGCAAAAGAATGACAGTTAGAGGCAATGGTACGTTGGATAATGGATTCAGAAATGGATTTAGGAGTACTGAGATCCAAGAAGCATAAGAAATGTTATACCGAAGGACATGCAAGATGTGACTTACTGATTTTGACGAAGATGCAAGTTGATCTCCTTGGTTGTAAACACTTCTGGTATTTCCACTCGTCTCTGCTCTGTCAAATGAAGATCTGGACTCTGTTCCTCGCTCGCAATGCTCTGTGTTGATCCAGAAATCCTTCGACTGATCTCCCAAAATGAAATTCCGATCCGTTGTTTTGGTTTGGGGAGCCCATTTACAGGGAACCGATGGCGGTTGCGTAACCGACGGCGGTCGAGTAGGAACCGGCATCGGGTTAGGAAAAAGTAGGCTATTTTTAGTAAAATAGCCCACCTTCCCTGCTTTTCTCCCGAGAGATCAGTTGCATGGGCTTGGTCAAGTGGCTAGAAGGTCGGCTTTTGGTGCGAGTAAGGAGGCATTAGTTATGGATGTGAGTCTAGACCAAGTCATGGGTCTTAATTAGGTTAGTTTAGGGTTAGGGCTAGGTCATGATGAGGTGGCAAAGTGAGGTGGCGGGTAAGGTGATGTGGATTTATCAATTACAAGGTAATTAATAAATAGTTGTGTAAAGTTTAGGTAATGAGGTTAGGTTGCGAAATGGGATGCGGGTCACAAGGGGTCGTGAGACACGAATTTGGTGTCTACACCCACACAAGTCTGGAAACTCGCCAATTGCACTTGAGAAATCGTGATATTCAGCAATGTAAGGTCCAAAGTGGGACCGTTTAACGAAGAAAGTGCAACTTGGGAAAACCACGGAAGAGATGAAAATTGCTTTTCCTTCTCTTTTTGCAAATGATGAAAAGCTGTTGACAAAGATATACTTTTATGAACTGATTGTTTTTAAGTATTTATGAAAGCCAGATTAAGGCAGACTTTATTCAGGTTGAATAAATGTGTTGTGACATTGATTTCTGAAACTATTTAATATGGAAGTAGTCACATTGTTTGTGTACTAATAAATTGATTGACCTGAAGGTTAATTTAATATGTAATTCATCGGGACGATGAATCTTTTTAGGAGGGAAGCATGTAACACCCTGAACTGTTGTTACTTTCTCCTAAGCATACAAGTGTTGATATGTGATTTCTTGTAAAAGGATGTGTTCCTCGATTCAGAAATCATGCTTGATATGTCTTGAATTCCTTCCAGTTGCAGATCTTGGTAGTCGAATATGAATAGACTCTTTTATTTATTTCATTTTGTGTCTGAATATTAATCTGATCATGGAATGAATTATAGAGATATTCATCTATAATATCTAGACTTGGATCAGTGGAATTGATCCAAGTAATGCTTTAAATCTGTTTGTGATAAATTAGATCACAGACCTTGAACAGGTTGCAAGGTATGGAAGCATTGATTAAGCTGGTCAGGAGTATGACTCAGGCTGATCTTGAGAAATGAATTGGTTACCGATATGGATGTATATCCGGAAGGTCTCGGACGAGGACCAAGTAATAATTTGTCATGTATATTTCGTAGCCTAACTGTTGTGTAGAGTAAATCTGTTCGGAGATGCATGATTTTAGGTCTTTTCTTGGCATATAAAATGTTATACCTAACAGGAATTATTAATGGTTAGTAACCTTAAACTAAAACCTAACCTAGGGGTTAGATTATTGTTAATCTAACCTAGACCTAGGCTATGTGTTAATATCCTAAGTTAGTATCTATGTGTAAATTGGTTAGTATGGGTATGACCCTAAATTCTAACCTAAGATACTAACCTAACTAATGAGGAGATTATGAAAAGGGGCCTATGGAAGGGGGTGCGAACCATGGGCGGCGTTTTCTATGGCAATTAATGCTGGGGATAAGGATGAGGGACAGGTCATGGCGGAGGTTTAGGCGACGGCTAACCTGTGCAGACGTGGCAGGTCGCTAAGTTTGGAAATGAGCATGAGTTGTAGTTGGACTGTCGCCAATTCTGGCGGTCGGTGGAAGTTGAGTTTAAGCGGGAAAGTTGGTTTAATGACATTCAATGTTCTAGGGAGACGAGCTCGGAACTCGCGAGAAGGCATGCAAACGGGAAGTTGAAGGTTTGTTTGGTTTGTCGCGATTTTCGGTCTTCTCTCTCTCTCTCTGCTTGTTTATTGGTTCTTCGCACCAGTTCTCCTTGAGTTGCATGGCAAGAATGAATTTCTCGGCTCTTTCTCTGTCTTGGAAGATATATATGTGATGGAGACAATGAAATTTTGTTAAGTCGCTTTATCGAGGAAAAGAAAAGGAAGTTTGAGCTCTTCCGTGGTCCGCCGGAAATTTGATCAAAATACGGGCATGTTAGGCCCTAACCTTTAACTATCTTGTTGTCTTTCAAGTGCTTTCATTAGAACAACTCTGTTCAAATGTTTTGTGAAAATTAGATAAATTTTTCTATGGAGATCTTGTTTGATTTTGGCACTGTGTATCTCTTTCGGTTCGATTTTTCAATTTCCTAATGATGGGTGTTTATTGAAATCGAATTTCGGCTCTATTTGCTTTGAGTATTCATTCTGGCTTATACATGTGAGGTATTTATATATAAAAGTTTGAGTGTTCGGCCTGTTTGGCATGAGCCCTTAGAATATACCTGTGTGTAGTATAAGACCACTGTATGTTTTTGATTTGTGGTCGCTGTTTCTTGTTATGGAAACTGTATGGAATGATTCTGATGAATACTGTAAGATTGATCAGTATTATTGCTTCTTTGGGAACTCTGTCATGGGATTTGTTGACAGTGACTAATGATACTTTCGGGTTTCATTTGTTTTCAAATTTTTGGCTTGGAACAGTAAATGTTGTGTTATCGTAGTCTTTGACCAAATGGGAAGTGTTTTCCTTGTTATTGTGGAAACGGGATTATTGTTGGGCTGTGTATAATATTGTTACATCTATACTTTATTATAACGACTCAGTGGAGTCCTTGATTGAATCATATATTACTATCTACTGCTGTGGATGTAAATTCATCCTGGTGTTTTGTTATTTGATTTCGTGGAAGCTTTGTAGAGAAAGGAACAGGCTTTCCGACCTCGGTTATTTGAAATAAATAAGGAGTATAGATTTCTTGGGTATGCATTGCATTTCTTTTTGAAAGCTGTTTGAAAGTTTAAAGCGGCTCAGTTGATTTCCTTGCTCGAAAAGGGTATTTGATTTGCTTCACTTGTTTCATTCTGAATGTTTGCCATGAATGGCATAGATGGATTTATCAACCAATTTCATAGTGACGTTCTTTGTAGGGTTCAGTGGTTATGAGTACAAAACCATTAGTGATTTACGGTAAATGTGAATATATAGATTTATCTTGTTGTAGAATTGGGCGACTACGAGGAGTCGATTGAATGATTCATTTTATTTTTGAGCCGAATAAAGTTAAGTTGTTGGTATTTTATGTGCCGGCGACTTAATGGAATAACATGTATTTCGATCTTGTTATTGCGATTGGAATTCCTTCGTGTTTCAGGGATTTTGAGGTACAGATTCTTAGGTGGACATGTACGTCTTCAACCTGTACAAATTTGTGTAAAAAGGTTGGCGAGTTGATCGGGTTCTTGGTTTGAAATCAGAGATTAATCTGTTCGTCTGATTCTTATTATGCTTCGTTGATGAACATCAGTATGAATTCATATGCATTTGCTTGAATTGTTACCTCCGTTTGAATCATTTGGAATTCTGGAAAGGTAGCTGGTACTTCTGTCTCTTTCTGAACTTGACTTTGGACACTGTCTTTGTCACTGTTGAGATCCTTGAGTATGGATGACTGTTTCGTGTTCTGACCTTGTTTGGGTAAGTCGCGAATATCACACTAAGACTTGCATGCGCCAAGGTAAGGATCGATTGGTTGTATTCACTTCTTTTACTTCAGTCCGATTTTGACTGAGCAAGAATAAGTATGCTATGTTCCTTTCCATTTATTCAGTCTGATTTGACTGAGCATGATTTGGAAATACTGTGTGGTCAACATAGCATAGTCCCTAGGAAACCTCAAATTGCTTATGCTATAGAGTTGTTGTTTACAACAATACGCTTGAAGTTTCTTGATTTCGAACTTGGTTCGAAAGCCTTAATGTGCTTAGAAGAATCTAGTATTGGACTTGAGTTGATTTATGGATTGATTGATGTGTTAGCTGGCTTTGTGTGAGTTTTCTTTGTGTTTCTATTTCTTGATTTAGAACAATGATCTTGCTTGTGGCTTGTTTAACTTGTTCATTTATATCTTTGGTTGAATGTTTTTATATGTAAGGACGGTACAGTGATGAACTTATGTGAAAGGAAGTATGAATGGATAGGTTCTTTCTCTTCCTTTATTTAATACTTGTTGATATTTATCTAACAGTGGGAAATTGTTTTGTAACATATTGGTGGAATTCCGAATTGTTATGTTGTTCCCTTTTGGAAGAATGAAACGATCTGAACAATGTTGTGATTTTGGATTCAATGATTGTTGTGTACATTTGTTCCTTGATTCTTTTAATATTTGATGAAATATTAGAAAGTGATTAAGACTATTTTGTAACAATGATAGAGTTACATATTTGTAATCATTCGTATTACAAGGACATAGTCCGAATATGTTTACTTATTTGGATATTTGATCTCATTTAAACAGGGGTGTTTAATGAAAACAATTGATGGATTGCAATTGTTTTAAAAGTTAGTGCTTATCATGCTCGGTTCATCAATCGACTCATGTTGACTATTTTTGCAGATGGTTGCCGTAAGAGGTAAAAGCAATGCAGATCTCGATGACAGGTGATCAGATTGTTTATTTGATTTATAATGAATTACAGACTTGATTTTATAGATGTACTATGTGTGAAAAGATGTTTCTTTTCCGTTAAGCATTGTATCAAGTATCTTTGTTGCAAAAAAATGTAATTGTATAGTTTTGAAAGGAATGGAAATAAGTGTTTGATACTTATGTGTTGTATTCTATTTCGAAAGTTGACCTTCTTTGGTTTATGTAACGAAGGGCATTGTTACCATTGTATAATATGGATGCTTTTGTGATTGACAATGGAAGCTTGCAAGAAAATAAGATTGAATTCTTATGAGTATTTAGAAGTTCTAATCTGTTCTAGCGAAAGCAATATTGGAATTAAATATTTGTCTTTCTAGAAGATAGGTTAAAAGTGAGCCTAAAAGAGAACGCTAAACAAACTGGATTAAATTACTAATCCCTAGTCCTAAGTATGACAGGACAATATTAAATTGGATTCTTAATCATTTATATCTTTATACTAAAAAGTATGATATAAATTCAGTTAAGAGAACTGATATGCAAACAAATGGAGTTCAGAAGGCAATCTCAAGCAAAGGTTATGAGATATTGTCCGATTCTGTTGCTTTAGAATCAAGTGTATTCTAATGACTCCTTGATGAGAACTGACCGTAATACCTCTACCATGTAATGGGTTTTATAGAGGAGGGTCGTCTTAAGACGAAGAATCCAGGGATTTGGAAAGGCTAACCTTAGGGAAAAGTCTTTAAAAGTAATTTAAACTCAAGTGTGTAACGCTTGTTACTGAGTAGATCTTTTCGAGGCGGATTTAAAGGTTGATGACATAAGTCAACTGCAGAGTTGTACCTCCGAGAAGATTAGGATCTTCTCGAAGTTACAATAATGCAGATGACTTATGGTGACACCCTTTGCATTGATCGCTAAGATTTACACTTGATTTCGCACGAGTTACCCTGGGACCGATTAAGAACGTGGTCATATTATAAGGCTACCTCGGAGATTCGGGGTATCATGACACCTTTGGTTGAACCGTAAGGTTGAACCAAGATGTCATCATATCCCTAATCCTCGTGGGCATCCATATAACATTATCACCTTGTTAATCAGCGCCTCCGAGTGATTCAGTGTGAAAGGAAGGACTAACGGTAGTCAGTATAAGACATTCTATATAACATAAGAATGGGGTGAAGGACGTATTCCAGATTGACGAGTATGCCGTTAAGGAATACGAGACATGAAAATGATGTTCAAATCTTTGGCCAAAGTATCGCAAGCTGCTGATTGCGTTGTCCTAATTCACCTAGTCTAAGGGATGAGATGCCGATGAATAATAGTAACAATTATTCAGTTAGATTCCTTGGACAGAGCATTCTGAATCCCAGATTAGGGAAGAGAACCGCAAGAGTAATGTGTTAAATAAAAACACCGACTCTTATTACTCATGAATAGATCGGTAGATTACCGAGTCATGGAATGAATAGATCGGAGGTACTCCGAGTCATTACAGCTGCATATGGTTGTCTGTTATATAAATGGTTATTTGAATTGTGAGTTCTAAATTATGTATTTAGAACCAGTATGCAATTATCAAAAAAAAAAAAATTGACTTGTTCTATTGTCTAAAAATGAGGATGTTACAAAGTAACTTTTCATATTGAGGTAGTTGGGTGACACTAGCATTAGTCCATTCTTAGAGGCACAAATTGCAGCTATGGAAAAGTAGTTAGAGAAGCTATCAACAAATTCAGCCCATGAAATGCACTCAAGAATTTGGTGTACAGATTGTGAAGTGGAAGGTCACACCAAGGATAGTTGTCCTCGTAGATTTGTACGCTCATTACTGTTGGATTATGAGATCTATCATTTGAATCATGATGCTAGTCACTATCCTTTGTTACAGTGCGTGATAAGGAAGAATGTATCCTGCTTTTGCAAAAAAATTGGTCCACGACCCATGATATTGAAGATTATCGACTGATTAGTCAGATCCAAGATGCTATATACATTGGGGTACAATAAACAAGTGTAACGAATAATTCTAATGGTAAGAATGAGCACCAAGATCGGGATCATAATCAAATGTGCTATGAGAGGATGAGGGTCGTTTTTAATGAATTCATGGAAGAGGATGTGGATATCATGGTAGATATGGAGGACAAGGCCGTGGTGGAGGAAGAGGTGAGTTCCCTCATGGAACAAGTTATACGTGCAGATCTCTTGACCAATATAGGTGTAAATTTCCTCAGAATATTGCATGTTTTTTCTGTGAGAAGAACCATAGCTATGACGAGTTCCCATACTTATATGAGCATCTGAGTAAGTAGCATAAGCAAGAAAACAAAGGCATTAGGATAGTTAGAATCCAGCGCATGGTAGAAGATCAGTGGATGCCCAAAGTGGTAGAAGGACTTGAGGCATTGACAGTGAAGATTACTACACGAGCTGAAGCAGCATGTGCAAGAGAGGCATTGCACCAGAAGCCTTCGATCACCAAGGAGGAGGTTTTTCATGGAAGGTACCAGATCCTCCTCATCGAAGGAAGTTTACTAGGATACCATGGAAGTGATAAGGAATCTTCAGGGTGAGATACAATATTTAAAGGAGTAGAAGAAAGCATCGAGAGATAGTCTAGAGTAATATTGATGATGAGAGAAGTGTGCAAAATGTTATGCCAAGAGAACATTATTCCACTATTAGGAAGTTGGTTAAAAGGGAACACTCTACGTGTAAGTATTGAGACCAGATGAAATATTCTACATGCAAATATTCCCCCTGATAGCATTGACTATGACAAGGAAATTACTTTGAATGCTATTGTGGATGGATGGCTATTGAGAAACATATTGATTGATACAGGTGTGGAAGTAAATGTTCTTACATTAGATGCATGGGTAAAAATGGGGAGACCTCCATTGCAGCCATCATCTAATGTGTTGTTTATGGACAACCATACTAAGGCTACTCCCATAGGAGTTTTGAAGGATGCATCTATAACCATATAAGGGGCCAAGTTCATTAGGGATTTTGAGGTATTAGCACTTACGAAGTAGACAATTTTCTAGCCTTTCTTGGAAGCCCTTGGTGTTATGCAAATAACGTTGACTTGAGATTCAATAAGGGGTATATCATCTTTGAGAATAAGGAAGAAAGAGTTGTGATGCCTTTGTGAGATGGGAATTCTACACCATATGTTGAGCCTCTAAGTGAGGAGGACTCAAATAGAATTTATGTATGCGTTATTCAGACCGAAAGGTCAATGAGCCATAAAAAGAAGGCATCCTATTGTGAGAGGATCCTCATTCTATTAGTAATACTATGAGTATTACATGTGACAATTGGGCTCATGGTACATATGAACTAGTAGGGTGTGAGGTAAAAATCACGGTTGTGTGTAATAATGGACTTCGTTTGGTTCGACAAATAGATAGCACAATACCTTGGTATATATGAGTAGAAGATCTTCCGTATTTTTAAAGGTCATGGAAACATAGTGGAAAAATCAAATTAAGAGAAGAGATATGTTATTATATACCTTGCACGAGACAACAACGCATTGGTGGGTAGTCCATAGAGATAATATTATAGAATGGGAAGAGATTGGAGTCGCCTTATCTATTAGGTTTGTAAGGAATAATGCACCTACATAGATATGCACTTATCATGGTGATGAACCTGTTCAACATCACATTTAGTAGTGTGAGAGACTCTAGATAGCAGGAAAAGAAGCATTACCACCTTCACTCTGGGTGCATAAATTATAATCTACGCTACAAGGATGTGCACACACCTGGTATATATATGTAGAACTACATCGAGAGACTGGGAACTAGAAAATTTTGACTACAGGAATGATCCAGTCCTTTGACTACTTTTGTTCCCAACATCCAATAGAAGAGGCTTTAAAATATGTCAAGCGCTTAACTATGGGAGATAGTCCAAAAGAAGAAGAGCATATTCAAGAATTATTTGGTGAGATAGAGTATAGAATTCATTTTGAAAAGGAAGAAGAAATGGACTCCATACTACTTGAATGCACTTGCCTTGAGAAAGAGAAAGGAAAGATGGTTTACATCGTGGATGATGAGGAAGTTGAGAACCTGGATATTGAACATTCACAAGGGGTGCATGAGGTCTTGGATAGTGTAGACAAGGATACGTGCACCTATCACAAACCCATGAAGACAAAGAAGGTGAATATAGGTTCGAGGCTAAGCCTAAGGAGGCCATAATTGGAGACTACTGGTCAGACTCGGAGGTAGAAAAGATCATTGAGTTACTCAGGGATTATCAGGACTTATTCCCTCGAGGGTATCATGAACTTAAAGGCGTGCATAAATCACACTGGGAAATGAATATAAAACTTAAGGAAGGTGCACGATCAATTAGAAAGTGACCTTACAAAATGTATCCTAATTTGCACAAAAATGTAAAAGAAGAAATTGATAAAATGTTGAAATCTGGAATTATCATGCCCCTTGATGAGTCGAATGGGTTATCCCAATGGTGATAGGTATCAAGAAGGATGGACGAATTAGAATACATGTGGACTATAGGGAGATAAATGCTACCTATGTAACAAACCTATTCCCTATGCCATTTATGGAGGAAATACTAGACGGAGTGACAGGGCTCAAAATATATTTTTTCACAGATGGGTCTTCTGGGTATCATTAGGTTAGGATTGCTCAAGAGGATCACGAAACAACAACATTTACTACTAAATGGGGAATTCATATACTATGATTCATTTTGGATTGAAAAATTCACCTGTTGTATTCTTATGCATAGCTGTTCGGGCATCCAAATATTTTATTCACAACTTCTTACAGGTATACCTATATGATTGGACAACATATGGGCTTGTGAAAGATCATTGTGAAAATCGTGCTTAATGTTTGAACGGTGTAGATAGTTGAGTACCTCTTTAAACATCAAGAAGTGCATATTTGCTACACCATTTGGAATACTGTTAGGACATATAATCTGCAAGGAAGGTTTGTTGGTTGATCTAACTAAGGGTGTAGTCATTCTAGGCCTAGAAGCACCTATGAGTCAAAGTGAGGTGTGTGAAGTTTTATGTCATACAAGATATTATAAAATTCATCAAAGGTTATGCCAAATTTGTTACACCCTTGGAAGAGTTGTTGCATAGTGCGTGTTTGAGATATTAAAAGATAAACTTACTACCACACCCATTTTACGCTTTCCCTCATGGTATAAACCATTTCATGTGCATGTGGATGCCTCTAAAATGGCCATTGGTGCTTGTGTTATTAGCTTAACTGGCGAAGGTATTTTCAATCATCGAATTTTTTTTTAGTAGGAAGTCGACTCCTCGAACAAAATTATACAAATCTGAGCATGAAGCTTTGTTCATGATCTATGCATTGCACAAGTTTTGACAATACTTGTTAGCAACACCATTTGTGTTTTATATAGATCACATGGAATTGAAGTATTTGGTAAACAATCCCATCTTACAGGGGCATATGCAGATGGGTACTCCTATTTCAAGAGTTTTACTTCACAATTGTGGTGAAGCCAGGGAAAAGTAATTCTAGACTAGACCATTTATCTAGAATCAAATCAGGAGAGGAAGCACAGACAATTGAAGAAACCATGCCAGATGCATAGTTATATAGGTTACAATGTGCACCATCATAATTAGAAGACATTGTTGTCTTTCTACAAACTAGTATGACACCAGAAGGAATGAAGGCATTAGAAAAGAAACAACTTGCTATACATATGGCACCATTTATGTTAATTAGTGGTGACCTCTACAAGTTAGGAAGAGATGAAGTATTATGTTGTTGTGTATTAGAGCATGAGCATAAGGATATTATGGAAGAAGCCCATGGTGGTATTGCAAGAGGCCATTATGTAGGTGATGCGACTGCCCGGAAGATCCTACTTGTTGGATTATGGTGGGAGACATTGTATAAATATTGTAAAGAATATTGTAAGGCATGTGATCATTGTCAGTGCCTAGGAAAACTAGGGCAAAGAGATGATATGCCTTTGAGACCAATTACTAGTGCCGAACCGTTTGAGAAATGGGCCATTGACTTTGTAGGACCTATTTCACCAGCCATGCGTAGGACTGGGTCATGTTATATCATTACTTGCATAGATTATCTTACACGGTGGGCAGAAGTAGCACCTATGAAGGATTGTACAACAGCTACAATAGCTAAGTTTCTATGGGAGAATGTTCTTACAAGATATAGATGTCCTTTAAGATTGAGAAGTGATATGGATACACACTTTTGAATGAGACAATCAAGATCCAATTAGATGAGTTTATGTTTGCACACCATAAAAATACACCCTATCATCCTTAGAAAAATGGAGGCGCTAAGGCTTTCAATAATATTTTGAGCAAGAATTTGACAAAAAATTGTGATGTTGGAAGAAAGGATTGGGATGACAAGGTGTCATCTATTCTTTGGACATATAGAACAACTTACAAGAGATTGAATAAAGCCACACCATTTCGAGTTAGTATTTGGCATAGAAGTTTTTCTCCCTATAGAATTTATGTTACCTTCTTTGCACATTGTGCACGCTTAGACGTCTAGCTGATGAACATGCTTTAGAAGAGTGTATTGAGAAACCGATTTAACTAGATGAGTGAAAAGCCATAGCACGATGAAGTTAGAAGTAGAAAAATCTAGGCCATAAAGCATGGAATGATAGAAACATAAGGGATAAAAAGTTTGAGATTGGACATATGGTAATTCTTTATGACTCAAAGTTCTTGCACCATCCGTAAGCTCAAAGTACATTGGTTGGGGCCGTATGTCACCACTTACATACTTGAATCGATGCTTGCTAGTTAGAAGTACTTAATGGAACATGGCTACCCGATATCGTAATGTAGTAGGTGAAGTCCTACTATAAATAAGTCTTCTTGGTGTTTATAATAAGACATTATTTCCATTTATATCAGGTTTTTAATTCGGTATATCCTTAATGTATTTCCTTCATTTTCGCTATGCTTTGTCAATTTAGTTGTTGTTTTTGTGTAATAAGTGAGCTTGCACACATGAAGCTAATTACTATATGAAGAATTTTTATGCACGAGATGACTACACATACCTTTAGTCCTGGGGTGGTTGTAGTTATCCAAGTAAAATAATGTGGGAATTGAAAGGTGAAAGGAATGAGCTGCTACGAGTGTGCTTTAAGTAAAAGAAGATTGCTTCTCACAAGTGACCAAGGATGGAGATGAATGAAAGGATAGTATAATACGAGGTAAGAGGAGGCCATGATAACTACCGGGAGAAGGTACTAGGTTGCAAGGGAACACGCTTAAGATAAGTCTTTGACAGAGGGTAGGAAGGTGTGCTAGAAGGTTATAGCTGGGGTGCGAAGATGTACCACATGGAACAAATGAATTTGGTCAATGAATGAGAGGATATTTGGTAGGTGAAGGAGTAATAAATGCATCAAAATTTGAAATATTTATATAAGGATGGGATGTAAATTCATTTTTACCATTGCAACTAAGAGAATTTGAGAAAAGAGCTAAGTGCGAAGAGCCGAGTGATCGGGTTAAGGTGTAAAGGGTGTGAAACCAAGTGTGACAAATAAATCTATGTAAAAAGAAGCTTGCATCCCCTGGTGGTGAAGGGTTTGAGAAAAGTAGGGAGATAGAGAGGAGTTAGGGCATGAAGTTTCCACCTAGGGCATGATTGAATCAAGCTAGGGTTTGATTCACAAAGTTGCAGAGTTAAAGAGGAGATGATTACAAGGTAAAAATGGCACCTAAGAAGGCAAGTTGCAGTAGGAGCAAAAGGAAAGAAGAAGGTGGTTGTCGAGGAAGAAGAGATGGCACCCAAAAGTGATTTTTTAGAAATGCAATATCCAAAAGGATTCATCATTAGCTAGGAATGGGATTCACCTATCAAAAAGAGAAAAGTAAGTGAATACAATCACAAGACCACGGAGAACAAGAAGGAGCTCAATTCCTTACTCACTACTAGGATGAAAAAGCATACAATGATAAAGATGACATGTCGGTTTATGATGATGAAAGTTAGAAGCTTGAAGATAATTGGGTTCTACCAATTATATGAGCTTCCATATTTTTGGAAGTATGAGCCCTTCTATCAATGGCTCATGAGTAGAGTGCATAAGGAATTTTTATACTTTGCAGGACGTAGAATTAGAATCTCATCTGTGCTTATCTCATCGGTTATAGGTTTAAATGCCATAAGAGAGGACATAAAGAATGATCTCACAGATAAAACCATGATCTTAAATAAAATATAATAGTTGGGGTACTTGAAGGTCTCAGGTGGCATGGATATAGACAAATTGAACAATTGTCTAGTTGTGTAAGCAGCAACACACCTTGTTACAAAGTTGAATGATCAGGAGTGGTGGTCACAGGTAAATACTATGTGGTTACACATTGCGCGTAAGATGTCAAAAGGAGCAATTTATAATATTTTAGGCTATATTATAGAACAAATAGTTGAGGAAGTGCACATAGGAGGGAAGATCAGCTTTGGGGATGTTCTACTATCACTAGTATTCATGGAAATTGGAGTACCAGACAGGAGCCGAAGGAAAAGGTATGGGAATACCCCATGGAGAATAAGTCACCAAATGAAAGGTTCAACAAGTACCTATGTAAAGGGGCCATGATAGATGATGTCAAGAAAAGGGCAGAGAAATGGTATGACAGGCTCCACACAACATTTGGAGAAGAGTGGTGCATCCCAAAGGACCTACCATTAGTAGTAGGGAAACAAGTTTAGTTTGTTATATATCAACATTTCTACATCACACGCTTCCCAATGAGAGATGGAGTCTAGATCCCTTGGTGTAAATTTCCTTACGCATTCACTGCAAGGTATTTCCAAGCATCTATTCATAGATTTATAGACATGTACCAAATGGTATTCAATGTAGATAAGGTATAATGTGACTACCATACATTGAGGAAGAAGCATGTGTATCCTAGAAGAAGTTCCTACACCGAGAGGATCATTTCAGAGGTGTTGAATATTAATCCAATAAGTCTGGCTATAGTAGATGTAGGGGCAGCATTGGTGTATCTTCAGTTGAAGCCCAAGATGGAGAACAACAAGTATGTGGAGAATGAATTTGCACCATACGTTCCCAAGGCCACCTTTGAAGGGTAAGAACACAATAGAATACATACGGCGCAAAGGCCCATAGAAATTGTTGAAGTAGAGGGTGAAGAGGATGAGCGTGAAGATAGTGAAGGCTTGGAGCATAGAAGAAAGCAACCATATGATAGAGAAGATTTATGGTGTGTGGCGACTCCACCTCAAGGAAAGGATGAATAGAAAGATACGTAGGTTGAGTAGGGGAGCATAGGTTTAATAAAGTCTTCGATGCATAATGACTCAAGGTGGAACCCCACAAATGGTATGGAAATCACCTCATCTCTCTCCACATAAGGAGACCTGCTGAACCAAAGAAGATAATAAAGTTGAAGTTGGATAAAGAAGTGGAGGAATCAGAAGAGATCGAGCATGCATCTCCTACCCCACTTGAGCAAGAATACAAGCCATAGAATGAGGAAGAGCAAAAAGATGAAGAGATGAAGGATGGAGAAGAAAAAGAAAAGGAAATCTCCAGATCCACGCATGTGACTACTTAGGATGTAACAGGATAGGCTCCTAACCTTGAAGCTATAATTCCCAAGGGTCCTAGATCGAAGAGGATGAGTGGAGAGAACATTCCACCAACCATGGGGTATGTAAAGGATCCACGTAAAATTGTCCACGCCCACTTCCAAAGCATGATACCACAGAAGGATTTATTTGGGTGGGAGCTAATGGATGAGGATATGGCAACTGTGTGCAATTGAAAGAAACTATCGTGGTCAATGCACACCCACATGGATGAGCTTGAATTTGATGTATGTGAAGATTCATGTGTTTCGAGATGGCTGAAGAAGGCACCACAATCTAGACACATGACAGTAAAGTTGATTGTCATGTTAGATGAATTAGTCAATACGGCATTAGTGAAGGTTTATGTGGAAGTTGGTAGAAGAAACATGGACAAGGCTGCAACAATCAGAGCACTACATGAGGAGCTAAATATAAAGGATGTGGAGATAGCATGCATAATTATGTTATCCTACTTTTGAGTTTACGCCAAAAGTGAGATAACCCTAAGAAATTTTTGGAGCTGATTTTCTAAGAATCACCTCTCAGAGTTAGATAATCGGATTTTCGGGTTTCACGAGCAAGACATCATGTGTTTTGGGTGTTTTGTGTCGTGTGTTCCTCAAAACCAGAAACCCGCATCAAGTAAATAAATTCGGGTTTGCGGACCTTCCAAGCATCGGAACATGCCGTAGTCCAAACATGCTCCATGTCGCATGTCTTCCGATCCCTGAAGCCCGATTTACTCCTTTGTTTCGGGTTTCCGGGGTCATCAGACATGATGCTTCATGTCGATTGTTTCCCGCAACCCGAAACCTAAATTACTCTAAAATCCTTTGTGTCGGGTTTTCGGATATCCCAAGCATGCTGACATGGCATTAATGCCGAGTTGTCGGGTAGTTGGCACGTGTCAACTAAAGTGTATTAAATGTGAATTTTCTTATATATATTCGGATTTCCACGTCATTTTTACCAGACATACTTTTTACCTCGTGGATTTTCGCGCATGCATCTTCGACCCCGAAACCTGAAACTCACCTCTGTGCTCGATTGCATTGCTTGTTTTTTATCATTCCTTGACTTGGTTGAAGGTATTTTTCTTCATTCTTTGTTTGTGGATTAATTGTGTAAGGAATTCTTCCAAGTTTCTTATCAGGGTTGTTATGGGGTTTTTATCTTTTCCATTTTGGGGTTGTTTTCAAATCAGGTTTATGTTTTAGGGTTTTCCCCCTTTGGAATTAGCACTTTGTTTTATTCCCCAGAATGTTGTTATAATTAAAAATATGTTTGGGATATAAATGGTGAAGGAAAAACTTGCATGTTTCAACTCAACAAATACCCTATTCCCTCTTCTCGGGTTTCGCAGGGTGCTTTGCAGTGTTCAAAACCCGCAGTATATCAGAAAATTTAAAGTGTCGGGTTTTCTGAAGTCTCCGGCATCCTCCCAGTGTGTCAGGTTATTTCAAGCCTCGACATCTCTAGTGTGTCGAGGTTTTCCGAACTCCCGACATCCTCCTCAGTGTGTCGGGTTTTTCCACCTTTCCGGCATCTCCAGTGGGTCGGGGTTTTCACAGTGTTCAACATCTCCTGATCTCCGACACTCTCCTCCTTCGAAATCCCTCATGTTGGACCCTAGTCCATCACAAGAAAAGACTGAAAAGTCAGGGAGGATGAAATACAAATTTAGGAAGATGGAGTCTCCATCCTATATTGACTGTAATTTTGACATCCGAGATACAGAGCTCGGAAACGTGGATATGGAGGATTTCTGGAATAGGGTCAAGAGCTCTTCTCAAACTCCATAGATGAAATCAATAATCGGTAGTGGCCTACCTCTTGCGGTAGGCTTCCCTATGTCCACTCAGTGCCCCAAGTTCATCTTGGCATGTGCTTCAAATTATGACTCTACTTCTCGTTCTGTGAAAAACCAGGCGGGAGAAGTCGTAATCAAATTGGATAGAGGTTACTTCGATGACCTTCTCAAGCTGCCTAATTTTGAAGAATATGGAGATATGGATCTCAAGTCAGCCCAAAAAGCTTGGGATAATGATCAGGAGGATTGCATCAAGCACGTAAATAAGAAGTTTCTAATCAAAGCCAAACCGGTTGTTTCTAGGTTCCCAAGACTTGTTCCCAGAAGTGATTTCATTCAGGAAATCAACGATATCATTACTCTGTTGAGTCGGGTTTTTGGTTTCCCCAAATCAAATGTTTTCCAAGGATGGATGTACCAGTTCATGATCACTATTAAGAATAATCAACAGGGAATTGATTGGGGTACTCTTATCAGTAATGAGATAGATTCTCAAATGACAACAGTCTTGTCTACGGGAAAGTTTTACATGTCCTCGTATGTCACCTATGCAGCGGCCGGTATGAGGAACTATCCCGGGTTGGACACCAAGGGGAACAAGACAGTGGACCATGTTTATCAGTATTTTCCTCAGCTGACAAGAAAAGGGTCTGAAGATCAATTCAGAAGGGTAAATGATGCCTTCTTTTACGAAAACATCTCGTAGGTTAAACCCTGAATTAAGGAAAACGAGAGTCTCAGATGAGGCATGGGCTGAAGTTTCAAAATGGGGATGTGTCTTCTTGTAATTTAAGAAGTTCACATATCTTCGAGTAGTCATGTACCCAGGGGATCCTTTCCATTTTCCTAGATATCTAGGGGACAAACTAATCTTGATGGAGTTGGTTAGGCAATTGTTGGATTTTCACAAGTTCCAACAGAGTAAACACAAGGCCGTTGTATCTTTCCCAATTTCTATTGGAAGGTATACTTGTTCGATAGTGGTGAAAGCCAAGAATGTTGTCCATGAGCTTCAAGATAAGTTGAAGAAGCACATGAATCCCCGAGATGGGTTTGATTTTGAGGAGTCCTCAAGGCATATGGAACTCTGCACCTGCACATACCAAGCATAGAGGACATCTAGATTGATCTACATGATGAGGTTGTTGTCTGAAGAAAAGATCATAGCAGATTGACACTTGCTGAGATTCAAACACTTGAGCTCGCTAACTTACCAGAAGGTACTAGTGATAATGAAAGTGTTCTGGACCTTTCCTATGATGGACTGAATGAAGATCAATATGTTTTCCCACCTATTGATTGGTCAATCAGTGAAAAAGCCTCCATTACAGATAGGTCAGCTCTGATTCTTGCACGCACCAAAGCGTGGCTCGCCTCTTGGGGAATGAGTTTTAAAGATGATAATTTTTCAAAGTTGGTTGTTTGCTTGAGGTGGGGCCCTCCAAAAAGGGAAAAGACAAAAGATCTTCCGAGGGGCCTATAAAGGTCAAGTTTGTCAAGAAGAGAAGAGAACGTGAAATCTCTTCAATTATTTCTCCAATTGAAACGGTGAATGTGCCAGAATCACAAACACCACCAGAAATAGGAGAAATTTCTTTGGAAGGAGAAGGAAGCCACCTCTGGTTTCACCATTTTTGACTACCCAACCGAAGAGACCTTATCTCTTGCATCCCGTGCCTTGGACTCACGGATCTGCACCTCCTCCCTCATAACCACTTCGCCTCCTCATTCCCCATTAACTTCTTCAATCATGGCCAGCATTTTTTCTCCGGAATCTCACCCCTTTCTACTAGTACCAAAATAATCACCAACACGCCCCCTCCTGTGCCTCTTTTTATTGAATCTGCTTGCCACACCGATAAGCTGTCCCCACTTCACCATTAGATCCCTCTCCTCCTAAAAGTATGATACCAACTTCTAAAATAGTGGAAACTCCCTCTGACACACCTCAATGGCTACTCGAGAAAACTCCGAGGAAGAGGAAGGTGATTGTACCCATACCAACCTTTGATTTTAGCTCACTTAAGGCCTCTACTGCTAAATCAGCTAAGAAACCCAAAATAGTTTCAAGGGTTTTGGTGGATGCTTCAAGGCTTAAATTTGCAGAGATTGCCACTCTGCGATCGACAAAACCAAAGAGGACATAACAGCCTCGACTATCGGATATCCAGGAGGCTCTAGGAGAGGTGACAACGGAAGGAGCACAACAGGATGCACGGGATGCCACAAACATGTTGTGCCAGAAGTTGAAAGAAACAAAAGACAACAAAGATGAGCTTAAAGGAAAGGTGGAGCAGTTGACTGAGGTTTTTCTTAAGCTCTCTAAACCCCTTGAATCCATATCATCTTCCTCTGTCCCTGTCAGATTTGATTTCTCATCAGTGCCTACAATTGAGAAGATTAATAAAAAAGGAAGGGTGGTCGATGAATGGATCCAAAGGCTGCTCCAGCAGGGGAAGGAAGTAATTCAAGATACCGTGGAAGTCTATCAATCTTTGGGGAACATTCAGAGTGATGGAGAAAAGATGGACGATGATTTCTCCCAAGAAATTGGACATCTTGATTTGACTTTCGAAGCTCTCCAGGCATTAAAGCAAATACCATCACGCCTCTTGGTAGAAGAAGGCATCATCCCACATGTGGATAAGCATTTCCAGCTGACCAAAGCCATCAGATTCAGGGTAAATATTCTCAACGAAGCCTGTGGTAAATTGAGAGAATCAAGGGATCAATTGATTGATGGAAAAAGTGACCTGGAAGAAGAATTGCTTAAAATTTGTGCAAAAGTGTCAGTTGGAAATTCGGGCATCCTATCAGCTGACGATCTTTTCAAACAAGTCCAAGAGTCTGTTCAGCATGAACCAACTCATGGATTTGGTATTGAAATCATCGACAGGTTTGTGAAGATTGAACATTCTTTGGAGGCCTTGAGAAGACTCAGCAAAAGATTGAGGAAACTTCCCGGTAGTGCCAGTGACACTCATGAAACCTGTAAAGTTTTGAGTGATCATTCCACTGCACCTGATGAAAACAAAATGCAAGGCATAATCTGAAAGTTCCAAGAATTTTGGAACAAACAGATCAGTTGGAGGAAGGGAAAGATGAGGAAGAAAAAGATGACGATTCAGACTAAGTTTTGATGTTTCATGTCATTTCAATCTTGAAATTGACATGTCTTTTTCATTTTTGTTTCGTCACATAGGAAGCAAATTTTGACTTGGTCTCCTGCGTGAGAGTCAGGAAAAATAGGACTCTCGTTAAAAGACTATTTTCTAGGATTAATCCTATTTTCTCTCTACTCTTTTCTATTATAAATTAGGGATGTGTGTACACTCTAAAGGGTCGAGATTTTTGAAATATTGGGAGCTATTGGGAAGAAGAAAAACTTTGTGTTTTCTTTTAATCATTTTGAAGAATAGGAGTTGATATTATTTTGCAAACTTTGTGTTGTGAGATATATCTTTCTTAAGACATTGTTCTTACGTTCATAATCTTAAGCTATTCTTTGTTTAGCATCTTGGTGTTTCTAATCATTTCAGACATTATATTTATGATCTAAAGCTCGTATGATTATTTCGTGCTCTGTGTTTACTCGAAAGAAAATACGTTGCTCTCATTTCCTTTCCATTGTGCTTCTTTCATTGTAATAATTTCCTACCCAGTCCATTTACAAAAATAACATCTTCGCATCATGTGGATATGGATTTCGGGATTCTATCCCAACCCCAATGGTTAGATTAGTGTGAATACTGTATATATTATTTTTGTTGTGTTTTAGATTAGTAATAAATAGGTAGCCTCACTTGTCTTTGAGGAGGGATTTAATCCCATGTACTGTGGTTGAACCTCATATTTTGGATTGACAAAATATCCAACCAACAATAATAAAAAGAGAGGGAATTCATGCATAAGAAGAACGAAGTATTCATCAAAGCATCGCAGAGGATATTTGGGACATTTTCATTAGAGAAAGGTGACACTTGGAGGTTAAGGTACCACAGATGTTTCCTTGGTGATACACTATGTAGGAAAGTTAGTGGACTTGGTACTTGAAGATGAACCTCTGTGAATGACAACACCAAGGAAGTCAGAGCAAGAGGTAGAATGAGAGAAAGCCTCAGTGATGCAAAATATTGCATCCTATGAAGGGCTGCTACAAGCACTACAAGAAGTATTGAAGAAAGTAGACTAGGCTTTGAATATATGCATATCTCCTAAGGTGCTTATCAATGTAAAGACCCTAGAAGAAAACAATGAGGTCCAAAAAGTGTTGAATGTTGAGACATTGGGCCATGTAGAAAGATTGTCAATAATTAAGCAAAAGCATGAGGCCCTGGTAGCAACACAAGAGCTGCATAAGAATCAATTAGAAGAGCTTGGGAAGCAAATTGCGTGAGAAGATGGATCTTCTAGAAGGAATAATGACCTTGATGTCCGGTGTTGTGTTGGTTCGTAGAATGAAAAAGAGATATTGCAAGGATGAGTTGGAATCCATTCTCATGGAAATTCCAGAGAAAGAGGAACAAGTACTAGCTGAATGGCGAGGCCTTGGAGGCCAAAATAAAGGAAGAGTATCCAGAGTTGATACTTAAACCGATGACAGAGAGAGGCTGCCTCATAACCTCTTAAAAATTCTTTATTTATCTACATTATTTCATTCTTATTCTTTCTATTCTTCTATTCTTTACTTCAAATTTTGGAGATAACCATTGTCGAGAAGAAAATGAGATTAGTGTGGGTAATGTTTATCATAGAATACTTGTTAGAGATCACACAAAAATTCCACGTAGGAGAGAAGGCCAGGATCAAGGGCATGGAGGAACAAGAAGAACTCTGCGCGTAGAGGGTAGGTTCAACTTTTAGGACTCAACCGATTTTGAGCATGTTGATCTATTTTTAGACGATGGAGTGTAGAAAACACCAACAATGTAGAGATGTGCGTGCCACGCATTATCTATCTTTAGAGGATCGGATCAAGAATTTTGCATGGAGACAAGCTAAGAATAGGATTGTCACTTCAGTTAATTGTAAGAGGTCTATATATAACACACTTGAATGTGTGGCTATGCTTGTAAATGGTGCATGGATATTAATAGCATGCAGCATATTTTTGGAATGGATAAGTGGTGAGGGGAAAGTCTTCACCCTATATATATGATGTGAAGTACATAGTACAATATATACATATAGATATACATAGAGAGAGATGGATATATGAAGGTATAAAGATATACGCATATGATCTGAATTCTGTAAGAAGAAGCTTCTATGTTTATTAATAGATGGAAGATATTGGATGAATCTAAGTGTCATTCCTATGTGTAATTGAGTAGTGCATGTTATTGATTCAATCATGATTACTACTTACACTTGTTATTTCATAGATCCGAATGTAGCACACATTGTAGAATGATGCATTAGCTATAAATATATATGTTTCTTCCTTCATCACGCTAACATCCTGTTACAAAAACCCTAGAGAGGTACCTAGTGTCTTTGTGCATGTCGGGTGAGCACTCAGTCTAGGCTGAGTGATGTGCTAGCGTGACTAGGGTGTTATCTTGTAAATTCTAGGCTGCAACAATTTGGTATCATCTTATCATAAGAAGATATAGCTAAGGGATATTATGGATGGTTCGAGAATGATTTGTTGAATTTTTGATGGAGATGGTGATGTATTAGAATTTTGACAGTGGGAATTCATTTTTTCTCAAATAATTCATGGCTCGAGAAGATTTCATACCAAGGAAAAAAATGTTATTAAGTTCCCGCTTTGGAGAAGATCTTAGAGTAGAAATAGAGGATGAATGATTGTTTTTCTTCTCTTAATTTACTTATTTGATGTAATACTTGAATATGTATGTATATTTCATGGGTAGGGGCCCCTATAAATCCCCATTGTTTCCTATCAAAAATACAATATACCTCAAATTGTTATTGTAAAATCACACGATTCGTAATAAGTTTACAATTTAATCAAAATGAAATACAAATTCACTTTTGAATAGACAATGTATAGAACTTAGTATAAGGCATACAAAAGATTTGTGTGGAAGAGCAGAGTGCATTCAAAGGTGCAGGAGGATTGGAAAGGAAATGCATGAGGAGGACAAAGATAGATTTGAGACTTATCCATTTTCATGATTATGATATATTTTTGGAAGATGGTGTGTGGAGCACACAAACGGGATGAAGACTTGCATGATACACATGGGATATTTTTGGAAGAGTGGATATGGAGCACTTTACATGGATGTGGGCTAAAGATAGAATTGTGACTGATAGTTAATTAGGAGAAATCTATTGTTAGCGCACTTGCATGTGTGGCTGTAATTATAAAGGCACATGGCTATTTTTAGCATGCGACCTATTTTGGGATTAGATAAGCGGTGAAGGGAAAGTCCCCACCCTTATAAATATGTAGTGAACTGCGTAATATAAAATATATGGTATTTAAGAACTAGATTTGTGAAATTATGTTGTCGAGATCTATTACACGCATGAGTAAATGATGCCATTATTGTAAGAAGTTTCTATATATTACGAGTTTTTATATAATGGAGTGTATTGACTTAATTAGAGTGTTAATTCTGAGTATAATTAGATCTTGTATGCTTGATTTCATCATGGTTATCATTTAAATTTTTTATTCTTTAGATCTAGATCTAAACATGCATTGTAGAATGATGTATTAATGATGGATCTGAATGAATTAATTCTTCGTCATGCTAACATCCCACAACAACAACCGTAAAGAGGGGCTGGGTACCTTTGCATGCTTTAGGTGAGTGCTTAGTCTATTTGAGTGACGTGTCAAAGCATGCTTAGGAGTTTTCGGTAAAATTCTAGGTGCTTCATAGGTTCCATTGTTGGGACCTCTTTTTAAGTTTTTTTCAGGATGGTTCACGATGAAGACATACCAATTGACCCTAGCAAGTGTTGAGGATTGGATACATGACCTGGAAGAAGAATATGCATGGAGGTTCAGCACCGGATCTAAGTTTGACACATGCACGCGGATGGAGAATAATCTATATGACTATTTTTATTTGAGATTCTTTGGTATTTTTCTAGTAGAACTATATGAGTGGCTGGTTGCTTATTGTCTAAATGGAATTAGAGGTATCACACACTTGCCTAGATGTAGGAATAATTTTAGACCCTTTATGATGCTGATCTAATTTGGACTTGCGTTGTGGATACGTGGTTCCATGGTGTTTTGAACAGCTATATCTTGGAGTACTCAATTTCCACTTATTTACACCAAGAGCTAGTTGAATTTCAATTTTTATGATATCCCGGGAAATTACTTGTAAGGTATTCCAATGGCAATCAAAATTTTGATGGTAACCCTGAAATTGGAAAGAAAACCAATGGCTAACTAAACCCTACCATGCGTAGGGGCAGGGGTAGGTTTGGTGAAAGATGGTAGACCTAGTGATAGAAAGGAAGAGAGAGAAAAGGTGGCTTAAGTATAATGTGGCACGCGAAAGAGAGATAAGAAAACAACGGTATGTTGCAGAGTGAATGACATTGTGAAGAGAGATAGTTCGCGAAGCATTTGAAGTTCATGTAGAAGACAAGGAATGCGAGCATCGGGAGCTTCCCCATTTGGTAAAGCATGACTGGGAACCCTTCTCGGCCTCACACGAAGCATACCAACAGAGACGACACTGGGCCACGAGAGCACATTTGAATCCACTCCGATAACCTTTCCCTTACACTTGGTTTTCCAGATCTAGAACAACAAAAAGTCAGAAACTAATTTAGGTAATGGGAGAGCAGGAGTGAGTCATATAAAAATCACAATGATAGCAGAGTAATGGGAGAGCAGGAGTGAGTCATATAAAAATCACAATGATAGCAACGTAAATGAATTTTTGTTATATGGGAGTACCTTTTCGGGTGTATCATCTACACAGAATTCAGGTGCATAGACTTTTGGACTCTCTTCTGGGAGTAGTAATACTTTTGCAGACTGTTGGGGTGTAGTTTAGTACTACTATTGGGACACAGGGAAGTACATCTTCTGGTCTAACTCTAGCTATGAGTTCAGGATTAGAAGGCATAGGTGGCTCTAGTTACGTGAATTTGGTGGTTACGGAGAAAAAGGAAACACAAGAGGTTTTAGATCGGTGGGAAAGGTCTACACCAACCCCAAAATATTTACATGGATATGTCTCTTTGTCTCCTAGAGTATGGGGGCACATAAGATATTGTTGAACACATACACATTTGTGAAATATTGTGGCACATAATAGGAATTATGACTTATGAATGTAGGGAAATCAAATTTTCTACTACATTACAAGGGTATACATAGTTGGTACATAAATTTTGACCCGGATCAGACTTGTGTAGACTATGTAGCTTTAAAATATGCTTTCCTCAAAGAATTTCATATCTTTGAATTTGAAAAGAAGAGTATAAGTGCACTCAATGATATTAAGAAAGGCACTACTTGAAAGTTTCACAGAGAATGATGCTCATTTCAAAACTCTTTATCTAATCTTTCTTATGATATTCATGTGAGCCAACATGCGTAATGGTTTGTTGGAGGTCTAATTACCTCTTTTAGGAGGGTAATATCACATAAAACGTACACTCGATCCGCACGAAGAACTTGAAGAAGCCTTATGAGCTGAGGAAGTTAGAAGTATAGACACTAGGGTGAGCCCATTTGTAGAAGCACAAATCACAACTATGGAAAATTAGTTGGTGAAACTATTGACGAATTCAGCACATGAGATGTGCACAAGGATTTGGTGCATAGATTATGAAGTAGAAGATCACAAAAAGGATAGTTTTCCCGCAGATCGGTGCACTCATTGTTGTTGGACTGTGAGATATTTCATTTAAACCACGATGCTACCCAATGCCCATTACTACAATGCATGATAAGGAATAATGTTTCATGCTACTACAAAATCTGTAGGTCCATGACTCATGACATGGAAGACTACCGCTAATTGGTCAGATCCATGATGCTATAGACATTAGTGTATAATAGACAGGAGTTTCTAGATAACTCTAAAGGAAATAATGAGCATCAATATCGGGATCACAATTAGGCGTGCTATGATTGGAGTAAAGGGCGTTTTAAAAGCGTTCATGTTAGGAAATAAGTGTTCATAGTGTGAACATATGGTTCAAATAATTGTATTATTTAATATTTAAATAAATCATAAGTGTGCACAAATAGTTGTCATGTAAAAATCATATATAGGGGTGTGGGAGTAATACTAGGGAATAGAGGAGAGATTTGGGGATAAAAAGATAAGACTTGTCTCCATGATTATAGGAGCAAGCAATTGTATAAAATGCCCTTCCTATTCAATAGAAATTACTCAATTATTTTTTATATTTTATTTGTCTCTGGATTTTTCCTATTTTCATGTGCTAATCTCAAATTTTTTTGCTAAATTTTATCATCAAATCTGGAGTTTTGTTATCATCTGGTATCAGAGCAGGTTTCCTTCTACAAGTGTAGAAGAAGAAGAAGAAGAAGATGGTTGAAGGAATCCCATAAGAAAATTTCCAGCAGACACATCACAGTAAAAAGAACGCAGTTTACTCATATGACATCCGATTGATGTCTCATTTTTTCTAGAAAGATAAGAAAAAGATGCACAATATTTTAGTTTACATAAGCTTCAGATTATTCTTGTATCTATGCGTAAAATTTTGTGTATGTTGAGTGAATGTTTTTGTTTTTTTAAAACAAACATTTGATAGATTAAATGTATCTAAAAAATCATATTCGAAATATTACAAAATTTATTGGGTTTGTTTAGTTAATATCTAGAAAACTTATATTAAAATTTTACAAAAACCCAGTTTCTAGTTTAAGAGAAAAGTGGAAATAAAAACAGGGATCTGAAAAAAAAAAAGTGGTGCATAATACATTTATGTAATTTTTTAATTGGACACATTTTCACTTGCACGTGATGTCCATAGTCAGGGGGTGCATTATCGGTTGAATCTGACACCTAGAAAAATTGTGTAATGAGCTTAAAAGCTACATTTTCTAACTAAGTAGCATCACCATGGAGGCTGGAGGCAACGAAGGAAGGAGGCGTTTTAGCGACCTCTCGTTAGACACCATCGATGAGGCCACAATATTTCTTTGGTGGCCATGTTTTTTCAGTTGTGTTTAGTGTGTTTAATTTCAACATGTGTGGTAGTAAATAAAGAATAGATGGATAATTCCTATTCATAGTAAGGAACATATTTTCCTATATTTTGTTCTCTTATGTAAATTGTGGATGAGGAAATGGGTACGCTGCTATAAAATTGGTTGGTGGTCCAGTAGAAAACCAATTTGAAAGTTTGTGAATATCTTAGAAAATTGCATACAAAGTGGTTAATGGTTCTACTAGAAAACCTACTAGAATTGATGGTACTCTTTGCAAACTATCGATTGTACAACATGAGCAGTACTAGAGAGAACTCACCCACGTTCACACTAACGGGGTGAATGTTAGGAAATAAGTGTTCATAGTATGAACATATGGTTCAAATAATTATATTATTTAATATTTAAATAAATCATAAATGCGCACAAAGAGTTGTCATGTACAACTCATATATAGGGGTGTGGGAGTAAGACTAGGGAATAGAGGAGAGATTTGGGGATAAAAATATAAGACTTGTCTCAATGATTATAGGAGCAAGAAATTGTATAAAATTCCCTTATTATTCAATAGAAATTCTTGAATTATTTTTGATATTTTATTTATCTCTAAATTTTTCCTATTTTCATGTGCTAATCTCAAATTATTGTTGCTAAATTTTATCATCAAATATGGAGTTTTATTATCAGGTTGTGGTAGAGGTCAAGGATACCATGGTGGTGGAAGAGGTGAGTTACCTCATGAAACATGTTATACATGCGGATATCCCGGCCACCACGGGTGAGAATGTCCTTAGAATATTACATGTTCTTTCTACGGAAAGAATCATAGTTATGAGGAATGCCCGAACTTGTATGAGTATCTTAGTAAGAAAAATAGACAAGAAAACAAAGGCATAGAGATGGTTAGGATATAACGACTTTGTGGAAAATTAGTGAATACCCAAGTTGGAACTAGAATTTGAGGCATTGTAGGTAAAGATCATGACCCGTGTTGAAGCAACGCATGCCAAAGAAGCATTGCAGTAAAATCCTAACATCACTAAGGAAGAGGTTCTACATGCATGGTACCGAGATCATGCCCATCGAAGTAGGCTTAATAGGAAACCATGGAGGTACTAAGAAATATTCAAGGTGAAATACAATATTTATTAGAGTAATCACAGTAAGATGAAGCAAAATAAAGCATCAAAGACTGCCTAAACTAATATGGATGACTTGATAGAAGTGTGTAAAATGTTGTGCCAAGAGAATATCATTCCACTCTTAGGGAAATGGTTAAAGGAAACACCCTACATACAAGTATTGAGACCTGGATGAAATATCTTGCATGCGAATCTTCCCCCTCATAGCATCAATTATGAAAAGGAAATCACTCGAATGTTGTTGTTGATGGGTGGATTTTGAGTAATATATTGATTGATATAGGTGCAAAAGTCAATGTTCTTACCTTAGATGCATGGGTACAAATGCGGAGACCTCCATTAGAGCCATCCTCTAATGTATTTTTCATGGCTAACTGGACTAATTCCACTCCCATTGGAGTTTTGAAAGATGCATCCATTACCATACAAGGAGCCAAGTTCACTGGATATTTTGTGGTTTTAGCATCTGGCAGAGTAAGAGAGCTTCCCAACACTACTAGGGAATTCTTGGTGCTATGAAAATAATACCAATCTTTGATTCAACAAGGGTTATATCAGCTTTTAAAAAGAGGAAAGAGTTATTATCCCTTTAACATATGGCAAATTTTTGCCCTATCTTGAGCCCTTGAGTGAGGAAGACTTGGATAAGATTTATGTACATTTCATCCGGCATCCAAAGGTGTTTGAACCATGTAGAGAAGGAATCCTTTAGTGGGAGGATGCATAGTCTATTAGTGATACTACAAGTATTGCGTGTGATAATTGGGCTCATAGCACTTATGAGTTAGTAGGACGCGTGAAGTGAAGAGAATATTTCCTAGGGACAAAAATCACATTATATTAAGAGAATATGTAACAAATTGGTACCTTGTTACACTAGAGAAGGAAAACTTATGGTGTTCCTATGCACCATGGAAGAACAATGGATAGACTAGTTAGAGAGAAGGATTATGCTAACATATACCCTATACATGACAAAAACATGGTGCGGGGTGGTCCACAAGGATAATATTGTAGGATAGAATGAAATTAGGATTTCTCTTATTATTTCACCCGATTTCTTAGTTTTTGAGAAGTGCATGATGAAATAGATAAGGTAAAGGTGGTAAGAGGAATACCTATTTTGGGATGGTTAAAGGTTGTATGCGCACGTATCGAATTTCGAATCAAATTGATTGTGAGACCTTCCTTTTGGCTATGAGGAACTACTTGTATAAGAACCAAAAAATACCACCAAAGAGAGTTAAACAATATATGCAGTGGACTGCCTAACATATGCTAGATCCTGGAAGTGTGATACTTCCTAGATATGCCAATCCACCGCTCAAAACAATTCAATGCTAAAAAAAGTAAATGTTGTCCTACTGTAGTTTAATATGATTTAGGCATCTCATACAAAATGCAATAGGCTAGATCTAATCTAACAAGCTAGGCTAGAAGGAGATCCAGAGGTCAAGTAGGTTGGTTATAGGTGAATCTAAGCTAACAGGATAGGTTAGATACAAATCTGAAGGTCAAATAGGTGTTCAAGTAGGTATATGTCAGAAATAGGTTGTTATTCTGGCAGAGATTAGGTGACACAGAGACCGACCATGGTTTTATGAAACCGATGATAGATTTTATCAGAACCGATGATGGTTAGAGAGAACCAATGACGGTTAAGTCGAGGCTAGAGGAATCAAAAATTTGGATTCATGGAGTTTTGGGGCAAAAGTGGAGTGGATAGAAGGCGGGGATTGATCACAGAGGGGGTGTAGATATGTTGCGAAGGTCTGAGACTACTGAGGAGGTCAAATAGGAAATTAGGCCAAGTCTTAAGATGATTGGGTATGGAAGGTGGCTACAACTGGAGAGAGGGAATGGATAGAGGGTAAAAGACTAGGTTCCTTTACCACAAATACTACAGATGATGATAAGAAAATGAAATAGATGGAAGGAGGATACTTACTCTTCTGTGAGGTACAGGTCTAAAGAATAATGAAGAAGTTGCTATGTTGGAGAATGTTGGGAAGAAAGTTTCACTGTTGTGCCAATGTATTTGGTTGCCTTTGTTGATCACAAATCAATCTTCATTCTGTTGTCACATCTAAAGAGATCAAACTCAAGATCAGAAGTTTTCCAAACAACAACCCGTATTACAAATATGTAAATGGGTCTAAATAGACCATTTCGTCCATTCCAAAGATAACCGGTGTCGGGTTTAGGGAACCGACATCGTTTTGGGCAAGATATCTCGGGTTGTTCAAAAGTTTCCTGGGAAGTTGTTCCACCATTTGATAATGGTCTCTTCTTTTTCTCAAAGTGTGAAAATGACCTTAGGAGGATTTTAAATGTGAGGTGAGGGGATGGGTCTAATGTTAGGTTTTATTTAGGACATTGGTTTAGGGTTTAGGTTAATGGGTCAAATGATGGGGGTGGTTAGGTGAGGTGCATTTAATAAAGGTAATTATATTAAATAGGTGTGTGAGGGTAGTGAATTAATTTAATGTAAATAATTAAATTAATGTGTGTGTGGGTAAAAGGTCATTAACTTAATTAAAATAATTAAATTAATATGTATGGAGGTAAATGGCATTAATTTAATTAAAGTAATTAAATTAAAATGTGTGGGGTACAAGAGGTAGGTGATAAGGTGTTGAGGATGAGGAAGTGATTATAGGGTTGTGCTAGGGGACCAAGGTGATTACGACATGATTTTGGTGTCTACATTTTGCCCCTTTTGTTGTGTATCTTGTATTGGTAAGAAACGTGACAAAAATAATATGTGGTTGCCCCAAGTGGGAATGAGGGTGATCCCCCTCAAACTAGGAACTGATGAGGTGATAGAGCACATCGGTGAGTGGTTTGATAAAAGTGGATGCAAAGCAGAATGATGAGAAATGAGGAATGGGGTAAGGGGAAAATCGGGCATATAGGTAAATGGGTAAATGGGCCAAGGTCAAAGGTAGGGGCAGTTGAATGCACGCACACGTATAAACTATGACATGGTACCAGGTTGAAGAGCTTGCAAACTCTACATCGTCTAAGGTCGATAGGGTTATCTAAACAAGGTTGAAGTGATTCCGGTATCCAAGGTATAGGATATGGTCAGGAAACACAACATAAGTTAGGTGTAGGAACATTTAGGTATGTTCTAGTACACCAAAGGTAGGGTCAGGATAAACATCACGGAAATAGGCTAGGTAAGGTCATTAGGTCAATCAACACAGGTAACAGTGTCACAAGGTATAGTGAGCACATTGGTTCAAAGGTCACAAATAGTTTTTGGGTCCAGGTATATAAGTCACAACATGGGTAAGGCCGAGGTGGGGGTAAAATAAGGAGGCATCAATGGCTAACGAGGTAAGGTTGAAGAAGGTGGAGGGCTAGAGGGGAAGGTGGTCCAGGGAGGGGTAGGGGAGGAAAAAGAAAGGGGAGGTAAGGAAAACAAGGTCAATGTGAGGGAAATGAGTATGTAGGGTAACCGACATCAGTTCGGGATGAACTGAGGATGGTGGAGAAGAACCGATGGTAGTTGGCTAGGGTAGAAGACCAACATCGGTCAAGGGTTAACCAACATCAGTTGAGTCGGGTAGGTTATAAAAAGTGAAAACCTACATTTTGAAAATTCATTTGTGCATTTGGAAAAGGAGAAAAGGACAAGAAGAGAGAAAAGAGGAAGAGGACAAAAGAGAGCATCAGGGAGCTGAGTTGGCGAGCCACATAGGCGAGATTGATTGGGCGAGAGGTGGGGCCATGAGATTGGATCAAGCAAGGTGATTGGTGGAGAGAGTTGGAGGTCATTTGAGGATGGCAGAGGCCTGGAGAGGGATTGGGAGGAGCGGCATGGAGGCTGGAGGTTCCCCACGATGGTGGCAGTGGGATCAGGTAGGATTTGAACCTTTGTTATTGATGGTTTGGTTAAATTGGTTAGAATATAGGAAATATGAAAAATGGGGGTTTGGGGGGAAAGAATTTCAAAACAGGAAAAATAGAGGGAAATGGGAATGGGGAAGGGTAGGGGTAGGGAAAAAGGGTAATGTAGGAATAATTAGGGGTGTAAGGAGGGATTTGGGTGGGTAGAGTGACTAGGAAGGGAAAAAGTAGGGTTGGGAAGTCGGGCGGGTGACACGATAGTGACCGATGTCAGTCAGCTTATGGCTGACGTCGGTGGGTAGAGATCGGTATTGGTCACAAGAATGATGACCGATACTAGTCAAGTGGAGACCATGGTCAGTCAGGGGATAACCGAGGTTGAAGATGACCGGTGTCGGTTAACCTAAGGGTAAGTTGGGACCAAAAAGTAGGTTAGGTGGGGAAGGGTTAGGTGAGAGGGGAAGGGTTTAGGGTGAGAAAGTAGAGTAGGTGGGAAAGGATTAGGTGAGAGGGAAAAGGGTTAAGGGAGACGAGAAGGGTTTAGGGTGGCTTGGGTGAGGGGTAGGGGAGATAGGTAGGGTAGACGGGTTTGGGTAGGGTTGGGTGAGGGTTAGGGTAGATAGGTTTGGGTAGGGTTGGGTGAGGGTTAGGGTAGATAGGTTTGGGTAGGTTTGGGTGAGGTTTAGGGGGTAGATAGTTTCGTGTGGATGGGTTTGGGTAGGGTAGATAGTGTCGGGTGGATGGGTTTGGGTAGGTTTGGGTGAGGGTTAAGGTAGATAGGTAGGGTAGATGGGTTTGGGTAGGTTGGTGTTGGTTGATTGGATTAGCGACAAGGGAAACGGGATGGGGGTGGGGAAAGAGATTAGGTCGGGATGTGGGGTGAAATAGGTAAGTTGGGAAGGTGTACTAATACATTGCTTTTGTGGGATGCAGGCCTGAGATGAGCTACGGATGAGGGCCCAAGTGCCGCCCTTATTATTAACAGTATGGGCAAGCACAACACAGGAGGAGTGGCAGCATGTTGCAGAGATGGGGTTGATAGGGGTGTGGTGCTACCAACATGTATTCCAGAGGTAAGTCTGATGGTTTCCCTCATCGATAGATGGGACTCAGTGACCAACACCTTCCATTTTTTGATGAGTGAGATGACGATCACCATGGAGGACATCTACAGGATCTGTAGTTGCCCATATTGGGGGCTCCGAGTTTATTCTATCTCTTCAGAGGCATCTGAGGAGCCACCGCACCCAATTTTGGTGAGGTTTTAATGAGACCTAACATTCCATAGCACTAGCATGAGCTATAAAGTGATGTATAGAGCTCATCCGAGGAGATGAGGTTAGTGGTACTCTTGATGGAGGTAGTGTGCTGCTTCACACTACCAGATGTAGAGGGTGGGAGGTTCTCGAGGTCACTGATGGGATTCCTTCATGACATGATGATACAAATGAGACACGGTTCACATGGGCACTTATATTTTTGATGCAGGTATATAGAGATCTATGGGCCTACGAGTGACCGTGAAGCTTAACCATCTGTTGTGTTGTATTACTACATCACATTGGGCGTACAAGCACATTGTTTGTGTTCAACCAAGGGGATTATTCGGGTAGATGCATTCCCATGGAGAGTTTTGAGGGTTGGGTATAGGCGGTGGGTAATGGCCATGGGAGAGGCCCGAGGTGCTAGAGCTACTCATGATGTAGCTTACTACAAGAGGTTGTTGGAGGGGTTGTCTAGGTGGACATCATTTAGAGGTCGTATGTGGGCTTCCCGCATATAGATAGATGGCCATGGAGCTAGATGGGATACAACTACATCTGTGGATAGAGGGGAGGAGAGTAGGTGAGTATGAGTGGATACCCATAGAGAGGGTTAGGCACCAGTTTAGGTTAGTCTAAGGTGTACCGCCTACATTCCCGTAGTACATGAGAGATGATGTGGAGAGACCTATATCTCCACCACAACCCATAGTGTTGACTGGTCAGGAGGAGCAGCTAGTAGATACCCAGATTGATGATGTTGGGGTTATAGATGGGATACAGTAGTGGTGGTTGGCGGCACAACCGAGAGCTGTACCACCAAGGCCGGGAAGCCGAGACTTGGCCACCATCATAATTCGTAGAGAGACGCCCTACAGGGGTAGATGGTTACTTTGGTGACATAGCTTAGGATCATGCAGGGGCAGTTGATAGGTACAAAGGCACAGGTTGCCACATTACAGGCCCAGATAGTGACACTACACAGCTCGTAGGGCATGGATAGTACTCGCACAAGCGGAGGTAGGGAGAGATGGAGATAGAGAGGAGGTAGGTGGATATGGAGAGTAGATATCCACCCTATAGGCATAGGTACTAGATTTTACAGGCAGCTTGGGCCACATCGCAAAGGAAGGTTATGGGTCTATAAGGCCGTATAACAACAACACAGGCACAAATTATTACCCTCCGTGCCAAGATACGTGCACATGCACATAGATTCCGTAGGCTGACTCAGATCTAGTACAGCCAGACAGGCTCAGTGTAGGTTCAGGGACAGGGTCCCATTATGCACAGTACCCACACAGTAGTGATACCCATGACACCCCAAATGATGCGGTGACCATGGTCTGATTCAGGGATGCCCTAGTAGAGGCACGATACTATCAGTATCATTTGTTAGCTGTCGGAGTTAGATGTGCCCTCTTGTGTCGAGTACACAACACAACAGCCTCCAAAGTGAGAGGAATAGATCCCGCACTCATAGTGTGGAGAGTACAGAGGCAGTGAGCCGAGGGACAAGGTTGTGGTGAGGCCACTAGTATGCGTATACCAGCCCTGTGAGGGGCCATCGGCCAGGAGGTGAGGCAGTGTCGAGCACCTGACATAGGTGTGACAGAGGGTCGGGAGAGACAATCATAGGGAGCATTCCCTAATATCAGATGGGGAGATGATTGACTTGTTATGGACTGGCCTGTGTGTCGAGTCATTTTTGTATGTATTATATATGAGACCGCCTGCGTGCAAAGAGATTTTATATGTATTATATTTTTGTTTGTACATGATACCAGCCTGTGAGCCGAAGATATTTTTGTATTAGATAATGTACACATGCTGTGATGTATGAGAGACACATGCATTTTTAGATGAGTGTACATTATTGATACACTGAGATGTATATGAGGAGATATATGAGGTTCATTTGATTATGTGTTGTGATGTGTATTTTATTTTACTTTATGATGATATGGATGACAACTAGATGAGTTAGGCATGATAGAATCAGGTCATAGGCATGGATCGAGTCAGGTTGGTTTAGGCATGGATGGAGTCAGGTTGGTTTAGGCATGGATTGAATCAGGTTGGTTTAGGCATGGTGGAGTCAGGTTGGTTTAGGCATGGATTGAATCAGGTTGGTTTAGGCATGGATTGAGTCAGGTTGGTTTAGGCATGGTGGAGTCAGGTTGGTTTAGGCATGGATTGAGTCAGGTTGGTTTAGGCATGGATTGAGTCAAGTTGGTTTAGGCATGGTGGATTCATGTTTGTTTAGGCATGGTGGAGTCAGGTTGGTTTAGGCATGGATTGAGTCAGGTTGGTTTAGGCATGGATTGAGTCAGGTTGGTTTAGGCATGGTGGAGTCAGGTTGGTTTAGGCATGGATGTCCATTTCAGTATTTTGATAACAAATGGCCATATAAATGCATGAGATGGTGAAAAATGTGGAAAATGTTGGTTATGTATGAAAATGTGAAATAATGTAAGTGGTAAAATCTATGTGGGATATGGTTTATATGTCAAAGTTTTTGATATGAACATGAAATCAAGTAAAGGTGGGGAAAATGGTTAGGGTAAAGAGTGGCTGAGCTAACTTTCCAGGGTCCCATGCCCTGTAAGTGCTTCCTACATAGTCCTAGTGAAAAGGGACCTCAGACCGATGTAGTTCTCCCATAAGCTAGGGAAGAATATGAGAAGATAGAAGAATAGGTAGGTAGGTTGAGAGGTAGGGTTGATTCGAGGTCATAGGTATGATTAGGTCAAGGTCAATTAGGTTGGGTGGAGTATAGGTAGATAGGTATGGGTGATTTTAGGTCAATAGGTAGTGTTGATTCTAGGTCATAGGTATAATTAGGTTGAGGTCATTGATGTTGGGGTTGAGAATAGGTAGATAGGTAAAGGTGATTTTAGGTTGATTGAGGTGGGAGAAGAAAATCCCAAAAGACAGGTGTCGAGGGTCTAGTCCTATATAGGAGGATCAAAAGGTAATGAAGAAGAGAAAAGATAAGAGGGGGCAAGAAAGCCACCGATTGGAAAGGATCAAAACATATGAAACACAGTGACAGATAGGCTAGTGAACGTAAGACCCTAAAGACATTGCATGATTGATAATTCTAAGAGTGATGAATAGTCACATGATCACCGACGTACCCAAAATTGTAAGGTACTAATGCTGCGTAACAAAGTGTAACAAGTTCCCCAATGATGATACAAATCTCTTCGCAAGGTGTTCAGATCCGGAAAATCCCTCTGAGTATGCGTTAACATCCCGCATGCCCCGCTTATCCACCGTGCCCTTTGTTTTCCCCTTTTCCCTCTTTCTTTGGCCCTTTTGATCTTCATTGACGAAACCGCCGCCCGCAGGCGGTGGTCTCGTGACCGCTGCCCCGATCGGTGGTGGCGGTTCTGAACTCGTCGCCCGCTCAAAGCGGCGGTCCTTTACGCATTTTCTAGAAAGCGCTTTGATGCGACTCACGTAAAATATCAACATTTCACTAGCTTTTCCTTGCCGACTTGGGCATGCATTTATGTTTTTGGTCCCCTAGAATAGTGTTTGGCCATTGTTTATGGTTTTTAGAGTTCATTTGGTTTTGATCTTTGGGGTGAATGGAAAGCTATAAATAAGTGGCTTGTGCTCAAGCAAAGAGGACTGATATTTTGCTCTCATCTCCTCATTTTCAGTAGTTCAACTTGTTATCTTATTTAGAAGCCATAGTTTCAATTCACTTGCATGTTTAGTTTGTATTGTTCAGCTGTTGGTAAGCCACATACCCATCTTGTGCAGGTAGTGCTGTTATTTCACCCAATCCGGTCTAAAGTTTGTCTCTGAATTTATCTTTGCATTAGATTTAGTTATAATTTTGCTTAGAGTACTTGTTTTAGTTCATTTACATTTAGCATTGTCCAGCTGTTGGTAAGCCACATATCCATCTTGTGCAAACAGTGTTGTTGTTTTATCCAATCCATTGGAATAGAATAGCTTAGGAAGCCATTAAAGTTGCAGGTTTTTCTCTTCAAAAGCGAGGATAATTCCGAGTGTTCTAATCGCTTCATGTTGCATGACTCATAGTAAAATCCCGCTAGGAATCGCATAAGCCAAGCTCGTACTCTTGCGCCTGTCCTCTCCTACTCATATTTTTGGTGAGACGCATTCTCGAGCTATCCTTGTCCCAAAATCTACTCCCGTCAATGCTAAAGCATCACACACTTTTCTGGATCCATGTGAACACGAAAGAACGAGGAGATCATACTGAGGGGACAAGATCACACACACCATCGGATTCGCCACTATTCTGTGGAATCCAGGTTTTAACTTTCAAAGTTCTAGTTAGAATCATATCAAATAGAGTAGATAATTGCTTCATTTCAGTGAATTCTATTCTCGATATTGCCAGGGAAGCTGTGAGGATTGATAGTTTCTGAGAAACTATGATTCACTCCTCACTTCTGAGGTAGGATCGAGAATCTTGTAGATAGATTAGATGAGCTATTTTATTTAGAATAAATCTACAAATTACATGATCGATAACTACACTCGGTTATTTTGTCTGTTTTAAAATATTGTTTAGTTGTTATTCCTAGATACGTTTAAATAGCTTGCTTTCCTTAAATTGTTAAAAGGTTTCTTAGAAGAATAGAAGTTATATATGTTTTAGATTTATTCCACGTAGTTAGAATTTTCTTTGTTACAGTTAGATTTACATTTTATTTTGTATGACAATCACGGGACCTCAGGAGCCTAGGAATATATATTTGAGCCAATCGTGCCTCAACCAAACCTCGTCACAGCAATAGTTGACATAGACCAAAATCTCAAAATACAAGTATTCCAAACAACAACAGATTTACAACTGATCAGTTCTCAGTTGAGAGGGTTAAACATAGAAGACGACCAAGCACACACGTTTTGGTCAAACCAACCAAACTATAGATTGCCCTAGGTAAACATTCACATGACTGTAGAAGGGTTCGAAAGAGAACAAACCTTTGGTTGTGATCCTTTGGTCCCACAGCCAGGTGCAGGAGACACTCTCACAGATATAGATACTAGTCTAAGGATCCAAGTTGCACGAATGCCTGTGAGATATTCTGAGAAAATCACACAGTTGTTGGTCCTAAACATAGAAGCTGAGAAAGCGTACGATTACTGGATACTAGGGATTAGGACTTGATTTCGTATATGACCATAACAGGACCGCAACATCCAAGAGTCCATGGTTGTGATCCACAGATCTCACAGCCCAACGAATCCACAAGTCAATCAGATATAGACGCTGGCCTACGCACACTAGTATTCCAATCCACTCCACTTCCACCCATCATCATCGAACAATTGTCCTTACTAGATATAGCGGCTAACGAAGCTAGAGAATTCTGGACTAGGCCAGAAAATCGTCCGTAAAGTCAATTGTTTTCACCATCCACCATATGACCTTATCTGGAGACATACACGAAACTATCCCAGGTCATTTTCCACGTATTCCACAACCCATAGATCGAATCATGCCAGAGCTCGATATTGATTGGAGCCTTCGAGTGGTCATCCTTGCCGATCGATCTATCACACCAGTCCAAGTTAGAAGGGCCTTCTCTGCCTTAGATTCACAAATTCCATTAGTGTGTGTCGAAGACATTAGACTACCTAACTATTTTGTCTATATCCCACGCATATTCTATGAAGCTATCTCGGCACGACCTCGAGAGGTCGGGTACGTGGAAGAGTCACTTGTAGATTCCCACGCTCACCTGTCACTTTTCCGGCGTACAATCACCTAATGTCATTGGTTCAGTAGGTCCCTTGAGGTATGAAGTGAAAAGACAATGGATAAGAAGGTGAAGGTAATTGGGTCGTAAAATGGGAAGTAGAATGCCTTGGGAAATAGAGCCAAGATCACAATAGGAAAGTCCATGATGAAAAAGTTTTACCTTTATTTTTCTTTTCTTTTTGACTTTTAGATAGACTGATCGATGCGGGAAATCTATATGGGATGAATATATGTCTCCTTGAGGTCTTCATGAAGCTGATCGATGTGGGAAGCTTCTGAATTTTGATTTTTGAGAAAATAGTCCTCTTTTTGGAAAGACTATGTAGAGAGTTGTGAGCTTTTTATAGCTGTCCTTCGAGGGAGCAATCTACTTATAGTGATAATTGAAGGCGGAAGATTTCCTTTTGAGGGATTCATCTTTTATATTGGAAGTTTGACTCAAGGAGTTAATCCCTTATTTTTGGAAATAATTTTTTTGGCTTTTAAGTCATGGACTAGACTATAACGAAGCATTTGGTTCTTGTTGAGAAGGAAAGGATGAACAACCATGGGATCTCATCTAAAAGAAGACGAAAAGTATCCATGAGAATTATGCCATGTGTATATCCATGGTGCACATATTTAAGATAAGGCAAAAGGGTGATGGATAATCACATGATTCTTGTTTAGTCGTTGGGGATGAGGTGTGGAAAAGAGAAAGGTAAATGGCGCTCAAGGGATGAGCATGAACTAGATAAATAGTGATGTAGGACTAGAATTCAATAGTTGAATGGTTAAAGATACAAGGCATTGAGGGGCTCTGAGTTGGGCTTACCATCAAGTGAAGACAAGCGATAAGCACCGATCCATAGTAATGGGTCATGATTTATGGTCCAAGCCAATTAGGAGCAATTTTCCCGTTTGTTTTTTTTTTTCTATTTTGGTTATGTGTTGATTTTCCTTGAGGATGAGATCACCGACCTTAAAGGTGTGTTCATGGACATGTTTTTCATAGGCACACTTGATACATTTTGGTAGACTTGGAGATGGTCGAGAGCGTGAAGATGATGTTCGTCTAATAACTCAAGTTGTGCTAAATGGTCTTGGCGAAAGTCATCATCAGTAAGCATATCTTGAAGGGAGATACGAAGAGATGGGATCTGGACTTTGAGAGGAAAAATAGCCTCGGTACCGTAGACCAGAGAAAAGGGAGTGGTAGTGGTGGAGGTGCAAATACTAGTACGGTATGCCCAGAGGGTGAAAGGAATGTAAGTATGCCAATCCTTACCTATATCATTAACCACTTTCATGAGAATTTTTTGGGGTTTTGTTGGTGGATTCAGCTTGGCCATTGGTTTGTGGGTAATATGGTGAGGAGAAGCTAAGCTAGATACCGAAGGTGTCACAAAGTTTCTGTAGAGTTTTGTTTTTAAATTGTTTTCTATTATCAGTGATAAGGCGATGTGGAACACTGAAGCGATAGATAATGTGATGATTGATGAACTCACATATTTTCTCATCTTTAGTGGAGATGAGGGGTATGGATTCAACCCATTTGGTGTAATATTTGGTAGCGGTGATGATCCATTGATGTATTAGGGAAGAGTGGGGATTGATCTCTCCAACAAGATCCAAACCCCATTGAGAGAAGGGCTAAAGGTCACAGTGACTGCAAGGCATGACTAGGTGTGTGATGAATATTGGCATGTTGTTGGCATTTGAAACAATGTTTAACATAATCAAAACAATCATGATTAAGGGTCGGCTAGTAATAGCCTAGGTGAAGAATGTGTTTAGCAACAACAAGGCCATTGAAGTGACCTCCACATATGCCATCGTGAACTTATTTAATGGTATAGGGGATTTCAGAGCTGGTAAGGCATCGTAAGAGGATACCGTCAAAGCCACATTTATAGAGGATGCCACCCATGACAACATAATGAGAGGCCTTCTTGAGAAAGGCACATTGTCCATTATGTGTGAGATCAAGAGGCAATATAGAAAGGGAAAGGTAGTCTACAAGCTACTTATACCAAAGGTCTTGTGTGTTTAGTGAGGTAGTTTAGACGAGGTTAACACAACAAGATTTATAAGAAGGTCTGGTATGTGTTTTACGGTAACAAAGATGTCTGAATCATCAGGTGAAGTAGGTATTTGGGAAGTGAGGCAGGCCATGGTATCCACGAATTTATTGGTGGATCACGGAACGGTTTGAATTTTATAGTGCTCAAAGGTAGTCAATATGACACCGATGTAACATTTGTACTCTTGAAGGATTTCATTATGACACTGATAAACACCATTGACTTGGTTTACTACCAGTTGAGAATCACCAAAGATATTAATGGACTTAACCTCTAAGGTATAGGCAGTCATGAGACCCAATACGAGCACTTCATATTCGGTGATATTTTTGGTGCATTCAAAGTCAAGTTTGAATGATAAGGGCATGGGTTCACCATCAAGAGGAATGAGGATAATGCCTACACCACCCCCACACTGACATTTGGAACCGTCAAAGAATAAGGTCATTTGGTAAGGGTCATCATCCAAAGAGAGGTTAGTAATGGATTCATCAGGGAAATCAAAATTTGAAGATTGATTCCCAGAAAGAGGCACATCAACGAGTTGGTCAATAATGGCCTGGCCCTTGATAGATTTTTGGTGGATGAATTCAAGGTCTAGGTCAGCAAGAAGCATGAGCCAATGTGTGACACATTGATTTTGGTAAGGTTTAGCATACATGAAGTGTAAGGGGTCAGTGTTGGTCACAACATAGGTTTTTGGTTGAGTAGGTAATGGTGAAGTTTGGTGGTAACAAAAACTAAGGCTAAGCAAAGTTTTTCAGGGTGAGTGTATCGGGTTTCATAGTCTAGAAGGGTACGGCTTATGTAATAAACTGCCTGCTCCCTATGTTGTTCATCACAATGATGAGTGAGCATGGCCCCTAAAGAGTGATTGGTAGTAGAGATGTATAGGTAAAAGGGTTGGTCGTATTTAGGTGGGACAAGCATAGGTTTTTAGAGAAGGTATTATTTTAGGGCCTCAAAATCCTTGTGACAGTCATCATCCCATTTAAAAGAGACATCCTTCCGAAGCAGATGATGAAATGGTTGACACTGATTAGATAATTGTGAAATGAAATGGTGAATGGACTGCAATTTCCTTGCAGACTACGGAGTTGTTTAAGGTTAGTGGGTGGAGGAACTTCCAAAATTACCTCGACTTTAGTAGGGTCAACTTCTATACCAAGGAGGGAAACAATAAATCCCAAGATCTTTCCTGAGAGAACCATGAAGACGCACTTTTTAGGATGAAGGCGGACGTAATATTTAATGAGGTAGTCAAAATATTGTTTCAAGGAGGGTGAGGTGCTCGGTACAACGTTTCGATTTGGCCAAGAGATCATCCATGTAATCTTCCAATATGTGATGCATGATATCATGGAAAATGTAAGTCATAACACATTGATATGTGGCACCAGCATTTTTAAGGTTGAAAGGCATGACTCAATAGTAGAAGGTCCCCAAGAGGTAACTAATGCGGTGTTGTGTTGATCCTCCGAGCGAGCAATATTTGGTTATAACCCAAGAAACCATCCATAAGTGATAATATCTCATGGCCAATGGTAAGGTCAATCAACTGGTCAATACCAGTAAAGGAAAATCATCTTTTGGGCAAGAAAGGTTGAGATCACGAAAATCGGTGCAAATGCGAAGTCCCCCATCACCTTAGTGACAGGGATGATGTTAGAAATCCATTGGGGTAATCGATGGGTAAGATGAAGGAAACAGAGAGAAGGCATTGAAGTTCTTCTTTGACAAGAAGAGTAATGCGAGGGTGTATTTTCCTCAACTTTTGTTTTACAGGTTTGGCATCGGTAATGGTTACAATATTGTGGACCATGATAGTGGGACCAATTTCGAGGCATGTAAGCATAGGACTAAGAAAAATCATGGCTATGATTTTTAGGAAAATAAGTGAGGGTTTCCTGTTCAGTAACATCGAGAGATTGGCCAATATTGAGAATGTAGGGGTCATCTTGAGTGTGGATGTTGACTTTGATAGTTGATTCATTCAACATTGTTTTCTTCTCAGAAGGTAACGAATGGTGAATATAAAAGTCTTCAGCACCAAGGTAGGTGAGTATGGACTCATCATCCTGACATTGAATGACATTAATAGGAGTATCGTCCCCTATCATGTTAGGATACAAGAAAGGAAGAGAGGAAGGAGCCTCACCATTACGGTGATAGGTCAGAGGCCCCAAGGAAATGGTATTTATGAAAAAGGTAGGAGGGATAGATTCAGGGTCCAACGAATCTGTTAGTGAGAGTGGTGAAGGTGGGGTAGGTGAAGAAGGTGGAGAGGGGTTAATGTCTTCAATGAGTTCAATACGGGGCTTTTTGGCAGGTAGTTTGGTAAAACCGATTCCACTATGATCATTGTGTTTATGCATGGTACATGAAATAATAGTGTGATGACCTTACTCATAAAGGCCAAAGCTAAAACCCTTCTAGGAACAACGGTGTAGGAAAGTGATTGAAGGTTAGCCAAAAAAGGTGGGTTTGTGATGGTGGTTCGGGTGTGCAAGTGGAAATATCGAGTCCCCATAGGTAGGATGGGTATGTAGGTGGGGAGGACCATAAAGGAGACACTCACCTATGTGGTGATCATAGTGAGGATGTTGGTGAATGTTTCCATACTCTTGTGGAGTAAGGAATGTATTCATATTGTATAGGTGATACTCCCATTGTAAGGCATTGAAAAGCACCTTGCAAGGGATCAGTGGTTGATATATTGGTGGCTAGAATGGAGGAAGCATTAGAAGTTAGATTGATAGAGGTGTTGGTTAGTTGGGAAGCTGATGTGTGACTAGTAGAAGTGACAACAACGGTGGGAATAGAAGATTTGGGCGAAGGTGAGGTTCAGAACGCAGCCTTTGGTGGATGAGGTGTGTGTGAAGAAGATGTAGGCAGGGAGGTAGATGCCTTAACAGGTACAAGGACATCATTGGGATGGTAAAGCATGTTGCAGGTTTTGAAAGGTGATGGGTCAGCTGGAATGGTATAGGAATGTCCTTCATGTTCGAACTTTACACATTGGTGCAAAGTAGAAGGAATACAACCCATGGCACGAATCTAGGGTCTTCCGAGCAACAAATTGTATTGAAACTCCCCTTCTAACATGTAGAATAGCTTGGGAATAGTACGGGGACCCACACAAACATGGAGGATGATAGTGCCGAGTGTAGAGGTGATAGTGTCATTGAATGAATGCAACATGACTGGATGTTTATGCATGTAGTTGTTGGGTATGTGCATTTGTTCAAATGTGTGAGAGGAGATGATGTTAATGCTAGCGGCCCCATTGATCATAACACGTCAAACACGTATATTATCGATATGGATGGAGATAAAAAGTATAGGATCTAGGTCATCGATTTGGTGGGGGACAATTTCGTTATCCGAGAAACTAAGGATAGCAACTTGGTGAACATGTGGAGGTGATGAGGTAGATGGAAACTTGGTGAGAGAAGTGACATGATGAGGTGTGATACTAGATGCTACAGGTGTAGGGTCATTAGGTAAAACCTCAATAGATTGAATAACCCTATGAGAGCTTGATGATGGGATTCGATGATCCGACAAATCAAATTTAACTAGCAATTGTGCACACACATTTCTTTGCTTTGTATTGATTTTTGATGTAAAAATTGAGCATTATATCCTTTTGTATTTTTAATAAAAGAATTAAAACTACAAGTATTGTGCAAATATTTAAATAAATGAAGAGAATTCACCAGCAATTTGACACAAGAATTGATAACGGAGTTCGGTGCTTGAGGCCTACGTCTCTGGGTCCGGTTGAATGGGACTGATCTATTAAAATATTGAAAATAATTCTTTACAAATAATTCTACAAAATTCTTACCTTCTCACAATCTTCCTCTATAAAAAATAACAGGGGTTGCTTTTTACATCTCCTCAAAATTCCATTCCTAGCTCAAGTTATGAGCATTTCATTATTTTTGCACAGACCCAAATGCTATTCAAATAAAATAAAACTCCTTTTATAATGTTTCTAAGCCCACTAGCATACCGGCTGGGCACTTATCCTTTTACATAGCCCACCCGAGTTCCATTCTCCTCCAGCACATTTGTCTTATCACCAAGGGAACAAAATCCCACATTTGGCACATGAGGAATAGGGGGCGGTTTTAAATGGTTGGTTGGTGCAATGTTTAAGTGGCTTAAGAGCCACCTTAGCCATGGGAAGTGGGTGCATTTGTTGGTTGGATAAGGATGGCGCATGGATATGTATGGATATAGTATTTTTAGGCACCTTGAATAATTATTATGGAGGTTAAGCCAAATATAATGCGTGGAATATGGTTTCAATTAAAATGTGTGGAATATGGATATTTAAATAAAATGCGTGGAATATGGTAATTACATAGTTTAAAATGGCATATCAATTAGTCCCACATGTATAGCACAAATGAAATTAGAGGCATATATATACACAAGTTCTTATAGTGATAAAATGAGAAGGAGGCCAAGACACCCCTCCATAATCGAGTGTGTCGAACCTGGCTGAGGGCCCCCAGCCAGTAAATAGCGGGGTCCATTTGTCCACGAATGAGTGTCCAAGACCGGTGTTCCAAAAACCAATTTTTTTCCATCACACAAATTTTCCACATGTCATAATATGATTGAAACACTTGGCAAGCGTGCACACGTCCAACCTGCACAAAACTCCAAATTTTGCCAGTTGCCTGAAAATTTCAGCGGGCTATAACTTTTGCAAACGAGCTCCGTTTCCTGCAAACAAGATATCGACGGAATCGTATAATTTTTCTCCACACTTTAAAAATGACTGAAAATTATTTTGAGAAGATCTTAGATCGGTGTTTCTCTATGAGGATCCTCGGATCATCCGAGGTTTGGATGAGGTCATATAAGGACATTTTGAGGGGAGATTGGTGTATTTGTTTGAGCATGGTGCGATGTGGGACACCATTAGAAATAGGGTACATGGGGCTGTAGATGGTTATTTTAGGTATAGGTGCAGATGGTATGTTGGGTATAGGATTGGTTGGTGGGTCAATTGCTTTTTCTTTACCCTTCTACATATGTGTGGTGACATCTATCATGTTGATCGGGGAGTTGGAAAATGGAGAAGGTGAAGGGTGAGTGGTATAATGACACGATGGGAAAAAAAAACTGGAGGAGGAAAAACCCCATGAGGTGAGTTGATCACAATGACATTTAGGTGGTGGTGTGGTAAGTTCTCTGATGTGAACCATGTTAATTTTTAATTTTGGAGATGGCAAGAAAGGTCGTGGCGGTGAAAATGGAGGTTGTGGTGTAGGTGTAGGAGGAAGGTGAGAAGAAGGTGGTGAGGGTGAAATAGGTTCATCATTCGGAGGTCATTGTCGTCAAATTTGGGATCGAAGGACATAATTGAATGAGGGCAGCCTTTACACCCTTATAGTTTTCAACATCATGCCCTGGCACACGATGGTAAGCGCAAATTTTAGTATCATCAAACCCTTCCAGTTTAGGTTTAAGAGGGTTGTAAGGTCTAAGAGGAGGGAGGGTGATAGCAGAGCTTTCTAGGAGGTTAGCCAAGATGGTGGCATATGATCCCACTAGTGGATCACAATGCAAAGTGAAAGTAGGTTTGGTTGGAAGATTGGGTAGTTGTGGTGGTAGTTGAGGTGATGTAGTCTTGGATTTGGGTTGTACTTTCTTTGGTGTAGGTGTAACAATAGAAAGAGGGGTAAGTTTAACCCCCTCTTTGGAAATTAATGGTTTTTTCGATTTTTGGTGCTTTTGCTTAGGTAGAGGTGTAGGGACAATTGAGGTGCCACTATAGGTGTTGGTCGAGCTCGAGAGGGGAGGCAGGTGAGGTGGAAGAAAATGTCATAGGTAGTGAAGAAGGTATATAAGGTAATGGTGGTATAGGAGGTAAAGATGTTATAGATGGTGATGAAGGATGCAAGGTTCACCTAGGTAGAGCTACAGTTTTGTGGTGAAGGGTCAAGGAAATTTTAGGTTTACCTCCGGAGAGAGTTGATTTTGTTAAGGTAGAGGGGTGAGGTCCCAAGATAGATGGCACGGGTGAAAAGGTGTAGTTGGTGAGGTTGGTGTGTGTGGATTCAAAAGTTGGGTTTTTGTTTAGGTTGAGGGATTGGTTCAATAGGTATATAGGAAGATGTGGTCAAGTATATCCTGACAAGAGGATGTGCAAGGTTTTATGTGGGTGTGACCCTAGAACACTAGTGGGTTTAGGTACAAGAGATGGTGTTTGAACACATCGAGATAACAAGTAGAGGGGTGGGTATAGATGAGGATGATGTAATAGAAGATGTATTGAGAGTTATGTTCATGTGTAGTTTGGGTTGTTGAAACATATTCAGATAAATGGTAGAAGTGTCAGTGGAAGATGATTGCATTTGGGTCGAGACCGGGAGTAAGAGACGCCCCCAAAGTGAAGACCTATCAACATAGTCCAGGTGGTCGGCCAAACGTGAGAACGGAACTATGGTAGATGAGGTAGATGTGGAGCGAGTGGTGATTCCCATAAAATGTGTCTGAGAAACAGGGAATTCACTGGCTTTGGCCTCTATAGGTAAGAGAGCCAAAAGTAGGTCCGCAAGATCTTGGGTAGCTGATGGAGAATGGTCACCGAGTGGTAACGGAAAATCTATTGGATCCTGAATAGGTGGAGAAGACGATGGGTACTCCTCTGTGGGTGGAGGAGGTACAATTGGTAGTGGCTCACTGGGTAGGGAAGCTAAAGGGAAATGATATCGGTGCTAATGAGAGACTCCTCCACGGCCTATACAGGAGGTGAAGAGCTTTCCTCTATGGGTAGAGGAATGGATAAAGTAGGTTCCTATGTGGGTAGAGGATTTTGGGCTAGGATTTCCTTGATGGAGGGGATAGAAGATATTTGGGAAACAAGTGGTAAGTCGGTAAAGATAACATGTACCTCACATGTATTACTTTCATTGTGTGAGGCATCACTAGTTTGATCATTAGATGGGGAATGGTTTCTTGAATATATGAAGGTTTTGATTGGCAGGTGCATTAGGGTTATCCAGGACTAACTCACCACTCTCAAGAATTCCCTGAACAATGTTTTTAAAGGTGATACAATTTCTATCACTGTGACCATTTACATGGTGATAGTTACAGTAGTCATTTTCCTTGTACCAACCTGGTATGGGCGAGAGGGGTCAAAACTAGTATGTGGTTTGATAGGAGGAAGGGTGATGACATTAGCTTTAATAAGCTTTTCTAAAATAGATGAATATGGTTCCTCAATTGAGGTGTATTTATTTTGTTCTCATTTGAATTGGAAGGCTTGGACTAGTGACAAATTGGATGAAGGTTTAGCATGATTGGATGGATGAGCAGGGCCAACCTTAAGTACCACTGCATTGGTAGTTCCCTTGGCTTTGGAATAACTCATCTGAGGTTTTGAGGAAGAGGAAGTATCGTGTGATTTAAATGAGGAGTTCTTGTTTCGTAATTGTATCTTCTTCTCTTTGATGGCACAAATTTCAAGCTTATGTGCCATGGTGAAAGCCTCATTAAATGTGTAGAAGGTTTTCACTTGTAAGGTAGGTGAGATATGTCTAGCATAGGCTCGTGTGAAGAGCTCTATGAGTTTAGTTTGCGGTAATTGGAAAGTGAGTTGGTTGATTAGGCTACGCCAACGAGTGACAAAATCTGTGATAGATTCATCGTCATATTGATGTGTAGAATAAATATCGGTCATGGTAACCTTCTTGATGATGTTAATAAAAAAATGATCTAAGAAGGCTTGGGCTATTTGGTTAAATGAGAAGATGGAATGTCTAGGTAATCCACTATACTAGTCCAATGTTGGACCAGTTAGGGACATGGGAAAGGTTCGCAAAAGTAAAGCATCATCATGGGAAATTAAGTAACACCCATGTTTGAAAGATCACAAATGCTACTATGGGTCTTCCTTACTGTTAAAGCGGTTAAACTTAGGCATCTCCTAGTGTATGGGATATGGGCGAATGGGAATGGATGGGTGAATAGGCTCATTAAAAATCTCATCATAGGTGAGAGAATTGTGGGAGCCAGAAATAGATGCTTCTAATGTCTGCATCTTGTCTATCATTAACTTGATAAAGTCATTGTTAGGTTGTGAAGATTGGGTACCCCGAAGTGAAAGGAGGTTGTTGTTGGACATATGAAGAATATGAAATTCCAGAGTATGGTGGTGTCAAATAAGGAGGTAGGAATTGAGAGACAGACATAGAGGGTATATACCCGGACTAAATGACTGATGAAATAAGAGGCGGCTAGTAGTAGGTATGTGAGGGTGGGACACTCGTAGTGACCCTGGTAGAGATGGGAGGTAGAGATTAGGGAATAGAAAGGAAAACATTTTGAAATGGGGTAGAGGTTACGACACCAAGGGTGGTAGTGTTGCGACTGGTATATATGAGACAACAGGTGTGGATGATGCTATGTTTTGGGTGGTGGATGAAGGTATGGTGGAGACTGTCGGGTGCAATAGAGGTGGCGGATGTGGTGGTCAAAGCTGGCATGGGACCTAGCTGCAACACAACTAGGGATAAAATGGGTGAGGTCACCATGGTAGGAGGTGGAGTCAAAGTAGAAGAGGTCATTAGGGAGGGAGATAAGGATACAGGCATGTTATAGATCAATTGACTCGAGGCATCTCCAGTGGATGCATGGATGAGGTAGTGGATTAAAGCAGTGGGATTCTCGATCCAGGAGTCATGCATACTCCGTGTCGTCTGTAGGAATGGTGATAGGTTGATTGGGATCCATGGATGATGAGATGGAAGGTGGTGAAGGACTAGGTGATGAAGGGCTAGGTGGGAGTGGTAGTCAACTAGCGTGAAATACGAGGGCACTTTCCTAACTATGGGTCAGCACCATGTGGGTAGGAACTGATTTGGTGAGACTGTATTATGTCTGAATGGCACAGAACACAACAAAACTAGGAAAATAGTCAATAGTGAGTGAATTAGGTTGGCTGGTGAGCTGTAAAATAGCACAGGGTGACCGATGTCGGTTCGGGTAAACCGATGCTGGTTAGGCTTAACCGGTGCCAGTTACTATGAAAAACCAACAATCTATTAAATGATAGTCCCAGAGTGACAATTTTTACATAGGATGAGACGTAAGGTGACTGTGATTGAAATAACGAAAATATGAAAGGTGATAGGAGCCTTTTACAGTTCAGAAAGTGAAATAGGTATCTTTTGGATAGGTATCCAAGAAGACTTCAGACCGATGCCGGTTGGGTTAAACCGATGCTAGTTAAAGATAACCGTATCGATTACTATGAAATTGAAATAGAGAATAAGAAAAATGGTTGTGATTTAAAAATCTAGTGTTGAATCAAACCTAGAAGTCTGAGAATGATGTAGATGTGGTCGGGCACACTCGGGCGAAGTCGAATACACCGACTAATATTGGGAGTGTGCAAGGAAAGACAAAAATAATGATCGAAAGCTCTCACCTCAAAATGTAAATCAAGCAGAACACTAAGAAAGAACATTCCTAGAGTTCCTATTCTATTACGTTTGTTCAACTTATGCTATTTATATGGATTGACTATTATGAACAGAACAATAGAATTTCTTGGTGAGGAAGGCTTCCTATGAAGAAATAATTCTAAAGGGTGAGGTTTTAGGAATGTTATGGTGGGGGTGGGCTTCGCTCTGAAGTATGACGTGTGAGAGCAATGCCAGTGAGTGCCCTTTGTATCATGATAGTGTGATTACCTCTACACTTCTTCCGAGGTAGGATGTTGTTTAAGAATGTATGTGTTTTTATTTTTTTTGTGGTTTGGTAAGACTTAGAGAAAGAGAAAAGGATAGAAGTTCTTCTCTACGATTCATTTGTCAACCATCAGCTGGTCATGACTTCCAGCGTATAGGTTGCCCTCAATTAATGTGAGCTAATGAGCTAAATCAGAATGCAATGCACTTGTTTTAAACCCAAATTGAAAGTATGATATTTGATGACAATAATGGATGAACAGGAAGGGGGATGCTCTTTTACTAAAATGTAGAAAACAAGAATAAGAAGGTTCTTTTTAAAAACACCAAAAGAAATGTTTCTTTCAGAGCAAGTAGAAAGAAAAGAATGTTACCAAGGAGAAATTTTTAATGTGAATGCTACTAAAAGGAAAAAAACACACACAATTTTTCACCTAGGAATGAAGAAAGATGCAAGGAACCCTAAATGGGTCCCATCAGTGTGCAAAATGTTTCACCTGATTTCTTAGTTTTCTGAGAAGTACTTGATGAAATAGATAAGGTAAAGGTGGTAAGAGGAATACCTATTTTGGGATGGTTGAAGGTTGTATGCACGCGTATCTGAATTCTGAATCAAAGTGATTGTGAGACATTCCTTTTAGATAGGAGGAACTACCTGTATAAGAACCAAAACAAGACCACCAAAGAGGGTTAAACAATATATGCAGTGGATTGCCTAGCATATGCTAGATCCGGAAGTGTGATACTTCCTAGATGGTTGTCAATCCACTATTTAAAACAATTCAATGCTGAAACAAATTAAATGTTGTCCTACTGTAGTTTAATATGATTTAGGCATCTCATACAAAATGCAATAGGATAGATCTAATCTAACAGGCTAGGCTAGAAGGAGATCCAGAGGTCAAGTAGGTTGGTTATAGGTGAATCTAAGCTAACAAGCTAGGTTAGATACAGATCTAAAGGTCAAATAGGTGTTTAAGTAGGTATATGTCAGAAATAGGTTGTTATTCTAGTAGAGATTAGGTGACACAAAGACCGACCATGGTTTTATGAAACTAATGACGGTTTTACCAATAACCAACTGACGGTTAGAGAGAACTGACGACGGTTAAGTCGAGGTGGAGGAATCACAAAGTATGGATTCATGGAGTTTTGGGGCAAAAGTGGAGTGGATAGAAGGTGGGGATTGATCACAGAGGGGGTGTAGATATGGTGTGATGGTCTGAGACTACTGAGGAGGTCAAATAGGAAATTAGGCCAAGTCTTAAGATGATTGGGTATGGAAGGTGGCTGTAATTGGAGAGAGGGAATGGACAGAGGGTAAAAGACTAGGTTCCTTTACCACAAATACTATAGATGATGATAAGAAAATGAAATAGATGGAAGAAGGATACTTACTCTTCTGTGAGGTACAGATCTAAAGAATCATGAAAAATTTCTTTGTGTTGGAGAATGTTGGGAAGAAAGTTTCCTTTGTTGTGCGGTGTATTTGGTTGCATTTGTTGATCACAAATCAATCTTTTTCTACTTTCGCATCTAAAGAGATCGAACTCGAGATTAGAATTTTCCAAATAACACCCCGTATTACAAAGTTGTAAATGGGTCTAAATAGACCATTTGGTCCATTAAGTATAACCGGTGTCGAGTTTAGGGAATCGACATCGGTTTGGGTGAGATATCTCGGGTTGTTAAAAAGTTGCACGGGAAGTTGTTCCACCATTTGATAAAGGTCTCTTATTTTTCTCGGTGCTGAAAACCGACCTTAGGAGTCTTTTAAATGTGAGGTGATGGGATGGGTCTAATGTTAGGTTTTATTTAGGACATTGGTTTAGGGTTTAGGTTAATGGGTCAAATGATGGGGGTGGTTAGGTGAGGTGCATTTAATAAAGGCAATTATATTGAATAGGTGTGTGAGGGTAATGAATTAATTTAATGTAAATAATTAAATTAATGTGTGTGTAAGTAAAAGTTCATTAACTTAATTAAAACAATTAAATTAATATGTATGGAGGTAAATGGCATTAATTTAATTAAAATAATTAAATTAAAATGTGTGGGGTGTAGGAGGTAGGTGATAAGGTGTTGAGGATGAGGAGGTTATTATAGGGTTGTGCTAGGGGATGAATGTGATTATGACATGATTTCGGTGTCTACACTTATAACTAGGTTCTTTAGGAGCAATGCACCTGCTCAAATATGCACTTATCATGGTAATCATCCTGTTCAACACCACGTTTAGTAGTGTGAGAGACTTTAGATAAAGGGGCAGCAAGATTTACCACCTATACCCCGCATGCACAAGTTTTTTTCCTCTATATACGGTTATGCACGTGCTTGGTATGTTTATGTAGAAATCCATAGAGAGACTAGAAATTGGTAGGATTTAATTACAAGAGTGACCCAGATGTTTGAATTCTTCTCTACTAAACTTCTGGTGGAAGCAACATTAAAGGTCATAAAGTGCTTAACTATGGGGGATAGTTCCAAGGTGGAAGAACTCATTTAGGAGTTATTTGATGAAGGATATTTAGGAGTGTGTTTTTTTGAAGAAAAAGAGACAGATGCCACGTTACTCAATGCTCTTTCCTTGAGAAAGAAAAAGAAAAACTGGTCTACTTAGTGGATGATGAAGAAGTAGAAAATCTAGATGTGAACCATTCATCGAGATAGGCGTGAGGTGTTGGAAAGTGTAGATAAGACCACACTGTGCCTATCATGAATCTATGAAGATAAATAAAGTGAATATTGGATCAGATGCTGAGCCTAAGGAGGTTATAATTGAAGACTCTTGGTTAGACTCCGAAGTGGCAAAAATCATAGAGTTACTATGGGATTATCAGGACTTATTCCCTCAAGGGTACCATGAACTTAAAGGCATACATGAATCATTAGGGGAGATAAAGATAAATCTTAAAGAGGGTGCACACCCAGTTAGAAAGAGACCCTACAGGATGAACCCCAACTTGTGTGAAAATTTCAAAGAAGAGATTGAAAAATGTTCGTGTAATGCGGAATCATCAAGCCCCTGGACAAGTTAGAATGGGTTAGTCCAATGGTGATCAGTATCAAGAAGGATGGTTGGATTAGGATCTATGTGGAATACATGGAGCTGAATGCTACATTTGTGTGATACCTTTCTGTGTCATTCACTAAGGAAATACTAGAATGCGTTGCAGGGCATGAAATCTATTCATTTATAAATGGGTTCTCTAGGTATCATCAAGTTAGGATTTCCCAGGAGGATCAAGAAAAATACTACTTTACTACTTAATAGGAATATTTTCCTATATTTTGATGCCTTTTGTCTGTAAAACATGCCTATTGTACTTTCATGCATAGTTAAGGTGTTTAAAGAGTTTATTCACAACTTCTTACAGGTTTATTTAGATGATTGGACGGTGTATGGACTGGTCAAAGACCATTGTGACAATCTGTGCTTAATGTTTGAAATATGTAGATAGTTGAGTATCTCTTTGAACATCAATAAGTGCATATTTTCTACACCATTTGGAATACTATTAGGACACATAATCTGCAAGGAAGGTTTGTTGGTTAATCTAGCTAAGGTTGTAGTCATTATAGGCCTAAAAGATCCTACCAATTAGAGTGAGGTGCGTGGATTCTTGGGTCACATGGGGTATTATAGAAAATTCATAAAGGGATATGCCAAGGTTGCCACACCTTTGGAGGAGTTACTGAAAGGAAAAGGTACGTTCTACTAGGGAGAACCACAACAACATGCATTCGAGACATTAAAGGAGAAACTTACTACTGCGCCTATTCTACATTTTCCTTCATGGGACCAACCATTTCATGTACATGTGGATGCCTTTGGAAACCCCATTAGCACGGTATCGTCTCAGCTGGGAGAAGGTATTATAGATTATCATATCTATTTTTCTAGTAGAAAGTTGACTCTTGTAGAATAAAATTAAACAACTATAGAGCATGAAGCTTTGTCAATTATTTATGCGCTACGTAAATTCAGACAGTACCTACTAGCTACACATTTTTTCTTTTATACATATCACATGGCATTGAAGTATTTGGTAAACAAGCCCATTTTACATTGGCTCATATGCAGATGGGTACACTTATTTCAAGAATTTGATTTAATGGTTGTGGTAAATCTAGGGAAACATAATTACGGACCAAACTATTTATCTAGAATACAGTCAAGAGAAGAAGCACATGCAATTGAAGATACCATTGTAGATGCACAGTTATATAGGTTATAACGAGAACCATCAGAATTATAGGACATTGTATTATTTCTACGAACAAGTATGGCACTAGAAGGGATGAAATCCTTAGAGAAGAAAAAACTTTCTATACGTGTAACACCCTATATGTTGATTAGTGGTGACTTGTACAAGTTAGGTCGGGATGAAGTATTGCGCCACTGTGTATTGGAACATGAACACATGGAAATCATAGAGGAAGCTCATGGTGATATTGTAGGTGACCACTATGCAGGTGACATCATTACATGCAAGTTTTTTACCCTCTGGATTATGGTGGGAGACCCTATATAAATATTGTAAAGCATATTGCAAGGCTTGTGATCACTGTCAGTGCCTTGGGAAACCAGGTCAATGAGATGAAATGCCTCTAAGACCTATTACTAGTGCATAACCATTTGAGAAATGGGCTATTTATTTTGTGGGTCCTATTTCACCAACTATGTGTAGGACTGGATTGCATTATATCATTACTTACATAGACTATTTGATAAGGTGGGAAGAAGCAACACCTATAAAGGATTGTACAATGACTACAATAACTAGGTTTCTATGGGAAAATATTATTACAAGGTATGGATGTCCTTTGAGTTTGACCAGTGATAGGGGCACACATTTTCTTAATGAGACAATCAGAATTTTATTGGATGAATTCATGATTGCACACCATAAGACTACACCATATCATCCTCAGGAAAATGGAATTGCTAAGGCTTTCAACAAGATTTTGAGCCAGACATTGACAAAAATTTGTGATGTTGGAAGAAAGGATTGGGATGATAAAGTATCTGTAATGCTTTGGGCATATTGCACAACATATAAAAGGTTGGAAAAATCCATGCCATTTTAGTTAGTGTTTGGTGTAGAAGTAGTTATTCCTATGGAATTCATGTTATCTTCTTTACGTATTGTGTGCACTAGAGGTCTAGCTGATGAGAAAGCATTAGAATAACATATTGAAAATTTAATCAAGTTGGATGAGTGATGAGAAATAGCATGTTGGAGTCAAAAAAAAGAAAACATTAGGCATAAATCATGGCATGATAGGAACATAACAGATAAAAATCTTGAGATATGATAGATGGTGCTTCTCTATGATTCTAAGTTTTTGCGTCATCCAATCAAACTCAAAGTAAATTGGTTGGGGCCATATGTTATCACTCACATACTTAAATCAAATGCTTTTCAATTAGAGGCACTTGATGGAAAATTGCTACCCGATTACTTCAATGGGAGTAGGATGAAGCCCTACTATAAATAAGTCTTCTTGGTGTTTGCAATAAGGAAGTGTTGTCATTTAGAATAGGTTTTCAATTATGTATTTCCTTCTTCGTCACTATCCTTTGTATATTTAGTTTGTGTTTGTGTCATAAGCGCATTAGCGTGCTAGAAATTAATTATGATTTGAAGTCATTTTTATGTGCACAGGATTGCACATACCATTATTGTGGGATGGTTACTAATATCCAGTGTACAAGAGTGATAAAAATAAGTTCCCATAAAAGGAACAAACTGTTATGGGTTCTATTCAAGTTGGAGAATTGAAAAAGAAAACCGAGAAAGGAGGACTATAGGTGAAGATGAATGAAGAAACAATTATAATGCTAGGTAAGCAGGGGCCATGGGAACTACCAAGGAAGGTGCAATTGTGAGGTGCTCAGTACATGGAGGTGCATTGAAGAGAAGTCAATGGATAGAAGGTAGGAAGGTGCACTAGAAGGTTATATCTTGGGTGCGAAGATGTACCATGTGGAAATAATGAAAATGGTCGATTAATGAGAGGATTGTTGGTAGGTGAAGGAGAAATAAATGCACTAAATTTTTGAAAATCTATATAAAGATAGGGTTAGAGTTCATTTTTACCATTACAATTGCAAGAATTTGAAAAGAACTAAGTACAAACAAGCTGAGAAATCATGTTGAGGTCTGAAGAGTGTGAAACCAAACATGGAGAGAAGATTTTTTCATAGGAGAAGCTTGTGTCCCCATAGGTGAAGGGTTTGCGTAAAGTAGATGCATTATGAAGGAGCTAGGGAATGCAATTTCCACTAGGTCATAGATATTCAAACTAGGGTTTTAACTTTCTCATTATAGAGGGTAGAAAGGATAAATTTTCAAATGGTGCCAAAGAAAGAACCTGCGCAACATGATTGAAAGGGAAGAAGAAGGTAAAGCGGGAAGAAGAAATTTCTCCCAAGAGTAATTTCTCAAAATGTGCTATTTAGAGGGCGTGATTGTGGGACAAGAATGGGATTCCCACATCCATAAATGTAAGATCACCGATTAAAACCATTGTACATCGAATAATAAGAAGGAATTAAATGCGTTGTTCAAAGACACAAAAAGAAACACACATCGAAGACATGACAAGTGTACGATGACGCTGGAGAGAAGTTGTTGAAGCAAATTGGAATATACCAGTTGTACGAGCTGCCATAATTTGGAAAGTATGAACCATTGTATCAATGGTTGATGAGTAGAGTCCATGAGGAATTCTTCTACTTCACCAGACGGAGGGTTAGAATCATAGCCACCTTGATTTCAATAGTGACAGGATTAAGGGCCTCAAGAGCAGATTTGGAGAGTGACTTAATAGATAAAGCAGCGATCTTGGAGATAATGAAGGAACTAGGATATACCAAGGGTCCAGTGGCATGGAAATCAATAAATTAAAGAGGTACCCAAAGTGGTACAGAAGTTGCTCATCTTGTAAAAAGTTGAATGACCAAGAAAGGTGGTCATAGGTGAATACAATGTGGCTGCACGTTGCAAGAAATATGTCTCAAGGAGTGGTCTACAACATCACAGATCACATAGTAAAGAAAATATTTTAAGAAGCATGTACGGGTGATATAATTATTTTTGGTGCTATCTTATTGTCTTTGGTGTTTATACAGATTAGAGTGCTCGATGGGCCAAAGGAAAAGATTTGGGAGTACCCCACGGAACATAAATATTTGGAAAAAATATTTTTAAGTACTTATGTGAAGGGACCATTAGTGGGCCATTTAAATAGAGGGAAGAGATGTGGTATGATAGGATCCACATGGTATTCGAATAGGAGTGGCACATACCCAAGGAGTTACCTTCAGCGGTGAGTAAAGAAGTACAATTTACAGCCTACCAACATTTTTGCATCACACAATTTACAATGAAGGACGGATCTTGGAGCATGTTGTGAAAACTACCATATTCCTTCACAACACACTACTTCTAAGCATTATTTCATAGGTTCACATATGTGTGCTACCTAAGTTTCATCACGGACAAGGTAGATTGTGATTGTCACACTCGAGAAAACCATATGTATATCTAGGAGGAACTACCTACATTGATAGGCTTATCTCAAATATAATAAGCATGAATCGGTAATCTTTGCATTAGGAGACGTTGGAGTAATTATTGTGTGTATTCAACTTAATTCTAAGCCAAAGAATAATAAATATGTGGAAAATGAGTTCATGTTTCTAGGGCTGCCTAAGGGTAAGCATACAATAGATAATGTGCTATCTCCACATCCTATAGAGACCATAATTTTGGATGAAGAGGAAGATGAATGAGAATATAGTGGTGGCTTGGAGCATAGAGGATGAATGTAGCCTACGAGTAAAAGGTAGAACCGAGCATGCGACTACACCACCTTAGGTGCAGGAAGAATATGATGAGGACTTGGATGCAAAGTACAAGGAGAGCATCATTTTAAAAAGGTATTTAGTAGAAATAAAACCCAAGGTGCTACACCACAGTTAGTGCGCAGATCACCACGAATCTTGCCATAGAAGGAGATATTTGAGAAAACAAGAACAAATTTGAAGTTGACTAAGGAGGCGAGAAGAGTCGTGAGGAGAGCATGTCCGAATATCCTACACAACTAGAGGACGTAGAAGAGCTAAAGGACGAAGAAATGAAGGATGGAGAAGGAGTAAAATAGTTAGATAGAACAACGCAAGAGAATACTTAGAGAATAGCGAACAAGCTCCAAATATTGGCGCTCAAGTTCCTAAGGGCGAAGATCGAATAGGACAAGTGGAGAATATATTGCACTAGTCATGTCCTACTATGAGGACACATGTAAAATTATCTATGCCCATTTCTAAAGCATGGTGGGCCTTAAGGAATTATATGGATGTGAGCTAATGGATGAGGACATGGCCACCATGTGCACAAAAAAACAACTATCTTGGTCAATGCAGACACATATGGATGAACTAGACTTCAACGTCTGTGAAGAGTCCTATGTATCCAGAAGATTGAAAAAGACACCTCAGGCTAGACACATAACATTAAAGCCTACTGTTATGTCAGATGAATAGGTAAGTAATTCCTTGGTAAAGGTATCAACAAAGGTTACAAGGAGGAGTGTGGATAAAGTTGCAACTATTAGGGTGCTAAGGGAAGAGATTAAAGCCAAGGATGCAGAGATCATGTCCTTGAAACAAGAAAATGACTTAGAGAATAAAAATAATGGGGTTCTTATTGGCATGGCAGAGGATATTGGGGATCACATCCTCCAAGAAACACTACACTTAGAGCCCTAGGTGCCAAAAAGTTCCCTTCACTATGTACTATGTGCAAAATTTTGTTGATATGGTGCTTTAAGAAGGACCAACTAGGGTGTCAGTTCCCAAAGACCTTGAACATGAGGCGAGAGAGAAAAATGCTACGGTGATTAGAAAATTGTCATCATACAAGGCTTCGCTTCGAACCCTTTCGAGAGGAGCTGAAGAAAATGGATCAAGCATTGAACATCCGCATGACAGCCAGGAAGTAGTCATCTAAATGAGAACAATGGTAGAGAGGAAAATTAATTCCTAAAATATACAAAGGGTGAAGCATTGGGATGCATAGAGAGACTGGAAGTGGTGAAGCAAAAGCACAAGGCCCTTCCAGGTGCTCCAGAGCCCCACAAAAACATATTGGATGAACTAGGGAATATTATAGCTCAAAAGATGGATTTGGTGGAAGGGATAATGTCTGAAATGGCTAGCATTATGTTAGTATTACAAAATGAGAAGGGATACATTTCACAAGATGAGATGGAATCTATTGCAGTGAATATCCTAGAAAAGTCATAGGCCGCGCTAAGTGAATGACAAACCCTAGAGGCGAAATAAAAGAAGAATATCCGAACTTATTCTTCCAATTGAAGAAGAGGATACAATTGAGTAAATCATTCTTTTGTGTAGAAAACTATTTACTATCTTCTATTTATAGTCTTTCTCATTCTTTGAGCATTCAAAAGGTAACCATTTCCGGGGTGGTAATGTAGTTAGTGTGGGGTAATGTTGAATAAACAATGTATAACACTTAGTAGAAGGCATACAGAAGATTCACATGGAAGATCATAGTGCATTCAAAGGCATGGGAGGATTGGAAAGGAATCACACGAGGAGGACAAAGACAAATTTGGGACTTAGCCATTTTCACAATTATAATCTATTTTTGGAAGATGGCATGTAGAGCACACAAATGGGATGAAGAATTACGTGACACACACGAGATATTTTTGGAAGAGAGGCTATGGAGTGCTTTACATGGATGTGGGCTAAAGATAGAATTGTGACTTATAGTTAACTAGGATAAATATATTGTTAGCGTACTTGCATGTGTGGCTATAATTATAAAGAAAGATGGCTATTTTTAGCATGTGACCTATTTTTGGGATTAGATAAGTGGTGAAGGGAAAGTCCCCACCCTTATAAGTATGTAGTGAACTACGTAATATAAAAGATATGGTATGTAAGAACTAGATTACTATGAGATTATGTTGTCAGATTTGTTACGCACATGAGCACATGATGCTATTATTGTAAGAAGCTTATGTGTATTACTTGTGTTTTTATATAATGGAGTGTATTGGCTGAATCAAAGTGTTAATTCTAAGTATAATTGGATCTTGCATGCTTGATTTCATCATGGTTATCATTTAAATATGTTATTCTTTAGATCTAGATCTGAACATGCACTATAGAATGATGTATTAATGATGGATCTGAATGCATTAAGTCTTCATCATGCTAACATCCTGTAATAGAAACCCTAAAGAGGGGCCTAGTACCTTTTCATGCTTTGGGTGAGCACTACCTAGGCCGAAGAGTTATGTGTCAGCCGCACTTGGAATTTTTGGTAAAATTCTAGGCTGCATCATTCATTATTTTTCAATACAACATATTAAAACTATAAATGCTCGAAGTATCTCTACAATAGTTTTGAAAATAAAAGTATCAAACGTAAAGAAAATAGAATATCAATAAGAAATGGCTTTAACATCTTCAATGGATTTGGCTTCCGCAATAGCCTTGGCCTCTTCAATAGCTAACATTGTAACATCATCTTCTTCATCATCTCCTTGTAACTTTCTTTCCATGTAAGAATCTTATCTCTAGAATAGGTTTTGTAATTCTTCTTGTATCTGGGCCCTCGATAATTTGGAAGATTATAGTTTCCCTATTAATTTCCATCACGTACTTTCCCATCCTATTATGATCTCTCTTTATTTGACTTTTAGATCCTCAATTGTGTTATCCACGTTATAAATCTTTTATGACCTCATATGAATAATTCTCATCAAGAATATTCCTTTCCAAATATTGTATCAAGAAGTCCATCTCCATATCACAATAAAATTTTCTATTCTTTTCAAACACCAAACTTTCCACTCTTATATTCAAAATGTCAATGCTTTTTTAAATCCATTTCTATTCTACTCCCATACTTTCCCTAACATCATTTAGTACACCCATTCTAATTTTAACCAATCTAACAAGATGTATTGAGTGCCTAGTTTATCGTTGGTAATATTCCTTCCTTTTCAATTTTCTCCCCATTGAGTTTGTTGATGACATCTATTTTAGGAAGAATTACCTTAATATAGATTGTATTCTTCAATCATGTATTTGATAATATTGAGATGAGAAGTGAATTTTTCATACCTTTTCTTCACCTTCTCAAAGACTCTATTTCCCCTTTTAGACAAGTTCTCCACTCAACCTGTCGAAAAATTTCACATTTTAGTGAGCTTTTCTTTCTTTTGCTCATTATTTCGGGAGTGATCATAAGATATCCTTATTTTTCTTCGATGAAAGTTTTCACCTATTATTTCAGCTCTTTTTAACTTATTTTATGTTCATCTACCCTTTCAAAGAGTCCTCTTACCACCGACACAACATCCTATTTAAAATAGCCACTTCTTGGTATTCCTAATTGGATTTGGTGAATACTATAGTCACGATTGTTAATTTATCCTTTGGGATATTAGGTTGAGGAGTAGAATTTCCAATGTTTTGGACCCTATTCTATTGAAGTGTGACATTTTCATAATCTTACCTTTGTTAGAAGACTTCACAGTTTTTAGAAATCAATATTAGAGACCCAAAGCCTTTCGTGGGTCAATATCCTTTTCATTTTCCTTTTTCTTTTCCTTTTCCTTGTTCTTTTTATTTTCCTAGATAAATCCCCTAACCATCCTGTCATGGGGTCATCATCATCTCCTATATCCGAAGGAGAAAAAATTGTGGTTTGAAGGAATGGAACCATTACTATTGATACATCTTGAACTATGAGTGTACCTATAATTAGTGCTTTCACACTTGTTTCCTGACCTACACTCTCTACTATTTTGAGTTGTTCCTCATTCTATTCCTGGGTCTGAGTTTGTTAAACCTTTTCTTATTTATTATCAAGTGTAGACTGTTCATCCATGTCTTTATCTTTCTTTAGACCAACAAGTGTACATGTATCCTCTTTCACACTCTTAAGGTTAGTGGCAATCATACTTATATCTTTTGGTAAGTTATATACATTAGTAGATTCCACATTTTCTTTTCCTTCAGGAACCCATGGTGGAGTGGTAAATTTCTTACCTTTTTCCTTTGAGATCTCTTTTTCATCACCTATAGTTTCTCTTGATCCCTATATTTTATGGAATTTTTTTGGGTAGGATTATTTACTTGGGGCTCAGTCTTAATCCTTCCTTCCTTTATATCATCTCTTTCTTGTACCTTCATTGGTTTAGCTTGGGAACTCGATTCTGACCTACATCTTTTTTCCACCAATGTATCTAGTATAATAACATTTTTACCTTGTACACTTGAAGTGGTGGCGAATTCAATAGTTTTTTTTTTGAATGGCACTAGCAATTGAGACTTTTTCATCTTCTAGCATTGCTTCTTCACTTGTGAATTGTGGTCCCACAACAAGAGTAACTCCAAGCACGACACCTCTCGCATATCCATTTGAACATCCTTTTTCTAATCTACAAAAGGAATTATATACAAAATTTGGGTTTCTTGAGATTGGGTCTCCATCTCTACATCCTGGAATTTTCTTAGTATCGAGTCATATGGATATCTTTATATGAAATTCTCATAGTTTAATATTTACCTTCATCAACCTCGAGTAGGTGCTTCTCCTAATCTCCTTTATATCAATGCCATTGTTTGAACTTCTTTTAATGGTTGTTTCAATTGTTTTGAGGGTTCTACTTTAGTTTCTTCACAAACCACCGATGGTGTGGTCGAATAACTAGGGAATAACATCCTTTTGTGAAGTTCCAATTACACTAGGTTCAATTATTACCTCATAATCTTCCTTCTTTTGATTTTTGTATTTGGGACACATCCTTCAACATCCTTCTCTAATGGGATAGTTACTCTAGGCCTTTTTGATGATATTTGTATAATGTTTGGACTCTGATACTGCCTTTTCCTTGGCACCTTGACCTATGAGGGATGTGTCAATATTGAGTAAAGATCCTCTCATTCTCTAAGGAGAGCTATAGCTCTAGGGAATTTATATTGTAGGAACTTTTGATTTACTTGAGTTGGATCCTTTTAATTGCAAAGGTTTTACAAATGTAGTGGGCACAATTTGCATTGTTTGTAGGAGTATACCTTTTCCTTATGAATCAAAATAGTCCAAGATGTCCTAGTCCTAGTTGTAGCTATAGTCCTGGCATCAATTATCTCTTTGGTATGCTTATTACTTAAAAATTGGGGAGGTGCACCATCAATTGGATCCATGGTCTCAGCCCCTCTACTAAAGAAGCAAGATCTTCTTTCAAAGAAACCAAAATTTTGAATTTGTTTAATAATTTAGTGTTTTGAAGAGAAAAATCAATGCCCTTTGTTACTAGCCAAGTCAATGTACTTATCATAACATTGACAACCCTTCTATGGGGATATTATTCCTCTCCTTCCTTCTAATCAATGGGAGCAACTACTTTCGAATCTATATTTTTTCAAGATACACTTGGCTCATAATGTTTTCATCATCCTCAATTCCTTGAGGAATGACAACAATTTTATAATCAATGATTTGCCTCAGACTCATTCTTGAAAAATTTCTCTTCCTTACTTCTTGATCCTCCCTACGATTCATCCAAAAATCATAAAACTGAGGTTCATTCTTACCAAAAGTCACATGTCATCTATTTTCAAAATTTGGAATTGGAATAAACATATCCACCTTGAATTTCTTAATATCTCCATCCATTAACTTTTCTTTTGTAATGGATGAACATGTGTACCTTCCAATATTAAGGGGGAACTTGATGTTAGTCTTATTTTTTAAAGAAATTATCCCATGCACGGGAACAAATTTCCTAGCAAGTTCCATCAAAACCCATTTATCATTAGGATACCTTGGCAACTTGCATGGTTTTTCCTAAAACCCACTTATTATGAAGTGATTTAAATACTTGTATTGAATTAAGAGATCATGGCCCGAGATGTGGTGATAGTCTGTATTTTTCTAATTAAGGTTCAAATAAACTGATCATGGGAGTGATGAACCCATCATGTATTGGTCTTGCATTCTGTTTCGAATTATCAATCCTTAGCTGTGGGAATACATCATAAAATCTATGTGTTTCAAATTTCCTTCTTTTGCAAGTCACGGGAATGATTTGAAACATGTAACATTATATGAAGTATGTCATCATTGAAAATATGATGTCTTTTATATCCCAATCCCGACTTTAGTAGTCAATGTCATCATCTTAGAATGAATCCAGGCTCAAATAAGACTCCCCAACTAAATTTTCCCTTCTTCTTGAATTAATCGATGATAGGGCACATCCACTCTTCTAACTTGGTATATCCCTCAAGCCCTCCCATTCTACTCAATAATACAATCAAATCTTCCACTTCCTCAATAAACATGGACCAAACAAGGTTCTTAGGGATCCTTTTTATGGATTTCTTCCTTTCAATTAACCACTGGGAATTTAATACCTTGGCATATTCATCCTTCCTATTTTGATAATCTTCTCCCACCAATTCCACAGTTTCCACAATAGGCCCATCAATTTTAGGAAGTCCCAATACTTTATTAAAAATATCAAGAGATAATTTAACCACGCATTTTCCACTTCCATCCAACACTTGTATCCTCTTAGGGTCATAATTAAGAGCACACCACCATACCAGTTTAAGTAAATGGATGGCGGGTGGGAAGGAAACCGCTAGAGAAATGTGGCTTATGTTGATAGATTTCATTTTTTTATTACGATTCTCACTACGAAGCCTTATTAGAAAATCTTCCAAATCTGCATCAAGAAAATTTGTGTCTTTAATGTTTTCTAAGTTACTCGTGATAGTAGAGGATATAGATAAACTTTATTCACGAGTCTTCATATTGATTTTTAATGTATCTCCCAAATTACAATGGAACTTGTGAAAAAATAAAATCATGTTCAAGAAGATAAGGTGACTTACCAATTTTTCAAGCTTGACCTGTGTAATTCCTCTTCCCGTGATTGTTGTCTAAAATCTGTGATCTATTTTCATCGTTTTTAGCCATTTTTATATCCTTTTTGTGCAGTATTCTCTCACTTCTTAAATTCTCAATCCTCTAGCTCCCAATCGATGTTTTTATCTGGTTTCACCTCATTCCTTTGTGAATTCCAATGGCTAGGGCACCCAGATCTTCGTATGCAATAGTAAAAATCTCGAAGTGTTTGAATGCTTCAAATAATTTTGCTTTAATTCATGCAAAAATGCATTAATGGTGGTAGCCATAAATGCATTACATCCCATCTGTCCATCCTACTTTTTTCATTTGAATGTGGACCATCCACGTGGGTCAATTTTTTGCCTCATGGGCTCAGGGAGTGGTTTTACACTTTTGCACTATCTTTTAAACATATACAAGTTTACATGTTTGACTCGAGTATGTGCTTTTGAATTTCACTAAGATCACAACATGTGTTCAAATCCCAAAGGTAATGGATTTGTGGGATTCTTTTGCATATCAACCCAACTTCCTTCATAAGTGTAAAATTGCATTGTTGACCCGAACATCCACCTGTTGACGTTTTTTGTGAAACTGACACGTTTCCTTTGTCAGGATTTGGGGACACATCTACATTTTGCATTATTGTATGCCTTTATTATAAAACTACATCATTAGTCTAGTTTTTGATCCAATCATTTTCATACACGTCACCCCTTTTGGGAGTGGGGTTAACCTTTCATTTTGTAATATTGACCCGAATATTTGAAATAATATTCCTTAGATTTCAGGAGTGGATTAACAAATTGTATTTATAACATGTAAAGACTATGATTGTTTGTAAGAGAAATATGCTACAACTCAGCCAATGGCATTGTGCCATGTATCATTGGAGTTCAAAAAAAGTTTTTGCGGTTTACAATTTTCAGGGGAACAACAAGGATGACATTCGAGGGGGATAAAGCATGGTTGTACTGATTTTAGGGATTCTTCAAGAACAACATGTTTTCACAATCCTTGACCATAAAAGATGATTCTCACAACATAAAGACATGATTTAACATGTTTTTAATGGGATTTTTCCTTCAAAATACGTATTTTGGAACTCGGACAATCAATCACAAAAATTTTGAAGGAAATATTTCAAGATAAAATTGTGAGATCAAATCGAGCACTAACAACGACTCTAACTTGGGGATAGGCACCTCTGTGGGTACCACAAGAACCACCTGAGACCAAACACTAAACATACCTAGTGCCTAAATCCATTGGGTTACGAAGTCATTCAAGGCATGCACAAGGTCAAACCAAACCAAATGAACCTCACAAAAACATACAGAGACACCAAGGCAATTAGTCACTGTAGACTTGGAGAAAAAAAAAGGGAGACAAAAATGAAAATAAATTCAAAAGGACTATACACTATACAAATTTTTATACCTTGATTATAATCAATCCAAGAAGTACTTTAGATGTCTGCCATTAACAGACAACTCTAGAAAATATCTATCCATGTATTTTAGGAAAAAGGTGTTCTCACCAATTATTATGTCAATAAAATAAGGACCCATCCACAAGGCATAAAATTTTCCATGTTTTCCTTTATCCTCATTTTTGTTGTCCCATAATAAAACAAGATCTCCAACATTAAAATTTCTAGGAGTCACCTTTTTATCAAATAACTTCTTGAGTTTCTCTCGAACTTAAGGTGTCTTTGGTGAGACTCCCTTATTTCTTCATCCAATTCCATTATCTAATTAATCATGGCTTCATAGGGGTTCACTTCTTCATCTTTAAGTTGTTGTATGAACTGATAGGAAGAAAATTGCATATGTAGGGGTAAAAGATCCTAAATTCCATAAACTAATTCAAAGGGAATTTTCTAGTAGCTCTTTTAGTAGTAATTTTATCTACCCATAAATCAAACTTTAGCTGCTCACCCTACTTCGTTTTATTAACCTCCAATGTCCTAATTATTTTGAGAAAATTTTTATTACTTGACTCATCTTGACCATTCCCTTGAGGATTGTAATTAGATGCATATGTCAAACTAATTCCATATTCTTGACACATAGTTACCAATTGCTTATCTCTAAATCTCATAGCATTATCAACAACTATCTTTGCAGGTACTCCAAACCTATAGATTATATGATTCAGAATGAAATCCATGACTATTTGGTGAGTTTCCTTTTTGGTGGGAATATCTTCAACCCATTTGGTAAAATAATCTATGGCTACTAGTATCCATCTATGCCTTGCACTTGAGGGGTCTAATATTTCTCCAATAAAATCCATCCCCCATTGTTTGAAAGGAGATTCTATTGACATTGGTTGTAACAAAATAGCACCTGAAGCTTTCATCCTTCCTAAAAACCTTTGACAACTTTCACACTTCCTGAACAATAAGGTTACATCTTTGAAAAGTGTGGGCCACCAGTAACCTACCCTCAAGATCTTGTGGGTAGTCACTCTTCCAGCAAAGTGGCCTCAACATACTCCCCATAGAATTCTACAATATGTTTGGGAGCTTCTTTCACTATGATACATCTTAGAAGGACTCCCCTCAATATTGTTCCAAGCCAACCCATAATTAGTTATGATATATTTTTGGGAGGCCAATTTCAAAGTGTCATTCTTTGATTCTTTTCCAAATGACCAGGACACTCCAAATTCCTGAGGTAAAATATTATATCTTATACCATGTGGAATTGATCATTTTTTCTTGAACATCCATGGTTCCTTCCTCAATTTCATTAATTTCCATTACTTGCAAGTTACTCTTTGCCATCATTTTTTCAATTCCCAGGCCTCTCACCAACTTGGTGGTTTGTATATCCATATCATACTCTTGTAGCTTGTTCACCAATGAAATATTTTTCTAGAAACCTCCATCTCTGATAACATATATTTTACCATAGTATGGGACCATACACTACAATACTGGAACTCAAGATGTAGGGCTTGAAAATATTTAGTAGCTCTCACCAAAGCAAAATTCTTCCTCTCCATGATGGTATATTTTACTTCAACACCTTGTAAGGCCTTACTGAAAAAGGAAATAGGCATTTCATTTCCTTCTTCATCCTTTTGCAATAATACATATGCAATAGTATTTTCAGATGTAAAAGAAAAAATTTGAAAATCCATTTTATAATCAGAGGATTCCAACACTAGGGCATTCTTTAATGCGTCCTTTATTCTAGTGAAATCTTAAAGGGATCCTTATTTCCATTGAATGATATGGTTCCTTTTTAGCATGATTTTAATGGGAATTGTCATTTCAGAAAAAATAGAAATGAATCTCCTAACAAAAATTATCTAAGCGAAAAGGATTTGAATCCATTTCTTAGTTTTAGGGATAGAAACTTTACCAATTTCTTCCACCCTTATTTTGAAACAAAGTCCCCAATATTTTTTGTTTTTGAACTCCAAAATGACATTTTAGGGTTCAATGAGATTTCATATTATCTACATCTCATCAACATCTTCTCCGCATGGCCCAAGTGGTCACTTCTCTTTTTAGAAAACACTGTCACATCACCTTGATATAATGTGATAAAATTATTGATATAACCTTATAATACAACATCCATGGCTATTTGGAAAGTATCCCCAACATTAATTGGACCAAATTACATTATTACATACACAGAGGTACCCCATGGAGTAGTAAAATCAGTCTTAATCCTCTTTGATTTCTTCACAACCACCTGATTGTACCCTAAGAATTCATCTATTATAGAAACTAACTCAGATCCAGTGACTAATTGTAACATGTTATCCATATTAGGAAATGGATAGTTGTATTTTATTAAGGATTTGTTGAAATTTTTGAAATCCACACACAACCTTATGTCTCCATTTTTCTTTCTAACTGGCACTATATTTTCCACCCATGAAGAATATCTTGTGGGTTGTATTATCCCTCCATCCCTCAACTTTGTTAATTCTTCTTACATATTAAGGGAGATTAGTGGATTGATAGGCATCCATTTTTTCCTAAATGGCTTAACATTGGGTTCCAAAGGAATTTCATGTTGAAATAAATCTTCCCTATATGCTTTTAATTCTGAGTAAGACCAAGCCAAACAGTTTTGATATTTTTTCAACAATTCAACATAAGACTGCTTTTCTTCCTTACTTAAATTACTTCCTAACTATACCTTTATAGGTTTTTGTTTGGTTTCAAAATTATATTCTTCAACATCCCTTGAAGCTAAGATCATTTTATGAGCCACCCATCTGCATTATCATAATTAGATTCTAAAGAAACTAATCCTTTGGGAATTGTGTTGGTTTTCTAGCAGACTTTGGTGGGACCACCCTTTTAGGTGGTTCCTCACATTTCTTGTTTTTTTCTTTTTTTCTTTTGTCTTCTACTAACACTACAAGGACAAGATTCAATTTTTTCTTATATGTGTCATGTTTTATTTCTTGTATCTCTCTTCACTTGCATCTTCTTAAGGATCGGATAAAAGGAAAAGAGTTACACAGGAATTATCCTTTTGTTTTATTTTCTCTTTTTGCATCACATTTTCCCTTCCTTGTGTGTGTTCTCAAAACAATTTCACATTTAGTTTTGGATTTAAAAATATCCCATTTGCATCCTTTCTTGAAAACATAGTTTAAGTAAGAATCAATCAATTGCATCTCAAATTCTATCACACACAACCATAACTCATAAATCAATCTACACATCTAGACATCTTCCTACTAGGTGGATGAATTAGGATTTGATCACCAAAAGGAAGATATTGCGGCGTTCTCGCCACGTTAGAAAATCTATACATACTCGTGCTTCACATACGTTCAGGTATATCAAGGAATCCCCAACCATAACTATCCAAAACCAACCTTAGACTACCGTTTTCTAGGTACCCTCGTTATCCATCTTTTCTTTTGCTCATATATTCTAATTAATCATGTTAATAAAAACTTCCTTTCTTGATTTATTTGTTAATAAAATAAATAAACAAATATTTACCCATTTCATATCTATTAATACCTCCTCTCAAACAATGTAATTGATGGGTCATCATATTCTCCAATAATTTAACTAACAGATTCTTCTGTTAGTGTCATTATAAAACTAGGGATTTGTGTCCAAGGTTGTATGTAATGAAGATTTATGCAAATCATTTGTTTGGTGGTTCCTTTTGGGGGGTTTTGGTTGGGATGTTTCTGTTTTTCTTTGTTAATCTATGGAAATGTAATGCTAAACTAAAAAAACAACATTGATGTAATAAAATGTGTTTAAAGGAAATACTTTACTAGAATTGAAATGCATACACCGATTTAAGATAACATAAATCAAATAACACACACACATGATAAATTGGAATAATAGACTTTGAATTGAAATAGGATTAAAGAAATGTACTAAAGAAAGTAAATAAGTAATTGCATTTAAATAAGCATTCAGATGTGAAATTATGAGAAAACCATGATCACACATGAAACGTAAATCCTCCGATTGTCTAGGTTGAGTGGTCCCTTGCTGTTCCTTGGGATGGGGTAATATCAACACCAAATGGTATTAAAATTGAAATCAACTATATTAATTTGAATAAGTTCTGAGACATGCTCAACATAACATTGCAAAGTAAATACTAACTGGTAGATCATTGTACTGTAAACTATTATATCAACTAACTACTAAATTTTTCTCAAGAGGATGTCTATATAGACATAGTTAGTTACACAATGTGCCATAATTATAGGCACCAAATTCATCCACTAACAACCTTATTAAAGTTTCATTGAAATCCTACAATAATGCCAAAAATAGGATTCATGTTTGTAGGCTTGTTGTGGAAAAAGTCCTCCATGATGGCATGATGGCTATAGACTCGGCCTCCTTGATTACAAATTCCATAATTAGCAATAAATTCTTATTATTATCCTACACATGTCACCACATTTACTTATAGAGCCAATTAGTGGGAGATTCAACGGTCAACAATTTGCATGAAACAAGAACAAGAGAAAATGCATTAACTTTACTAGGGTATAACTATATAAATAATCCCCATGTACTAATTAACATGTTTTAAGAACAAATGAATAAAATCATAGATGATATAATGATCCAAATAATGCACTCATCATCTCTCCTGAACTTTACCTTTTACATGTCCCTATGCAAACTTATCTTGTTCCTACTCTCGAAAAAGTTGTTGTTCCATGTCATATTATTTAAATTGATCTGCATATTGTTTCCTTATCCCATTACATCCTTGATAATTTTAAATAACTTCTACCCATGCTATGCAACTATCATGTGATTTTGCAACAATGTTCTGCCAAATGGTCATAGGACTCAAAAGAAGAGGTGGTATCAAATATACTCTAATCCACTCATCATTGTACCTTGTTTCATTCTTCTCGACAACTTCCAGAGATAATTTTAATAAGTGCATCTCCTCTCCTTATGCTCTAACTAAGATTTCTGGGGAGATTATTTCCTTCTCTTCAATGGAAGATTTAGTGTATCCCATCATTCATCATAAGCTTGTAATGCCTCATCAAAATGTTTTGAATGTAAACTTCAAAATCTTGCACACACTTTTGTAAAACCTTTGAAGTATTTTCTCAATGCCAGCTTGATAATAAAGAGATCTGAAATTTTTCTTCATGGACACATCATTATGATGGGTAAGCCTACTATAGAAACCAATGGTTTGAGATGTCTTATTAAAAACTTTGTTTTCTCATTCCATATAATTTGGTTTATAAGAAATGACTGAAAATCCTTCAACTAAAAATCCCCCAAAAATAAATTAATGAGGAAATCAGGTACATTGGTGACTAGCATATTGTGAAGGTAAAATTCACACAATAGATTTTGGATATAAGGGGTATAATTTTGATAAATTCCTAAGAAATTTTTACCATCAAGGGCTTCCCAAGGTTCTTTACTGCACATTCTCATCAATTTCCAAGCATAAAATTTCTCTTGAACAAACATGTTGTAAACGGAGGAAGGTTTCCTATAGGTAAGAATATTACATACCAAAGGACAAACAAAGTCTATAATAGATTCCAACTTTTTCTTATCATTTGTACTTGTCTCAATCTCTTCTTTAATATTTTTATTTTCCTTTCTCAATTTTTATTCTGAAGAGATAACTGGGTTAAATAATTCCATACTTTTAGACCACTATCCATTTTCCTTTTGAGACTAATAACTTCTACCTTTAAAGCAGTAATTTCCTAACTTTCTCTACAATCCTTTGTGTAAATTCAATTTGCAAATAAAAATTGGTTTCTTGCATACCTTTCAATTTTTCTTTCAAAGAGGAAATTTCATCTGGTAACGCCTTAGTACGACATCTCCATGTAGTTATTGGCCACCAATTTCCATTGTAACAAATTCTAAAGCTTTGGTGTGTGTTTCAGTACGGGAATTTCTAGAATTTGTAGAATTAGTTTCTAGAGTGACAAGAATGTCCAGTATATCGTGTCAGTGCAACCGCACTACGTAAACAATTTTTGAATTCATCATCCTTCGATTCTTCAAGTAGGGGTGGATGAAGTACCAGCCTCATATTTCTCCTCTAAAATAGGAGAATAATCCTCATGAAACATTTCTAGTTGGGAAACTTCAAGCCTTTGTAAGGTACAAGACCTTCTTGGTCACAACATCATAGAAAAATGGACTGGTAGGGTATTTTTACCTTTGGAAACTTAGAAAACAATGGATAGGTTATCTTGAGTAGTAGATTCATTTATAGTTTCTCTTGAAAGGTGAGGAGTTGACTCAAGTTTAGGCTGAACACTAGGAGATGATTCTTTCTTGATTTTCTTTTGTTTTGAACTCTCCCCTGCACTGATTCTTTCAATCTTCGATTTGCCTGTAGAAATATTGATGTGAAAAATTAATTGCATAAGTCTTGGGTTCTTTAATGCAACCTTACAACCTCCATTTTTTTACTTTTTCCCACTTTGATGAATGTATCAGTGATATATTCCAGTAAATTAACCTTGATTTTAGGGTTGGTGTAACCCCTCTTTAGATGAGTCAATTTTTTTAATGAATCTCCTCCAAGTACATAACCTGTCCATCATAGATAAAATATTTGTTGACCCACTTGGCTACCTCCTTCCAAATACCAGGAAAACTCACCCGCCAAATTCTTTTTGGATACCAAAGGAAGTAATAATCACTTCTGGAGGAAAATCACCTTATTTATGAAACATGGGTATTAAATCTTTGAGTGGGCCATTGGTCACAACTCTGAGACCAAAATATGGCAGGCCAGATAGGTCAACAACAATTTGACTACTTATCTCAATTATGTTTCCCTCAAGTCATGAACATGTTAAATTAGATTTTATCAACAAATCATCAACCAAATACTCATCAAAACCCTCAAATTTTTTGATAAAATCTAACCACCCTACATCATGAAATACCTAAGAAATAACAACATTTCATAGTAGTGGCTTTAGAGAATTTGGTTTGGATTTCTTTTTCTACCCCATAGCTGAATCAAGGTTGAATAAATCTTCAGAAAAATGGTGAAAGCTTCCATGGAGTAATAGAGCAATTGCTTGCAACAATGAAATGGAAGTTTGAATTATTTCTAAACTCTTAATTGGTAGTGAGTCAGTATAATTTTGACGGTGAAATTATTTATAGGACTAGGTTCATATGGAAAGATTTAATTCATCGAAAAATCACATCCTATCATCATGAATGATGATTCGATGTGTCCTTCACATAAAGCCACTTGTCCTTTTCATAGAAATATGACACCTATGATATATTTTTTCTCATTGTTGCCCATTACGCCCCACTTCGTGACATGATATTCTAATTTATATCCCCAATAAATGCATTGAGAATTGTGTGGGATTTAATTATGTTAAATAAATGCAATGGGGGAGTGATTCAAAAGCTAATATACATAGAAAAAAATTCACCGACCCCCTTCAAACTCGGCTCCCGAAATCCATAGAATTCCACGTACTATGCTCATGGAATAAGGGTGATAAATGTACATTCTAACAATTAGCATTCTTAACCTTTATTGAAAGCATAAAAAAAAACTACAATATAAGGGGAAGAAGATCAAAAGCATGATCATCTCCCTTTATTTAAATTGAAAAACAACTAATCTAGGTAGGAAGAGCCAAGCTCCTCCACTAAATCCATTCCTTTACATAGCAACATATCTTTGTTGAAGGTTTATTTATCCAATGGATGTTTATACATCCTTAATCTATGTCCATTCACTAGAAGATTTCTCATGTCTCCATCAATTGGAAGTAATCCCATGGAACCATTATCAAAAATGTTTTCGATCGGTAGTAGGTCCCAACCATATTATCCTCAGCTTTCCTTTGAATTGTTTGTATTTTGAGCCAAATAATAAGACCCAATATTCTTATTTAAACTTCATGTTCTTGATAGGAGCATCATGCCATGATTTCTTTTGGTGTTGAATAATTTTAGTTTTTTTGCACCTACATCCTCATTTCATCCAAGTTCATTCATTTGCATTACTATCTCACGTTGTGTTTTGTCCACTCAATTCTAACTTTTATTGTTGTCCTAAAAGTCTACGATTCAAAATCAACTGGTAATAGTGACCTCTTCACATACACTAATTCATAGTGGGAGAAACAAGTAGTAGTCTTCGAGTTCGGTTTTAGGCCCAAACCGGTTGCAGGAGTTTTAGTACCTAGTTCTTTCTATCTACATGGACAACTTTAGTTAAAATGTTCTCTAGCTCTTTGTTGGTGACTTCCACCCACCCATTGGATTGGGGGTGGTACGGTGATGATTTACAATGCTTGATCCCGGTAGATTTATAGGAAGGCCTCAATCATGTTAGAAACATATTGAGGTCCTTGATAAGACATAAAGGCTCTAGGAGCACCAAAACTCAAAGCATAATCCTATTGTACAAAAAGTGAGCTACTACCAATGATTGAACCTTGGCCCATTTCGTGACATAATCGGAAGCGGATCAAAGTAGATACTCTTTCCCATGGGATGGGGGATTAAATGGTCCGACTAAATTAATTCCCATTTGTCAAATCATCTTAAGACTAGCTAAGGATTGAGGGGCATCTCAAGTAACAACGTAGGCTTCCCCATTCTCTAACATGCATCACACTGCAATAGGTACTTCTTGGACAGATTAGTGAAGAGAGGGCCAATAGTACCCAACTCCAAAGACATTTTGAATTGTCCTCTTGATTGAGTAATGTTCTCCTCCAGCTCATCATGACAAGCTCTCGGTATGTCATATACTTCTTCCTCTTAAACACACTGTAAAGAACCATATCAGAATTTTTTAAATAGAATTCCATTACACCAAATTTAATATTGAAATGTTTTTAAATAATCTTCTTCATTCCTTATTGGTAAATTAGGTAATTTGCAACATTAGCAAACCATAAAATTTGAGTTCATACTGCAAAGTGCTCATTGAGAAAGTGGTCATGGGTCGCTTCTTCTTCTCTTGAAGCATTCAATATTGAAAGGAAATTAGAAAAAACATTAGCCTTACTAGGCTTATCAATAATATTTAAGTTAAATTCTGTGATGCTCGTTAAAACAACCCACTTGAGACCCATGAACAACCTAGGCTTAGTTACAAAATTATGGAGTAATTTTTTTAAAGTGTTAACAACCAAAGTCTTAAGGACAATTAAAATTCAACTGATAACTTTTCCCATTATAATAATTAATAATTCCACATTATAAAGCAACAAGTGTAATAAGTCCACACCTAGATCAAATGTCCTTAGGGATTAAATTAATCACTGATTACGTTGAAATTTTAGCTAAATATTCTTTGAATAAAATTTTAGGGTTAAGGGACCCAAAACAATTAAATACCAAAGGTATTCAATTCCACAAGATATAAGACAAGAGCAGGGTTTAATTACATTGGGGAAAGGAATACATATTTCAAATCATCAGAGTAAAGTCTTACCTACCCACTCCCAGAACTCGGTTGAGAGTGTCTACAACCAAGTTACAAGGCAACAACTGCCACTAATAGATTCTAGAATAAATCACATTCACTAAAACATACTTTTCCTTTATTAACAATTATCAGAGGTCACAAGGTCCAAATTTAAGGGTTAGAAGGTTCAACTAGGTTCAGGGGGTAATTTATTACCATACCCACTCTCTAACAGGCTCAGAGATTTAACTTGATTTTTCTCACACTTAACACATTCAAAATTTCCTAAATCATTCCCATTGGATAGGAAATTTTATCACCTTTTCGATGATATAAAGAAGTCCTCCTAACTCCTTGTAAAACTCCAGTTATGGGCCAACAGGCCTTAGGGTGAAACTTTTCCCCCAAGGGCGGGCCCAGGGATGAAAAATTGCCCAAAAGGGACATGTGTCGAGCGGGGAAGAAAATATATTTTTGGGTTGGTGGGTTATGGGGAGATGTTTGTAAATTTTCCTACGTAGGGGTAAAGTTCACTTTTTCACTGCGCCTCCGCTATACCACCGAGAGACATGTGGCACTCAACAAGCCAAAGCGAGGAAGGAATGAGGGAAGGGCGGGGTGGTGCAGAGGTTTAGAGGAAATTTTGTCAAGGATGGGGAAATGGATAATTTTGACATGTGGGCCCACGCGTCCATGGAAGGGACTTCTTTGAGGCATGACAGGAGTACGGGGCCATAGGAAATTTAAGGAAAATTTTCCAAAACAAATTTTCAAAAAAATTAAGGTTGTGTGGTCTCCCCCACCCCTCCGTTGTCACCCCCATGGTACCATGTGGCACCCTCAAGTTGGCTACAGGAGTCGGTGGGGGAAATTTTAAAAAAATTCTCAATTTTTTTTTCAAAAAAATGTCTAAGTTTTCAATGGGAAAATTTCAGGCCGCAGGTTCACCAGGGAAAATTTTCCCAAATTTTCTCACCAAAGAAGGAAAAATTCAAAGGGCCATAACTTTTTTGGGAAAATGAAGACTTTTTGGAAATCTCTCGACACCCTCTCTGCACAAAAATCATTAATTTTAGATTTTGATAAATTTTAAAGGGTCAATTTTAAGAAAACGTTATGCAGGATTTTCAAAAGCAAACTGGTAAATTTTAACTTATCAATTTTATTCAATTTGGTCTTCTCCTTCACTCAACATGTCAAGCCAACATGGAGGATTTCTCTAAGAAGGATTTAGGATGAATTTGGAAGGTAATTTTGTTTGATTGACTTCCAATTCAAATTTTCCAACAATTGACAGAAAAAGACTGCAAAATTTGCCTTTGTTCAATTTGAAATATTTTCTTAGAGATTTCTTAAGAGTTTCTAGTTTTTGGGGTCGTTTTGATCACCTGAAGTTAAATGTAATATTTCATTCTTCTTTTATAGCTTACAGGGTCATTATGATTTATATTTGATAAAATTTTACAAGTATACATAGTGAAGTAAAAGAACTTATACATTTCCAGAACCAGAGATTAAACTATCTCTTTTGTCATGTAATGAAATATTGAATTCATTCCATGCTAGCCTTAAATGTTTTTCCTTCTTCAATCAAAAATTAAAATAATAATGCAGTTTCTATCCTTCCCAAAATCATATATCTTAAAAAAGGCAGAATAATATAATTTCTTTTCACGTGTGTCTTCCTTTTCCACTTTCCAAACAAGGATTTCATTACATTTAAAAATCAGATTTCAATACAACAATGCAAATGAAGAAAGGTATTGCAATCCTTTATTTATTTCAAATACAACTTTACATCTTCCAATTTCTTGAATGTAATTAGAAAATTTCAAATTTCTTTCTTTCAAATGTATAGAACAGAGTAGATATATCTTTCACACTTCAATTTTACAACTTTCATAATCAATGCAACATATTTCCATTTCAAACTTTTACAAATTCATCCACTTCAAAGTGGGAAAGGTTACAATGGGATTTTATTTCACAAGGGATAGTCAAATGTCTTTCTCCTCTGCTCTAGAATAGTAACATGCAAAGTTCCTTTTCTTCCAATTTGATCACAACAAAAGTGGGGGAAAGGCAATGCTCTCCACCCAACCAAGACATCTAATGAAAGGAGAATCCATCCTTCATCATTGGCCCCCGAGCCCTAACCACAATGCAATAGGAAATGTATTTCAACCCATGGCAACAACAGGCTTCCAAAAAGCATACACACAACATTCTTTCAACATGCACATTTCAAATAAAACACAGTTCAACACAAAACAATAGTTTACAACTACATTGAAACATTAAAATAGAACTGAGGCTTCATCATGCAATCTAAAGGAGAAAGGACTATGGGGGAAGCTTCTTATGCCTCCCAATGGGAATTGGGCATCCACCTGTAACAAACCACCAATATAAAACATCACACATATCCTTATGCCCCCCACAATCCCTCCTTATGCCCCCACAGATTTCCTTATGCCCCACACAAAGTAAGAAATGCAAGATATTTCTTTTCCATGATGGATCCCAAACCCAAAATCCCTCCACAAGAATTTTGATGCCACTGGCATTCCCTTATGCCCCCCCACATGGATTCCCCATAGCCTTCTCCTACACCATTCCTATGGCAGTCTACCCACAACCAATAAACACACAAAACATGCTAAAACATTCACACAATACCAACACATTCATAAAGGAAAAGAGTATTTCAAGAGCCAAGCTCTTACCTCTCCATGATGGAGTTGTCTAAGTTCCAAAACAACAAGCTCTTAATGTCAAAAATAGTCCCAAAATCAGCAACCAACAAGCATGCAAATTTCTCCAATCTCCTTCCAAAAGCAAGAGCTCCAAGCACAAGAAAATTCACCCCCAAGGAAGCATGCAAAATGTTTCAACAACCCAAAACAAAGAAAAGAGTTTCAATTTTATAGAAGAGGGAAGAGAAGAGGATGAGGTGGATCCATGTAGGATGCCACATCACACATCCTCACTCCAACACAAAAGTCAAATTTCATTCTCCAAAGCACAATTAAGAGGTGGGTGAATAATATGACAATTTACTTACACACTCCAAAATCCCACACCCCAAAGGACTGAATTAAATAAAATGTAAGAAGAGTGCAATTAAAACTTACAATTTGTCTTCCCAAAATGCATTATAAAAGTCTAAATTTAACCCTCCAACCATAGGCATGGTTGGTAAATAAAATTAAGAGGCATGGGACAAGTTTTACTTGTCCCACAAGCCTCCAAAAACAACCTCCAAGGACAAATTCGAATTTCCAAGGAGGTGGAGTGTTTCATACTCCAAAATCTAACTTACACATACTTACACATCTCTTACAACCTTACTTACACAAACCTTACAAAATTTAACACAAGGGTCAACAACTTTAATAATTACTTTCTTATGTCCCAATTTAATTAATTAACTTTTAACCATATGTTTTCTCACATTAATCTCTAGTATTTAATTTAATAAAAGAAAGGGACACATCACTAATAAAATACATACAACCAATAATAAAAAGGAACCACATTAATAAAATACACAAAACCCATGGTCACATATAAAGGTGATTCCCGCCATAGGAATATTTAATGAAATACAACACACACACACACACACAAAACATGTTGCCATGGTGACCTTGTTGAATTCATCTAGAATTACAATGTGGTTTCTCTCTAATCCCCAGACGTTTGTTGTGATTTCTTAGCCTACAAAACACAAAAACCTCCTTCGGCCTCATGGCCGTATCAAAATTTCCAAAATGAATATAATATAATTTCAAAATCATCAATATATATATGAATCACAACAACATCTAGACAATCAATGATATCACTTACAATTTCATCAACAACTATATAATCATCAATTTTAAGTTCAATTTTCTTGGTCTACTCAATATATCCAAATATCACATGTCCTAACAACACCCATAAATATATATATATATAACCATGTCTAACAGCATGTCAACATCTATGTAAAATGTCTCCAACAATCATCATGCATCGTATATGAATCAGATTCAACAGTAATCTAGGATTTGACATCTAACATCATACTACATCAAAACTATAAAAATTTCCATCATATAGTCCACAGTATCATGATTAGTAATAAAAGTTGTCAAAGGGAAGTGGGCACTACAAATTCTTACAACAAGAGTAAGAATCTAATAATTATTCCGCCTACTATTGGTTTATTCATCAAATATCTTACGGATGAATGGTCGTGTACACAAAGATTTTTATCCAAGTAATATAATGTCTGAATTTGTTTAGAGAGTAAACAACAACTAAAAATTCTTTTCCGTAGTGGTATAATTCCTCTGTTGGGGTCAAATTGTTTCTAATGTAATAGATGGTATACATCTAGTCTTCTTCATCCTTCTTTCCAAGAAAAAATCTCATTATTATGTTAGAAGAATCGGTGTGAATATGGAAGGGTTATCCCCAATTAGGTCCTCTCAAACCTGGAGTAGTGGTTAAATTCTCTTTAATAACTTCAAAATCCTACTAACATTGAAGAATCCATCTAAAGACACAATATTTTATTAGCAATGAAACTCTTGGTCCTCAGTCTAATTGGTTGGGGTAAATAGTTTTGTAATTACTTCTATCTTTTTAGGGTTAACTCAGTATACCTTGAGAAGAAATACGATGACTCAAGACAATTCCTTGATCAACCATTATCATACATTTTCATGACTTAAGTAAAGTTGGTGCTGATCACATCTAGTTAATAATTTTTCAAGATTTTTCAAATATTCATCAAAATTTGAACCGTGGATGGTAAAGTAATCGATGTAAAATTTAACATAGTCATTTGTAAGATCTACAAAATGACCAAAACTACTCTCTAGAAGGCAGCAAGTACATTAGAAAGCCCAAATGCTAGAACCATGTATGTAAATGTACCCCGGGGACAAGTGAAGGTGGTTTTATCCTTATTAGTGGGGGTGATACTAATTTGTTTATACCCATTAAACCCATCCAAGAAGGAGAAATATTTATTTCTTTCTAGATTGTTCAAAACCTAATCAATAAAGGGCAGGGTAAAGTGATCCTTCTTGGTGGCTTTATTAAGTTCCCTATAGTCTATGAAAATTATCCACTTACCATTTTCTTGGGAACTGTTACTAAAGGTGATACCCACTAACTATCAGATATAGGATATATGAATCCTACCTTCAACAATTTTTCTATCTCATATTTGATAATGTATCTAAGTGTTGGATTAATTCTTCTTTATGGATTTCGAACAGGTCTAACATCCTCGGTGTAAATATGGTGAGTGTCGATATTTGTTTCATGTAAGTATAATCCCAAGAAAAAGCTTTGGAATGTTTCCTCAAGATTTCTACAACTCTAGTCTCTTGGTTGGCTTCTAAATTGTTACCAATGATCAGTTATTTTCCTATGTCAATAGTCACTTGTTTATTATATTTCAGAAGAGCAAGCTTTGCATCAACAATTAAATAATTCAAAGGAAAAACATGACACTATATGTTTAACCATTTTCTTTATGCTTTTGAATGACAAGAAAGAGATAAGGGTAAGGGCTTAGGAGGAATACATATTAAATTGGTTGGTTGGAGGTTGATGCACACATTATGACTTCTTGACCCAATACCAATTGTGAGATATTCCTTTTGGCTAGGAGGAACTACGAAATAGAAAAAAAGACCAAAAAGAGGAGTTAAACAATATATTACAAAGTGGACTGCCTCACCGTATGCTAGTTCCAGGAAGTGTGATACTTCTTAAATGGATGTTAATCCATTGTTTAAAATAAATTAATGTAAGAAATAAGTAAAGTCCTACTATAGTTGATATGATTTAGGTATCTCATTCAAGCACAATAAGAAAATCTAATATATCAAAGCTAGGTTATAGTCGATTTGAAGGGTACGTAGGTGTTAGGTTAGTGGAACCGGTGGGGTAGGATCCTAGGTTGTTTAGGTTAGTTGGTAGGAGGTTATGTGGCTCTTTTCTTGGGCAAGATATGAAGCATAGAGACCAGTTTTTGTCTTGTATGACTGATGACAATTTAGTAATAACTAACAATGGTTACTGTAGATTTTCAATAACTCAATATTTCATGGTTTAGGGATTTGTCTGAGACTGACTCGGGGATGGTGAGGAGTGGGTGTAAGTTTGGGGAGGTGTTAGAAATACTTAGAGGTGTATAACTTTCAGGTATGGGTGATTTTATGGTGTGGGTGAAGGAATGATCAAAATTGTATGGAGATAAATGGTGGGGAAGTGAGAGTTCAAGTAGAAACTAATAACAGAGGTAACATAGCCTACTAGAATGAAAATAGAAGAATGTTGGTTAACAAGATACTTACTTGTGATGTAGGTTCAATGGCTAGATGGAGGTGACGGTTGATTGGAGGAATGGTGTTTGGTACCATAGTAGTGCTTCTCGAGAATGCTACATGTGGGTGTAATGCTTCTAGATCTGTCTGGATGATGGTTCTAGATGCCTGGATGCATGAAAAGACCTTGGTTCTTCTTGCATACAGCTCCTCTGTCTCTTCCTCGATATTAGAATCTTCCAACCCCTTCAACAAGGTTTCTAAGGTGAATAAATGGTAACCGATGACATTTCCATCTTGGTAGCGTCGGTTTAGATGAGATTCCACGGGTTTACAAACATGGGCCGATATTTCTAATTTCTTGGGCCAAGTTGGTTTGCTTTATCACGGATTAGAATGAAAGCTTCCCTTCGATGAGAAAGAATGTGCTTAGAGAAATCTTAGGAATGTGCTTTTAGGGTTAGAAAAATCTTAGCTCATTAAGGCAAATAAGACTTAGTTGTAGTTAGTTATGGGAACATGCAAAAGAATAGGTCTAGGGTGAGATGGCTAGGTGAGGTGGAAATTAGGTCAATTAAGGTAATAAAATAATGGATATTGTCGGGATGGATATTTAATTTAATTAAAATAATTATTAATGTGGGGTGAAAGGAGGCCATGGTTAGGTGCCCATGTTTAAGTTGGTTATCCGATCGGGGTTAAGGGGAATGTAACTAAATTTAGGTGTTTATATTTACCCCTTTTGTCACATAGCTTGTATTAGTAAATGATGCTGAAAAAAATAAGAAGTGGGTGCCCCATGTGTGGGTGAAGGTGATCCCCTCAAACCAAGAACCGGTGAGGTGGAAGACAGAAGTGGTGAGTGGTCTTATAAAAAGTAAATGTGGTGAAAAGGAACATAGATGTGGGTGAATGTGGGAAAGGGTATATGTCAAAAATAGGAAAATAGGTAAATGGGATGGGGTCAAAGGTAGTGGCAGTCAAAAACATGCACATGTTATAAACTACAACATGGTTCCAGGTTGAAGAGCTTGTAAACTCTACATCATCCATGGTCAATAGGTTTATCTGAACAAGGTTGAAGTGATTCCAGTATCCAAGGCATAGGATATGATGCGGAAACACAATGTAGGTTAGGTGCGGGAACATTTAGGTGCGTTCAAAGACAACAAAGGTTTGGGTTAGGATAAACATCATGACAATAGGCAAGAGTAAGGTCAATAGGTCAAACATCACGAGGTAATAGTGTCGCAAGGTATAATGAGCACATGAGTTCACAAGTCACTAACAATGTTTTGGGTCCAGGTAGCTAGGTCATGACACGGGTAGGGTCGAAGTACGGGTAAAATAAAAAAGTCCCTAAATGTAATTAAGGATAGGGATAGGTAATGTAGGCTTGGAGGTAGTTTGTGATAAAGTAGAGTAAGGTCAAACGGTGGTGGGGAAGGGTAAATTGTGGTCGTAAATGGGTAAAGGGTATTGACACGAGTATGACCGTTAACCGATGCCTTGGTCATCTTGAACCGGTGATGGGCTAGGTTAACCAACCATAATTTTCTTGGTCACATGACCAATGTCGGTTTAGGTAAAACTAACCACGGTGTGCTACGGCACATGATCGATGTCGGTAAGGTTGATGTGGGTATATAAAAAGAAAAAGATGTATAATACGGATTCATTTGTACATTTTGGATTTTGTGAAAATGACGAGAGCATGATACTTTTGTGCCATGTCGAGAGGAAAGTACATGGGGCTGTACCGAAGCTGAGGTGGAGAGATACGGTTGGAGAGGAGAGCCAGGTAGATGGGTCCACGAGATCAGGCGGAGGGAGGTGATTAGTAGAGAGGTTGGAGGTTGATTTGGATAAGGTAGAGGTAGAAGAGGGTATGGGTGGACCACCAAAGATACGGTGGGCATGATGTTTCACCATGGAGGTGATGTCGAGACGAGGTAAGATCTAATCCTTTTGTTGTTATTTGATATAGGAAGAAGGAAATGTAGAGGGGTAGAGGTAGGGAGGTTAAAATAAGTGAAATTTGTGGTTAAATGAATGAAAGAGGGGGTGGGAAAGGTCAGAGGTAGGGGAAGAGGGTTGGGGAGGGATTTAGGTGAGGTGTGGGTAGGTTTATAGGGAAAATGGGAAAGAAATTAGGTAAAGGAAATTAGGGTTTCGGGTTTGGATGTGGTAACAAATGACCACACGGTCAAGGTATGGCCGACGTTGGTCTTTGTACATCGACATTGGTAAGGTATGAGGGAAATACTGCCGGTTAGAATGGACCGGTGATGGTCAAGAGTAACCGGTGTTAGTTAGGGTGAAAGGGATAGAGGTCTAGGAAGGGTAAGGGGAAAGTGGTTAGGGTAAAGAGTGTAAAATAGATAATGGATGTGGGGCGGTAAAAACAGAGGGTTGAAGGTCAATGTTGAGTAAAATAAAGTTTTAATAATGTGTTTGGTTGGATGAATGCAGTGCTAGGAACCATTACGAGATGAAGATAGGGTACCTCCCTTGCTCGTGGAGGTACGAGGGAGTGTGAAAACCAATGATTGGAACCATTTTATAGAGGTTGGCCTGATTGGGGTTAGACACTACCGACATGTAGTCCGAGAGCTGAGTTTGATGGTCGCTCTCATCGATAGATGGGACTTAGTGATCAATACCTTCCATCTGCCGATGGGTGAGATCACAGTCACCCTGGAGGATGTGTACAGGATCTGCAACAACCAATAGTGGGAATGTAGGTGTATTCCATCTCCTCAAAGGAATCTAAGGAGTTGATGTTGACCGTGTTTGGCAAGGGGCTGGAAAATTTGAGGTTCCATAGTGCCAATATGAGCTATGGGGATATGTACCGGGCCCATCTAGAGGAGATGAGGCTGGTAGTGTTGTTGATGGAGGCATTTTGCTACTTTGCACTACCGGATGCAAGAGGGTGGGAGATTCCCATAATCATTGATGGGGGTTCTGCATGACATGGTGGAGGACAGGACCCATTTTGCATGGGTGCCTACATTCCTGGTATAGTTATATAGAGAGCTATGGGCTTATGGGTGGCTATGGAGGTTTAGCATGTGTTGTACTTTCCTACTTCATTGTTGGGCATATGAGCACATTGTGTGTGTGCGTCTAGTTGGTATGCCCAGGATGATTCATTTGAGATGGTTTTTTATTCGAGTGGGCTTCAGGAAATGGGTGCCTGTGATTGGGGAGCACTAAGCTACTAGAGCTACACATGATGTAGCCTAATACAGAGATTTCTCTGGTGTTTTCGACGTGGAAATCATTTGGAGGCCCTATGTGGGTTTTCCATCATATGGGTGGATGGCAGAGGAGCTACAGGAGCTATAGCTACTCTCGATGGATAGAGGGGTGACATGCAAGAGAGCACGAGATGATACCTATAGAGAGGGTTAGATGGTAGTTTGGGATGCTTCAGGATATACCTCCACCCTTCCCATAGTATAGGAGAGATGACATGGAGAGGCCTTTGCCTCCACCACAACCGCAGTCTTGGTGAGGTAGGAGGAGCAGGTGATAGACCGATGGATTGATGATGCAGGGGTGACTGATAGATACAAGCAGTGGTGGGCCACACATTTACGAGCACTACTACCCGAGCCCTAAGCAAGAAAAATTTAGCCACCATCATAGTGTAGAGGGATTCCCTATAGGGCGGTGGCTACCATGATTACACAGATTGGGGCTAGTGTAGAGAAAGCGTAGGCTTACGAGGCACGGGTTCTTAGTCTACTGAGCCCAAGTAAAGACAAGATAGGTAACTACATATGGTGGAGATGGGGATAGGTATGCAGGTGGCCACCCTATAGGCATAAATTACATGTTTGTAGGCACTTTGTTGCCACTACACATGTGCACATGTTATGACCCTTGAGACCTAGATACGGGTAGGGCGGGACAGGTCCCTTAGGACAGTAGATGCACAAGGTCCATCTTTACAGTACTAATGGACGGGGCCCCAGAGAGGCAGTATAGGGGCTAAGGCTGATGGCACCACCACAGATAGTACCTATAGGAAGGTTTAGGGATGTCTTAGGTAAGGTGAGGTATTATCAGGATCAGCTGATTGCTGCATGGATAGATTTTCTATCCTATGGGGAGTATAGAGCACACCAGAGCCTTGAGTGAGAGGACCAGGTCATGTACCCATAGTGTAGAGAGTAGAGGGGGCTGAAAAGCTTTGAGACAGTGGTCAGGATGAGAATACCAGTGCATGTAGGCCATCTCTAGGTGAGGGACCATCAGAGGATATATCAGGGTGAGGTGGAGAGAGGTTGATAGGGCACCCCACTGGAGGGGAGATGGAGGAGACTGATGAGACAAGGATGGATATCAGGTGGGGTGATGATTAGTCATCATTGATGATCATTGTATCTATGTTTTTGACATATTTTTGATATGTATATCATCATGCATTCCAGAAGATGATGAGGATGCATAAGATATTTTTTGTTATTTTTGATCATATATCGACTGCGCGCGCCAAAGATGGTGAGGCTATATATGAGAGATTTTGAGAGATTATGATAATTATTTGTATCTATGTTCACATGTATGTTTACAAAAACGTTTTTTATTTATAGCTGATGGTATTTAGAGTATGGATGGTGTTCTCGTTTTAATTTTCACTTTTATATAGATATAGGTGGAAATCAAGTGAATTAGGCATGATAGATTCAAGGTCATGTAGGCATGGCGAGTCAGTCTATTTAGGCATGATGGAATCGGAGTCGGTTTAGGTATGATGGATTCATCTCGGTTTAGGCATGATGGAGTCAGGATGATGTAGGAATGGTTGAGTGAGGTTGAGTTAGGCATGATGGAGTCAGGCTGGTTTGGGCATGATGGAGTCAGGATGATGTAGGCATGGTTGAGTTAGGTCGAGTTAGGTATGATGGAATCAAGTTGATGTAGGCATGGTTAAGCTAGGTCATTTTAATTCCCATGTTGATGGTAATATTAGAGATAAATGTTGACGTATATATTGGGTATGGTTGTTAAATTCCAAATTTGTGCCATAATGGAAATATGAAAATGATAAATGGATAATTTGATGATATAATAAAATGTGTATGATTTGATGTTTATTAGTTTTAATTTCCATCTATTGATATAAAATGGAAACTAACTAGGGTATAATGTGAATAAAAAAGGGAAAGGGGGGAATTGGTTAGGGTAAAGAGTGTCTGAGCTAACTTCGAAGGGCCCCATGCCCTCAGAAGTCTTGCCTACATAGTCTCGGAAAAAAGGGACCTCAAAGCTAATGTAGTTCTCCATAAGCTAAGGAATTTTGTGATGAAGTAAAGGAATGGATTGATAGGTGTTTGGGCATGGGGGAATGTAGGCCATAGGCATGATTGAGTTTAGGTCATAGGAATGGTTGAGTTTTTGGTCATACGCATGGTTGAGTTTTAGGTCATAGCAAGGTTGAGTTGTTTTAAATAGAGGTGTCGATGATCTGGTCCTGTATAGGATAATCAATAAGTAATGAGGAAGGTGAATGGTAAGAGGTGGTAAAAGATCCACCTTATTGAGAAGGATCAATACGATTCTAGCATACCAAAGATTGGCTTATGAACATAAGACCCTAAAGGCATTGCATACTTGACTGTTCTAAGGGTGAAGAAAGTCACATGATCACAAAATTTCGCATTTGTGGAAAGTCCCTTGAGGAGGTAGAGAATTTAGAGAAAAATGTGGTGAGGTGAAAGAGGTTGGTTTAGCCTAACCTGATGTGAGACAACATGCCTTTTTGGAAAGAGACCCAAGATCAAAATAAGAAAGTCCATGATGAAAAATTTATCTTTTTCTTTGTGCTTTTATTTTTTATAGACTGATCGATGCGGGAAGTCTATGTGGGATGAATAGAATATCTCCTTGAGGTCTTCGTGAAGCTAATTGATGCGGGAAGCTTCAGAATATTTTTATTTTATTTTTGCAGGAATAGTCTTTTTGTGATAGACTTTGTATAGTATGGCGAGCTTTATATAGCTGTCCTTCGAGGGAGTAGTCTATTTATAGCAGAAACAAAGAAAGATTAGATGTCCCTTTTTTTAGGGAGTCGTATTTTTGGTAGAAGTTTGACTCAAAAGATTGAAAATCCTGTATATTACTTTTGAATTGTTTTTGGACTTTTAGGTCATGGACAAGACTATAGAGAAGTATAGGCTTCTTTTATGAAGACAAAACCATAGCACACAGGGGTTAGCTATGAAAGAAAGGTTTTAAGCGGTGAATGACCATGGGATTCCATCCTGAAAAGGATGAAAAGTATCCATAATAATCATGCCATGAGTAGAGCTATGGTACTCATATTAAAGATAAGGCTAAAAAGGTGATGGATAATCACATGATTCTTGTTTGGTCGCTGATATTTTAAAATAGGTTAATGGAAGGTGAATGGTGCTCAAGGGACAAGCATTTTTAATAGACAGAAGGTGATATAGGAATTGATTCAACAATAGAATGGTTGAAGATGCAAGGCATTGAGGGGCTTGGGTTTGGGTTTACCTTCAAGTAAAGAAAACTGATAAGTGCCTAATCCATAGGTATGAGTAACGATATAGGGTCTAAGCCAATTAGGAGAAAAAATTTCCTGTTTACTTTTCTCTTCTTTGGTTACATGTTTATTTTCCTTGAGGATGAGGTCACCGACCTGAAAACTGCGTTCGTGACACACATTTTCATAGGCATGTTTGATACATTTTTGGTAGATTTGGAGATGGTCAAGAGCATTGAGATGACGTTCATCTAATAACTCAAGTTGCGCTAAATGATCTTGGCAAAATTCATCGTTGTTGAGCATGTCTTATAGTGAGATGCAGAGAGATGGAATATGGACTTCAAGAGGTAAGACAGCCTCAGTAATGTAGACCAGAGAAAAGGGGGTGGCAGTAGTCGAAGTGCGAATACTAGTGCAATAAGCCCACAAGGTGAAAGGAATGTGTGTATGCCAATCTTTTCCAGTATCATTGTCTACTTTCATAAGAATTTTACTCAAGTTTTTATTGGTTGATTTGTCTTGACCATTGGTTTGTGGGTAATAAGGTGATGAAAAAATGAGTTGGATGCCAAAAGCATCACATAATTTATGTAAGGTTTTATTTTTGAATTGTTTTCCGTTATCGGTGATAAGGCGGTGAGGAACACCAAAACAAAAATTATGTGATGGTTGATGAATTTACATATTTTCTCAACTTTTGTAGAAATGAGAGGAATGGCCTCTACCAATTTAGTGTAATATTTAGTAGTGGTTATGATCCATTGGTGGCATTGTGAATAATGGGGTTGATCTCACCAACAAGATCCAATCCGATTGAAAGAAAGGCCAAAGGTCTTGTGTGACTATAAGGCATGACTAGGTGTGTGATTGAGATTAGCATGTTGCTGACATTTCACACAACATTTGACATAATCACAACATTCATGGTTTAGGGTTGACCAATAATAGCCTAGGCAAAGAATGCATTTTGACAGCTAAACCACTAAAGTGACCTACAAAAATTCCATCGTGGACTTCCTTAATGGTGTAGGGAATTTTAGAACTTGTAAGGCATCATAAGAGAATGTTGTCAAATCCACACTTGTAAAGAAGACCACCCATGATGACATAACAGGAGACACTTTTAAGAAAGGCACATTGTCCATTACGAGTGAGATCAGCGGGTAGAATGGAAAGGGAAAGATAGTATGCATATTGCTTATACCAAAGGTCACGTGGGTCAGGGAAACGGTTCCAACAGAGTAGAATTCACAAGGTAGATGAGAGGGTGATTATAGAACTTGTATGGTGACAAAGATTTTAGAGTAAGTGGGTGAGGAAGGTATCTGAGAAGCCAAGTAGGCCATGGTATCCACAAATTTATTGGTAGAACATGGGGTGGTTTTAAGTGTTTAATGGTCAAAGGTGGTCAAAATCATATCTATATGCTGCTTGTACTTTTGAAAAATCTCATTACAACATTGGTATATACCATTGACTTGGTTTATGACCAACTGAGAATCACCAAAGATATTGATTGTCTTAACATCTAAGGCATATGCAGCCTGGAGACCCAATACGAGTGCTTCGTATTCAATAATATTGTTTGTATAATCAAAATTGAGTTTGAAAGAAAAATACATAGGTTCACCATGAAGAGGAATGATGGTAACACTAGCCCCAACCCCACGCTGAAACTTGGAGCCATCAAAGAAGACTTTCATTTGGTAAGCGGGTTTGTCCAGGAAAGGATAGTTAGATGGTTGATCCCAGAAATAGGTGCGTCGGCGGTTGGTCAGCGATAGCTTCTGGCCCTTAATTGACTTTTGATGAATGAATTCAAGGTTAAGGTAAAAAAGAAGCATAAGCCAATGTGCGGCATGTTGATGTTGATAGGATTTGACATACATATAGTGAAATGGGTTAGTATTAGTGATGACGAATATTTTGTGATTGAGTAGGTAATGGAGGAGTTTAGTGGAAATGAAAACTAAGGCTAAGCAGAGTTTTTTGGCGTGGGTATATCTAGTTTTGTAGTCAAGAAGGGTATGGCTTATGTAATAAACCATTTTCTCTCCGTGTTGATCATCGTGATGAGCGGGCATGGAACCTAAAGAATGGTTAGTTGTGAAATATATAGGTAAAAGGGTTGGTCATCCTTAGGAGGAATGAGCACTGGTGGTTGAAGGTGGTATTATTTTAATTCCTCAAAGGCTTTATGGAATTCATCATCCCATTTGAATGAAACATATTTCTTGAGAAGATGATGAAATGGATGACAACAGTTGGAAAGCTACGAGATAAAATGACGAATATATTACAACTTTCCTTGTAGGCTTTGAAGTTGACAAAGATTAGTGGGTGGAGGAATTTCTAGGATAGCCTTGACTTTAGCAGAATTAAATTCTATGCCACACAAAGAAACTATGAAACCTAAGATTTTTCTAGAAAGCACCGCAAAGACGCACTTCTTTGGTTGAAGGAGCACACAATACTTGATGAGATGTTCAAAAATTATTTTAAGGACCAATAGGTGTTTGGTTCGATGTTTATATTTGGCCAGAAGATCATCTACATAATCTTCTAGTATGTGATGCATGATGTCATGGAAGATGTAAGTCATGGCTCACCGATATGTCGCACTAGTGTTTTTAGGCCAAAAGGCATGACTCGATAGAAAAAAATTACCCTAAGGGGTGATAAAAGTAGTCTTGTGTTGATCCTCGGGAGATAGTAATATTTGATTGTAGCCCAAGAAACCATCCATGAGTGATAGCATTTCATGGCCAACAATGAGATCAACTATTTGGTCGATGTCGGGTAGGGGGAAATTGTCTTTAGGACAAGTGAGGTTGAGGTCACGAAGTCCATTCAAATGCAGAGTTCCCTTGTCGCCTTTGTGATATGAACGATGTTAGAAATCCATTGGGGATAGTCAATGGGTAGAATGAAGGAAATCGAGAGAATAGGGATTTTCCATATTTTTTTTTGATGGGTTTGGCATTAGGAATGGTTACGATATTATGGACCATGATTTTTGGGTCAATATTGGGCATATCAGCATAGGACCAAGCAAACACTTTGCTATGGTCCCGAAGGAAAGAGGTGAAGGCTTCCCGCTTTAGTAGCATTTAAGGATTAGATGATCTTTAGAATGTGTGGGTCATCATGAGTGTTAATGTTGATTTTGATGGTCGATTCATTCAACATGGTTTATGTCTCAGAGGGTAATGAATGATGAATATAAGAGTCTTCCACACCAAGGTAAGTGAGGATGGATTCATTAGCCTGACATTGAATGACATTAATATAAGGTGTATCATCATCGATCATGTCAGGATACATGAATGGGAGAGAAGAGAGAGCCTCTTCATCATGTTGATAGGTTAGAGGTCCCAGAAATGGTGTTTATGAAAATAAAAGTTAGGAGGAATAGATTCGAGATCTATGGACTCCGTGGGTGAAGATGATAATGTGGGTGAATGAGGTGGGGAATATTTTTCATCCTGGATGAGGTCGACGTGAACCTTATTGGAAGGTGGAGCGTTAAAACTATTGCCACTACGGTCATTTTGTTTACGATAGGTATATGAAATGATAGTATGGTGGCCTCATTTGTAAAAGCTGAAGCCAAATCCCTTCCACTCGCGTTGGTGGAGGAAAGTGTGAGTGAAGTGGAAATTAGTGAGGGAATCTAGGTTGAATGAAAATGGTTGGGTTTGTGATGGAGGTTCAGGTTTATAGGTGGCCATATTGAGTCCCCCATATGTTAGATTAGTGCAAAGGTGGGGACGGCCATAAGGAAAAACTTTGCCGATGCGAGATATCATAACTAGGATGTTTTCATAAGTTCTCGTACTCTTGTGGGGTAAGGAAGGTGTTGATATTGTATATGTGGTATTCCCCCAAAGTGAGGCATTGAAAAACAACTTCTAAGGGATCAGTAGTTAGTATGTGGGTATTGGGAATAGACGGTTCACTAGATGATGGGGAAATAGGTAGGTCGGTGGTAGATGATGTAGCAGTAGTGAGGATAGCAAGGTTAGATGCAATGAGAGGTAGTGGTAGTTTTGGTGGATTGGCTGGTAGGTGAAGGTGAAATAGGGATAGTGACAGATGCCTTGACTAGTACAAGCACATCGTTAGGCCAATATAGCATGTTACAAGTCTTGAAAGGTGATGGGTCGGTAGGGATCATGTAATTATGTCCCTTGTGTTCAAATTTGAGGCAACGGTGTGCAGTCAAATGGACACAACCCATGGCTCGAGATCTAAGGTTGGATGAGAAATAAGTTATATTGGAGCTCCCCTTCTAAGACATAGAAAAGTTTCGGGATAGTGCGGGGACCCATGCGGACATGGAGAACAATGGTACCCAAGGTAGAGGTCATGGCATCATTGAAAGAGTGCAACATAATTGGGTTACCATGCATGCAATTGGTAGGTATTCACATTTTTCATATGCATGGGAGGAGATGATGTTAATGCTAGCACCACCATTGATCATAATGCATCGTATGTGTATATTATCGATAAAGACAAAGATGAAAAGAGCGGGGTTAGGGTCGTTAAACTGGAAGGGAGTGATCTCTTCATCTGAAAAGATGAGGGTGGCCACTTGGTGAGTAGGTGGAGGTGTAGAGGAAGGTGATGACTCAAAGTGAGAGAGGCTATGTGGTGAGGGGTAATGATGGAAGCTACAGGTGTGGGGTCATTTGGTAAGACTTCAATATATTGAAGGACCTCCATGTGGGATTTACGATGTGGCTTTGAGGTTTGGATGAGGTCATATAAAGACATTTTGAGGGGGATTGGTGTAGTTATTTTAGTATCATGTGATGCATGACCCCATCGAAAATAGGATAGGCGCAGGACCTTGAATAGTGACTCTAGGTCCGGGTGCAAACGCTATGTTGGGTATAGGGTTGGTTGATGGGCCATTTTCTTTTTCTTTACCTTTTATTTTTGGGCATAGGTGGTAATGTGAACCATGTTAATTTGAGGGGAGGTGGATGAAGAAGGTGTGTCATGGAAGGTATAGCAGCATGAGGGAAAAAACCCTAGTGGTGGATACAAACCTTGTTAAATGAGTAAGGCACATTGGAATTTGGGTGGTGGTTTGGCCAAATCTCTTATACGGAACATGTTAATTTTGAATCTTGAGGGTGGATCAAAAAGTTACGGGGGTGGAGATATTGGTAGTCAAGTAGGTAATGGAATAAAATCTAGGGAAATTGGTGAAGGTGAAATGGGGCCCTCATCAAGAAGATCGTCATCATCAAAATTTTCTTCGGGTGGACACAATTAGACAAGAACAGTTATTAAAGCCTTATAGTTCTCTACATTGTGTCCTATCACACAATGGTAGCTGCAAATTTTAGTTTTGTCAAACCTTTTTGGTTTAGGTTTGAGTGGGTCGTAAGGTCTAAGGGGTGGTAATGTGATGACAAAAGTTTTGAGGAGATTTGTTAATATTTTTGCATAAGACCCGCTAGTGGATTACAATGGGAGGTGAATGTGGGTTTGGGTACAGGTATGGCTGATTCGGAGGAAGAGGCTTTACAGGAGGGGGAATAGTTTGGTTTATTAGTTTGGTGTGTGGAGTGGTCTTAGGTATTGGTTACATCTTCCTGGGTACGAGCATGGTAGAAGAGCTAACGACAAAGGGTTTGGTTGGTTTAACTACCTTATTTGAGGGTAGAGGATTTTTAGGTTTAGGTTGCACCTTTTTGGGAAAAGGTGACATGGGTGTACTGAGATTTGGAAGGAAAAGTAGATTGTGGAAGAGGATAGGTGACCCACGGGGCTAACCAAGGTGCGGAGGTGGTCGATAGAGGTTGGGTAGAAGGTGTGAGTGAAAGAGAAGGGAGTGTCATGGGTAGTGAAGAAGTTATGGACATTAGTGGATGTATGGGTGGTAATAAGGTTACGGGTGAGGGAGGAAGTTTTGTGAGTCGCTTGGGTATATTAGAGGTATGTGATGAGGAAATGGGTTGTTGTGTTCTTCGTTTCATGATGGAAGGGGGTTTCTTGGCTAGGGTTGAGGGATGAGGTCCTAGGATGGATGGAAGGGGTGAAGGTGATAATGACATGGTAGGAGAGGTTGGTGTATGAGGCCTAGGAGGTTGGATCTTCTTTTTATGGGCCAAGGTAAGTTTATTGTTAGTTTAGGAAGATGTGGCTAAATCTAATTTGATGGGTGGGTGAGTAAGGCTACTTGTCAATATCACCCTACGGTAGTGATAGGTTTAGGTAAGGGTAAAGGTGTGGGTAAGTGTTTGGGTGTAGATGTATGTTGTGTTATGGGAAGAGGTGTGAGTTGGCCCATGGGTAGTGATATGGAAGGTGTTGTAATAGTTGTGGTTGTGTTTGTTTTGGTTTCTCAAAACACCTTTAGGTAGATAGTTGAGGTGTCGATGAGTGATAACTGCATTTTTTTTGACACGAGAAGTAGAAGGAATCCCCAAATTAAGGCTCTATCAACATAGTCCAGGCGATTGGCCAAGCGTGAAAATGGTACTTTTATAAGTGGGGTTGAGTTGCATCGAGTAGAAATCCTGTAAAATGTGTTTGAGATATAAGGAAATGGCTAGCCTCAGACTCTATGGGTAAGAGAGCCAAAAGTAGATCAGTGGGCTCTTGAAGGTATGATGGTGAATGGTCATCTAGACATAATAGTATTTCTACAGGATCCTCCACGGGTAGAGGAGAGAATTGGCCAGATGATTTTGAATCTCTTTGTGATGGTATAGGTTGTGGACATGTATCTCCTATGAGTAGGAGAGGTGCCACTAACGATTGCTCAGAAATTTGAGGGGTCAAATGTGGCATGCTAATTATAGGCTCTTCCAAGGGTGAAGGATAAAATAAAGGGGTTCCTATGGGTGGAGGAGTAGATGAAATAGGTTCTTGTGCAGGTAGGGGAGCTTAGGCTAAGATTTCATATATGGAAGGAACATGAGGCAATTGAGAAGCAACTTATATGTCATCAAAAATAGTGTGGACCTTGCGGAAAATGCTATCATTGTTTGAGGTGTCACCAACTTGGTTGGAAGATGGGTCATGATTAGGGAATGGATTCTTGAAGATATGTAGGTTTTGGTTAGTGGGTGCATTCAGGCTATCCTAGACTACATCTCCATTGTCGAACATTTCTTGGACGATATTATTGAAGGTGATGTAGTTATTGTCGCTATGACCTTTGACACGATGATAGTTGAAAAATTCATACTCCTTATACCACATGGGCATGGGGTTCTCAGGGTAAAAACCAAAGTATGTGGTTTTATAGGTAGAATGGTAATGACACCATCCTAAACAAGCTTTTCCAAAATAGAGGAATAATATTTTCCTATCGAAGTGTACTTTTGTTGTTCTCGTTTGAACTAGAAATATTAGATGGGAGAGAGATTAGAAGGAGGTTTGGTTGGGTTTGATTGATGAGGGGACCAGCCTTGAGAACTACGGCATTACCGATTCTTTGGGTTTTGAATAGTTGTTTTGGGGTGTTGAAGATGAAGAAGAATAATTTTATTTGAATGTGATTTTCTTGTTACAAAGTTGAATTTTCTTTTCTTTGATAGCACAAATTTCCAATTTCCATGCCATAGTGAATTCCTTGTCAAAAGTGTGAAAGGTTTACACTGTATGGTTGGTTAAATGTGTCTAGTGCAAGCCCGAGTAAATAAATCTATGAGTTCAGTTTGAGGTAATTGAAATGTGATCTAGTTAATTAGGTTGTGCTAGTGAGCGACAAAGTCCTCAATAGACTCATTGTCGTACTATCGTGTGGAATAAAGATCACCATGGAAACCCTCTTAACAATGTTGATGGAGAAGTGATCTAAGAAGTCTTGGGCTACTTGATTAAATGAGTAGATGGAGTGTCTGGTAGCCCACTATACCTATCTAATGCAAGTATTGTCAGGGACATCAGGAAGGTCCATATGAGTAATGTGTCATCATGGGCGATCAGGTAACACCCATGTTTGAAAGACTCGCAAATACTTTTGCTCTGGGTCTTCTTTACTATTGAAATGGTGTAATTTTGTAATTTTCCAATGTACAGGGTATGGGAAAATAGGGATGGATGGATGAATGGGATCATTATAGATTTCATCATAGGTGAGAGAATTACGTGAGCTAGAAACCAATGCTTCCAAAGTTCCGCATCCTTTCCATCATCAATTTGATGAGATCATTGTTAGCTTGTGGTGGAAGGGCTCCTTCGTGGCATAAGGGAGATGGTATTGAACCCGGGACGTGGGTGGAATTCCATTGTATGGTGATGCCGAATAGGGGACCGACATAGAGGGCATGTATCTAGAATGGGTGACATATGAGATAGGGGTTGTTGATAGTATGTGTATATAGGTGGGATGGTCGTAGTAACTCTAGTAGTGATTAGCGGTAGTTTTTTTGGGATGCAGAGGAAAATATTCTGGAATGGAGTAGGGGTCACCGACACCATGAGTGATTGAGTTGCAAAGGGTATTTGTGAGACAATGGGTATGGAAAGGGTTATGGTCCGGGTGGTCGATGAGGGGACAACAGATATTATAGGGTGTGAATGATACTGCAGATGTTAGCAGTCATGGTGGGTATGGGTTCTAGTTATGAAACCACTTGGGGTGAAGATGTTGAAGGTAATGCCACATTATTAGGGGCTGATGCAAAACTAGGAATAAGGGCAGGAGATATGGATACAAGCATGCTAAATATCAACTATCCCGAGGAGTCCCGAGAGGAAGAGTGGGAAAGGTAGAACTCCAATTCTTTGGGATTTCGATCAAGGAGTCGTGCAAATTATTTTTCACCCGCAGTAATTGTAGTAGGTAGGGTTAGATCCATGGGTGAGAGGACAGAGGGTGGTGAAGGACTAGGAAGGATTGGTTGATGAATTGCATGAAATGTAAGAGCGTTAGCTTGATTGCGAGTCAACACCATGTGAACGATTGTGTATCGTGTGATGTTGTATCCTCGAAGATGACATAGGGATCCATGAGGATGAAGAAAATAGGTTTTATAGGTAGATTTTGGTAATTCAATTGATGTTCAATACAAAGTAACCAATGCCAGTTCAGTGGGTAATCGAGATCGCCATCTTGTGAGAGACAGAAAATTTTTATCAAATGAGGAAAAGACTGGTGACGGTCAGATGAACAAGTTGTAGGATGACTATTTATTGAAGTAAAGAGAGTACAGAGACTCACAAGAAATATGATAGTAAAGAAAATGAAATAAGGGTTCTTTAGGAAATTTAACCCAAAAGAACAGAAAACCGATGCCAGTTAAGAAAAACTGATGCCGGTCAGGGGTAATTGATGCCGATTACTGTGAAAATTGGAAAGATGTAGAAAAATGGATTGTTGTGAATTTTAGTGAGATAAATAATCAACCTAGAAGTCTGGAGATGATGTAATGAAGCCCTGACACACTCAGAAGAAGTCAGAATACTCCAACTATGATTGTGGAGTGTGTAAGGAAACATAATGGAAAAATGGAGAAGTGTATCCTCACACCTCAAAATGCATGTCAATCAAACACTAAAAACACGTACCTAACAAGTGATTTTTAATGCATTGAGCTTATGCTATTTAGAAGACTGACTCATGAGTTTAGAATATAATTTTTGGTGAGGAAGGCTTCCTACGAAGAAGGATATCTAAAAGGAGAGGTTTTAGGTATGTTATATTGGGGGCGGGCCATCCTCTGAGATAATGAATTGATAGAGGTAAAAATCTGGGGAGTACCTTCCAATTTGATCATGTGATCACGGATAGGTCTTCCCAGGAAAGATGTTATTTAAGAAAGATGTGTATATTTCAATTTTGTGCAGTTTGGTAAGATAGAGAGAGAGAGAGAGAGATAATGTGCTTTCTACGATTCTTTGTGTCAACCATCAACTAGGCATGACTTCCAGCATATAGGTTGTCATCATTTTAATGTGAGCTAAATGCAGAAAATTATAATGTAATGCAACTAATTTTAAGCCCAAATCGAAAAGATTACGTTCGATGAAGAAAATGATGAATAGGAGAGGGTATGCTCTTTCACTAAATACAGAAATAAAGAAAGAAGAATGATTCCTTTTAAAATGCACCAAGAGAAATGTTTCTTTTAGAGCAATTAGAAATAAGAGAGAATTACTAGGGAAGAAAATTACTATGTAAGCCTTTTAAAGGGAAACAAACACACAACTTTCTCCTAGAAATGAAGAAAATGCAATAGAACCCTTGATGGGTCCCATCGAGCATGCCAAAATGTTTCACCATTTTCTTTATGATTTTGAATGAAAAAACATATAAGGGTAAAGGATGAGGAGGAATACCCGTTAAATGGGTTGGTTGGAGGTTGATGCATGAATTTTGAATTCTTGACCTAATACTGATTTTGAGAGCTTCCTTTTGGATTGGAAGAATTTCTGAAATAGAAAACAAGACCACAAAAGAGGAGTTAAATGATATATGATATTGGACTACCTAGTGTATGCTAGTTCCGGGAAGTGTGATACTTCCTAGATGGTTGTCAATCCACTGTTTAAAATTAATTATTGTGAGAAATAAGTAAAGTCCTACTGTAGTTGATATGATTTAGGTATCTCATTCAACCACAATAAGAAAATCTAATATAACATGCTAGGTTATAGTCAGATCGTAAGGGTAGGTAGGTGTCAAAGTTAGTGGAAAGGTCGGGGTTGATCTTGGGTTATTTAGTTCAAGTAAAGCACGAGGTTGTTTGGCTATTTTATTAGGCAGGGTATGAAACACAGAGTCCAGTGTTGTTCTTGTATGACCGATGATGGTTTAGTAATAACCAATGATAGTTACTGTGGATTTTCAATAACTCAATATTTCATGGTTTAGGGATTTTTTTAAGACTGACTCGGGGATGGTGAGGAGTGGGTGTAAGTCTGAGGAGGTGTTGGAAATACTCAGAGGTGTCTAACTATCAAGTATGGGTGATTTTATGGTGTGGGTGAAGGAATGATCAAACTTGTATGGAGATAAATGGTGGGGAAGTGAGAGTTCAAGTAGAAACTAATAACAGAGGTAACAGAGCCTACTAGAACAAAAATAGAAGAATTCTAGTTAACAAGATACTTACTATGATGTAGGTTCGATGGCTAGATGGAGGTGACGGTTGATCGGAGGAATGGTGTTTGGTGTTGTGGCAATGTTTCCCGGAATGCTACCATGGGTGCAATGCTTCTAGATCTATCTGGATGATGGTTCTGGATGCTTGGATGCATGAAAAGACCTTGGTTCTACTTGCATGCAGCTCCTCTTTCTCTTCCTTGATATCATAATCTACCACCCCTTCAACAAGGTTACTAAGGTGAATAAATGGTAATCGACAACATGATTGGCGTCTTGACCGAAATTGGTTTAGGTCCTGACCGGCATCATCTAGGCGGGATTCCCTAGGTTTACTAAAATGGGCAGATCTTTCTAATTTCTTGGGCCAAGTTGGTTTTTCGTCGCAGATCAAAACAAAAGCTTTCCTTCTAATGAGCGGGAATGTGGTTAGAGAAATCTTAGGCATGTGCTTTTACGGTTAGACCAAATCTTATCTCATTAAGGCAAGTAATACTTAGTTGTATTTAGTTATGGGAACATGCCAAGAATAGGTCTAGGGTGATATGGCTAGGTGAGGTGGAAATTAGGTCAATTAAGGTAATAAAATAATGGGTATTTAATTTAATTAATATAATTAAATTAATTATTAATGTGGGGTGAAAGGGGGCCATGGTTAGGTGCCCATGTTTAATTTGGTTATCCAATCAAGGGCTTATGGAAATGTAACTAAATTTAGGTGTCTACACTATAACATGTGCAAAATAGTCATGTTTTCAAGGACAAAACCTTAGCTAAAGGACATTGGAAATCGGTGCTTGTATATTCTTAATGATAAGAATATATTTATTCATAAATTCTAATAAAAATATCACTTACCTCATTGATAATATCCGATGAACTTGAAACAATTGATTTTCGTAGCCTTAGTTTGAATTTCGAGCCATGGTTCTAGTTTCCATAGCTATGGTTTTCTTATTATCAGACATTGTGTATAACTCAACAATTTCTTCCATGTGATTTTTTCTGCAATAGTGGCCAAATAAGAAGAACTCATATTGTTAGTTTCTAAAAAATCAACCCATACACAAATCCACAAACATCAACATATGGTAGGCAATGAAGGATAAAGTGAAATATTCTTTTTCTTTTTCCTATTCAAAATAGTCATTTTTCCAAACCTACAATCAATGTATATAGCTAGAGTAGCTAACTAGGGCCTTCCTAAGATGACTCGATATCCTAACTTCCAAGCTTTAGGCTATAATACCATAACATCGACAAGATACTCCCAAGATTCAACCATGACCATAACATCCCCAATCACTCCATCTAGTACAAAAATAGATTAGTACGCTAATTGAAGAATGGGATTAACTAGCTACAATTCTATTAAAGATATCAGATTGAACATATCTATTGTTATAACATTGATAACAACTACTAGATCTACTAATACATTGGATATTGAATGACCATTTACAAAATAGTAATAACTAGACTCTCAGGATCCCCATATTTTAGTGAAAGAAGCTTTCCAACCATAATATCAACTAGATTTTCCTCCACTTTGACTATTTTAGGGTAATTCTTTTTATTCATGGTTTTTTTATGTAATGGTCTTTAACAATTGATTTAATTCTAGAATGTCCTGTATTTCTCTCACAAGTGGGACTTCAATGTTCATCTTTTCAACTCTGGACTAGTGTTGTTCCTTCATCATTCGTGTTTCTTTTAATTGGTTTGGGAAAGGAACTTTATGCACATTTTTGTTTTAAGTGGCTCATGTCCGTGAAACGTGTTCGATTTCCTTATTTTCCTCTGTATATCCTCATTTTCCTCTCGGTATCTGTTAATTTTCCTTTGGTAGTTTGGTGATAAAAATAGGAGGATTTTTACTATCCTTCCAGACCTCGTTTTACATTATTAATGGCATTCATTTGCATATTCATACCATATCATGCTTCATTAATTGAATTTTATTATTATTTTTTTGGTTCAAGATAAGTTGAGCCTGAAGTTGAGTTTTTACTTGCCCTTATTGATAGTTACGTTGTGGTGAGGGAATTAGATATTTTTGTTGTTGTAAAAACCTCCTTAGTTGATTACCATTGTGTTGAGGTGCTCATTGTTGTTTCTGCCATGGTGGTATATTAGCTAGAGGTGCCCAACCTTGCTGATTATATGGGGACACCCATGGTGGAAACTATGGATAGGCTACCTAGTTTGGTGGTGCCCATTCAGGTTGTCCCCAAGTTGGTGGAGGAGCTTGATTGGGCCATGGCATCATCTAGGGGTTCTGATCAAGTTGAGGGGCATAACTAGATTGATTATTTGATCATTACATAAATTTTACCTCTACATTTGATTGAGCTATAATTTTTAATCTCTCTTTTAGTTGAGGTAAGAGATTACAATTATTGGTATCATGATCAGATACATCAAAAATCAAGAACATGTCTATGACATCCAAAGGGCATTCTCTCAAAGGATGTATCTTCTTACATTTAGGACAAGTATATATCTAAAGGTTCCTTTGCAGCATTGGTCTTGGATTTTAGCCCATTTATGGTTGATGTAAATTGTGATAGGATGTCTATTTTCATGTAAGTAATTTCCTCAAGAATTTCTTGAGGCACCTAGGGCATTCTTTGATGTTTTTCTTCACCATATACCTCTTATTTTTCTAGAGTAACTTCAACATAGCTCAATAATTTGCAGCATGGTGATTTTATGTACATCACCTCCTCCCATGAGATGGAGAGAATCCTTGGTTTCCTCATCAAGTCCTTTTAGGAAAATTGTCTTAGTGATTTCTGCATGTAACTCATAACCACTCCTTCTATGGAGAAAGAGAAATATGTCCAAATAATCTTCCATATTTTCATCTTCCTTTTTCTTTATTTGGAATAATTATTCTCTCTTATCTCTTCCCCTATAGTAGTCTTGATATTTTTCTAAAAAGGTTGTCTCCATGTTCTCCCATGAATGAATGGAGTTAGGGGAAAATCCCATGAACCACCTCATAGCAGAGTCTTTGAGGGTGGAATGAAATAATTTGAGTTTTACGTTGTCTATTTCATAGTCATATGTCCGGAAAAGAAATTTGAATTCAAATAAGAACTAGTCTTTGTCTCTGTGGACATTCCTCGAAAGATAGGGAGGATAGATGGAGAAATTTTCTTCATGGGTGCATCCTCATCTTCATTGATGACGATTGGATAAGTAAATGTTCTACCCAATGGCTAGTCCTCATCATTCCTTTTATCACCCATCTTAGAAGGTTGTTTTGGTTCTAGATAAGATGATGTGGATTTTTCGAGAAGGGCTTCAGGAGTTGCATTAGATTCAATGTCACTTTCAATGTGCCCTACTTGTGCTTTGTTTGGATATATTCTTTGGATATTACGAGGTATAAATCTCCCTTGAATGTCCCATGGCCTATGCATCAAGGTTGGTTGTCTACGTAAGGCCTAGGAATTTTCTTGGTTTCATAGCTTAAATTCATTAACACCCATAACATGTAAGGTGAGTAAAATGACATGTTGTGCTTATGGTGTCCCCTGAAATGGTGCCAAAAATGATGGGTCATCATATTCTCCAATCATTTAACTAATAGATTCTTCATATAGTGTATTTATAAAACCGTGGTTGTATGTCTAAGGTTGTATGTAATGAAGCTTTATGAAAATCAGTTGTTTTGTGGTTCCTTCTAGGGGTTGTGGTTGGCATGTTTCCCCTTGTCTCTATTAATCTATGGAAATGTAATGCTAAACTACAGAAAGAACATTGTTGTAATAAAATGCATTTAAAGGAAATACTTAACTAGAATTTAAATGCACACGCCGAATTAAGATAACATAATTCAAATAACACACACACACACACATATTGAATTAAAATGACACACTCTGAATTGAAATATCAGTAATGAAATATAAAAAAGTAAGGAAATAAGTAATTACATTCAAATAAGCATTTAGATTTGAACTTATCAGAAAACCAGGATCATGCATGAAATGTAAATCCTCCAATCAACTAGGTTGATTGGGACCTTTCTATTCCTTGGGATGGAGGTACTCTCAACACCAGATGGTATCAAAATGACATCGACTATATTAATTCGAATAAATTCGAGACATTCTCAACATAACATTGCAAAGTAAATAGAATCTGGTAGATCATTGTATTGTAAACTTCTATATTAACTAACTACTAAATTTTTCTCAAGAGGATGTCTATATATACATAGTCAGTTACACAACATGCCATAATTATAGGCACTAAATTCATCCACTAATAGCCTTATTAAATTTTCATTCAAATCCTATAATATTGCCAAAATAGGATTCACATTTGTAGGCTTATTATGGAAAAAGTCCTCCATGATGGCATGATGGCTACTGAGACTTGTCCTCCTTGATTACAACTTCTAGAATTGGAAATGAATGCTCGCATTTATAATCCTACACATGTCACCAAATTTACTCATAGAACCGATTAGTGGGAGTTTCTATGGTCAATGGTTTTCATGAAACAAGAACAAGAGAAAATGCATTAACTTTACTAGGATATAACTATATAAATAATCCTCATGTACTAATTAAAATGTTTTAAGAACAAATAAATAACCTCATAGATGATATAATAATAAAAATAATGCACTCATCAAAGCAACACTATAATATATCTAATGAAACTTCTTCCTTCAACGATCTCAAATTTTTCTTTGGATCTCTCAACCTTGTAAAGACCTATCATCCAAATTGATCCCCATTTTAAAACTAATTCTTCTATCTCTCATTAACCGACCACACCACCATCTCTTTCTCCTTTAGAAACTCTTGGGCCTCCTTCTAGCCCCATGTATGACGTCATATTTCACGGCTTATCTTATGGTCTCTCAATATTATCAATCCACTCAAATGATTGATTTTATTCCACCCCCATCACTTCAAACCAACACTATCCCTACTTCATCCAATATTATCATTATAATGCCAATCCAACCATCTCAATCTCCAAATACTCAAAAATCAAATATCCTTATCTCTCAATGAGTCTATTAAATCTCAACAATCAAATCACATTCCTATCTCTCAACAATAATAATTATCACAACCTATCCCATACCATCACATTCCTATTCAATCTCCACCCTTTAATTATATCCGCTCTTATCAAACATTACATAGGTAGCCTTCCACTTCACATTTTGTGCAACCAAAACCATCCCCCTCTTATCCGACACCTTCACACAAAATTTTTGAACTATATTCTAATTATACCCCTGGGGGAATCATATAGTTCAATATTTGATAAGCCGATGGAATTTCACCTCCTCATACTTCGGCCATCCGACCTAATTACCACTTACACCCCAAACCCATTTACTATCATGAGGTTTATTATTATAAATATCACAAAGTCAAAGGTCATAACATTGAGAATTTTCGTTCTTTTAAAGATCGTGTTCAACAATTTATAAATCATCGGGGTGATCTCCAAATAAAACATCGTACCTCCTCTCGAGCTAACCTCTTAACATCTTGAAACAACCCTTCCCTAATCCACCACAAAAAAATAAATGTATACCTTCCACATATTACACATCCAATCCTTATGTAATTAATACTATACATCAAACATCTCCATCCTTACCTATCTCATCTACCTCGTCATTTATTCATACCTTAGACATTGTTCCTATAACTTCTATTGCACCTATCACATTACCTTCCACTACTTGTCCTACATTTATATCTATGCGCACCTTTTCTACATCCAGATCAACTTTGACTATATCTACCACTTCATCCACATCTATCACGCCTCAACCTATTATATCTAACCCGTTATCCATATCCCACAAACCTATCACTACATCATCAAACATCCCAATTGTACCTATCTCATCATCAATTTCATTATCCACTATATCAACAAATTCACTTACATCTACCTTGACATATTTATCACATATTCCTACATCTTTTCCCATGACCACATCACCTATTTCATCCCCCATTTCTACATTAACCAATCCAAAACCTACACAATCCACATCTCACATAGACCTCATCAATCACATCATACAAACACCTATTTATCCATCAATATCCATCAATATCCACATATACACCCACAATTGATATTTCACCTTCATTTATTTCATCCCTTATCACATCCACTTCATCGGATTTGATCATACCTACTACTTCATCTACATCAACTCCATCTTGTTGGCAAGAAAAATTTTCAAGTGGAAAAACTTGTGGATTTCTTGCCAATGCTCTGGGAATCTAAGTCCCTCTACTTAACTGATGTAGCTTTCGTATGTGCATGCACGAGAAAATGTGGATTTCTATGGTGGCCTTTCGATCGGGGATCCAACAGGGGCACTCCACTGACCCTGCAACAAAGCTAGAAATCTCTTGCTAGGGAATAATTTGTCTGAAAGTGGGAAAGGGAGTGAGAATTGAGGTAGGAGAACTAATTTTGTAGGTAGAAAATCAGATTCCTACACACACACTAGTTAGAAACTTCATCACATGTACTAAATTAAGAGGAAACAACCCTGTAAATGGAAACAAGACCAAATAGAATTTGATGAACACAAAGTATCATGAAATCCCTTAGTCAAAGAAAGCTAGAAACTCCTTCTTCTTATATTGATGCTTAAATAGAAGTTGTACATAGTGTACAAGAATGGAATAAATTTTAGAGTGAAGGAAAGTAGAAGAAAAATTACTATCTCCTTTACTTTCTCTAGGTACAATGCACTCTTGAGTTTACAAGATCAATCGCCAACCCTTTGAAATGGGAATGGTGTTACAATTTATAGAATGAGAGGTGACTTATCATCTTCCTAATGACCCTCCATATGCCTTATTTATAACTTTAGACTATTTGTATTCCTATTAAATATTTAAGTCCCTTTTATAAAATCAAGGTGACTTAATTTACATTATGTTTCTAATGTCACTTTTAGGTGACTTAAAGGCATATCAACAAGTGCAAACCCCAATGAAGAATTAGAAAATTTGAAGGGAAGATAAATTTGAGGGGAAGAGGATAGAGAAATATAGAGAGAAGAAGAAGAGGAGATGTCTCCTGATGAAGCTTGTTGATCCTCATTGATGGAAATCTCCAAATGCAGTGAAACTCTGAATCTTCAAACTCCTTACACACTTTGTGAAACTCCTCCAAATTAGCTCACGAACACTCACCAAATTGAATGAACTAAGATGGATCTTGAATTCCCAAAGTGAAAATGACTAGGATTCTCCCGAGCAATGATGTCCCCCGAATGAATATCCTTGCATGACCCATTATGCCAAAACTAATTTTGGAGTATAACTTACTATTTTTAGTAAGTGTGAATTACGAGCTGAGATGAACTTTTTAATGACCTTTCTTGCGATGCTCCCTCTATGTTTAATACCTTAGTCATGGAATATTCCAATGTTGGCTTACCTAGAGTAATAGACCCTATGCAAGGAGACATGCTATTTTTAGTAAGTGCGCCATGAATGTCAAATTGTGACAAAATGGGTCTTGAAATTCTTGGTTTTATTCTAGGATTCCACGCTCCGAATTTTGAGTAATTCCTTCATCTGAACAAGTGGGAAAATGATGTTTTCATCATTAGGGGAATAATACTGACAAAAACTCAGTCCTCCATATCCCTAAAAAATAGGGGCTTCAAGGGGAAAAAACTAGTTCACTTGAAACTATATTTTTTAACGATCATTCCCTCTAATTTTCGGATGATTTCACCGGTCCAATCTTTGGGAATTATAAAATTTATGTGAATATGAAAAAATGATGATTAAAAATCAGCCCTCCATATCCCTAAAAAATAGGTACTTCATGGAAAAATTTTTTTGCGCAAAACTAGATTTTTTGACGATCATTTCCTCAAATATTTGGGTGATTTTGCCCACCGAACCTTGAGAAGTGGAGAGGTAGCTCACTAATTTTTTCCACTATTGTGTCATGGTGGCCATTAATGGAGCTTGAAATTTTCAGGTCTGGTTTTTGTCTCCATTTGCAATGAAATCAACTCCATTGCGATAGGTTTTTCATTATGGTGCTTCACGTGAAATTTCTCTTCAATCCGGCGACCGGTTTGATGGGAAATCAAGCTTTTTCCTTCGTAGAGCCAGAAAGAGGATTTATTCATTGTGAGAATTCCTTTCTGAAAATTGGAGGTTTGAATATGAGTTTTAATGGCCTTCAAGAGAGAATAACTCAGCAACAAATGGTTTTTCAATCCGTGCTCGGTTTGGAAGATTTCTTCAAATTTTGATTTCATGGCAATGAGGATTTCCACTATTCTTCTTCTCTGTTCTTCATTTCTTCTTCTTATCTTGATGAATTATTATTTTGAGACCTATGTGCCATCATGGAGTGAAGGATAATGTGTTGTAAGGTGTCTTGTTCAAGCTTTGGAAATGGTGGAGTGGTGTTCTTTGTAGTTTTCTTCTGGTAATGGAGAAGCAACAAGAAGCAACTAACAGTTAGATATTTTTTCAAATTTTTCGGTGGGAGTTGGGAAAAGTTTTTCATGTTTTATTTCCTTGACCTCAATGATGTGAGGGACATAAAATTCCATGGTGCTCAAGAGGATGACACGTGGTGGTGATCCGACGACAGGGAATGAGTGCTCCAAAATCAGCTTTAAAGCATCGAGGGGCTGGAAACTGGTCATATGGGTGACCAAAACACTCTCCTAGAGGGATGGGAACATTTTTCCATGTTTTATGTCCCTCACCTTAGGGAAATGAGGGAAATAAGTTTCCATGGTGGTCCTGGAGCTGACACATGGCACTTGATCCAACGACAGGGAATGAATGCTCCAAAAATGCACCTAGGGGCTGAAATTTGGTCACGTGACCAAAAGACTCCCCATAGGGTTTGAGTAAATTTTTTCATGTCTGATGTCCCTCACCTTAGGGACATGAGGGAAATCAGTTTCCATAGTGGTCTTGGAGTTGACACGTGGCGTTTGATCCAACGACAGGGAATGAATGCTCCAAAAATGCACCTGGGGGCTGAACTATCAAGTCTAGAGGTCACATGAGGGTCCCAGAGGTCACATGGGGGCTGAGAGGAATTCAAGGGGTCTAGGCTCACTTTTCTAACCTTTATGTCCCTAACCTTGAGGGAAATTATGGACAAAAAATCCCACCAGGCTCCTAAAGCTGACACGTGTCCTCCCAAAAATCGGCGAAGTCCTGAACTTGTGACAGTGATAACTTGAGCTCTCGATGGAAGTTTCAGAAAAGGTTTATATGATCCTAACTGGAAATTAAATTTTTAATCTAATGGTGGGGGTATAATGTCTTGATTAATCCATTTGATCCCTAAATAAATGGATTTTTGATTTGCTTACTCTACTTATGCTCGAGAAAACCGCTTGCAGACCTAGTGCGCCAAAGTGTTGTGAAAAATATGATTTCACCATCATGTAGGGATTGTCATTATCTTTCCATAAATATTTAATTTTACTTCTAAATCCATCTAAAGCTCTCAAAATCTTCTTCTAAACCTCAATAGTTATTTTAGGGCTATGAGCGCCTGTGTTTCGAACCCTATTTTCACTCAGACTGCTCCAAGTATTTCAAAACTTCCCTAAACCTTCCAAAATCATTTCCATGATGTTATAATGTCTTCAATTCACCTCCATGTTGAATTTTTCCCTTCCATTCTACTCTAGGGGGTTGATCCAGTCCTGGGAAGGCCAGTGATAACCCTTCCCAATACTGCATGTAGTTTGCAAATGAACTCTGAAATCACCTAGGGGGAATGAATGGAATTTCCTAAATCACCTAGGGGGATGATAGAACATTATTCGAGAGGTCACTTGGACTTATTGGATAGAGCCGAGGTATCTTGGAATGATATAACTTGAAAAAATTGACACTGGGGTATAGTTTTCATGCTCGGAAATTGTCAATTTCCTGTTGCACATTTGCACGACAACACATCCTTACCTATTATTCCATCCATATAATCAATCCCAAATCCTCTTTCTTCAATTCTACCCAAACCAATCACATCAACTATCATGACTACATCAAATTCATCTTCTCCTCCTACATCTTTTCATCATTTTAAGAGTTTTTGAAAGCATTCCAATTCACCTTAACTTCAAATGATCCTCCCATCTCATCCTCACAATCAGAAACTACCACATATTATTTAGACATTATCAAAATTCCTCCACCATTACCAAATACACAACCTTTGGATCCTCTAGTTGAGACTATTGTCATCCCGCCAAGGGTAAATTCTCTCAATCAAAATCTAAGACTCTTGGTAAACATTTTGAAAGGTATCTTATGCATCCTCATAAGAAGTTAGTTATTGCCTCTTCTTAGTAATAAAATGTTACAACATCCATCCTAGGAGCGCCCCCATCTGTTTTAGTGCTAGGCCCTTCATATAAGACATCTCCCAACATTCAATCTAAATCCAAATAATCTAATCCTCCTCCTAAATTTGATTTATCTTCTACGACCTATAACTCACCCATCTAGTCTACATCCAGATTTTCCACTAAATCCTAGTCAAAATATCCTATTAAAAACAACAATATATTTCTTCCCATCAACGCTTCAATTGGATCCTATAAAGATACCATTCGACACTTAATTTTAATAACTTCCATCACACTTTTTCCCATTAAACATTTTGATCCTCATAGTAATAAACCATCATGGTTCAACCCCAATCTTATATGTGCCTATCATCATACCTCGGGTCATGACATTGAGCATTGTAAGGCCTTTCAAACTATTGTCCATGATCTTATTGAGAAATATGACTTCCTCATTCAGATAAGACATCCTTCTCCATCCACCACAACCAATCCAACTCCTATTCCTACATCCCCATCCATCAAAATTACTAAGTCTCCTCCTTCATCCACATCCTCCACCATCACCTCTCCTTCGTATATCACTCCTCCTATAGAAGGTCCTCCCTTCTTCATCGATATTGTTTATCTTTCATCACCCTTATGATCCCCAACCATCTATCCAATCCAAATCCAAGTTTATTATCAACATTCCTTCCGGGAAAAACCTACCTAAACTTTTTTGAAATCCACTAACTCATCCACATATAATTTTCCCAAAGTGATATAATCTCTTTCGTTAAGGGAATCCTCTCCTCGTTCTTGAACCCCTCACATCTAAGCATCCTTGCAATAGTTACAAACCTTTTAGACCTCATTTTGAATTTTTGCATCACTCGTGAACATATTTTATGAGATTACCATCATTTTGTGTTGTTTTATTCAGTTATTATCATATTATTGTTGTCTTGTTTGCATCTAAAATTTTGTAAGATTATATTCTCTCTATAGACCTCGTTTTTGTCACCATTTCCATTCCTTTTACTTCTAATTTGTCTATCCAAATTATCCATTCTAAACCTTATCTTGCACTATCCCATTCATCATCACTTTACCTAGGTCACCATTGACCAAGCTCGTGTTATCATCCTTTAAGCTGTTTCCAAACCCTCCTCGTATTTGTTCCTAGGATAAATAGTTTTGAAGGGACTATACCCTGAGTACAAAAAGGCTCAAGTAGCTAGATACCAGAAGGAGAAAACCCAACTAAGAAAGGCTAAGTGCCTTAAACATGTAGGCTCAAAAGCCAGATATATCAGTAAAGTGAGTACAAAAAGATCTATCCAAACAGAGATCGAAGAAGAACAAAAGGACCAAAATACTTCAAAGAGGGATCCAAAAAAGGGCATCCCAACAAGAAAACAACAGCAAAACCTCAAAAATAGCAACTTCACAACAACTAAATGGCACCTGGGCACTACACTATTTGACTACCCTATCAATCTTGCCCTTAATTTTCTGAAGAGAGGTGAATAGCGCAATGGCCGTGGCATGAGAAGGATCATTCATGTCCGCCTGAGAAAGGGCAAGGTCACGAGTCTCATTAGAATCCCAGATGTCATCCGGAATGCCACTAAGGCTGCAAACACTTCTCACGTGTTGCTCCATAAAATTATAAACCTCTTTCAGTGTAGAGATGATGTAGTCATGATGGCCCTTGGCATTTCCCAGCCTAGCATCAAGTGACAGGAGCTTCTTAAAAATCTCAGCAGTAGTATCATTGTCCTCAGAATTTTGTAACTTCCTCTTTCCTTTTGTTTTTTCCAAATTCCTAGGAGCATTTTTAAGGTCTTTAATCTCCTCTTCAAGCTTTCTAACCCTGGTAAGAAGATCCACATCTCTACATTCGTCAATAGGTTTATTGATATGCAATAAGTTTTCAGCAAGTTCAATATCCCTATGGCTATGCAGAATCCTTTGTGAAGAAGGCAGGGAAACCTTAGCCTTTTTTCCTTTCATCTTTCTACTAGAAGTAGTAGAATCCAGGACCTTTTTTGCGAGGATAGGGAGAATAACAGGGGGAGTAGGAAAGGGGAGAGAAAGAGATACAATGATGATGGTGGATGAGTAGAATCAGACCCTGGTGTAGGGGTACATCTCGGGTATGATTATGGACTTCTAAAACAAACTTCTCCAAGGAATTCAATAGATAATGTGGGAAATTTATGGTTAGATTCCTACAGAAATGATTGAGAAATATTAAATGCTTCAGAGGAATGGTGCCATATCTTCCCTCAAGTGTGATGTACCTAACCATCATCCACTATCTTAGCAAAGGGCTCAGGGATAGAGGCCACTTTTATTCTAGCCACGAAAAATTCCAGGTGCTCCCCTTCCTCAAGAAATTTTTTAGCTTCAACCTCATGGTCGACTCTTTTGTTGAAAAACTTGGCTCCATCCAGGTTTAGCCCATGACCTGAGTGATGAGTTCCTCAGAGATCTTGACCCTGACTTCTCCATACTCAACAGTACGTTTTCTCCAACCATTTGTGAATTTCACCGAGATGTCTGTTAAAACCTGCATCTTTTCAATGAGATTTGAAATACCCCCCATTTGTAGATAATGCCAAAGAATTGTGTCATTTTTCCAAGCTGGATCGTGAATGGGTTCGGTCTTGCATGGAGGCCCCCCCATTTTTCCGGTATTGTTTCTACTCTACACAATGGTAGAAATTTTAATTCCGTTTGACTCTATACCATCTCTACTTTTGGGGACCTCTGAAGCATGCAAAATTTTAAAAACATCATTAAACTTACCATTGAAATTAATAATCACGTCCTTGGCACCTGCTTTGTATCTATTAATGATTGTGTGCAAAATCATGTATATCTTTAGTGATGTCATCAAGTACTTTAGTTGGAAGAGGGTCGCCACTTAACCATGTTTGCATTGTGTTGTTGACACCAATATTTGCTAAACTATCGGCCACTCTATTGCCTTCACGATAGGTGTGGATAATCGTACAATTATCAAAACAATTACAAATTTCAATAGCTTCATTAATGAAATCTCTGATAGACCAGCTTGGGGGTTGCTTTTGATTTAACAAATTAATAATGTTCAATGAGTCCCCCTCAATTATAATATTAGAAATATTACAATCTCTAGCCAACCTTATTCCCCATAGTGCTGCTAAAGCTTCGAGTAATGATTTGTTTGCTTACCCATCTTGCCAGAAAAAGTAGCAACAAAGTAGCCTCTGTGATCTCTGATCACCCCACCACCTCCCGAATCCCCAAGATTACCTTTTGAAGCTCCATCAAAGTTCAGTTTGTACCATGTAGTAGGTGGCTGAATCCAATGTATAGAAGATCTATCAATGTTGTTGTTATCCTTATGCTTAATGCTATCAGTGCCAATGTTCCAAGCAAGCAAGAATGTGCTCCTCTTCCTCGGGATAAATTTTATTTTTGGGAGGCTTAAATCTTTCAATGTTTTCTTTCACTGCAATGATAATTTATTTAAAGACTTTTATACATATCTTTCTGGTATTTCTGAAAATAACATCATTTCTAGCTTTCCAGACTCTCCACATGGTGTGGGGAGAACTAGTTGCCATAGCCTCCTGATCACACAATTCTTATATGGGGAGTTCCATTGTTCCCATGCCTATAGAAAAGTATGGGGGAAAACCCAAGTGCTTGAAATTCTCAAAAATAAGATGCCAGACTTTGGAAGTATACTTACAATGTAGAAAGAGGTGTTTAATGTCTTCAGCTTCTTCTTGGCACAAGCAACATCTGTTAGGCATGATAAAACCCTTTCTAATAAGATTTTCATTAGTTAGAATCTTACCTTTGATGATAAGCCACTAGAAGAAATTTACTTTAGGAGTTAGCTCAGGCATCCAGAGCTTGTGCCAATCAATTTCACTTTTAATAGAAGCAAAAAAAGAATTGTAACCAGATTTAACTGAATATTCTCCATCAAAGGAATCTACCCAAATAATCTCATCCTTATTATCATGTTGACTGATATGTATTAGGGAAGATGAGTCTGCATGGAAGAGACAATGGGCTGCATATTTTCCTCATCAACTGTGAGTTGCTTCTAGTTCCTTCTATTACTAGACACCTCAATGTAGTCTTTGACTTTCTTTCCATAATTTTTAATTAGGTTATCTTTGAATTGAACTAAAAGTGGTATCCCAACTTATGTCAGACTAGATGTCATGCTAGAAATCAATGTCCTGTCCATTTCCAAGTTTCCATCTACATACCCTGAGAGAGAATATGCCTGTTGTGAAGAAGATTGTTCCAGAAAAGTGATCCATTTGGAAGCAATGCTAGTCAAAGAGAAAGGAATTCATGTTTTGATTAGAAAGATATTTGACTTTGATCAACTCAGTCCATGGTTTCTCTTTGATTAGCCTCCAACCCAACTTTGTAATTAAAGCAACATTCATATTTCGATATCTTTGATTCCTAAACCCCCGATCCTCTTTGGCTTACAAACCTGATCCCATGCTACTAAATGATATCTAAACCTTTCTTTTGTCCCATGCCATAAGAAGTGTTTTTGAATTTTTTCAATGTTATTCACCACTGTTGTTGGAATGTTGAACATTGACATGATATAGATGGGTAAATTTTGAAGAGTGATTTTAATCAATAAACATTTACCAACACTTGAGAGGATAGCCCCTTTCCACCCAACTAATTTTTTCTGAAATCTCTTAAGAAAATCATTCCAAACCTCATTAGAAACCTTACTAGTACTCATAGGGAGTCCTAGATAAGTAGCTAGGAGGGAGTTGATTTTGCAACCAAGAATGAGAAATTTTTTGTCTTTCAATAGGGGTATTGAAGAAGTATACTGAGATTTTATCAAAGTTTACTTTCTGTCCCGAGGCTTCCTCATAGAATTGGAGAATGGTTTTGATAGCCTTAGCTTCAATGATGGAGGCCATAAGGAGCATAATAGTGTCATCAGCAAACTATTGATGGGAAGAAATCTGATTGTTTGAAGTAGGTTGAAAGCCTTTTATCATACCATTGTATATAGATTTTGTAATAGAATGACTGAGACTATCAGCCATTATGATGAACAACAGAGGGGACATGGGGTCCCCTTGTCGTATGCCTCTATTGCTAGCAAAAAAAACCAATAGGCTCACCATTAACAACCACTGAAAATCTAGGAGATGAGATGTAAGCTTGGACAATTTTTCTAAATTTATTTTGAAATCCAAACTTGGTCAGTACCTCATCCATGAATTTCTAAGAGACTCTATCAAATGCCTTATGCATATCTAACTTTATTGCCATCCCAAATTTTTTTCTTTTAGCCATTGAATGAATTGTTTCATGGACCATAATTACCCCATCCTAGATAATTCTACCTTTTATAAATCCTCTCTTGTTGGGAGATAATTTCTATGAGAATAGGCTGCAGTCTAGTGGTTAAAATTTTAGTGAAAATTCTGTAAACCACATTAACCAAGTTGATTGGTCTAAAATCCTTAAAATCCTTTGCATCCAGCTTCTTAGGTGCAAGCACAATATGCGTGTTATTTAATTCCTTAATTAGATTTCAGTTCTGTAAAACTCATTTAAATTTCAACAAATCTTTAGAGCATATATCCCAACATCTTTGGAAGAAATTAGTCAGAGAATCCATCAGGGCCTGGAGCCTTATCACCTTCTAGAGAAAAGACAACTTTTTTCAACTCCTCAATGGTGACAGCTTTAGAAAGGCTCTTAAATCTCTTCTGGAAGCAAATTGTTAGGAATGGAGTCTAAAAGGAAGGAGGTTGCTTGCTCATTATAAGAATTTTTCTCAGTTAAAATATTCTCATAGAATTTTAGGGCTTCACTTTAATATCCTTAGCATCCTTAGTAATGGTACCATTCCCCTTGGAGACTTTAGTAATTCTGTTGCAAGCCCTATGCTTGAGAGTGGTCATATGAAAAAAATTTGTGTTTCTGTCCCCAGACTTTAACCAAAGAGCTCTAGATTTCATTCTCCAAAAGGTTTCCTCGTGACTATTGATATTATGTAGTTCAACAAGAAGTTTCTTTTCATTTTGGTGATCCTCATAAGTCATACCTTTCATTGAAACTTTTAGCTCAAACTCTTCCATTTGTCGCTTAATCTCTTTTTTCTGATCAAAGATGTTGCCAAAAACCTCTTTATTCCAAGTTCTAACCTTTTTCTTCACATTTTTCAACTTCTGAAGAAGTCTAAATTGAGTTGTTCTGTCCCTTCCCAAGTCCACCATTCCTTAATTCTATCAAGAATGTCCTCATGCTCAAGCCACATCTTTTCAAATTTAAAGTTACAGTGAAAAGGCTTAGACCAATTGAAGAAGTTAAGAGCAATAGGATTGTGGTCAGAACCAGTTCTGGGTAAAGAGGAGAGATGAAAATTCTGATTTAAGATCCAGTTAGCAGTAATGAGAGCTCTATCCAATCTTACCTAAATCAAATTTTCTCCAATTCTTCTGTTAGACCAAGTGTATTGATTACCATGAAGTTCAATGTCCATAAGATTGAGATATGAAATGAAGTCAGAAAAATCTTCCATGCTATTAGAGAAATTAGAGTTCCCTCCAAATTTTTCCCTAGGGTTTAGAGGAGTGTTAAAATCCCCCATAATCAACTAGTTAGAATCCTCAAAATTATTTCTAAACCAAGCTAATTCTTTCCATAAATTTCTTCTACCAGCAGCAGTATTTGGAGCATAGATATTGGAAAGGATCCAATTAGAATTGTTCTCAAGACTTGTTAAAATTTATAGCTAAATGATTTTGAGAGGAGAAAATCACATTACCATGAACAATTTTAGTGTCCCAGAAGACCGCTAAACCTCTAGAAGCCCCTTGAGAATCAGAAGCGGCAAAAGCAACATTCTCCTGAAAGTATTTTTGCACTCTTCAACAACTTTAGTTTTCATTTTCGTTTCTTGAATTAGAAGGATACTAGGTCTGCTTGATCTTCTAAGTTCCTTAAGCATTCTTTGTTTAGGACCCCATTTAGTCCCCTAACATTCCAAGATATAACTTTCATTAAAAAAGGATTGGGGAGGCGGTTTCGGATGGCTCAAAAGACTTTGAGTACCATCTGCAATTTCTTTCTCAGTCTCTTTTTTCCTCACATCACTTTTGGAGGGTCTACCTTTTTTATAGATCACTCCAATATTCGCAACTATTTTTGTAGTAGCTCTTGTGATTCTTGAAGTGGAAGCTTCCCAGTTTCCTATTTGTTTCTTTTTATCACTATATAGTGATTCTAGGATTTCTTCAAAGCCTTTCAATCATCGTGTCTTTCATCGAACTATGATGAATCCATCCTTTTCACATTCAGAAAGGATATTTGTCGAAGCAAGGGTAATTTCTCCTTCTTCTTTTCCTTTATCAAATTCAAGTTGTTGAGCTAAAGGGGATTCTCTGTTGTATTCATTGTCTATGAGCTCCTCCATTTCTTTAAACTTTGTATCCTCATTTAGATCTCTTGCTATGGATTCTAGAAGTTCTTTATCTTTTTCTTGTCTCAACTTGTTCAATTTTTTATTCTTCAAAGAACTAGTTCTAATTTACCAATTCTTGATGAGAGAGGGGAGTAATTTTCTCCATCTCTTCTTCATTGGAAATGGTTAGATGGATGTAAACTTTTTCATTTATTTCATCCACTTCCATGTTCAGTTTTATAGGATTTGTATTCTCAAGCATCTTTGCCTGATCTTTTTCCATTTCCTTTAGAGCTTCTTCACCCTTTGTCTGATCATTTTATTTTTCCTTTCAAACTTCTTCACCCTTTCTTGATGGAGGGTTTTTTGGTCTCCATAGCTTTCTATAGACCGTGGCCTCTTTATTATGGTCTTAAACCCCTTTTTTGTCCTTTGATTTTCAGATTCATCTGCATGCATTGGTCTTTAACCCTTGTATGTTGATCTTTCTGTTCTTTTTATAGTATTTATATCGGTCCGAGAGGCTTTTTCAGCCTCTGTCTGTCTATTTTTGGCCTTGCTCTTCAGGAAGATATGAAGGTTTATCATGCCCTATTCTTGCGCTTGCTCTCTAGACATTTTCGGAAAAATGCCCTAATTTATGGCATTTAGAACATCTTAGCTGAAATGCCTCATATTCTATTGACTGTTTCCATGCCCCAAATTTTGATTGAAGAATGATGTATTCAGGAAACTCCTTCTCCATTTCAGACGAGACACAAAACCTTGCAAAGGCAAGTCTGGATCTATTTTTTGTAGGCCCATCTAGCCCGATTGGACAACCAATCGATCTAGCAATATGGAGAAGGATTTCATCATCCCAAAGATGAAGGGGTAGTCCTGGGAGTCTACACCAAATGGGGATGGTATGTATATTCTTAGTATTAGGGTTAAACCCTAGATACCATTTTTTAAAAAAAAGTCCCATATTTCCAATACACCAGGGGCCACCCAGAAGTACTGAATCCACATCTGCCTATTGATTGAAATGGGCTAAGAAAAACCCCTTTGCCATGGTGGTGATATTTAAATCCCCTTTTGGCTTCTAGCGTCTCATGGCCCATTTTCTGATAATATCAACATTGGGTCTGGCTCCCAAAAACTTTCCAATAAGGGCGAGATTTTTTTTTTCAAGAGCTCTATGCAGACAACCATCAAGCACTTGTATGTGGGTCACACCCTCCTTATCTTTTGTACTTTTAAAAGTAGTATTCAGTCCAGATGTAGGGGAAAGGGGACCCACATTTTTGTTAGGAGGTACCTTAACAATATCTACCCAAGCTCTAGATCCAATGCGAATATCTTTATTTTGTTCTGCATCTGAAGTCGTCACCTTAGCAGCATGTTTGCAGCATGTTGAAAGACATGGGGTTAACATCCACCAAGGAATTTAACACTTCTTGGAGCCGGCGTCGTCAGAAACTCCCCATGTATCATCTAATCCACTTTCTTTCAAGTCTTTATTGTGTAATACATCAGCTTGTAGAAGTGGAGATACATCATTCACTTTGTGCTCGTATCCATCATATCGCATCTTGAGGTACCTTAAACCCCCATGTTCGAGTTATTTACTTTTCTTTAATTTTCTCTCATGAAATTGAAAAGGAACAAAAAAATTAGATCATAATGTGATGGATTTTTACAGTTTTATATGAAGGAGACACACCATGATTCTATCTTCATACCGATATTGCACTAAAAAATTCTTGCATCTAATGAAAACTTTATTACCCGCTTTAAAATCTTACATCTCGCATGACTTCCGGTTTATGCTCTGTGATGATGAGAAACCATTCCTCCTTGTTGTTGAAAGTGGAAACATTACGTTTACCTTATAAAAATTCATCATCTTTGAATTCTAACATAAAATTATCTTTTGAGTCAATGAGACATATAGAGGAATTTAGAATAAGATGATTCACTTCCTAATGAAAAAATTCTTGAAAATTTCATTATTTTGTTCAAGCAAGTAATTTCGAATAGAGGCCACATTATTGACACAAATTTCTTCATCATCCTCAATTAAATGTTATGGAATAAAAACATGTTCAATACAAATAGGATCTTGGGAAATGTTGTGTGCAATATGATTTTTAATCCTTTCACAAGAATCATGTGTATTCTTTCTTTGTTGTCCGAGAATAATTGTTATTAATACCTACTAGTTCAAAGTTAAATTTGACATCATTTTAAAGAATGCATTCATTTATTTGGTCATGGAATCACTCATCACTCTTGAATGAATAATTTAGTATGGATTCTTGTTCCAGATTAGCGGGAATTCAAAGGTGGCAAGAAAAAGTTGATCTTGAATACACTCACAAGACTTTTGCATGTACTACGAACAATTTTATTCAATACATGTGAGCTCAACATTATCCCTACTATCATCCTCCATCAGGTATTGCCTTCAAGATTGAGAATATTTATGGGATATTCAAGAATCTCCTTTCCTTTGAATTCATGGTGTATGAATGTTAAACTAACAAAGATAATTAGAAGAAACTAACACAAAGTAGTATCAATTGAAAAATTAATCTTCCATTGACGTCGTGATAAGAGATTAAAGGAAAATGAATTTTTCAATGCATAAACATGATAAAACCATTAAATGTTAAGCCATTCCTACTCTTATATGATTGTTACTTAAAAAATGTACCTATTTAGATCACTTAGTTATTAGTGTGAGTTATCCTATGTGTCCTCCTCTCATATTGGAGGGTCATCTCACATGGGTTAGGTTTAGGGTTTCATGTGTGTCATGCACTAGGGTTACTCAACACCCTATATGTACCCCTTTACTATTCATTTATGAGCATGCCAAGACACTCGATGTCTTTCCTCTATGTGCAAGCTTTGTTTTTGTTGAGCAAGTTCTTCCATTATTGATCAATTCTTTCTTGCAATTATCGTTGGAGCTATCACGATTCCGTTGGAGTGAAACTACTTCGTGGTGCCTCATTTTCGATTCGATTCTCACAAACTCTTTTCATGGTATCAGAGCTACATGACTTGTCGTCACACCAAAATATTGAACTGATAGTGGAGAAGGATATCATCATGTTAATTAGTTTCTACGCCAATACCATTCTACATGATGGATCTGGGTATATACCCAATCAAGCCCAACAGCATTAGGAGGAAGTGACACTGGTAATTTCCCAGGAGGTCACCCATCCCAAAACTACTTTGGGGGTGATGTGCTTAACTGCATAGTATTAGAGATACCTGACTTGTCGTCACACCAAAAGCTCAAACTGATGGTGGAGAGGGATCTTATCGTGTTAAACAGCTGCTACGCCAATACCCTCCCACACGATGGAGCTGGGTATACACCCAATCAGGCCCAACAACATTATGAGGAAGTGACGCTAGGAATCTCCCAGGAGGTCACCCATCCTAGAACTACTCTGGGCGCACGCTTAACTACCTAGCTTTGATACAAAATAATTCATAGTAAATTAAAAATCATTCTTTCATAACCCTTTTTGTCCTTTTTAAAAACTCCAATAGCTTTAAAATAGAAAAATTAGGCATTTCCACATGGTAAAATTTAGGGGTTATTGTCAAAAAAATTCACTAATCATGCGCTCAAGTGTGCAGCATCACTCTAAGAACCTTTTTTCCTTCTATGCTCTTTTCTGGCATTCAAAAGATTCTCTGATCTCCTTGAGTTCATTTAAAACCTTGTATTACACCCTTATTATTGCTTGTGACTAGTGAGCGCATCTACCATAGTCTGCAACAAGGGGGTTTCCTTTTACAACGTGAGACAATTTTTCTCACCACCAAGGTTGGCTTTCACCTCCTTTCTTGTATTTTACTTGTGCTTGTTTACGGTGTCCTATTTTTTGCGCTCCACAAAACACTGTTGTGGTCTCCTCTCTTGTGTGTTATTACACTGATTGAAAGACGGAGTTACCAAGTGTTTCAAACCTCATACACGAGACCAGATTGTAATCAACACACTAAACTATAAAGTTCCGAAAGTAGGGGGTTGTTATTGTCTTGGGTGGTTGTGTTTATTTTATGCATTTCTTTCTCTCTCTCTCTCTCACTATGGATGCACTTTCAATTCCTTTGCTTATGCCGTTCAAATTTTTCGAATGGAGATCAAAAATAATAATAAAACTAAGGGGTAAAGGGTTATTCCGCATCACCATGGGAACTGAGACTGCACTAGATTACAAACCTAAAAAATTTAAGTGGTTAAAGCGTAGTGATGAAGCTTTAGGTCTTTTTGCATGTTTGTTTCTCTTGACTTGCTCTTCCACATTGAGGCATCCGAAACACCTAAATCTATGTGGAAAATGTTGGATGCGATGTTAAGACAACTAGATGACATGAGAGCACATGAGTTGGAAAATGAACTACTAGGGTTAAATCCTAGTGACTATGAAAACCTACAAGCTTTCTTCTCAAAATTTGTCCACATTAGATTGTTGTTAAAAGGATGTCAAGTAGAAAAGAAATATTCTCAACTGATCTTGTCGATTCTCTCTAAGCTAGGTCTCAAATATTCTGTCTTCGTGTCAACTTTCTACGCTATAAAAGCTACTTTGGGTGATACTTGGACTATGCCCTCCTTTGACTATTTTTCGTCCCAACTCATTCGAGAACAGGACAAACTCATTCAAATGGGGTCTCTCAAGTCCAAGTCACATGCCCTTGTAGCAAGTACTAGCAAGGGAAAGAAGACTGAAAAGAAGAAAGAAACTAAGGATCAACCTAAGAAAGAAACCAAGACCAAACCTAAAAATGACACAAACACTTCGACTTTTGAGCCTAAGGCACAGAAAAGCAAGTATTTGTGTTCCTATTGCAAGAAGTCTGGTCATGACGAGCAACACTATTTTAAGAAACAGATTGATCACTTATCTCATTTACTTGAGAAGAATAAAATAAGTGTTCTTGAATCCATAAAACAAAGTGCTCTGAAGGCCGAGTCTTTTATTGCAAAAGGTGATAAAAATGATAAGAAGAAAGGAAAATCCCTTGTAGCTAGAGTTGCTCCCTTATCGACATGGATTATAGATTCTAGTGCCTTGCACCACATGGGTTCTTAGCATGTTGAGTTTTCCAACATAAAACTTTGTGGAATGTCCCAAATCACGATGGGTAATGACACGACAGTGTCAGTTTCTGGTAGTGGATCGGTAGAGATGGATGGGGGAAAATTTAACCAAGTGTTGAGTGTTCCTGATCTCTCTACCAATCTCCTATCAGTTAACCAAATTACTCACCTTGGTGAAGGAATGTGAGTGGAATTTGGTCCTAACTCAGTGATTATTCGTGAGCTTAATAATGAAACTATAGTGGCTAAGGGAAAGGAAAATCATTGTTCATGGTTGTACACCTTCTCCCACTTTACTTTTGATTCTATGCCCACTGCCTTGCTCACTCATGCAAATGAGGTTAGTAAGCTATGGCATGAGAATTTTAGACATCTAAATTATCGCTACCTTGAACAATTGAGCCAAAATTAAATGGTCAATGGGTTACCTCGCGTCAAGTTTTCTAAGGGTCTTTATGAGGGTTATACCCTTAGAAAGCATCCTGAAAAGAACTTTGACAAAGGAAAATCTGGAGATCCACTCGTCCTTTGGATCTTGTTCACAATGATGTTTCTGGTCCATTTCCTTCTCCTTCGTTTACTAGATCTCTTTATGTGCTAACCTTCATTGATGACTATTCGCGATATACTTGGGTATATTTTCTTAAGCTTAAGTCTGAAGTCTTTGAACATTTTCAGGACTTTAAGGCTCTTGCTGAGAAACAGGTGGAACGGTCTATCAAGGTTCTTCAAACCGACAATGGAGGTGAATATGTAAACAATAGGTTCATGGATTTTTGTACTTCTAAAGGGATCTCTTTGCAGCATATAGTTGCTTATAGCCCTTCACATAATGGAGTCGCAAAAAGAAAGAACCGTACTCTTAAGGAGATGACCACTTGTATGATTCACTCAAAGTCTCTTCCTCCACGAGATTGGACCGAAGAAAGTGAATTGTGTAACTTACATTCAGAACCATGTTCCACACAAGGAAGTAAGAGGGATGACACCTTTTGAAGCCTAGTTTAGATGCAAGCCTAATGTTGAGCACTTTTGAGTCTTCAAATCCAAGGCTATGGCTTGGATTCCCAAAAATAAATGCAAGGCCTTGGAACCACAATCCAAACCTTATATCTTTATAGGGTATCCTAATGGCATGAAGGGATATCGATTGATGAATCCTACTTCTCATGAGCTGTATATTGAGAGAAGTGTTAAGTTCGATGAGTCTTCTTCAACTTCTACTTCTCCACCTATTGAGGTTCTTCAACTCACTGATTCAAATTCTGACTCATCAGATGATGATGTTGTTGAGCGTGCTCCTCTTCCGGATCCTCCTAACCATCAGACCTTTGAGTCTTTTGATTTCGACTAGTAGTGATGATGAGGAATATGTCCCTTCTCACTCAAGTGAAGAATCTTCGACTCTGAGCCTGATCCTCCTAGTCCCCTTTGGGCCAGGAAAACTTTGCAAAGTGTTGGATATCTAGTTGGATATACTTCAGATATAAGACGTACTTGCTTAGATTTCATTGGACCCCACTCTTTCTTTACCTCTGCTTTTGATCCACAGTCTTTCTAGGAGGCTTCTGGTATTCCTGAGTGGGATTCTGCCATGGATGAGGAGTATTCCTTTCTCATGAAGAATGATACCTGGGATCTCACCCCTTTTGAAAGGAAGAATAAGTGTTCGAGTGTAAGTGGGTGTTCGAACAAAGTATGGAGTATATGGAGACATCAAAAATTTTAAATCATGATTAGTAGCTAAGGGTTTCTCCCAGATAGCTAGGGTTGATTATATGAAACCTTCACTTTGGTTACAAAGATGACTTCTATTTGGTGACCCTAGCCTTTGTCATAGGGAAGCAGATGGAAAGTACATCAAATGGATGTTAAGAGTGCCTTCCTTCATGGTGACGTAGAGGAAGAGATCTATATGGAACAAACTCGGGTTATGTCCAAGATCCCTCCCTCATTTGTAAGTTAAAGAAGTCTCTTTATGGCCTTAAACAAGCCCCTCGGGCTTGGTATGCCAAGATGAAATCTTTTTCACTTACATCGGGGTTTACCAAGTGTCACTCGATCCAAATGTTTATATTCTATGACAAGATGACTCCATACTCATTCTTTTTCTATATGTTGATGAATTTTTTATCACAGAAGCTCTTCCTCTATTATTGATTCTATGAAGGTCGCCTTAGCCAACAAGTTTTCCATGGTGACTTAGGACTACTTTATTACTTCCTTGGGACCCAAATTTCTCAATCGACTCGAGAATCTTGATTTCACAACCTAAGTATGCTCTCGATTTGCTAGCTCATTTTCAGATGTCTAATTACAAGTCTTCTCCTACTCCTTTTCTTTTCGGGGTTAAGTTGGTTTCAAATTTCTCTACTCCCTTGGTTGATGGTACTCTTTATCGATAGTTGGTGGGGAGCTTGATTTACTTGACTCACACTTGACTAGATTTATCGTATGCTATTGGGATCGTGTCCAGATTCATGTAGGAGCCACATGAGCTACATTGGAAAGAAGCTAAATGGATCCTTCATTATGTTTGTGGCACCTATATTGATGGCATTCACTATCATGGAGGGGTGGATATTGACTTGATTGGGTTCATAGATTCTGATTGGGCGGTGACTTAGATCATCAGAAATCTACTTTTGGCTACAATTTCTCTCTTGGTTTGGGTCCCATTAGTTGGTCTAGCAAGAAGTAGAATGTAATTGCAATATCATCTACAGAGGAGAATACAAAGGAGTAGTTAACGCTACCACATAAGCTATTTGGCTACAGGGTATTATGATAGAGTTTGGCATCCAATTTCGGTGGCCTACCATTATCTACTATGATAACACGAGCACTATCTCTATTTGTAGAAATCCAATTCAACATCAGTGGATGAAGCACATTGAGATCCATATGCACTTCATACGGGAGCTTATTCATGATGGTATCATCGACATTCAGTACATTCAAACAATTGATTAGATTACAGATTTATTCACCAAGCCCTTCACTGAGATGAAGTTTCTTCACTTACGAGTCTCTTCTTAGGGTGAGGTCTTCTGCAGCTGCTCATCTCCTTCAAGCTATGTAGTCCTTCTCTTCTTCTTATTCTTCTAGGAAGATTTTGTTTGTATATGGGCACCTTATCAGGCCTTTAGTTTTTAGGCACCATTGAAACATATTTCTTAGTTTTGTTAGGGGTGTCTTCCTTTTCTTCTCGACTCATCCTTGCCACTACCCCCAGCTTGATGAAGGGGGTGTTTTTGTGAGTTATCATATGTGTCCTCCTCTCATATTAGAGGGTCATCTCACATGGGTTAGGTTTAGGGTTTCATGTGTGTTATGTACTAGGGTTACTCAGCACCCTATATGTACCCCTTTACTATTCATTTATGAGCATGCCAAGGCACTCCGTTGTATTTCCTCTATGTGCAAGCTTTGTTTCTGTTGAACAAGTTCTTCCATTACTTAGTTATTCTTTCTTGCAATTACACTGGAGCTATCACGATCCTGTTGGAGTGCAACTACTTCATGGTGCCTCGTTTTCGATTTGATTCTCGCAAACTCTTTTCATTACCAATCAAATTGGTGTTGCTTGTCTCAATAATGAAGATGAGATCTCACAAAGAAATGGCTACAAGGCCATTTTTGTATCTTCCTTGCTCTTCAATTTGAGAGAATGGATGCAAGATGGAGAATGGCTCAAATCAAAATTCCTATAGTTTTCACTAATCAAAGAAGTGGTGTGTGTTTAGAAGGAAGGAGGAGGGTTCTTTATATAGCTTCCCTTTTTAGGAAAGGCTTATAATTTAGTGAACGTGGGACAAATAATAAGGTGTATTTTGAAGGGATATGCTTATTTAGAAGAATTAATTAGTAATTAGCAACTCATGGGAGTTGGAGATGATTTAATTAATCAACTAGGATTAATTAATAGGTTAGGATAAGCTTATAAAAGATATTTAGAGATGATTTAGAGGAAAATAGGTAAGATATGGATTATTTAAAGGGGATATTTAATTAATAAGAGGGTTTATTAATTAAATGCAAGGTTAAAAAGGTGTAGTTAACTAATAATAGTTAATTATTTGAAAGAGGATTATAACTAATGAAGTGTCGTTAATTGACATCCAAAGTGGGGAAAAGGATAGTTAATTAATGAATTTTTTTAATTGACCAAAATGGATGGAAATGTTAGTTAATTAGTAGGAAATCGTTAATTAATATGGAAATGAGTGGAAAGTGGGTATTTAGTACAATTTTAGTATTAAAAATGCGTAAACAAATTTTAGGTGTCTACACATGGTCTTATTCACAAAACATTAAGGAAGAAGACTTACCTTCACATTTGATCTCATCCAACTATGCATTGAGGAAGAAATCAAGCTCATCCATTTAATCTATATCATCATAAAACATTGGTGTACTGAAAGGAGAAAAATTACTTACATCATACCTATCCTGCATTTCCATGGCCCATGTTAGCAACCTCAAGACTGAGTTAAGGGTATTTAGTTGCTTCCATAGTATTCAAAATGTCTTGCAGGGATTTCTCTTCCAACTCTTGCATACACTCAATCTCACCTTTACTAGAGAGGTAATTGCATTGAGCTTTAAGGAGATGATTGAAAATATAATCCACACATGTCCATGCTTCATTTGAAACATCCTCATTCACATCCTCTATACTTATTTTCATCAAACGCTCACATTTTTGTAAGAATGGGAATACTTGCTTTTCAACATTCTTTAAAAAATAGAAGAGATCCAAGCTACATGGGAAGGGAAAACATTTGATATCAAATTCCATTTCATCATCCTCATGATAGGAAGTAGGGAGTCATGTTGGGGTAACGATATGGGAAGAATATTCAATTATATCTTGATCATTTCTTATGGCATCCTCTTGTTCGCAAGGAAAAGGTGAGATCCCTTACTATTATGATCATTTTTATGCTCATTTGGTGAGGGTGGTGAAATTAGCTCCTCGGAGAGATCATGTTAAATTTTCTCACCCTCCTTGGTTTCTAGAAATAATTTTAAAAATTCCAATTTTTCATTTGTGATTGAGACGAGAAGAGAATTTAATTCTCCAACTATAACCATTTAATATTTCAACATTTCTACATCACTTGAATAATAAAAATTGGAAAGGATATCATCCATGATTATGTCAAATTTTTCATCTTGAGTTTGGGATGAAGGATTGATTTCTCGTACATCTTCATGAGTGATGGATTTCGAGAAGCACTAAACCATCTGTGATATAACAAGAATATTCCTCTATTTAATTCAATATTTCTCCCATTTACTATGCTTGGATCGAGAATGATTTGATGAATGGAGGTTCAAATAGCGTGTGTTCCTTATCATCCTCCAAGGTGCTAATTTTATTCTCATTGGAAGTTCAATGATATGAAATTCATCAGAAGTGAAAAATAATATTTCGAGGATGAACACCTCATAGTGTGGATAGTAAACATGATCTTCTTGAGTTTCTTATTCCTCAAAACTATTAATTTCTTCAAGATGTTCATACCTTCTTTCCAAGACCAATACATAATTCCAAACTTCATGACAGGATTTGGGATCATAATTTCCTTCTTCGCAATCAAAATCCTTTGCACATATTATCTTCTCAAAATATAATTTTTTTCATCACCATATGCAAGAAAATCATCCAGAGGAAGGGAGACAAGAGGTAATGTCATGATTTCTTGGTCAACTATGTGAAGTTGAAAATTGTATCCCTTGGAGCTCAAAATCTGCACCCATTATGGGACTTTCTCCAAGTTATGGGACTTGAACTAAGATAGACCTCTAGAGAAGGATAGTTACTCAACTTATTCCTACTACTAAAATACTCCTAATGCTAGAAATTAACTTACCTAGTCCTAAAATATTTTTTTAAGGGACCAAGGTTAGAAGGAGCTACATAAACGGAAATCCTACACTACAGGAGGTGATAACACTAAAAATAAGGGGAAAGATACTTCTAAAAGAGAGAAAATGGGGACAAAACAATGATGGAGAGGGAAGATATGATAACCAAAATCCAAAATAACAACTAGATTCCCATTTTAAAACAATGCACAATAGAAATAAACCTTGTAACATGAGGAAGCACACACAAATAAATGAAAAGGAAAATTGATACAATAGATCACTAGATAAGGCAAGTAAAGAACCATAAAACCAGTAATTTTATTACTCCAATATGATGCACAAATCATTACAATGAAGGAAGGAGATGTAAACTCATTTACAAGATCATAATCCAAGGCATGCAACTCTAGAACACTTGTGAAATAGTTACAATGAAGCCCTTGTATTCCTAAAGTGTCCAACATTATAAATGAACCTTCCATAAAAATATATAGAGAAGATTAAAAAAGAAAGAAGAGGGTGAAAAATAATGAAACTTTAATTTATCCATTCACCCACCAACAAGATGTAATAAATGCTTTAAAAACATCATGGGAAACACACACATTCCCCCATTGTACATTGATTATGGAAAAAATAATGTGCACCATACTTCATTAATTTGGTTGTTTAACTACTTGGGATTGTTTTTTTAATTTGAGGGATGTTTTCCACTTTTTTGAGACCTTTCCGAAAAGTCCAATTGCGTGAAAATCAGAGCTCTGGGTCAAAAGTTATGCCCATTTAAGTTTAGGGGTTTGAGGTTCCACGTGGACTCTCACATTACACAATCAAGCTGTTCACATTTCCCTTTTCCTATACCTTTTCCCTTTTTCAAATGTATTAGATATATTCGTTACTTGAGGTATAGAGTGTACTTGGATCGGTTGGGTCTTCAAATCTGTAATGTCCACACCCTTTGTTTTGCGGGTCTCATGACCTTGTGAGGAAAACCTTGTTCCCAAGAACCATGTTCCACTCGCACCACCAATTCTATCCGATGTTCCCAGGATCACACAACAAATAAATTACCTCATTTGAATTGTGAACACTTTGGGTGATCAACAAAAACTTGTCTTGTGAGAACTTATTCCATTGGTGCCCCAAATATTCGTATCTCTACATTCTAAAGGATCTTTTGTATTAAAAATAAAAATAAGGATGAGGAACCTTAGTTCCATTCGTACCTATTCCAACCTCACCCCATACATCCACAATACATTAAAACAATCCTTTTTCACATTTTCTCAAAATTTTCAAAATTTTCACTAATTCCTTGAATTTTTCTTGGGAGGGAGTTTGGAAAAAGTAGAATGAAGTACCCCAAAGCCAATTTTATCCATTTTTCTCAAATTTGGTGAAGTATTAAACTTGAAACAAAGGTTAGTTCCTTCAAATGACTTCAAGTGCCCCAAAAAAACATAAAATTTACGCAAAATCACTAGATTCTCTATTGAAGTTCCATCCAACTATCCAAGTTAAAAATTTCTCAAGTTGTCTTGTTTTTGTAAGGGTGCAAAAATGGACAACATTACCTTCAGTGGATTCTACGCCATCATACCCTTCATACAACATCTCGTATCTCACATGAATTATCTTCATCCACATCTTTGATTCTCGATCATGGCAATAGCAATTCCCATTTTATTTTCTCTACTAGCACTCTTCTTGAATTGTATCCACCATGAATTGATGGCATGGTATTCACAAGAAAAAATATTCTTCATCCTAGAAATTATTTTCAAGGATACTATAGAGATGGTACAAACCTTCTTTCCCTGAGATTTTTGTCTTTGAAAGAGACGTTCCAAAATGAGGGCTAATAAAAAAATTACATTTCTAGGAAGTCATCATCTCCTTTTTCACTATCACTCATTGGTACCGAAATCCAATCTTGAAAATTTTTCATTGTGTTATGGGAAAAAATGTGACACAAATTCATTCCTTAATGGATTCACCTTCAAAATCTGATTTTTTCTTTGAAATATGATTTTTTTGTGTATTTTGGAATATATATATTTTATTTTGCAGATATCTTTGCAACTGTACGTGGGAAAATATCTCCCTAGTAGACTCACCAAAATATGTTGGTGTAATAATTTTCCAATATGGAAAATTGTGAGTTTCCACAAACACTCACGGGGCTACGCCCCTCCTTCTTGTGTATGGGGAAGCTCCCATTATTGATGTAAACTAATCTACTACTATCAAATTTTTATGGCATGGCCAAATAGGTTGAGAATCACATAAAAATACTTCACTAAACCTATGGAAAATTTCTTATACAGGGTACAAGGGAGGAATTTTTAGTGGGGTGAAGGAGAGAAATCAAGAAAGGGAAGGTTATTATTGTGAGTAGGAAATTGCAAAGTTCACACCCAATAACTAGACTAGTTCAACATTCAATTAGAGTAAAGCAATAATTAAATCATTAGTGATACTAAAACACCTAGACACACAATTATTAGATTCATTCATCAAATATACCAAGCTATTTCTTGATCACTATGCTTACAAAGTGCATAAAAGAGATAAAATAGAGGAACACATGGAAGAGAATTAGAGTAAATGTATCTTTTATTTCTTGTTTTAGTGATAAAAAGATAAACACCCAAAACCACAATTCACAATTGCTACCAAAAGAGTAAATTTCAAGATCCTTTGGAATGTAGAAGCCATCCCAATTTATAGCACTATGAATTCACCTTTCATCTATACCCACACGACTCTTCATGATCTCATTAAACTTGTGAATATTCATTTTATTAGGAAATGATAAATATGGAGCTTGTGCCACCTAGGCCGTCGGGACCTGATCTATCTCGCAAATCATTATTTTCTTATAATTTCAAACCCAAGTCAAGGATGAGGAACCCTAGTTCCACCTACAGCCCCCGGACTTGCAATACATTAAAATAGGTCACTTTTTCAGTTTTTTCAAATTTTTAGCAAATTTTCGCTAACTCCTTAGATTTTCCTTGAAAAGGGAGTTATAGAAAATCAAAGGTGTGCCCCAAAATCCATATTTCTTGTTTTCACCATTTCTATCTATCCGAGTCTAAAGAAATTGTGTAAGTTATCAAAATCACCTTGGGGTAAATTTCTTTTCTAAAGTTTAGAAGTATGATCTTGAAATTAATCTAACAAATCTTGTATGTGGAATGAGTTTATGCCAATTAATCACTCAAAATAGTTCTCAAGAATAATCTCATGTAGTGATGAAGATCACAAATAAATTCCTATTGTTATTTTTATAAGTACAAAAATGAGTGGTTTTCTAGGTATTGCTTTATTTTTAACTTATGGAAAATGTCACAAACATCCGAACCCAAAAGAGAAGCAGATGGTCAAGTTAAGGTCAATTAATTATGTTCTTTGGGATAATGGTTTGTATAAAAGGGGAATTCATGAAGTGCTCCTTGGTTACGTGGATAATATTCAACAAGGAAATATTCTAGTAACATTCCATAATTTAGCATATGGGGACATTTCTCATCATATGTTATAACTCATAAGATCCTGTGAGAAAGGTATTATTAGCCTAATCTCTTCTAATATGCATCCGAGTGGGTGGCTAATAACAAATATTATCATCATTTCATCAAGCATCCAAAATTAGTAGCACTCCCCTATGGCAAAGTGGTAATTGAAGAACCTTTTCGGTGGTGGAGAATTGATTTTATCGGAGCATTAAATCCTACATCTAGTGTTATACATAGTTATGTTTTGGTGTATTCGATTAGTTAACCATGTGGGTGAAATCCATCCAAATAAAACATTCCACCTCTCGAAGTTGTATCTAAATTCATTAAAGAAAAAATAATAGTCATGTTTTGTGTTTGGTGGTGTAAATTAACTTGCAACAATTAGTATGTTGTTCATTAATCTACATTCATTTAATTATCAAACCAAGGGACGTATACTTTCAATAATGCCAGTGTTGTATGCACAGTTATAGATATTTAAGAGATAAGAAGATAAATTGTTGTCACTACAATTCTAGAAATAAAAATGCTTGGAAACAAACTAAATTCAGACTAGAAGTAAATACTAAATCTAAGGAAAAACATGTAAACTCATAATACAAATACATAATTGATTTTTGCTAATCTAATCATGTAATAAATCAAATAAACAAATGATGGAGGGGGTTAGAAAACCACAAGTGGGCCTTTCCTTAGGTTCTAATCCATCCCAAGTCTTGTAACTATAGCTAATGAACAAAACTCGGATTTTATTGCTTTGGCAAGAATTTTTACAATTAGAACTACAAAAAGCATGTATCCATGTATTATCTACTCTTTTTCAGATCACTATTCTATGTTCTTTTCTAGATTACTTTCCATACATTAACCTTTTCCTTTTATTCATCTCATTACAGTAAAAGCATGGATAAATAGAGTTCCACTATGAGTTTAATTAGATCAAGTAAAATATCTCAACCAAATAATCTAGAGACTAGATGCATGTAATGAATTATTCAACAAGTGTTTACATGTCAATCACATAACTTAAGTAACCAATTAGTTTGATCCACCAGTTCCTAAATCATGAATCTAATTAATTATTTCCTTGCTAAGTTAGCAATGCATAATCAAATGTTGGAGTTGATTCATCTCCTAGTTCTCATGTTTGAATTATAATTTCTTCTTCCATCGACATGTGCAAGCTCAAGTGTGATGTCCATGTTCCATGAGATTCTTAGGATCATGAATTATTTCATGTGTCGACCTTGTTTGGTTGTGGACACTTTTTTGTAGACAAGTCCTTTGGTTGCATGTGAGTTATGAATTAATGTGGATGATGCCTTAGTTGTAGATGATTCCTTTTGGTTATATGTGAGTTGTTGCATATACAAGTTGCTTACAACAAGAGGCATCACATGCATCATCAATCAAACATATTATTGTAATCAAGAGAATAAATGCGTACTCACAATACCACAAAATAAAGCTAATTAGTGATAACTATATTAATAAGTATTCATGCCATAATGTTTAGGTTATAATGAAATGTCTCAGCAATATAACAAGGGAATACAAGTGTAAGGCTAAAATGGGCTCAAAAAAATACAGAGGATGAGTTATTTAGAAAGATAATTAAACAACTCATCACACCCCTAGCTTAACTTCTTGAATGTCCTCATTCAAGATCTTTAGGTTCCTCAATTGGCTTAGGGTCTACCTAAATGGTGCTGCATAAGCATCTGAAATCAATTGGAACATAAATCACTTATGGCTCGGTGGAGAAGTGTTCATCATTCAATATGTACCTATCCCAAACCCTGTCTTGAATCATTTCATCCATTAGTATATCACTGACCAATGTGGTATAGGAAAGTGGAAGATTGGTGGGTGATAACCAATTAGGAACCAAGTGTTTGCATATTTAATAGAGAAGTCAATGTAAACATTTACCCTTCTTAGAGTTGGTATTATATTAGGATAGGAGTGCATCTCCTTCCTTTGTATTTTAGGGGTCATTTCATTCCAATGCATCTGACATGCTTTTACTATTTCCCTTCCACTGTGGGTAATCATGTTCCTTACTTGTTCATGTGCATCTTTTCTCATTTTCCATGCCCGCTTTTTGATCTCCTTGTATTCTATATACTTTTTATACTCTTCTATGAATTCCTTTAGGTTGGAAGCCTCTTCCCGACCATAAATGGCTGAAATTTTATGTAGGTTCTTGTAGTCTTCCATCTATTTCTCTCTGTCAATTCATTCATGAAGTAAGAAATAATTTCTTTGATTGGGACATCTCCAATGTAGAGGATTGGAATCCAATCCCTATCATATTCAATGGCATAATTATGCATGTATAACTCACATAACAGGAACTGAATTTCTTGGGACTGTTCAAATATAATGTAAAGAAATTCCTAGATCCACTAATGTCAAATTTCATGTCAGAGTTAATACAAGTAAGATAGAGCTGTAACATCTTCTCCTTTAGAAAATAGCATAGACATTTGAAGGAGGCATGTGTCTAATTATCTCATAGGCCACTTTAAGTGTCTCATCCTACTTCTTCTTCATCCTTTCAATCTCCTTATCCTTGGCCTTAAGTTCCTTGTATTTTTCCTTCATGTCCTATTGGTGCTAGAAGATAAGTTCTTCCTTTTCCTCTCCATTTACCTTTTAACTTATTAACATAGGTTTCAAACTGATGGACCTAGTAATCTAAAAACGTTGTTTGTGTTCCTATACTAATTCAAACTAGTTTGGCATGTTCTTTTATAACTTCTCTAATGACAATCTGTGGCTGCAATGGGGCCATATAATATTTTTGCATACTAACATGTGGCAACAATGGTGGAGTGGGCTCCAGTATTGGCTCAACTATTTCATCAACAACTTTTAAAAAATAATCCTATACTATCTCACTTTTCATATATGTCTATTCTTCTTCAAATCCATGAACAATGTTTCAATAATTTCTTCAACAACATGGGGCATATCATCCCTAATTTCTCCTCATTATTTAGTGTTTCAAGTAATGTGTGGTAATTTCTTTTGTTATCTTATTCTTATCACCCTTGGCTACATGAAATATTTCCTCAGTTCCTTTTAAAACTCCTCCATGTTCTTCATGGGTTACGTTAACATGAACTTCCTCTGCATGTTCTTCTATCTATTCAACAAGGATTTCTTGAACCATTTTCTCACCAATATCTTCTCCCTTATTTCCTTCCATACCCTCCATGGGCTCCCTAGGACCCTGTTTCTCATGAATTTCAACATCAACACCTCCCTTCTCTATGTCCATTGATGTGGCCTCAATATTATCTTCTACAACTTGTTTATCACTATCAACTAATATGGTTTGGGATTTTTATTGTGGATATTCTTTTCCTTTTAGTTTTAGTCTATGAGAGCACCTAGGTGGTGTAGGAGTGGATTTGGAGGATGTAGGAGTGGGCCTGGAATATTTTCTCTTACCATTTGAGGTGGATGATTCAGGAGTTGAAAATAAATATAGGGTTTTAACAATGAGAATCGTCTCAGGAGATACAGGAATGAGGTTCTCTTTAATAGGTAATGTATTTTAGAAACGAGGGTTTTTTTGGGAAAAAAGTGGAAGAAATGGGTTCAACATATGAAGTGGAAAGAACTCATATTTTCTTCGTATGCCTTAATAATTCATCAATATGTTTTTCCCTTGAAAATCCCTCCCATTTCAATTCAGTATTTCTCTCTCCAATGTGTGTTTGATAACTAGGGTAACAAGGAAGTGGTGTGAAAGTGTTGACCTCCTCTCTGTGATTCTTTACTCATATTTTTCAAGCTCTCATTTAAGAAATTAGGTACATTAACATGCCTATCATTCTTCATATGATTGAGTAACTTGAAGTGGATTGTATTTAGTATAGAATATCTACCTCTAAGTAAAATAAAATAATATAGTTGGTAAAGAGAGGTTTGAGAGATTTATACCTTGGTGATCATTTATGAAATTATCATCCTCATCAGTGAAGTCTCATTGAGTTGCCTCTAGATTGGATTTCTCAGGGAAAGGTTAGCCTTGTATGGGAAGTCTAGTAAATGTATCCAAGATATCATAATTCAACTTCATTATTAAGCCCTTGACCTTAGCTTCTCCATATTTAAATGTAGCAGAAAATTATTTGACCATAGATTCATTAAAACCCTGGAATTTGCCAATGTAGTCCATCCATCCACTATTATGAAAATACTACAAAATTTGTGGCTAATTAAGACTATGGGAATGCTTTGTCAACTCATGGTGGATTAAGTCTCCCCATTCTCAATTATGCATCTTTTCAGCTATGGTACTACAATTAGACAAATTTTGGAGGAATGATGTAAAAATAAAACTATGGGAGATTATTTGAGTACCTTGTTTTTAAATTCTAAGTCGAATCACACATGACGTAGAAAAGGAAATGAATTTAATTGATTTGATTGCAGAAAGCATGTGAGGTAAAGTGGTGTGATGGAGTGGGATGATGTTGGAGTGACAACTCATAGGTTAAAGGTAGCGATGTATAATTGTAATTAAAGACATTATGGCATGGCATAAATACTAATTAAAATAATTATACTAATGATACTTTAATAAAGTGGTATGAGTGCACTTATCTCGAGGAATATTTAGGATGATGATTGCACATGCATTGTGGTAATTATGCCCTTGCTACATGTTGATCTGTTATGATGTTGTGGATATTGTTGCTATAAGTGTATGTGGCATTTGTATTATAGGATCCTTACTTAAATCAGATAATTCCTGGAGAGGGAATTCTAACTTGTTCTAGTACCAACTATCTTGATCACCACTCATGCATGTGGATTGTTCCTTATTTTTCTTCATGCAATCATGAGTTCCACCAAACATGAAAACCAAAATAGAGCTTTTCTACATGTTGTTGTAAGTGGAACATCCAGTCTTTGCATTATCTCCCTATGTCAGAGATTATGCACTTTTGCAACATATACATCAAATCCTATAAAACATAAATTCTAAAAAATAAAATATGTTAGTTGAGTGTTACTAATCACCAAGAGGTCTAATCACAACACTTTTATTCACCCTTAGATTATTTAGAAAGTTGAATATACCAAGGCCACGAAATATCTCAATCCTATGAAATATCAGAAGATGAACCAAAGGCTCAACTTATGATCTTAACTCTGATGTCCTTATCTCCATCTTGTTTTGACTTCCTCTGAACTGCTTGCATGAAGGAAATTTTTTCAGTTGGATTCTTGTAAAACCTTAACTATGACCATTGACCAATAGCTTGAACCTTACAGATCTATGGTGGTGATTTTTACAACTCCATTGGGAAATATTTTCTCAATCTCATATGGACCTAGCCACCTTTTCCTGAGTTTTCCCATGTGGTCTTTGTACTTTGAGTCAAACAAGAGGGCCCAATCACCCTCTTCAAATTTCTTGTCTTGATGAACCTATCATGTCATTTGATTATTTTTTTTGCACTACCTCTGTATTATGCACAACCTGTCTCCTCATTTCATCCAACTCATTGAGTTAGAGAATCCTCCTTTGAGCTTAAGAAAATCTATGCCTAGTTCAAGTGTAGTCCTTAGTGTCTTATGCTCAAATTAAATAGGGAGAACAATAGTATTACCATACAAAATTTTGAATGGTGTGAAGCTAGTTGTTGTCTTCCACATTGTGTTGAATTCCCATACTTTATATGGACTCCTATCTACCCAATCTCTCATGTGGAGTGTAATAGTCTTTGTCAAGATAGCTTCTATTTATTTGTTTGTTACCTCAAACTTGGCCATTAGATTGGGGATGATACAGTGTAGAATTCCTATGTCTGATTTCATACTCCTTAGCTAGATCATAAATAACTTCAGTGTAAAGTGTGTACCTTGATCTGTAATAATCTCTCTTGGTACTCCATACCTTGTAAAGATGTGGTCATATAAGAATTTGAAATTTCATCTCACTCTTTATTTGGAAATGATTCTAGTTCTATCCATTTAGTGAGGTAATTTGTGCACACCAAGATGTATTCCTTCTACTAAGATTTAGGATCTATAGGACCAATGAATTCTAAGCCCCACTTGTCAAATGGTTGCAAGACTAGATGAGGATGCAATGAAATCTCATCTGATTTGGTAGGCTTACCCATTATTTGACATCTATCACATCTATCAAAGTGTTGCATCCTTATATAGTGTTGGCTAGTAATAATATGTTTTCAACACCTTATGTGTTGTTATTTTTGCAAAAGTGTCCTCCACATGGTTCACTATGGTAGGATTTGAGGACATCATATATTTCCTCATCATCAATGCATCTTCTCATGACATTATCTTTCCTTGTGTGAAATAGAAATCAGCTATCCAAGAAAATCTACACTTTTCTCAACTATGTATTTCTTTTCAGAATAGAGGTAGTGTGGAGGTGTCTTACCTGAGACCAAATAATTGGCTATATCAACATACCAAGGTGTTTTGGTAGTAATGGAAAATAGGTTCTCATCTTGGGAAAGAGTCATCAACCACATGTTCTTCATCATTAATCTCCATTCTTGAAAGAAAATATGTTACAATGTTGTCCTTACCAAGCTTATCCAAAATAGTGACATCAAACTCTTGTAAGAGTAACAACCATCTAATTATTTTGTTGCTCACAACTAGTTTGTTGATCAAATATTTAATTACTGCATGATCAGTATGAATGAATACTAGATAACTTGTGATGTAGTGCCTAAAATTATTGATGGCATAAACAACTACTAGGAACTCCTTCTCTATTACTGTGTAGTTGAGTTCAACATGCGTAAGTTCTTGCTAACATAATAAATTATATAGTTGAGAACTCCATCCTTCTATCCTAAAATAACTCCAATGGCATGGTCTGAAGCATCAGTATGAATGTGGAATGGTATATTCCAATCAGGTCCTCTCAATACAGGGGCTATGGTTAGCAGTTTCTTCAATGTTTGAAATGTAGTCTCACATTTTTAGTCCAGTCAAATGCAACATCCTTTCCCAATAATGCAAACAATGGAGCTGCCACCTTGAAATCTTGTATGAATCTTCTATAATAACCAACATGGCCAAGAAATCTCCTAACATCCTTTTATTCTTTGGTGTTGGTAGGTTGATGATAACAAATACCTTTTCTTGGATCAACTTGTATCCCTTGAGAAGAAAGGTAATGTCCCAACACTATTCCTTCATACATCATCATGTAGCATTTTTCATTACTCAGGGACAAGTTATGTTCCTTGCATCTCTTCAAGACTCAGTATATATATTTTCATGGCTTCTTTAAAGGTTTTCCATGTCTATGTGAAATCATCCATGTATACCTCCATGCAATCATTTGCTAGATTTGAGAAAATGCTTAAAACTACCCTTTGGAATGTAGTAGGTGCATTGTATAAGCCAAAAGGAAGAACTGAATAAGCATAAGTTCCCCATGGACATGTGAAGGTAGTTTTTTCTTGATCTTTTGGTGCAATTTGAATCTAGTTATAACCACTATATCCATCAAGAAAAGAGAAATATTTCTTACCAGCTAGAGTGTCAAGTACTTGATCAATGAAGGGAAGAGGAAAATGATCTTTCTTTGTTACTGCATTCAGACTCTCTATAATCCATGCATATCCTCCATTTTTCATTCTTATTTGGCATAATGACAAGGGGTGACACCCATTGACTATTTGAAATTGGATATATGAATCCAACATCTAATAATTTTTTAAATTATCTTTTACAATCTCCCTCACTAATGGGTTCATTCTTCTATGTGGATGCCTAATTGGATTACAATTTTCCTTAAAACAAATCTTATGCATGAATATTTTAGGATGAATTCCATGCATGTCTCCATATTCCCACGTAAATTTTGTTCTATGATTTTGAAGAAAATTTATCAACAACTTCTCTTGTTGCATATTAAGCATGTTGGTCATGTTGTAACCTTCTCGAGGTTATCTCCACTTGTTTGGAAAGATCTATCATCGAGTACACATTTCTTCTCATAGAATTCAATATACAGTCATGGGAAGGAGTTTATAAAGAATGCAATTCTTACCTGGAACGTCCATAGTTCTTTGTGGTGGTAGAACTTGATCAGAGGGATAGCTTAAAAACCTTAGTCTGTTATCCACTTCCTCGTTTCTTCCATAGTTGTTCTATAGGACGTTAGAAAGAACAACATATTCTTCTTATCCTTCAATTGTACATGACTTTTCCAACATCGTGAGTTTTTGGAGAGAAATTTTATCCTCTTCAAGTTCCTCAACCAAAACGGTTTGATCTTCTTCATTCAATGGTTTTACAAGAGGATAAAACATCACCTTTTAGTGCCACTTCCATTAGAAATAATCATATTACTAGACCTAAATCCTATGAATGCATCAATAGTGGCCAACCATGGCCTTCCTAGGATGATAGGATATCCTCCTAAGCTTAATTTTGGTTGAAGGACAATAAAGTCAGTAGGGTACTCCCAAGAGTCTATTCTTGTCCATTTTACCCCGGGTAAAATGGACAATAGGGGAGAAATGAGACCAGGCATTGGATATGACTATTACATGTGAAATATGGGTTATCAATGAGATTTTTGGTCTTAGGAGTACTTACACAATATTCCAAGAAGTTTTGGGGCCATTCGAGTCAACCAGAGGCCAATTTCACAGTATTCAGGGGGTATAGTTTCATTACAAGGAAAAAAGGGGTCCCTGGGCCCACTTTCATTAAAAAATGGGAAAAACTTAGAAAAAATGTAAATCTAACTTTCAGGTGTTTCAGTGACCCCCCGTGAGCCTTCGACATTTAAATTTTTGAAGAAACCCTAGAAAAATGTAAAATTTGTGTAAAATTCCCATAAAGCCTCCAAAAGGTGATCAAGCTTAAATTAGCTCAATGAGCTTGATTTTTATGGCTTGGGTAGGTTCATAGCCCAACTTAGGTTTGTTAGGGTCCTTCACATAGGGGTTGAGAAATTTGTAGCTTGGACGAGTTAACAATGTAGGAGTTAAAAATGAGCATGTTGGAAAGGTAAGCATGGTGAGCATGGGTTAGGGAATGCTGACGACACATTACATGGAGCCGGTGGGTGATGTAGATGTTTTGCGGGATCCATGCCTAAGCTACACAGGAGTTTTTTTGGGGTTTTTAGAGATGTGGCTAGGAAAACACATGCATCGTGTAGGGGTGTGAGGGCTGTAAGTGTTGAGCAGGTTTCACACGCAAAACACGTCGGGTGATGCGTGGGAGATCGACATGTGTTGTGGAGGGGAGAATTAGGAAAGCAAGGTGCTAAACCATGGTCACGGGGGATGTTCAATGCAACTTGATTCCTAAGCCCGATCAATAGGTGGTGAAGTGAGTTGGCGAAGTGGGTTCGGGACCACATTAACACATTACATAATTGAACCCCTCATATACGATGTAATGTCACACCCACCATTGAAATACAAGGAATCCATTGAGTTAAAGATAATACACCGATCATGAGACTGATCTAGGTGGGTGGTGGTTGGATAATTCAATGTAGTGAGTGAAAAGTAATGAAATAGCTCGGTGAAGAGCTTTGTGGGGAAAGAAAAATGGAGCCAAAGACCAAAATTACCCCTTTAGAAAAATGATCATATCTTTCACCCCGATGGTCGAAATTTGACAAATTTATAGCCATCAAAAAGGAAATTTTGATCCCATCATCATGAAACTATAAAAAATGGAACATTTTTGGGTTTGATAGGGAAAAATTGAGAAGAGATATTCAGCTCCGGTGAGGAGGCCAATGCATCCATTACTTCTAAAGGGTTGTTAGGCACATTTATTTCTTCTTCTCTCTCCTCCATCTCTCATATTATGATATAAATGTAAGGAGGGGTGCTTTATTTCAAAGGGTTAGACATTTTTCTCTTTACACCCCCTCCCCTCTTCTTCTCTTCTTTGATGAATATGAGAGATTAAAACCTCCTCCCTAGCATTACAATGGCATTTTCCTTACCTCTTACCTACCTACAATGTATCTTGTGAAAATCTAATTGAGTAATAAATATGTGTTTTGTGATACATATGTCTATCCTTTGCATGTGATTTTATTGTTCTAACTTGCCTCTCTTTGTTATATGGGTATACTGTGCATATTCTTGTGTTCATTATAGGTTTTGGGAGTTGTGTCTACAAAGGGTTGAAATGGTGTTCGTGTGAACCCATCCTTGGTTAGTGTGATGCTTGTCCATCCTCTCCATTACTCACCTCTCTCCATTTCAAACCGGGAATCTTCTTAGCATCTCTTTTTCTTGTTATATCATTGCTTCTAGTGTAGGATTTCCCTTTCATGTACTCCTTCTTTCCCTATCTACTTAGAAGTTTTAGGGTAGGTTTAGGTAGTCATCTTTATTGTATTAGGATTAGTAGTAGCAGGTAGAATTAGGAAGAGGAACCGACCTTTCGTGGAGGGTTATCTCAAGCCTGTAAGTCCCAAAGCTTGAGGGATAACCCCATGCTACCCGATCACATCGATTGTCTCACACACATAGACTTCGAATCGGGGGTGTTGTGATTCGGTGATAACATCTACACTACAACTATGTCCTCTAGGACTCCTTCATGTCTCATTGTTGATCTATCTCGTAAGTCAGTAAGACTATAGCTACTTCCCTTAGCCCTTCTAACTTCAAATCATCCATGATTTACTTTGTCATGATGTTTATGGCTACGCCCAAGTTCATCAAAGTGTTCTTTATTTTGGTGTCATTAATTTACACATTTTGAAAATGGAATACTTGGATCTATATATTTGGGCAAGATTGAATTTCCAAGCATAATATCAGCTAGCTATCCAATAATGTGTATAGTAGATGCATCCTTTCTCTTCCTACCTCGTTTCGTTATACATAGTTCCTTAAGAAAATTTGTATAAATTGGAACATCCTTAATGGCTTGAATCAATGAAATTTTGACACAAATATCCTTCAGTTGGTTGATAAAATCAGAATTGGATTTTGATTTTTGTCAATCTTCTTTTCTTGTAGTGTTTCAAAAATGGTGGCTTATTAGCCTTTGTTTTATCCTTACTAGAATAATTTTCAAGTTGCTACGAAATTAGCTTACAACATCTTATGGATGTTCCACGGATCCATCTACAACATTTTTTTTTCTTTGTTGTGGATTAGTCTCGCAACATCTATGGTTCATCTGTAATCTCTATAATAATGGGTCTACTTGGTGGAGGAAGTTCTCTTCTTGAGTGTAGATGGATATTGTCAACATCAATTGAATAGGTAGGGTATTGAGTTGGTTCAGTAGTGTAGGATGGATAAGTAACTTTATTGTTGGGGATAGATGTTGGATTAGTGGTAGCTAAGTGGCCTTTGGCTGATATTTTTCTTGGGGATTTGGCATCGATCTTGTTCTTTGAGGGTAAGGAGGTTAGTTGTAGGATCATTGGTAATAAGGAGGTGGTTTATTCTACTACTTCCCTCCTCTCCAAGGCTTACGCCATGATTGAGGGGGTTGTTGTCATTTTTCCCGGCCTTAAAACTAAGGTTTCCACTATTTTTTATATTTGTTAGGATATGGAGCCCAACCTTGAGGATTAGCCCAAGGTGGGGGTTACATATATGGATTATTAAACCAATTTTGAAATATTGGCATAGGGTCTTGTGACATAACTCATTGTATTAGCACCCATGGTTTACTTTGAGCAACATAGAACACTTTCCCATCCTCTATTTCTATCATCCTAAATTCAGATGAAACCTCCTTTTCTTCTACAATGATGCCTAATCCTCTGAATTTGTAATTATTTCTTTCTTCTGTATTCATGATAGAACTCTACGGGTGTTTCCTCTGCATATTCCCTTTTCTTTTTGACATGTAAAGCATGTAATTGAGTGGCCATTTCATTGTAAATATCCTACTTTATGTTCTTAAACATGTTGAAAATATCTAACTTGGATATGTCCCCAATTGTTTTGGTATCTAATCCACCTCTTGATATTACATTTATTATCCTCTTCATAGTAGCTCTTGATTAATTCCTACAGGATTCACAAATTTCTTCAAAGGTAGATTTTGAAATGTATCCTACTTGAATCAGATCTAGAGCATCCATTTCATCCTCGCTTAGTATTTTCAACAATATTAATTTAAGAAATTGGGAGGTATTCTTGTGTTCCTTTTCTTCCGAACGCAGAACAAGAATATTTATAGGTTATCTTCTAATTGTTCATCCTCCTTATGTTACATTTTGTAGATTTCATCACCTCCTCTATTACTCGGCCTGTAGTAGTCCTGATACTTATTGAGGAACTTATCCTTCATCTATGCCCAAGTGGTTACGACGTTTATTTCTAAAACCATCAACCATCTCAAAGTTTCATCCTTAAGTGTAACAGAAATAGATTCAATTTATGCACATCGTGGTATAATCATAGCTCCTGTAAAAAACATCAAAATCAAATAGAAAAGTGTTTGGGTATTTATTTATGGATCCATAAAAGTTAGGCAATGGTGAGGGAGAAATATTCTTCATAACAAAGAACTTCATCATTATCGGTAATGGGAAACTCAAAGGTAGCTACCCAATTTTGATCATTTTGGTCTAATTATTCCACTATATCTACTTGTTTAGGAGCATCTTCAAAAGTTTCATTTGGAGGATGTTCTTCTATTATAAAACCTTGTATAGAGGAAGATATAATTTATTTTGAATCGACATTTATACTTGTGCTACTTTTGGATTGGATAAAAATTTACCATGTGCATTTATTGGGTGGTGCATGCATCAACTACTCAACTCACTCAACATATGTTAGTGGTGGGGGGTATGGAGGTGATTTTTGTAAAACCTAAAATGCTTCTAAGAAAGGAAAAACCTCTCAAAATGTTATAACTGACAAAGTATCCTTGACAATGATGCTAAAAATGGTGGTGTAAATTAACTTACGAAATTAATAAGTTGCTCATTAATCTAGAGTTATTTAATTATCAAACCAAGGACGTAGAATTTCAATAATTTCAAGTACTATATGCATGGTTATAGATATTTAATAGATAATAAAATAAATTGTTGTCACTATAATTCTTGAAATAACAATGTTTGAAATAAACTAAACTCAGATCGAAGTAAATACTAAATCTAAGGTAAAACATGTAAACTCAGAATGCGAGATATAGAATTGAGTTTCGTGAATCTAATCATGTAATAAATCAAATAAACAAACAATGGAGGGGGTTAGCAAACCGTAATGGGCCTTTCCTTTGGTATTAATCCCTTTTAAGGCTTGTAAATATGACTAATGAACATAACTCAGAATTTTATTTCTTTGGCATGAAGTTTACAATTGGAACTACAAAAAAACCGAATCTAGATATTCTCTACTCTTTTTGAGATCTATATTCTATGTTCTTTTCTCGGATCACTTTATGAGCATTAACCTTTTCCTTTTATACATCTCATTACAACAGAAGCGTGGAGAAATAGAGTTCTACTAGGATTTTTAATTAGATCAAGTAAAATATCTCAACCAAATAACTCGGGGACTAGATGCATGAAATAGAATTATTCATCAAGTGTGCACATGTCAATCACATAACTTGAGTAACCGATAAGTTTGATCCATTAGTTCCTAAATCATAAATCTAATTAGTTAGTTCCTTGTTAAGTTGCAACGCATAATCAGATGTTGGAGTTGATTCATCTCCTAGTTCTCATGTTTGAATTATAATTGCTTCTTACATCAACACATGTAAGCTCAAGTGTGATGTCCATGTCCCATGAGATAATCAAGATCACAACTTACTCATGTGTGTGACCTCCTTTGGCTACGAAGCTTTACTATAGATAATGCCTTTGGCTGCATGTGAGTTTTTCTAGATGATTCCTTAATTATAGATTATTCCTTTTGGCTATATGTGATTTACTGCATATACACGTTTCTTACAACAAAAATTCCCTAGTAAACCCATCTTTTATCCCATTTTTTAGTGTATCAAGAAAATGGAGATGAGCAATTGAAAATTTTCTTAATAAATCTCTATTGATTCTTTTGGTCCACAATTTGTCTTTGAAAATGCGTTGTTTTCCCTTTGTATCGGATTTTAGGTTTCCTTAAAAATTTCATGTCATATGTTTTGTGTTTCTTGAGCCCAAAAATACAAATTGTATTATGCTATCAGATTTAGGGTTCTCGATCGCACCGAACATCCCATACCCAAAAAACATGCAAGATGTTTGATGTTCTTTGAATCCAAAACCCAAAACATTATCACATATGAGGTTTTCAAATTTTCTTATATCGGGGCATGGGGGTGATTTGCATGTGTATCATTCCCATTTTGAGACTTTAGAAACAAGGGAAATTTTTTGTTTTTACATAATGTTCTCTGTTATAAATAAAGCATTATTTAGAACAAACATTACATTCCAATCAATCTCAAACAGATAACCATATGCAGTTTGTAAATGAATTTGTGATCCACCGCTATATTCATTTCATAACTTGGTAATCTACTAATCTATTTATTTCATAACTCGGTAATCTACCAATCTATTTATTTCATAACTCGGTGATCTACCGATCTATTTATGTTAACTTTAAGTATTGAATACTTATCGTATACTTCATATACTTGGTTTTCCTACCCTAAACCAGGTACTGAGTGATCTATTTAAAGAACATATCTGAATATTTGTTACCAATATTCATCTGATATCACATTGCTTTAAACTAGGTGACATAGGACAATGCAACCAAAGGCAACTTGCAATACTTTGGCCAAAGATTTTCAACATACTATTTATGTCACTATTCCTAGACGACATGCTCGTCATTTCAGAATACATCCTTCACCTCACTCCTCTATTGTAGTCAGTTTTACCCCCATTATAAAAGGAAAGAACCCCATGCACCGGCCTATCACCCAAGAGAAGTTGAGAGCTCACCCAAGGCACGCGTGGGTACCGAGTATTTCTTTTATGTGAGTTTAACAGAAGCATCATCTATGATTAGTGTAAGAGTTTTTACGAGGAGGTTAGGATGAAAAAAAAACCATAGGGCTCAGTAATGGCTTCTAGATCCTTGCAGTCACCTCAGACTGAGTACTTTAACAGAATCTAGAACATGTATTATGACAGAAAGAATTATACAAGCATTCATACATATCATGAAAGGAAAGAGAACTCATATGAGAGAAATGTGCATTAAAACCATTGATATTCATGTCTATATATAACATGTAACCTCATTATATTAATTGATTCATTACAGAGAGTCGCAGAGAGCATACCGCAGTCATGCATATCACTAGACATATGTAACTAAGCTAATAGAAAAATAAAAATTACAACTCCATGCTTAGTGCATTCTTTCCTAAATACAAACATCCCCTCAAAATAATTATGTAGACCTCTTCTCACTCTCTAACCCGCTATACCTCGTACTTCTAGATCTATCTTTTACTCTGCAGGCACTTGTATTTATAATTCTCCTGCACTACCAACTCACCTTCTAGCACCCTCAAATCTGGCACCAAGTGTTAAATGTGGTCCTTTATGTGAGCATGCTCCTCCAGGCCTAAGCTTTCCACTCCATCTCATGATGATCTTCTAGAAGATTCCATCCGGGGCATGCTCTTTCCTAGGCCATCCTATTGCCAGGCTAACATCTTATCCATGCATAACCAATCATGCTTTTCACATGTTCTACCTTGGGTGCCCAAATTGACTAAGTCCCGAGCCTCCTTTCATGCATCACACAAGCTATGTGCTTCCTTAACTCTTTCTTTCATGCACTTTTGCCTTACGTGCCTTTTCATAACTGGGACCCTGCACGCCCACGCACCTTCATACTTGGTTAATATTATAGGGGTCCAACATCACCCCACACTACGCCTATTCTTTGTCCTTGGAAACACTTAACTAAGATGCATGTTGTCCAGGGAACTAATGAATATCCTTATACTTTAGAAAGAAAAGAATGAGGAATGAAAGAATCAGAGAAAAGAATGAAGAAAGGGGGACATCAACTCAACAAGCTACGAAAATATTTCCAGAGGTCTATGTTTCGCACGGAATGTTTCGGCTCCACAGAATAGACTTGCTTTTATCCTATCATTCCTTTGAGAAACAGATAAGGGTTAGGGCTAGGAGGAATACCTGTTGAATGTTGAGATGGTGTGCGCATACCGTAGAGAGAGATCAGATCGACTGCGAAGAACTCCTTTTTGTCTTAGAAGGACTACCTGCAAGTAAGAATACAAGACCACAAGATTTTAATTAGACAACAAATGAGGGATCTGCCTTAGGCCCAGGAAATATAAAAACTTCCTTTTGAAGGTGGTCAGTTCCCCTTTTAATACGATTTAACACAAATGATAATATAGAAAGCTATTGCAAAATCATGATTTAGGTATCTCGTTACAAAGCAATAGAAACTAAACTATCAATAATAAAGCGTCACGTTGTTTGTTCGGTTACTGGTCGTTGATACGTTCAGGTTGAGTTATAGGGATAAACCAGGCTGGATTTGGGGTTGTTAGGTGGCAAAATAGGTGAGCAAAAGGGTTTTGGGGTATAAGTCACAGTGACCGATGGCGGTCACTATGAATGACCACGGTTAGAGAACCGCTACCTGTAGAGGATAAACGATACTTGGTAGGGGCAGCAATCTAAGTGCTTACGGATAAAAGTTGGTGTAAGGTGATTGTGGGGTTATTAGGATTGGTGGATGGTGAGGGGATGATGGGAGGATAGGGAAGACTCAGAGTGTGGTAAAATGGCCTTGGTCAATATCGTGGTGTGTGGATGAAGGTTAAGTGCGATTGTGAGCTGGTAGTAGATCTAGGAATAAACTTATGATTAATATTAATCAATAGGCTCAAGAAAATGGTGCTTAGAAACATATAACATACTACTTACTTGCCCCTGATGTAGATGCAAGTTTCAGGATTGTGGTGATGAAGGTAGAACTCAGATAGGACATCCTGATGATCAGAAGATGAGATGTCTTCCCTCACGATGATCAGCTGAGTGTCACATGGCTCTGGTTGTGCAGTTGCAATCTTGGGCTTGATGTCCTTCTCTGCAAACTCTTCCTGTTTCTTCACTTGTCTCTACTCGCCAAAAAAATTGGATTCTCTCGATGCTTTCCCCTTCTCCGATCAAATGAAAATCTGATCCCTTGTTTTTGGTCGAAGTGGCCATTTATGGGGAACCGATGGCGGTTATGCAACCGACGGCGGTCGAGTAGGAACCGGTATCGGTCCGGTCAAAGCGGGCTATTTTTGGTAAAATAGCCAGCTTTCCCTCCTTTTCTTCCGAGGGATTGGTAGCGGGCTTGGTCAAGTCATTATGAAGTTGGTTTTAGGTGCGGATGAGGAGTAATTAGTTATAGGTGTGGAATTGGACCAAGTTATAGGTCTTAATTAGGTTGGTTAAGGGTTAAGACTAGGTCATGATGAGGTGGCGACATGAGGTGGCGGGTATGGTGATGTTGATTTATTAATTATAAGATAATTAATAAATATTTGTGTAAGGTTTAGGTGGTGAGGTTAGGTTGTGAAATGCGATGCGGGTCACAAGGGGTCATAAGACACAAATTTGGTGTCTACATTAGCCCCTTATTGTCGTATAGTTTGTTTTGTAAAGCCGCATGCACAATAATAAGAAGTGGTTACTCTGTTAAGGGTATAGGTAATCCCCCTCAAATCTATCACAGATTGAGGTAGCGTGAAATCAGGGATAGGGTTGATAAAGGGTAAATGGTGTTGAGATGAGGGTGAGATGGTGGGGTAGGTCCAAAGAAGCAGACGCACGTTAAAATGCAATAGTGCGACTAGGGTACATGATTTGACGAGCAAACCAGCAATGCATAGGCAAAGGTCGATAGTTTATCCAAACAAGGGTGATATAATCCTGGTATCCAAGGCATAGGAAGTAGCTCCAGGGTATATAACAGGTAAGGTACAGGAACGTTTAGGCATGTTCGGCAGTACCAAATGGTTGGTTTGGTTGAGATAAACGTCACGGTCTAGGTCTTAGGCAAAGTTGGTCGACAGATCAAGTCAAGGACCCTAATCATGCTAAAACACGAACAGTGTTGGATTGAACAAAAGGCTACTGGGTGGATAAAAGTGTATGTTGTTGATGTTGGGCGAAGTAGTTAAGTGGTACGGCCTTGGGTCGGGCTAATTGATGAGTGAGGGCCGTGGGTCGGGCCAAGTTGTTGGGTTGCGGCCGTGGGTCGGGCCGAATAGGTTGGTTGTGGTCTTGGGTCGGGCCAAATTGTTGGGTTGCGGCCTTGGGTCGGGCCAAGTTGTTGGGTTGTGGCCTTAAGTCGGGCTGAATAGGTTGGTTGCGGCCTTGGGTCGGGCCGAATAGGTTGGTTGCGGCCTTGGGTCGGGCCGAATAGGTTGGTTGCGGCCGTGGGTCGGGCCAAATGGTTGGGTTGCGGCCTTGGGTTGGGCCAAGTTGTTGGGTTGCGGCCTTGGGTCGGGCCGAATAGGTTGGTTGCGGCCTTGGGTTGGGCCAAATGGTTGGGTTGCGGCCTTGGGTCGGGCTGAATAGGTTGGTTGCGGCCTTGGGTTGGGTCAGGCCGAATAGGTTGGTTGCGGCCTTAGGTCGGGCCAATGAAGTTAATAAGGGGTTGTCAAAAAAGGTGGATATAGGCGATGTTGGTAGAAAGGGCTATTAGTAAATAAGGGCCAAAATTGGGGTAGAGGTGAGATAAAACCGATGTCGATTATCTATGACCGATATCGGTTAGGGGACCGATACCGGTTTCTTAGGGCACAATAAAACCGATATCGGTTATGGGTGAAAAACCTATAAAAAAAAAAAAATACGGCCTGTCATTGTCACTTTTGAAATTTAGAAATCAATTTGAGTTGTCTGATGTGGAGAGTTAAGATTGGAGCATTAGTTGCGTGAGGTGGCGCTATTTGACTAGAGGAGTTAGTTGTTAGTGGGCCCGAGTGAGGAGGAGGCAGCAGTTGATTGGTGGAGGACCCAGAAGAGGACATTTGGAGCCATGGCACAACCAGGAGGAGTAGGAGGGGCTAGACCAGCTGGACCACCACCACCCATCCCTCCACGACGACGTGTCATCGTACGGGTAGGTTCGAAACCCCTCATTGTGTGTATTTTATTGCATTATGCTATATTTGGGGTTTGGGTAGGAATGTACATTTTTTAGGAAATAATTAGAAAATGGAAATGATTTGAAAAAGAGAGAGGGTAGATAGGTGAAATAAGCCAAGGTAATTTGGGTGGGTAGGTTTTTACGGTATTTAGGTGGGTAAATTGGTAAAAAAATGAAAAAATGTAGGTGGGGGGCGCGGTGTTCGGCTCGGGAGTTTCGGCTGACCGATGTCGGTCGTAAAATTTTAGGGGTAGGGTATTTTGTGTTGAACCGACGTCGGTCGGTCATTGACCGGCGTCGGTAGGAAGGGGACCGTGGTCGGTTATGGGTGACCGGTACCGGTCCTTAGTGATTTTTAGCTATTTTTGTTGGTTTAGGTTATGTTGTTGTTTTTGAGTTTGTGGATGTGGTTTGGGTATGGTTTGGGCATGGTGTAGGGTGTTTATTTGGGTGTGAAGAGGGAGGGGGAATAGCGTAGAAGTTTTTAGGGGAAGATAGATGGGCGTAGACATGTGGTATGGAGTCGGGTTGTGGTCGGGTGGATAAGAAAGGGGATATAGAGAGGTAAAGTAGATGTTGTGATAAAGAGTAGGGCTAATGTAGTGGGTTGGTTTTGCAGGCACGTCAGCAGCTGACGATGTGGGATAGGATGCCCCCGCTGTTGGTACGGATGTGGCCACACGTATCCGCAGCACACTGGGGTATCATGCGCGAGGTGGGACTCGGCGGAGTCCAGCGGTACAGAGCGATCGATAGGGATCATAGTTTGATGGTCGCCCTCATCGAGAGATGGGATCCGGTGACCAATGTGTTCCATCTCCCGACTGGGGAGATGACTATCACATTGGAGGATGTGTATCGTATCCTTCGACTGCCGATTGAGGGAGAGGCAGTCTTTCAGGTGGACGCAGAGACTGCCATGGACAGCATCCTACAAGTTTTTCGGGGATGCAGCCGCGCTATTGACGTATCACAGCGCGAGCATCGGGTATGGGGATATGTACCGTGCGCATCACCATGAGACACGGCTTGCCATGTTGATGATGATCGGGATCACCTGCTTTGCCCTCCCGGACTCAGAGGGAGGCCGCTTTCCACGGGCGCTGATGGGGGTTCTACACGAGATGGTGGAGGAGCACACCTGTTATGCTTGGGCACCAGTATACCTGGTACAGTTGTATCGAGAGCTGTGGGGCTATCAGCTGGATGAGGCGATTCGGGATTTGTTCGATGTTTTTGCTACATTGTTGGGCATATGAGCACATCATATGCCTTAGACCAGTAGGGCTGCCCAGCCCAAAGGCCTGTGGCCACAGGTCATATATAGATACGGATTTCAGAGGTGGTTGGGGGTCATGGGTCAGCCACGAGCAGTGCTTGCAGGACAAGACGTTACTTATTATAGGCATTTATTAGAGGGCCTGACAGTGGCAGATATCATATGGAGACCTTACAAAGGTCATCACCCGCGCAGAAGATCCGAGTAATTACAGTTGCGCTTGATCCAGTACACTTTCTGGATAGCAGGACGGAGGCCGGGAGAGTATGAGAGGATACCCCTAGAGAGGGTACGCAGGTAGATGGGGCTGCGACAGGACGAGCCACCTCCCTTCCCTCAGTACCGGAGGGATGATGTAGAGGCCCCACTGCCTGCACCACAGCCCTTGGACCCAGATTGGGTTGCTGAGAGGCCAGCAGATGACACTGTAGATGATGCTGGTTATACGGGAGCATATATGGTTTGGTGGGCTGGTCAGAGAGCAGCGAGGATAGCACAGCCTGCACAGCCAGACTTGGCAGCGGTGACAGCAGAGCGAGATCAGCTCAGGGGCCAGGTATAGTTATTACAGGGACTTAACTGCTGCAGCTGCACAGCACGAATAGGTGTTTTACGAGGCAATAGCCTGAGCTGCACAAATACAGCACAGGCACCACCACGGTGGCGGCACAGCCCACGCCCAGCCACGACATGAGTACCACCACCCGAAGAATGCAGCATAGCCACGGCCCACGGCACATGTGCACAGTACCACCACCACCACCGGCATAGCCCAACCCGTGCACAAGCACAGTACCACTCTACCATTGGCACCACCAAATGCAGCCAAAGACAAGCACAGGGGGCACTGGTAGTAGGTGTCAGGGGACCAGCCCCAGCACCTACGGTGGCTCGAGAGCGTTACATGGAGGCTAGAGCGGAGGCCCGATACTATCAGGATATTCTTGATGGTACCGGGGCTGATTATCAGCCATATGCAGCACATAGAGCAGAGACCTCTCGGAGCCAGAGGTCTCAGGGAGGTGCAGCCACAGCTGGTGGGTCCGTCACAGGTAGGAGGTGAGAGGTAGGACAGGGACCAGCAGGCAGACAGGCAGAGGGAGGTGGAGAGAGCTGAGGGGTCCCTGCACATTTTGTATATTGGACATGGGCACCGGTCTGCGAACCGGTTGTGTTGATAGAGGCCTGCGTGCCTATTTATTCATTTATTCATTCATTTTTTTATTATACGGCTGCGAGCGAAATGCAGGTTATCTGATTGATCGGCTCTGCGAGCCGAGTATGGTTTTGATATGAGAGACCGGCTGCGAGCCGAGTTGAGTTTATTGACGGTTATTGCGGCCTGCGTGCCGGCTTTGTTATATTATGAGATTACGGAGGCCCCGATCACGCAGGCACATGGTATTTTGAAACTTTGTATATATATAGATATGATGTTTTGACCCACATGCTGTGCGTAAAAGTGTTAAATGTTTTGTCGATGGTTTGTGATATGTGATATATGATGAGTTTGATTGACATGGTGTTATATATGAATGATGTTGATGTATATAGATATAAATGATGAGTTTAATTGACATGTTATATTATGAAATGTTGTATGTTTGGTCGCTGGTGTGTGAATATTAAATGGTTGTAGCTGTTGATTTGGATCCAAATGGTGTATAGAGTAATGGTTTTTGATATTGGTTATTGATGGCTTGTTTGTTTTGTAATATAGAGAAATGATGTTAATGAAATTGTAATGAGATGTGGATTTAATGAAAAATATGGATAATGGTGTTGTTCATGCAGGAAAAAGGGACGGGCGCCACATAAATTTGTAAAAAAATGAAGAAAAGGCTTAGGTTTAAACAACAGGTTGGGCGTGACCGATATCGGTTATGTAACCGATGTCGGTAGATATATGACCGGTATCGGTTATGTAACCGATATCGGTTATTCAAGAATGATTTTCCTAAAAATAGAACTGCTGGGTTGGCAACTTAAGTTCTTATTTTTAGCATTCTTATTTTTAGAGACATGAAACACGTTAAATATGTGAATGCGACACTGTTTGACAACTGCTACAGGTAATTGCATGAAAGAATTTGAGTGATAAGGAGGAAAGAGACAGGTGAAGTGAGCGTGGGCTGAGATTCAGAGGGCAGAAAGACAAGTTATATTTGAAGAGGGTGGTGAACATGGCTGAACAAGGAGAAGCATCCAAAGCGAGGACGAGGGGAAGACGTGTTCCGCCCCCACCGCCGCATCCGGAGAGAGGTAAATTGTTTGGTTGTAATTTGATTTTTGCATGTTTTGTGAATAGGATGAGAGAAGTGTAAGTGGTTAGATATGAGAAAGAAAACGTGATAGTAAGGGTTGGGGATGGTATGAGTGCTACGGGGCAGGTACACAGGGTGGGCCTGTATGTTTTTAGGTAAAAATAGGAGTAAACGGGCTTCATAAATATCGAAGGTGTATGTTTGAAGCAGGGTAGGTATATTTTGACAGTGACCGGTATCGTTTATAAGTAACCGGTATCGGTTAGCCAACCGGTATCGGTTATGCATAACCACTATCGGTTACTGTAAGGGTTTCCAGATTTTGAGAAAAAACCCATAGAGATTTGTTCTTTTGAGTAATTATGTGTTGTTTTGATGTATGCAGGCAGAAGCAAGGTTAAGGATGAATGATACTGTGCCAGCGTTGTTGTCACGAATCCGAGTGGATGTAACACCAGCTGAATGGGCATTGATAAATCGGTTGGGGTTAAGTGGAATCCACTATTATTCAAGAATCACGCGTAACCATGCTATGTTGCAGGCGTTGATTGAGAGATGGAATCCAAAAAAGAATACCTTCTATCTACCAACAGGGGAGATGACAGTGACTTTGGAAGATGTGTTCCGTATTTTGAGACTCCCAATGATAGGAAAAATAGTGTATCAGGCATTGCCAACGCGGGCGGGCAGCGATAACAACAGTATTTGGGTCAGCTGCACGAGATTTGACACAGCGAGGTTTATCATTTACGTATGGTACAATGTATGCAACACATCCTGAGGAAACAAGGTTGGCCGTGCTATTAATGATAGCAGTGGGGTATTATGCATTGCCGAGGGTGGAAGGTGGAAGATTTCCCAAAGCATTGATGAGTGTTATTTGGGAAATGATAGAAATGAGCGTGACATTCGCATGGGCACCCGCATATCTGGCAGAGTTATATAGGGGTTTATGGGCATGCAAGCGAAAAACACAGGACGACACTGGATTGTTCATACTTATTACATTGTTGGGCCTATGAGCATATTGTTTGTGTGCGTCCAATAGGCCAACCCATTGAGTCGGGAGAGACAGGAGTGCAAAGGTTGGGATTCAGACGATGGGTCCAGATAGAACAAGAAGTGAGATCCCAGGCCATGATAGATGACATCGAGTATTATAGACAGGTATGGGAGATGGTGACAGTTGCGGATATTTGTTGGAGGCCGTACGGGAACTATATGGTGTGAGCACATAGGCCGAGGAGTTGAGGGGTGTAGAGCGATTGAGGTGGATTGCAGGGCATAGGCCGGGCGAGTACAAGAGGATTCCTCTAGATCGCGTGCGCGACAATTTGGGTTCGTTCAGGATATTCCTATGACATATAGACCATACATGAGGATCGACGCCGAGGCAGCATTCTCACCTCCCCGGCCTACACCTCCAGAAGGGCTAGAAGAGATAGCAGCTGATCGTAGGGTGATGGATGCGGGAATGACGGAGGCCTATAGAGTATGGTGGGTAGCAGAGCTGCGAGGTGCACGCGAACGCCCGACATAGCTGTGATTACAGAGGAGAGAGATCGTCTGCAGGATTTGGCTCGCCAGCTTCAAACACAGGTGAATGAGACAATGGGATTGTTAGAGGCTTCACAGTTATGAGTGGAGAGACTGGAGGCAAGATTCCTCCATGCGAGAGGACGTATTCGTATGTTACAGGAGATGTTGGCGGATCAATGGGAGGAACCAATGGCAGTGGCACCTTTGAGGATGGAGAGGCCCACTGAGGGGCATCGACGATCACGATCACCACCTGATTCGGGAGGAGGTGCAAGAGTCTAAGTGAATTTCATAGGAATATAAGAATAAATAAGGATGCTGACCTGCGAGTCGATGATAGAGAAGATGTATTTGGTTAACATCTAAAATAAAACTAAATATGTATGTGGTTTTGAGTGATGATAATAATAAGAATGGTTGTGTGTTGAATGTTGTTTTTGTTTGTTTTGAAAAAGGATAAAGATGAATGTTGGCAAATAGAAATACACAAAAAATATTTATATTGACAACACATGAGAGGGTATGGTAGGGGATGGTCGAGCTAACCTTGGGAGACCCCATGTCTCCTAAGTGCTGCCTACATAGCCCATTGCACAAAGCAAGGAGGGGCCTCAGACCGATGTAGTTCTCCCTTAGGAGCAGGGAGAGGTGAATTCAGGCAATTTGGTTGTGGTTAGGCAATTTTGTTGGTTAGTAAAAATTTGATGTTGGTAGGGTAATGTTGTTGGTGTAGGTATGGGTGAAGCGAAAGTTAGCATACCCAAGTAGTAGGGAATCGTGTCCTGATTAAGGTCAACACACAATCCTAGAGCCGAGAAAAAGAGGCAAGAGTGTCCCATAATTGAGAAGAGCTAAACAAACCACATATTAATGTAGGATGAGCTTGAATCCCTAGGTACCTTGCATAGGCGAGAAGTCGATAGGTGAAAAGAGTGGTATAATCACAATATATCGGATATACGTCATGTCCCTTGAGTTTTGTTGTTTTGACAAATGGTGAGGTGAGGTGGTTGATGTGGGCGAGGGTGCAGAGAACTTATTATAAGATGATGATTCTGACAAAAGAAAACCAAACCTAAATAGACAAGTCCATGACTCAAAAGTGCTTTGAAGTATTGCTTGTATTTTTATTTTTCTGGATATAGACTGATCGATGCGGGAAGTCTACATGGGATATGTATTTTGTTGTTCTTGAGGTCTTCACGAAGCTGATCAATGCGAGAAGCTTCGGTAAGGCTGACCGTGTATAAGCTGTCCTTCAAGGAGCGATCTATTTATAAGTAGCGAATGCAGTGTTTATGTATAATGTCCTTCGGGGAGCAGTCTATATATAATAAGAGCAATAGTTTGGCATATAGCTGTCCTTCAAGGGAGTAGCCTATTGTATAGGTTAGAGGTCTAGATGTCCATTGGGCATGAAGCATTGAGTTTTTTGTAAGAAGTTTGACTCAAGAAAATCCCATAAGTGTGTAATTAAGAATGTGTCATTTTGATACTTTGAAGTCATGGACTAGACTAAAAGGGGAAGGCGTCTCTTAAGGGGAGGTGAGAATCAAACCATGTGATCTTGATTGGATTTTAAGATGTAATAAACAAAGTGTATGCGGTGGTAAATGGGCTCAAGGGACGAGTGTAAGGTAGATAGCAAAGTGATATAACACTAATTTCAACGGTAGAATGGTTGAAGATGCAAGGCATTAAGGGGATCGAGCTCGGAGTTTACCATTAAGCGAAGCTAAACGATAAGTGCCTGATCCATAAGTGTGAGTGATAATGTAAGGCCCAATCCAATTAGGAGCAAATTTTCCACGTTTACTCTTTTCTAGTTTGGTTACATGTTGATTCTCTTTGAGGACAAGATCGCCAACCTTAAAAGTACGCTCATGAAGCCATTTATCATAAGCACGCTTGATGCATTTTTGGTAGATTTGAAGGTGATCAAGAGCCGTAAGACGACGCTCGTCAAGAAGCTCTAATTGGGCTAACCGCTCTTGGCGGAAATCATCGTTGGTGAGAATATCCTGAAGAGATATTCTGAGGGAGGGTATTTGTACTTCGAGAGGCAAGACAGCCTCGGTACCATATACCAAAGAAAATGGTGTGGCATTAGTGGAGGTACGAATGCTAGTACGATAAGCCCAAAGGGCAAAGGGAATGTGATCATGCCAGTTTCTTCCGGACTCATTGACAACTTTCATGAGGATTTTGGTTAGGGTTTTATTAGAAGATTCAGCCTGACCATTGGCCTGTGGATAGTAAGGTGATGAGAAACTAAGTTTGATACCAAAGTTGTCACAAAGGTCTTGTAACAACTTATTTTTAAAATATTTACCATTATCTGTTATTAGGCGATGAGGAATACCAAAACGATAGATAATGTGATGGTTAATGAATTCAACAATTTTTTCTTTTTTGATTGAAATGAGTGGAATGGCCTCCACCCATTTTGTGTAATATTCGTTTGTTGTGATTATCCAACAAAGTGACATTGTGCAGAGTTGGGTGAATCTCACCAATAAGGTGTAAACCCCATTGTGAGAAAGGCCAAAGATCTCGTGCGACCTGTAGCGGATGGCTAGGAGTATGTTGAAGGTTGGCATGTTGTTGACACATAACACAATGCTTAACATATTCGTAGCAGTCATTGTTAAGGGTAGGACAATAATAACCTAGGCGAAGGATTCGTTTAGCCACGGAAAGGCCACTAAAATGTCCACCACAAATCCCATCGTGGATTTGTTGGATGGTATAGGTGACCTCCGCGCCGGTTAGACACCGAAGAAGGATGCCATCAAAGCCACGTTTATAGAGGATTCCCCCATGACAACATAACGAGAAACACTTTTAAGAAAAGCACGTTTGCCGTTACTAGTAAGGTGGGGAGAACAGAGGTTGTAAGGTAGTCGTGAAATTGGTGGTACCAGGTATCCTGCGAATTAGTAGACACAGTATTTATCATACAAACTACCGGGGCTAAGTAGGATGGGGCAAAAATCTATTGGACCAAGACGAATATGTCAGAGTCAGTTGGTGAGGAAGGAATTTGCAAGGCTAAGCAAGCCATAGTATCTGCAAATTTGTTAGTGGAGTGGGGAATGGTCTCGGATAGAATAACGATTAAATGAGGTCAAAAGTGAATCCACGTAATGTTTGTACTTTTGAAGATCCTCATTTTTACATTGGTAGATTCCCATAACTTGATTGACTACCAATTGAGAGTCACCGAAAATATTAATGTATTTGACACCTAAGTGTAACGCAACCTGGAGACCCAAAACAAGGGCCTCGTATTCGTTGTATTATTAGTGCAGGGGAAATCAAGCCGGAATGAAAGAGGCATAGGTTCAGCGTCAAGAGGGATGAGAACAACGCCGGCTCCTCCGCCGCACTGGCATTTAGATCCATCGAAGAAGAGGGTCATTTGATACGACTCTTCCCTGAGTGAAAGAGTGGCGATGAGTTCGTCGGGGAAATTAAAATTGGTGAATTGTTCCCCAGGTAAAGGGGCCTCCACAAGTTGGTCTGCAATAGTTTGTCCTTTGATTGACTTCTGTTGTACAAACTCAAGGTCAAGGTCGGTGAGGAGCATAAGCCATCAGGTGATGCATTGGTTTAGATGTGGTTTGGCATACATATAATGAATGGGGTCTATGTTGGTGATGACAAAAGTTTTGTGATTCAGGAGGTAATGTCGGAGTTTGGTGGCTACGAATGATAGGGCTAGGCACAATTTTTCTACATGTGTATACCTAGTCTCGTAATCCACGAGAGTACAACTTATATAATAAACGGCTTGTTCTCGACGTGCCGAGTCCCGATGTGCGAGCATAGCTCCTATAGCATGGTCAGTGGCAGAAAGGTAAAGGTAGAAAGGACGATCATCCTGAGGTGGAATAAGCACGGGTGGTTGCAAGAGATAGGATTTAAGAGCTTCAAAGGCTTGGTGACACTCTTCACTCCATTGAAAGGCAATGTCCTTTTTAAGAAGGTGATGAAAAGGGTGACATCGATCCGAGAGTTGGGAAATGAAACGCCGGATGGATTGAAGTTTACCCTGCAAACTACGCAATTGTTTGAGGTTTTTGGGTGGGGGCATTTCTAGGATAGCTCGACTTTAGATGGATCGACCTTAATGCCACGCAAAGAGACGATAAAGCCAAGAAGTTTTCCCGAAAGAACACAAAGACACATTTCTTTGGTTGAAGCAGTTTCGAATATTGCAACAGGCGATCAAAAATAATGGTTAAAACATCGAGATGTTCACTGCGATGTTTAGATTTGCCAAGAAGATCATCGACATAATCCTCAAGGATAGTGTGCATAATGTCATGAAAAATGTAAGTCATAGCCCACTGATAGGTAGCACCAGCATTCTTAAGGCCAAATGGCATGACATGATAACAGAAGGTTCCCCAAGGAGTTATGAAAGTAGTTTTATGTTGATCGGCCGGGGCTACCAAAATTTGATTGTATCCCGAAAAACCATCCATGAGAGAAAGCATTTCATGGCCCGCAGTGAGATCAACAAGTTGATCAATACTTGGGAGGGGGAAGTCATCCTTGGGGCAAGCGAGGTTAAGGTCTCGGAAATCCGTGCATATCCGAAGTCCCCCCGTCGCTTTAGTGACAGGTACGATGTTAGAAATCCATTGAGGATAGTCAATAGGCAAGATGAAGGAAACAGAAAGAAGTCGTTGAAGCTCTTCTTTGACCAAGAGGGTGATGCGTGGATGCATCTTTCTCAGTTTTTGTTTGACTGGTTTGGAATCGGGGTTTAGGGTGATGTTATGGACAGCAATGGTAGGATCAATTCCTGGCATGTCAGCGTAGGACCAAGCGAAAGCTTGGTTGCGGGTACGGAGAAAGGTAGTAAAGGTGGCTTGTTCTGATGTGTTAAGGGATTGTCCGATCTTCACAATGTGAGGATCCTCCTCTGTGTGGATGTTGATTTCTATAGTCGACTCATTCAACATGGTTTGAGTTTCAGACGGTAAGGCGCGTTGAATATAGGAGTCATCCACCCCAAGGTAAGTGAGGATGGATTCGTCATCCTGGCACTCAACAACATTAATCGAAGGCGAATCCTCTTCGATCATGCGGATATAGAAGGGGAAGAGAAGATGGATCCTCATTATCACGTTGATAAGTGAGAGGACCTATGAAGATAGCATTTATGAAAAAAAAGTTAGGAGGGATAGATTCAGTGGTCTATCGACTGTGGGTGATGATGATGGCAAAGTGGGTGATGATGGTTTGGTAGGGGTGATGTCGTCTTCTTCAGATACGGTGACACGAGGTGTCTCCTGTGTAGGTGTTTCAGGAAAACCGAGACCACTGCGATCATTGTGTTTGCGTGTAGTCACGGGAATGAGTGTATGTCAGCCTTGTTCGTAAAGACCAAAACCAAAGCCTTTCCAAGACAAACAGTCAAGAAGGTGAGGGCGAAAACGATGATTTGTCAAGTATTGAAAATCGGATTGGAAGGGAACCACACCAAGAGGAGGTTCAGGGGTAATGGAGGATGCGTCAACACCCCCATACATTAGGTTGGTGCGGCAATGGGGTGGTCCGTAAGAGATTACCTCCCCCACGCGACGGTCGTAGGTGGGATGTGCATGTAACTATCCGTACTCCTGCGGGGTATGGAAAGAACTAACGTTATATAGGCGGTACTCCCCAAAGTGTAAGGCGTTGAAAAACATCTACTAAGGGTCGGAGTTTGGGATGTTATCGTGGGAAAGGAAGTAATATTTGTAATGGCGGTTTCATTAGTTGAAGGTGTAGGTGCATCGGAAGTGGATGGCTGGGTTGGATGAATGGGTGTCTTGACTGGTACAAGCACATCATTAGGGTGATACAACATATTGCAAGTTTTGAAGGGGGGAGGATCAGCTTTTACGGTGTAGGACTTCCCCTCGTACTCAAATTTTATGCATCTATGTAAGGTGGAGGGAACGCATTCCATAGTCCGGATCCAAGGGCAACCTAACAACATGTTGTATTGGAACTCTCCCTCAAGGACATAGAAGAGTTCGGGTAAAGTACGTGGTCCTACACGAATGTTAAGGATCATGGTGCCTAAAGTAGAAGTAATAGCATCATTGAATGATTGCAACATGATGGGGTTGGCACACATGCAACTAGAAGGGATATTCATTTGTTGGAAGGCTTTTGAAGAGATGATGTTTAGGCTAGTGCCCCCGTCAATCATAACATGACGTACCCGAATATCCCGAACGTATCTGGCCGAGATGAAAAGAGCAGGTCGATCTTCAGCACCAAAGTCGATAATTTCATCTTCGGAGAAACTGACAGCAGCGGCTTGCTGTACAGAGACAGAAGTGGTTGGGGAGATAGATTGTTTGGTGAGCGAAGCAACATGATTGGGTGTTAGAATAGAGGTAACAGGCAAGGTTTCATTAGGTAAAACCTCTATCCCTCAAGGATCTCAATGAGCTTGTCGATGAAATTTAGAAGTCTGAATGAGATCATACAATGTCATTTTTATAGGCAATTGGTGAAGCTGTTTGATCATAGTTCGATGGGCAATGCCATTAGAGACGGGATAGGCGGGTCCGCGAATAACCACTTTAGGTGGTGGTGCAATCGGGATGGTGGACGGAGAAAGAGATTCCGCAGCGTGTTTTCTTTTACTTTCCCATTGTTTTTCTGCCCTCGAGTAGCAACACTAATCATATTGATCTCGTGAATACAAGAGGAGGAAGATGGTAGGGATAGGTCATGGTTTTCGAGAGGTGGGGCTGTAATAATGATAGATCTTGGTGAGGCAGGGACAGGTGGTATAGAGAGGAATTGAAGCTAAAGGTCTCTCTCTTCATAAGTTGTCTTTCTTAACTTTTCTATCCGAGAGAGGTGACGGAATGAAGAAGTATGGTTTTCAACACCTTGCATCCTCTACGTCATGCCCCGGTGTGTGGTGGTAAGTGCAGATTTTAGACTCATTGTAACCTATAGGTCGAGGTTTAGATGGATCATAAGGTCTAAGTGGGGGTAGGGAAATGGTCGCATTCTCCACCAACATAGCAAGGATTTTGGCGTAAGACCCTTTGAGTGGGTCAAAGTCAGAGGAAAATGAGGCTATTGACTGGGTCGATTCTCGCGGTGATGACGTGGTGTGGTTGGTTTGTATGGGGGTGGTTTCGCCAAGGAGTTTTGGTAATGGGTTTTAACTAACTGTGGTTTCTTTGGACGTAGAGGCTATGTTTAGTTGGTTGGATGATGAGGCCACAGATGATGTGGTATCAGAAAACAACCACGGAGAAATAGGAGTGACAGAAAACAAATCTTTTGATGGTGGAATTTGTCTATGGTTGATAGGTGGATAGGATACGCGGGGTGACGGTGTTGCTACACCCTTGGATTTCTATATGGGTGCAGAAGGCGTAGGTCGCTTTAAAGAAAACACAGGAGGTATGATATATTGATGTAAGGTAGAGGGATGGGGTCCCAATATGGAAGGTAGGTGTGACGATGATGGTTTTAGTTGTGATAGAGGCATAGGTCGAGGAGATTGAGTCTGTCTCCTAATGGGATGGATGGCTTTATTTTTAGATAAATCAAGCCGCTTAGGTGGGTGTCTTAGACTAGGTATGGGTAAGGTCCCAAGCGTAGGGAATATTTGGCTAAGTTAATAGAAGTGGACAAGGTATTTGGTAGAGATGAGGGGGGTGAAGATGAGGACATGGGCATTTTAAGCTTCTGTAAACACTTCGGGTATATGGTGGAGGCATCAGGATCAGTCATTTGCATTTGAGTAGAATAGGGGGTACTCAAACGTTCCCATAGAACCTGTCTATCTTCTGTGGAATGACAGTCCTCATGTGTGAATAGGAACTTTTGTATGGAAGAAAGGTGGGTTTGATTCCGTTCTTTGTGGGTGTGATACAAGGGGTATATGAGGCACTGTATCAATGGGCGTTAAGAGGTCAACCGGTTGCTGAAAAGATTTAGGTGATGAAGGACTAATAGGTAGGAGGGCGTGTTTGAGAGGATCTGTCATGTTTAAAGAATGTGGTGATGTTGGTTCAAGAGGATTCTCATCTAAGGATGACAAAAGAAGTGGTGAGCCTTCCTCTTGTACAACAAGAATGGTAGAAGGAGACGTTTGGGAAATAGATAAATTAGATAACATCCGCTCACAGTCTTGCAAGGATGTGGTATAAGAAGGCTCATTTGTGAGAAGGGAACTCTGGGAAGCTAATTCCTTGATGGGTAAAGGAACGGAAAGGATTTCAGTTTGTCTTGATGGCAAGGAAGGGGGTTCGGTTTCCTGCGTTAGTGAAGAGGCTTGATTGAAAATTTGTTCGATAGAGGTCTTTGGTTGGGAATCGAAGACTGTATGGATCTCATGAACACTCTCCTCGGCTAAGATATCTTGGTTTAGTTTACTGTTAGAAGAATGATTCGGGAATGGTTTGTTAAATATTTTCAAATTTCAGTTAGTAGGGGCGTTAGGATTATCGAGGGCTATATCCCCCACATCAACCATTTCCTGCACTATGTTTTTCAACATCTTGCAGTTCTCATGACTGTGTCCCTTCACGCGGTGGAAGTTACAGAAGTCATTTTCTTTGTACCAAGAAGGTATGGCGCGAGTGGAATCAAACCCGGAATGAGGTTTAATAGGAGGTAAGGTAATGGCTCCTGCTTTGAGCAATTTTTCCAATATCACACCATATGTTTCTCCCAAGGGAGTGTAGTTGATGGGTTCTGCTTTATACTTATAGGTGGTTTTTGGTGGGGTATTAGACGGTGGTTGGGATTTGACCATCACCGCGTGCACGGCCCCTTTTGATTTCGAAGCAGTCGATGGGTGAGGATTGGTGGTGTTAGGTTTGTTGGTGGAATCTTGGGTTCGGAAAGTGGGGTTTTTGTTACGCAACCGCAATTTCTCTTCCTCTAAGGCTCGAATCTCTAGTTTTCGAGCCATAGTAAAGGCCTCATCAAATGTACAGAAATTTTGAATTTGGAGGGTAGGAGAGATGTGCTTAGCGCAGGCCCGCGTAAATAGTTTGATAAGTTTGGTTTGAGGCAAGGCATACGTAAGTTGGTTGATAAGGCCCCGCCATCGTCTAACGAAATCTGCGATAGATTCATCTTCAAATTGTCGGATGGCATAGAGGTTGGTGATAGATACTTTCTTGGCAATGTTAATGGAGAAATGATCCAAGAAAGATTGGGCTAGCTGGTTAAAAGAGAAGATTGAGTGCTAGGTTAAAGCACTGTACCACTCCAAGGCGGGTCCTGATAAGGACATGGGAAAGGTGCGGAGTAGTAAAGCGTCGTCGTGAGCAATCGATCGGAGTGTGGCATGTCTAAATGATCGCAAGTGTTGTTGAGGGTCCTCCTTACTGTTAAAACAGGTAAATTTTGGTAATTCCCATTGAGGAGGATATGAATGAAGGGGGACTGAAGGGTGGATAGGCTCCCGACAAACTTGCTCGTATGTCAAGGTGCTACGAATTCATGAAACAGAAGCCTCCAGATTATGCATTTTGTCCATCATTTGTTTAATTAAATCAGTAGTTGGATGAGATGATGGTGTGGTTGTGGTAAACGGAGGCAAATTGGGCCAAGGGCCACCGCTAGACAATGGTGGGGTTAAATGTTGATAAGGTATGGAGGACGACTGTGTTGAGGCAACCGAATAGGGATGTCCTATGTAAGTTGTTGAGGTTACTGGATATGTGTGTGGAAATGAAAAGGTGGGCGGAGCTTGAGAAGGAAAGCTCGTGTGGATAGGTGGTAGAGAGCAAGTCATGAACGGAATAGTCTGCAAAAGAGCGGTAGAGCAAATTAGCGGTAATGACATGTTTGGCCCAAGATTAACCAAAGGAAAGCCAATCTATGCCGTATGGACCCCTGAAGCTGCCGAGGTAGACAACGGGACTAAGGATGCGGAAGGCAAAGCGGAGTTATCAGGCGGAGAAGGGGCTAAATGAGCAGCTATACTGATAGGCATGCCAACAAGGAGTTGACCATCGGGTGTACGGTCAAGGGCATGAGACAAATAGTACTGTACAGTGCTAGGATTAGCATCCAGAAATTTGGAAAATTCTTTATCTCCCACAGGAATTTTAGGAACCTCGCTGGTATCCGTAGGATTCCCCACAGAATGTGAAGGGGGTGATTCCGCAAAGAAAACAGAAAGCATGTGAAACCATGGCGGCGGCTTGCTTTTGAGTGATAACAACCATGGACAGGAGTTCACAGTAGGGTTTCAATCTAGCAGGAACAGAAACTGACGCAGAATGGTGAAATTGGTAGGTTGCTGGTTTGTCAGGAACTGTAAAAGACAGTAACCGATGTCGGTCTAGTAACCGATGTCGGTTAGACTATATGCCGACGACCGATTAACCGATGTCGGTGTAATAAGACTGGTAATATAAGAAGCTGCTGATTTGATTGTTAACAACGCTCAGTATATTTATCAAATTGTTCTAAGGTAATCACAAGCAGAGTGTATAACGAGAAAAAAGAACTGAAAAACAAACAAGATGCACACGCAAATCCGAGACTAACCCTAGGGTCAATTTTAATTATTGTGGGCTTATGCCTTTAGATGTGGAATAATGTCAATCCTAAACAAAATACTTAGGGGAAATGTCAAGTTTGTTTTGGCTTATAAGGTTACCTCAATCGGGCGAAGGAATACCGCGGAAAAGGGGGGATGTTTTGAGCTATTGTGTTAATTGTGAAGTGATTCGGTATGTGTTGTGCAGTGAAAGTAAGATTAATTTCCTGTCAATACCATGGAAATCACCCCCACGTGTACGAACATTACTTAGTCTATGTTCACTAGAATCGAAAACAACAAGCAATAATGTAATGTGCATGTTTTAAACCCAAATCGAAAATGATATTCGATGAAGCAAATGAGATGACTTTCACTAATGCGAAACTGGGAAAGCAAGACAAATTCTTCACTAAATATAACAAAAACAGCAACAGCAAGTATGCTTCCTAAAATGAAAATAAGCAAGAGAAACAGAAACCCGAAATGGGTCCCACCGGGCGTGCCAAAATGTTTCGCACGGAATGTTTTGGCTCTACAGAATAGACTTGCTTCTATCCTATCATTCCTTTGAGAAACAGATAAGGGTTAGGGCTAGGAGGAATACCTGTTGAATGTTGAGATGGTGTGCGCGTACCGTAGAGAGAGATCAGATCGACTGCGAAGAACTCCTTTTTGTCTTGGAAGGACTACCTGCAAGTAAGAATACAAGACCACAAGATTTTAATTAGACAACAAATGAGGGATCTGCCTTAGGCCCAGGAAATATAAAAACTTCCTTTCGAAGGTGGTCAGTTCCCCTTTTAATACGATTTAACACAAATGATAATATAGAAAGCTATTGCAAAATCATGATTTAGGTATCTCGTTACAAAGCAATAGAAACTAAACTATCAATAATAAAGCGTCACGTTGTTTGTTCGGTTACTGGTCGTTGATATGTTCAGGTTGAGTTATAGGGATAAACCAGGCTAGATTTGGGGTTGTTAGGTGGCAAAATAGGCGAGCAAAAGGGTTTTGGGGTATAAGTCATAGTGACCGACGACGGTCACTAAGTAACCGACCACGGTTAGAGAACCACTGCCGGTAGAGGATAAACGATACCGGTAGGGGCAGCAATCTAAGTGCTTCTGGATAAAAGTTGGTTATAAGGTGATTGTGGGGTTATTAGGATTGGTGGATGGCCGAGGGGATGATGGGAGGATAGGGAAGACTCGAGTGTGGTAAAATGGCCTTTGGTCAATATTAGGTGTGTGGATGAAGGTTAAGTGTAGTTCAGAAATAGCTGGTAGTAGATCTAGGAATAAACTTGTGATTACTATTAATCAACGAGCTCAAGAAAATGTTGCTTAGAAACATATAACATACTACTTACTTGCCCCGATGTAGATGCAAGTTTCAGATCTGTGGTGATGAAGGTAGAACTCAGATAGGACGTCCTGACGATCAGAAAATGAGATGTCTTCCCTCACGATGATCAAATGAGTGTCACTGGGCTCTGGTTGTGTAGTTGCAATCTTGGGCTTGATGTCCTTCTCTGCAATCTCTTCTTGTTTCTTCACTTGTCTCTGCTCGGCCAAGCAAAATCTGGATTCTCTCGATGCTTTCCCCTTCTCCCGATCAAATGAAAATCCGATCCCTTGTTTTTGGTTGGAAGTGGTCATTTACGGGGAACCGATGGCGGTTATGCAACCGACGGCGGTTGAGTAGGAACCGGTATCGGTCCGGTCAAAGCGGGATATTTTTGGTAAAATAGCCAGCTTTCCCTCATTTTCTTCCGAGGGATTGGTAGCAGGCTTGGTCAAGTCATTATGAAGTTGGTTTTAGGTGTGGATGAGGAGTAATTAGTCATAGGTGTGGAATTGGACCAAGTTATAGGTCTTAATTAGGTTAGTTAAGGGTTAAGACTAGGTCATGATGAGGTGACGACATGAGGTGGCGGAGGTATGGTGATGTGGATTTATTAATTATAAGATAATTAATAAAAATTTGTGTAAGGTTTAGGTGGTGAGGTTAGGTTGTGAAATGCGATGATGGTCACAAGGGGTCATAAGACACAAATTTGGTGTCTACGGTCACCTCTAGCTTATTCCACACTTCAACCTCACCCCACACCTTCTCGCGGCAGAGGTCTCCCACCAGTGGTACTCACTTCATCAAAACTCAAAGCCAACTCCCTGGGTGCCCAAAACGTCCACAATCTGCTCCATATCTTTTCCCATGTCCTCAAGTTTATCCATGCTTCTAGTGATCTGGGGGTATAGTTCCTTTAGTCGGGCCTTAATTGAGCTCCTTAAGGCCTCAATTACCTTTAATTTATTCTCTACTTCGGCCAGAACCTTGTCTCTCTCCGCCATGTTCCCTTGTTCTTTTCATGGAATTTTTTAGATTCATCTCAAGCATTGGGACAAAGAGCTCGCCACTATATCTCTGTCCACACATGTATCATATGCTCTTCACAGCATCTGCGTAATGACCTTAACCTCCGTGAGTACTTGGTTGTACTTGGCAAAGAGTGCTACCACCTTCAACTAGTCTTCCTATTTCAAGCACGCGGCCACTTCTTCAGTAGATTCCAGGGCCAAGGGTCATCTCTCCATGGTGAGGATGCGCGTTAGATAGTCTATATACTCTAGGAGGGACGAGTATTTCTGTGCTGGTGGCGCTAAGTTTGGGTGCTTCAGGAGGATGGCACCTTTGATAGACTCCATTTTATTGTAAGATTCCTGCACCTTTACTTTATCTTCCCTTAACTCACACCTTAACTGTGTGCTAATCAATTCTTCCTGTTTCAAATTGTTGGCCTTCTCTGCTAGTTCTTCCTCCTTCTTCCCTAACTTCATCTCCAGCATTCTAATCCTATCATTGTGCATGAATAATCTAGCCTTGGTCTCAACCACGACCTTGTTCAGTGCATTGCACACTTTCTCATCCGAGAGCCCCTAAGCATTCACTAACGGATTGACCCCCTTAGATTTTGGTAGGGTGATGAACACTTCATGGTAGACTTCAAATTCTAGCTAATCAACATGAGACTCAAATGCCAAAGAGAGCATATTCTTGGTTTGAGGGTACATGCCATCCTTCTCAAAAGACCCCATGGCTATGAGCCTTTCCATGGGTACAATGCTCTGGAATCAAGTGTGTAACACCTTCCTTGTGTCATCAATGTAGCTCATTATAGGTCTTTGTTCTGCATCAAGATTCCTTCTACCTGAGTGCACACCTTTGGGGAAGCTTACTATCAGAGAGGGGCATCCTAGGTTGTCATGTTATTTTTCAATGTTCTCCTCCTTCCCCTCCTTTACCACAATGTTTTGTGTTATGCTCCAACTCTTGGTCTACCAAGACCTCGACAATTCTCTATGATTCTCTCTCTACCACCCCCATGATATGCTCCTTTGTAAAACTTATGGCTCCCTCCTTTTCTGGAAACCTCCTCATCCGGTGTGCCCTTGCACTATGCAAATACAAACTCCTACTTCTCATATTCACTCTCCTCTTCCAATTTGTAGACGCTAGCCACATGGGGCTCTTGGTATTTATATGTTTCTTCTTCTTCTCTGCCACCATATTCTTCATTTTCATCCCCTCTTCCGCCTATGTATTTTTCCAAGCTTTTGGTCACCTCCGAAGTCAGCTTCCTCATCCACCCTCTGCTTCTTCCTGAGAGGTGGCTCCTAATCAAGGGATTCAGCCTTATCTTCTTCCTCAGTGATTCTTCCTTGGAGATAGGTTGCCTAGGCACCTCTACCTTTGGCATCTTCTCCTTCACTGGAGACTTATTTCTCCACATGTAAGTGCTTGGCTTGGTGCTTATGGATGGCATGCTCACTATCTGAGTAGTCGGCACACTTGGTGCTTCTCCATCTCTTCCTCTCTTCTTTGACATGGGCCCCTTCTTACCTAAGGGATCTTCAGGTATGGAGACTTCACTCTCCAGATATGCACCCTTCTCGAACTTCAGCCTTATGCGCAAGTACATGCATGTCGCTGATCCTCCAACAATGGGTAACGTCATCAGGATTTTCATTTGAATATCATGTGACACGTACTTCTCCATGCACGCGCTTGCCACTAGGGTAATTCAACTTCTTTCTCATCTCCCTGTGTTCCTGGTCTAGCCTACCTAGTTCCAGTCTTATCTTCTTTGACTCTTTAAACCTGTTCACCCCCACTTGGAAGTATTGAGCAAGTAAATGCGAAGGGGAGCTTGCACCAAGGGTTCCATGAATCGTCTATCAGCTTGAATCTACCTAGGAAATAGTGTTGATAGACTCGTGAACTCATACTCTCCCTTAGTGGGCATTGGGAGTTGTTTAGGGATCCTCCACTCTACCCCAAATGTATTCCTCAAGTGCGTGTACCATTTTTCCAGCCACACCTTTTAGGGTGCTATCATTGTATCACAAGAATATTTTTCTAACCTCTTCACGGGCAAAGGATCCTTGGCTAGGTACTCCCATACGAACTTTTCTGGCACATCAGGAACTCCAATCTCCATGAATAAAATGGTGAGCAAGACATTACTGAAGAGTATCTTGTCTCCTTCCTTCATGTAACTAACAATTTCTTCAGTGATGTACGCAGATAGGTTATATATAATTCCCTTTGCAATCTTCCTATAGACATGTAGCCAAGTTTTTTTGACCTATGTCCATCTTTCCTAGCCATTCAGCTTAGTCAACAGATGCACAACCATTTTCATTTCTTCGTCCTTAATGTCTGAAATGTCATAATACCGTGACCCTTTCTTACAGGCATACTCGGTGATGGTTTCTTGAATGGCCTCCTTGTCACCAAGGTCATCTTCCAAGCTATCTCCCTCACATATGAGGCCTGTAAATTGTGAAATTAACTAGGGAGTCATGCACATCTTGCACCTAGAAAAGTGGAAATAATCTTCATGCACCCATGACATCAACCATTGGTACATGCATTCTAGCTTTCCAAAATAAGGCAACTCATAGAGTTACAATAGCCATGTCTTCTCCATTTTAAACTTCACGCTCATCAGTAGTATATAAGCAAACCCTCAGTGTTCATTTGTTGGTGAGGCATACCAATTCCAATTCCATTTCCTTTTCTATCATGTTCATGCAAAGTGATTATAGTCACTAACAGATACACTTCTCAAGTGGGATTCCCATTCCTTCCCCATCATCACCCCATTTAGGTATTGCATCTCTACATACCATTCTTCATTTGTGTCTACCATGGGTTCTAGTTTTTTAGCCTTGGCTTTGCCCTTTCCTTTCTTGGGTGTCATGGTCAAGGTATTTTTATTACTCCAAATCTTTCCTTGTTACTCTGTTTTACTTCCTCCAATTCTCCAATCTCAAATCCATGATATAGCTCTTCTAAACCCATGCCCTAGATTGTCGAACCCTAAATCGGGATAAAATATTCACAAGACAATTCCTCTTTAACTCTTTCCATTACCATGTAACCCCTTCCTTTTGGTTCGCAATCTAAAATCGGCTACTTTAATATCATAGATCTTCCTTCACTCGATCGAATCTGAAAGCCCTAGTTTTTCTAACTCACTTATATCTCCAACTCTTCTATTTTGCAAAGTAAAAATGAGAGTTCCCAACCCTCTACTTATAGTTTTTCTCTTTTCTAAACATTAAATGCTACTTCACCTACCACCATACTTTGTTCATTTAATGCATATTTTTCAAACAAATCCCATCTTCAATGCCTTCCCTTACATGCCTAACCTACGCAAAAACTCCTCCAACCTTCTGGCGCACAACCAATCCAACTTGACAGGAGACTCTAACACGCACGTAACCCATGCCGAAGGCACTTTTTCTATCATAATCCTTGCTCTCACCTACCTCATGTTGCTTTCAAATGCACTTTCTACTCTTCAGTACGTGGGATCTACAAGTAGCTTTACCCTAGCACCAACCATTCTTCCATATTCCTTTTATATACCTCTTTCAATGTGGCTACTCAACAAGGCTTTTCAACACAACTTCCTTGGTACTTTGATCACGTAGTTCTTCACCTTTCTCCACCCCACGCTTAAAGTGATGTGTAGTCCTCTATGCACTCACAAATTCTCCAAAAAAATAGCAATAAGGTTACCGATGCCCAAGGTGAAAAACAAAACAACAACGTGAAAGGAAAACACAAGAAAGGGAAAAACATAAAAGAAAATTCTAAACTAACTAGCAAAAATGCCTTATTTAAAAACACCAAGAAGACTTATTTAATAGTAGAACTTTAGCCTACTACCATTGAAGTGCTCAAGAAACTTCCCCATCCATCCAGCGCTTGTAGCTAGCACGTGCCCGAATCAAGGATGTACAAGATTGTATAAGGACCCAACTGTTTCACTCGGAATGTTTCATTCTTTTTAGAAATAGATAAGGGTTGGGGCTAGGAGGAATACCGTAGAATGTCAAGATGATGTGTGCGTATCAGTAGAGAAAGATCAAGTTGATCGCGAAGAACTCCTTTTTGTCTTGGAAGGACTACTGTAAATAAGAACACAAGAACACAAGATTTTGATTAAACAATAAATGAGGAAACTCGCCTTGGGCCAGGAAATATAAAACTTCCTTTCGAAGGTGGTCAGTTTCCCTGCTAATATGAATTAACACAAAAGACTGTAAAGTATCAATTAAATTACTTCGTTGAACTGGGTAGGGGAAAGGCTGGTTATTGGTTATAGTCAGTATAACCGATGCCGGCATCTTGATAACCGCATTTAGCGATTCGATGACCGATATCGGTAGAGTCTAAGATCTGAAGGTTGGTTGTTTTGTGGGGTGGTGGTGTTGTTTGGTAGTTGTGTTATTTGTAGGGCTGTATATAGGTAATATAAGGAAATAGGGTGATGAGAGGTAGATGAATGATAGTTAGATGCAATGACACGTTGGGTAGTGGATCCAAGAATGGATTTGTGGGGACTTATGATTCAAAAAGTCGAAGAAATGTTATTAAAGAGGACATGCAAGATGTAACTTACTGATTATTCGCGGAGATGCAGGTCCTAGAGCTCTGATGGCAAAGGCAGAACTGAGGTAGGATGGTCTGGCACATAGCAGATCAAATCAGCTGAGTATCACAAGGCTCTGGTATCCAGTTGCAGTCCTGGGCTTGCTCTCCTTTGCTGTTAACTCTCCTTGTCTCTTCACTTGTCTGCTCGCCGGGCCAAGTAAAGATCCGGTTCTCTTGATCAGGAACCGATGGCGGTTACGTAACCGATGGCGGTCGAGTAGAACCGCATCGGAAGGAAAAAGTAGGCTATTTTTAGTAAAATAGCCCACCTTCCCGCTTTTCTCTCGAGAGATCAGTTGCGGGCTTGGTCAAATGACTAGAAGGTCCGTTTTGGGTGCAAGCAAGGGGTCATTAGTTATGGGTGTAGGTGTGGACCAAGTTATGAGTCTTAATTAGGTTAGTTTAGGGTTAGGGCTAGGTCATGATGAAGTGGCAAAATGAGGTGGCAGGTAAGGTGATGTGGATTTATCCATTACAAGGTAATTAATAAATAATTGTGTAAGGTTTAGGTGATGAGGTTATATTGCGAGATGAGATGCGGGTCACAAGGGGTCGTAAGACACAAATTTGGTGTCTACATTAGCCCCTTATTGTCGTGTAGCTTGTTTTGTAAAGCTGCACGGACAATAATATGAAGTGGTTTCCGTTGTTAAGGGTATAGGTAATCCCCCTCAAATCTATCACAGATTGAGAGAATGTGAAATCAGGGATAGGGTTGATAAAGGGTAAATGGTGTAGAGGGGATGGTAAGGTGGTGGGGTAGGTCCAAGGAAGCAGACGCATGTTGAAATGCAATCGTACGACTAGGGTACATGATTTGACGAGCAAACTAGCAGTGCATAGGCAAAGGTCGATAGTTTATCCAAACAAGGGTGATATAATCGGTATCAAGGCATAGGAAGTAGCTCCTGTGGTATATAACGGGTAAGGTACAGGAACGTTTAGGCATGTTCGGCAGTATCAAATGGTTGGTTTGGTTGAGATAAACGTCACGGTCTAGGTCTAGGCAAAGTTGGTCGACAGATCAAGTCAAGGACCCTAATCATGCTAAAACACAAACAGGTGAGCTCGATTGAACAAAAACTACAGGATGGGTGGATAAAAGTGTATGTTGTTGATGTTGGGCAAGGTAGTTAAGTGGTACGGCCTTGGGTAGGGCTGATTGATGAGTGAGGGCCGTGGGTCGGGCCAAGTTGTTGGGTTGCGGCCTTGGGTCGGGCCAAATGGTTGGGGTGAGGCCTTGGGTCGGGCCAAATTGTTGGGTTGCGGCCTTAGGTTGGGCCAAATGGTTGGGGTGAGGCCTTGGGTCGGGCCAAATGGGTGGTGTGAGGCCTTGGGTCGGGCCAAATGGTTGGGGTGAGGCCTTGGGTCGGGCCAAATAGGTTGGTTGCGGCCTCGGGTCGGGCCAAATGGTTGGGTGCGGCCTTGGGTCGGGCCAAATAGTAGGTTGAGGCCTTGGGGTGGGCCGAATAGGTAGGTTGAGGCCTTAGGTCGGGCCGGTTAGGTAGGTGGAGGCCTGGGTCGGGTGAATAGGTAAACAAATGGTGTTAAAGAAAGGTGGATATAGGCGATATGTGGTTAAAAAGGGGCAAATGGTAAATAGGGGCAAAAAAATTGGGGAAAGTTGGCGAAAAACCGATGTCGATTCTACATGACCGATATCGGTTAAGGGACCGATACCGATTCATTAGGGCAAAATGAAACCAATATCGGTTATGGGCGAAAAACCTATAAAAAAAAAAAAAAATACGGATTATCATTGTCACTTTTGTCATTTGAAAACCAAATTGATTTGTCGACGTGGAGAGTTGAGATTGGAGGTTTTATTGAGTGAGGTGGAGCTATTTTCTTTGGAGGAGTGAGTTGTTTGCGGGCCCGAGTGAGGAGAAGGCAGCATTGATATTAATGATAGCGGTAGGGTATTACGCGTTACCGAGGGCGGATGGGGGAAGATTTCCAAAGGCATTGATGTGTGTTATTTGGGAGATGATAGAAAGGAACGTGACTTTTGCATGGGCACCTGCATATTTGGCAGAGCTATACAGGGGTCTATGGGCTTCAGAGTAGGCAAAATCACAGGACGATGCTGGATTGTTCATACTTATTACACTGTTGGGCCTATGAGCACATTATTTGTGTGCGACCAATAGGCCGACCCATCCAGTCAGGAGAGACCGGAGTACAAAGGTTGGGATTCAGACGATGGGTCCAAATAGAACAAGAGGCAAGATCTCAGGCCGTGACGGGTGACATTGAGTATTACAGGCAGGTATGGGAGAGGGTGACGATTTGAGATATGTTGGTGGCCTTACGGGAACTATATGGTAAAGTAAAATATAGCCGAGGAATTGAGGGTGTAGAGCGATTGAGGTGGATCGCAGGCACGAGCCAGTGAATATGAGAGGATTCCTATAGATGGCGTGCGGCGACAATTTGATTTGTGCAGATATACCTCAGCGATAGACCCTATATGAGGATCGATGCAGAGGCAAAGATTCTCACCTCCCCGGCCAACACCTCCGTAAGGGCTCAAGAGGTAGCAGCCCGATCGCAGGTAATGGATGCGTAAACGACAGAGGCCTATAGATTATGGTGGGTAGCAGAATCGTGAGGTGTACATGATCGTCCCGACATAGCGGTGATTACAGCAGAGAGGGATCATCTGCAGCGTTTGGTTCAACAGCTCCAAACACAGTGAATGAGACAAGAGGATTGTTAGTGGTCATGAGTCACGGGAGAGACTAGAGGCTGGAGTCATCCATGTGAGAGGGTGTATTCATATGTTACAGGAGAGATTGGAAGATCAATGGGCGTGACCAATAGCCATGGTACCTTTGAGGACGAGAGGCCTCGGCGAGAGGGGTCGACGATCACGATCATCACCTAGTTCGGGATGAGGCGTGAGGGTCTAAATAAATGTTAGCAAGGTATAAGAATAAATAAGAGTTCCACCTGCTTGTCGATGATAGAGAAGATGTATTTGTTTAACATCTAAATAAAATGAGATATGTATGTTGATTTGAGTTATAATAATAAGAATGTTTTCGTTGTGACTTTCGGTGTTTTGAAAAAGGATAAAGAGGAATGTGATTAAATAGAAATACACAAAAATATTTATATTTACCACACATGATAGTTTATGGTAGGGGATGGTCGAGCTAACCTTGGGAGATGCCATGTCTCCGAAGTGCGCTACATAGCCCATCGCACAAAGCAAGGAGGGGCCTCGGATCGATGTAGTTCTCCCTTATGATCGTGAGAGGTGAATTCAGGCAATTTGGTACGGTTTAGGCAATTGGTTGGTTGGTAAGAATATTGATATTAATATTGGTAAGGTAAGGTTGTTGGTGTCGGTAATGAATTGGTGATGTTGTAAAAAGGTATAAGGGAAGCGAAAGTGAGCCTACCCAAGTAGAAGGGAACCATGTCTTGATTAAGATCAACACACAATCCTAGATGCGAGGCAAAGCGGAAAGAGTGCTCCGTAGGTGAAAAGAGCTAAACAAACCACACAACGTAGAACGAGCTTGAAGCCCTAGGTACCGTGCATAGACGAGAAGTCAATAGGTGAAAAGAGTGGTATGATTACAACCTATCAGGTGTACGACACGTCCCTTGAGTTGAATAAATAGTGAGGTGAGGTGAATGGTATAGTTGAGGTACGGAGAACTCATTACAAAGTGAGTGTTCTGACGAAAGAGAACCTACCCTAAATAGACAAGTCCATGACTCAAAATTTCTTTTGAATGAGGCTTTTATTTTATTGAATGTAGACTGATCGATGTGGGAAGTCTATAAGGGATATTGATTGTATTATTCTTGAGGTCTTCACGAAGCTGATCAATGCGAGAAGCTTCTAATAAAGGCTGACTGTGTATAGCTGTCCTTCGAGGGAGCAGTCTATTTATAGTAGCAGATATGATTTTAGTGCATAGCTGTCCTTCGGGGGAGCAGTCTATATAGAATAGCAGCAATAATTTGGCATATAGCTGTCCTTCGAGGGAATAGTCTATATATAATTTAGATAGCTAGATGTTCTTTTGGCATGAAGCATCTAGTTTGGTAGGAAGTTTGACTCAAGAAAATCCCATAAGAAGGTGGTATTTTAATACTTTGAAGTCATGGACTAGACTAAAAAGGGGAAGGCATCATTTAGGTGAGGTGAGAATCAAACTATGTGAGCTTGATTTTTATTATGAGGTGTAGGAACTGAAGTGTATGTGGCAGAGATGAGCTCAAGGGACGAGCAAGAGGTAGATAAGAAGTGATATAACACTAAGTTCAACAAGAGAATGGTCGAAGATGCAAGGCGTTAAGGGGCTCAAGCTCAAAGTTTACCATTAAGCTTAAGCTAAACGATAAGTGCCCCGATCCATAAGTGTGAGTGATTATATAAGGCCCAATCCAATTGGGAGCAAATTTTCCACATTTTCTCTTTTCTAGTTTGGTTACATGTTGATTCTCTTTGAGGACAAGATCACCAACAAAAAGGTACGCTCATGAAGTCGCTTATCATAAGCACGCTTGATGCATTTTTGATAGATTTGAAGGTGATCAAGAGTCGTAAGACGACGTTCGTCAAGAAGCTCCAATTGGGCTAACCGCCTTGGCGTAAATCATCGTTGGTGAGAATATCCCAAGAGATATTCGAGGGAGGGTATTTGTATTTTGAGAGGCAAGACGGCCTCGGTACCATATACCAAAGAAAAAGGTGTAGCGTTAGTAGAGGTACGAATGCTAGTACGATAAGCCCAAAGGGCAAAGGGAATGTGATCGTGCCAATTTCTTCCGGATTCATCGACAACTTTCATGAGGATTTTGGTTAGGTTTTATTAGAAGATTCAGCTCACCATTGGCCTCGCAGATAATAAGGCGATGAAAACTAAGTTTGATACCAAAGTTGTCACAAAGGTCTTGTAACAACTTGTTTTTAAAGATTTACCATTATCTCGTTATTAGGCGATGAGGAATACCAAAACGACAGATAATGTGGTGGTTAATGAATTCGACAATTTTTCCTTTTTGATCGAAACGAGTGGAATGGCCTCCACCCATTTTGTGTAATACTCGGTGGCTGTGATTATCCATCGGTGACATTGTGAAGAGGACGGGTGAATCTCACCAATAAGGTCTAAACCCCATGTGAGAAAGGCCAAAGATCTCGTGCGCACTGTAGCGGATGGCGAGGAGTATGTCAAGGTTAGCATGTTGTTGACACACAACACAACGCTTAACATATTCGTAGAAATCGCATATGAGAGTAGGCCAATAATAACCTAGGCGAAGGATTCGCTTAGCCACGGCAAGGCAACTAAAATGTCCACCACAAATCCCATCATGGACTTGTTGGATGGTATAGGTGACCTCCGCGCCGGTTAGACAGCGAAGGAGGATACCATCAAAGCCACGTTTATAGAGGAGTCCCCCCATGACAACATAACGTGAAACACTTTTAAGAAAAGCACATTTACCGTTACTAGTAAGGTCAGGTGGGAGAACAGAGATTGTAAGATAGTCGTGGAACCGGTGGTACTGTATCCGCGAATTAGTAGACACAAAGTATTTATCATACAAACTACCGGGGTTGAGTAGGATGGGGAAAAAGTTGTTGGACCACGACGAATAATTCAGAGTCAGTTGATGAAGCTGGAATTTGTGAGGCTAAGCAAGCCATAGTATCCGCAAATTTGTTAGTGGAGCGGGGAATGGTTTGAATAGAATAGTGAGTAAATAAGGCTAGAAGTGAATCCACGTAGTGTTTGTACTTTTGAAGTTCCTCATTTTTTCATTGGTAGATGCCCATAACTTGATTGACTACCAATTGAGAGTCGCCAAAAATATTGATAGATTTGATACCTAAGTGTAATGCAACTTGAGACCCAGTGACAAGGCCCTCATATTCCGCCTGTATTATTAGTGAAGGGGAAATCAAGCCGAAATGAAAGAGGCAGAGGTTCAAAGGTGTCAAGAGGATGAGAACAATGCCGACTCCTCCGCCGCGCTGGCATTTAGATCCATCGAAGAAGAGGGTCATTTGATACGACTCTTCCCGAGTGAAAGAGTGGCGATGAGTTCGTGGGAATGTAAAATTGGTAAATTTTTTCCCCTGTAAAGGGGCTTCCGTAAGTTGGTCTGCGATGGTTTGTCCTTTGATTGATTTCTCGTGGACGAACTCAAGGTCGAGGTCGGCGAGGAGCATGAGCCATCGGGTGATGTGTTGGTTTAGATGAGGTTTGGCATACATGTAATGGATGGGGTCCGTATTAGTGATGACGGAATTTTTGTGATTCGTAAGGTAGTGTCGGATCTTGGTAGCCACGAATGATAGGGCTAGGCACAACTTTTCTACATGTGTATACCTAGTCTCATAATCCACCAAAGTACAACTTATATAATAAACGGCTTGTTCTCTATTTTCGTAGTCACGATGTGCAAGCATGGCCCCTACAAAGCATGGTCGGTGGCAAGGAAAGGTAAAGGTAGAAAGGGTTGTCGTCTTGAGGTGGGATAAGCACAGGTGGCTGTAAGAGATAAGTTTTGAGAGCCTCAAAGGCTTGGTGGCACTCTTCGCTCCATTGAAAATCAATGTCCTTTTAAGAAGGTGATGAAAAGGTTGACATCGATCCGAGAGTTGGGAGATGAAACGTCGGATAGATCGAGCTTACCTTGTAAACTACGAATTGTTTGAGATTGGTAGGTGAGGGCATTTCCACGATAGCTTTGACTTTAGATGGGTCGATCTCAATGCCACGCAAAGAGATGATAAAGCCAAGAAGTTTTCCAAAGGACACCAAAGACACATTTCTTTGGTCAAGATGAATAGAATATTACAACAAAGTGATCGAAAATAATGGTTAAAACATCGAGATGTTCATCTGCGATGTTTAGATTTTCCCGTAAGATCATCGCCATAATCCTCAAGGATAGTGTGCATAATGTCATGAAAATGTAAGTCATAGCTCGCCGATAGGTAGCACCAGATTCTTAAGGCCAAACGGCATGACACGATAATGAAGGTTCCCAAGGAGTTATGAAGGCGCTTTGTGTTGATCGGGCAGGGCAACCAAAATTTGGTCAGATCCTGAAAAGCCATCCATGAGAGAAAGCATCTCATGGCTTCTGTAGTGAGATCAACAAGTTGGTCAATACTAGGTAGGGGGAAGTCATCCTTAGGGCAAGCGAGGTTAAGATCCTAGAAATCCATGCATATCCGAAGTCCCCGTCGCTTTAGTGACAGGTACGATGTTAGAAATCCATTGAGGATAGTCAATAGGCAAAATGAAGGAAACAGAAAGGAGTCGTTGGAGCTCCTCTTTGACCAAGAGGGCAATGTGCGGATGCATTTTTCTCAATTTCTATTTAATTGGCTTGGATTCGGGTTTCAGGGTAATGTTATGGACAACAATGTCAGGATCAATTCCTGGCATGTCAGCGTAAGACCACGCGAAAGCTTGGTTGCGAGCACGGAGGAAAGCAAAGAAAGGTGACTTGTCTCGATGCGTTAAGGGATTGTCCGATCTTCACAATGTGAGGATCCTCCTCCATGTGGATGTTGATTTCTATAGTAGATTCTGCTCAAAGCATGGTTTGGGTTTCAGATGGTAAGGCTCATGAATATAAGAATCATCCGCATCAAGGTAAGTGAGGATGGAGTCATCATCCCGGCACTCAATAACGTTAATCAAGGGAAGTCCTCTTCGATACCATGTCCGGATATAGAAGGGGAATAGAAGAGGGGCCCTCATTATCGCGTTGATAAGTGAGGGGACCTAGGAAGATAGCATTTATGAAAAAAAAAAGTTAGGAGGGATAGATTCAGGATCTATCGACTCTGTGGGAGACGAAGGCAAAATGGGTGATGATGGTTTGGTAGGGGTAACGTCATCGTCTTCTAGAAGACAACCGATGCGATTTTCTCACAATGTAAGTGTTTCCGGAAATCCGAGACCACTACGATCATTATGTTTGTGTGTGGTGATGGGGATGAGCGTATGTCGGCCTTGTTCGTAAAGACCAAAACCAAAGCCTTTCCAAGCACAGCGAGTCAAGAAGGTGAGGGCGAAATGACGATTTGTCAAGTATTGAAAATCAGATTAGAAGGGAACCACACCAAGAGGGGGTTGTGGGTAATGGAGGATGCGCCAACACCCCATATGCGTTAGGTAGGTGTGGCAATGAGGTGGTCCGTAGGAGATTACTTCTCCCACACGACGACGGTCATAAGTAGGATGTGCATGTACCTGTCCATACTCCTTTGGGGTATGGAAAGAACTGACCTTATATAAGCGATACTCCCCCAGCGTAAGGTGTTGAAAAACATCTACTAAGGGGTCAGAGGTTGGGATGTTATCTCGGGAAAGGAAGTGGTTTTTGCGACGGTAGTTTCATCGCCAAGGCGTAGGTGCGTTTGAGGTGGGTGGTTGAGGCACAAGAAGAGGATGGTTGGGTTCGGTGGAACGGGTGTCTTGATTGGTACAAGCACATCATTTGGGCGGTATAACATATTGTAGGTTTTAAAGGGGGAGGATCAGCTTTTACGGTGTAGGACTTCCCCTCGTACTCAAATTTTATGCATCTATGTAATGTTGAGGGAACGCATCCCATGGCCCGGATCCAAGGATGACCCAGCAATATATTATATTGGAACTCTCCCTCAAGGACATAGAAGAGTTCGGGTAAAGTACATGGTCCTACCCGAATGTTGAGGATCACGGTGCCTAAGGTAGAGGTAATAGCATCATTAAATGACCGCAACATGATGGGGTTGGCACACATGCAACTGGAAGGGATATTCATTTGTTGGAAAGATTTTGAAGAGATGATATTTAGGCTGGTGCCCCCGTCAATCATAACATGACGTACCCGGATATCCCGAACGTACGCTGAGATAAAAAGAGCAGGGTCAGGATCTTCGGTACCAAAGTCGATAATTTCATCTTCGGAGAAACTGACAGCAGCGGCTTGCTGTACAGAGCCCGAAGTGGTTGGGGAGATAGGTTGTTTAGTGAGTGAGGCAACGTGATTGGGTGTCAGAATGGAGGCAACGGGAAGGGTTTCATTAGGTAAGACCTCGATCCCTTGAAGAATTTCAATGAGAGCTTGTCGATGAGATTCAGAAGTCTGAATGAGATCATATAGTGTCATTTTTACGGGTGATTGGTGAAGCTGTTTAATCATGGCTCGATGGGAAGCTCCATTAGAGACGCGTAGAATGTCGTGATGATGTGCGTGTACCATTAGAGTTGTTTAAGCGTGCCAAAATGTTTCACTCGGAATGTTTCATTCTTTTTAGAAACAGATAAGGGTTGGGGCTAGGAGGAATACCCGTAGAATGTCGAGATGATGTGCGCGTACCGTAGAGAAAGATCAGCCGATCTGCGAATAACTCCTTTTGTCTTGGAAGGATTACCTGCAAATAAGAAGTAAGACCACAAGATTTTGATTAAACAATAAATGAGGAAATCGCCTTGGGCCCAGAAATATAAAACTTCCTTTCAAAGGTGGTGGTTTCCTGCTAATATGAATTAACACAAAAGACTGTCAGAAGTATCAATTAAATTACTTCGTTGAACTAGGTAGGGAAAGGTGGTTATTGGTTATAGTTAGTATAATCGATGCGGTTGCCATCGTTAACCGTGGCGGTTACTAATGACCGATATCAGTAGAGTCCAAGATCTCGAAGGTTGGTTGTTTTGTGGGGTGGTGGTGTTGTTTGGTAGTTGTGTTATTTGTAGGGCTGTATATAGGTAATATTAGGAAATAGGGTGATGAGAGGTAGATGAATGACAGTTAGATGCAATGACACGTTGGGTAGTGGATCCAAGAATGGATTTGTGGGGACTTATGATTCAAAAAGTCGAAGAAATGTTATTAAAGAGGACATGCAAGATGTAACTTACTGATTATTCGCGGAGATGCAGGTCCAAGAGCTCTGATGGCAAAGGCAGAACTGAGGTAGGATGGTCTGGCACACAGCAGATCAAATCAGCTGAGTATCACGTTGGGGCTGCGGTATCTAGTTGCAGTCCTGGGCTTGCTCTCCTTTGCTGCTAACTCTCCTTGTCTCTTCACTTGTCTCTGCTCAGTCAAGTAAAGATCCGGGTTCTCTTGATCGCTCCTGATGCTCTTCTTGATTCAAAGAATCCTTTTCTCTGACCCAAAAATGAAATTCGATCCTTTGTTTTTGGTTTGGGGAGCCCATTTACAGGGAACCGATGGCGGTTACGTAACCGACGGCGGTCGAGTAGGAACCGGCATCGGTAAGGAAAAAGTAGGCTATTTTTAGTAAAATAGCCCACCTTCCCTGCTTTTCTCCCGAGAGATCAGTTGCGGGCTTGGTCAAATGACTAGAAGGTCAGTTTGTGTGCGTGCGAGCAAGGGGTCATTAGTTATGGGTGTAGGTGTGGACCAAGTTATGAGTTTTAATTAGGTTAGTTTAGGGTTAGGGCTAGGTCATGATGAAATGGCAAAATGAGGTGGCAGGTAAGGTGATGTGGATTTATCCATTACAAGGTAATTAATAAATAATTGTATAAGGTTTAGGTGATGAGGTTATATTGCGAGATGAGATGCGGGTCACAAGGGGTCGTAAGACACAAATTTGGTGTCTACACCAACCAATGGACTTTCAACTTCCCAGGATGGAGCAGAAACTTAGAATCATATAATAACACCATCTATATAGCTTCAAACTTCTTGTTTCTAATATTGCAATCATGCTAAGCCTTTTTCTTTTCCTTTTCTACTATTTGGCTCCATCGGGCAAGTGATCATCTCTCATCTAGTTTCATTATCTCCTTAATTCTTTCTTCCAACACTTGTTCATCTGCTAACCCTCCTGCACACACTATTCACAGAGAAGGCAACATAAATTCAAATGGAAAAATAGCTTCCATGCCAAACACCAATTGAAAAGGTGTGGCTTTGTTTAGTCTTTTATACGTTGTCCTGTAAGCCCATAATACTGTTGATACTTTGTCATCCCAATCAAGTCTTTCGACATCACAAATCTTGGTCAAGGTATGACTCGGTATTTTTTTAAATGCTTCAGTGGTTCCATTTTCTTGTGGGTGATAGGGCGTAGTCTTGTGATGAGCCACCATAAAATCAGACAATACGATCCTCATGGTCTCATTCAAGAAATGCGTACCCCTATCACTAGTCAGACTCAAAGGGCATCCATACCTCGTGATAATATTTTCCCACAAGAACCTTCGCTATTATCATTGCTACCATGAAATCTTTAGTTCAGGGCTGCCTCTACCCACCTTGTGAGATAATCTATGCAAATGATGACATAACATGACCCATCCTAAGGTCCTACAAAGTATATCACCCACTTTTCAAAAGTTTCGCACTAGGAATAGGTCACAAAGGCATTTCATCTCTCCTTCCTAGTTTTCCAATCCATTGACAATGGTCACACACTTTACAATAATATCTCGTAATCCTTGTATAAGGTTTCCCACCATAAACCCGCCATTAATATCTTGTGCGTGGTGGCATCACCGAATAATTCCCACCCGCACTTCTTCGTGTGCTTCCTCCATGATGGCCAAGAATTCACACTCTAAGACACACCTATGAAAAACTTCATCACATCCCAACTTGTATAAATCTCCACTAATTAACATGTAGGGCATGACACCTATGGCCAACTTCCTTTTTCCAATTCCTTCATTCCATCTCGGCGCCACACCTTCCTTTAATAATACTGTAATATCCTCTAAACTGAGGGCACGTGCTTTGTAAAATAAACATTGCGCATCCTGGAATTGCTTCCTCAATACTGCATGTCTCCCCCCTAAATCAATTCTTGACAGATGATTAGGCCCACAATTACTTTTCCCAGGTTTTAATACAATAGTAAATTCAAACTCTTGAAACAACAACACCCATCAATAGATGCACCCTTACAGAGCAGGCTTGTTTACTAAATACTTCAATGCCATGTGGTCGAGTGTAAAACACAATGGGTGTCTGCTAGCAGATATTGTCAAAAATGAAGAGCACGTAGATCATTGACAATGCCTCGCACTTGGTTGTGGTATAATTCTACTCTACTGGTGTCAGCTTCCTACTTGTAAAATAGAGAGGATGATCAACAATCCCTTCATCCTGTCTATGCAAGCACCTGCTCCAATGGCGGTCCCCGAGGCATCTACATGAACATGAAAGGGCTTGTCCTAAGAGGGAAACCATAAAATAAAAAGGTGCAGTAATAATCCTATCTTTTAATGTATCAAATGCCCTCTAATGTGCCTCTTCCCAATGGAAGGAACTTTTATGTTTAAGAAGCTCCCTAATAAAGTGCGGCGATTTTCGCATATCCCTTAATGAATTTTTTGTAATAGCCCGCATGCCCAAGGAATCCACACACTGTGCTCTAGCTAGTAGGCTCCCTTAACCCCACAATAACTACAAATTTAGCGGGATCTACCAACAAGCCCTCCTTACATATGATATGCCCTAATAAAGTCCCAAAGGGTGTAGAAAACAAACATTTCTTAATGTTGAGGGATATCCTCAACTACCTACACCTCTCAAACATTAACCTCAAATTGTCACAATGGTCTTTAACTAGACCATATATTGTCTAGTCATCCAAATAGACCTAAAGAAACTTATGGATGAAGTCTTGGAATGCTTGCACCACTATGCATGAAAAGATAGCAGGTGCATTCTTCAACCCAAAGGGCATGACCATATATGCAAAACTTCCCCACTCGGTGGCAAAATTTGTCTTCTCCTGGTCTTCCTTTGCAATCTGGACTTGGTGGTACCCTGAAAAATCCATCCATAAAGGAGTATATTTCGTGCCCAAAGTGACTCCTTCCAAAATTTCTTGATGAAGGGGTTGGAAATGGATCAATGACACAAACTACATTTAATTCCCTATAATCCACACAAATCCTAATCTTCCCATAGTTTTTGATGTTGATTACCATCAGACTTATCCACTTTGTTTCTTCGATCGCCTCAATGATCCCGAAGCTATCATTTTTTCTATCTCCTCCTTAACCTTCACGTGCAAATTGGGATTCGTCCAAAGAGGGCCTTTTCCCGACCGAGCACGCACCGTCCTTCAAATTTATCTTCATTTCCCCAAGAAGTGGTGAACGCTTTTGAGCTCATGATACCCGCGTGGAAATAAATCCAAATTCGCACATGCAGTAACAATGATTTTCAATACTTCCTTCTCTGTCCAGTAATCCCCAATAATATCTTCCTTAGGTTCTTCTTCTGAACCGATGTTAACTTTATTCATCTTTAAAGGCTCACGCTAGGCACGCACACGATAATATACACTATCCACTACCTCACGCATCCCTACAGAATGGCTAACATCTAAGATTTTTGATTCCTCTCCATCAATCACATATACCAACTTTCCCTTCTCTTTTTCCAAACATGCACGCTTAAGTTGTGACTCTTCTATTTCCTCAACTTCTTCAAAGCGTGCCACTACACCTCCGGTTCACCTAATAATTCAAACATCCTATTCTCCATCCCGGCACTATCCCCCATGGTAAGGTGCTTGATACCCTACAAGGCCTTATAAATCGATGGCTTGGTACTCTGATACTCAAAGTTTTGAATAAGGTCAGCCATGAGCTCTTTCCAATTCCTTGTCTGGTGGCATGTTTCCAAATGAATGTACCATGCACACGCATAACCCTGTAGTGTATAATACAACTTATGCACCCAGAGGGATGGTGGAAAAGCTTCTGCATCTTCTCTCTAGACCCATTCACACTCCTGGATATGGAAAGAGGCGGGATCCTTCCCATGGCAGTCCTTGATGATGGTGGGTACATTAATCCTAGAAAATCTGACAAAGAGAGAAATTCTTACCTCGCACCATTCTAAAAGGCTCTCCTAATGTGTGGCCCACCATCGAGATATTGTTCCAAATAAGTCATAACTTAACATCTCCTCCATTCCTTCTCATCCTTCCAATGAGCTTCTACCACCTGCAAAAATATCTCAGGGTAGGCTCCTCCTGAATACTTGGGCATTTATTTTCCTCCAAGGCACCTAACTATGCGCGCCTTTGTTACCTTGGTCACCGAACCTCTCAACTACCATCCCATTAATTCATAAGTTCCATGTGCCCAATTGTCACATGCCAAACTGGTGGTATCACTCACTGACTGAGCATCTTCAAATTGGATAACCTCATTAGTAGGGTGTATCATCTCAGGGTCTCTAATTGAGCACACATAAATCTTGTCCAAAACTTCTTCTCCCAATAGTTCAATATAGGGTATTGACTTTCCATCAACTAGAGGTATAATGACTCATTCATCGTTATTCTCAAAGCTGATGTACCCTTTGTTAAACCGAAGGTCCGCATTATTCTTGTAACACCAAGGGCACCCAAGTAGTGTTGGGAAATTTTCCACCTCGGTGAGCACCAAGACTTCAAAGTCCCCAGTAAACTTGGCTCCCTAGATAGTAATAGTTGCATCCTTCAAGACATCGATGGGCATTTCCTTAGTTTTTTTACCATATACAACACATTCGAAGATGGTTGTAATGTAGGTCTCACCATCTGATGACATGCATCCAAAGTTAGAACATTAACCTCCGCATCTATGTCAATGAGGATATTGTTGAGGAGCCATCCATCTATAACTACTTTCAACATAATCTCATTTTTGTAGTCGAGGCCGTGAGGGGAAGGTTCACGTGCAAGACCTTTCTCTCGCGCTCTTCTCTGGTGCATGGTACCTTCTCTCTTAACTAGGATCCTAGAAAAGGAATGATGTTCTCCTACTTTATCATTTACACACCTCCTTGACCTCATCCAGTCATCATTTTATGCCTTGACTCTCCTTCCTTGTTCCTCCCTCATGCATTTCTCCTTTAGACACTAGATCTCCCCTTGTAAGCATTGAATAACATCCATGATGTCTTGATATATCTCCTTTTGATGCATAGGGTCTGGATATTTTCCATGAATGACCTCCTCCCTCGTAACCAAGGTCTTTTATCTTGGTACCTCCTCTTGCGCATGTGGCTTATGCCCTTGTTGTTACCAAGACAAGCTCTAAAGCTTCATCCCATGTTACTCAGGGCATCCACTGTATGTCTTCCTTCTTAATACTAACCATCACAATGCCCTTTTCCTTTCGGTGCTTTTGATTCATATGCTCAAATAATTCCGAGAACTCCTCATACTTATGCTTCTTTCTACACCATGAGCACTGCAACAATTTCAGGCACTCACACTTGTAATGTTCTATAGATCCACAATTGAAACATGTTTTGCATGAGAACTCACTCCTTCCTCCTCTCGTGGTTACCTCGACCATGAAATTCTCCTCAAAAACCTCTTCCACACATGCCTCCATCTTTGCGCTCCTCATAACGGTGATCATCATTTTTAGAACCACTGACAATGCTGGTCTGGCGCACCCCATGATCAATGGCCTCATGGATCTGATCAATGAGCCTACAGTCCTTAGTATCATGGGTTGTGGAGGTGAATTTTTTTCAATAACAAGGTACATTCTTCCCGATCACATGCTATAAAAAGGAACATCTAGTTGCATCATGGTCCCCATGAGAGATCTCATAATCTACTATCACAACGTGTACCATCCTTTCGGGGGCAATAATCCTTAACGTGCCCCTCTATTTCACAATCTGTGGACTACAAACCACCTTTGTGAGTCTCATGGACCGAGTTCACGTGACAATTTTTCCAACCTGTCTAGCCATAGTAGCAATCTAAGCCTCCAAGAATAGGCTAACACTAGTATCAATACTACCAACAACCTTGGCACACAAGGCAACTTCTAGTGCTTCACGCGGGTCTATAAAAGTCTTATGTGACAAGGCCCTTTTAAAAGGGGTGATCAATCCTCCAAAAACCATTGTGCATACCGAGAAGGATGGATATCATATGATAATTTAGACAAGAGAGTTTTAAAGCACACATCGTACTCCCGCCCACTCTCTGTCATTCCTTGTTGAATCTCCTTCAAAGCGCTAATGATTTTATGTTCAAACTCAGAAATTGGAACTCTACCAAGAATGCATTCTTTAAGGCAAGATAGTCCACCACCATTTGATGAGGGTCATAATTTCTATACCAGCTATGTGTGTGCCCTTACAATGTGGTCGCGAACCCGACTAGAATTTCATTATGGTGTTGTGATACCCTTCGTGCGCCATAGCAGCTCACATTTGTAAACATGTTCCACTGCATCCTCAATGCCCATGTAATTTGGAAAATGTAGAGACATTTCAAAGAATACTTGAGGTGGTGGTGTGGTCCCTTTCCTCCCGAGCTTGATCCTTGGTTCCCAACAAGGTGTTTCCTCCGCCACCCGATCCACCAGTCCACCAAGTCTTAGGCCTCCAGAGACACCCAGATCCACCAAAACCATTGGGTCCAATAGGGCCTGTAGGAGCTGTGTTAAGCACCCCCATGGTCCCACTAAAAGCGTGTGTCGATGGTCCGTGATAGTACCCCACTACCACTACTTTATCCCGTACCACTCCCCGATGTGAGACCAAAATCTTGTATAATTGCCCCTTTTTCCAAAGACTCCTCTAAATACTTTGGAATATGTGCAGCCATAGAAGAAGGAAATGAACAATTATACCTCCTAGGCACGGATCTATCTCTTCCAATGATATCAATCTGGGTCAATAACAATTCTTCCGGATTGGGAAAACTAAGTGTCGAGCTAGGTCACCGGGTGGGTTTAGATATGCACCAATGACTCTCCTTTCTCCGTGCGATGAAATCTCACCAGAATTTGAAGGGTCTACCTCACTTGCTTGCCAAGATGGGGTAGCACAAACTTCTCAGGTTCCACATCCTCCATGTGAACCTAAAATTCTTCCCACAATGTTTGTCTCCATAGATCCATCACACTAACTGCCTCGCATCATCTATCAATCTCCCTTTCACACGCTTCACTATACTTGAGCTATCTCGCCATCTTCCCCACCCAATCTCCCTTACCGGTGCTCGAATGGTTTATCTCGGCCATTGGGAAAGCCTCTAAACTCATGGTAACCATCAATATCTTCATAGCTAGAGGAATAACATGTAGAAACGTTCCTCTAAGTTCTCGATAAATTCAAAATCAACAACCTCTGGACAAGAATAATCGAAATGGCATATTCCGAGTGTAACTAATCAATACTCCTCTCCACAAATGATCTACAAAGATGGGTCCACATCATATCTCGCTCTTGAAACCTTTGGTAGTCTTCTCCAATCCATACATGTGATCCATAACGCCAACTTGGTCTAGAAGTATAGGATGAAATCCATTCATATAGTTCTACCGGGAAGAAGCAATAGAAGACGGTCTTGTACATATCATGGTAGAGGTTCTCTTCTACACATCTACATGTATTAAACTCAGTCTAGTGTTGTATCTCTCCGAGAAAATTCATCCTCTCAGTGCTCTTGAACCATGATTCAACATTTTCAAATGTCAACCTCTCTCTCATTACTAATTACACATATCATGATGTATGTTATATCCCACTACAAATTTGAAAAGAGGTCCCAACAACGGAACCAAGATGTAGTCCGGTTTTACCCCATTATAAAAGGAAGGAACCCCATGCGTGGTGCCGGGCCTATCACCCAAAGAAAAGCCGAGCACTCACCCCAAGGCATGCGTGGGTACCGAGTCTCTCTTTTATGCAAGTTTAGCGGGAATCATCGTCTATGATTAGTGTAAGATTTTTTTAGGGGGAGGTTAAGACAAACAAGAACCATAGGGCACAGTAATGGCCTCTAGATCCTGCAGTCACCTCGGACCAAGTACTTTAATAGAATCCAAGATACATGCATTATGACAGAAATAATTATACAAGCATTCATACATATCATGAAAGGAAAGATAACTCATATGAGAGAAATGTGCATTAAAACCATTGATATCTATGTCTATATATAACATGTAACCTCATTATATTCATTGATTCATTACAGAGAGTCACAGAGAGAATACTGCATCATGTATATCATGGACGTATGTAACTAAGCTAAAATAAAAATAAAAATTACAACTCCATGCTTAGTGCATTCTTTTTGAATACAAATATCCCCTCATAGTAATTCTACAGAGCTCCGCTCACTCTCTAACCTACTATACCTCATACTTCTAGATCTATCTTTTACTCCATAAGAACTTGTATTTATAATTCTCCTATGCTACCAACTCACCTTCTAGTACCCTCGGATATGGCACCAAGTGTTGAATGTGGTCCTTTATGCAAGCATGCTCCTCAAGGCCCGAGTTTTCCACTCCATCTCATGATGATCTTCTATAAGATTCCATCTCGGGGCATTCTCTTTCTTAGGCACCTATCGCCAGTGGCATCTTATCCATGTGCAACTGATCATTATTTTTATGTGTTCTTCCTGGGTGCCCAAATTAACTAATTCCCAAGCCTCCTTTCACACATCACGTGAGCTATGTGCTTCCTTAACTCTTTCTTTCGAGCACTTTTTCCTTGTGCGCCTTTTCATAATCGGACCTTGCACACCCACATGCCTTCATACTTGGTTAATATTATAGGGTCCAACATCTATTATCAATAATGGTCTTTACTAACTACCGTCACTCCACTTGTCCTAGGTTTAACCCCTAGCCCTGGTTAGAAACATAATTTATGTTAGAAGACGCTCACAATGAATTAGGGTATATGGGCATACTCGGTTGGCCTAAGTCAACCAAATGTGCCAAGGTACCCGAGCTATTGAAAGCTACTACCTATCAAAATTATTCCACTAACTTGACCTAGACAGAAACTAATTTCAAGTCCTTATTTGTGTGTAGATCTAGATGATAAATGTAGAAGGGTGTTGCCACATGTCAACTGCATCGTTGTATTCTTGAGAAGACCCCTATCTTCTCGAGGGTACAACCCTGCAGCTTGGCATGTGCTAACATCCTACGAAACTTCCTCATCATGATGTACATACCCCAAGGAGGTTATTAATACATTATTAATTTGTATTATTACACTGATTACATCAACCCTGCTAAACCCTAATCCAACACTCCATAAGTTCTTGTTCTATACTTGAATCAATTCAGATTAAAGAACTTCCTTTAACTCATGATTGCTTTTAATATTCGTTTACTTAGTTTAACAAGTAGTTAACCAAAATAGGACAGCAATATCATTAGTTCCATCCAATGTAACTTAACCATTCAAAGAAGGTGTAACAACCAAATATTTTCAGCTATAGTAGACTTTATAGGGAAATGAAGTCTAATAATTTATGATCATATCACCATTCTTTAGATTACTTTCCTTTGAGTGAGGAAGAGTCTTCTTCTACATGATTATGTGTTAGGGTTTGTCAAACCCTTCATATCTTTCACATTCTCTATAGTTTTACTACATATTCAATACACATTCCATTACTATGTTAGAATTGTTTAGATAAAAATCATTATCTTATGCAACTTAACAAGCTGCAACTTATTAAGGGAGATTAAATTAATTCCCTTTATCTAACTTATCAAGTTTATCCGAATTAAGCATATAACATATATGAATAATATCATCAAGATAGGAATTCCATCTTCTTCATAAATACAAGATAATTTACACAACCAATACAAGTAAATCTCCAACATTCAATTCATCATTATAAACTTATTCATTTACAAGACTATGTATTTCAGGCATGTTGTATAACAAATAACCTCCATTCCAAAAAGAATACAACTTTTCTTTTTCAATACAATTCAAGAATGAATCAAAAATCTTTACATAAGGTTCATAATTAAATAAGCCCAATACAACATGAAAGTTCTTGTCTTCTTTAATCACTTATGATGTCCATCTACAAAATTTCTAGCACGGGTCAGTTCAATGAACTGAGCATGATAAGCACTAAGCATTAAAGTAAAGTGCATTCCACTAATTGTTTCATTAAACAACTCTACTTTAATGAAACAATTAATAAACATCATACAAATAATCATAAGTAATAACATCTAGAAAGAAGTACAATTAAGAAGATCTGAATTTACTTTTAAGAAAAGAACATATTATAATCTGCAACATCATAATTATATCACAAGACTTAATTGATCCTATCAATCACTTTAAACAGTCAACAAGTCTTGTCATTAAATTATTTCATAAATTCATAAGGATAGAAAGACACATTTAACTTTTTCCAATCTGCAAAGGAGTTAGTTACAACATATCTCATATTAGTATGTTTCATCTTTCCATACAGACAAAGAAGAAAATCAAATAACGAGAAGTTCAATCAATGAACTTATCAGTCAATAGAAAAAGGATCTCAAACCAACAAGGACCCAAACCATATTTCATTTCATTTATACTATGAAATGAAATACATTATCTAATACAAATTTAGAAATTATTAAGCTAGTTCCCAAAAGAGAACTCAACCCCGAATGCACAATCAAGGCATGCATACTTCCAATTTCCACTGAAAATTTACAAACTGATTACCTATTTCCATTCACCAAGCTCAAGTTCAGATTCAATTCTCAAAATGAAATTCACAACACTCTCTAAATAGCATACTATCCCCAAGAGATCCTATTCACTTCTCTAACTAAAACTCAGAGATTCGTTCAAAGAGCCCAACAAGGAAGAGAAATACGCAATAGTGCAAGATAGACAAGGGTCAATAAAACTCACAGACCCAAGGACTGAATTTCCAAGCATTCCGAATAGGGATACTATATCCCTTCATACTACACTAGTATACAGGGTTTAAATTCAACATTCAGATGAAACCCACGAATCGGATGAAAGGTCAAAAGAGAGTAAGGAACTAAACAATTCGTCAAAGACAAATACTGTCCCAACTTCTTCCAACACGACTAAATAGAATCACCACAAGATTCTCGAGTTCCATTAAAAGCTTATGATAGGTAAGAATTTTCTCAACATCAAAGATAGAAAGGAAGTAAGTAATTCATTCCATAAACCTCTACAACTGATACGATTGTCCCATAATAGAATGTAGTTCCAGTTCCATTTATTTCTATGAACAAAACAATCAAGTTTTCCCACAAGACACGGGTATGCTCAGAGCTAGAGATGAATAGAATACACTCCTTAATTCACATGCCCTGTCAAGTTTGAGAACATAGTGTAGTCTAAAAGGTAGAAGTAATACAACCATTCCTTCTCAAAATCAAAACAAAGGAGACCTCAAAAGAAGTTACACGGTCTACTTTGACCAAACAAAACTCACAAGACCCCTTCCATCAAACAATATTAAATGAGACTGAAGTTTTACAATCCATAATACCCCCTAAACTCCAACTCAGAATACCTATAAATATTCAACACGTTGATTCCAAATACATAATCAAAATAACCAACAATGGAATACCTGCACTGCAGTCAAATACGAGCTTCGAACACAAGTTCTAACAACACAAGCTCAAATACGAGTTTAAAACGAAACCCATGGCCCTAATAAAAGCTCAGAATAAACACCAACACTCTATTATGGGTTCAAGCCTTTCATTTCCCTAAGGAAGAATAAAACTTTAGTTCAGAGCTTAAGTACAGGGCACAACACAACAACTCAACAACAAGTTCAAGTATTCATAAGAACTATATACAAGTACAGTTGTTGAATACAAAGATTCAACCAAGGTTCAAAACTTCAATAAGTTCCAACACATTCCAAAACAAACACAAGGTCCCAATAAAACTAAAACAAATTTCAAGCTTCAATACAAGTTTAGAACCACTACGGAGCTCCACTTCAAGCTCTCGAAACACAAGACTAAACAAAGATTCAGAACCGAACAAGCAACAAGCCCATTCAATCAACATTAGTCTCAAATGATAGAAACAAAGCTTCAATACAAATTCAAACTTCAAGTACAAGTTACAGAGTTTCAATACAATTCACATGAAAACCTCTAATAACCAGTACAGAGAAAGTTCCCAAAACTACCAATAATAGCAAAGGATTCACATTCCAAAACCCACATAGATTTCATGAATACATGCAAGTAAATAACTAGACACATCATGAAAATATAAATTTCTAGTGAGTAGAATTGTTTTAATGAATCATTTAGAAGAAAGTAAGAAATCTTAATGGGTAGAGCCTATCATGCCTGATAGTGCCTCTACCAATTCGAAGAAGATTTCCAGCTGAGTTTCCAATACTCCTTCTCCAAGCAAGATCAAACAACCATAATATTTTTCCACAATACCTCTTATAAATTCCTTGAACTGAAAATAGATCTAAGAATTGAAAAATAGCCACTAAGTGGAGATCAAACTGCTAGTTTGAAAAACCAGCTAGCTCCATTAGAAGCAAAATTCATGATGCATGCAAAACAAAACAACCCCAAACAAATATGCCAGCGTGCCTTCCAAGACACCTTACTCACCAAAACTAAGGAAAATTAATGCCATTAAATTACATATTCCCATTATCTCTCCTTGCCATTGCCATCCAAAGTTGGTGAGACTAAGTTTAACTTCCACTTGCATTTCCAAACTTAGTGATACCTCCACGTAGGTTCCTCCAAATTTCACTAGCCCCTACCAAAACTAGCAATACTTACATGCATAAAAACCAAATCAAAATCAAATCAAATCTCATTAAAATCTTAGGAACCACCACTTAGCTCCCACTTTCCAATGACCCATAGGTTCCCTTTCATATCCCATTAGTTTAGGATAGATAGAATTTGCTTAGGTTAGATCTTAGGTTAATTTAAAATATATAACCTTAGGATATAACCTTCAAACAATAGATTGTCACCTTAGGTTAGGTTTAGTTTAACCAAATACAATAGGTTAGAAATAACTTAGAATCCCTTAGGTTATTTCCTCATGCTATCTTAGTATTACAACTTAGATTAGGTTGTCATCCCATGTAGAGTGGCGTAGGAAGAGTTAGGAAGAATTTACCTGAGTCTCGAATCTATTAGAATAGACCTTATAGATATAGGACACATTAAAATATCTCTTTCTCAAGAATCCTAAAGTAGGTTTCCTTTCCCTTAATGCCATTAAGCGCCTGCAAGGGTCAATCAAGAAGAGCCAAGCACAACACAAAAAAAATGTAGGCACGGTATTTCGAGATAGTAAAGAATTTGCAATAAACACAAGTTCAGTCTATTAAGTCTCTTAATCAATGAATGTTAGTTTTTCATTCAGTTTAGATAAGAATATTTAAAACATACCTTGGATCAATGGAATTTATCCAAGGATGAGTCCAATTGCAAAGGATAAGTTTGCAACCATTCAAACCAGATTACAACTTACTCATAAGAAGTGAAATAGATTATTGCAAGCAACAACATACCAGCCCTACAATCAAAGAGTAGAAATGATTTATCCATATCAAGCATGATCTTCAAGTAGTCAAAAGAACACATCTTTATCAAGAAAATCACATGTCAACACTTGAAATGCAAAGGAGGAATATAACAATTGTCAAGGGTGTTACATGCTTCCCTCCTAAAAAGAATCATCGTCCCGATGATTATCTCATTTTAATCATTGCATTTAGGATAATCAATTTTTTATTCACTTTCTTAACATATGTTTGCAACAATATCCATATTTTAAGTTTCATAAATCAACATTACATAGTTGTTTATTCAAAACAAATAAATATCTACCCAAAACTGGCATACTTATTATATTATAAAGATAAAATCACAATTTTTTTATCAGTCAACAAAATCAATTCTGTTCAAATAGATATGGAAAAGTAGTTTTCATATCATCTAGGTTTTCCAAGTTGCACTTTCTTCATTAAACTAGTCCCATTGGACCTTGCATTGACTTATCTCATGATTTCTCAAATGCAACCTGAGTTTCAAGCACTCGTATGGGTTTAACCACAATTATTCCTGGGTCTTGGACCTACAAGGAATTCCAATTTAACACATGTGATAAATCTAAAATGTATTTCTTAAGCAAAGAAATATGGAAAACATCATGCATTCATGATAAAGTAGGAGGTAATGCTAAGTGGTAAGCTACAAGGTTGATTACTTCAACTATCTCAAAAGGTCCCACATAACATGGTGATAACTTGGCAGCCTTGCCAAAAGTTATAGATCTCTTTTTCAGTTTGACCAAAGAAAGACTTTCTCACCAAGTTCAAATTTCCTATCTACCCACTTTAAATCAGCATAACTCTTTTTTCTATCTACTGCTTCTTTCAAGCGCTCATGAATCAATTTAACTTGTTGTTCCATTTCAGTAAGAATTTCAGGTCCAATTACCTCTCTATCCTCCATGTTGTCCCAACTAATAGGGGTTCTACATTTTCTTCCATATAATGCTTCAAAAGGTGCCATCTTAAGAGAGGCATGATATGTATTATTATATGCAAACTCAACTAGTGGAAGGTACTCTTCCCACTTATACTATTGATCCATACAATACATTCATAACATATCCTCTAAAACTTGATTAACTCTTTTCAGTCTATCCATCCATTTCCGGATGATACATAACTGAAATTTAGCTTAGTTCCTAGAGCTGCATTAAGCGTTTTCCAAAATCTTGACGTCATTCTAGGATCTCTATCTGAAATGATTAATTCAGGTACTCCATGTAATATGAAAATTTCATGTACAAATATTTTAGCTAACACAGGAGAATCATCCTTTGATTAACAATAAAATGTGCTACCTTTGTTAGTTTATCCACAAGCACTAAAATAACATCATGTTTATTTCTTGACATACGAAACCCTTGTACAAAGTCCATGCTTATCACTTACCATTTGTATTGTGGTATGCTATGAGGATACATTAAACTGGCTGGGTGCATATGTTCCACTTTAACACGTTGACATTTAAGGAAATGTGTCACAAAGTCTATAACATCCTTTTTCATTCCCTTCCAAGAAATATTGTTGTTTTATATCAGCAAGAATTTTTGTAATACCAGGGTGTCTAGAAAAAGGTGAGTTGTGAATTCTACTAACAATTTCTTTCTCAAATCATTTAGTGAAGGTACAAATACTCTGTTTTCAAATCGTAAGATTCCTTCATTATCGAAGTGAAAACCTTTATACCTTGAATCACTAGGATCTGCAGCAAGCGTTGTCTTTACTTGCTGAAAATAAGAATCAGATTCCATAACACTTTTTACTTCATCCTTAAATTGAGTTCTCAATGTTATAAGAGCAGTAAATGTGCTTCCTACGACTTAGAGCATTAGCCACTCTATTTTCTTTACCCTTGATATAATTGATGTCAAAATCATATTGAGACAAAAACTCTAACCACCTTCGTTGTCTTGCATTAAGATTTTGAAGTGAAGATATACTTCAGCCCAAGATGATCAATTTTCAATTCAAAAGGTTTACCAAGCAGGTAATGCCTCCAAACTTGTAGTGCATGAACAATGGAAGCAAGCTCTAAATCATGTGGAGAATAATTCAACTCATGTAACTTTAGTTTTCTACTTTCATAAGCTATGACATGACCATTTTGTAACAAAATACCTCTAGACCTTCACCAGATGCATGCATCGCTTACCACCATAAAATCTCCATTAGGATCTGGTACTGCAAGAATAGGTGTTGAAGTTAAATGTTCCTTCAAAGTTTTGAATGCAATTTCACATTTCTCATTCCAAACAAACTTTTTATCCTTCTTCTGTAAAGAAGTTATTGGTGCAACCACCTTAGAGAAATCTTTTACAAATTTTCTATAGTAGCCAACAAGTCCCATGAAGCTTCTAACTTCATGTACATTCTTGGGTGCAAGCCACTCAGTTATAGCTACAATTTTTTAAGGATCTACAGAAATTCCATTCTTACTTATCACATGTCCCAAATAGTGTACTTTTGTGTCATAGAAAGAACATTTAGACAACTTACCAAATAACCATCTCTTTCTTAATATTTCCAAAACTATCTTCAAATGCTCATGGTGTTCCTCAATACTTTTAGAATATATGAGAATGTTGTCCAAGAATACAAGCACAAATTTTTCCAAGTATTCTTGAAAGATATTATTCATTAAATTCATAAATTTTGTAGGTGCATTAGTTAATCCAAAAGGTAAAACCGTGAACTCATAATGTCCATACCTTGTTTTGAAAGTTGTTTTATGAATATCCTCATCCTTAATCCACAATTGATGATATCCAAATCGAAGATCTATCTTAGAATATACCGATGCTCCATGCATCTAATCAAATAAATCATCAATCCTAGGGAGTGGGTATCTATTCTTGATTGTTTCTTTGTTTAACATTCTGTAATCAATGCACAATCTAAGTGTTCCATCCTTTTTTTCAAAAATTATAGGTGCTCCCCAAGGTGAAACACTTGGTCTAATCAAACATTTAGACAAAATTTCTTACAAATGAGCCTTAAGCTCTACTAATTCTATAGTAGTCATTCGATATGGTGCTTTAGAAATAGGTTCAATTCCAGGCTTGATCTCAATCTTGAAATCAAACTCCTTTTGGGTGGAAGACCTAGCAATTCCTCTAGAAATACGTCACTGAAGTCTCATAATAGTGGATATCATTCCATAACATCATTTTCTCTTCATTTGTTTCAACAATTTTCACTACATATAAGGTACAACCTTTATTTTTGGCCTTTTTAAGTTGCATAGTTGACAATTTTCTAACAAAAATCTCACGTTTCACACCCTAAATCTCTGTTGTTTTTTCTGTAGGTCATCTAAACAACTAATGTGTTTTTCAAAACAGTCCACTTTAGCCTTATGTTCTGCTAACCAATTAACACCTATGATTACATCATAAGACCCCAAAGGTGCAACATAAAGATCAACTTTAGTGGAAAAGTTAGGTAAATCAAGGATTGCTCCAAAAAGACACATACTAACTGTATGAACAACATTGTTTCCATACTATACAGTCCATGTTTTATCCATGTTTCCATATTTTCTTTTTAATTTTGATGCTAATTTACTAGAAATAAAACATTCAAAGTAGCTCCAGTATCAAAAAATAGTTATAGGTAAACCAAATAACTTACCCGGAACTTCTATAGGCATGGCCTATTTCTCAGCCTGCTTGTCAGCTACTGCAATGTGTATCTTGTGTTGCTGATTATGATCATCCTTTTCAAAGGGAATTGATTTTTGTAATGATATTTACCACAATTATAACAGCCTCCTACAGGTCCCTTCCTAGGCTCAAGTTTATTTCCAGCCTTAGAGTTATCATTTTGACCCCCATAGGACTTTTATCCATTATTATTGTTCTTAGAAATTTGTTCTATGCATTACCAATAAACTTGTTTGTTGCTTCTTTCTTATTAGTATCAGATGAAAACTTACTTTTCATTCTAAATTTCTTCCATGGTCCTTTCTTAGGTACAAGAGATGATGAAGAGGAGTTGGGATCTTTCTTCCTTACTTCCTCCTTATGAGTAGAAATTTCCTTTAATTTCTGTTCCTGCCTTATGGATTTTTCAAAACCCCTTCCATCATGGTTGGCTGTGAACATCCACCTCTCCTCCTATAACAAGATTCAATCCCATGATGAATTTATGTATCTTGAACTTCTCATCACTTTGGTACTAAGGTATGTACTTAAGAAGTTTTGTAAACCACTCCCAGTACTTATTTATAGTTAGCTTTCCTTGAGCTAAGTTCTGAAATTTAGTCATTTTCTGATCATAATAAAGTTGTGGCAGCCAACATTTCCTAAAGTAACCTTTAAATTGATCCCATGTGATATTAGTTTCATCAATATTTAACTCATCCTTACGGTTGTCCCACCATGAAGATGCTTCATGAGAAAGTTGATATGCTCCCATATCACCTTTGTTTCTTCTGAGAAATTCCTTATTGCAAAGTATTTCTCCATTTCATTGAGCCAATTCTCAGCCCCATCTCCTAATGTGGTGCCATCAAACTTGGGTGGACTTATCCTTTTTATATCATTAGTGAGTTCAGCTGCCAGCCTAGCCTTTTTTTTCTCAAGGATGAACATGTATGTTCACATTGTTATTATCAACACCTACATTGGCGTTGTCCCCAAGAGGTGGCTGATTGTTGTTATCAGCATCTTCTTCCTCCTCATTTCCCATTACTTTTGTTTAAGTATAGCCAAACAATCTCTTGTGTCCAACAGGGTAGCAAGGATCTCATCTAGTTTCTAGGTAGTTACTACTCCTTCCTTAGGCGGAGGGTTATTTGCAACATTTCCTCTTGTTCTAACCATTTTTATTACAAGAAAATTTAAGTTTCATTAGATTATGGACACAATAGGTCCAAGAGCTACAACCTTCAGCTCTGATACCAAGATGTAACATTCCCATTTTAAGACTTTAGAAATAAGGGAATTTTTTTACATAATGTTCTCTGTTCTAAATAAAGCATTATTTAGAACAAACATTCCATGCCAATCAATCTCAAACAAATAACCATATGCAGTTGTAAATGACTTGGTGATCCATCGATCTATTCATTTCATAACTCGGTAATCTACCAATCTATTTATTTCATAACTCAGTAATCTACCGATCTATTTATTTCATAACTCGGTGATCTACCAATCTATTTATGTTAACTTTAAGTATTGAATACTTATCATATACTTTGTATACTTGGTTTTCCTACCCTAAACCAGGTATTGAGTGATCTTTTTAAAGAACATATCTGAATATTTGTTACCAATATTCATCTGATATCACGTTGCTTTAAACTAGGTGACATAAGACAACGCAAACAAGCAACTTACGATACTTTGGCCAAATATTTTCAACATATTGTTTATGTCACTATTCCTAGATGACATATTCATCATTTCGGAATACATCCTTCACCTAACTCCTTTGTTATCAAGAATGGTCTTTACTAACTACCATCAGTCCACTTGTCTCAGGTTTAACCCTAGCCCTGGTTAGAAACATAATTTATTATAGGAAGACACTCACAATGACTTAGGGTATATGGGCATACTCGGTTGACCTAAGTCAACCGGATGTGCCAAGGTACCCTGAGCCATTGAAAGCTACTACCTATCCTAAATATGCCACTAACTTGACCTAGAGAGAAACTAAGTTCAAGTCCTTATTTGTGTGTAGATCTAGATGATCAATGTAGAAGGGTGTTGCCACATGTCAACTGCATCGTTGTATTCTCGAGAAGACCCCTATCTTCTCAAGGGTACAACCCTGTAGTTGGCATGTGCCAACATCCTACAAAAACTACCTCATCATGATGTACATACCCCAAGGAGGTTATTAATACATTATTAATTTGGATTATTACACCGATTACAACAACCCTGCTAAACCCTAATCCAACACTCCATAAGTTCTTGTTCTATACTTGAATCAATTAAGCATTAAAGAACTTCCTTTAACTCATGATTGCTTTTAATGTTTGTTTACTTAGTTTAACAAGTAGTTAACCAAAATAGGACAACAATATCATAAGTTCCATTCAATGTAACTTAACCATTCAAAGAAGGTGTAACAACCAAATAGGTTCAGCTATAGTAGACTTTATAGGGAAATGAAGTCTAATGATTTACGATCATATCACCATTCTTTAGATTACATTCCTTTGAGTGAGGAAGAGTCTTCCTCTACATGATTATGTGTTAGGGTTTGTCAAACCCTTCATATCTTTCACATTCTCTATAGTTTTACTACATATTCAATACACATTCCATTACTATGTTAGAATTGTTTAGATAAAAATCGTTATCTTATGCAACTTAACAAGTTGCAACTTATTAAGGGAGATTAAACTAATTCCCTTTATCTAACTTATCAAGTTTATCCAAATTAAGCATATAACAGATATGAATAATATCATCAAGATAGGAATTCCATCTTCTTCATAAATACAAGATAATTTACACAACCAATACAAGTAAATCTCTAACATTCAATTCATCATTATAAACTTATTCATTTACAAGACTATGTATTTTAGGCATGTTGTATAACAAACAACCTCCATTTCAAAAAGAATACAACTTTTCTTTTTCAATACAATTCAAGAATGAATCAAAACTCTTTACATAAGGTTCATAATTAAATAATCCCAATACAACATGAAAGTTATTGTCTTCTTTAATCACTTACGATGTCCATCTGCAAAATTGCTAGCACGGGTCAGTTCAATGAACTGAGCATGATAAGCACTAAGCATTAAAGTAAAGTGCATTCCACTAATTGTTTCATTAAAAAACTCTGCTTTAATGAAACAATTAATAAACATCATACAAATAATCATAAGTAATAACATCCATAAAGAAGTACAATTAAGAATATCTAAATTTACTTTTAATAAAAGAACATATTATAATCTGCAACATTAGAATTATATCACAAGACTTAATTGATCCTATCAATCACTTTAAACAGTCAACAAGTCTTGTCATTAAATTATTTCATAAATTCATAAGGATAGAAAGACACATTTAAATTTTTCCAATCTGCAAAGGAGTTAGTTACAACATATCTCATATTAGTATGTTTCATCTTTCCATACATAAAAAAAGAAGAGAATCAAATAATGAGAAGTTCAATCAATGAACTTATCAGTCAATGAAAAAGGATCTCAAACCAACAAGGACCCAAACCATATTTCATTTCATTTATACTATGAAATGAAATCCATTATCTAATACAAACTTAGAAATTCTTAAGCTAGTTCCCAAAAGAGAACTCAAAACCGAATGCACAAGTCAAAGCATGCATACTTCCAATTTCCACTGAAAATTTACAAACTGATTACCTATTTCCATTCACCAAGCTCAAGTTCAGATTCAATTCTCAAAATGAAATTCACAACACTATCTCTAAACAACATATTGTCCCCAAGAGATCCTATTCACTTCTCTGACTAAAACTCAGAGATTCATTCAAAGAGCCCAACAAGGAAGAGAAATACGCAATAGTGCAAGATAGACAAGGGTCAATAAAACTCACAGACCCAAGGACTGAATTTCCAAGCATTCGAACAGGGATATTGTATCCCTTCATACTACACTAGTATACAGGGTTTAAATTCAACATTCAGATGAAACCCATGAATCAGATGAAAGGTCAGAAGAGAGTAAGGAACTAAACAATTCATCAAAGACAAATATTGTCCCAACTTCTTCCAACATGACTAAACAGAATCACCACAAGATTCTCGAGTTCCATTAAAATCTTATGATAGGTAAGAATTTTATCAACATCAAAGACAGAAAGGAAGTAAGTAATTCATTCCATAAACCTCTACAACTGATACGACTATCCCATAATAGAATGTAGTTCTAGTTCCATTTATTTCTATGAACAAAACAGTCAAGTTTTCCCACAAGACATGGGTACACTCAGAGAAGAGATGAATAGAATACACTCCTGAATTCACATGCCCCATCAAGTTCGAGAACAATGCAGTCTAAAAGGAAGAAGTAATACAACCATTCCTTCTCAAAATCAAAACAAAGGAGACCTAAAAGAAGTTACATGGTCTACTTTGACCAAACAAAACTCACAAGACCCCTTCCATCAGACAGTATTAAATGAGACTAAAGTTTTACAATCCATAATACCCCTAAACTCTAGCTCAGAATACCTGTAAATATTCAACACATCGATTCCAAATACAGAATCAAAACAACCAACAATGGAATACCTGCACTGCATCAAATACAAGCTTTGAACACAAGTTCTAACAACACAAGCTCAAATACAAGTTTATAATGAAACCCATGACCTTAATAAAAGCTCAGAATAAACACCAATACTCTATTATGGGTTCAAGCCTTATGTTTCCCTAAGGAAGAATAAAACTTCAGTTCAAAGCTTAAGTATAGGGCACAACGCAACAACTCAACAACAAGTTCAGTATTCATAAGAAACTATATACAAGTACAGTTGTTGAATATGAAGATTCAACTAGGTTTAAAACTTCAATAAGTTCCAACATAGTCCAAAACAAACACAAGGTCCCAATAAAGCTAAAACAAATTTTGAGCTTCAATACAAGTTTAGAACCACTACGGAGATCCATTTCAAGCTCTCGAAACACAAGACTAAACAAAGATTAAGAGCTGAACAAATAACAAGCCTATTCAATCAACATTAGTCTCAAATGATAGAAACAAAGCTTCAATAAAAATTCAGACTTCAAGTACAAGTTATAGAGTTTCAATACAATTCGCATGAAAACCTCTAACAACCAATATAGAGAAAGTTCCCAAAAATTGCCAATAACAACAAAGGATTCACATTCCAAAACCCACATAATTTCATGAATACATGCAAGTAAATAACCAGATACATCATGCAAATATAAATTTCCAGTGAGTAGAATTGTTTTAATGAATCATTTAGAAGAAAGAAATAAATCTTAATGGGTAGAGCCTATCATGCCTGATAGTGCCTTTGCCGATTTGAAGAAGACTTCCACCTGAGTTTCCAATACTTCTTCTCCAAGAAAGATCAAAAACCATAATATTTTTCCAAAATTCCTCTTATACATTCTCAAAATGAAAATAGATCTAAGAATTCAAAAATAGCCACTAAGTGGAGATCAAACTGCTAGTTTGAAAAACCAGCTAGCTCCATGTAAAGCAAAAATTGGGAAGCATGCAAAACAAAACAACCCCAAAGAAATGCACCAAACATGCCTTCCAAGACATCTAGCTTTCCAAAACTAAGGTGAATAAATGCCATTAAATTTCATATTCCCACCTATCTCTCCTTTCCACCACCATCCAAAGTTTGTGAGATGAAGTTTAACTTCCACTTGCATTTCCAAACTTAGTGATACCTCCACGTAGGTTCCTCAAAATTTCACTAGCCCCTACCAAACTGGCAGTACTTACATGCATTAAAACCAAATCAAAATCAAAATCAAATCTCATTAAAATCTTAGGAACCACCACTTAGCTCCCACTTTCCAATCGACCCATAGGTTCCCTTTCATATCCATTAGTTTAGGATAGATAGAATTTGCTTAGGTTAGATCTTAGGTTAATTTACAATATATAACCTTAGGATATAACCTTCAAACAATAGATTTTCACCTTAGGTTAGGTTTTAGTTTATCCAAATACAATAGGTTAGAAATAACTTAGAATCCCTTAGGTTATTTCCCTCATGCTATCTTAGTATTACAACTTATATTAGGTTGTCATCCCACGTAGAGTGGCGTAGGAAGAGTTAGGTAGAATTTACCTGAGTCTTGAATCTATTAGAATAGACCTTATAAATATAGGACACATTAAAATCTCTCTTTCTCAAGAATCCTGAAGCAGGTTTCCCTGTCCCTTAACACCATTAAGTTCCTGCAAGGGTCAATCAAGAAGAGTCGAGCACAACACAAAACAAAATGCAGGCATGGTCTTTCGAGATAGTAAAGAATTTACAACAAACACAAGTTCATTTCGTTAAGTCTCTTAATCAATGAATGTCAGTTTTTCATTCAGTTTAGATAAGAATATTTAAAACATACCTTGGATCAATGGAATTGATCCAAGGATGAGTCCAATTGCAAAGGATAAGTTTGCAACCATTCAAACCAGATTACAACTTACTCATAAGAAGTGAAATAGATTGTTGCAAGCAACAACATACCAACCCTACAATCAAAGAGAAGAAATGATTTATCCATATCAAGCATGATCTTCAACAGTCAAAATAACACATCTTTATCAATAAAATCACATTTCAACACTTGAAATGCAAAGGAGGAATATAACAATTGTCAAGGGTGTTATAACATGTTAGATGATTTGTGTTCCCCGAACCCGAACCCCGACATGTTAGTGGATACCTTTGATCAAGTGTTTAGGTCCCGATTGCATGTTGAAATATGTAGTTAACCATCCTTCTCTAAATTCAATGCAATTAATTCTAGTCTCAAAGTAGGTGGTGCACACATGTCAGCCTATTTGTAATTAATGTCGATTATTTATAAATAGAGGAATATTTCCACATCATTTTTACCTTTCAACTCCCTCCACCGTTCAGATATCCATTCTACTTTCGCACTCCCGTAACCCAATTCGTGTTATCTTGGAATTTTCATTGATTTCTCATGGATTTAAAAGTGTTTTTCATCTTGTGGTTAGTGAATCTTCCTCTCGGTTTTTCTTTTTTAATTTTAGGTCATGTCTTGGTTTACATTTGGTTGGAATGGGTTTTTATGCTTTTTTTTTCTTCTCTTTCCGGTTTGTTATTTTTATTTATCAAACGAGAGTGGGAATATTTTTAGATTCTTTACTTGTTCATTTTTGATATGCACTTCAAGATAATAAATTCAAAAAAATCACTCAAGGAATTTGTGCCTAAAAATTTTATTTCTGGTTTCACACATGTCAAAGTAGGTGATTTATCCGGTCAATGTTTCAGATTTTTACCCTTGCTAAACAAGCTCAGTTTCTATAGTGTTTCAGAATTTTGCACCTAATGAGAAAGTCATAACATCCAAATTTTTCCAGATTTCCTAAGGTACAAAACAACGATCAAGTTTTAATTAATTATTTATTTTTTCCTAGGTGCTTGATAAGGCTACTTCTCGACTAACTATTGTAATTTCAGGGTACTTTACATGGTGAAATACCTAAATCTCTTCCAAGGCTTCTAGGTGGCTTTGTAGATTTATTTTTCAAGTTATTCATGGCTCATTCTGGAAAAGGAAAGGGGAAGAAGGAAGGACCTAAAGAAATTAAGTACAAGTATCGGGGTGTTGTGCCCCCTTCTAACATTGACTCAAATTTTGATATTAGAGATACATAATTAGGGCATGAAGACATAGATGAATTTTGGGGTAGAGTGAAAATTTATTCATAGACTTCATGGATGGAATCTCTCTATGCAAGTGGACTACCTTTGGTTTCTACTTTTCTTCTTTCTTCCTAGTGTCCCGAGTTTATTCTTGCATGTGTCGGTCATTATGACTCTATATCGAGGTCAATACAAAATAAAGTGGGAGAAGTGGTCATTAAGATAGATACCGATTATTTTGATGAACTCCTTAAGCTTCCCAATTTTGATGAATATGTCAGAAAACCCTCAATCAACTCAATAATCTAGGTATGGTGACTTGGATAATTGTGTTGAACATGTGTACAAAAATTTCCGATTAAACCTAAGCCTATTGTATCTATTTTTCCCAAGACAAGTACTAATGAGTAAATTTAGTTGAGAGATCAGTGATATTATCACACTTCTCAGCAAATTATTTGGGATCCTTGATGCTAAGAAATTTCAAGGTTGGATGTATCCGTTCATCACCATTATAAAAATGAATGATCATTTCTTTGATTGGGGAACATTTATTAGTAACACTATTGATACCTAAATGAAAGTAGTATTATCCACGGGTAAGTTTTACATGATGTCTTATGTTACTTACACCACATCCGAAATGAGGAATTATCATGGGTTGGATTAGAAGGGTAATAGGTCCACTGATCACATTTACAATTTTTATTCTCAATTATCCCTAAAAGGAAGTTTAGAACATTTCATGAGGTTTAATGATTCCTTCTTTTATGAGATTATCTGTAAGGTGGAGCCTAATATTGTAAAGAGAATAGTTTCATATGCTTCCTATAATGAGGTATCAAAGTGGGTTACATATTTTTTTAATTTAAGAAGTTTATATATTTTCAGGTTGTAATATTACAAGGATCACCTATACGTATTCCTAGATATCTGAGTGAAAAGTGGATTCTTATGGAATTTTTCCTACAACTCTTGGATTTCCATAAGTTCCAATAAAGTAAGTACAAAGTTTTGGTTTCATTTACTATATTAATTGGGAGATATATTTTAATCTCTCGTGATAAAAAACAAGAATGTGATCTTGAGATGTAGGATACGTTTAAGAAGTTCATGATGTAAAGGTTAGGATTTTATCATCAAGGTGTTCTTAAGGCTCACGGAACTTTGCAACTTCATTTTCTGGACCTTGAAGAAATTTGGATTGATCTCAAGGATGAAGTTGCAATCAGAATAAAAGATCATAGCAAATTGAAGTTGGATGAGATAATAATTTTAAATCTCACCGATATTTCAAGATGTAGTTGACAACGAAATTTTTATAGAAAATATGTATGAACAAATGGATGAAGACAACACCAAATTCACAAGCAATTGAATACTCATTCAAAGAATCAACATATATACAAGAGAGGGTTATTGAAACCCTCATTTGCATGAATGTGTGGTTATACTCATGGGACATTCAGCCCAAGGAATCTAATTTCCCAAAGTTTCCTCTCACATCAACATTAGATGTGGACCCCTCGCATGAATAAAAGGATAAAGGTGTAAGCCCACCGAAAAGGTAAAATTTAATTTTTTCATGGTGGAAGTAAGTCTACACCTTTTTCATCTATCGCACCTTCTACATCGGTCATGATTCTTGATTCTCATTCTCCATTAATCACCAAGGAGGTTCTAGTGAGTAGTGTAGCTGACCAACATGTTTCCTCTTCCACACTTGACACCTCCTTTATGCCTGTATGCATGTATCAATTCAAGTAATCACAGGTGCCCCCTTTAATTTCCTCTCCCGCTAACATTCCTTCCCACCTCTATTTCCATCATCATTGTTGTATCTTCCATGGAAATGTTTTCTCCTCCTTATCTGCTCTTTCGAGTGGAATAGGATAAAATTTGGGATTACCATCAATTTCTTTTGTAATTCCATTTTTAAATCCCATTTCTCCTCAAGTTTCTTCGCCATTGTTATTTTCTTTCTTTCTACTCCTCTTTTCTTGGTATTTACTTTTCTCACTCCTCCAACTTCTTCCGAGATGATATCATTCCCTCACCAGAGGTACTTTCTATTTCAATTCCCTTGTGGTTGGATAGTCGGACTCAAGAAGAGGAAAACACTTCTTCCTCCTAAGGATTTCAATTTCAGTTATTTAAAACCAACACCTTCTCGACCATTCAAAAAAATAAGAGAATCTCATGAATATCAGTTGATGCATCAAGTCAAATTTTTTAGAGATTATTGTGCCCGCCGTAGATAAAAATAAAGAATGCATTATAGCCACAAACTATCAAATTACAAGATTTGATCTTAAGAAGGTCTTGTTGAAGGTGTTCAACAAGATGCGTAGAGAGTACCGCATCTAATCTTTGTAAGAACATATGGGAGACTAAGGTCTCGAGAGATGAATTGAAATAAAAATTTGAATAACTCGATGGAGGTGTTACTTAAACTTTACAAGCCTACCTAGATTAAGATCTCATCTCCTGCACTTAATCCCATCTATTTTTATTTCTCGCCGCACCAAAAATGGATAAATTTAATTATAAGGGTATGGTTATCGATGAATGGATTCAAAATCTTTTATTTCAAGGGAAAAGGACTAATAATGATGTAGTGAATAATGTCAATGCTCTTTAAAATGCTAGGAAAGATGTTGATAAATTAAATGAATAACTTCTTGAAGAAAATGGTACTTTGGATCTAACTTTGGAATCTCTTAGTGAGCTGAAAAATATTCATTTGAAGACCTTGATTAAGGAGGAAATAGTGCTAGATGCTGATAAGAATTTCATGTTTTGCAAGGAAATTGAATTCTAAGTCAAAATCCTTAAAGATGTTTGCATCAAACTATGACAATCCAAAGATGAAGTGGTAGATGCTACCAATGATATCGATGATGAATTATCAAAAATACATGTCAAAGTTCTATATGATGGCCTAAATATTCTACCTATCGATGATCTTTATAAGAATTTTAGGATTTAATTGAGAGAGAATATTTAGTAGGGGAAGAATTTGGTTTGGAAGCTATTGACAAGTTTATTCTGTGAAAGCATTGTAAGCAACTTAGTGAAGTATATTAAGAAGTATCGGAGGATTTTGGGGATTATTGGAAATACATATGAAACTTGCAAGGTTTTGAATCGTTACTCATATGGACCAGAAGAGGAGGAATCTCAAGAGATTATCTGAAAATTTCAGGAATTTTGTACCATACAAGCCAAATAGATAGAGGAGAAAGACAAGTCTAAATGATGGGCTTATCATATCATTTTTGTTTTCCATTCAACATGTCTTTTTGAATAATGTTTTGACATCCTATTAATTTTCAAGGATGACTGGTTCTTTATGTAAAAACCATTCAAATGGACTTATTATTCATGTTTACTAGTTTAAGTATGTTGTTCCGATTATTTCCTTTTTTCTCTCCTTCCCTTGTCTATAAATATGAGATGGTGTGGAATTTTAAAGGGTTGGAAGTTTTTAATATGACATAGAGGTTAGAGTTGAAAATGAGAAAGAATTCGTGTTTCCTTTTATCATTGGATAATATAAAAGATAATTTATTGAAAACTTTTTGTAGTGGGAATATCTTTCATATTTGAGGTATTGTTCTTATGTTCAATGTCTGTAAATTTTTCTTTTCTATGAATGTCTAGTTTATCAAATATTCTGCAAGTTATTACAATTTAAATCACATATGATTATCTTTCAATTTGTATTTTCTTAATTAAAAGCATGTTCCTATCTATTCTGTTATTTTGATATTCTAATAAATTTCTTCCTTTCCTCTACTTTATTCTTTTTATTCATATTTATTTCCCATAAGAATACATCTACTTTGGGATGAAATCCCAACGCCAATCATTAGAATAGTGTGAATATTGTATATATATATTCTGGTGTGTTTTATATTAGTAATAAATAGGGTGTGCCCCTTTATCTGAGGAGGGATGTAGTCTCGTGTATCGTAGTTTAATTTTATATCTTGTCTTTGAAAAAATATCCAACCAATGAATTGATGAAGAAGAAAACTTCTTCCATCTCATAATAGGTATTAATAGATCCAAAGGGTAGATGTGTGTACCATTGTAGAGCATCACTTGTGAAACTATGGTGAAAGGAGTTAAGTAATAATCAATCATTCAAATATGAATCCATAGCCATAAAATAATTCTTCGATGAAAGTATGGATTTCAGTACCATCAAAACATGAAAATGTAAGAATAACAAAATCCTTAGAAAATGTTGAGTTGTGAATATTTTTGGGAATAGGATTGTCATGCAATGAATTAAAATGAATCGAATCATAATAGGAATTTCTTTCTAATGTGAGATATTGGACATAATATTGTAAGTGACCAACAACATCCGTGACGAAAAATATATCTTATGAAGGAATAACAAAGGAGAGAAATAAAGAGTTAAGTGGTTATAATTTTCCATTATGAGTAATCACAAGAATATAAAGAGGATACATAATATATTCCAATTCCAAGGCAACACTAGATATTGGTGTGAAATAATTAATATATGGTGAAGGACATGGACCATCTATATAAGTAGTAGGACTAACATCGGAAACATCTCGTAGGTGATGGAGATGAGGCGGCAGGAGGATAAGGAGTGATAGGAAGAGATGAACTAATATATGGAGATGAAGTGATAGGAGGAGATTAAATAATAGATGGAGATGAATTGATATCAAGAGATGACTCGTGCATGTTATTATATACATTCGTAGAAGAAGATGACAATCGAACAAGGGGTCTAAACTTAATGAGAATGCAAAGAGATAAAATTGTGACTATCACGTGTTTCATTAAAATAAAGAAAATACTCAGATAGAAGGATATCATTAAGTGTATCATTGACATAGAATGGAGTAGGAGTAATAGCATTTTCAGACATAGGAAAAGTATGAGATGCAACAAGAGTATCATTATGACTAGTATCGGAATCATTGGGAAGATGTTTATGATGATCAAGACCAAACATGAAATTAATAATATCATCATTTAAGTTTTGATTAGAAATTTTAGTAGGAGGGGTGCATCTAACTGTATAATAGGGTGTGTAACAAGTGAAGCTAACTAGATCTGAAATGATTCTAATAGTAAAATTATCAAAGCTGGTAGCCACATTTCGTTAGTTAGCTAAAATTGTTGTTGAGTATCATCGGAAGAGAAAAATCATGATATAGGTTAGTGAGTTCAAGTGATGGTTGCTTCATCATAAATGTGATTGATACTCACATTAGGCATGACTAACTGAAGGAGAAGAGATATCCTTATCCATCATTTTTTTATTTGATCCTAGGGAAAATAGTTCTAAGCTACGGGCTCATCAAAATGATTTAATAAAATATGATTTATTCTATATGAATCCAAATGCATAGCTATGATATATATGATATATAGTAAAATATGAATACTAAACAATTTATTTAATTAATGAAAGGAAATAAGAGGGATAAGGTACTTACCTTAATATTTTCTTACCTCGTAGTGATCTAGAGTTGTGTTGTGTGATGAAATAGAATAATAGAATGTCTCAATGAACCATAGAAAAATGTAGCAGAGGTGGAATTAGATGGACTGGGCGTCTTGTTTCTAGACACCATGGTCTGTGAGAAGAGTTCAAAACCTTATTATAGTATGGTCAATAGGTATTCACACTTGTTCTCCTTTTATCATGTGTATGTCACTCTTAGATTGTCGAGGTACTTGTAAACCTTGCAAAACCCTAAAATAGACATCAAATCCTTAAAAAAAATGCAAAATGAGGGGTTGGACTATCCTCGATTACCAAAATGGTGGACTTACAATTGATCGTTGCACTACATATCGACCTAATGTAGTTTTGTGTTCTTGTGTGTGCAATAGTGATCCTATGTATCCCTCACACCAATGACACCAAGATATCAGAAATAGCTAAATAAAAATACAAATATGTGAATGGAATAGAATGAAATCCACTTCCTATCCAATGTGTATGCATAGTAATGGCCCAAATGTAGTCCCTTACTCTAATCTAGATAGCTATCCCTCGATAAGAATAGTACACCCATATAATGGTATGTATGTTATGTTTATATAGGGATCTCTTGTTCAAATTTCAACACTAATGACCCGAAACTCTGAATAGTACCTCGAGAGATGAGAGGAAAAATTGAAAAGAATGACCTCAAATGTAAAAAAAATCAAATCTAAAGAGGAAAAGGTCTCCCGGGATGGAGAGGGGAACTTGGTGCTACTGCCCAACCCTAGATGCTATTGTCCAAAGACCATTAACAATAGATGAGTGAGAACTGACAGATAGGGATCCCTGAGACTTGAACAGAAATATGTGTAGGAGTGACAAGTGTGAAAAAAAAACAATAAATAAAAACAAGATAAATGTATGGAATATGAAATAGATCATCGGTGAGTTCTTTTCTTACGCAAGATCCATTTATAAAACAACATACTTGGTTGTATAATAATAGTATTAAGTGAGTGATTTTTTGTCTCTAAACTCAACCAACTTACAAAGGAGGTGTGGATGTCTAAAACCTGATTGATGATTTATTTATCTTGAATTATGATGGATATTTGACTAGTTTTAAATCTCTTTTGAGTGCACAATATCCTTGGATTCTACCTGTTGCACCCTATGGTGTTTTGCTTTGCTACTATGATCAAATGATCCCTCAAGACCTATATGAAGGATCAACTATCCTGTTTAAGATATGAAACCATCATTAAACCATGTGAATATGTCATAAAGTAGAGAGATGGATTAAAATAGAGTCAAATGTAGCTTTCTTTATCCAAAATGAAGACTTACTATTTTTAAGAGTGGAACAGGACTTGTTGTTTTGGGAAATGTCACATGTTTTTCTCAAATTTTAACTTATTATTCATTTTGAATAATGTGTTCAATTCCATTGATGATTATTTTCCATTTTTATAAACTTTCTAGTTTTGGAAATTTTCCTTTGCTTTTTCTTTTTCATCTTTTTGTTTTTTTGGTCAAAATTGAATAGTTTATAGTTTTCATTGTTCATTCAGTACATTGTTCTGAGAGGACTTAATATTTTTAGTAAGTTATTGTTTTTAGCAAGAAAGGATGCCAAATAATTACTATTTTAAGAAACTACACTTCTCCACCTCATATTACATCAAAAATTTCATCATTGTATTTGGTTCACTCCTCGGGACTCGTGCTCAAATTTCCATATCGATTCATCTACTACAATATTTGGAAACTTAAAAGGTGAACACTAGGGAATAAAACTAGGGTTTTATACCATTAAAAAAAAGGAATAATATTCTCTACTATTAAAATGTTCTTGATGCTTCCTGGGATGGAGAGACACTACAAAAATATCACTCGATTTTTTTCACCGCTTTGAAAGATATGAATTTTTAAGTTTTAATACATATGACTTCCTAGAATAATTTTTGACAGGTTTTCTATATAATTTTTAGATTTATAGATCTATGGAGTAGTAATGATGGATTTCATAATAAAATATTAGGTGGGAAAGTATTTATATTGTGTTTTAAAACTTTATGACCTAGTGTTTTTGCTTCATGGGAGAGGTAGAAGTGAGAAGAAGCAAGAGAAAACAAGTAACTAATTTTTGGTTTACAACCTTCAAGGAATGTGGTGAATTTTTATGTCATCACTATCCCCACCATCCATGGGAAATTTGGGATAGTTAAGACAAAAAAATGTGTCCCCACTCTGAGCATGATAAGTGTCGGAATGAGATTCAGAGAGAGATTGGCAAGTGAGAGGAACATACTTTAGCATTGTTGTCCAAAATAACTCTCCTAGCTATTTTGAAAATTTACATTCACATTATGAATCAAGATCAAACACTTCAGGTTGTGTGCACTCGATTTGTTCCATTGTCACATTGGTTGGTTGCAATTCTTCACGCTTGCCACACACCCTTCCTTCTCCATTCCTTTATCTAATTCCATCCTTTCTTTGTGTGTACCCATTTTTTGCGTTCACCTTCTTTCCCATAGTTCATGCATTCTCCACACGCTTCCCCGACTTACCTTCCAATTTGGCTAAGTAACTTACATGATTCTTCCACATTCCTTCCTAACACATCTTGCCTTCATATTTTTTATGTTGTGTGCTTCCTTTCTAGATTGCTATGCATGTCCCTCCTTCTCTTCCATTTGTGTTCCCTTCATGCCTTTTCTTCTTCCCTCTCGTTTCCTTTCTCTTACATGCACTTCATGCATTGGTCAATGCCAATTTCTTGTACCATGTCACCACATGTCATACTTGAGCATGCAACATGCAACCTGTAAAAATGCACCAAATGTGCACCTAATCCTTACAAATAACCATTGTGTGACATGTGGCATAAATGATCAAACAAATGAATAATTTTTTGATCCTTCATCCAACCAAAGTGTACCATGTGTCGTTGTAGGTCTAGTATGCACTATAACCTTCATATTGTCATAAATTGTATTCCGGATCTCATTTCCGTGTGCTTTTAGTCTTGTTGGAAATCTGCCAACGTGGGCTACATTCTAGACAATTCAAAATTATATTTTGGTAGGATTTGACACGTGAGAAGTATAAAAACATGTTCCAACCATTAATGCATGGGTCTAGTGGACCCACCACCTAGATTTGATCCAATTTTCCCTCTTTCCTTCTTCCATAAACAAAATAGACATGGGGGAACATCGACAACTCGTAGGTGGATTTGCAGGAATTCAATGCTTGATGTTGGTGTTTGAGATTTTGAATATGAGTTTCCTATTCTTTCTCTTCTTGTTTATCTCCTTCTTCTTATGTTAATGTAAGAGAAATGATCATTAAAGAGGTTTTAACCCTTTAGTTTGCTAAGAGATATACTTCTTAGTATTTTAAGTTACATGCCTTTAGATCTAGTATTTACATGTAGATATTGGCCTCATCCACCATTATAATTGATTGTACATTTGTTAGAATTAATAAAATATTTTTTTGCGGCTATTCTCTACCTTATCTCATTTCTATTACATATTCTTTCCTCTCTATTTAATTGTTTATTTCTTATTCTCTCTCACATCCCTTTACAGTCCCTTTTCCGATTGTGCCCAATGAAGATGAATACATGTGTGTGTTTCAGATTTGTGATACATGTGTCTACCCTATTTGTGTTCATTTTCCTTATTTTTAACTTAAATCTAACCTGTGTTCATCCCCTCCTTTATATTATTGTTCCTTTTCGTTCATCTACTTGAACCATGTTCCTTAGATTCTTAGAGTAGCGATAGGTATTGCATTTCCCTTATGAGGAGTATTTTTAGCATTAAAGATAGGTAGAGGAATTGACCTACTCTAGAGGTATTTCTCAAGCATGAAAGTTCCCACAACTTGGAGACAATCCCATGTTGCCTCAAAACCCAATTCATTATGATCCGGGGACGGATGTAATTTTGAGCCCGATAGTTTTGGCATGCCCGGAGGGACCAATATAGAAATATTAAATTTCAGTATTGTTAATTTTTGGTGTGCAACCTAGTGATTGCTATAATTTGGAGTCTTGTCTAAACACATCTGGGGACTCCAAACTCTCACATCTATTATTTTCAATAGTATACACACCTTTCTTATGAGAAGGATACATATGAGACAACGTGCAAGAGCTAAAGAAACATTTGAGTACCTCCATCTTTTTCTCGAGTAGAACATGCTACGAGAACTATTGTGCATTCATCCCCATCTTCAGCGTGCCATGAAAATTCTACACCACCTCCTAGTAGGCTCTCTTCGTAGTCTACTAGATCCCTCGAACCTATCATTATGTAATCACAACAAACAAATAAGGTATTTGTTAATTTTACCGGTAGTATTCCTCTTTCTCTTAATGACCAATTTTTTTACATCATCTGCACTTAAAAGTATCCCTTTCTTCACTAGGGAAATCTATACTACTCTAGTTGACCACTACATACGAGGACATTGCCAATGTACATCATTACATATACCAAATCATTAAACAAGATGTGGATGTTAGACTATTAGCCTCTTCATTTAAAGGGAGGGATTTGCCATGGTTCAAGAGTCTAATAGCATAGTCAATTCAAAACTGGAATTAGCTGAGGCTAACCATTTGCAAACAATTTGGAGAGAAGGAAGATAATCTTTCCTTGCTAGAACAATTTACTATTATTAAGAGGGCTCCCAATGAGCTCATGGAAGATTTCAATTTCAGATTTTAGAAAACATGGGAGAGGATCCCATCCATGGTAATACCAACTCCAGAAGGTGTTTTCCTTTAATTTTTAAGGGCTTTAAATTCTCATATTATTGTCCTTATAAAATCTATGAGGGGTGAAACATTTCCTAGCGCCTATGAATTAGCTATTAGGGATGAGAACTATCTAATTCAGGAAATAAAGTTAGCTCCTAGACTGCTCATGCCATTACTTCTAGAAATTTCTCAACCACCCCTATGGAAGCACAATGATTGAGAGGGGGGGTGAATCAATCATGTAACAATTAAAAATTCATTTCCAATTTATTAGATTCATCATTCAACTTAACCATTCAATATCCATACACCATGTAAACTTATTATGTGTGCTATAAATAATTGCATGTGAAATAATCAAGAGAGAGAACACAAAAACCAGATATATGTGGAAACCCTCAAGGGGAAGAAAACCACTGAAACCATTGCTTATATTACTCAAAGAAAGGAATTAAAATAATATTACATATCCTACAATATTTTTTAGTGAGGCACCAACCCATAAACCTTATCTAATATTACACATAACAAAGGACTCAAGGGAATATTAAGCATCACAAGAGATTTCTTTAGTGAGGCACCAACCCCTATACCCTTGTTGATATGACTCACAAAAAGATACTCCTGTGAATATGAATAATCATAAGATATTTTAATAATTATGACCACTGAAAATATGTTGAAACCAAAGCCGATAGTGATCCCAAATTTCAGCTCCAAACACCTCCAAATTCTCTCTCAAGCACACCATCTTTAACTTGCTCTGTCTAGGTCTTCTTGGACTAGTGTTTCCTCTAAACACTTACACATATGTATTAAAATATTATTCAACATGTAACCCATCTTATAAGATTCAAAAAATTCCCTCATAGATGTAGTTCACTCACTCGTGGGTCGCACTTCTCCCCATGATAGACTAGCTCTCAAAATGAGCTAAAATATCACTTTATATGCTCTTCTTCTCTCAAAAAAAAGGAGGTTTGTAACTCATGATTAATTGAACCCATAAAAATTCATTACATTAAAATAAATCCATTACAATGGTTACATATGACCCAAATAGGTCGACCTAGCTAAAAACCTCATTACATGTGCCAAAAATGGCTCAAAACCCCATGGGCACAAAGATAAAAATGCCCTTACATCAAAACCACACATAGTAATGACCCATAACCTATTAAAAATATTAAAATAACATTTAACATCCATATATGGTCACAATTTATCTCGCCAAACAAATTATTTTGTTTAAAGGGCCCGATTCCTTTTGCAGATTCTCAAAATAATTGTTTCATGCACCTTTCAAAGCACCCTAGAAACTTCATAAGGCCAAAATATTACTTCAAAAATGGAAATATATGAAATTTAAAAAATTTATGGAAATATAATAACCTTTATAACACTTAAAATTAAGTAATAAGTCATGAAACATCCATATCTTCAAACCACAACTACGTTTTCCTTCACCAAAACAACTTGCCAAAAAGGTTGTTTCCAAAGGTTAGGCCATAAAATCATTTATAAAAACATTCAATACCTCCAAATGGATTAATTGGATGCCACATTCATCCCTCTTTGTATTCTAGGTGATACTAAGCATCACCCAATCCATCGCATGCCTCAAACAACATAAAACATTCACTATAACACATGTTATCTTGAACTGCCAGAAATATTCCTATCTAAAGAATTACATAGAAACCTTCTCAAATCACCTCATCATGATACAAATCTCATATCACTGTAACACTCTCAGAATCCTATTTCCAACACAAATTTAATCACCTTCAAACTCAACCTGTAGCTCAAGTTATGCTCATTTTATTGAGCATTGCTATTTGATATCCCAAAACTACCCTTTGACCAGTCAACCTGTATGGACCTCAAAACACCATGTAACTTCATGAATTTTCTTGAAACATCTATGGAAATCAATAAAAAAACTCCCATACATCATGCACCATAAATTTTCATGTTTCTCCTTTGGACCATCTTGTCCTAAAACCTTCTTTTTCAAAAACATATTTTTAGGTGAGGCCCACTTATCACCATGACCTTAACCATACATTTATGGAAATATAAAAGAGTCCTATACAACATAAAATAATCAATTTTTATGAACCAATCAAAATTGGGTCACTATACTTCACTTTTTGCAAACTACTCCTAGCTAGGGTTTAGCTAGGGTTTTAGACCACTTTACCTTCTTAACAATCATTCATAAAAACATGATGATCAAACCACCTCATTATTTTTGTGAAATATTAATAAATTACCTTAGAATGTATTCCTAAGATCTTATTTCCCCATGAAAATCATACAATTCATAGAGAGCATCATAAGGTCCAACTTTTCTTGAACATCACACTCAAATTTTTCCAGTTTTGCCAAAACTTGCATAGTTGTAATTCCTTCTTCATAATGACCTGAAACATGGCATGAAGAACCATGAAAACATAATATACATGTTCACAATCATCACATAGCTCAGATATGCATGAAACTCTCCAGCCATAGTTACTTACCCATGCTAAACTACATATTCTCAACTGTTTGCTTCCCAATGACCTCAAATATACGCTAAATCACCGACTGTAGACATAAAACTTACCATAAAACTTAGGTAAATTTTCACAAAATTTTCCCCATACTTCACCATGACTGGTTACACCCAAATCTGACACCCCATTACCATTCTACACATTCTAGGTTGGAAACAAGCCTAAAATGACCGACTCAACTATGAATAGACCTCATTGACTCAATGCGGACCCATAGAAAATCATGAAACATCATAAAAACCATGTTTGACCTCATGAAACACTCCAAACAATAAGGAAACCACATACTATGACTCAACATACTCAAACATGCACCGAGACACTACCGAACTCACCAAGGCACTCAATATGCATGATTGACACCTTAATGACAACTCATGGAGATTCACACAGAATAATAACACCTTTTTCCATCAATGGGGGTTGAATTAAATGAAATATATAACTCACAATGGCCAACAACCCCAGCCTTACATTTCCCCTATTCCCGAGTAGAGTGCTCAACCTGCTGCATCCACATCTTACTCGTGTGCGAAACAAAAGGAGGATGATGAAATGAAGGACTTGATTAGAAACTTTTCTAATAAATTCATATATTTAGAAACGAAGTAGGTCCAAGCCTTAAAAATTATTCTAATCAATTATATGACCAAGGACATAAACCCTTGAGAAATCAATATCCATACCAAAGATATGGAAAGAACCAACAAAATGACATATGGCATGCTAATACATACCTCCCTTTTTTAAAGCAGTTCCTCCTGCACAACCTCTTCCATCACCTAGTTCAATTTAAGCACTTTCAATTCATAATAATATGGATCAAGAGATATAATGTTGTTTTCCTTGTAACATACCTCATATCTAGTATAGTTGTGCCCATGCCTTATGCGCCTAGGTGATTAACAAAAATAATGATGTATGGACCTAAAAGGGGACACTAGGGTATTAATGTTAATCTAATTAGGAGGACTAAAATGTTGTAATAAATGGACTAAAGTAGCATGGAATAAATGCAAGTAAATTATTTCAAGTGAAATAAAACCCTAATATGCAAGAGAAAGGAAAGAAATGACTTAGTTGATTGGGAATGAATATCGCAGTTGTCGCATATCTAGAAATGTAGATGAACATTGAAAAAACTTGAAGAAGGGCAGATATAGAGGGTCCGAGATGACCTGGGGCATCTAGGGGTGTCTTGGGGTGCCTTGAGGCACCTGGTATGTAATTTGGGTGCTCTTAACACTATAAATGCTCAAAACCTGAATCTAATATGGTCGCAAGGTGTTTTCGAATAATTCTTGTTTGTCACCTGCTGGATCTTCCAAACGATATGGAAAATGACTCGTAATGCAAAGAGAAGTATCAAACCCTATAAAGATAAAATATTCAAATACATGGGTTGGGCTGACCTTAGCTGTAATGTAACACCCTTGACAGTTGTTATTTTTCTCCTTTGCATTCAAGTGTTGACATGTGATTTTCCTCATAAGGATATGTTCTTCTAATTATTGGAAATCATGCTTGATATGGATGAGTCTTTTCTGCTCTTAAGATCCTTTGACTGAATTGGAATGGCTTCCCTGAATCCATTTTTCACTTCTGGTAGGTGATTTACAATCTGGTTTAAGAGTTGTAAATTTATCTATTTATCTGATTCATCCTTGGATCAATTTCAGTGATCCAAGGAATGTTTTAAATCTGCTCTGTTGAACGAATGGTAAAATTGACATTCCATGAGTTAAGATACACGTTGGACTAAACTTTGTTGTTGCAAGTTCTTTGATTTTGTGTGAACGTACTTCCATTCAGTGGATTGTTTTACTTGGGTCATTGGAGATCGACCATGACAGGTCATTGCTGATGAAAATGGAATTGCAGCTTGTTCACAGCATAAGAGAGATCTAGGATCCTATAGAGGACTAACCTACGGGATCCTAAGCTACGTAAAAATATATATATATATATATATATATATATATATATTTCTACCTAAGCTATGTCACTTGATAGAATTCTGATTCTAACCTAAGCTCGGTGCGAATGGAATTGGAAAGGTTACTAGGTAATAATTTAACCTAGATCCTAATACTACAAGGTATTATTGTAACCTAACCTAGTGTTTTAAACTATGGAACTTTGAATTATTTACCTATGAGGGTTTATCTAACCTAATTGCTAAGGCCTAAGGTGGGGTTAGTTGTTAGTGTTATATCCTAAGGTATAAATTTTAATTCTACCTAAGATCTAACCTAAGCAATCTAATCTATCCTAAACTAATGGATATGAATTGGGAACTTAAGTGGTCACATACACTTGGGCGCTTGAGTTCCTAAGGCATTTATGTTATTGATAAGGATGGTGAATGCATATGGATTTGCCGATTTGGTAGGGGTTAGTTGGATTGGCAGAGGCTTAGGTGGCAGTATCACTAAAAATGGAAATACATGTTATTTTTGATTTGATGATTGCCAGACTTGGCAGGTGGTGGCAAGGAAGATTAGGTGGGAGATATGGAGTTAATGAAATTAATTGTTTTTGGTTAACGAGCCCAAACCGTCTTGGTAGGCATGCCAAAGCAGATTTTTGTTGGGTTGTTTCATTTTGCATGTTCTCGATTTTCATTCTGCATGCACTCTGGTTTTCAAACCAGCAGTTTAAACTACACTTCATGGCTATTTTTGAGGTTTCGAATCTATTTTCATTTCGTGGAATGTATAAGAGGCATTGTGGAAGAAGTATCTGGTTGTTTGATCTTTCATGGAGAAGAGGAGAAGAAGTGAGCTCGGCTGGAGGTCTTCTTCGATTTGACAGAGACACTATCAGGCATGATAGGCTCTAACTGTTAAAATCTCTTGCTTTCCTCTAAGTGTTTTCATTAAAGAAACTCTGCTCTGTTGAGTTTTGTGCATTGCATGCTCTATCTGGTTATTGGGTTGTTGGGTTTGGTAAATCTTGCATCCTGGGTTTTATACCCATAGTCTATATGATTCGTTGGAAAACTTATGTTGTATTGTCTTTTGCATAAAATAACTATGCATGCGAGAACAAAGTTGGTAACTCTGTTAACTTTTTCAGTTATTGGAAATTTTTGTTTGGTTTCGACCACTTTTGTTGACAATAAATTACTAGCTGAGTTTTAAAAGGAACTCTAAGTTCCATCTGTATTTGTTGAGGATGGTGTTTTGAGAACTCGAAGTGATTTTTGATCACGAGTTGGTAAGAAACTCTAGTTCTTATTAAACTTGTATGCAAGTTCGAGCTTATGTTGGAAACTTGTTTTGGTAGGGAGAACTGTAGTAGAGATTATCGGTTCTATGGTGCTTTCATTTTATTTCCTAGTCAAATGGGATTGTGGATAAAACTATTTATGGCTTGGTTTTGGATTTCATCTTATGAAAACTGTGATTGTTGTTGAACCCGCATCTAACTTGGAACTGTGTTGTTATCTGGGATAAATTGGACTATTGTTCGAAGCCACATTTGGCATGGTGCTTGTGAATTATTGTTCTTATGACCATATAAAATGTTTTGGAGGTTCTTTATGAACCTGGATTTTAAGTCGTCTGGTCTGAGCTCTGTCAAGCATCTTACATCCCATTTGAGTTGGGAAACAGGGTTTGAAATGATGTTAACTAAAAATGGAAGCATTTTTCTTAGAATGAACTGTTTTATAAGTAATTTCTTTTTATTCGATCTAGCATTATAGTGCTGGTGTATTTATGAATTCATGATTGTGATATTGTGATGCAACACTGTACAATCAATTTGTTACTTGGTGTTTTTAATTGAAATGGTAACCTGAACGATGTGTTGGTTCAGATATTATAGTCTTTTGACTATTTTATAAACTAAAGAGGGAACATGTTGTTACCCGAACTTGGTTATAAGCATTTGAATGATCTTGATCCTTTGAGGGAGCTTATGCTTTACATTGTGCTCAGATTTGTAATTCAAGTCTTGGAAAGACGTATTTTATATATGTTGTTTTGATCTTGTCATTTATTTGGAAACCCAATCTGTAGTTCTTGTAGTGATGCATTGGAATACTGTCGAGATAGTTCTGCCTTGCCTGAACTATTGGGAAATTTTGAGTGTTAGCATCTACTCAGATTTCTTGTCTCTTGATGGGTCCAATAAATGAATGTTAAGTCTTAGAAGATAAATTACGATTCAAACTTGATTACGGGCTGTGTTTTGAACTTCATTGTTTTATCATCAAGTTTAAAAAGGGAAAATTAATGGTAAGGATTGATGGAACTTCACTGTTTGATAGTAAAGGGTTCTAAGAAAGAAAAATGTTAGCATGTTTTCTTCTTATCTTGAGGTTGTTCTGGTCCAATGAAAGAATGTTAAGTCTTTGAAAGATACACTGTGAATCTTTACTGTCCATGGACTATGTATGAGCTTCATTGTTATAATGTTCCTAATGGAAAGTAGAATTCATGCATTATAATGGGAAGATTTAGAAAGGAAGATAGCATTAAGTTTTCTCTTTCCTTGAAGTTGTTCTTGTTCTCTTTCTTGGGAACTCTTGCATGAACTTAAACTGTAAGTATAAGAAGAGGTAAAACTGTTAAATTAAGTTGTAAGAAATGATTATAGATTGGGATCATATTCTGTTAGGACTCCTTTTCTAATGTAGTTGGGTTAAGTTCATTGGTTGGAACCTTCTGATTTTTATTCTTATTGGAAAAGAGAATCAGTACTTAATTAGTCTTTTTATACTTGTCATTTGACTGAAATGAAGTAGAAAGAGATTGATGATTGGTTGGCAAAAATAAATTGCAAACTTGTTGTTGACTGTTAATCCATCATTCCTTCTTGGATTTCTTTTATATGGATCTGTTTTGATGAATACCTTAAAATGTTGAATTTTAAAGTAGATGACCTTTAAAGGAAATGGTTTAAGTCTTGATATGCACCTATTCTACTTTGTGGATGTTATGTACTTTGGCATAATGGGAATGGTTTCTCTTCTTCTTTACTTGAAAGTTAGATGAAACATCCAAGAGAGAATATGCTGTAAACACTTCTTGTATCTTATAGTAAAGATAAGTGTTGTATTATATTTTGGTAGGATTGGAAACAATGATATGTTATGATTTGTTGTTTGGTAAAGATAATTGATAGGATCAATTATACTTTAATTTGTAAGACAAATTTTATAGATTATATTTTGTTCTTCTTTTTGTTAATCTTGGTTTATTATTGCTCTTCTTTTATTGATATTACTTATGCTTAGGGAGTATGAAATACTAATTGTTCATTAAAGCAGGGTTTTTTTATTGGAACAATTAGTGGAATGCACTTCGTTTTAAGGCTTAGTGCTTATCATGCTTAGTTCATTGAACTGACCCGTGCTAGCAATTTTTGCAGATGGACTTCGTAAGTGATAAAAGAAGGCAAAAACTTATATGATGCATTGGCTGATCTAAGTTGATTCTTGTGAAGAATTCTGATTTGTTCTTAAGTTGTATTAAAAAAGAAAAGTTTTCTCTTTTGAATGAAGGTTGTTGTCATGCAGTATGCCTAAAATGCATAAGTTGTAAATGTATAAGTTTTGAAAATGAATTGAAGGATGAGAATTTACTTGCATGGGTTGTGTAAATTATCTTGTACCTTTGTAAAAAAAATGAAACCCTATCCTGTTGATATTCTTCATGTTATTTATATGTTTTTATGAGTATTTTTGGATAGGTAGGAAAAAGGGAATTAGAGTAATTTCCCTAAACGTGTTGCAACTAAATAAGTTGCAGAATTCAATGTTCTTATCTAAGCAATTCATATTATTAAGGTAACATGTAATGAATTTACAATGAATTCTATAGAATTTGTAAAGGACATAAAGGGTGTGTTAAACCCTAGAACTTAACCATGAAGAGGAAGAATCTTCCTCTCTTATGAAAAAGTAAACAAAAAGGAAGATATGATTTGTAATCATTAGGTTTCTTTTAATAAAGTCTAATAAGATACAACCTAGGTGGTTGTTACACTTCCTTGAGTGGTTAAGTCACATTAAATGGAACTTAAGAGGTTGTTGTCCTTTCTTCTTGGTAGTTGCTTGTTAAGCCAAAATTAACAAACATTAAAAGCAATCATAAGTTAAGGAAGTTCTCCAAGGTTAATGGAAACTGATTTGGAAAAGAACTTAGGGAGAGTTGGATTAGGGTTTGGGCAGGGTTGTTGAAATATGCTTTTATGTATCCAAATTAATTAAACATTAATAATCTCCTAGGGGTATGTACATCTCAATGATGTTATTCCATAGGGTTGTATCCTCAAGAAGATTGAGTTGGATTAGGGTTTGGACGGGGTTGTTGAAATATTCTTTTATGTATCCAAATTAATTAAAAATTAATAATCTCCTAGGGGTATGTACATCTCAATGAGGTTATTCCATAGGGTTGTACCTTCGAGAAGATTGGGATCTTCGAGGATACAACGTTACGATCGACATGTGGCAACACCCTTCTACATGGATCTTCTAGATCTACACACTTGTGGACTTGGACTTAGTTTCTCTCTAGGACTGGGTAGTAGCATAGTTATGATATGAAGTAGCCCTCTAGGACTCAGGGTACCTTGGCACACAGGTTTGACTTAGGTTGACCCAGTATGCCAATCTATCCTAAGTCTTTGTGAGCTCCTTCCTATCATATCCTACGTTGTTAACTAGAAATAGGGTTAAACCTTGGGAAAGAGGACTAACGGAAGTTAGTAAAGGTAATTATAGATAACAATAGAGTGGGGGTGAAGGACATATTCCATATTGACAAGTATACCGTCAAGGAATAACTAATACAAACAATATGTTAGAAATATTTGGCCAAAGTATCGCAAGCTGCTGATTGTGTTGTCCTATGTCGCCTAGTCTAAGGATCATGATGCAAATGAATATTGGTAACAACTATTCAGTTAGGTTCCTTAGATAGATCACTCAATACCCAGAACAAGATAAGAGAACCAAGTATAAGTATTATATAGAAAAGTACTCAATACTTAGCGTTAAACATGAATAGATCGGTAGTTCACCGAGTCATGAAATGAATAGATCGGTGGCACACCAAGTCATTACAGTTGCATATGGTTATCTGTTATAAGAATGGATGTTATGGAATGTGTTTTCTAAATTATGTAGTAGGATAGAGAACATTACTTAAAAAAATTCCCTTGTTTCTAAAGTCTTAAAATGGGAATGTTACACGCAAAACTAGCGAGACTTATCTTTGAGTATTGAACTACATTTTAGACTCGGGCATAGTTCGGTGTGTGTGTGTGTGTGTACATGTCATGCCCTAGGTCCTCTCATGTTAGTCGTAGTTTGTGAAGTAATGAGCAATAGTAACTATATAAAATATAAATAGCATGTGCATGGAATAGAATATAATCCCTCCTCGTATGTCGTGTGTGATGAAAATCTACTAGCCTTGATGCATGACACTATATGGATGTAAGTTATATAATGGATGTAACTCCGGATGAAGTGATACTAGTGATATGACCAGACCCTTATTATAGTCTTATATCTTTATATTTAGAGGGACCTCAAGCTGAATTTCATAATTAATCTCGATAAGGCCGAATGAGGAAAAGATAAAGACAAAAAAAGACTAGAACAACCCTAAAAATAAATGTGAAAGGATGTGCATAGACCGGGGTGGCACTGGGGCACCTTGATTTTGGGCTAGAATGACGAGGTAGTTGCGAAATGGGTGAAAAAGTGCAATAAAATATGTAGGAATGACGACATAAAATATAAAATAAAGATGGCCAAAAGGTGGGATTAATTAGTATTGTATTTACTTGAGAACCTTCTAAATAGTAGTATAAGGATGGGATAAATCATGTGTAAAGTGCATAATTTTGTGTCTACATTTTCCCCCATTTTATGTTGGTGAGCGGAATTATCGGTAACATAAAGTAGATAGAGATGCATACCGATATCCATTTAGAGTGTAGAAGAAGATGTATCTAGTGGCAGGACTCAAGCATAGAATGAAAAAAGAAAAATGTGGGGAGTGTGGATTATAAAGATGAAAAATGTGCATAAAAAGTGATGAAAGTGAACCTAGGGTGGAACGCATGTGTAGCTATTTTTATGTGTAGTGTACCTACATTGTTAGTAAAGGTAAGTTCCTGTAGTGGTGTGTTATCGTCATCATTTTCCCTATTGTTTTTTTGTTGTTGTTTGCCACAATTTAACCTGCTTTTTCTCATATGAGAGACCTACAAGGAGAAAAAAATAAAGTAGTCAAATATCTATGTATGTAAAAACATTGTGTAAAATATGCTAGGATAAAAGTGTAAATGGAACATGTGTAGCTGATCCATGTTGAGAAAAAGGGTGTAGGAGGATAGCATGTACTATCGTGAGTTTTTTGGGTGATCTCATGCCACCCTGGCTGAATAAGTATAAGGAGGAAATGCATTGTGTCCTCAAACTTTAACCACTTCTACTAAAATGTGTGAAGAGATCTATGTATTGTCCTTTGTTTTTGGGTGATATGATGCCACTGGTTAGAGAAGTGTAGAGAGACACTCCCACTGTAACCCCTAAACATGTAACTGCTCCGTATAATTGCCTAAGGACACCATGTCCTCTTATGGCCACCATGTATGGATTTCGTAGACTAGTCGAGAACTCACTCGTTGTGTCTTAACCAAAGTGTAAATACGTTGTGGTATTAGAAAACCCTCAATGATTCCCCCATCTTTGGGGGTGCATGCAACGTCATAGAAAGGATAATGAAGCCCAAAAAGAGGACCTAACCACACTTTGACCTGTATAACTCTACCTGCAGGGGAAAGTGAAAATGTTTGGTATATACTAAGGCACACACAAAAGGGGATGGCTAGCCAAGAAAAATTTTAGTATGAAAGAAAATTCATGTAATAATATAAATGTAAAATACGTAAATAATGTAGTAACTATAAAATAAATTAGTGTAAACACGTAAGAAAACAAGTAAACCACAAAAAGTGGGTTTTAAGCATAGGACATCACTCAAGATGTCGCAGACACGGAAGGCCATCATGGCCGCAAAAAAAGCAGACAAGTGTGAACACAAGAAAAGGGAAAACCCCACATACAATGGAAAACAAAGAAGACAATTAGAAACAAACAAGTAGTCATGGAAACATGTAATCCTAAAAAACAAGTTTTGTACATGGAACATTGATTAGCATGTTAGAGAGATAACCAATTTGTGTATGAATAAGTAGTATAATATGCTAGGTACAAAATGAAACAATAGCACATGGATAAGCTGAATTTAGATGCTCCCAGCGACCGTTACAAGAAGGGTAGAATGCGAGCATCCATGCGCATGTAAAATCATGTATACGTGATCAAAATAGACAAAAACATGAATGCACATGTGTGTTTAATAATGACATATAAGAAATCAAGCTAACATGTGTAGTAAATTTATCATGAAAAACACTAGTAAGAAAGAGTAAATTCTACCAAGACAATGTAGTATGTTTTGGATGGATACAATGGAATGCAAGATGGAATGATAGGAGAAATGTGCCCCCAAGTGGATAGAATGTGTATGCGGTGAGGTTCATTTTGTTTTCCCTCTCAACAAGATAAAAACCGAACCATAAACAAGAGTGCCTCATCGATAAATGGTCGAGTAGTATAGGTTATATCTAACGTAATGTGATGAGTGTGTATGTGTAGTGGTGATGAAATGTGACATGTGGTAAAAGGTGTGTGGATTCTATAGAGGAAGCGTATACCACAATTTATTGAATGAAGGAGTGATTATTTATCCCTAAGTGTATATTACGATAGGATGAGTGAATGGAGATGAAATAAATGGAAAGATGTGCATGGACCCTAAAGCTTAAGAGTTTACCATGACATGTTGAATGGAAGAGTGATGATTTATCCCTAAGCATATATCACTATAGAATGAGTGAATGAGAATGATATATATGGAGAGATATGCGTGGAACCTATAAGCTAAGTGTATACCATGAATTTTAAGAATGGAAGAGTGATGATTTATCCCTAATTATATATCACTAAAAAGGAAAGGATAAAGATGGGTGATGATTTAACATAAAACATATGTCACTAATAGGATGAATAAGAAGGGAGTGCTGATGTAATCTACAATGTATTCCACTAGAAGATGATAAAAGGACGGTGGTGATTTAGCCTAAAGCGTATACCACTATGAGATGATAGGAAAGGGTGTAAATTTAACCTAAGGTGTATGCCACTAAAAGATGATAAAATAGGGGTGGTGATTTACCTAAAAGCGTATACCAATACAATATTATAAGGAAGGGTGAAAAATTAAACTAAGGTGTATGTCATTAATGCGTGAGATTATGGATAAGGGAAATTTCACACTTTGGTGAATGTAAGGTCCATTTTATTGGTAAACCCTTGGCAGTCGAGTATGGACCGAGGAACTAGAGTGTGTCATAGGGTGGTGAGTACAGTGCATAGAAGACAACATAGTATAAATGACCAAGTGATGAACATGGTATGTAAATGTGTGAAATGGGAAATGCAATATAGAATGTGTAGTGTGTGTAAGGTGTGAAATTCACTAATAGGTGTAAATAGAAATGGAATATGTAATGAGGATAGGTAGAACTAGACCCATGTGTAATGGAATCTAGTGTAGCATGTAGAATATGTATGATGAACAATGTAATGTAGTATGTGTAAGGTGTGTAGAATAGGCCATATGTAAGATGCGGTGATAGGTGTAAATAGAAATAGAATATGTAGTGGTGATAGGTAAAGCTAGACCCATGGATAATGTGACCTAGCGTAAATATAAAATATATGGATGAAGTATAAAACTAGATTCATATGTAATGATGATTAGTGTAGCATGTATGAGATGTAGAGATGACTGATAGATGATGTATGTATAGGATAATGTAGGATGTGGGATATGTATAGAAATTACGATAGAATGGAAGTAAGTAGGACCTAGCATTTAGTGTGTGGAGTTCGGTGTAAAGGTAATCCCTCAACAGGTCAAGTGTGAACCAAAGCAAAAAAGTGTGTCATTTGGTTGTGAGGGTGTGAGAAGTTGTAAGAAGTATATGTATGTGCAAAGGAGAATGTAAATAGAAGGAGTGAAACTTTTCTAATATGAGGAAGAGGGATGTGTGTAGTAGCTATGCTCCCTAAGTGATCAAGAAAGGTGACTCAACCGATAAGGTCCAGTGTGAGAGGCTCATTGATTGTTATTAGGGATAAAGAAAGCATCATAAAATGGTCCATAAGGGGGATATAGTAGGTAATATTGGTTCCTGTGAATGAAAACTACATGTATGCAAAGGATAAGTGGGGAAAAATATTGAACTGGTGAATGAAAAAGGAGAGAGTGTTGTCTTGATGGGCCCTATGTATTGCTATGAGAGAAGCGAGATGAATGGGTGGAATGAGGATTAGGATGGGGCGAGTGGAGAAAATGAGAGGATTCCTAACTACTGGAGATCATGAATAATATGGTTCAAATCATGACATGATTCGATATGATGCCCTGGAATCTGATGGTAGTAGAAAAATGGTTGATCACGATATTGGTTTAGTTGAGAAGAAGTGTAACGATGATTAGATGGGAGAGAAAGGAGTTGATGATGAAGAAGGTGGCCAAGAATTTCCTTTGGTGTAGCATTGGAATGAAAAATAAGAGGTGGAGGGAATGATACAACTGGTGGATCAATGAAGGGACTAGTAGGGGATGTGGGTGGCACAAGAGTTGTAGAAGGATTAGGAGTAGGTGAGGTTGAAAAATCTTTAAGTTTATCTATCTAAACATGAAGAGACGCAATTGTGGTTTCCATGGACTGAAATTGAATGTGTAGCACTTGTATAACCTCCAATAGGTGTGTATTAGATGGAGGATTGTGAGGGTGAGAGTCAACAACAGAAATGGTGGATATGGAGCTTACTGGAGATAATGGTGGATTTGTTTTAATATAAGAAGGAAATGGAGGAACAAGCTCGACTAAAGGATTAGCAATATGAACATCAAAATTGAATTGCATAAAGACAAGAAACTTAATAAGGAAGGGTGTGTGGTAGGTCATCTAAGTAACCATGAATGTGTAAGATGTACATGACCATGGCATATTTTTCATCTGTAAAGGGAGGTAATGGACATCCCTAGGCATACCAAATAGTGAAGTTTGGTGTATAGCAAAGAAAGGAGCTACTACAAATGTGAGATGTGCCAAAAGGCATGGGAATGTGATATCAACACGATCAAGATCAAGTGTGCCTCCAATATAATCTAACTAAGACTGGCCAAGTACAAGTGGAGAAGTGGTAGGATAATGTGCTAGATGTACAAAAAGTGGAAGATGTGTAAGCCATAGGTTGTAGTAAGAATGACATAACCATGATATAAGTGTTGATTACACAAAGCAGTGTGAAAGTCATTGAATTTGAAACCCAGTCAAAGGATACCGTCATGTGAACATAAAGTGGTAGGACATGACGTGTTGAGTGCTATGTTCTCACAATAATAATTATTTATGAAGAGAGTGCAAGTGAATGGTGGGTGTTGTAAGGAGGAGGTTGATGGCGGGGAGAATGGTATGATATCTAGAGCTGGTAAAGGTCCTTGGTAAGGTATGATAGTGGCAGTAGTAATAAATGGTGGGGAAGAGATGGTACTAAGCATGCAAAGAGTAGCTACAAATGACATGTCATATAGAAAAGGGGACAGGGGAGGAATAGGAAAAATAATCGAGAAATTTGGGGTAGGCGGTAGATGGTACCGAATGCTTGTACTAATAGAAGTAGGTGGAAAAGTAGAAGGGACCATATCAACCATGTAGATAGTAGGAACTAAGCCAGGTGGAGTTTCTCGGGGTTGAGAACCAATCATGCTAGAATATTTTATGTTGTCAGGAGGGAGAGCTTGGACTTCTTCTACAAGTTGAGCTAGAGCTACAGGATTAATGGTGCATAAATAAGTGGTAACAACATCTTGGATGTCCCGAGGATCCATTCCAGAAGATGGAAGTTGAATGAAAGAAGGACAAGGGTTATAACCAAAAGTAGCAGTAGGAGTGTTGACAAAAGCACGACCATAGCTGTCAAATTGTAGAGTAGCTGAAGACTTAGAGGAAGAATACTTTCTATGACGCTTACCCATTCACCAAAATGATTAAAAAAATAAGGATGTCTTTGGACTAAAAAGGGGACACTAGGGTATTAATGTTAATCTAATTAGGAGGACTAAAATGCTATAATAAATGGACTAAAGTAGCATGGAATAAATGCAAGTAAATTATTTTAAGTGAAATAAAACCCTAATATGTAAGAGAAAGGAAAGAAATGGCTTAGCTGATTGGAAGTTCCTATTGCAGGTTGTTGCAAACTTGGAAATGAAATAAATAAATGTAAACAAACACTCGGAGAGACACTTGTGAAGGATAGATATAGAGGATCGAGATGACTAGGGTTCCTAGGAGTATCTTGGGGTGCCTTCGGGAACCATGGTCTATAATATAGGCACTCTAAACACACTGTAAATCCTCAAAAATTAAATCTGATATGGTCATGAGTTCCTTTGAATAATTCCTATTTGTCACCTTTGGATCTATTGGGTGAGCTAGAAAATGACCTGCGATGTAAAGAAAAGTATCAAACCCTAGAAATAAAAATGCAAATGAATGGGTCGGACGGAACTCATCCACCAAACTAGTGGACTTATCTTTGAGTGCTACAATACATTTTAGAACCAGATGTAGTTTTGATGTGTGTATGTACATGTTGTGCCCTAGGTGCTCTCATTCTAGTCACACTTTGTGAAGTAGTGAGCAATAGTAACTATAGAAAATGTAAATAGCATGTGTGCATGAAATAGAATAAAACACCTCCTCCTATGCAGTTTTTGTGATGCGAGATATCCTAGCCTTGATGTATGGCACTATGTGGATGCAAGTTATGGAATAATTTATTACTTTATGTGGGCTAAATTATGTGTAAAGTGCATAATTTTTGTCTACATAGGCTTAAATGATTCAAGTTGCATCAAACTATGAGCCAAACACTAGCGCATGCGAACTTAAAAATCAACAAGTGCCAGAGTTTCTCTTAAGGCCAACCTTATGTTGAAGAATTATATGAAATGAACCAAGATATAGATAGTCCAAATGGGTCACGCATAAATTTTTTTGATGACAAAAGGTACAAGATGAGAATACTAGATTCTAGTGCGTAGCCTTGAAATTTTTCCGAGTTAGAGTGATCTCTAAAAGTAGAAGGATGAAAATGAAATTCAAAACAACAATTCTTGCATGAAATTTTCTATGTGCAAAGTTTCATGTAACACTTAAAATGAAGTGACACGACCCCTCCTTTGGTAGGTCAAGCCTATGTGCAACCAAAAGCTTCTGTCTCCATGCCTGAAAAATCAAGAAAAGAGAATGTTGTGCCTCAAATGCACAAGTCCATGGGCCTTATAACAAACATTATGGACCAAATAAAAATGAAAAATGTGAATGTCAAAATGTGGGGAACCTTGGCCATTCCATCACGGTGTGACTGTTACATTAAGCTCGACACAAATCATGTGCATTGCTCCAGTTATTCAAAAACCTCCTACTACTATCAACATCTATCAAACGAGAGGAGAAGAAAGTAAAATAAAAATTTAAAACCCCACCTTTCTACATGTCCTTGATAGTAGGAAAAACCCATGAGAACAATTCTATGATTGATTCAGGGGCTAGTACTTTTATTATTCCTAAAAATATTGTTGATGTCCTAGGTCTTAAGTACACCACCATGTATAAAGGAGTCTTACAACTTGATGAATCAACTTTCACCTCTCTAAGAGTCATCAAGGATCTTGAATTTACAATAAATGCATGTCCAAGCTTTACCATAACTCAAGATGTGTCAATTATTGACCTACATCCTTTGTTTTCCCTTTGCTTATCAAGAAATTTCACTACCAAAGTGGGTGGCTTCTTGTCTTCTAATTGGTCTCATATATTACTAAGAACAAGGTATGGTACCAAATTTACCATACAAGTGAGCCCATATTTTCCTATCATGTTAAGTCATATGACCCCTCCCATCACCAAGATAATTTCCTTATCCAAGAAGTCCAAGAACTAGTTTTAGTTTTAGAAGAACACCTTATTTCCCATCCTATACCCGATTTGTTACGGATGAGTGGGCAGAGAGGTGCCATAAATTTGATCCTTATGTTCAAGCTCTTGAAGCATTTGAAATTGGTCTTGGTACCTATTGCATCATTAAATAAGACTACGTGCATCTGCGCAAAGCTCAAGAAAGAATGAGATGATCATTCTTTTGGACTTTGAAAAATGTATTTGTATTGCTCCAAAAGTAGAAATGGCACAGCGTAGGATTCATAGGAGATATTAAGGTGCTACGAGATATTTGGGGACACCGATTTGGTTATTCAATAGGTCAAAAATAAGTGCACTGAGAAAATAATAATATTTTCAAAGATTATAAACATAGAGTTTGGGAAGTATTTAAGAGATTTGATGCTCTAAATCTACATGTGGTGCCAAGAAAAATGAAAAAGGAAGTAGATTACATAAGTGCACTCGAGTTCATAGTTCTCACCAGTGAGGATTTTATACGAGGTAACATGAAACACGTGAAGATGGTGATCAGGCCATCTATTCTAGATAACGACACAAGATGACAAGTGTTTGATAGAGATGTGTAGATTATCCAATTCATTAAAAATGAAGCTAAGGTCTCTTGAAGAATGCAAGATGAATTTAATGATAGCTATGATGACCAAGTGATTCATATTAAGAAAAAAAAAAGTTCCTTAAAGGGCTAGTCGGTGTAGAGAAAATTTTCATCCCTAATGATGAGTTTAATGGTGAAGAAAAGAATATGTGTAGTGTAAGAATAATGGACTCAGTCACTATTGCATGTGGCAAGGAGTTTCTCCTCGGTAAGTATTGTGCGTATGATGAAAAGAAGGCCTTCATCTCTATGTCAAAAATATAGTGAAATTTTCTCATGGTAGTATGAAGACCTCAAAGGATTTAATCCTAGTGTTTCTCAACACTCCATTGACCTTGATCCTAGTGTCAAGCCCATCAGACAAAAGAAAAGGTATGTAAATCCAAAGATAGATCCCTCATGAGGAAAGAGTTGTCTAAAATCATTGAGGTGAAGATAATATTTCCCATCAAGTACTCTAATTAGGTCACAAATATTGTTCCAGTGTGTAAGAAGAATGGTGAAATCAGGATTTATGTTGATTTCAAAGATCTAAATAAGGCATATTTGAAGGATCATTATCCTTTTCCTTCTATGGAGAATATTTTATAGTCGTGGCTGGTGCGCAAATATTTTCTATCTTTGGATGGACATTACGGTTTTAATCAGATCATGGTTAAGGAAGAGGATCAATTAAAAACAACATTTACAACCAAATGGGAACATACACATACTAGAAGATGCCCTTATATTTTTTCAAATGTAGGAAAAACATTCTAGTGAGCCATGGACATTACCTTTAAATTATATATCAATGATTTCATCCTAGTTTACTTAGATGACATAACTATCTTCTCAAAGTAGAGCATAGATTGCATGATGCATTTGGAAAAATTCTTTGAGATATGAAGAGAATTTGGAGTATCTCTTAACCCAAAAAATTGCAAATTTCTTTGGTTGAAGCTGGGACCGAATATTGCAACAGGTGATCGAAAATAATGGTTAAAACATCGAGATGTTCACCGCAATGTTTAGATTTTCCAAGAAGATCATCGACATAATCCTCAAGGATAGTGTGCATAATGTCATGAAAAATGTAATTCATAGCCTGCTGATAGGTAGCACCAGCATTCTTAAGGCCAAATGGCATGACACGATAACAGAAGGTTCCCCAAGGAGTTATGAAAGCAGTTTTATGTTGATCGGCGGGGCTACCAAAATTTGATTGTATCCCGAAAAACCATCCATGAGAGAAAGTATTTCATGGCCCGCAGTGAGATCAACAAGTTGATCAATACTTGGGAGGGGGAAGTCATCCTTGGGGAAAGCGAGGTTAAGGTCTCAGAAATCCGTGCATATCCGAAGTCCCCCCGTCGCTTTAGTGACAGGTACGATGTTAGAAATCCATTGAGGATAGTCAATAGGCAAGATGAAGGAAACAGAAAGAAGTCGTTGAAGCTCTTCTTTGACCAAGAGGGCGATGCGTGGATGCATCTTTCTCAGTTTTTGTTTGACTGGTTTGGAATCGGGGTTTAGGGTGATGTTATGGACAGCAATGGTAGGATCAATTCCTGGCATGTCAGCGTAGGACCAAGTGAAAGCTTGGTTGCGGGTACGGAGAAAGGTAGTAAAGGTGGCTTGTTCTGATGTGTTAAGGGATTGTCCAATCTTCACAATGTGAGGATCCTCCTCTGTGTGGATGTTGATTTCTATAGTCGACTCATTCAACATGGTTTGAGTTTCAGACGGTAAGGCACGTTGAATATAGGAGTCATCCGCCCCAAGGTAAGTGAGGATGGAGTCGTCATCTTGGCACTCAACAACATTAATCGAAGGCGAATCCTCTTCGATCATGTCTGGATCAGACAAGGGAAGAGAAGATGGATCCTCATTATCACGTTGATAAGTGAGAGGACCTATGAAGATAGCATTTATGAAAAAAAAAAGTTAGGAGGGATAGATTCAGGGTCTATCGACTCTGTGGGTGATGATGGTTTGGTAGGGGTGACATCGTCTTTTTCTAGAGATACGGTGACACGAGGTGTCTCTGTGTAGGTGTTTCGGAAAACCGAGACCACGCTGCGATCATTGTGTTTGTGTGTAGTCACGGGAATGAGTGTATGTTGGCCTTGTTCATAAAGACCAAAACCAAAGCCTTTCCAAGCCACATGCCGAGTCAAGAAGGTGAGGGGCGAAACAGACGATTTGTCAAGTATTGAAAATCGGATTGGAAGGGAACCACACCAAGAGGAGGTTCAGGGGTAATGGAGGATGCGTCAACACCCCCATACGTTAGGTTGGTGCGGCAATGGGGTGGTCCGTAAGAGATTACCTCCCCCACGCGACGGTCGTAGGTGGGATGTGCATGTAATTGTCCGTACTCCTGCGGGGTATGGAAAGAACTAACGTTATATAGGCGGTACTCCCCCAGCGTAAGGCGTTGAAAAACATCTACTAAGGGGTCGGAGGTTGGGATGTTATCTGCGGGAAAGGAAGTAATATTTGTAATGGCGGTTTCATTAGTTGAAGGTGTAGGTGCATCGGAAGTGGATGGCTAGGTTGGATGAATGGGTGTCTTGACTGGTACAAGCACATCATTAGGGCGATACAACATATTGCAAGTTTTGAAGGGGGGAGGATCAGCTTTTATGGTGTAGGACTTCCCCTCATACTCAAATTTTATGCATCTATGTAAGGTGGAGGGAACGCATCCCATAGCCTGGATCCAAGGGCGGCCTAACAACATGTTGTATTGGAACTCTCCCTCAAGGACATAGAAGAGTTCGGGTAAAGTACGTGGTCCTACACGAATGTTAAGGATCACGGTGCCTAAAGTAGAAGTAATAGCATCATTGAATGATCGCAACATGATGGGGTTGGCACACATGCAACTAGAAGGGATATTCATTTGTTGGAAGGCTTTTGAAGAGATGATGTTTAGGCTAGTGCCCCCGTCAATCATAACACGACGTACCCAAATATCCCGAACGTACGCTGAGATGAAAAGAGCAGGGTCAGGATCTTCGGCACCAAAGTCGATAATTTCATCTTCGGAGAAACTGACAGCAGCGGCTTGCTGTACAGAGACAGAAGTGGTTGGGGAGATAGATTGTTTGGTGAGCGAAGCAACATGATTGGGTGTTAGAATAGAGGTAACAGGCAAGGTTTCATTAGGTAAAACCTCTATCCCTTGAAGGATCTCAACGAGAGCTTGTCGATGAGATTCAGAAGTCTGAATGAGATCATACAATGTCATTTTTACAGGTGATTGGTGAAGCTGTTTGATCATAGTTCGATGGGAAATGCCATTAGAGACGGGATAGGTGGGTCCGCGAATAACCACTTTAGGTGGTGGTGCAATTGGGATGGTGGACGGAGAAAGAGATGCCGCAGGTGTGTTTTCTTTTGCTTTCCCATTGTTTTTCTGCCCTCGAGTAGCAACACTAATCATATTGATCTCGTGAATACGAGAGGAGGAAGATGGTAGGGATAGGTCATGGTTTTCGAGAGGTGGGGCTGTAATAATGATAGATCTTGGTGAGGCGGGGATAGGTGGTATAGGAGAGGGAATTGAAGCTAAAGGTCTCTCTCTTCGTAAGTTGTCTTTCTTAACTTTTCTATCTGAGAGAGGTGACGGATGAAGTATGGTTTTCAACACTTTGCATCCCTCTATGTCATGCCCTGGTGTGCGGTGGTAAGCACAGATTTTAGACTCATCGTAACCTATAGGTCGAGGTTTAGATGGATCATAAGGTCTAAGTGGGGGTAGGGAAATGGTCGCATTCTCCACCAACATAGCAAGGATTTTTGCGTAAGACCCTTTGAGTGGGTAAAATTCAGAGGAAAATGAGGCTATTGACTGGGTCGATTCTGGTGATGACGTGGTGTGGTTGGTTTGTATGGGGGGTGGTTTAGCCAAGGAGTTTTGGTAATGGGTTTTAACTAACCGTGGTTTCTTTGACGTAGAGGCTATGTTTAGCTGGTTGGATGATGAGGCCACAGATGATGTGGTATCAGAAAACAACCACGAAGAAATAGTAGTGACAGAAAACAAATCTTTTGATGGTGGAATTTGTCTATGGTTGATAGGTGGATAGCAAACGCCGGGTGATGGTGTTGCTACACCCTTGGATTTCTGTATGGGTGCGAAGGCATAGGTCGCTTTAAAGAAAACATATGAGGTATGATATATTGATGTAAGGTAGAGGGATGGGGTCCCAATATGGAAGGTAGGTGTGACGATGATGGTTTTAGTTGTGATAGAGGCATAGGTCGAGGAGATTGAGTCTGTCTCCTAATGGGATGGATGGCTTTATTTTTAGATAAATCAAGCCGCTTAGGTGGGTGTGTTAGACTAGGTATGGGTAAGGTCCCAAGCGTAGGGGAAGATTTGGCTAAGTTAATAGAAGTGGACAAGGTATTTGGTAGAGATGAGGGGGGTGAAGATGAGGACATGGGCATTTTAAGCTTCTGTAAACACTTCGGGTATATGGTGGAGGCATCAGGATCGGTCATTTGCATTTGAGTAGAATATGGCGTACTCAAACGTTCCCATAGAACCTATCTATCTTCTGTGGAATGACAGTCCTCACGTGTGAATAGGAACTTTTGTATGGAAGAAAGGTGGGTTGTGATTCCGGTCCACTGTGGGTGTGATACAAGGGGTATATGAGGCACTGTATCAATGGGCGTTAAGAGGTCAACCGGTTGCTGAAAAGATTTAGGTGATGAAGGAATAATAGGTAGGAGGGTGTGTTTGAGAGGATTTGTCATGTTTAAAGAATGTGGTGATGTTGGTCAAGAGTTTTCTCATCCAAGGATGACAAAAGAAGTGGCGAGCCTTCCTCTTGTACAGCAAGAATGGTAGAAGGAGACGTTTGGGAAATAGATAAATTAGATAACATCCGCTCACAGTCTTGCAAGGATGTGGTATAAGAAGGCTCATTTGTGAGAAGGGAACTCTGGGCAGCTAATTCCTTGATGGGTAAAGGAACGGCAAGGATTTCAGTTTGTCTTGATGGCGAGGAAGGGGGTTCGGTTTCCTGCGTTAGTGAAGAGGCTTGATTGAGAATTTGTTCGATAGAGGTCTTTGGTTGGGAATCGAAGACTGCATGGATCTCATGAACACTCTCCTCGGCTAAGATATCTTGGTTTAGTTTACTGTTAGAAGAATGATTCGGGAATGGTTTGTTGAATATTTTCAAATTTCGGTTAGCAGGGGCGTTAGGATTATCGAGGGCTATATCCCCTGCATCAACCATTTCCTGCACTATGTTTTTCAACATCTTGCAATTCTCATGACTGTGTCCCTTCACGCGGTGGAAGTTACAGAAGTCATTTTCTTTGTACCAAGAAGGTATGGCGCGAGTGGAATCAAACCCGGAATGAGGTTTAACAGGAGGTAAGGTAATGGCTCCTGCTTTGAGCAATTTTTCCAATATCACACCATATGTTTCTCCCAAGGGAGTGTAGTTGATGGGTTCTGCTTTATACTTATAGGTGGTTTTTGGCGGGGTATTAGACAGTGGTTGGGATTTGACCATCACCGCGTGCATGGCCCCTTTTGATTTCAAAGCGGTCGATGGGTGAGGATTGGTGGTGTTAGGTTTGTTGGTGGAATCTTGGGTTCGGAAAGTGGGGTTTTTGTTACGCAACCGCAATTTCTCTTCCTCTAAGGCTCGAATCTCTAGTTTTCGAGCCATAGTAAAGGCCTCGTCAAATGTACGGAAAGTTTGAATTTGGAGGGTAGGAGAGATGTGCTTAGCGCAGGCCCGCGTAAACAGTTCGATAAGTTCGGTTTGAGGCAAGGCATACGTAAGTTGGTTGATAAGGCCCGCCATCGTCCAACGAAATCTGCGATAGATTCGTCTTCAAATTGTCGGATGGCATAGAGGTCGGTGATAGATACTTTCTTGGCAATGTTAATGGAGAAATGATCCAAGAAAGATTGGGCTAGCTAGTTAAAAGAGAAGATTGAGTGCTGGGTTAAAGCACTGTACCACTCCAAGGCGGGTCCTGATAAGGACATGGGAAAGGTGCGGAGTAGTAAAGCGTCATCATGAGCAATCAGATAGCAGGCATGTCTAAATGATCGCAAGTGTTGTTGAGGGTCCTCCTTACTGTTAAAACGGGTAAATTTTGGTAATTCCCATTGAGGAGGATATGAATGAAGGGGGTGAAGGGTGGATAGGCTCGAAAAACTTGCTCGTATGTCAAGGCGCTACGACTTCTGAAATAGAAGCCTCAGATTATGCATTTTTCCATCATTTGTTTAATTAAATCGGTAGTTGGATGAGATGATGGTGTGTTTGTGGTAAATGGAGGCAAATTGGGCCAAGGGCCACCGCTAGAAAATGGTGGGGTTAAATGTTGATAAGGTATGGAGGACGAGCGTGTTGAGGTAACCGAATAGGGATGTCCTATGTAAGCTGTTGAGGTTACCGGATATGTGTGTGGAAATGAAAAGGTGGGCAGAGCTTGAGAAGGAAAGCTCGTGTGGATAGGTGGTAGAGAGCAAGTCATGAATGGAACAGTCTGCAAGAGAGACGAGGTAGGAGCAAATCGCGTAATGACATGTTTGGCCCAAGATTAACCAAAGGAAAGCCAATCTATGCCATATGGACCCCTGAAGCTGCTGAGGTAGATGACGGGACTAAGGATGCGGAAGGCAAAGTGGAGTTATCAGGCGGAGAAGGGGCTAAATGAGCAGCTATACTGATAGGCATGCCAACAAGGAGTTGACCGTCGGGTGTACGGTCAAGGGCATGAGACAAATAGTATTGTACAGCGCTAGGATTAGCATCCAGAAATTTGGCAAATTCTTTATCTCCCACAGGAATTTTAGGAACCTTGCTGGTATCCGTAGGATTCCCCACAAAATGTGAAGGGGGTGATTCAGCAAAGAAAGCAAAGAGCAAGCATGTGAAACCATGGCGGTGGCTTGATTTCGAGTAATAACAACCATGGACAGGAGTTCACAGTAGGGTTTCAATCTAGCAGGAACAGAAACTGACGTAGAATGGTGAAATTGGTAGGTTGCTTTGGTTTGTCGAATCAGAAAAGACGAAGAATCGATGTCGATCTCAAAGTAACCGATGTCGGTTAGACTATAGCCGACGTCGGGTCGCTTAATCTGATGTCGAGTGTAATAAGACTGGTAATATAAGAAGCTGCTGATTTGATTGTTAACAACGCTCAGTATATTTATCAAATTGTTCTAAGGTAATCACAGAAGACAGTGTATAACAGAGAAAACAGAACTGAAAAACAAACAAGATGCACACGTAAATCCAGAGACTAACCCTAGGGTCAATTTTAATTATTGTGGGCTTATGCCTTTAGACACAGAATAATGTCAATCCTAAACAAAAGACTTAGGGGAAATGTCAAGTTTGTTTTGGCTTATAAGGTTACCTCAATCGGGTGGAGGAATACCGCGGAAAAGGGGGGATGTTTTGAGCTGTTGTGTTAATTGTGAAGTGATTCGGTATGTGTTGTGCAGTGAAAGTAAGATTAATTTCTTGTCAATACCGTGGAAATCACCCCCACGTGTACGACCTGTTACTTAGTCTATGTTCACTAGAATCGAAAACAGCAAGCAAGAATGTAATGCGCGTGTTTTAAACCCAAATCGAAAATGATATTCGATGAAGCAAATGAGATGACTTTCACCAATGTGAAACTGGGAAAGCAAGACAAATTCTTCACTAAATATAACAAAAACAACAACAACAAGTATGCTTCCTAAAATGAAAATAAGCAAGAGAAACAGAAACCCGAAATGGGTCCCACCGGGCGTGCCAAAATGTTTCGCACGGAATGTTTCGGCTCCACAGAATAGACTTGCTTCTATCCTATCATTCCTTTGAGAAACATATAAGGGTTAGGGCTAGGACGAATACCTGTTGAATGTTGAGATGGTGTGCGCATACCGTAGAGAGAGATCAGATCGACTGCGAAGAACTCCTTTTTGTCTTGGAAGGACTACCTGCAAGTAAGAATACAAGACCACAAGATTTTAATTAGACAACAAATGAGGGATCTGCCTTAGGCCCAGGAAATATAAAAACTTCCTTTCGAAGGTGGTCAGTTCCCCTTTTAATATGATTTAACACAAATGATAATATAGAAAGCTATTGCAAAATCATGATTTAGGTATCTCGTTACAAAGCAATAGAAACTAAACTATCAATAATAAAGCGTCACATTGTTTGTTTGGTTACTGGTCGTTGATACGTTCAGGTTGAGTTATAGGGATAAACCAGGCTAGATTTGGGGTTGTTAGGTGGCAAAATAGGTGAGCAAAAGGTTTTGGGGTATAAGTCACGGTGGACCGACGACGATCACTAATGTAGGAATCACCACGCTTAGAGAACCGCTTTTCTTTGGTAGAGGATAAACGATACCGGTAGGGGCAGCAATCTAAGTGCTTCTGGATAGAAGTTGGTTGTAAGGTGATTGTGGGGTTATTAGGATTGGTGGATGGCTGAGGGGGATGATGGGAGGATAGGGAAGACTCAGAGTGTGGTAAAATGGCCTTCTGGGCAATATCAAGGTGTGTGGGTGAAGGTTAAGTGCAGTTGTAGCTGGTAGTAGATCTAGGAATAAACTTATGATTACTATTAATCAACAGGCTCAAGAAAATGGTGCTTAGAAACATATAACATACTACTTACTTGCCCCTGATGTAGATGCAAGTTTCAGGACTGTGATGATGAAGGTAGAACTCAGATAGGATGTCCTGATGATCAGAAGATGAGATGTCTTCCCTCACGATGATCAGATGAGTGTCACTGGCTCTGGTTGTGCAGTTGCAATCTTGGGCTTGATGTCCTTCTCTCCAATCTCTTCTTGCTTCTTCACTTGTCTATGCTCGGCCAAGCAAAAATGGATTCTCTCAATGATTTCTCCTTCTCCCGATCAAATGAAAATCTGATCCTTTGTTTTTGGTTGGAAGTGGTCATTTACGGGGAACCGATGGCGGTTATGCAACCGACGGCGGTCAAGTAGGAACCGGTATCGGTCCGGTCAAAGCGGGCTATTTTTGGTAAAATAGCCAGCTTTCCCTCCTTTTCTTCCGAGGGATTGGTAGCGGGCTTGGTCAAGTCATTATGAAGTTGGTTTTAGGTGTGGATGAGGAGTAATTAGTCATAGGTGTGGAATTGGACCAAGTTACAGGTCTTAATTAGGTTAGTTAAGGGTTAAGACTAGGTCATGATGAGGTGGCGACATGAGGTGGCAGGTATGGTGATGTGGATTTATTAATTATAAGATAATTAATAAATATTTGTGTAAGGTTTAGGTTGCGAAATGCGATGCGGGTCTGAGGGTCGTAAGACACAAATTTGGTGTCTACAATAGGCCGCGCCTAATCAAAGCACGTGCCACGTGTTCTCAAATCATCATCCGGCGGGGAATTTTTGGAAAATTTTCCAAAGGGAAAAACAATGGAAAATGAAGCATTAGATGCCCATGCCCAATCAGAGCATGCCACATGGCACCTGGAATGGTGGAGTGCGGGAATTTTGGAAAATTTTCCAAATGACCAAAAAGTGGAAAATTTAAAATGTTTTGCCCTAAAATTTCAAACAGCCATATATTTCGATCTAGAGCTCGGTTTTTTACGTTCTTTATATCAATGGAAAGCTGGTGAAATTCTCTATAAGATTCTAGGGTCATTTTTGAATTTTGATGGAGTTTGGAGAGAAATTTTTTTAAAATGCCTCTTACACGTGGTCATGGATAGAAATGACGTTTCAACCACCATTTTTAATGAAGAATGGCTCGCATTCTTTGCCAGCATGGTGAAAAATGTCAAGGGATGGGCCTGTAAGGACACCCATGCTGTTTTAATGCGTTTTGGGTTAGTGGTTGAATCTCTCCACATTTTCTCGTATTTCTCTCTCTTGGGGTCATGGCTTGCACTGTAAAAGCTAGAATGAGTTCATTTTTGAAAAAAGGAGACACTTTTCAGCTCTACAACTTCCCTTTTTCTTCCTTTTTGGCAGAATTTGTGAAAAATTTTACCTTTCCATGTAATACAACACCCCTTTTGCCTCTTGATCACTGTAATGCATTGTATTGGATCTGGAATGTTAATATATGCTCTGTGATTAAAATCCCTCAATCCTTTCATATATCTACCATTATTTTCCTGATCTTTCATTACATTTTGAGCAATTTGTGCATGCTTTGTGTTGTTTTTTCTTGTGGATTGTGTATGTATTGTAGTATCAGGTGTCTGTAACTCCTTTAGTGCATCACCTCATTAGCATTAGCTTCCTTTTCTTGTATTCCTTATCTTTGTCCCCTTGGAATTTAGAGTAGGAACTAGGAATTTAAACATCTGCAACTTGTAAGTGATATATCTGATCAGAGGAGTTAAGGAACCAGCCTCTAATCTAGAGATTCCTCTCCCATTTCTACAAGTCCCACACTTGGGGAGAGGATTCAATGTTGTGCAATCACATTGGATGTCCAAGATGTCAAACTAGAAGTCTGATCAACATCCAAGGTGTCTGCTGATTTGCAACAATAGTTTTGGCACGCCAGTGGGACCTTAGAGGTCTTCATCTTCATTGTAAAAAATTGATGTGCATTTGTTGCAAGTTTCTTGCTTAAAAGAGCCCTAAATTGCACATCTAGTGACTCCAAGGAAGAAGAATCAGCTGGTTTTAGCAGTGCAGACCTGAAAACTCATGAGAAGAATCAACACAAGGTCAAGAGTTGGAGAAGAAGAGGTGTTATTTGAGTATCTGTAGTTATCCCCAAGCATAAGGAAAAGAGGGAGGAGAATTCAAAGGTCTCCATCTCCACCAAACAAAACTCTATCAACTCCTCCACCTGGTAGGCCTTTCATTCAATCAACAAGGGTTCTAAGGCCAATCAGAATGGCACAAAACAACCCCTATGTCAATTTCACTGGCAGCAGCCCACTTGCTCTCAATGCACAAAATCCAATCCCAGTTGTAACATTGAAGAACATCCCATACTTTACTGGAGAAAATCAGACCACTCCTGGTGATCATGTTAAGGATATTGCCAATATTTGTGCAATCCATGAGATCAATGAGATGTAAGTTGTTGTCAAACTGTTGGCATCTTCATTCAAAGGGAAATCTTTGCAATGGTTTAGGAGTCTTGCCTCAGGTTCTATCAAAATTGGAATCAGCTATGTATAGCCCTCCATGAGTAGTTTGGAGAAAAGGGAGATAACTTGTCCCTTTTGGAACAACTGACAACCATCAAGAGAGCTCCAAATGAGTAGCTGACTGACTTCAACTTCAGATTTCAAATGACTTGGGAGAGAATTCCAGTGGCAGTAAGGCTAGCAGCAGAAGGTGCTTTTCTATATTACCTTAAAGCTTTAAATTCTGATATTTCTATGTTAATTCAATCCATGGGAGGCACAACTATCCCTGTTGCTTATAGCATTTCCATTAGAGCTGAAAATTGTTTGATTCAAGCTGGCAAGCTAGCTCCTAGGCCTCTAATGCCATTGTTTCCAAGTTTAGAGAACCCAAGTACTAGACAAGTGCCTAATTTATCCCCTATCCCCACTCCTAGAAATTAGAATTTAAGTGAAGCTTCTACTTCATCTTCTAGCACCTCAAATGAACTTCAAGAAGTCATGAAGCAATTGCAAAATCTAGGTAATGAGTTGGTTACACTCAAGAGGCGGCAAGAAGCCCAAGGCGTAGACCTCCTTTCCATCCTCAAGCTCAACCTAACAGGCAGCCATACCAGCCTCAAAGACCACCCAATCCAGCTACAAATTTAAATCAAGCAAGACCTCCTGCCAACAGACCATTTCAGCCCTTTAATCCCAATGCTATATCTACCTCTAAGGCATTAGTGCCAGTGCAAAACAACATAGCTCAAGAGTATGATTGGTGTTTCCCATGCAATGAACCTCACAACTAGTCTATGTGCTTCAACGGTGCCTTAAATCAAGCATTAATGGTGACTACAACTGGTGTGGAGGGTGAAAGTAGTCAAGGAAATAACCAACAACAAGAAACATTCCAGCAGCAATCAGCTCCAAATGATACTACACTTGTAAACTGGTAGGCAGAGGATTTTTGTGGCATGAATCAAACAGTTTCCCAAAGTGTTGCAGCCAACACAAGGTCAAAAAGGAGGAATTTGGGTGAAGAACAGCCATTGGCTCCAAGCAATCCACAACCTTCTATCACTCCACAAATTATTGGCAAACAAAATTCAGTTCCAAACACACAAGGGCTGCCTAAAACAGCTCTTAGGCCAACTCAAACACCATTTGTTGCTGCCCATATGCAAGGAATGAATGTGTAGGCCAAGGGACAGTAGAGAGATGCTTCATCTCCATTCAACATCATTGATCAGATGAAGAAGACAAATGTAAACATATCAATGTGGGAATCACTATCTATCCCAGGCCAGAGAGATTTGCTACAAGCTGCCATGAAGGACTGGTCAACTTCAAATCAGCAAGTCCAAATGCAAGAGAAGGTGCTCATAAATGCTGCCCAGCCTGAAGGGAATCATGGAGGACGAGTGTTGGTTGGATATTTTGTCAACCCAAAATATGAGGTTCAACCACAGTATATGGGATTAAATCCCTCCTCAAAGACAGGTGAGGCTGCCTGCTTGTTACTAATCTAAAACACAATGAAAACAATATATACAATATTCACACTAATCTAACCATTGGGGTTGGGATAGAATCCCGAAATCCACATTCACATGATTCAAAGGTATTTCTTTCGTAAATGAACTGGGTTGGAAACTATAACAATGCAAGAAGCACCATGGAAAGGAAATGAGAGAAACGTATTTTCTTTCGAGTAAACGCAGAGCACAAAATAATCATACGAGCTTTAGATCATAAATATAATGTCTAAGATGATTAGAAACACTAAGATGCTATGCAAAGAATAGCTTAAGATCATGAACGTAAGAACAATGTCTTAAGAAAGATATATCCCACAACACAAAGTTTGCGAAATAATATCAACTCCTATTCTTCAAAATGATTGAACGAAAACACAAAGTTTTTCTTCTTTCCAATAGCTCCGAATATTACAAAAATCTCGACCCTTTGGAATGCATAAGCATCCCTCATTTATAATAAAAGGAAATGAGAGAAAATAGGATAAATCCTAGAAAATAGTGTTCTTTAAACAGAGTTCTATTTTGCTTGATTCTCACGCAGGAGACCAAGTCAAAATTTGCTTCCTATATGACGAAACAGAAATGAAAAAGACATGCCAATTTCAAGATTGAAATGACATGAAAAAAAAAGAACTTAGTCACGAATTGTCATCTTTTTCTCCTTCATCTTTCTCTTCCTCCAGCTGAGCCTGTTTGTTCCGAAATTCTTGGAACTTTCGAATTATGCCTTGCATTTCATTTTCGTCAGGCGCAGTGGAATGATCATTCAAAATTTCACAGGTTTCATGGGTATCACTAGCACCGCCGGGAAGCTTTTTCAATCTTTTGCTGAGCTTTCTCAAGGCCTCCAAAGAATGTTCAATTCTTACAAACCGATCAATGATCTCAATACCAAATCCGTGCGTTGGTTCATGCTGAACAGACTCTTGGACTTGTTTGAAAAGATCATCTGCTGATAGGATACCTGAGTTTCCAACTGACACCTTTGGACAAATCTTCAGCAACTCTTCTTCCAGATCACTTTTTCCATCAATCAATTTATCCCTTGATTCTCTCAACTTACCGCAGGCTTCGTTGAGAATCTTCACCCTGAACCTGATGGCTTTAGTCAGCTGGAAATGCTTATCCATATGTGGGATGACGCCTTCTTCTACCAAGAGATGTGATGGTATTTTCTTTAATACCTGGAGAGCTTCATAAGTCAAATCAAGATGTCCAATTTCTTGAGAGAAATCATCATCCATCTTCTCTCCATCCTTCTGAATATCCCCCAAAGATTGATGAACTTTCACAACGTCTTGAATCACTTCCTTCCCCTGTTGGAGTAGCCTTTGGATCCATTCATCGACCACCCTTCCTTTTTTAGCAATTTTCTCAATTGTAGATACGGATGAGAAATTGAATCTGGCCGACAGAAGAAGATGGTATGGATTCAAGGGGTTTTGAGAGCTTAAGAAAGACCTCGGTCAACTGCTCCACTTTTCCTTTAAGCTCATCTCTGTTGTCTTTCATTTCTTTCAACTTCTGGCACAGCATGTTTGTGGCATCCCGCGCATCTTGTTGTGCTCCTTCCGTTGTCACCTCTCCTAGAGCCACCCTGGTTATTTGATAATCAGAGGCTGTTACATCCTCTTTGGTTTTGTCAGTCATGGGAGTGGTGATCTCTGCGAACTTATGCCCTGAAGCGTCCACCAAAACCCTTGAAACTGTTTTGGGTTTCTTGGCCGATTTAGCAGTAGTAGCCTTGAGTGAGCTAAAATCAAAGGCCGGTAGAGGTACAATCACCTTCCTCTTCCTCGGAGTTTTCTTGAGTAGCCATTGTGGCATATCAGAGGAAGTTGCCAATGTTGTAGAAGCTGGTATCATACTCTCAAGGGGAGAAGATTCTACTAGTGGAGGGGGAATAGTTACCAATGTGGTAGTAGATCCGATAAAAAGAGGCACAGAAGGGGGCATGTTGGTGATCACTTGGGTCCCAGTAGAGAGGGGTGAGAGTCCAGAGAAAATACTGGCCATGATTGAAGAAGTTGTTGGAGAATGAGGAGGTAGGAGTGGTTGTGAGGGGGGAGGCGCAGATTCAGACTCCAAAGCCTGGGATGCAAGAGATAAGGTCTCTTCAGTTGGGAAATCAACAAATGGTGAAACCAGAGGCTGGCTTCCTTCTCCTTCCAAAGTAATTTCTCCTATTTCTGGTGGTGTTGGTGATTCTGGCACATTCACCATTTCAACTGGAGAAATAATTGAAGAGATTTCTCTTTCTTTTCTCTTTTTGACAAACTTGACCTTTATAGGCCCCCTAGAAGATTTTTTGTCCTTTTCCTTTTTGGAGGGCCCCGCCTCTGAAGCAGCCAACTTTGAAAACTTATCATCTTTAAAACTCATTCCCCAAGAGGAGAGCCATGCTTTGGTGCATGCAAGAATCAGAGCCGACCTATCTGTAATGGAGGATTTTTCACTGATTGACCAATCAATAGGTGGGAAAACATATTGATCTTCATTTAGTCCATCATAGGAAAGATCCAAAACACTTTCATTGTCACTAGTACCTTCTGGTAAATCAGCAAGCTCAAGTGTTTGAATCTCAGCAAGTGTCAATCTGCTATGATCCTTTCTACGAACAGTAACCTCATCACGCAGATCAATCCAGATGTCTTCTATGCTTGGTACGTGGTAGGTGCGAGGTTCCATCACGCCCGAGGACTCCTCGAATTTCAAACCCGTCTCGGGGCTTCATATGCTTCTTCAACTTGTCCTGAAGCTCATGGACAACATTTTTAGCTTTCACCACTGTCGAACAAGTGTATCTTCCAATAGAAATTGGAAAAGATACAAAGCAGCCTTATGTTTACTTTGCTGGAACTTATGGAAATCCAACAGTTGCCTAACCAATTCCATCAATATCAGTTTATCCCCTGGATATCGGGGCAGACGGAAAGGATCTCCCGAGTACATGACTACCCAAAGATATGTGAACTTCTTGAATTGCAAGAAGACACATCCCCATTTGGAAACTTCAGCCCAGGCCTCATCTGAGACTCTTGTCTTCCTCAATTCAGGATTTAACCTGCAGATGTTTTCATAAAAGAAGGCGTCATTCACCCTTCTGAATTGGTCCTTAGACCCTTTTCTTGTCAGTTGAGGGAAATGCCGATAAACATGTTCCACCGTCCTGCTTCCCTTGGTATCCAACCCGGGATAGTTCCTCATCCCGGCCACTGCATAGGTGACATATGAAGACATATAAAACTTCCCTGTGGACAAGACTATTGTCATTTGGGAATCTATCTCATTACTAATGAGAGTGCCCCAATCAATCCCTTGCTGGTTCTTCTTGATGGTGATCATGAATTGATACATCCACCCTTGGAAAACGTTTGATTCGGGTAAACCAAAAACCTGACTCAACAGAGTGATGATGTCATTGATTTCCTGAATGAAATCACTCCTGGGGATAAGTCTTGGAAATCTGGAGATAGCCAGTTTGGATTTGATCAGGAACTTCTTATTTACATGCTTGATACAATCTTCCTGATCATTATCCCAAGCTTTCTGAGCTTACTTGATATCTAACTCTCCATATTCTTCAAAATTGGGCGGTTTGAGGAGGTCATCAAAGTAAACTCTCATCATCAATCCCGTACAACACTTGGAAAGGAGACATTCCTATAGCTCACTTTGGGGTAATCCGGTCAGCCCACAACGCATCATATAATGCTTTCTCGCCATGTCCTCTGGTTTTCATCTACTAGTTTTCTAATGATGGTAACCAGGTTCTTGTTGCTGGACTCAGCTTGCCCATTGCCTTGGGGATAATAATCAGATGAGTGAGCCAAAGTGATGCCGAATCCATAGCAAAATTATGTCAACTCATGCGATGAGAAATTAGAGGCATTATCAGCTACAATCTTATGAGGCACACCAAATCTGACAATTATATTTTCTTTAAGGAACTTGCAAACAACTTCAGAGGTTGCTTGCTTGATTGGTGCGGCTTCCACCCACTTGGTAAAATAGTCTGTAGCAGTCAGCACGTAATTATGTCCGGCACTGGAAGTAGGATTCAATGTTCCAATGAAGTCAATTCCCCACTGGCGAAAAGGTTCTTCGATCACTACGGGCTTCAGGGGAAGAGCTGCTAACTTGGGACGACCAACAAAATGTTGACAAGCTTCACACTTGGACACCCACTCTGCTGAATCTTGAAAGAGAGTAGGCCAATAGTACCTAGCCCGTAGGATCTTATAAGCTGTTACAGAAGATGAAAAATGTCCTCCGCATGCTAGGCTATGGAAGGACTCTAACAACTTTACTGTTGTGATTTATCAACACAACGCAGGAAAACACCATCAATACCTTTCTTGTATATTCCGTTATCCCACAAAAGGTATTTTGCAGATCTCAACTTGACTGTCCTCTTCTCCTTATGGCTTAAATGCGGGGGGCATTCACCATAAGTTAGAAAGAAAGCAATATCCGTGTACCATTCATCAGTTGTACTCACGAAAAGCACCATGGGCAGCTCCGAAGAAGCATCTTGAGTCTTTTCACATTACCTTCAAAGCATGATTTTCTGCAATCAATTGGCACAGGCCCCTTCCTCGTACCAACTTGGTAGGTCTGATGTCCAAGTCGTACTCCTAAACTTTAGCTATCCAGGTACCTCGTTGACTCCCCAGCTCTTGTTGAGTCAAAATGGATTTAACACAGTGTCGGGAATGAGAACAAGAGTATGGGAATTCAGCACATAGTACCTAAAATGTTTCACCGCTCGTACCACCGCATAAGCATGCTTTTCAATTTGAGACATCATCAATTCATGCTCCTTCAATGGGAAGCTCATAAATTCGATGGGAGCTTCAATGCCTTCCCCATTCTCCTGCATCAGGATGGCTGGCACTGTGTGAGTAGAGGCGTAGTTGTACATGATGAAATCTTTTTTGAAGTCTAGACATAATAGGATAGGAGTGCAAGCAACTGCCCTTTTGATTTCTTCGAATGCAAGCTTCCCTTCTATATTCCATCAAAATGGAACTTTTCCTTTCATCATCCTAAGGATATCCTTGGTTTTGTCAGTGAAATCAGGTACAAACCTTCTTAGGAAATTAACCTTTCCGAAGAAAGAATGAACTCGAGTTTTACTTGTGGGTAGGTAAGGCTCGAATGGCCTTTACCCTTTACAGGTCAATTTTGGTTCCTTCTTTAGTCACGAATGACCCAACAGCTTTCCTTCGATCACCCCGAACATGGACTTCTTGGGATTTAATGAAATCCGTGACGCTGCATCTCAAAATTACTTGCTCTAAATGATCATAATTATCACTCGTTTTTAGAAAAAATGGTCAAGTCATCTAAATACACAACTATGACCTTGCCCATCGGTCTCTAAATGCCAAGTTCATAGCTCTCGAAAGGTGGCTCGGCGTTGATCAAGCCGAAAGGCATCCTCCACGTAAGAAAAGGTACCCCATGGGGTTGTGAAGGCTGTCTTGTCTTTGATCCTCCGTAGTTACCTCGACTTGATTATATCCACGAAAATCCATCGAGCATGGATATCATTTCTAATCTAGTAATAGTTTGTAAAACACGATCCATGATAGGCAAGGAAAGTTGTCCTTCGATGGCGACGCCGATTGAGTTCTAGAAATCAACACAAATTCGGATTTCACCATTCTTCTTCCGATGGATCGGAAAAATAATTCTAGCATCTAACATCTTCGAATTTCCACAAGGATAGTCCACGAGATTTTGGTCACGTAATGTCTTTGCTTCGCTGTAAGGTTTCATATCGGGCTTCAAAGGGATATTGTGTTGTACGTCTTTGGGCTTGAAGGATTTTAAATCTGCATAAGACCAGGCTAACACATCCATGTATCTCTTCAGAAGCGAAGTGAATCTTGCTTTCTCTTCTGGGGAACAACATTTCCCAATATTCACCATCCGAGGTTGATCGGACGAACCTAGATTGATTTGATCTACCTCAAGAAGAAGCTCCTTCAACTTGCCATTTGTTTTGAATAAAATGATCATGCTTGTCAAAAAAACCCTCCAAAGAAACCAAAACTTTTGGTATCTTGTTGCCTTTAAGCTGAATAAACTCACCATCAACCTCTTGATATGGATCTGAGATAGTTTCACGGAAGGCTGATTCCAAACCTTCAAAGTATAACTCACTGAAATTGTCAGCCTTTTCTAGAAAAGCCAACACCTGTTGATCATCATTGAACACTTGCCAGTGAGTTGCATTATCTGGGATACTGGGATGGTACACAATCTCGATGGAGTACGTATCTTGTTTGAACTGAGGATGAGGAAGAAGGAGGGATGCAGACATGGCCAAAGAATCAGCCTTGTCATTATAATCTCTCAAAACTGCCTTAATAGAGAATGCATCAAAGCATTCTATACTATCCCAAACTTTGTTCCTGTAATGTCTCAAGCGATCATTTTTCACCTGATAGATTCCCCTGACCTGGTTGACAATCAGCTCCGCATCCCCCTGAACCTTGAGATTTTGAATTCCCTTCTGTCTGGCCATTTCTAATCCTAATAACAGGGCTTCATATTCAGCCGTGTTGTTAGTATTATCAAATTGCAACTTGTAAGCTGATGGGAAAATCTCGGAATTAGGAGATATAAGAACAACACCAGCGCCTGATCCGGTGGTTGAGCAGCTACCATCGAATTCAAGGGTCCAAATAGCATTAGGATCTTCTTCCTCGACATCTACAGTGGGTATCTCTGAAGTCATGAAATAATTTCCAAAGCTAGCATCTTCGAAAAGAATTTGAGCTTTAGGATCATCTGATTTAGTTACCAAATACCTCGCCTGCGGTTCAGGATGGAGAACCTGATGAACCCCATTGACTGGGATCTTGGCTTTGGTCCAATCCATATTAATCTCTCCTCGACATCTTTACAAAAACCCCTACCCAAGAGGATACCGTAAGCTATAGGGATGTCAGCAACTAGAATGGTCATTTTCACTCTCTTTTCTGGGAAAGCAATGAATGCGAATTGTGCATCTTTGATTTGACCAATCAAAGGAACTTGTTTGGTTTCCATAGAGTAACACCATCCATATGACTTAGTCAAAGTAAGCCCAAGGGCATGGGCTACTTTTGCGGGCATAACATTGTCGGAGGCCCCTGAGTCGATGATGCAATTGCTGAGTTTAAACCCATTTATAAGTAAAGACAAATAAAATGGTTCAATCTTTCCCGAAGAAGAAGCAGAGGTCAGATTGTTCTGAGGTGGGAGTTTAGTAGGATTTGGAAGGAGACCTTTTGAAGGTGATGGAACAGCTGCTTTACTTCTGATAAATTTGGCAAGTTTTTCGAACTGTTCAGGATTTGACTGAAGGTATTCTGCTTCCGACATTTGGATTTTGGTTCTCTTTGCATGATCAACAATGTCAAAAGCAGTATAAGAAGGGGTGATGGTAGGCTCAGTTCTAATCACATGAGCTTGAGCTGGGGCACTGATCTTAGGAGAAAGAGAATAAGGAGAAGTTGCCTTTTTGGTGACTTCTCTTTCAGTTTGTGCTGAAATAGGAGTACCTCTCTTAACTATGGCTATGGGAGGTTCCTTATTCTTCTCCTTAGCGTTTTCAAGAGGTTTTCTTGGATTCTGAGATTGGGATCGAGTGAAGACAACAAATGAGTGACCATCTGGCACACATTCATCTTCATCATATTCCAAATACCCAATGCTGGAGTCGCCAGCCAAATCGTCATAAGACTCATCGGCATATCCTGAAGCTTCAAAAGCCTCGGAGAATCTTGTTCTTCTGGTTCTTCCTCTTCTTCAACTATTTCCACTGTCGCATTAACAGGAGGAGCTTCAATCGCTAGCCTCGGTTGAGCAGGAGTTAATCGCGGCCTATCCCTTGCAGTGCACCATTGTTGTTATTGAAATTCCGTCTAGGGATATCCCGATACGGAACATTGTTCACCTGCTGAGACATTTGCTTTTTTAAAGCAATCAAATCATTAGCCATTTTTTGAAACATAGGATCAGTATTACCTTGAGAAGAACCTTGATTTTTGAGTTTGGGTATGTCTTTCTTGATCCTTCCGGCCAAAATGAGATCATCTTCTATTTCAATAGCTGTTGACTGAGCAACAGCCAAATCTGGGATAACTGACCTTCTTAATAAAAATCTCACATCAGGAGGCTGAGCATTAATGAAGAAGCATTTCTGATTTTCGAGTTGGAACAGCTATCTCCGGAATCTTTCGAATCAGTTTATTAAACTTTGCCACGAAGTCCCGCATGGGTTCATGAGATTCCTTCTTCATATGAGTAAGTTGAGCTAACAAGGCATGAGAATCTTCGGCTGGTTTGAAACGTGCTTCGAACTTGGTCCGCATGGTAGCCCAGTTTGTGATGCATGCATTCGGAAGATGATAAAACCATTCAGCTGCTGCACCATGCAATGTTTCAACAAAAATTCAAACAGAAACATCTTCGTGAGCTACTCCAAGGACACCACACGCTACAAAGAAAGATGCAACATGTTCATCAGGATGTTGTTTCCCATCCCCATTTAACTTGGGAATGTTTTTACGTGATCCATGTGGTAACTCGTGCAATGGTGGAGTTAAAGAAAGAGGACCAATAACTATGCCCCAAGGCACAGGTTGTACTGCCATCCTTCTGAAAAGAGTGTGTATAGGGATCCGAGTATCAGACAAGAGTAGTGCACGACAAGTTGCAGATGCTTCCCATTCCATGGGGATCCGGTTTCTCCAAACAGGTGAAGAACTTCTGGTTCGGTTAGAAACAATGTTGTTGGGGGACAGGCTGAAATTGTGCTGTTGTAGCAACTCAAAGAGTGGGTCAATTTCACCTTGGGCTCGGCGGGACCGAGTGAAGATCTTCTAGCCAGCTTGAACTGGGAAAGAGACCTTGTTAAAAATAAGGCAAATACGGAGTCGCCAGACACCAAGAGGATAAGCTTTATACTATAAATCCGTATTCCCCAGCAGGAGTCACCAAAAACTATTGGTTGGATATTTTGTCAACCCAAAATATGAGGTTCAACCACAGTATATGGGATTAAATCCCTCCTCAAAGACAGGTGAGGCTGCCTGCTTGTTACTAATCTAAAACACAACAAAAACAATATATACAATATTCACACTAATCTAACCATTGGGGTTGGGATAGAATCCCGAAATCCACATTCACACGATTCAAAGGTATTGCTTTCGTAAATGAACTGGGTTGGAAACTATTACAATGAAAGAAGCACAATGGAAAGGAAATGAGAGAAACATATTTTCTTTCGAGTAAACGCAGAGCACGAAATAATCATACGAGCTTTAGATCATAAATATAATGTCTAAGATGATTAGAAACACTAAGATGCTACGCAAAGAATAGCTTAAGATCATGAATGTAAGAACAATGTCTTAAGAAAGATATATCCCACAACACAAAGTTTGTGAAATAATATCAACTCCTATTCTTCAAAATGATTAAACGAAAACACAAAGTTTTTCTTCTTTCCAATAGCTCCGAATATTACAAAAATCTCGACCCTTTGGAATGCATAAGCATCCCTTATTTATAATAAAAGGAAACGAGAGAAAATAGGATAAATCCTAGAAAATAGTGTTCTTTAAATAGAGTTCTATTTTGCTTGATTCTCACGCAGGAGACCAAGTCAAAATTTGCTTCCTATATGACGAAACAGAAATGAAAAAGACATGTCAATTTCAAGATTGAAATGACATGAAACATCGGGACTTAGTCTGAATCGTCATCTTTTTCTCCTTCCTCTTTCTCTTCCTCCAGCTGAGCCTGTTTGTTCCGAAATTCTTGGAACTTTCGAATTATGCCTTGCATTTCATTTTCGTCAGTGCGGTGGAATGATCATTCAAAATTTCACAGGTTTCATGGGTATCACTAGCACCGCCGGGAAGCTTTTTCAATCTTTTGCTGAGCTTTCTCAAGGCCTCCAAAGAATGTTCAATTCTTACAAACCGATCAATGATCTCAATACTAAATTCGTGCGTTGGTTCATGTTGAACAGACTCTTGGACTTGTTTGAAAATATCATTTGTTGATAGGATACCTGAGTTTCCAACTGACACCTTTGGACAAATCTTCAGCAACTCTTCTTCCAGATCACTTTTTCCATCAATCAATTTATCCCTTGATTCTCTCAACTTACCTGCAGGCTTCATTGAGAATCTTCACCCTGAACCTGATGGCTTTAGTCAGCTGGAAATGCTTATCCGTATGTGGGATGACGCCTTCTTCTACCAAGAGATGTGATGGTATTTTCTTTAATACCTAGAGAGCTTCATAAGTCAAATCAAGATGTCCAATTTCTTGAGAGAAATCATCGTCCATCTTCTCTCCATCCTTCTGAATATCCCCCAAAGATTGATGAACCTTCACAATGTCTTGAATCACTTCCTTCCCCTGTTGGAGCAGCCTTTGGATCCATTCACCGACCACCCTTCCTTTTTTAGGAATTTTATCAATTATAGATACTGATGAGAAATCGAATCCGACAGGGACAGAAGAAGATGGTATGGATTCAAGGGGTTTTGAGAGCTTAAGCAAGACCTTGGTCAACTGCTCCACTTTTCCTTTAAGCTCATCTCTTCTGTATTTCATTTCTTTCAACTTTACGCACACAGCATGTTTGTGGCATCTCGCGCATCTTGTTGTGCTCCTTCCGTTGTCACCTCTCCTAGAGCCACCCTGGTTATTTGATAATCAGAGGCTGTTACGTCCTCTTTGGTTTTTTTAGTTGCGGGAGTGGCAATATCTGTGAACTTATGCCTTGAAGCGTCCACCAAAACCCTTGAAAGCTGTTTTGGGTTTCTTGGCCGATTTTTGATAGTAGCCTTGAGTGAGCTAAAATCAAAGGCGGTAGAGGTACAATCACCTTCCTCTTCCTCGGAGTTTACTTGAGTAGCCATTGTGGCGTATAAGAGGAAGTTTCCAATGTTGTAGAAGCTGGTATCATACTCTCAAGGGGAGAAAATTCTACTAGTGGAGGGGGAATAGTTACCAATGTGGTAGTAAATCCGATAAAAAGAGGCACGAAGGGCGTGTTGGTGATCACTTGGGTCCCAGCAGAGAGGGGTGAGAGTCTAGAGAAAATACTGGCCATGATTGAAGAAGTTGTTGGAGAATGAGGAGGTAGGAGTGATTGTGAGGGGGGAGGCGCAGATTCAGACTCCAAAGCCTGGGATGCAAGAGATAAGGTCTCTTCGTTGGGCAATCAACAAATGGTGAAACCAGAGAGGTGGCTTCTTTCTCCTTCCAAAGTAATTTCTCCTATTTCTTGTGGTGTTGGTGATTACGGCACATTCACCATCTCAACCGGAGAAATAATTGAAGATATTTCTCTTTCTTTTCTATTTTTGACAAACTTGACCTTTATAGGCCCCCTAGAAGATTTTTTTGTCCTTTTCCTTTTTGGAGGGCCCCGCCTCAAGCGACCAACTTTGAAAACTTATCATCTTTAAAACTCATTCCCAAGAGGAGAGCCATGCTTTGGTACGCGCAAGAATCGAGCTGACCTATCTCGTAATGGAGGCTTTTTTTGATTGACCAATTTATAGGTGGGAAAACATATTGATTTTCATTTAGTCCATCATAGGAAAGATCCAAAACACTTTCATTGTCACTAGTACCTTTTGGTAAATCAGCAAGCTCAAGTGTTTGAATCTCAAAGCAAGTGTCATCTGCTATGATCCTTTCTACGAACAAAGCAACCTCATCATGCAAATCAATCCAGATGTCTTCTATGCTTGGAGTACGTGCGGGCAGTGTAGGGTTCCATACGCCCTGAGGACTCCTCGAATGTCAAACCCGTCTCGGGGCTTCATATGCTTCTTCAACTTGTCCTGAAGCTCATGGACAACATTTTTAGCTTTCACCACTGTCAAACAAGTGTATCTTCCAATAGAAATTGGAAAAGATACAAGCAGCCTTATGTTTACTTTGTTGGAACTTATGGAAATCCAATAGTTGCCTAACCAATTCCATCAATATCAGTTTATCCCCTGGATATCGGGGCAGATGGAAAGGATCTCCCGAGTACATGACTACCCGAAGATATGTGAACTTCTTGAATTGCAAGAAGACACATCCCCATTTGGAAACTTCAGCCCAGGCCTCATCTGAGACTCTTGTCTTCCTCAATTCAGGATTTAACCTGTAGATGTTTTCATAAAAGAAGGCGTCATTCACCCTTCTGAATTGGTCCTTAGACCCTTTTCTTGTCAATTGAGGGAAATGTTGATAAACATGTTCCACCGTCCTACTTCCCTTGGTATCCAACCCGGGATAGTTCCTCATCCCGGCCACTGCATAGGTGACATATGAAGACATATAAAACTTCCCTGTGGACAAGACTGTTGTCATTTGGGAATCTATCTCATTACTAATGAGAGTGCCCCAATCAATCCCTTGTTGGTTCTTCTTGATGGTGATCATGAATTGATACATCCACCCTTGGAAAACGTTTGATTCGGGTAAACCAAAAACCCGACTCAACAGAGTGATGATGTCATTGATTTCCTGAATGAAATCACTCCTGGGGATAAGTCTTGGAAATCTGGAGACAACCGGTTTGGCTTTGATCAGGAACTTCTTATTTACATGCTTGATACAATCTTCCTGATCGTTATCCCAAGCTTTCTGAGCTGACTTGATATCCAACTCTCCATATTCTTCAAAATTGGGCAGTTTGAGGAGGTCATCAAAGTAACCTCCGTCCAATTTGATCACAACTTCTCCTGCTTGATTTCTCACAGAACGAGAAGCAGAGTCATAACTGGAAGCGCAGGCTAAGATGAATTCAGGGCACTGAGTGGACATGGGAAAACCCACTGCAAGAGGTAAACCGCTATCGGCTATCGATTTCATCCATGGAGTTTGGGAGGAACTCCTTACCCTACTCCAGAAATCCTCAATATCTATATTTCCGAGCTCTGTATCTCGGATGTCATAATTGCAATCGATATATGATGGAGACTCCACCTTTCTGAACTTGTATTTCATCCTTCCTGACTTCTCAGTCTTTTCTTGTGATGGACCAGGGTCCGACATGAAGGATTTCGAAGGAAGAGAGTTTCAAAATCAGAGATGTTGCTGCTTGTGAAAACCCGACTCTTTGGAGATGCCGGAAGGATGGAAGAGTCCGACACACTAAAGATGTCGAAAACTTGAGAAAGCCCGACACTCTGAAGATGTCAGAAACTTGAGAAATCCCGACACGCCAAATCTTTTGATATACTACGGGTTTTTGATACTGCACTGCACCCTTCAAAACCTGAGAAGAGGGAACAGGGTTTTGTTGAATTTAAAACATGCAAATTCTTTCTTTACCATTCATATACCAAACATATCTTAATTCCAACAACAAAATTCTGGGGAAATATCACAAAGTGGTAATTCCAAAGAGATAAACCCTAAAACATAAACCCTGTTTAGAAAACAACCCCAAAAGGAAAAAGAATAAAAACCCCACAAACCTGGTAAGGAAATGGGAAGAATTCCATACATAATCAATCCATAAAAACCATGAACAAAGAATGGAAAGAGAGATACCTTCAACCAGAGCAAGGAAAGATCAAAAATAGGCAATTCAATCGGGCACAGGTGAGTTTCGGGTTTCGAGGTTGGAGAAGCATGTGTGAAAATCCACGAGTTAAAAATACATTCGTAAAAATGACGTGGAAATCCACATATATATAAGAAAATTTGCAATTAATACACTTCGGCTGGCACGTGCCAACTCACCGACAACTCGGCATTAACACCATGTCAGCATGCTCGGGAGGTCTCGAAAACCCGACACAAAGGTGTTTAGAGTAATTCGGGTTTCGGGTTTGGGAAACAATCGACACAAAGCATGAGATGTTTAGATGCTTCAAAGTTCCGAAAACCCGACATGAAGGACTAAATCAGACTTCGGGTATCGGAAGACAGGTGACACGGAACATGTTTCGGATAAGGCATGTTCCGATGCGATGAAGGTCTGAAAACCCGACTCGCCTTACTTGAAGCGGGTTTCGGGTTTCGGAGAACACAAGACATAAAGCATTCAAAACACATGTTGTCCTATCGGTAAAACACTCGAAAACTGATTATCTCTCATAAAGGCAATTTTGCAAAACCAGCTTAAAAATTTCATAGGGTTATCTGATAGTTTTGGCGTAAACTCAAAGCGAGATATGACAATGCAAGGTAAAATGTTGAAACCCCCTCCATTCTATGTTTCATTGATCATTGGAAACCAATTAGTACACAATTGCATGATTGATTCCAGGGAAAGTAGTTCAGTAATGCCCAAGCAAATAGCTGATCAGCTAGGGATTCAATATGAATTCATATCCAAAGGGGTAGTGCAATTGGATGGGACAACAATAACAACAGTTGGAGTGATTAAAAACTTGAGTCTTACTTTGCATGCATGCCCCAACGTTGTTATTTTGCAAGATGTCTCAGTAATAGACCTTCCACCACTCTTTTCCCTATGTCTATCAAGGGATTTCACAGCCAAGATTGGAGGATACTTATCTACTGATTGGACACACATGTTGTTTAGAACAAGATATGGAACTAAAGCCACAATCAGATCTGAGCCTATTGCAAACTTTCAAATTGAGCCTCACACTCCAAGCCAAGTCAATACCATTTTTTCAATGTTTGATCAAGAGGATTATCCAAGCACTGATGAAGCTTACACCAAGGTTGGAAGCATCCTAAATCTGACTCTTGATGAATGGGTAAACAAGGTGCATGCTTTTGATCCTTATCAAGAAATAAAATAATCTGAGCTAGGAGTCTATTGCATGCATGAAGAAAATCAGCCTATTCCTAGCATCACCAAGCCAAACCACAAGGATGACAATGAGGTATGGCAGTTGTTTTTTGATGGATCAAGGAGTAGACAAGGTGTAGGAGGGGGAGCTATGCTTGTTTCACCTCAAGGAGTTAAGTATTATTCAGCTTTTAGATTTTAGTTTGCATGCTCTAATAACATTGTTGAATATGAAGCCTTGATACAAGGATTGCATTGGTCAATCAAGACAGGGAATAAGAAACTTGCAAGTCTTTGGTGACAAAGTGAGTTGATTGTCAACCAAGTTAAGGGGCAGCATGTTGTCAAGAATGATCTACTCAAATTCTACAAGAACAGGGTGTGGGACCTCATTGAAGATTTTGAGGGATTTGGCATAAAATCCATTCCTAGAAAAGAGAACCAAGCTGCTGACAGGCTTGCAGCAGTTGGGGCAGCCTTTGACGTTGTTGAAAGCATTCAAAAAGACAAGGTATAGCCAAACATCCATGTGATTGTAAGGCCCTCAGTGCCAGACAACAATGTAAGTTGGCAAGTGTTTGAAAATGATCAACAAATCATCCATTTCTTACAAGAAGAGGCTGAGTTCTTAGCCAAAAATCGGGAAAAGTTGGAGCAGCAAGTATGGTGACTATACGTACCCAAAATTGTAAGGTATCTTGTATCTTGCGAACAACGTGACACGTGCCCCAATGATGATACAGGTCTCCTCGCAAGGTGTTCGGGATCCAAAAAATCTCTCCAAGTGTGCGTTAACATCCCGCATGCCTCGCTTAGCCCCCGCGTGCTTTGTTTTTCCCTTTTCCCCTCTTTTCTTAGCCTTTTTCTCTTTAGTGACGAAACCGCCACCCTACCTAGGCGGCGGTCTCGTGACCACCGCCATGAACAGGCCGGCGGTCAGAACCGCCACCCGCTCGGGGTGGCGGTCCTTTACGCATTTTCTAGATATCTCTTTTAACACAACTCACGTAAATTCAATGTTTTACCAGCTTTCTTTCACCACCATAAGCTTGCATTTATGATTCTAGTTCCCTGGAATAGTGTTTTGCCATTGTTTATAGTTTAAGAGTTCCATTTGGCTTTTACCTTGGGTAAATGCAAATGCTATAAACAGATTGGCTTGTGCTCAAGAAAATGGCCCCTCATTCACTTCTCATTTTAGTAATTCAGTCTTTTATTTTTCTTAGGATTCATAGTTTAGTTTATTGCATGCTTTGTTAGCATTGTTTTACTTGTTGGTAAGCGTAAATCCATCTTGTGTAGCGGTGTTGTTATTTCATCCAATCCATTGGAGTAGAATAGCTTAGGAAGCCATTAAATTTGTAGGTTTTTCTCATCAAACGAGGGATAGTTTCGGGTTCTAGACGCTTCATGTTGCATGACTCGCAATAGATCCCGCTTAGGAATTACATAAGCCAAGCCACGTACTCTTGCGTTATCCCTCTCTTACTCGCATTGTATTCGATCGTGATACGAGTTACCTTTGTCCCAATATCTACTTCTATTGATGCTAGCATTACACGCTTTTCTGGATCCACGTGAACACGAAGGAACGAGGAGATCACACTGAGGGGACAAGATCACACACACCATCAGATTCGACACTATTCTACAGAATCCAGGTTCTAGCTTTCAAAGTTCTAGTTAGAATCATATCAAATAGAGTAGTTAATTGTTTTATTTCAAGTAAATTCTATTCTCGATGTTGCAGGGAAGCTGTGGGGATTGATAGTTTCTGAGAAACTATGATTCACTCCTCACTTCTGAGGTAGGATCGAGAATCTTGCAAATAGATTAGATAAGCTATTTTATTGTTTAGAATAGATCTACAAATTACACAGACAAATAGCTACACTCGGTTATTTTGTTTGTTTTAAATTGATTATTTTAGTTGTCATTTCTAGATATTTTAAATAGTTGCTTTCTTAAATTCATAAAGTTCATCAGAAAACACAAAAAAATAGAGAAATCATATATAGGTATATTCGACATAGTTAAGTTTCATTTTACTTGTAGTTTGTTTTACTTTGTTGTTTTGTATGACAATCACGGGACCTAGAGAGCCCAGAGAATACGTATTCGAGCCAATCGTGCCTCAACCCAATCTCATCACAGCAATAACTGATATAGATCAAAATCTCAGGATTCAAGTATTCGAACAACAAGTAAGCTGCAAGAAATCAATTCCCAATTGAGTGGGTTAAACGTAGAAGACGACCAAGCACACACATTTTGGTCAAATCAACCGAACTATAGATTACACTAGACAACATTCATATGACTGTAGAAGGGTTCGAAAGAGAACAAACCTTTGGTTGTGATCCTTTGGTCCCATAGCCAGGTGAAGGAGACACTCTTACAGATATAGATACCAGCCTAAGAATCCAGGTTGCAAGAACGCCTGTAAGATATTATGAGAAAATCACACAGTTATTGATCCTAAATATAGAAGTTGAGAAAGCATACGATTATTGGATACTAGGGATTAGGACTTGATTCCACGCATGACCATAACAGGTCCACAACAACTAAGAGTCTACGGTTGTGATCCACAAATCCCACAGCCCAACAAATCCATAGGATAATTAGACATAGACACTGGCCTACGCACACTAGTATTCTAGTCTACCCCACTTCCACCTATCATCATCGAACAATTATCCTTGCTAGACACAAAGTATTACATGAGCTAGGGAATTCTGGACTAGGCCAGAGAATCGTCCATAGAATTGGCTATATTTACCATCCACCATATGACCCTGTCCTGGAGAAATACACGAAACTATCCCGGGTCATTTTCCACATATTCCACAACCTATAGATCAAATCACGCCAGAGCTCGATATTGATTGGAGCCTTCGAGCAGTCATCCTTGCTGACCGATCTATCACACCAGTTCAAGTTAGGAGGGCCTTCTTTTCCTTAGATTCACAAATTCCACTAGTGCGTATTGAAGACATTAGATTGCCTAATTAGTTTGTCTGCATCCCATACATATTCCATACCCATTGGCTATCTCGGCACGACCTCGGGAGGTCAGGTACGAGGAAGAGTCACTTGTAGATTCCCATGCTCGCATGTCACTTTTTTTACGTCGTACGGTGACCAAGTGGTACATTGAGAACAAACAAACTACCCTAGGGACTTATTACTTTGGAGTCCATTTTCAATCCTAATGATTAGTTTAGGAAGGAGAAAGAAAACATCCAAGTCAAGGGAGAAGATTCAGTGTCCATCTTGGTGGAAGAAGGTAAATCACTCCAAGTTGGTAAGATGACAACTGAACAAGAGAGGTATGAGTTCATACAACTTTGTCAAGGATTCCCTGATGTGTTTTCTTGGAGCTATGAAGATTTGAAAGGTTTCAACCCCGAGCTAGCTCAACACACAATTGAATTGGATCCAAGTACTAAACCCATCAGGAAAAAACAAAGGCCAGTCAATCCACACATGGAGCCTCTCATGAGGAAAGAATTGAATAAGTTGATAGAATCAAGAATCATATTCCCTATCAAGCATTCTAGTTGGGTGGCCAACTTGGTTCTAGTTAGAAAGAAGAGTGGGGAAATCAGATTGTGTGTTGACTTCATAGATTTGAATAGAGCATCTCTTAAGGATCATTATCCACTTCCTTCCATGGAGCAGATTTTACAAGTTGTTGCTGGCTCTGAGAGGTTTTCATTACTTGATGGCTATTCAGGGTACAATCAGATTATGGTGAAAGAAGAAGATCAGTTCAAGACAGCCTTTACAACCAAATGGGGAACTTATGCATACAGGAAAATGCCATTTGGGTTGTCCAACACTAGAGCTACTTTCCAAAGAGCAATGGACATGGTGTTTAAGGATTTTATTAACAACGTGGTGATGGTATATCTCCATGATATCACTTTGTTTTTTCAAAAATGCAGTAGACCATCTCTTTCATTTGAGACAAGTGTTCCAAAGGTGTAGAATATTTGGAGTATCCTTGAATCCTAAAAAGTGTATTTTTCTAGCCCATGAAGGAAAACTCCTTGGCCACATTGTCTCCAAAGAAGGATTAGCAATTGATCCAGAAAGAGTTGAAGCCATAAGAGCACTACCATTGCAAGCCACAAGAAGGCCCTTTAAAGTTTCTTGGGGAGAATAAATTTTGTTCAGAGGTTTGTCCCAAATTTTATAGCCCTTTTCAAGCCTATCACCAAGATGTTAAAGAAAAGCATGGCTTTAAAATGGATAGTAGAAGGAAAGGAAAGTTTTGAAGCAATCAAAGAAGCCATCTCTCAAGCCCCAACTCTCATTAACCTGGATTTCTCCAAGGATTTCATCCTCTATGCATTTGGGGGTGATGATACTATTTCTGCAATTTTGGTACAGCAGAACAAAGACAATGATGAGCAGCCAATTGCTTTCTTCAGCCAAAGCCTAGAGGATTATGAGGTGAGATATTATTTCATTGAGAAGCATGTTCTTGTAGTAATCAGAAGCTTGAAGAAATTCAAGCATCTAGTTTCAAACAACAAGGTTCAGTTGTTGGTTTCTCATGTGGGAGTTAAAGATTTCCTCCTCAACAAAGACTTGAATGAAAAGAGAGTAGGTTGGATTACTCATGTCATGGAGTATGACATTGAGATCAAAGTCACCAAGTTGGTCAGAGGAAAAGGATTTTGTGAGCAGCTAATTTTGAGAAAACAAAATGAAGCATGAAATGAGAAGGAGGTTGTTTTGGTGTTGCAAGACAGCCATGAGCAAGGAAGCACTCAAGAAGAGAATGATGGTGTCCTCACTCCTTTCTGGACCCAAGACATAATTCACTTCCTAAGCATAGGTTTATGCCCTCCAGAGATGAACAATACCAAAAGAAGACACTTTAGATTGCAGGCTGTCCCATATGCCCTTGTTGATGGTGTTTTGTTCAAAAAGAATGTGAATGGAGTGCTGCTAAGATGCATTTGTACAAATCAGATTCATAGGATGTTGGAAGAGTTCCACGGTGGATCAGCTAGTGGTCATTTTGTACCAAGAGTGACAACTCTAAAGATCATGAGGGCTTGCTATTATTGGCCCAAGATTTTTAGTGATTGTTATGCATGGATCAAGAGGTGCAAGAATTGTGCCTTCTTCACAGGTAAAGAGAGCATAGCTGCCCTTCCATTGCATCAAATTTCAGTTGACCAGCCATTCATGCAATAAGGTTTGGACTTCATTGGAGTCATTAATCCCAATTCAAGCCAAGGGCATAAATGGATTCTAACAGAAAAAAATTACTTCACCAAGTGGACTGAAGCAGTAGCACTCAAGGAAGTAAATGAATCTAGCATCCTAGATTTCTATGAGGGAATAACAACCAGATTTGGCATACCTGCTACAATAATATCAGATAATGCATTGGCATTCATTGGGTCCAAGGTGACTGAATGGGCTGTCAAGAATGGGATCTACCTAAGCACTTCATCAAACTATTACCCTCAGGGTAATGGCCAGGCTGAATCTACAAATAAGAACTTGTTAAGAATCATTAGGAGGACCCTTGATGAAAATCAAAGATCTTGGCATACTAAGTTGAAATCAGCCTTATGGGCTGATAGGATAACTCCTAAAAGATCTACAGGTAACTCCCCATTCAAGCTTGTTTATGGAAGAGAGGTTTTTTTCCCATGTCACTTGAGTTGCCAACATTAGAACTCATGAAACAGTTGGAGTTGTTGGAGTTTGAGCCCATGGAGGTTAGATATGCAGAATTTATGGAGCTCCAAGAAGTCAGAAATCAGGCATCCCAAGCAATGGAGAAGGATCAATCCTTGATCAAGAATACCTTTGATAGGAAGACCAAGAATATATCTTTCAAGGTGGAGATCTAGTGTTGAAATGGGATGCGAGACAGAGCTAAACCTTAGGAAAGGCATTCAAAATTTGATGCCATTTAGAGTGGCCCATACATGGTCACAAAGTGTAAGGGCATCAATGCTTTCCAATTGTCTTCATTGGATGGAAAAGAAGCGTAGATTCTAGTCAATGGGATCTATCTAAAGCATTACTCTTTGAAGGAATTCCTCCACCCTGTACATATTAGCTTAGGTTTTCATTCCTCCAAGTTCTTATGCACATTGTTTTGTTGTGGTTTAGCTTTGCTTTCCTAAGTGCTTTAGCACAAGCTTGTTGTTCCGGGAATGTGTCTTGCAGGCCTTGCTCCAATCGGGTGATGTTCCACCCTCCATCTTCCTCCCCTGCGTTGTTCTAGTCGGTTGGGGTAAAAAGAGAATTTGATGACTCCATGCCCAATGGATTGCTTGATGTAACTTGGTAACTTCATCCAAGAGGCGAGATGACGCCTCGAGTCACCAAAATTGTTATCCAAAATATGCCCCCTTCTCATTTTGTGCTTAACTCCTTTCATTATTCCCTCTCTTGTGCCTCAGTCATAATTTTTTTCTTTTTAGGCACTCAAAAATTTCTGGAAATGGCACCATTGGATAGATCTTTTTCTCAGCTTTCTAGAAAGGTAAAGTTTTCCTCCTAACTCCATGTATTTTTGAAGTTATGGCCCGATGGAGTTTTTGTGGGAAATTTTCCCATGAAAGGCCCATAGCCAATGAAATGGTGCCACATGTCCAAGGAAGTGGCGGGGTTGGAGGAAAACTTGGTTTTTTACCAAGTGTTTGGCAAAGTTTTCAAAAGGGATATTTTTCCCCGTAGGCCCGCCGGTGAATCAGATTGTGCCACGTGTCCCCGGGGAGCCGAAGTTTTGGAGCGCGGAGGTAACTTAAAATTTTGGCAAAGTGTTGGGAAAAAGGGGAAAGGAAAATTGTTGGCCCATAGCCCTGCCGACTAGTCAAATCCCGCCACGTGTCCATGGGCATGCGGACCAGCGGAGCGCGGGAGGAGATTGAAAACATTTCCCAAAGGGATTGCACAAAAGGAAAAATGTATGCCCAGGGCCCGCATCCAATAAGACGCGCCACGTGTCCTGGATCGGTGGAAGGCGGGAAGAATTTGGGAAATTTTCCCAAAGAAAAAAGAAGGAAATTTCAAAGGAAAAATTCCCCGACGCGAACCAATCACATCTTGCCATGTGTCTGGTGGCGGCAAAAAACTCAAGACAAGCCCACATGGAAAATTCAAGGAAAGGCCCACAATGAATGAGGTTTTGCCACGTGTCTAAGTCAAGAAATAGGATCAAATAGCGACGGAAAATTTAGGAAGATAGGCCCACACCCAATCAAAGACGTGCCATGTGTCCTTAGATCATCATCCCGGCGGGAAATTTTGGGAAAATTTTCCAAAGGGAAAAAAAGATGGAAAATGAATCATTAGATGCACGTGCCCAATCAAAGCATGCCACATGGCACCCTGAATGGCGGAGTGCGGGGAATTTTTGGAAATTTTTCCAAATGACCAAAAAGTGGAAAATTTAAAAAAATTTTCCCGCAATTCGATTTGACCTGTTTTTCCCTAAAATTTCAAACGGCCATATATTTCGATCCAGAGCTCAGTTTTTCACGTTCTTTATATCAATGGAAAGATGGTGAAATTATCTACAAGATTCTAGGGTCATTTTTGCATTTTGATGGAGTTTAGAGAGAGAAAATTGAAAAACGCCTATAGAATGTGGTCATGAACAGAAATGACATTTCAACCACCATTTTTAATGAAAGAATGGCTTGCATTCTCTCCCAAAGCATGGTGAAAATGTCGGGGCTGGGCCTGCAAGGATACCCATCTTTGTTTGAATGCATTTTGGGTCGAGTGGTTGAATCTCTCCATGTTTTCCCACATTTCTCTCTCCTGGGGTCGTGGCTTGCACTGTAAAAGCCAGAATGAGTTCATTTTTGAAAAAAAGGAGACACTTTTCAGCTCTACAACTTCCCTTTTTCTTCCTTTTTGGCTAGAATTTGTGAAATTTTTACCTTTCCATGTAATGCAGCACCCCTTTTCCTCTTGATCACTGTAATGCATTGTATTGGATCTGGAATGTTAATATATGCTCTATGATTAAAATCCCTCAATCCTTTCATATATCTACCATTGTTTTCCTGATCTTTCATTACATTTTGAGAAATTTGTGCATGCTTTGTGTTGTGTTTTCTTGTGGATTGTGTATGTATTGTAGTATTAGGTGTCTGCAACTCCTTTGGTGCATCACCTCATTAGCATTAGCTTCATTTTCTTGCATTCCTTATCTTTGTCCCCTTGGAATTTAGAGTAGGAACTAGGAATTTAAACCTCTGCAACTTGTAAGTGATATATCTGATCAGAGGAGTTGAGGAACCAGCCTCTAATCTGGAGATTCCTCTCCCATTTCTACAAGTCCCACACTTGGGGAGAGGATTCAATGTTGTGCAATCACACTGGATGTCCAAGATGTCAAACTAGAAGTCTGATCAACATCCAGGGGTGTTGTTGATTTGCAACAACACAAACATTTTAGAGATCGATGTCATCATAATGCCACCACTTAGACCTTATGACCCACTCAAACATAAACCAGCAGGGTTTGACGATACCAAAAAAATTTCTTACCATCGTGTGCCAGGGCATGATGTAGAAAATTGTAATGATTTAAAGATCTGTACTTTACTCAATTATGTCCTCCTGAAGAAAACTTTGATGATGATGATATTTTAGATGAGGACCCTATTCCCCCTTCACCTATCACCACACACCCTCATCCCTTACCTATCCAGTGACCTTCATCTCCACCTCCACAACCCTTTTATCCTCCTCCAAAATTCGAGATCAACATGGTCCACATAAGAGAGTTAGCCAAACCTCCACCTAAATGTCAATGTGTTTCCTTCTTTGCACAACACCAGTATATGCCCTCATCATTCTATTTCCTATCTTGTCACTACACTTATCATGACTCAGCTGCTCCCTCACCCCATATTAATATGGTTAACATTGCCACTCACGCCCAAAAAGAAAAAGGAAAGGATAAAACAACCAACCCATCCACCAATCGGGTGCCCGATATAACATCGCACCCCTACTAAGAATTACCATTCGGGGACCCACATACCCTATTTCTAATAGGGTCTCCCATCGTAGAGTGATATAAAAATTACACTAACCCCCTCCAAAAATGTATTCATATGAAATTATCCAAACCTCCATGTCTCACCGACATTCCCTCATGGAGGTTCTACAATCCATCAATATTTTACCTAACGACCCTACTCATGTGGCATCCATGATCACTCCTCATCATGTGGCATCTCTCACCACTTCATCACCTTCCTTTGCACCCACTACCACTCATCAAGTAGTCCTTTGTCAATTTCTCTAATGATGAGATTATACCTCTCCAATTAGATGATACTTATCTGCCCTACTCATCTCTATCTACATTGATAATATACGTGTTTGACACATTATGATCGATGGTGGTGCCAACATCAACATTATATCTTCCCATGCATACAACCAAATTTGCATCCCTTCGACTACAAACATAATAACCCAGCTATGTTGCATTCATTCAATGATGCCATAACTTTGACCCTTGGCACCATCATTCTCCACATTTGCATGGGCCCCATACCATTCCAAAATTATTCTACGTCTTAGAGGGGGAATTCTAGTACAACCTATTTCTTGGCTGACCTTGGATCTATTTCATGGGTTTTGTTCCTTCAAAATTAAATCATTGTGTGAAATTTGAACATGAAGGACATAACCATAGAATTTTAGATGACCCTTTACCATTCAAAACTTGTAACATGTTGTATCAACCTAATTATGTCCTTATACAAGTTAAGGCATCTACCACTCGCCACTTATCTTTCACCCATAACCCCATCCAAAATGCTGATGTTACCTCTTCCACACCTAACTAATATATTCCCCTCTTGTCACATGACCTCTATAGCTAAACCATCCACTAACCCATCTACTTATGAACAAACCAATTCTTCTTCTTCGTTGCCTAGTAATTCATCCATTTCCACTACCCACATACCGACTACTGATCCCTTAGAAGGTGTTTTTCAATATCTCACTCTAGGGGAGTACCACCTAAACAACATCGACACATTCCTTACTCCATAAGAGTATGATAACCTTTTCTAACATACCCACTATGATCTTTGCATAGGTGAGGTTTTCCCTTATGGTCCTCCCCACCTTGACACCATCTTAACATATGGGGGACTTAATACTTATACCTACTCACCTGATCCACCTTCCCAAATGTGACCATTTTCATATGAATTTACATCTCTCACCAACCACTGCTTCGCCCACACCTTCCTCCATCGTTGTGCATGGAAGGGTTTTAGATTTGGTTTCTATGAACAAGGCCATCATATTTTCATCACGTGCACCACAAATAAATACAAATACCATAGTGGTATTGGATTTACTAAACCATCTCCCAAAAAGGATCGAGTCAAACTCATTGAGGATGATAAAACATCTTCACCAACTTCACCACCTTCACCTATGGATTCTATGGATCCAGAATCCATTCCTCCGAAAAAAAAATTGTGAACACCATTTCTCTGGGACCTCTAACTTATCAATGAGATGATGAGTCTCCCTCTTCTCTTCACTTCTGTATCCTAACATGATCGAGGATGATACACCTTCTATTAATTTTGTTTGATTTCAGGACGATGAGTTTATTCTCACCTACCTTGGTGTAGAAGATTCGTATATTCACCAGTCATTACCTTCTAAGACACAAACCATGTTAAATGAATTGACCATCAAAATCAATATTAACACTTAGGATGACCTGCATATTCTAAATATAGGCCAATCTTTAGATGTTGCTAAACATGAATATTTTACTTCTTTCCTCCGAGATCATAGAAACACTTTTTTTTGGTCCTACGCCGATGTTCCTAGTATTGACCTAAACATTGTGGTCCATAATATCATCACTATTCCTAAAGCCAAACCCATGAAACAAAAGCTGCAGAAAATGCATCCTCACATTTCCCTTCTTTTCAAAGAAGAACTCTAGTGCCTCCTTTCGATTTCCTTCATCCTACCCATTGATTATCCCTAATGGATCTCTAACATTATTCCTATCACAAAAGTGACAGGGGGACTCCACATTTACATGGATTTCTATGACCTTAACTTAGCTTTCCTAAATATGACTTTCCTCTACCTAGTATTGACCAACTAGTTGATCTCACTACCGACCATGAGATGCTATCACTCATGGATGGTTTCTCGGAGTTATAACCAAATATTACTTTCCTCGGAAGATCAACACAAAACCACCTTCATCACTCCTTGGGGGACCTTTTTCTACTGTTTCATACCCTTTGTACTTAAAAATGATGGTGCTATATATCGGTGGGCTATGACTTATATATTTCATGACATTATGCATCTCATATTGGTAGATTATATTGACGATCTTATTTCCAAGTCTAAACATCAAGCCCAACACCTTACTAGGCCATCTTTGACCGTATCATCAAATATTGTGTTCATCTTCAACCTAAGAAGTGTGTCTTCACTATCCTTTTCGGAAACCTTCTTGGTTTTATCATTTATTTGCATCGAATATAATTTGACCCCGCTAAAGTCAAGTCTATTCTTGAAATTCCTCCTCCTACTAACCTTCATCAACTTTGTATTTTACGAGGCAAGTTACAATATATTCGTCACTTTATTTCTGACTTTCGACCACTATCACCCATTTCATCATCTCCTAAAAAAGGATGTCTCCTTCAAATGGGATGATGAATGCCACAAATATTTTTAAAACAATACCTTCTCTAACACCCTGTGCTCATTTCCCCTAAGGATGACCAAGCATTTTACCTTTACATTTCTTCTACTGATCATTCCTTGGTTTCCATGCTCACTCATCACAATAAACAACATAGGGAGCAATCGGTTTATTATATAAGACATACGCTTTTGGACTACGAAACTAGATATACTCACACCAAAAAACTCTTCTTAGGATTAGTTTTTTTGCCACTAAACTTTACCATTACCTACTTAACCAAAAACCTTCGTTGTCACCAATACTAACCTCTTACATTACATATACACCAAGCCCTATCAACATAAACATGTTGCACGTTGGCTTATGCTTCTTGCAAACCTAGAACTTGAATTCATCCATCAAAAATATGTCAAAGGAAAAACCATCGCTGACCAACTTGCAGATGCACCTCTCTCCAAAAATCAATCCTCTAACTTTGATTTCTCAAATGAATCCATCGCTACCCTCTCTTTGGATGATACCATTTACTAGATGACCTTATTCTTTGATGGTTCCAAATGTCAGCGTGGGGTGGTGCCGAAGTTATCCTCATACCTCTTGATAGTGAACCTATGTCGTTATCTTTCAAACTAGATTTTGATTGTACTAACAATATCACCAAATATGAAGCACTTGTATTAGGTCTCCAAGCCACCATCACCTTAGATGTTAAATCAATTAATATCTTTGGAAATTACCAATTGGTTGTAAACCAAGTTAATGATATATAACGAGTGTTGTAACAAGATACTTCAAAAGTATAAGCATCATGTTGACATAATTTTGACTACCTTTGGTGTTATGAAATTCAAACCACTCTCCATTTCACTAAAAATTTAGATACCATGGCCTGCCTTGCTTCTCAAATACCCAATTCACCCTCCAACTCAAAAATATTTGTAACAATACAAAGGTTGCAATCACCCTCTTATCTATTTCGATATTTCAACCTTGTTGGAAGCATTGAGACCTGACCCCCATGACTTTTGGTACAAGAAGTTTACAGACTACCTTTCCTGTCAATTCTACCTCTAGATCTTACTCGCAAAGGACAACGAGCCTTTCTCAAAATTGTCTCTTGCTATGTCATCATGGGTGGTATTCTTTATAAATGCAACTTTTATGGTATACTCTTACGATGCCTTACAAGTTTTGAATTTCCTTATCCCGTCAAGGAAGTTCACAATGGAATTTTGGAGGACACTTGGGTTGCTTAGCTATCATCGAGCGTATCCTTCTCCTAGGCTATTACTAGCCAACCCTAAACCGTGATTTTTATGACTATGTAAAACATTGTGTGAATTTTTAGCAACATGTCAATATTCATCACACCCCTAGTTATGCCTTACGGGTCACACGAGAACTTTAGCCTTTTTCTCAATGGGGTTTGGATCTTGTCAGAGAGATCAATCCTCATTCTTCCCAACATCATCAATGGATTATTACCACTACTAAATACTACATTAAATGGGTAGAATACATGCCTCTCATTTCTACAAAATATGAGAAAATATTTCATGCCTCACATATATCAAAATATGAGGAATTTGTCGCTTTGGTGTTCCTCACCTTTGCCTCATCACTAATAACAAAAAACAGTTCAAAAACAAAACCCTACGGAAACTCTATGATTCCTTCGGCATTCAAATTATATTTTCTTCACCTTATTACCCTCAAACCAATGGCCAAGAAGAATCAACCAACAAAACCTTAAACAAAATTCTTATGAAAGTAGTTGACGATACTGGAAAGGATTGGCATACGCACATTCCTTTTGCCTTATGGGCTTATCGCACTAGTATTCGTACCTCAACTATTACCACACCTTTCTCTTTGGTCTACGGTATAGAGGTTGTTCTGCCTCTTGATGTATAGATTTTGTCTCTTTGTATCTCACTCAAATATATGATCAATGATGATGACTTTCACCAAGACCATTTAGTTATTAGACGGATGTCGTCTTAATGCTCTCGATCACCTCCAAATCTATGAAAAATGTATCAAATTTTCCTATGAAAAATGTGTCCAGGAAGGAACCTTCTATGTTGGCAACCTCATCTTGAAGGAAAATTAACATGTAACAAAAGAGGAGAAAAGTAAAAGGGGAAAAATTTCTCCTAATTAGTGCGGACCCTATATCATTACTCATACTGATGGATCAGGTGCTTATCGTTTGTCTTCCCTCGAAGGTAAACACAATATTGAACCCTCAATGCCTTGTATCTTTGACTATTCTATTGTTGAATCACGTCCTATATCACATCTGTCTAGTTAAAATGCTTGTCCCTTGAGCACCATTCACCTTCCATTTTACGTATTTTAAGGATCAATGACTAAAAAAGAATCATGTGATTACTTGTCACTTTTTTAGCCTTTTCTTCAATATGGGTACCACGAATCTACTCATTACATGATTCTCATGGATAATTTTCATCTTTTTCAAGATGTAATCCCATGGTCATTCATTCCTTAAATCCTCTCTTTCATAGTTAAACTCTCTGTGTTATGGTTTTTTCTTCATAAAAGAAGCCTATAATTCTCTATAGTCTTTCCCATGACCTAAAATTCTAAAAAACAATTCAAAAGTAATATATGGGATTCTCAAATTCAAACTCCTTGAGTTAAAATTCTACCAAACAGATGATTCCCTCAAAAGGACGTCTATATTTTTATCTTACTACTATAAATAGACTTCTCCATCGAAGGAAAGCTATCAAAAGCTATCCATATTGTACTAGTCTATTAAAAAAAGACTATTTCTACAAAAAAAAAAAAATTCAAAAGCTTCCCACATCAATCATCTTCACGAAGACCTCAAGGAGATAATCTACTCATCCCATATAGACTTCCCACATCGATAAGTCTAAAAAAATCAAAAATAAAAATATAACTTTTTGTCATGGACTTGCTTATTTTGATCTTTCGTATCTATCAAATTGGCATGATCTCTCACACTAGGTTATGCTAAAACCAAAAAAATCACCTCATCTCCTTTTCACCCTAATTTCCTTCTTGCTTAAGGGACGTGGCACAAATATGACATTTTGTGATCATGTGAATTTATTTACCCTTAGAATAGTCAATTATGCAACACCTTTAGGTTCTTACGTTCATAAGCCCATCTTTGGTATGATAGACTCATTAGGGTTCTTATCAATTAGGCAGCTCTTTTTGCCACCTCTTACCATTCACCTTCTTCATTATTTTTTGATTCTCCTATATAGGGCTAGACCATTAACACCTACATTTTATAGACTTCTTCTTTCACGTAAACTCAACCATGCCTAAAATGACCTAAAATTAACCATTCCTAAAATCACCTAAACTCAACCATGCCTAGCTCGACCTAGACTCAATCATGCCTAAAAAGATACTAGCTCATCCCTCTACCTCATCATATTATTACCTATCTTATGGGAGAACTACATTGGCCTAAGGCCCCTTTTCACCAAGGATATGTAGGCAACACTCAGGGGCATGCGGCCATTGGAGGTTAGATAACCCACCGATCGGGGGATCATTTTTGAAAAATTTCCCCAAACACCCCTAAATGGTGTCAGGTATAGAAGATCATCTCAATAGCTTTCCAACAACTATAAGAATGTGAAAAGCAGACATCGGGAGCTCTAGATATGTTCGGTCAAAGTTCAAACAGCGGGAAAGTCAACTCTGGTCAACTGGTCAATATTGGACCAATCGCACTGTGACACGTGGCTTGCCACCACTCGTCGAATTCAATCGAACTGCCTATCGGGAGACGACAAGTGGAATATATATGTTTTTGACTGAGTTAATTATTTCTACACACATTGTATGGGTCAAAATTATATTATCTTGGTAAATCCACTTTCCAAATGCCACGCATAAATGCCAAACCGCTATATATATTAATGTTCATACATTAGTATTAAATATAATGTTTATACATTAGTATTAAACCCCACATAAATGGCCACATGCAAAGGACCACATGGAAGGAGGATGAAGCAGTTGTTGGGGGCTTAAAGCCATGCGTGGATATTTCCACGTGAAGCATGGAATGGGTAAGGGTTATTAATCCCTTACCAAATATGTGCCGCTCATTTGGGATATTATCCCTTATAAAATGCAAATCTGCCAAAAATAGAGGCCGCTAGGATTTGATCCCCTGACCTCATGGGTCCAAGACCAATCCTCCAACCAACTCGCCTAGGGGCTTGGGCGCACTATAAAATGGGGCGCTTCATCTTATACTAGGTGCAGTGCAGTGTAAAGCAGCTTAAGGACCAGTTTGTAGAGAACGTCATTTTTGAAGGCCTTGCACTCAGATTGGGCACTCGGAGTAAAAATATGAAATGAAGAAAATTCTGAGAAAATTCCAACGATGTAAGATTTGATCTTTTTTGTTGAGTTTTAACCTATTTTTGGAATATTTGAATGCATATTTTAACAGGGATCTACAAGACAACTACTTGGAAAACACGAATTTCAATGCATACAGTCAATTGTGACTTGGTGTAAACATGAAAAGTGTTCAGAATTCAGATCTGATCTCAGAAATATGATTTGTTTTCATATAATGTTTTTAAATCTCCATTTTTAGGTGTTTTTCTAACATAGTTTCAGGGAGATCACATTGGGAAAACATTGTAGGAGCCACGGATCGTTCTTGGGACATTTTCTGCTATTTTTCAGAGTTCTTAGGACATTGATCAGCTCATTTTCAGGTTTTGATTCATTATTGGTTGTTTGTAAGAATTATTTTACTTGCATTTCAATATTATTAATGGATCGGTTCAATCTGAACCCGGGGACGTAGGAATTTCGAACCCCGTAAACAAACTTGTTTGTTATCTAAATGTTTTCGATTTTCGATTATTTATTCGCTATAAAAGTTTTCCACACTTCTATGGATGCATAATAATTAGAATTTAATAAATTTGTGAAGTTTATAATACTTAAAATTGGTTAAGAAAATCACAATCTTTGGAAACTTTTAAAAGTGTTGATAAAAATACAACACACAAGTTTTGAGATCACCCACTCTTTACCCTAACCTATTTTCCCCCATTTTCCTAGTTTACATTATGACTTAGTTATTTTCCATTTTCTACAACACTTGGAAATTAATACAATCACACATACCTACCATTTCATCACATCATACATCAATAATTTCACCATTTAATGATATCAAATATTTGGAAGTTTAAACCATAACATAAATATACATCATCATTTATTTTCTATACTACCAATAACATGACCAAATCATACCTAACTCTCCTATACTCCATCATGCCTAATTGACGTAACTCAATCATGCCTAAATCACCTAAACTCCACCATGCCTAAATCACCTAAAATCCACCATGCCTAAACCACCTAGACTCCACCATGCCTAACTGACCTAACTCAATCATGCCTAATTCACCTAGTTTCCATCACATACACAATAACAATGGAAATTAAAAACATAGAAACATCATCCATCCAATAACTATCATCATCTATATAAATGGGAGAGTCTATGTATCAATACACATATACACAAATAAAAATAAATACAAGTATCTCAAATCACTCAGATATAACCTCAATATCTTTGGCACACAAGCCGATATAAACTCAAAATCACAAAACTATCATATATAGCCTCACTATCTTCAGCACGTAAGCCAATATATATATCAAAAATCAACACAAGGATCATATCAAGTGCCTAATCATCACCTCACATGATATCCACGTGGGCCGGTCTCACTTGTCTCATCCTCCTTAATTATACGCCTCCCCGTTAGCATCTCTACACCCTCCATGGATCTCGATATAATCCCATCTTATCCCTCACTCGGCCTGACCTCTAAGAAATCATAACATTGCCTTGGCCCTATCCATGGGCTCTACGACCTCCTATACTCTGTGAACTATGAGTCCGGGATCTCATATGCTCACTAGCTACCTATTGGGCTCTATACTTGGCATACAAGGGAGCATCTATCCCCGAAGTCATCGGGTGATCCCGATAGTAACGCAACTTGTTCGGGGCATCCCTAAACCTCATCATCAACATTGTCGATGTAGTGTCATGGGTCTCCCTACAACCTTTGATCCTCTGTCCTACTAGCTTTGGCCTCGGTCTTTGTATGCAGTGGGAACCTATCCCACCATGGCTTCTATAGTATAGGACCTTTTCCTTATAACTATGGAGACAATTGTGCTACAAGTTGGGCTGTAAGGCCGTTACCTTGCTCGGGACTATAAGGTGTAACCTATACTGTCACCTACACCTATAAGGTGACCACCTGAACTCCATCACAATCTCCACCCTATTGCGGGTGCCTATCCCTATGCCAACTAGGCCTGTAAAGCCATCACCTGAGTCTATAGGGTGACCACCTATGCATATACCCCTGTCAATGCACCCTACAAGCCGTGATCTACGTCTATAGGGTGGCCACCTACCGCTACAATGTATCTCTTTACACTATGATTGTAGCAAGGTCTTACTTCCCCGGCCTTGGTGGAGCTGCCCGTGACTCGTCGCCCACCACTTCCTATATCCATAAGTGACTCCTACATCATCAATCCATCTATCAACCACCTACTCCTCCTACCCTGTCAGCACACTTAGACGTGGTGGAGACATTGGTCTCTCCATGTCATCTTGATGGTACAATAAAAGGGTGGGGGTACAACCTTGACAACACAAACTGTCATCTAACTCTATCTACATGTATCATCTTGTGTTTGCCAACATTATGCCCCTACATCCACCTCAATAGTTAGAGCCCCTTTAACTCCTCTACCATTCCCCTGTATGAGGCATATCTAATATATGGCCTCCACACAATATCAACTCTGAAATCCCCTTGAGTAAGTACTTGTAGTGTGAAACATCATAAGTCACCTTTGCCACCATCGGCTATCCACTAACCGGTACCCAATGTCTATACCCAACTCAGATCAAGCCACCCCCAAACCAATCATGTCATGGAAAACCAACTGGGCACACACATATGATGTGCTCGTATGCCCAATAGTGTAGTAAAAAGGTACAACACATCCCAAACCTCCTCAATCTCCCATAGGCCCATAGCTCCCTATATAACTAAACTAGGAATGTTGGTGCCCAAGAAAAGTAGATCCGCTCCTCCATCATATCCTGGAGCACTCCCATCAGTTCTCATGGGAATCTCCCACCCTTAGAATTTGGTAGTGAAAAACAACCTACCACCTCCATCATCAATAAAACCAACCTCGTCTCTTGTGGATAAGTTGTACACATGTCCCCATTACTTAGACTCACACTATGATAGGTCAATAGGCCCATCACCTCACCAAAAACTACCACTATCAGCTCCATTGAAGCCTCAGATGAGATGGAATAAACGCTGCCCTAACAATAGGTAGCCTTAAAATCTCAGTACACATCCTCTAGGGTAACATTCATCTCTCTCTTCGGTAGGTGGAATGTATTGGTTGCAGAACCCATCTATCGATGAGAACGATCATAATCTTGTGATCTTGAACAATACGCCTATAGTGTTACACCTAATAAGTCTAACCTCGGTCATATGCTCCCACTCCTCCGTGGACACGCTAGACCACATCCATACCAAAATAGGTGGTACTCTATCCCGCATCCTCAACTAGTCTCTATCCTACATCCACCAAAACATAATATTGTTAAGACCTAAATACCTCCAATTACCTATTACCCCCAAACCATACCCAATCACATCTATCATGCCCACCCCCTTTCCCCTTCTCACCTACAAACCTATTAACCCTTGTCATCCTTAACCACCATGTTAGTAATTTCACTTACTTACCCATCCTATGTTGCTACAAGAACATGTTACCCTCATCCCTCCACATACACTCTTCACCTATCCCTTTTTACCTATTTTCCTTTCATACCTAGCCCATCTTACCCCTATTATTCCTTAACCTTAACTTACGTCAATCACCTTGATCATCACCATTTTTCCTTAACCATCATTGGTTCCATTTAATAGGTTTTGGTCACCTAAGACCTTCTTGATGCTAGCCAAAGCCAACCGAAATTGGTCAAACCTAGATTGACATCGGTCTCTGTCGCGATGCCTAAAAATGGAAAACTATCCCCCATTTTTATAAATTCACGGAAAAAACCCTAAAACCTACTCCCACCCACCCAAACTCACCTTACCCTCATGCCCCAACCTATTTCACCTACTTATGTTATTACCGCCCTTCATTTAATTCCATTTTACCTAGAAATTTAAAATAACAATCCCACCAAAAACTTCAGCCAAAAACAATTTTTAACAATACCATTTTCAAATAAATTAGGGATTCATAGCGTCACCTACCTCATCTCGATGCTTTCTCTATGGTGGAAAATTTCACCACCGCATTGGTGGACCTCTCACACCCTCTTCCGCCTCTTCTATGCTGAAATCCACCTCAAATATCTCAACCAATCAATTCACTTCACTCGATCTCATGGACCCACCTGCTGACAACCACTCACGTACTCGTAGCTAGCCAACTCAACTCGACACTTCACAACGTCACTTTCCATGGAAGCACCACCTCTCTATTGTTTTCAAAAATGCCAATAAGTTAAAATGAATTTGTCAAACCCCAGATTTTACTTTTTATCCCCAAATCGACCTAACTGATGTTGGTCATGTCATGCCCTACTAAACCAACATCGGTTACACCATAACCGACATCGGTCACCTGCCATTACCTTTTAAACCCACCCTATGCCCATTTTTCCTCAAAAAATTAGTGACCCAACAACTTTTTACCTTACCAACACCTTTTACACACTACCCACAAGCCTAAATTACCTATACATTTCCTTAATTATGTTTAGGGACATATTATTTACCTATACCTTTTCCTTACCCGTTGCATGACCTACATACCTTGATCTGAAATTCCTTTTGTGACAATGGAATTTGTGTACTCATTATACATTGTGATATTATTACCCATGTTATTTGGCCTAATAACCTCACCTTTCTTATTTCCATGATGTTTATCCCGACCAATCCTTTGGTGTACCGAGATCATACCTAAAACATTCCTACACCTAACCTAAGTTGTGGTTCTAGACCATATCATATACCCTAGATATATGAATCACTTCAATCTCATTTAGATAACCTTGTATGATGTATAGTTTCCAAGCTCTTCCACATGGTACCATGTCACAATCTATATGTGTGTGTGGATTATATTGTCATTACCCATTACCTGATATGACCCTTACCCAATAGCTAGTATGACCCTTTCCTATTACCCAAAGTGCCCATACCATTCCCCTACAACCCACCTACCATCACTTACCCATTTATCAAACCACTCATCAACTCTATTTAAAACTTCATCATCTACTAGTTTGAGGGGGATCACCTCTACCCACACTTGGGGTAGCCTCACCTTCACCCTCACCTGGGCAACCCCACTTGTCACCAATATTTAGGGAAACAAATTTCTATTTTTTCAGCATCGCTTACTAATACAATCTACACAACAAAAGGGGCAATTGTAGACACCAAATTTGGGTCACACTCCCTTGGTCTCTTTTAATTAATTAACATAATGCATTCTCCTAACCATGACCCCTTACCCTACATTCATATTAATTTAATTACTTACAATTGAATTAAATCCCATCCTCACATTATTTATTAATTTAATTACTTTAAATTAAATTAATTCATACCTCACCATGGACTCATTATTAGTCTATTAATTAACTAGGACTGAGCCTCCACTTATCTAAAACCATCTGGGACTTAGTCTAACCCTAAAATTAAAGTCCTATTCCTTATCGAACAACATTATTATTTATCTAAGTGCTAACCATAACTTGAGACCCAGAATAACAAGCAGAGCACGCCAAATATAGCCAAGATCTGTTATTTTTGTTAAAACCTAGGATTTCCCGCCTTAGCCGATGTCGGTTATCCCTCAACCGATGACATTGGTTACCTAAACGTCATTGGTTACCATATATATAGTTGTAAAACCTTTTACCCAAGTTGGTCACTTTGATTTTGAGAAAGCTATTTGCATTGAAGAATGAACAGGATATTTTCTCATCATCCAGACGATGTAATATATTCAACCACAGGCCAAAACAATTACTTGATACTCATCCATAGACATTTGCATTCACGGGAGCACTCTGGGAAGCATTACTACGGTATTGACCATAGTGTTATTCACAAAGAAACCATTACCATACTTCATTAATTGGGCCAAATATAAGTAAGTGTGGTTATTTGCATCATTTATGTACTTACTTAATAGGTTCTTTATCTTTTGTTATTAGATCTTGTTCTTCCCTGCATTCCTTCATTCCCACCTTCTTTCCCATCTACCTATCCAACCACCTACAGCCTTCCGGATCTCCATACCTAACCCTTATACCTTCCTAGGTCTTCCTATCATTATTATGAATCCCACCACCCCCTCCATTCTCAGTGTAATCACAGAGAAGTCCAAAAACCGAGTTTATTTGATTACCACCATTTCACCTCTACTAGCACCAGATTACCTCAACCGTCATTGGTTTCCCCTCTTCACTGAGAATCGAGTTCTTTGTCTCCTGTCAAATTTCACTAAACCTCCCCTGACACCTCCGAAACTCACAAAACCTCACCCAAATTTGGTACCCCACCTAAAACCTTACCACATACCTTCCCAATTCTTTATGCGAGACATAGAGAGAGCCTAAAACTTGTTTTTAACATTCCTCCATCCCCACGTAGAAACCAACATCGGTCATCTTAAACCGACATCGGTCATACCTAAACCATCATTGGTCACCCCGATCGACATCACTCTCTATGTTAGGTAAAACTACCATAGACCAGAAATCCCCTAATCACCTAAATCAACCCCAAATTGCACCATATCTTACCTAGGCCCTTCCCGTGACTCTCAAACCACCTTTCCATTTCTACAACCCGACCCGATACCTTTATCAGCTAGTTATCAAGCATTTAATTAGATTAACATTGATAGTAATTTGAGATACCTAAATTAGAACACTAGTGTTAGATTCTTTTATTTGCATGTTCATTTATTTAATATTGAATTATATATATTAAGTGATTGACAACTATTGAGGAAGTATCACACTTCCTAGATCTAGCTCACATTAGGCAATTCACTAACCTTTTGTTATTGATTATGATTTTTGTCTTGTTTTGTATTATAGGTAGTTCCTCCTAGCCAAAAGGAAGCTCAAAAATCATTTTGGATCAGAGATTAGAACGTGCACACTCAACCTATAACCAAAGTATAACAGGTATTCCTCCTTAGCCTTTTACCTTTATCTTTTTCTTTAATATACAACAATCTTGTGAAATGTTGGTTGTTCCCACGACACATTGGTTAGTTGCAATTCTTCCGCATGCACCATAAAACCTTCCTTCTCCATTCCTTTATCTCCTTCCATATTTTCTTTACATACACAAATTTCGTGTGTTTTTCCTTCCTTCCCATAGTTCATGCGCTTCCCCGACTTGCCTTTTAATTTGGTTAAGTCCCTTACATGCTTCTTCCACATTCCTCTCTCGGCACATCTTACCTATGTAGTTTGTGTGTTGCGTGATTCCTCCTTGGCTTGCTTCGCGCACCCCTCCTTCTCTTTCATGTGTGTTCCCTTTACACATTGTCTCCGTGCCTTCTCATTCCCCTTTCTCTTGTGCACACTTGGTGCATTCTTCTAGGCCAATTGACGATTCATTTTATTTCCTTGTTAAACACCTCATCTACTATATTCTAGTTAGCCAATTGTACTCGAACTTGTATTTTCGAATGCTATTGTTGATCATTTCTATTATAACTTGAACTCATGGTATAGATATTAGTTAATATAATTATTATTAAATCTTAATTTATTCTATGGGTTATGAGTATGCACTTATTATTTTCATTGTAATATGATGTTAAATAGTGATTTTTGTAAACTCCCACCACGTTTGCAAATATATTGTTATATGCAACAACCGACATACACCAAAGGAACTCATTCACAACAAAGAGGTCACCCACAACAAATGACATGCAACCCAAAGGACTCATCTCGCATCAAATCATATACAGCCAAAGAAGGTCACATACATACATGAAAACATGATTTTGAGGATCTTGCACAATGTGGATACTATACCTAAGCTCGCATGTGTTGATATAAGAAGCAATTATGTGAACAAGAAGAAGACTCAACACCACCACCTGATTATGTGTTACAACTCAAACAAAAAACTAATTGATTTAACTCATAATTTAATAACTGGTTGATCAACTGATCAGTTAGTTAAGTTATGTGATTATATGAGAACATCTACTAAATAGTTCGGTTGAATGTTTGTAATTTTTGTATTGTTTGGTCAAGATATTTTACTTAATCCAATTGGAACTCCTAGTAGGACTCTATCTCTTCATGCCTCTACTATAATGAAAGATATAAAAGGAAATATTAATGTTGTAGAAGGATATACAAAGATACATAGATAGATCAATCCTTAGGTAGAGGATTTGTTGTATTTTCACTTGTAATCTTCATGTTGATGAAATAAGAATCTGAGTTTTGTTAATTTTCTATAGACACAGGCCTTAGGAGGGATTAACACCGAAGGCATGGCCCACTTGTGGTTTGATAAACCTCCCTTCGTTTTTGTTTTAATTTCTCAAATGATTAGATTAGCAGTAGTCCATTTCTTTATATATCCTTTGTTTTTACATGCTTTTTCATTAGCCATAGTATTTACTTTCAGTCATAATCTAGTTCATTTATAGCATTGTTATTTCCTAATTATAGTGACATTAATTTACCTTTACACCTCCTAAACATTTGTAACTATGCATACAACACTAGAAATATTGAAATTTTACATCCCTAGGTTTGATAATTAAATTATTGTAGATTAATGAACAACATATTAATTGCTGCAAGTTAATTTGCACCACCATTTTTGTGTTTGTTTTGGGGATAATTCTAAGTTATAAGGTTTTTTAGAGTTTTTTCATTTCTTAGAGAATTTTAGGTTTTAGGAAATTTAGTCCTAAAGCAACCTCACAACTAATTTTCCATTGATTGAGTTGATTTAGTTTATGTATGTAACTCCTAATGGATTCCCATGGTATATTTTAATGTAACCCATAAGTAGCACATATCTCTTCATATACGTCTTACGATTCTCAAGAAGATGTCATTAGTTTACTAATCGAAGATTATCCTCTAAGTGATAGTTCAAGTTTCTCTTGAGAAGCCAAAGATGGAAAAATAAGTAAATCAGAATGTTTGAAATGGGGCAACCACTTTTGAATTCCCCATTACTGATAATAATGAAGATGCAACTATGAATAATATTTCTCCCTCAACCTTTCCTAATTTTCATAGATTAATGAGAAGACCCAAATACCTTTATGTTTGAGTTTGACATTTTGTGTAAGAGTTATGATTATACTACTGATGTGCATAAATTGAAGTTATTTCCTGTTACACTTAAGGATACAGCCTTGAGATGGTTCATTGGATATGGAAGAAATGTTGTAACCACTAGGCAAATATCAAGGAGAAATTCCATGATAAGTACTAGAATTATTGCAAACCAAGCAACAGAGGAGGTGTAGAAATATATAAAATGACACAAAAATAGGATAAACCATTGGAATATTATTTGAAAAGGATCCTATTCTGCTCGTAAGTGAAGGCACACCAGACTACCACCGAATCTCTCAAATTAATCTTTTTAATGGACTCTGAGTGAGGAGGAAATTGATGCTCTAGATCCGATAGGAGCATGGGACATTTCAAAATATACTTTTGCATAAATATGTGAAGCCTACAAAAATTACTCAAGAACTACTATGAAGAGGGTAAGAAGTGTAAGATCAAGAGGTGGATCAACTACCAAAACAATTGGGGACATATCCAAGTCAAATATTGTCAACATGTTTAAAAACATGAATCAGGAGATTGTTAATGACATGGCTAATCAATTATATGCTCTACATGCAAAAAAAGGAAGATGTAGAAACAACACTCACATAGTATTGTCATACATGCAAAAGAAATAAATATGACTATAGATGCAGATAATTGGCTAACATTGCTCAAGAAAGAGAGGCTTCACCTTAGTTCAAGATGTTGGAGATAGAGGATGGACAAGTTTTCTATATTTCTAAAGGGAAACTGTTATCCCAAATTCACCCCCCAAGTTAATTTGGATAACTCATTATAAATGGAATTAGCCATTCAAATTTTTGGGAGGTATGGGAGGCCATCAAATTCAGCCTCAAGATATCAAAGAGAAAGAAAAATAAAGATGTCTTATAAGTCAAAATTGAGAATATATGATTTTTCTAGCAAGTTAGGTCTCGTGGAGAGCCGATGAGCTATGGCAAAGGTTTGCAGCCATCTCATGTCACACATAAACCATACATTAACCATTGTCTTCTTGTCATGCATAAACACCTCTTATTGACGTACATCAACCATTCCTTCCTGTCACATGTTAACCACATGCCAACTATCCCTTCCTATCATGCGTCAATGCCTTTTGCTAACGCACGTCAACCATTATATTCATGTTTCACGCCAATGCCTCTTGCTGACACATGTTAACTATCCCTACCTATCGTGCATCAAATTTCCCTTCCTGTCATGTGTCAACCACTTCCTCCCTATCACATATCAACACCTCTTGTTGATGTGTGTAAAATTCCACCTCCTTGTCCCATGCAAATTCCCTTTGTTAATGTGCTTAAACTCACGCCTTCATCCTATCGCAAGTCAACATTCCATCTTGATGCATGTTAGCATTCCTTCGTCATACATCTACATTCCATTCCTTATTTTTGGAGACTCTTTCTATTCCTTTCGGGAACTGTAAGAAATTTCAGGTACAGACTAGGCATTAATGGCATCATACAAGGTATCTCAATAATCAATTTAATGAAGCATTACGCCCATGTCTTTTCTGATAGAAAAGTACCATTGGAAAGTTGACCGGTATGACTATCCATACCTCCGTACAAGAAATTAATGAGGGTTGTTGGTAGGTGAGAAAAATTTGTTATATAATGTATTTTCCCCTCATCTTTAGGAGAGACATTCTAAAAGCTAGGGAAACTCTTGCCAAAAATTTTCCTCAACTCCATTTGAGCTACGATTCTTCTCTTGGGCCTAGCAATGTAATCATGCCTTTATGCATAAAATGTAATGGTCTGTGCATAATTTTAAGCAATAAAAATCATGTTTTGTGGTGTTTCTTCAACCCTAGCTCATTTTTATTGTATTTTCTTTCCTCTCCATTATTATTATTATATTTTGTGCATTTTCTTTCACTTACAGGTTTATGATGTTGTGTTCCATGGAGTTTTGATGGTGGATTAGGATCTGGGTCTGTGTCACATTTGTCTGACCTCCCTCAACCCCTTTTCCCTATTTCATCCTCCCTCAACAGATTATCTTGACCCTTTTCTTCAAGTTATCGCTCCCTTAGTTTAGGAATTTCATTTTATGCATCTCTTTCTTCCCTGGTCCCTTGGAAAGTCTAGGTTAGTGTTAGGATAGTTGCATTTCCCTTTCTAGGAGTAGTTTAGCATTAGGATTAGGTAGAGGAATCTAGCCTTCTCCAGAGGGTTATCTCAAGTTTGCAAGTCCCACAACTTGAGGGATAACCCCATGTTAGTAGAATTACACCGATTTCCCCACACACACAGAGAGAAAATTAGGGGGTGTTGTAATTTTGACATAACAAATTTTGGCATGCCTGATGGGAAAACTAGGTGAAATATTTACATTTCACAAGTGTTCCACTGCAAATCTTTGTCAAAATATATTTTTCAGGTGTGTAGTTCAACATCTAGAGAAGACTTCATTTCGTCAAGTTGGTGTGTTCTTATCAAAATTTTATCCTTTGGAGGCACATGCTCAAACACATCTCGACGACTCCATCCGGTCAAAATCCCTTTCACATTGAGTTATAGACCTTCCTCCATTCCATCCATTTCCATTTTCTTTCCATCCCTCTCATTTTATTCCATTCCATGAAGTTTTGCAATCATGACTTCATTCCCACATGGAATTCACACTTGCAGTAGCAATAGTGTAGTCCACCTCCAATGTATTTCTCAACTCCTCCAGATCAACGTTATGAGAAAATAATTAATCACTATGCCTACCCCTATGATCAGTACCAAGATCAGTTCATCTATGGAACCTTCCAAGAGGGATATGTATTCAGTGAAATCAATTACTTAGAGAATTTGATTTACAGGAGAAGATTTAAAATATGGAGGCAGGTATGGTGTAGTCAAGGGCCACAACTCAGATGAAAGCATTCAGAATTGGCTATAGGGCACCTTGTCCATGGGTCAGCCCTATTCCAAGACATTTCATCCCACAATAGAAGCTTGATTTTATGGTTGAGATGTTGCCCCATATTGTACAATGGACCGAGGAGATATAAGCATACAAACTTGGGTTGTGGATCCTTGTCAATGGGTAAGTCCTACACCATCATCTAGTAATTTTTTGTCTATTCCCAAGCAACACCATCTCAACCTGAGCTTGAATTTCCAATATTCCCATCCATTGCTTCCATTGTGGAACCCATTTCTCCATCTTCTAGTCTTCCATCCCACCTCAATTTTTCTTCCCTTTTCCCTTCCAAATTAAAGTCCCCTCCACAAGAGAAAAGTATAAAACCCCTTCCATCACTTCAACCACCTCAATAAATGCAAGCACTGGGTTGTGATCTGAACCATGTCTCCTCATGCATTCCCGAGCCCATGTAGGGAAGTGACCCACAAGACTATTTAATAAGAAATGAAAGAATATACGAAGAGTTGGGCTATCGGGTTAGGAATAAACAAGATCCCCTTGATGGCCAAGCCTTTGGAGGAGGTTAGGATTAAAGTAAAAATGGTGGAAGATGATACTAAAATAGAGGAAGATGGAATGATAGTTACTCCAAATCCAAAATTAGAGTAGAAAATTCCAGTGTAGATGAGAACCACAGAGTTCCAGAGGCTTCAAGTACAAAATAAAGTTACGTAAGAACCTTGGTTCTTCCTTCCACTTCATCCCCTTCGATTTATAATGTTGAATAATAGTTTTAGATTTCAAACTCGTGTGTTCAACGATGAGAGGAACCATGGTGAGTGAATATCAGATCCAAAGGACACCATGGAGGTGGTCGAGCTAATGTAGCAGAAAATGAGGAGGTGGACTATCTATCGATTTAAAGGCTTAATTTGACAAAGAGGAGCCTATGAATATTACCACCTTCATTGCCTCATCATTCATTCTCCAACATCAAGAGCCTACTGCCATGGGGAAAGACATTCAAGGACAACAACTTGCATCCCATGGTATCCATCTGGAGCCAATATTGGAATATTTGTATCTTCCAAGCATCACACCAAAAAAGAAGGAGGAAGGAAACAATGATGACACCATTTCCACACTGGTCATCAAGGCAAAGGATAAGTTGCTTGTAGAAGCAATGCAAAGAAAAAATCAGCATGCAGGCAGCCTCTTTTTTCAGGAAGGTCCATAGGAAGACTCCATTTTTGGAGTTAAATTTCATAGCAATGGGAATATCCATCAGATCAGACTATGCCCAATCAGGTACTTAGATTCATTAGAGCTAAAGGATAAGCCAAAAATGGTCATGTCCATTTTAGGGCATGAGGATGATATATAAAGCACCAAGGGTCACCATCAACACCTCCAAGAGTCCAATGTCAATCATCTTGAGGAGGTATTTTCAATTGATATTGATACTTTGGTTATTTGGGTGGAAGATTGGCCTTCATTCAATTTTTCACTCTCATACATGACCATGCCCATTTCTAAACCAATTGCATGGTCCAAGATTGTGAGAAAGGGAAGCTAATTCTCCTTGCCAACTATAGGATTTTCTTGAGTTCCCTTTCTTCGGTTAGAGTAGAGTAGGTAGGTTTTCTTTCGTAGAAGAAGTTCTTGTGCACAATCTACATGCTCCACTTGGGGTATGTATGATTTTCAGTTTTGTACATAGTTTTTGCATGGTGGTTTCTCTTGCACAATTCATCATGTTTCCGAGAGGGAAATTTTGTAATAAGGGGTTCAATGTTGCAAGACACAATTTTTATCTCTAATCAAATCCAAATGTAGAGTAACTAAATCAGATTGGGGGAAAATTTTCAATGTTTTCATCTCTTATGTCTCCCTAGATCAGTAAAACTTGAGCTTCTACATCTCTTCTTCCATCAAAAATCAATTACAGGGGAATTTCTATCTTTATAATTTTGACCCCAATGGCAGTATTCATGAGGAGAATCATATTTTTGGGGCAGTTTCAAAGTATATACATTCAACCCCAACAGATCAGTTGTAGGTTCAGATTTCTTCATGCCTTTTCCTTGATTGGATTTTTAGTTTTGGGGATAGTTTATAGGTTTTATCCAAAGTCCCAAAATCATCTTTAAGAGTAGGCCAAGGAGGTTTCATCCCAGATGCTAAGTTCATACGAGCCTAGGGGATAGGTTTTCAAATGGAAAGATTAGTTTCTTCAAGGTTAGGCTTGACTCCATGCCCAATGGATGCTTCAAGGCAACTGGTCACACATCTAGTAGGAAGATGTCCCTAAGAGGTCACCAATTATTATCCCAAATTCACCCCAAGTTAATTTGGATAACTCATTATAAATGGACTTAGCCATTCAAAATTTTGGGACGTACGGGAGGTCGTCAAATTCAGCCCCCAGTATATCGAAGAGAAAGACAACTCAGGATGGATTACAAGTCATAATTGAGAATATATGAGTTATCTAACAGGTCAAGCCTCACGATAAGCTGAAAATCCAAAGAAAAGGTTGGGAGCCATCTCATGTCATGCGTCAATTATGCATAAACCACTCTCTTTCTATCTTGTGTCAACGCCTCTTTCTAACATGTGTCAACCATACCTTTCTATTGTGCATCAACATCATTTTTTGATGTGCATCAACTGTTGTCTTCCTATCACATGTCAACACCTCTTATTGATGCATGTCAACCATCCCCTCCTATTGTACATCAACCACATGCCAACCACCACCTCCTTTTCATGTTTCAATGCCTCTTTCTAACGCACATCAACCACCACCTCCTTGTCACATGTCAATGCCCTTTATCGACATGCGTCAACTACCACCTTTATCTTGTCACATGTCAAAGATTCCTTCTATCATGTATTAGTATTCCTTTCCTTATCGTGGCAACTCTTTCCGTTATTTTCGGGTGTTAGCAAGGAATGTTAGGTACAAACCATACATTAATGACAATGTACAAGGTAGCTCAATAACTAGTTTAATGAATCATGACACCCATGTCTTTTCTAACAGAAAAGTACCATTGGAAAGTGGAGCGGTATGACTACCCATACCTATGTATAGGAAATTAATGAGGGTTGCTGATAGGTGAGACAAATTTTCTATATAATGTATTTTCCCCCTCATTTTTAGGAGAGACATTCTAATAATTGGGGAAACTCTTACAAATATTTTCCCCAACTCCATTTGAGCTATGAGCCTTCTCTTGGTCCTAACAATGTAATCATTCCCTTATACATCAAATGTAATGCTCTGTGCATAATTTGAAGTAATAAATATCATGTTTTGTGGTGTTTCTTCAACCCTAGCTCATTTTTATTGTATTTTCTTTCCTCTCCATTATTATTGTTGTATTTTATGCATGTTCTTTAACTTGTAAGTTTATGATGTTGTGTTCCATGGAGTTTTGATGGCGGATTAGGATCTGGGTCTATGTCACATTTTTCTGACCTCCCTTAGCCCCTTTTTCCATGTTTCATCCTCCCTCAATAGAGTATCTCACCCCTTTTCTTGGTGCTATTTCCCCCTTAGTTTAGGAATTTCATTTTATGCATCTCTTTCTTCCCTGGTCCCTTGGAAAGTCTAGGTTAGTGTTAGGATAGTTACATTTCCCTTTCTAGGAGTAGTTTAGCATTAGGATTAGGTAGAGGAATATGGCCTTCTCCAAAGGTTTATCTCAAGTGTTCAAGTCCCATAGATTGAAGTATAACCCCATGTTATAAAAATTAAACTGATTTCCCCACACACACAGAGAAAATCGAGGGTGTTGTAATTTTGACATAATAGAAACCATGGCCACCAAGATAAAGAGGTATGACACAAGACCTTATGCATTCATTTTAAAATTGGTCTAATAATTCATATATGTAGCCCCCACCTTAGGCTAACCCTCAAGGTTGGGCCCCATATCCTAACCAATATCAATAATAGTGGCAACCTCAATTCCAAGGCCAACCACAAAAACAATGGTAACAACCTCCTCAATCATGGTAGAAACCTTGGAGAGGAGGACAACAATGGAATAACCCACCTCCAAATTACCAACAATCTTATCGAAATGTCCATATCCACAGCAACAAGCTCCGATTCCAAATCCCCAAGAAATATCTCAACCAAAATCTACCCAACTACCATCTCACCAACACCTAACCTTAACAATAAAGTTTCTCAGCCAGCCTATTCCACTAAACCAGCTTAATACCCTACCTATTTTGTTGATATCAACAATATCCATCTTCACTCAAGAAGCACACTTCCTCCACAAGTTATACCCACCATTATTAAAATTGTAGAAGAACCATAGTTTTTACATTCCTATCTACAACAAACCTAGAAGACACGCATGATGATGATCTGTAAAACCCGAGAAAAATTGTAGCATGTTTAAAGCTTAGGGTAATGAGCCACCATTTCCTAAAAGGTTACAAGAAAATAATACTAACCTCAAATAAAAATCTAATTATGATTTTTTAACTAGCTAAAAGACATTTGTGTCAAAATTTCATTGATTCAATCTATTAAGGATGTGCCCATCTACAATAAATTGGTTAAATACATATGCATAAAGAAACTAGGTAGGAAGAGGAAAGATCCAACTATTGTACAGGTCATTGGACAACTAGCTGATATTATGCTTGGGAACTCAATTTTTCCCAAATACATAGATCCAGGTAGTCCTTTGGTAAATATCACAATCAATGACACAGTGATCAAGAACACTCTGATTGAATTAGGGGTAGAAATAAATGTAATGAAAAAATAAATCATGGATGATTTGAATTTATAGGGACTAAGACAAAAAAACCACATTCTTATAGCTTACTTACATATAAATAATTAATCCGGAGGAGTCCTAGAGGATGTAGTATTAGTGGTAGATGCTTGGGAGTACCTTTCTGATTTTTTTGTTCTCCAGAAAAAATAAATCTTGGGATAATATCCTATCATCCTAGGAAGACCATGGTTGGCAAGTGCTAATGCATTCATAGGATGCAGAGCTGGTGATATGATTATCTCTAATAGAATTTGCACTAAAAATATCATGCTTTACCCCTACATAACCCTTCAATGAAGAAGACAAAACCATTTAGGTTTACGAGCTAGAAGAAGACCAAAGATCAGTTCAACAGCTCATGATACTAGATAATTCATGCACAATTGAATAGAAAGAAGAGGATGTTATTTATAACATCTTGCAAAATAATTATGGAAGGAATGGATAAGTAGATGGGAAATTATGGTTTAAAAGTTTCCCGAGAATCAAATCATACCACACTAAAGAACTATGAACATTCTAGGTAATAATCACATCCTCTACTAACTTCTTCCACATGATTGTATATTGAATTATGTAAGTATAAATGTATGTTCCATGATTGATCTCTCTAAGCAAGTGAAAATTACTCTGAGAAAGCCACTTAATGTGAACAAAATGTTGAGTATGCAATAAGAACTATTAATTTACCTTTTACGAAACGTAAGACAAAATTTACACGGGACTATGGATATATGCATGGAATCCACCCTAAGTTATATACACATAAGATATACATCAAAGAAAACTGCAAGCCAACAAGACAAATACAAATAAGAATGAACTTAGTAGTGAGGGACATAGTGAAAGAAGAATTAAACAAATTATTGGATTACGGATTCATATATCTAATTTTAGGCAGTTAATTAATATCACCCCTTATCATTGTACCTAAGAAGAATGGTAAATGGAGGATCTGCGTAGTCTATAAAGAGCTAAATGCAACAAAAAAGGATCATTTTCCACTTCCTTTCATTGATCGTTCTTGGCACTCTTACTAGAAAGAAATACATTTCTTTTCTTAATTTCTATAGTAGCTACAACCAAATTCATATTTCACCAGAGGACCAAGACAAGACTGAATTCAAGTGCCCATGGGGAACGTTTTCATATTCTACTCTTCCATTTGTTTTATGCAATGCAACTACTACACTTTAGAGAGTAGTGTTAAGAATTTTCTCATATCTAACCAATGACTCTGCACAAAGTTATATATGGATGATTTTACAGTACATGGTAGTAATTTTTATGAGATAATGAATAATTTGGGAAAATTTCTTAAGATATGAAAGGAGCATAACTTTTCCTTAAGCAACGAAAAGTGCTATCATTGTGATGTATGAAGGAATAGTTTTGGGGCATTATCTATCATCTGGTTGAATTTAGGTAGATCCAGAAAAAATATCTATGATTTTAAATTTGCCAAAACCAAAGAAGAAAAAAAATGTGAGGAGCTTATTTGGCCATGTTGGGTATTATAGAATTTTATACAAGAATTTAGTAAGATTGTGACACCATTATTTATCCTACTGGGAAAGGATGTTACCTTTCAAGAGACCGAGAAATGTGAGATTGGATTCTATAATTTTAAGAAAATGTTGACTTCACACCTATGTTAAGAGGACTAGATTGGATTTTTCCATTTCACATTCATACTGATACCTTATATCAAACCATTGGAGTTGTCTTAGGATAGAAGGATGGAATTATAAACTACGTAATGTACTATGTCAGTAAGAACTCGTAGTATGTTGAACTTAACTATACATGAGAAAGATTTTTAGTAGTTGTGTATGCCATTAACAAGTTTAGACACTACATAACAAGATACCCATTGTTTATTCACACCGACCATGTTTTAATTAAATACTTGATCAATAAACCAATTGTAATAAGAAGAATAATACTATGTTGGCTACTCTTGCAAGATTTTTGTCGGTGCCCAATTTGACCCTCCATCATTTTGCAATGTTTTTCCCTTTGCTCTGCATGCCCCGAAATGTTTTTCCCTTTTGAGATGGATGATATAATATTTTTTCTCCATTTTATTCCTTAAATTGTTTGCAAACTTATTTTCCTTGCCCCTTTTAAGAGAAATCCGAGTTTGCTTATTTTTGCCCTAAATGTTTCAATTTTTCAAGCTCTTCCATTTTTCCCGACCATGGAGGCTCGAAATTGATCAAATTTTACTTGTATGCATTCGAAAATCATTTTCCATGGTCATAATATGTTTGAAAACAAGTTTCAATTTTATCAATTTCGATATTAGTTGTACTCCATTTGTATTTCGGTGGATAAATTCAAGAAAAGGAAGCTCTCGATCTATAATGTTTGCAAGATTTTCAAGTGCTTGTAGATATTTGATGATTATTTTAGTGCATTTGCATAACTAGGGTGAAATTCCTTAGTGGAAACTCCATTCGATTTGATCTTGATAAATACAAGTGTCTTACCTTTTGTTATTTACTTTTGTGTTGTTAATCTCTGCAAAATTAGAAGGAACAAGATCTCTCTTAAGGAGGGACCCAAGTAGAAAATTATTTCAAGAATTGGGGAAAATAGTTTGAGAGGAAAGAAAAGTTTGGAAGGTTGTTGAAGGAAAAACATGAAGCAAAGGTATATCCATTGGTGAGAGAGATCAGCCTTTAGTAGAGGATTATCCCTCTTCTTCTAGTGATTCTGATTTAAACAATCCTCTCATAAACTTGTTTACTTCAACTAGTGAAGGTCCTTCTACTGCACTGTGTGCTTCAATTCAAATAAATCTTTCCAAGAAAATCAGCACCTAGAAAATACCAATCTTGTGAACCACATTCTTAAGCCCCAAATACCTCTTACTCCTCATCATTCTGTTTCTCCTCCAAGATCACCACCTCAAAATAGAATGGCTCAGCCTCCCCCTAGACCTCCATTTGTTGTTAACACCTTTGGTCCTATAAACTTTAGAGGAATGGATGGTTACCCAAATGCTATCCCACAAGATTTCAGAAATAGGTTGCCAAAGTTCTAAGGTAACAATGCAAGAATCGGTAATCAAGCATCTCAAAATGTTTGTTAACATGATGGAGGACTTTAACATTGAGCATGAAGATGTGTAAATTAAATTGTTCATTCATACACTAGAAGAGGATGCAAGGGATTGAAGGATCGCCTAATAATTCAATTGATTCATGGACTGAAATGCGAATGCATTCAGATTGCAATACGGTGAAAAGACCGATCCTAGATTTATCTTTTCTCAATTTGAGAATATCAAGAAGAACCCTAATGAATTAGTTCATGACTTCAAAACAAGGTTTAACAAAAATTGAGAAGGCTACTTGTTAATCCGAGGCCTTGTGATCGGTCATGCTTGATCAAATATGCAGATGCATTTGATAAGAAGGTGGCCTATTACCTAAGAGATAAGAACCCTACCAATTTAAGGCAAGCTCTTACCATGGCATTGCAGATTGAAAATAACATTAAGGTCATTGGGAAACCTCTCAAGAGAGATGGTGTAAAGATGATAAAACTTGAAAAACCTTAAGCAATTAAGAGTGTATAATTGGAGGAAGTGGTAAAGACTTTGGAAAGGGATGTCAAAGAGATTTCCTACAAGTTGACAAGAGTTGAGAAAGGAATTGGGAAGAATTCACAAGGTTAGCAAAAGCACAAAACCATGAAAAATTTCCCAACAATCCTAGGGGTAATCATAGATCTGATGATAGAGGGAAAGGCCCCATGGGGTCTGCAAATAGACATCCTCAAACATGTGAAGGAAGAGTGTTACCTAATCCCCTAACTCTGCTAGGGTTGCTTACATTGAGGAAGTTATTGATATTGATTGGTGTGATAGGTGTTTTCTACCCCATCTTCTATGTGAAGTGGACCAGCAAGATGGTGAAGCTAATAATGAAGATGTAACTGATGATGATATCTGCATGGTGGGTTGTTCTTCAAGCTCACAAAAAGATCCAACATCAATCGAGGTAATAAGTGCAAGGACAATCGCAACCTTTTAGGATTTCATCAAACAGTACAAGTCTTTCTTCCCCTCATACTCTTGAAGTTGATGTAGTGCAATCTTTTGAAATTCCTAACAATGACTTTGAATACTTAAGAGCTTTGATGATCAAGAAGTATGATGGTGGTATACCTTCGGAGGAAGATAGACAATTGTTAATGAATGTTGTTTTTTCTCGAGAGGAGTATAACACGAGGAGCAAAGTTGTTAAGGGATTTGGGCCTCAAGCCAAACCTAAAACACCCTTGCTTACAAGCATCCCCAAAGAATCTCCTAGAAGAGAAACACCGCTAAAAGCTCTGTTGTCCCAAGTAAAAATTGTAGTCCTCCTCATGCCCAAGTTGCGAAGCATCCCATGCCATCTCGATGAATCTTTTTGTCTCCCTTCCAATGCTACCTTGCCTAAGATTGTTCCATATGAAATATCCCAAGTATTGAGCCAAATCAAAGTGAGTGTTCTAATCATTGAGTTGCTTAGGATTCCTGAGCACAAGAAGAGAGCATTTGAGTACTTGGGATTGAAAGAGGAGAAGAGTACCCCAAGCAGAAATGTAAATGTTGTTGAAACTCCTCCTCAGATCATTGCAGACCTTGAAACACCACTAGTAGTAGAGGATCTTGGAGAAACACTGAGGTATACTTGGGGACATCCTTAGTTGATTCCCAATTGAATGTTGATCCATTCTTCATAACTTTGATCATAAAGGATAGACTAGTTCACAATTGTATGTTTGATTTTAGTGCATCATGTAATGTCATGCCTCTAGAAGTCATGAATGAGTTGGATATCAAAGTGACAACATCCTATGGAAAGTGTACTACCATGGACTCAAGAGAAGTTCTGGTAGTTGGTTGTGTGAAGGGTTTGGTGGTGCAACTTGCATCTTATCCCGGGAGGAATTTAAAATTGGATGTTGTGATTGTTGATTTCCCTACTAAATGGGGTATGTTATTGTCAAGAAAGTGGGCTGCAAGTGTTAGAGGGAGTGTCTAGATGGACATGTCTTTTTCCACCATTCCCATTGAGGGCAGCCTTGTCAAACTCTATGGAGAAAAGAAGATGTTGCATCTAATTGAGGATCTAAACAATGCTTCTTATGAAGTATTATTTGCTGATGTTGATGTTGATAATTTTATTGGGTTTTTGATTGTAAGGAGCACAAGATGGATCAGTCAAAGTTCCTTGAGTAGGTAGGTTCCCCTTGGACCTTGTTATTTGATGGAGCTTGCTCCAAATTTGGAAATGGTGTTGGTATAATTCTAATTTCTCCTAGCTTGGAAGAGTTTATTTTTTCCCTCAAGCTTAATTTTGAATGTATTAACAACATTGTTGAGTATGAAGCCTTGTTGTTGGGTCTAAGAATTGCATGGAAGTATGGTGTCAAGGATATCATTGCAAAAGGAGATTTAGATCTATTTGTCAAAAAATAAGAAAATTGTATGCTACAAAAATCCAGTGGATGAAACAATACAAACATGCGGTTTGGGATCTAATTGAGATGTTTGATTCATTCAATATTGTGCATCATGATAGAAGTTTCAATGTGCCGCTTTGAAAAGTTGGCGAGTGTTGGGGTCAAGATTTGGAAATTGCATCATTTCTCCTTATTGTGAGTACAATGTTGAAGTGTTAACTAGGCCAGTTTTCCCCGATAACATCAAGCATTGGTAAGTGTTTAATGATGATTCCGAGTGCAAAGGTTCTTACAAAATCTAGGAGAGTTTGCAGATCAGAATATTGAATGGGAAATAATGTATGTGTGACTGAAGGAAGAGATACTTTGTTTGGAAACGATATCATCCAATTGAAAACTAACACCATTCTTAGAGGGTTGGTTGCTCTTGAGTCAAATTTTGACAAGGCTGATTACATCATCAATAGAAACATGTCTACCTTAAGGGATGTGGAAGAGAATAAATTGGGAACTAATGATAAACCAAGAAAGGTTTGGTTGGGAAGAAATCTAAACAAAGAGGAAAAATAGTCCTATGTCTAGCTATTAAAGAAATATCAGGACTGTCTTGCTTGGTCTTATTCAGAGGTGAAAGCATATAGAGAGGACTTGTTTCAGCATGAGATTCCTCTTGAAAAAATACCAATCCCTTTAGACAAAAGCAGAGGCCAATTAATCCACTCCTCTCCATGAAGATGCAAGATGAGTTGAAGAAAGGCTGAAGGAGGGAGGAATCATTCCGCCCACAAGGTACTCATCTTGGGTTGCAAACCTTATGCCACTGTAAAGAAAATGGATACATCGACTTTTTGTAGACTTCAAAAATCTGAATAGAGCTTCATTAAAAGACAATTATCCTTTTCCAAACATGGAAAACATGTTGATGTTGGTGACTAGATCCAAATATTTTTCCACCTTGGATGGTTTCTCCAGCTACAATCAAGTGGTTGTTAAGGATTGAGAAAGATTTAAAACTTCCTTTACCACTCCTTGGGGACATATGTTTATGTAAGAATGAATTTTGGACTCATGAATGTTGGGGTTACGTTCCAAAGAGAAATGGATGTTGCTTTTTCTGGTTACATAAATTAATTCATTGTAGTTTATCGGGATGATATGACCGTGTTTTCAAGGATTAGAAAAGATCACTTGTAGCACTTGGAAAGAATTTGAAGCAGATGTAGAAAATATGGCATTTCTCTCAATCCAAAGAAGTGGCATTTTGGGGTGGAAAAGGCCAATCTTCTTGGTCATATTGTTTCAAAGGTTGGTGTCATGATTGACACTTTGAGAGGTTAGAAGCAATCAGCAAGGTTCCAATTCCAAGAACAATTAAGGGCATCCAATCCTTCTTTTGGAAAATCAATTTCATTAGAAGGTTTGTGTCAAATTTTTCTAAATTGACTCTTCCTATTACATGCATATTAAAGAAAGACCAAGTTATTAAGTGGGAGGAGGATACTATTTAGGATTTTGAAGGAATTAAAGAAGCACTTAAGCATGCACCTATCTTGGCTGCTCCAAATACTATTGTCATCTGTTTGGCTCCAAAAGGATGAAGATGGGACTGAGAGGCCTATTGCCTTCTTTAGCAAGGCTTTACAAGTTGTATAGTTAAAGTATACAATCATGGAAAAACAAGAATTTTCCTTGGTGAAAGCAACAAAGGTTTTTCAGGCCTTGTATCTTAAGTTCAAAAGGTGTTGCTTATGTTCCCCACACCATGGTAAAATACATCTTATCGAGAGATGGAGATCTAAAGAAAAATATGTAGATGGGTGAACAAACTGCATGAGTATGACATGGAAATCCAAACCACAAAGTTGGTAAGATGTTTGGGTCTTGCTAAGCTCATGGTTGTGAGCAACCTATAGACAATTGAAGTGAATGAAGTAGAGGAAGAAAGGGCAGATTTTCTTGAGAAGTTGGTGAGTTATGAGTGTTACAAGGATGCAATATTTTACCTCAGACACCTATGCTACCATGATCATTTAAATAAAAATAAGAAAAGAGCCCTCAAGTTGGATTCTCAAAAATACATCATCACCGACTTTGGGTTGGCTTGGAAGAACCCCGAAGGTGTCCTCTTGAAATGTATAACTAAAGATGAAGCTCCCAAGATAGTTGTTGATTTACATGGGGATTTTGTGGAGGACACTTTGCTCGAAGGGTTACAACACACAAAATTTTGAGAGTTGGTTATTGGTGGCCTACTCTTTTAAAATATGTAACCCTTCGGTTATAAAATGTGAAATTTGTCAAAATTTCTCTCGGAAGAATGAAAGCTTGAGGCTCCCTTCCTTTGCAAAGCATATATCAATTGAAGCTCATTTCAAATAGTGGGGAATGGACTTCATTAGTGAGATTTCAGACCCTTCTAGTGATCGACATATGTGGATTCTTGTAGCCAAAAATTACTTCACTAAGTGGGTAGAGGCAATCCCCACCAAGAAAGCAACACACCAAGTTGTTATGGACTACTTGTTGAATCATATCATATGCAGATTTGGTGTGCCAAGTAAAGATTGTTCTTTGATAATGCCATGTGTTTTAGAGCTAAACCATTGATGGAAATGTGCAAGGAGTATGGAACCAATCTGAATTATTATTCAAACTATAACCCTCAAGGAAATGGAAAAGTTGAGTCCAACAATAAGAACTTATTGAAGATCATTAGGAGAGAACCTTGGAGTTAAACAAGAGAAAATGGGATCAATGAAATTTATAGTTTGGGCTGATAGAATCACTACCAAAAGTGATCTTGGTAAGAGCCCATTTGAGTTAGTTTATGGAACTCAAGCTTTGTTTCCTTACATTTGTAATTATCTTCATTTCAGTTTGTTCAATAACTTGAAGATCAAGAGGTCAATCCATATGAAGAAAGGATCAATCATATTGTTGAGGATGAAGAAAGAAGAGCATCCCACCAAAGGCATGTCGATTTAGAGAGAAGTTGAAGAGGTTGTTTAACAAGAAGGTCACTCCTAGGGCCTTCAATATTGAAGATCTAGTTTTGTTGTGGGACAACAGAAATGAAGATAAGGGAAAACATGGTAAATTTGATGCATTATGGATGGGCCCTTACTCCATTGATATCAGAATTGGTGAAAATATCTTTTTCTCAAGGAATTAAATGGAAAATTGCTTGAACTACCTATTAATGGAAGGCATCTGAAGCATTTCTTGGATTAATCCCCAAATTTGAGGTATGCACCACTTGTACAGTGTATAGTGTTTGGATTTTCTCTGTTTTTGGTGTTTTGTCGGTTTGTGGTTTGCTTTGGTGTGTGGCAGTGATTTTTTTTAGTTTCTCAACTAGTTTTTGGTGGTTTTGGCTCATGACTCCTTTACCCAATGGATTATTTTGGCACTTGGTCTACGTTGTTCTTGTGGCACTCACTGGGAATGCCCATCCCCAAGCAGGAGCCGATGTTGGTGCCCATTTTGACCCTCCATCATTTTGCAATGTTTTTCCCTTTTGATATGGATGATACAATGTTTTGTCTACATTTTTATGCCTTGAATTATTAGCAAACTCATTTGCCTTGCCCCTTTTAAAGAGAAATCCTGAGTTTGCTTTTTTTTCCCTAAATGTTTCAAGTTTGCGGGATATTTCATTTTTCTCAACCATGGAGGCTTGAAATTGATCAAATTTTACTTGTATGCATTCGACAATCATTTTCCATGGTCATAAAATGTTTGAAAACATGTTTCATCTATCTTTTGTTCCAAAAATTCTTCATCCGCGAGGAAAAAATCAAATTCGGGCATCTTTAGAAATTTTTGTGTTTTTTTACGGCCGTACGAGCGTCTTTTACCCGTCAAAATCTTATCCCTCCTCTCTGCTAATATGTGTAAGTGTCTAGATCAAAGGATAATTGGCGGGCTATCGGAGGCTTCGAAATGTTTTGCCTTTTAGAGTAGAGTGAAACATTTTCAAATTGGGGAGCAATCCCACCAAAAAAAAAAAAAAAACATGGCATGGTGGAAATGGAGGTCGGAGGACTTAGAAGAATTTTTCTTTTTGGTGAAAGGGGACAAAGGTTTTGAAAAGGACTATGGGTCTGCCAAGTGAATCACAGAGAGACACATGGCTGGGGTAGAGGGGAGTGTGGGTTGGCGGAGGCAAGTTGTGTTTTTAGTCTCTATTTGTTAAAGGGGTAAAAACATTGAATGGACCCGCGAGCCCGAAAGTAAATAGTTGAAATTCATTTGAGAAGTTAAAGGCAGAGGTGTGGGAGTGCAGAGGAAATATTACAAAATTTCCTTTAGTGAAAAAGGGGAGCTAAAATGAGAAATGAGCTGCATATCCTCAGTGATAGACACGTGGCAAGGATAGAGGCGGAGGCGCGGGTCCGTGGAAAAAATTGAGAAATTTTGTAAATTTCCAAAAAGAGGAAAAATGCGTAAAATCAAACCATGATTCCAATGGGGCCCACCTTGGGACACGTGTCAAGCTCGGAGAGGTGGAGAAAAATGTCAATTTTTTACATTTTTCCAAAAGTGTTGAAAAGTAAAAAAATGATCCCAAACCCATTTCCAATCGCATTTTGACATGTGGAGGGCTCAGATTAAAGGGAGAAAGGAAAATTGACAGAAACTGTACATTTTGACATTTTTACCACCATTTTGGCTCCAGGAAGTGTGGAAATGAATTTTTACATCATTTTGATCAAAAAAATTTGGATTCGTGTTGTTTTAGCCTGTATGATTCAAATAGATCATTTTAGAGGGTCAATTTACAGATCCAAGGCACATTTCAAAATGTTTTTTCTCTAGTTCATGTAAAACGTGAAATATCAAATCCAAATTGTAGAGAAAAGTTGTAGAATGGAAATTTGAAGGGGAAAAGGATGAAATGATGGAAGAGGAAGATGTTGCAGGCGCCAAAAGAAGAATACATGCTCCCATGACAAGAAATGATGAAAATTTGTAATAATTTGCTTTTTTGCATGCCTGGCATCTCCTCCTCGCAAAATTGGTTAAATGTCACTTTCAGAAAATCATGATGGAATTTTGTAACAAAATTGATGCCATAGGATATTATTTTCTTGGGAAAGAAGGATCAATTGTAATGGAATGCTATATATTGCATGAATTTTTCATGCAAAGGGTTGGTTTTAAAAGAAGCCTAGGAAACTAAAAATTTCATGGGAAAATCTGGGAAGAAGCCCATTCTCTGAGAAACCACCTGAGAACCATTTCTAATTTATTTTTACATCAGATTCATATCATCTTGACTTGGTTTCAATTGTAAATCCATCAAAAATCTCTAAGATTTCTCTTGAAGCATTCCCCTACTTGATAAATTTGATCAATTCTAGGTTATTTTGTGTTGTCTCTTGGAAAAATTTGCATACACTTATGTTTCAGAATGTTTTCAATTTATGTTTCTTACTCCTATTGCAATCTGGTGTTTGGAGTTTCTTTTTTTCATACAATGGTCTCATTTCATGTGATAGTTTAGTGGCATTTGCAATCTCACATTCAAAAGAACTTTCATCGATAAAGAGATAAACAAATTTAAAATCACTTTACCTTCCTTAACTTCAGAGATTGTCTGTAAACCTTTGGGTGCACCTTAGGTCATGATTAAATAGAAATTTCTAGATACTTTGTTGGTTCATCTGCTTCAAGATTTTGTTGTAGGTTGTCAAATATTGTGTGGAAGAGTGAAAATCTAGGCATCCATTTGGTGCACATATCCTAGTTGAAGGAATACATTAACCTCTTTGAAGCATTCTGTTGTTTAGGTCTTACAAGTTTTTGCAAAGGTCCTCAAAGAATTTGGAAAATTCTGGCTAGTCATGTCTAGAATCTCCCACCCAAAATTCATTCAAACAAACTAATCCTACCTATATTACCCCTGCATTGTATTGTGTGTTAACAAAATAATACAATCCATTTACAGAAATGCACAAAGCAAATCAGGATCATACCATGTCTCTAGTAGCCTCAGCCTTGTCTTGAAAGAATTTCCAACATTTAATAGTGATAGCTCTTTTGAGTTTTAATAATGGGAAATTGATCATGTTTTCTCAAGGCCCTCTCTATACAACCTACACATGACAAGGATATTTTCACCTCCTTCACAAAACAAAGGCTGCAATATAGGTTCTCTTACCTTGGTTGAAAGGCACAACCTAAAATAGTTAGGACAAGATCAAGTCCTATTTGAGTGCTATCCATCTCTCCACAAATCTGAGTGCCAGTTAGATCATATCCCTAGCTACAAAATGACATACATCATGATCTATCTACCTTCAAGCTTCATGCCATATCTTTGATTCTACTCAGACTGAAAAGGAGAACAAATTTGGATACCAACAATTTTGATGTCACCATCATGGATAATCCCGATAATGATAATGTTTTAGCTGACTTTATTTTAAGAATGGAGAATAATAATGAAGAAATCATAGTGGATGACTCCTTCCCAGATGAGCACTTGTTTTCCATTTCCACTAGAACACCTAGTATGTTGATATAGCCAATTATTTGGTCTCAGGTAAGACACTTCCATAGTATTTATATTATGAAAAGAAATACATTTTTGAGAAAAGTGTGACTTTTTCTTGGATAGTTGGTTTTCTATTGCACATGGGGAAAGATACTACTATGATAAGATGCATAGATGATGAGGAAATATATGATGTCCTCAAATCCTACCATAGTGAACCATGTGGAGGACACTTTGCTATAAAAATAATAGCACAAAAAGTGTTGACAACAAGATATTACTGGCCTACACTACATAAGGATGCAATATTATATACCAGGAGGTGTGATAAATGCCAAAGAATGGGTAATCCTACCAAGTCATATGAGATGTCATTGCAGCCTTAAATAGTATTACAATGATTTGACAAATGGGGTTTGGAATTCATTGGTCCAATATATCCTAAATCTCAAAGAAAAAGAGTACATTTTGGTGTGCACATATTACCTCACTAAATGGACATAAGTGAAAGCATTTCCAAATCATAAGAGTGAGAAAGTTTCCAAATTCTTGTATGACCACATCTTCACAAGGTATAAAGTACTAAGAGAAATTATTAGTGATTAATGTACACACTTTACTACTGAAGTTATTTTTGATCTAGTTAAGGAATATGAAATTAGACATAGGAAGTATACACCTTATCATCCCCAATCTAATGGCCAAGTTGAGGTGACAAATAGGAAAATATAATCCATCTTGATAAAAATAAATTGCACTCCACCGAAATATTGGCTAGACACACTTCTAGAAGTAGTTTTGGCATTCAACACAACTTGGAAGACAACAACATGCTTCACACCATTCATGCTTTTGTACGGTAAGATTGTTGTTCTCCCTATTAAATTTGAGCATAAAACATGTTTCCATGTAAATGTGCAATAGGAAATTTTATAATTTTCAAGCATGACAACAATACCCCGCATCAAAATTTTCAAATGACACCTTTTCGAGACACCCCGGTCTACCCACTCTTAACACAAGCCTTACCAAGTTAGTATAGTGAACCCCATATTAGGATTCATTTTAAGACCCCCCCTCCTAAAAATTATTTTAGAATGGGTGGAAAATCTCCAAAATCAACTTTCGAATCGATGGCGAATTTCTGAAAAGCATTTCATGGTAAAAGCGATTTGGTAGGGTGTAATTTTATTGGATGAGGTACAATGATAAGAAACGTTGGTGAAATACATACATAATTTAATTTAACATTTAAATAGTAGGTGAATTAACCCATATAAATGACTTATCGGTGGAAATTTTAGGCGGGTGGGCGGGAGCCGACTATTGACAATTAGCCATTTCCAATTTCCAAAATCCCTAATATTCACGAGTTCATGAAAATTCACCACTAAAATTTACCCTGCATCCAATAGATGTTAACTTAGTCCCCTATGTGATTTAGGAAATCAAATTCAATCCCCTAGGTGATTTTAGGAGTTCTTGAAGAATGCTAATTTTGGGAAGTTTTGGGATGGGCTACAATTGGCCTTCCCAGGACTGGTGCAACCCCCTGAAGTAGAAAGGAGGAGAAAAATACAACATGGAGATGAACCAAAGGTCTAATAACATAAATTAAATGATATTGTAAGATTCAAGAAATATTTTGAGGTATCGGGGCATATTCATCAGAAACAGAGTTCTCAAGCCTAGGTAGTGCACAACGCCAAAAGAGCTACTAAGCTTCGGGGAGGGGATTTTGGGAGCTCGAAAGGAGTTAGGAGATAAATAAGACATATTCAGAATGGGAATTCAAATATATAAAATAAATTAAAATAATATTTTTTAAAACACTTAGGCACAATAGGTTTATATCTAGTTTTTTCCATGCTCATTTAGGGAGCTAGAAAAAAACCAATTTTTAGGGAACAAATGAAGGAATAAAGATCGAGACCCCCTCAATTAGATTTATAATCCTTTTTCAGTCAATTTCATATGACATTTTTCAAAAAATGTGATCAGGAGCTCAAGTTATCACTGTCACAAGTTTTCTCAAGGTGAGTGCTCCATACTTAGCCAATTCTCACACGGTGGACACATGTCACCTTCAAAAGCCAGTGCGTTTTGGTGTCTCTTTTGTACCAAAAGAAAAGGGAAATAGGGGAAGGTAAAATGTACCCTCCTAGATTCTTGTTGTAGCCTATCCCCTTAGTTTTTGAGATCATGACAAGCGGTTCAACCTATTGTGGCCTTTAGGTCATTAATGTGACCTTTGTAGTGCAATTTTCAAGCCCCAGGAGCTAGTTGGAGCCAAATGCACAATCGTTGGATGCCTATCGGGTTTCGAATCTAGGTGTGATGTGAAAAATGATTTCCCTTTCATCCCTTTAGATAAAGGGAAATAAGGGACATAAAAATTCACCCAACCCCAGACTTCAAAATATGAAAAAATTCTAACTCCTTTCTTTACTTTTTGTTGTTTCTCCATTATTGCATATGAAATTCTTCGCAAAAGAAAGTTGCAAAGAACTTGCAAACCTCCATTGCTCCTCCTAATTTATTCTTCCCTAAATTATTTCTACAACTTAAGTACTGTAATAACATCAAAAATCAATCATTTTTAGCTGCCACTATGACTACTCAAGTGCCAAAAGCGGCATGAACCAAAACTTTGAAATGCTCATATCTCACAATCCAGAACACGGATTGAAGTGTTGTTTTTTTCCAAATACCTTATTTTCAAAGGCCCCCAAGATGCAAAAATTAAATAAAAAATGATTCCCTATATTATTAATTGGAATAAAACTCTATTTTGTGCCTTAGCTTCTTCTCCTTTGATTTCTCATCAATCTGGCAAGTAAGAACGGTGAAGCTAAAATTTTGCACACAAAATCCAGGAGAGAAACCTATCCCGATGGAATTTGTTTCATCACAATCTGAGGTGGAAAAGGAGACCTAAAATTTTTGAATCTCTATTAATGGTTTCCATGATAAATCAGCAAACAATTATTGGGCCACCTCTTCATTTCTCAAAGTTTTGGTGGGTGTAATTGTGCGAAAATCGGTGGAAATGATCCTTGAAAAATCTAGTTTTGCATGAACTAATTTTCGCACCATGAAGTCCATATTTTTTAGGGATATGGAGGTCTGTGTTTTCATAAGAATTATTCCTGTCACATGAAGAACATCGGTGAAAAAGGTAGTGAGCTACTTCTTCACTTATCAATATTCCAGTGGGAAAAATCATATGAAAATTGGAGGGAATGATTGTTGAAAAATCTAGTTTCGTGTAAACATGTTTTTGTGCCATGAAGTACCTATTGTTTAGGGATATGGAGGGATGTGGTTTTTTATCAATAATATTTCCTCGCCGATGAAATTTTAATTTTCCCACTTGTCCGGATGAATGAATTACTCAAAATTGAGTGTGGAACTCCAGAATAAAACCCAAAATTTAAATACTGTTTTGTTGCAATGTAACACTCATAGTGCACTTACTAAAAATAGAAGGTATTCCTACATAGGGTATTTTTAATTTGGTAACCTACAATTTCAAGAGGCTATGAAGAAGGTGGTGAACACGAGAGGGAGATGTTTCACCTGATTCTTAGAACATTTCTTGGAAGGTGACAAAAGCAGATAAGGGTAAGAGGCTAGGAGAGAATACCTGTTGAAGCTGGTTGAAGGTTGTTGCGTGTGAGTTGACTTCTTGATCCACAGATGATCGTGAGATATTCCTTTTGGCTAGGAGGAACTACTTGAAATAAACAACAATACCACCAATTGGAAGTTAAACAACATATGTAGTGGACTACCAAGCATATGCTAGATCCGAGTAGTACGATACTCCATAGAAGGCTGTCAATCCATTGTTGTAAACAAATTAATGCGAGAAATAAGGTAAATATTTTCCTACTATAGTAAATATGATTTATGCATCTCATATAAACACAATAAGTAAAATATAATCTAACAGGATAGGTTAAGATCAGATTCGGAGGTCGGGTAAATGGTTCTGGGTTTCTACAGGTCTAACAAAGTTCTGATGAAGGTCACAGGTGATTATAGGTAACTTGGGAATAAGTACGTAGGTTTTGGCTTGTAATATGTTGATAGACATAGAGACTGATGTCGGTCAAGTCCTGACCGATGCCGGTTAATTGTGACCAATGTTAGTCACTGAAGAAATAATAGGGGGTCAAGAACAGGGGTCTGGGTCTATTTTCCGAGTTGATGGGGAGCTGAGTGAGGTATTTACAAGGTTTGGGTAGGGATGCAGGTTAGTGGGTAGGTTTGGTGGGTTAAGTTGATGAACAGTATCGAAGGATAGTATCAGGTAGGTAGACCAATGCCAGTATAGTCTCGACCAATGGTGAGATTTAAAAAGACCGATGTCGGTGACTGTGGGAAAATGGAAGATGTTACAGAATGGATTTTAGATCTTCTTTGTGATTGCACAAAGGGTTGGGTAGGTTAGAATGGGGTGTTGGATTGCTAGGACAGGGTTTTGAGGGGTTTTGGAAGAGGTATAGGGGGATAGTTATTAGAGAGAAGCAGTGAGTGGCTTGGAAAAGCAATAACACACAAAAAGATGTAAATACTGAGAGTATCTAAACAAAATGGATTGAATAGACAAGTGTACTTACTTGGAATCTACTACCATGATTTGTGGGTGAAGATAGGAGATGGTAGTTGGAGGTTTCTTCTGTAGAGGGTCACTAGTTGATAGGAAACTGTTGCTTGAGTTTTTTGGGATTTCCTCCTTGCTTGGCTGAATTAGATCTTGGCTTGGATGGTTGTGGATGTTTGGGTGTGAACGGATGCTCGCTGCTCTGGTTACATGCAGATGTGATTAATTCTCTTTTTCTCTCAGAATGTGCCAACCTTGAAATAAGGTTACCAAAGGGAATAAAAAGGTAACCGAGCGATGGTTTCGGGTTGAGCAAAGCATCGGTTAGGGTAATCGCGTCGGTTAGGGTGGGATTCCCTAGGTTTGCTAAAATGGGCAGATCTTCTTGATTTCTTGGATCTAGTTAGTTTCTTTCATGGATTAGAATGGAAGATTATTTTCTCATGAGTAGGAACGTGGTTAGAGAGGTTGTAGAGATTGTTTTTTAGGGTTAGACTAAATCTTAGCTCATTAAGGCAAGTAGGATTACGTCTTAGTTATGGAAACATGTCAAGAATAGGTCTAGGGTGAGGTGGTTGGATGAGATGTCTAGGTGAGGTGGAAATTAGGATAATTAGATAATAAATATTGTGAGGATATGGATTAATTTAATTAAATTAATATTAGTGTAGGGTGTGAGGGGCCATGGTTAGGTGAGTGTGTTTAAGTTGGTTATTTAACAAGGGGTCAAGGAGCGTGTGACCCAATTTTGGTGTCTACATTTTCCTCTTTTTGTTGAGTAGCTTATATCGGTGTTTAGCGCGTTGACAAAAATAATATGTGGTTTCCCCATGTGTGGGTGAAGGTGATCCCCCTCAAACCAAGAATTGATGAGGCAGAAGACAAAATCGGTGAGTGGTTTGATAAAAGTTGAATTTGATGAAGAGAAAGGTGGACGATGGGGGTAAAGGGGTAAAGGTCCAATCGGGTAATCCAGGTAATGGGTCAGGGTCAAAGGTAGTAATAGTCAAACACACACACACGTATAAACTATAGCATGGTACTAGGTTGGAGAGTAGAGAAACTCTACATTGTCTAAGGTCGATAGGGCTATCCAAACAAGGTTGAAGTGATTTCGGTATCCAAGGAATAGGATATGGTCAGGAAACACAACATATGTTTTGGTGCACCAAGGCATGGTCAGGATAAATATCATGACAATAAGAAAGTTAAGGTCATTAGGTCAAACAACACGGGTAATAATGTCACAAGGTATAGCAATCATACATGGTCAAAGGTCATGAACAAGTGTTCGGATTAGATGGTAGTTTGGGTTACGCAGGATATACCCCCACCCTTCCCATAGTATAGGAGAGATGATGTGGAGAGGCCTATGTCTCCACCATGACCTACAATGTTGAGGGGAAGAAGGAGGAGACTATTGATTGAAAGATAGATGATGTCGGGTGAGGTGAGAAAGGTATAGATAGTGGTGGGATGCACATCTACAAGTAGTGCCGCTAAGGACGAGGATAACCAAAGAAGATTTAGCCACTATCATAGTTCAGAGAGATGCCATACGAGGGCATGTGGCTACCTTGGTGGCCTAACTAGGCATAGTACATGGATATTTATTAGGATCGAGGCACATGTTGTGACTCTATAGGCGTAGGTGGCTTATTTTCATGCACAGGGAGTACAAGGACCAGTACCCACACCGGGGGGGAGAGGGAGAGGCTGGAGATCAAGATGCGATGTAGGTAGCCACCCTAGGTGTAGATGATAGGTTTGCATGGCCATTTGGCCATGGCACAAGGAAAGGTTACAGGTTTATAGGGCCGGCTAGCCACTTTGCAGAGCACGAGATAGTGGCCCTTAAGGCCTAGGTATGCAGTGTAGGTTTCAAGGCCGATAGCATCACCTATGGGCATGGACAGTGGTCTCGTTTTTCAAGCAAGAGCAAGGTAGGGTCGAGGTCGATGACACCACTACAAACAAGTGACTGCACCTAGGTTGAGAGATTCCATGGGTAAGGTGAGATACTATCAAAATCACTTGATGGCAGTAGGGATATATGTCTTATCATATGTCGAGCACATAGCATAAAAGGCCTTGAGTGAGAGGAGAAGATCCCACACACATAGTGTGGAGAGCACAAGGGGCCAGCGAGCCCAGGGGCCAAGTCAAGGTGAGGCCACTAGTGTACAGAGTCCAACTTCAGGGGAAGGACCATCAGAGGCCATCCTAGGGGGAGGCAGAGAGAGGTCAGCTAGATGTCGAGGCTAGAGGAGTGGAGGAGGAGACAAATGAGATAGGCTTGGATATCAGATGGGGAGATGATTGAGCTCCATGTATGATTAGTTTATTTTTGACATCATGTTTTTGACATATATACTGGCCTGTGTGTCGAAGATAGTGAGGATGTGTATGAGCATTTTTGATATTTTGTTATGTATACTAGCCTGCATGCCAAAGATATTTGAGAGTCATGTATATGGATACACATGTTTGGATGATTTATTTATAGAGATGATGGTGATTATGGCATGATGTATATATGGTTGTGTGTAACTTTCTATTATGATTTGTATATGTGATGGAAACCAAGTAGTGTAGGCATGATAGAGCCAGGTCATAGGCATGGATTGAGTCAGTCATAGGCATGGATTGAGTCAGTCATAGGAATGGATTGAGTCATGTTTTTGGTTAAGGCATGGATTGAAAGGTTTTGGTTTAGGCATGGATGGAGTCAAGTTAGGCATGGATGGAGTCAGGTCATAGGCATGGATTGAGTCAGGTTTTGGTTTATATGTGAATTGAGTTGAGTCGGTTTAGGCATGGATGGAGTCAAGTTTTGGTGTAGATTACAAGTAATTGGTGATACAGATAACAAATGGTAATGTAGATATACGTGATGATGTAGTTTAACAAATTATTGTTTTCTGTGGAAATATGAAATGATGATTTGGTGAATGTTATGATGATGTTTGAAACATGGATGGTATATATGTGGATTAGTTATTGTGTGTTGAGATCTTACTTCTAGTTGTCGATATATAAAATCAGGTATAATGTGAATATAAATATAGGGGAAAATTGGTAAGGGTAGAGAGTGGCTAAGCTAACCTCCAAGGGCCCCATGCCCTGAAGTGTTACCTACATAGTCCTAGAAAACAGGATCTCAAGCGATGTAGTTCTCCCATAAGCTAGGGAAAAATTCGAGGAGGTAGGAGAATGGGTCGGTAGGTTATAGGCATGATTGAGTCTAGGTTATTTAGGCTTGGTTGAATTGTGGGAAAATAGGTATGGGTGATTTTAAGTTGATTGTGGTGAAAGAGGAAAATTTCCTAGAGATAAGCCATCGAGGGTCTAGTCCTATATAGGATAATAAATATGTAATGAAGAAGTTAAAAGATAAGAGGAGGTAAGAGAGCCACCTGATTGGTGAGGATCATAATGGGTTGATCATACCTTAGGTAGGCTGGTGAACGTAAGACCCTAAAGACATTACATGATTGATTATTCTAAAGGTGAAGAATAGTCACATGATCACCAAATGTCATAGTTTCAGCAAGTCCCTTGAGGCAAGTATGAAATGAAGGTGCAAAGGGTGAGAAGGTGAAAAATGGCTAGGTTATATGGTATGAGATAGTATGCCTTTTGGCAATAGATCCACGATCACAATGAGCAAGTCCATGATGATAAAGTTTTTTTGTTTGTGTTTGACTTGTATTTGAGATAGACTAATTGATGCAGAAAGTCTATATGGGATTAGGAAATTATCTTCTTGAGGTTTTGCGAAGTGATCAATGTGGGAAGCTTCGCCATTTTTTTGAAGCAGAATTTACATAGTTTTCCTTCGAGGAAGTAGTCTATTTATAGCAATTATTTAGAGAGAAAGATGTCCCTTTTGAGGTAGTCATATTTTTATTGGAAGTTTGACTCAAGGAGTTGGATCCCATGTGGAAATTATTTGAAGGATTTTAAGTCATGGACATGACTAGGGTGAAGAATCAGATTCTTGTTCAGAAAGCAAGATGAAATGACCATGGGATCTCATCTGAAAGAAGATGAAAAGTATCCATGAGAATCATGCCATGTGCAGAGTTGTGGTACACATATTTAAGAGAGGGTAAAAGAGTGATGGGTATCACATGATTATTGTTTAATCATTGGGGATGGCATAGTGAAAGGAGGGAAGTGAATGGTGCTCAAGGGATGAGCATGAAAAGAGGCAGAAGGTGAGGTAGGACTAAAATTCAACAGTAGAATGGTCGAAGATGCAAGGCATTAAGGGGCTCAAGTTCAGGTTTACATTGTCAAGTGAAGATAAACGATAAGCACCTGATCCATAGGCATGAGTCATGATGTATGGTCCAAGCCAATTAGGAGAAAATTTGCCCCGTTTACTTTTTTCTACTTTGGTTACATGTTGATTTTCCTTCAGGACAAGATCACCAACTTGGAAGGTTTGTTCATGAACACGTTTTTCATAGGCACGTTTGATACATTTTTGGTAAACTTGGAGATGGTCAAGATCCTTACGACAACATTCGTCTAATAACTCAAGTTATTTTAAATGGTCTTAGTGAAAGTCATCATCATTGAGCATGTCATGGAGAGAAATATAAAGAGATGGAATCTAGACTTCAAGAGGTAGAACAACCTCTATACCGTAGACTAGAGAAAAAGGAGTGGTAGCAGTGGAAGTGCAAATACTAGTATGGTATGCCCATAGGAAAAAGGAATGTTCATATGCCGGTCCTTCCCAAAGTGTCATTAACCACTTTCATGAGATTTTTTTCAGGGTTTTATTAGTGGATTTGGCTTGGTTGTTAGTTTTGGGTAATAAGGTGACGAGAAACTTAGTTAAATACCAAAGGTGTCACAAAGTTTTCGCAAGGTTTTATTTTTGAATTGTTTTCCATTATCAGTGATGAGGCAATGTGGAACGCCAAAGTGATAGATAATGTGATGATTGATGAACTCACATATTTTCTCGGCTTTTGTGGAGATGAGAGGTATAGCCTCAACCCATTTTGTGTAGTATTCAGTAGTGGTGATGATCCATTGATGTCTCTAGGAAGAATGGGGATTGATCTCTCCGACAAGATCCAAACCCCATTGAGAGAAGGGCCAAAGGTCACGGGAGACCTGTAAGGCATGACTAGGTGTATGATGATGAAGGTTAGCATGTTGTTGGAATTTCACATAATGCTTGAAGTAGTCACAACAATTGTGGTTAAGGGTTCACCAGTAATAGCCTAGGTGAAGAATACGCTTAGCAACCGTGAGACCACTGAAGTGACCTCCACATATGCCATCATGAACTTCCTTAATGGTATAGGGAATTTCAAAACTCGTAAGGCACCGTAAGAGAATACCGTCAAAGCCATGCTTATAGAGGAGGCCACCCATGATGACGTAACGAGAGGCCCTTTTGAGAAAGGCACGTTTTCCATTACAAGTGAGGTCAGGAGGTAAGATGGAGAGGGAAAGATAGTCTGTGTATTGCTTATACCAAAGGTCACTCGGGTCAAGAGTGGCAGTTCTGATAGAGTAAACTTCACGAGGTAAATAAGAGGGTGATTGTAGTCTTTGTATGGTGACAAATATTTTGGAGTCAGTGGATAAAGTGGGTATCTGAGAAGCCAAGCAGGCCATGGTATCTACATTTGTTGGTAGAACATGGGGTGGTTTGAAGGGCGTAATGGTCGAAGGTGGTCAAAAGTATGTCTACATGATGCTTATACTTTTGAAGTATCTCATTATGACACTGGTATATACCATTGACTTGGTTTATGACCAATTGAGAATCACCAAAGATGTTGATGGACTTAACATCTAAGGCATAAGTAGCCTAGAGACCCAATACGAGTGCTTCATATTTAGAAATATTGTTTGTACAATCAAAATTGAGTTTGAAAGACAAAGGCATGGGTTCACCATCAAGTAGAATGAGGATAACACCAGCCCCACCTCCATGCTAACACTTGGAACCATTGAAGAAGAGTTTCATTTGGTAAGTGGGTTCATCTAGGGAAAGGGTAGCAATAGACTCATCTGGAAAGTCAAAGTTAGAGGGTTGATCCCCAGAAATAGGTGCTTGACCAATTGGTCGGCAATATCTTGGCCCTTGATGGAATTTTGATGGATGAATTTGAGGTCAAGGTTGGAAAAAATCATAAGCCGTGTGTGGCATGTTGATTTTGGTAAGGTTTGGCATACATGAAGTGTAAGGGGTCGGTGTTGGTCACAACATAGGTTTTGTGGTTGAGTAGGTAATGGTGGAGTTTGGTGGCAACAAAAACTAAGGCTAAAAAAAGTTTTTTGACATGGGTGTATTGGGTTTCATAGTCTAGAAGATTATGACTTATGTAATAAACCACCTATTCCCTATGTTGTTCATCGTGATGAGCGAGCATGGCCCCTAAGGAGTGATCGATAACAAACATGTATAGGTAGAAGGGTTGATCGTCTTTAGGTGGAATGAGTACGAGTGGTTGGAGAAGGTATTGTTTTAAGGCCTCAAAAGCTTTGTGGTAGTCATCATCCCATTTAAAGGAGACATCCTTTTTGAGAAGATGATGAAATGGATGACATTGATCGGAAAGTTGTGAAATGAAACAGTTGAATAGCCTATAACTTACCTTTCAAGCTACGGATTTTCCGCAGTTAGTGGGTGGAGGAATTTCAAGAATGGCCTTGACTTTAGCAGGGTCAACCTCTATACCACATAAGGAAATGATAAATCCCAAGAGCTTTCCCGAGAGAACCACGAAGACACACTTCTTGGGCTAAAGGAAAACACAATACTTAATGAGGCGGTCAAATATGGTCTTTAGGATGGCGAGGTGCTCGAAGCGGCGTTTAGATTTTGTAAGGAGATCATCTACGTAATCTTCCAATATACGGTGTATGATGTCATGGAAGATGTAATTCATAGCCCACCGATATTGTAACATTCCCATTTAAGACTTTATAAATAAGGAATTATTATTTTTTAAATATAATGTTCTTTGTTCTATATAAAGCATTATTTAGAACAAACATTCGATGCCAATCAAATTCAAATAAATAACCATATGCCAGTGTAATGACTCGGTGATCCACTAATCTATTCATTTCTTAACTCGGTAATCTATCGATCTATTTATGTTATCTTAAGTATTGAATACATATCGTATACTTTATATACTGGATTTCCTACCATACACCATGTACTAAGTGATCTGTTTAAAGAACATATCTAAATATTTGTTACCAATATTCATTTGATATGATGTTATTTTGAACTTGGTGACATAGGACAATGTAACCAACAGTTTACGATACTTTTGCCAAAGATTTACAACATATTGTGTATGTCTCTATTCCTAGACAACATACTCGTCATTTTGGAATACGTCCTTCACCTCACTCCTCTATTATCATGATTGGTCTTTACTGACTACCGTCAGTCCACTTGTCCCAAGTTTAACCCTAGCCCTAGTTAGAAACATAAATTATTATAGGAAGATGCTCACAATGACTTAGGGTAAATGGGCATACTCGGTTGACCTTAAGTCAACCGGGTGTGCCAAGGTACCCTGAGCCATTGGAAGCTACTTCCTATCCTAAATATGCCACTAACCTGACCTAGAGAGAAACTAAGTTCAAGTTCTTATTGTGTGTAGATCTGGATGATCAATGTGGAAGGGTGATGCCACATGTCAACTACAACATTGTATTCTCAAGAAGACCCAAGTCTTCTCGAAAGTACAACCCTGTAGTTGGCATGTGCCAACATCCTACAGAAACTACCTCATCGAGATATACATACCCCAAGGAGATTGTTAATACATTGTTAATTTGGATTAATACACTGGTTTTAGTAACCCTGCTAAACCCTAATCCAACTCTCCTTAAGTTCTTATTGTATACTTGTATCAATCAAGTATTAAAGAACTTCATTAAACTCATGGTTGCTTTTAATGTTCATTTTCATGGTGTAACCAACAGTTAACCAAAATAGGATAGTGATATCATAAGTTTCATTTAAATGTACTTTAACTTTCAGGAAGGTTTAACAACCACATAAATCCAATTAAATTAGACTTCATACAAAATGAAGTCTAATAATTAGTAATCATATCTCCAAACCTTTTAGGTTTATATTCAATTGAGAGAGAGAGAAATTCTTCCTCTAAATGATTAAGTATTAGGGTATATCATTCCCAATATCTATAGTTCTTACTTCATGTTTGTTATGCAACACATTACCATGTTAAATTGTTTAGATAAAACACATCATATTATGCAACTCAACAAGTTGCTTCATTATAAGGGAAATTGAACTAATTCCCATTATCCATCTTATCAAAGATAACAAGATAAGCATAACATAATATAAAGAATATCAACAAGATGGAACTTTCATCTTCTTTATAAAAGTATGAGATAATTTACACAACCAATGCAAATAAATCACAACTCGCAATTCATCATTACAACTTATAAAATTTACAAGACTATGCACTTTAGGAAAACTACATAACAACAACCTTCAATCTATAAAGTATACAAATTTTCTTTTACAATACAACAAAAGAATGAATTAGAATTCTTTACTAAGAATTAGACATATATCAGCCAATGCATCATATAATATTTTTCCTTCTTCTATCACTTACGTTGTCCATCTGCAAAAATTGCTAGCATGGGTCGGATTTAATGAAATGAGCACGTTAAACACTAAGAATTAAAAGCGAAGTGCAGTCCACTAATTATTTCATTAAAGCAACACTTTGCTTTAATGAGATTATTAAAACACCATACAATCAGCATAAGTGATAACAAACAAAAAGGAAGTACATTAATAAATCTAGATCAACTTTTAAGAGAAGAGCAGAATATAATAAACAATATCTGCCTAAGATCTTAAAGTTCTATTAATCCTATCAATGGATTGTAAACAAACAATATATCTTACCATCCCATTGTCTCATAATTCTATCCTAATAGAATACCACATTTATCTTTTCTAAGAGACAAAATAAATGTATACAACATGGTTCATTCTAGTATGATTCATCTAAATCATAAGTAAGGAATAAAAAGAACCAATGTGTACCATACCCAACTTATTACATCTGAAAGACAGACCAGGTTCATTACATGAATTACCTATTCCTTTCAGGTAACAATCTTGCACATTCAACATTAGAATATACATCAAAATAGAATTCCATAATAATACAAGAAGGTATAGAAAATCATAATCAGACCAACTACAATTCCAATTCCAACTCTTCATGCTATAAGCTATCAATCAAAGATCAGAAATCAATGTTCACAAACAAAGTAGCCCCAAAGAGGAGTTAATCTCTACTCAAGTTCTTCACAAAATATTAAGAGTACAAGAGACAAACCTACTCCTATCCATATAAACTAGGCAAGACTAGTCAACAACAGTCAAACCCATAAGTATCAATTTACTTATCAGCAGAACCCTCTTGGCTACTAGCTCTCTACATTATTTCAACAATGATTCAAACAAGGTAGACCAACAGGTCATAAGAAATCACCATCTCGAAAGAGAATTGAGTACAGAGAAGTTCAAACAATGAGCTTATCCAAAGACAGAGGAATGGTAACTCAAATAAGGAAAGAACCAATGATAAATCATTTCATTCAACTAAACAAGAAGTTCTAGATTCAAACCAATTCAGGATGAAAGCATACTGCAGACCCGAACCATATATTGCTCTCAAAAGAATATGTATATAAATATATTTTCTTTCTCAAAAATAAGTCAAAGACTCAATCACTGTATCAGTCAAGAATAACATCCCAAAATAGTAAATTATAAAGTTTAGAATTACCTACGAACCCAAGACTAGAGACTTACAATTGCCTCACCACTAAATACAAAAAGGTAAGTAGTTCATAATTCAAAAGAATCAAACTCAATACAACCTGAAGCAGAGAAGGTATCCTTCCTGATAATTTCAGTGTCCAAGGTAATAACCCAAATCTTCCACTAAGACCCAAATTTATTTAAAGAGATAGAAGAGAGGGAGAGAAAGAACCCAAAACACCTAATATAGAAGATGTCTCAGTCTTAATTCCAAAGCAACAGGAACGGAATATCAAAACAAAACTTCACAACCACAAAATTGTGACAGTGGTGACTTAGTACAAAACAATACAGTCAACCCAAAATGCGGGTTTCCTCAAAACAGAGGGGAAAGAACACTTCCTTCTATTCCCACATCAATACCATCTTGATACAGTCATAGAACTAAAGTTCTACATTTCTTAAGCATGATGTTACTAGTTCCAAATCTCGAAGAGATTTTAAATGACTCAAACAACCTTTCACACAGTTCCTTGGTGAGTAGTCACTCAAATAAAGAGTTATAAGCTTAGTCATTTAATAAAATAATAACCCAATACAAAATACCAGAACATAATCGAATGAATCGACCCAAAAACAAGCTCATAACACTCAAGTGTTAAATATGAGTACTGATGATGAACCGAGCTTCACACACAAACGTTCATAACTTCCCTAGCAAAATAATACAAGTACAGTTCCTAAATATGAACTCCAAGCAATATTTCAGCAATGCATAAGTTTTCCAAACACTAGTTCCAATCAAAATGAAGCTCCAACACAAATTTAATCAAAACACAAAGTACCAACACAAGTCTACATCCAAATTTGCAACCCAAAAGAAAAATCAAACAGAACTCAAGTTTCCCTAAGCTCAGATCCATATATTTTCATGACAGTTAGTTCAAAGCTCCATAACTTCGAATACAAGATCTAGAGTGCAAAAACAGAGATACGAAACAAGTTTCGCATACCATTTTCACTTGCATGTTGTCATAAAACTTGCACAGAGAGACAATTTCCAAAACAATACTATTTTTCCATGGATTCAAATCCAAACAACACAAAGATTCACTAAACCCAACAAGAAAATAACTAGACAGACATGAAAATAAGAATCTCATGAGAGCAAGAGTTGTTCTAATGAATCATTTAGAAGAAAGAAAAGAATTTTAATAGTTAGAGCCTATCATGCCTGATAGTGCTTCCACCAAATCAAAGGAGACTTCCAGCCAAGCTTCCAACTCTTTTTCTCCTCCACAAAAGATCAACAATCAAACATATTTTCCTCTTATGCCTCATATACTTTCCTTGATAAAAAATAAGCTGAAGAAACCAAAAATAGCTTTGAAGTGAAGGTTGAACTGCTGGTTCAAAGAACCAGTTAGCTCCATGTAGAGTAAAATCTGCCATGTATGCAAAATCAAATGACCTCCTACAAACCCACCTTCTAAGTTTTGAAGATGGTTTACACACAAATACCGAGGCTCATAAATGCCATAAATTCCATTCAATCCAAAATTCCCACTTATATTTCCTTGTCACCACCTCCTAGATCTGGAAAATGTCAATTCAATACAAAAATACAATTCCATCCTTTAGTGGAGCTTCCACGTAAGCCTCCACCAAGTCTACTAGCCCCTGCCAAATATGGTAGTACTTCCATCATTTAAACCCCTTTCAACTCATTTAAATGCCATTGGAACCATCACCCTTGTGACATGTGACCCCTTAGGTTCCCTTTAATAGTTTAGGATAGATCCAAATAGAACTTAGGTTAGTTTAGCAAATACCAACATAGGTCTTAAAAACATTTTCCATTAGAATTCCCCACCTTAGGTTAGGCTCAATTCATAACCCTTTTAGTATTAGGTATTAGTTAAAATAGCCTAGTATCACTTTAGTAACCCTTCCCTTATTCATTTAGCACAACGCTTAGGTTAGGATGCCAATCCCACAAATTAGAATAAGAGGCTTAGGTTAGAACAAAATTCAAATAAGTAAACATAGCTAGAACATAGATGTTCTTACCTAGCTTAGGTTACTGTTAGGATAATTCTTAGGTTTTAGGACTCGTATTCATCCTCTATGAATTGAATTTTTCTTAAGTCCTTATAGTCCTACCAAGATCAATCACCAAAGACCTAAGCACAAACATACAGTGAACGAAAACACGTTCAAATAAGACCAAGAATTAGTATCATACAAAGTTCAGTCTTCTATGTCCCTTAAACTACTGAATGTCAATTTATCATTCAGTCTATGAAGAGGATTTGAAACATTCCTTGGATCACTGAAATTGATCCAAGGATGAGTCAGAAGAAGAAATAAGTCTGCAACTCTTAAAGCTAGATTACACTCATCTTTCCAAAGTGAAAATGAATTCTTGATAACCATATAATTTTAGTCTAATGATTTTTAAGAATAGAAAAGATTTATCCTTATCAAGCATGATCTTCAACAGTCAAAAGAACACATCTTTATCCAGAAAATCACATGTCAACACTTGAATGCAAAAGGGAATTTATCAGTTGTCAAGGGTGTTATACATATGTGGCACTAGCGTTTTTAAGGCCAAAAGGCATTTTTGTTGATCCTCTGGGAAAACAAGATTTGGTTATAACACGAGAACCCATCCATGAGTGATAGCATCTCGTGACCAACAGTAAGGTAAACCAACTAGTCAATATTGGGTAGAGGAAATTCATCTTTTGGACAAGCTAGGTTGAGGTCACGAAAATCATTGCAAATACAAAGTTCCCCTGTTGCCTTAGTGACAGGGACAATGTTAGAAATCCATCGGGGTTAATCAATGGGTAAGATGAAGGAAATGGAAAGAAGGTGTTGAAGTTCTTCTTTGACTAGAAGAGAAATGTGAGGGTGCATTTTCCTCATCTTTTTTTACAGGTTTGGCATTAGGAATGGTTACGATATTGTGGACTACTATGGTGGGGTCAATACCGGTATGTCAGCGTAAGACCAAGTGAAAGCATGGTTATGATTTTTGAGAAAATAAGTGATGGCTTCCTATTCAGTAGTATCTAAAGATTGGCTGATCTTTAGAATGTGTGGGTCGTCTTGAGTATGGATGTTGATTTCGATATTCGATTCATTCAACATGGTTTTCATCTCAGATGGTAGTAACGGTGAATATAAGAGTCTTCTGCACCAAGATAGGTGAGTATAGATTCATCATCCTGACATTGAATGACATTAATATAAGGTGTATCATCATCGATCATTTCAAGATATAGGAAGGGAAGAGAAGAGGGAGCCTCGCCCTTGTGTTGATAAGTTAGAGGCCCCAAGGAAATGGTGTTTATGAAAAAAAAAAGTTAGGAGGAATGGATTATGGATCCATCGACTCTATCGGTGAAGGTGGTGAAGAAGGTGGAGAAGGGTTGATATCCTCAATGAGTTCAATGTGGGCCTTCTTGGTAGGTAGTTCAGAAAATTTGATACCACTACGGTTGTTATGTTTGCAGGTAGTACATGGAATAACAAAGTGTGATGGCCTTGCTCGTAAAATCCAAAACCAAAACCCTTTCCACACACATCGGTGCAAGAAGGTGTGGGTGAAGTAGCGATTGGTGAGTGAATTGAGGTTGGAAGAAAAGGGGTGGGTTTTTATGGTGATTCAGGTGTATAATTGGAAGTATCAAGTCCCCCATAGGTGATATTGGTGCGAAGGTGGGGAGGACTATAAATGAGATGCTCTCCTATGCGGTGATCATAGTGAGGGTGTTGGAAAATGCTTCCATACTCTTGTGGAGTAAGGAATGTGTTGACATTATATAGGTGATAATCCCCATAGTGAGGTGTTGAAAAACTCCTTCTAAGGGATTGGTGGTTGATATTCGGGTAGAGCTGGGATAGACGATGTGTTAAAGGTTAGATCAGAGGTGGAGCCAGCTGATTGGGAGGCTGACAGGTCGGCCGTGGAGGTTGTGGCAGCGGTAGGAATGGAGGATTTAGGTGTGGTTGAGGTAGCGGTGGCACTGGTGAGTGGAGGTGTGGGTGAAGAGGAAGTGGTCATGGAGGTAGACACCTTAATGGGTACAAGCACGTCATTGGGTCGGTAAAGCATGTTGACAGGTTTTGAAAGGTGATGGGTCAGCCAGAATGGTATAGGTGTGTCCTTCATGCTCAAACTTTACACAATGATGCAAAGTGGAAGGAACACAACCCATGACATGAATCTAGGGTCTACCAAGCAATAGGTTATATTGAAATTCCCCTCCAAGATGTAAAATAACTTTGGAATAGTATGGGGGCCCACGCAAACATGGAGGATGACGGTGCCAAGTGTAGAAGTGATAGCATCATTAAATGAACGTAACATGATGGGATGTTTATGCATGTAATTGTCGGGTATGTGCATTTGGTTGAATGCATGGGAGGAGATGATGTTAATGCTAGCGCCCCCATCAATCATAACATGTTGTACACATATATTATCAATATGGATGGAGATGAAAAGGGCTAATCAGGGTCATCAGTTTGGTGTGGTGCGATCTCTTCATCTGAGAAGATGAGGGTGGCTACTTGGTGAGTAGGTGGAGGTGTAGAAGAAGGTGGTAATTTGGTGAGAGAGGCTACATGATGAGGTGTAATAATGGAGGCTACTGGGTGTAGGGTCATTGGGTAAAACCTCAATAGACTGAAGAACCTCCATGAGAGCTTGGCGATGGGATTTAGAGGTTTGGATGAGGTCATATAGGGACATTTTGAGGGAGGATTGGTGTAATTATTTGAGCATCACACGATGTGTAACCCCATTAGAAATAGGATATGTGGGGCCACAGATAGTGACTTTAGGTGTGGGTGTAGATGGTATGTTGGGTATAGGGTTGGTTTCCTTTTCCTTTCCTTTTTCCTTCTGAGTGCGGGTAGCAATGTGGATCATGTTGATTTGAGGCGGGGAGGTAGATGAAGTAGGTGAGCCATGAAAGGTGTAACGATAGGAAGGGCAGAAGCTAAGAGGTGGGAAGGAACCTTGTGAAATGAGTTGGGCACACCGACATTTGGGTGGAGGTTTGGTGAGTTCTCTGATACGAACCATGTTAATTTGGGGGTGGAGATTTTGGTCGCTAAGTAGGCAATGAGGGAAGAACTATGGAAATTGGTGCTAGCGAAATGGGGTCCTCATCAAGAAGATCATCATCGTCAAAGTTTTCTTCAGGAGGACATAATTGGACAAGAGCAGCTTTCAAAGCTTTATAGTTCTCTACATCATGTCCTAGCACACGATGGTAGGAACAAATTTTTTTTTCGTCAAACCCTTTTGATTTGGGTTTGAGTGGGTTATAAGGTCTAAGAGTTGGTAATGTGATGATGAAATTTTTGAGGAGATTGGTTAGTATTTTGTCATAGGATCCCACTAGTGGATCACAATGGGAGGTGAATGTGGGTATGGGTGTAGGTGCAGTTGTCTATATAGGAAGAGTATTTACAAGAGGGGGAGTGGGTTGGGCTATGGTCTTAGGTATTGGTCGTGTCTGCTTGGGTAGGTGCATAGTAGATGAACTGTAAATAGAGTGTGTGGTTTGTTTAACTACCTTATTAGAGGGTAGCGGATTTTTTCCTTTAGGTTGCACCTTCTTGGGTAAAGGTGATATGGGTGCATGAGATGTAGAGGGAAAAGTGGATGGTGGAAGAGGGTGGGTTACCCATGGGGGTAAGCCGAGGTCTTTGTGGAGGTAGAGGAGGTAGATGGTGTAGATCGGGTAGGAGGTGTGAGGGAAAGGGAAGGAAGTGTTGTGGGTAGTGAAGAAGTTATTGATGGTATTAGAGGTATGGGTGGTAAAAAGGTTACAGGTGAGGGTGGAGGTTGTGTGGGGCGCTTGGGTATATTAGAGGTCTACAATGGGGAAATGGGTTACTACATTCTTGGTTTACTAGTGGATGGGGGTTTCTTAGCCAGTGAGTCGAGGATGAGGTCTTAGGATGGACGAAGGTGTGAAGGTGATAAGGGTGTGGTTGGCGAGGTTGGGGTATGAGATCTAGGAGATTAATTCTTCTGTTTAGGGGCTGGGTTAAATTTGGTGTTAGTTTTGGAAGATGTAGCTAAATCTAATTTGATGGGTGGATGAGTAAGGCTAGCTATTGGTATGACCCCTAAAGTAGTAATAGGTTTAGGAAATGAAGATGATCTAGGTGTGGGTTTGGATGCAGATGCATGTTGGGTTATGGGTAGAGATGTGAGTTGAGCCATGAGTGGTGTCATGGGAGAATTTGCGATAGTTGTGGTTGTGTGTGGTTGGTTCACTGCAGAAACAATTTTGGATAGATAGTGGATGTTTCAACGAGTGACATCTACATTTTTGTTAAGATAGGAAGTAGAAGATGCCCCCAAAGTAAGGCTCTATCAACATAATCCAAGCGATCGGCTAAGCGTGAGAATGACATTGTTGTAGCTGAGGTAGATGAGGATCAAATGGTGATTCCCATAAAATGTGTTTTAGAAACAAGTAAATCATGAGCTTCAGCCTCTGTGGGTAAGAGAGCCAAAAGTATGCCAGTAGGATCTTTTGTGGTTGATGGAGAATGGTCACAGAGGTAATGACATTTCATTTGGATCTTTGATAGGTGGAGGAGATGATGGGTGCTCCTTTATGGGTGGAGGAGATGAACAAGTGTCTCCCATGGGTCGGAGAGGTACTTGGTGATGGCTCTCTAGGTGGAGAAGCCAAAGGTGAAGTGGTCTCAATGTTAATAGAAGGCTCCTTCACAGGTGAGGGAGGAGATGAAGGGTATTCCTCTATGGGTGGGGAAATAGGTGAAGTGGGTTCATGTGTAGGTGAAGAACTTCGGGCTAGGATTTCCTCTATAGAAGGAATATGAGGAAATTGGGAAGCAACTAGTGTGTCACTGAAAATAACATGGACCTCACGGGTATTGCTATCATTAGTTGAGGTCTCTCAGTTTGGTCAGAAGAAGGGGCATGATTAGGAAATGGTTTCTTGAAAATGTGTAGGTTTTGGTTGGCAGGTGCGTTCGGATTATCCAAGACTAACTTACCATTCTCGAGCATTTCCTGGATAATGTTCTTGAAAGTGATGTAATTTCTATCATTATGACCTTTTACCCGATGATAGTTGTAGAAGTTGTGCTCTTTGTACCACGTAGGTGTGGGGCGAGCAGGATCAAAACTAGTGTGTGGTTTTATAGGAGGAAGGGTGATGGCCCCAACTTTAATGATATTTTCTAAAACAAAAGAATAAGGCTCTCCAATTGGGGTGTATTTCCGTTGTTCTCATCTGAATTGAAAAGTCTAGATAGGGGAAAGATTAGATGAGGGCTTAGCTTGATTTGATGGATGAGTTGGGCTGGCCTTGAGTACCACCACGTTAGTGGTTCCCTTAGCTTTTGAATAATTATTTTGTGGTTTTGAAGAAGAAGAGGTATCATTTGACTTAAATGTTGCATTCTTATTTCGTAGTTGGATTTTATTTTCTTCGATAGCTTGAATCTCTAGTTTTGTGCCATAGAGAATGCTTGGTTGAAGGTTTGGAAAGTTTACACCTTTAGGGTCGATGAAATATGTCTAGCATAAGCCCGAATAAAGAGCTCTATGAGTTCGTCTTGTGGTAATTGGAATGTGATTTTTTGATCGGCTATGTAAATGAGTGACAAAATCTGTGATAGACTTGTCGTCATATTTACACGTAGAATAGAGGTCAGTCATGGTAGCCTTCTTAACAACGTTGATGTAGAAGTGATCCAAGAAGGCTTGGGCTACTTGATTAAATGAGTAGATATAATGTATAGGTAATCCACTATACTAGTCTAATGCGGGCCTAGTTAGAGACATGGGAAAGGTCCTCAGAAGTAAAGTGTCATCATGGGCGATCAGATAATCCATGTTTGAAAGACCACAAATGTTGTTGTGGGTCCTCTTGTTGTTGAAGTAGTTAAATTTAGGCATATCATAATGTACATGATATGGACGAATAGGAATGGATGGGTGTATGGGCTCATTACAAATTTCATCGTAGGTGAGAGAATTACATGAGCCAGAAACCGATGCCTCCAGTGTCTACATCTTGTCCATCATTAACTTGATGAGGTCATTGGTAGGTGGTGATGGATGGGTACCTCCTGTAGCGTAAGAGGGTTGGTGTTGGACATATGATGGAGGTGGCATTCTAGTATATGGCGATGCCGCATAGGTAGGTTGAGAATGAGGGAGTGAGATAGGGGGCACGTACCTAGAATGAATGATAGATGAAATGGGAGGTTGCTGATAGTACGTATATGAAGGTGGAAGGGTCAAGGTGACTCTAGTAGTGATGGGGGCTAAGGACTGTGGAATAGAAAGGAAAATTTTTTGAAATGGGGTAGGGGTAAATGACACCCGGGGGTGGTTGTGTTCTTTATAGGGGTGGTTGTGTTTCTATGGGTATATGTGAGACAATAGGTGTGGATGAGGTTATGTTCTAGGTGGTTTACGAAGGTATAATAGATTTTGTGGGTGCAATAGATGTGGTAGATGCGGTGGTCATAGCAGGTATAGGGCCTAGCTATAAAATGATTGGGGGTAAGGTAGGTGTGGGTAGCACCGAGCTAGAAGCAACGATGTAGAAGTAGGAACGAGTGTCGGGATAGATACGGGAATTTCGAATATCAACTTACCCGAGGCATCTCGAGTGGATGAGTGGGAAATATAGAATTGTAAGGCGGTAGGGTTCTGATAAAGGAGTCATTTGAACTCCTCGTCACTTATGGCGATGGTGATAGGTTGGGTAGGATCCATGGGTGATAGAATGGAAGTTGTTGAAGGACTAGGGGTGGTTGATGACTAGCATGGAATATGAGGGCGTTTGTTTGGCTACGAGTCAACTCCATGTGAACAAGTGCTGATTTGGTAGGACTAATTTCTATAAATGACACCAAAAAAAAAATAGGAAAAATAGGTAGTGGTAGGTGGATTGGGTCAATATGTCACTTGGAAAATTACACAGGCTAACCAATTCTAGTTAGGGTAAACTGATGTCGGTCAGAGGTAACCACGATCGGTCACTGTGAAAAAGAATAGTTTTCCAAACAAGGAAAAAGACTGATAATCTACCAAGTAGATAAGTTGTAGGATGGATTTTATTAGAACAAAGAAGATACTAAGAGCTACAGAGACTCGAACAATAAAGAAGATGAAGCAGGTGTCCTTTTTGGCAAGGTTAACCAAAATAATAGTAAACCAACACCGGTTGGATAAATATGGTGATGGTTAGAGTGTAACCAATGATGGTCTCTAGACCGACAATGGTTACTATGAAATTGACTGAGAGATGAAGACAAAGGTGGTTGTGATTTATAATCAAGTGTAGAATCAATCCAGAACTCGAGAATGATAAAAATGGGGCACAAGCACACTCAAATGAAGTTGGAATTCACCAACTATGATGAAGAACATACAAGGAGAAATAAAAAGATGAAGAACGTGTCCTCTCACCTTAAAACACAAGCCAAGCAGAAACACTACGAAAAATACGATCCTAAAAGTTCTCTTTCTATTATGTTTGTTCAGCTTATGCTATTAAGGACTGACTGTGTGTATTTAACACAAAAAAATTGGTTGGGAAGGCGTCCTACGAAGAAGGATATCTAAAAGGAGAGGTTTTAGGTCTGTTATGGTGGGCGGGGACGTCCTATAAGATAATGAATTGACATAAGCACGCAGTGGGAGTACTACCAATCGGATTGTGTGATCACCGACAAATGTTCCCAGGTAAAATGTTTAAGAAAGATGTGTTAATTTGAATTTGTGTAGTTTGGTAAGACTCGAGAGAGAGAGAGAGAGAGAGAGCATGTTTTCTATGATTCTTTTGTCAACCATCAGCTGGGCATGACTTCCAGTGTATAGGTTTCCCTCATTTAATGTGCACTAATGCAACATACAAGAATGAAATGCCATAATTTTAAGCCTAAATCGAAATATCAAATTCGATGTCACAAAAGATGAACAAAAGAGAATATGATATTTCACTAATGCAGTACAAATGAAAGAGAAGAAGAGTTCTTTTTATAGCACCAAAACATGATTTCTTTGAGATAATAGAAAGAAGAGAAGATTCTAGGGGAGAAATTTAATGTGAGAACCTTTTGGAAAGGAAACAAACATGTAAATTTTACCTAGGAATGAAGAAATGTAAGGAACTTAGAATGGCTCCCCTTTGGGCATTCCAAAATGTTTCACCTGATTCTTAGAACATTTCTTGGAATGTGACGAAATAGATAAGGGTAAAAGGCTAGGAGGGAATACATGTTGAAATTGGTTGAAGGTTGTTGCGCGCAAGTTGACTTCTCGATCCACAACTAATCGTGAGAGCTTCCTTTTGGCTAGGAGGAACTACCTGAAATAAACAACAAGACCACCAAATGGAAGTTAAACAACATATGCAGTGGACTTGCCTAGCGTATGCTAGATCTGGGAAGTACGATACTCCCTAGAAGGTTGTCAATCCACTATTGTAAATAAATTAATGTGAGAAATAAGGTAAATATTGTCCTATTGTAGTCAATATGATTTAGGCATCTCATATAAACACAATAAGAAAAATCTAATCTAACAGGCTAGGTTAGGATCAAATCCGGAGATCGAGGTAAATGGTTCTGGGTTTCTATAGGTCTGACAAAGTTGATGAAGGTCACAGGTGATTATAGGTAACTTGGGAATAAGTAGGTAGGTTGTTGGTCTGTACTATGTTGACAGACACAGAGATCGATGCCAGTCAAGTCTGACCAATGCCGGTTAATTGTGACCAATGTCGGTCATTGAAGAAATGATAGGGGGTCAAGAACAGGTGTCTGGGTCTATTTTCAGGTTGATGGGGAGCTGAGTGAGGTGTCTACAAGGTGTGGGCAGGGATGCAGGTTAGTGGGCAGGTCTATTGGGGTTTTGGAGAAGCTGGGAGGAGTTATGGATTAAGTTGATGAATAGTAATGAAAGCCATTATTGGGTAGGTAGGCCAATCTTTGGTATATTCTCGACCGAAAAGTGGTTTAAGAAGATTGATGTCGAGTGTTGTAGGAAAATGGAAGATGTTCTAGAATGGAGTTTAGATATTCTTTGTGATTGCACAAAGGGTTGGGTAGGTTGGAATGGGGTGTTGGATTGCTAGGAAAGGATTTTGAGGGTTTTGGAAGAGGCATAGGGGGATAGTTATTAGAGAGAAACAATGAGTGGCTTGAAAATAAATAACACACAAAAAGGTGTAAATACTGAGAGTATCTAAACAAAATGGATTGAATAGACAAGTGTGCTTACTTGGAATCTGCTACCAGTCGACTGTGGGTGAAGATAGGAGATGGTAGTTGGAGGTTTCTTTTGTAGAGGGTCACCAGTTGATAGGAAACTATTGCTTGAGTTTTCTAGGCTTTCCTCCTTGCTTGGCTGAATCAGATCTTGGCTTGGATGGCTATGGATGTTTGGGTGTGAACAGATGCTCACTCTGGTTGCATGTAGATGTGATTATTCTCTCTTTTCTCTCAGAATGTTCCAACCTCGAAATAAGGTTACAAAAGGAGTAAAAGGTAACCGATGATGGTTCCGGGTTGGGCATCAGTTCAAGGGTGACCGACATCATCTGTCGAGTGGGATTCCCTAGGTTTACTAAAATGGGTAGATCTTCTTGATTTCTTAGATCCAGTTAGTTTCTTTTCATGGATTAGAATGGAAGCTTCTTTTCTAATGGGTGGGAATGTGGTTAGAGAGGTTGTAGGGATTGATTTTTAGGGTTAGGCCAAATCTTATCTCATTAAGGCAAGTAGGATTAGGTCTTAGTTAGTTATGGAAACATGTCAAGAATAGGTCTAGGGTGAGGTGGTTGGATGAGATGTCTAGGTGAGGTGGAAATTAGGATAATTAGATAATAAATATTAGTGTAGGGTTTGAGGGGCCATGGTTAGGTGAGTGTGTTTATGTTGGTTATTTAACGAGGGTCAAGGAGCATGTGACCCAATTATAGTGTCTACGGGAGTATCATAGGTAAAGTCATAGAAAAGGTCATCTCGACCAAAAATTGACACTTACTAAAAATTGTAAGTGGTTCCACAAGCCCCTACTATAAATAACCAGATTCGTCAAAAGGAAAGAAGAACATAGTAAAAATATGGAATTAAAGCTACCATATTGGTTGAGGTCAAGAAAAGCTAACTTTTACACTTACCAAAAATGGGAAAGTTGTTTTGAAAGAGAAAGTTTGGCACAATGGGACATAGAGGGATAATCATTAGTCGCTATCACCATTTGGGGTTAAGAGAGGAAAACTATGAAACTTACTAAAAATAGTAATTTGTCCTTTCCAAATATAGTAAGTGTCAAGGAAACATGAATTTCAAGTGCATAGGGTGGTCTAGTTTCTCAAATATGATCAGTCATGAAGAGATGGCAATTTTTCATGGTTTGGAATGAGCGTTTGATATTACAGAACAAGACATCCATCATGAAAAGTAGTTCATTGCAGGAGTGTTTTCCCTCCATCCCTTTCCTCTTCCTCTCTTTTCCTCTCTTATTTCTCTCTCCATTCTAATTCTTTGTTATGTTTCATCTTTGTATTTTATCTTATTCACTTAATTGACTTATTTTAAATTTGTAAAAACTATTTTCTCAAAATTATAAAAGAAATACTTAATTAATGGAAAATGAAAGGTCACAATTGGAATATGGAAATGAAGAGTAATGTGAAGGAGGGAAAGCTCAATGTAAATTTTATAAATTGGGATGGCTTCCCCATTCTAAGGGATTCAGAATTGTTAAATAACTTCTTCTCTGTAGTAATGGTGGATTGTATGTAGTTGGACTTTCCATCAACACACATGAAATAAAGCTACACTTCTTCTATTTCACTAAAAATATTCCCTCTATTTCTCTCTTTCATGCACTTTGCAAGCATAGTTGATCTTGTATGTAATTAGATAGGAACTTGGTGTCCTCGATAAATGAATTTAAAAACTTGGCATTTTAATTTGTTGGTCCTGTTAGCTTCACTTTTCTTTCCTCTATATTGAAGTTTGAACTACTCTGGTTATTGGGTGTGAGCCCTGCAATCTACTCACGGAAGTAAAATTCCTTGCATAATTTCCACCTTTATTCTCTTCATCACTGTAATTTCCTCCCTTGTAACCATGTACAAGCACTTTGCCACAGGTTCATTGGAGTGTCCCTGTGTGATCACCGACCAATTTGGCCACCCACAACATTTAGATAGGATTATGATTAGTTTACTTTCAATAATGGGAACTCTACCATTCAATGTATAGGGGCATAGTCCCGTGAACATTGGTGGAGACACCTGATTTGTGCACCCAACAAATTTTCTCCCTAACAATTTTTGGCGACTCCGCTGGGGAGATATTTTCCTAAATGCACCCAAAAAGGAATCTCTGCCCAAAAAATCATAAAATAAAATTAAAAATATATTCAAAAAATACAAAAATAAAATAAAAAAAGGAAGTACTTGGATGATCAAAAGCTTCTTTGTAATCCTAATTGAGAAATCTGCACTTTTCAAGAGTTGAAAAAGAAACAGATGAAGTGAAAAATACTATGGGGGATGAAGAAAGAGAAAGACCGCAAGCCATTGTTTCATGGGGAGGGAATACTGGTCCACTTACTCTTGCACCTCCTCTTATTGATATTCTGATGTGATCTCACAAGAACCTTCCAAAATTCAAAGGTGATGGCACACTGACTTCGAATATCACGTAGCAACTTTCATCACTACATGTAATGTGTTGTGTTTGAACATGAAGAAATATCTATTAGATTATTCATGGAATATTTACAAGAAATTGAATCGATAGCTGAACTATTTCTTACTAGCAAGGTCTATCACTTGTTGGAATGATATAAAAACCAAATTTGAAGCTAGATATAAAACTACATAAGACCTATCAACATTTCTTAGTTCAACTGCTACAAATGAAGAAGGAATCTACATAATCTATGAGAGAATTCATAACCAAGTATAACTGGACAATTAGAAGGATTCCTGAAGATGTCGTGCCTTTTGACAATAATATGAAAATATTCTTTATCGGTGATATGTAACAAAAGTTAGGTTCTTCCTGAGAATATCTCAACCTAGATATTTGAAATAATCACAATATTATGCTATTGAAACAAATGACAATCTAATATTTTTGGTAAGGTAAATAATCCCCATTGTAAATAGAAAGGTCCAAGTTCATGTTCAATACCCACTGATCTCGTGATTCAAAAAATGGCTAATGATATGATTTCCATGAAGAATCAACTCTCTTAGATAATAGGAGCACCTCAAAGACTCACCTTGGAATCCCCTCCAGTTAATGCAATGTATGAGAGATATGAGGATGAAGAAGAAGAAAGTTTTGAATATGAAGAGGAAGGATAAAATTAATATGCTAGGATCAAGTTTTGTGAATGCACGCTTGATGATGAGGAACCCACTAATAGTTACTCATATGCAGTATTCACCCAATCCCAAAAGGTGAAGGATCTTCTTCTACTGCCCAAACTAAGAAATTGAATCCTCCAATGGTGAATCTAAGAAAAATAAAAACGAAAGGAGGATCATCAAATCCTACTTCAACAAGGACAACTGAGAAGAAGCATGAAGCCACCCCGACCAAGAATCCTTTTGCCTCTTCAAGTAAGTCCTCTTCTGCTTCTCTTGGAAAATAAGTTTCTAAAAACATATGTGTTAATGCTGCCATAACCCATGATTTTCCCACCACCTCTTCATCCTTAGATATCATTGACCATTTCAAAAAGTCCAAGATCCAAATGTATGCATTTGAATACTTAAGAAATCATCCTAAACAATTGGAGAGACTCATTCAACATGTCAAAGGTAGTAGCCATGTTTCTAAAGATGCCTCCACCAAAGAACCACCCCCTCGCATCTAGGACAAAATTGGACAATAAAGGCCTATCATACTTTTGAAGTAAAAAAAGGGCTTCATTAAACATTATGGGACATTAGTGGTAAATTTTTTGTTTAGGGTGTGCACATGGTATTTTGGGAATTTTGGAGTCATCTTGAATATATTATTCCCTTTTTAGATCTCGAGTTTAAAAATTTGCTCGAGTAGAAATTAACATTTGTGAGCCCACATTTGGCCAATAAGGGAAAAATTCCAAAATTGATAAATAATATTCAAGAAGTCTGTTGTGCTCAAATTACCTCCTCGTTTCACTAAAGGGTCATGAAGTTAAAATCAGGGAAAAATAAATCAATAGAAAGGGAAAAGGGGTTATGAGCTAAAAAAGCTTGGCGAGTTGCACAGCGAGCTCACACGATGCATATGCGGGAACAACCCCCAACATAGCCGGGTCGAGCTAAATGGATGTGAGGATAATTATTTTTCCATCTCAGTGAGCTCATGGAGGCCACCAAAAAGCTATTCAATGCTAACCTCTTTGAATGAAATGTTGGCATGTATTTGGAGGAGTCGAGTTCCAAATATGGCTCTGGGTGAGTTGATTATGAGATGAGTCATTATTTAGTGACTCAATCCTTTCATGAGTTGAAACTAGATCAAACAAATCTCGTGAATTTTTAAAATAAATAGGCTTGATTGAGATTATTAGTGAGGTGTTTCATAGGAACCATAACAATGAGTCTCGTAGGGGAAAGTTTAGATTATGAGTCAACAAAGTTAGCGATAGAAAATTGAATCCAAGCCATGGCTTACGTTGCAGCTACAACTCATCAAGGAGTTCAATCACTCAATGAATGACTATACAATATGAAGGCATGAATAAACTTGAGAGATTGACATTGCGAGTAAGTCAAAGGGTTTGGACATGAAGCGATGCTTAACACTCATTTGAAGAGCTCATTCATCCTAGCATTAAGAGTTAGTAGAGAAAATCAGCAGAAAATAAAGGCACGGATGAGGTGTTTAGAAGAAATCATCATATCAAGCTATAAAATAGGTCGAGCTAACATTGGTAGGTTGTAGTGTAGGAGAATGGGGATCTCATCGCTAGTAATACGTGAAGGCCCGAGCTTGGGTGATGTAAAGGAAATGGATAGCTTGGTGATGTGTGAGCTCGGTGTACTCAACCAAGAAACATAAAGGAAAAATAGTTCAAGATCGAGATTAGGGGTCATCAAATTTGGCGTGGTCAAATGGCTTGAGCTCGAGCCGGGGAAGAAAAAAAAGGGGATTTCAAGGAATTTTGGGAGTCGAATTGACATTTTCACTTCAAAGATTGCATATAACTTGCGTTTTTGGAAGAATTTTCTTGGGTTCGTCATCAAGTTGCAAAGATTTCATGGAAACCATGTTGAGCAGGACTCAAAGATCGACCCGGCCCTTGCAGGATGGATTGAACATAGTTTGGTGGCCAAGGCACATAAGGATAAATGTGTTAAACTCGAGCTCAAATTTGGAGGTGTCCAACTTAAATTTGGAAGGTTGGGGATCAGTTCCTAAAATGTTGAACTTGACAACAAAGATTAGAGCATGGCAAGAACAAAATGCTTGGTCGAATCCAAAGTTACTTGTAGAAAACATAGATAGGAATTGATGAAGAGAATGGGTCTAAGCCCAAAATGTTAAGTCAAGGCGATAAGACATCCCAAGTTTGAATGTGCTGAGAATCGAATGTGCTAGACAAGGCAAGTTAGATCGATCTCATTCGGGTTCATGGAGTATCTCGGAAATAGCGAGCCATGAGTTGAAAAGGACACAGGACCAATGCACCATGGTGTTTCTACATACCAGTGAGAGAAGTTCAAAGTATGGTGGGATGAGATCAGACAAGGATCTCATTAGACTGGCTCGGAGAGATCAAAATAAAACTCAGCTGAAGATAGCTCGCAGGCTTGAAAATATTCGATGAAGAAAAGTGAAGGACGAAGATCATTTGGAATAACTTGCAGAGAACTCGCGGCATACAGTTACATAATGAGAAGATTAAATGAACTATAATTTGCATGGTGGAGGATGGATATCTATGATTCGAACATTCTGGTGAGACGAGTTTGATCTGTCAGAAATGGTAAGCTCTAGGTAACTTAGTGGAGAGTTCACAAATTCCACGATGAGCTGGTGGGAAAGTGGGAGTTAAGATCCAACGTGCCAAGTTGTTCACGGGTGAAATGGCCTCAAAAGTTCAGATTTTCATTTCGGGCTTACGTGGTAAGAATTCAATGGTAATTTTGGCATGGTAAAACATTGGCCAGGTTCCCAAGTCAGAATAACCATGGAGGGAGATCATTATACGGAAAATGGGGAGTTAATCTCCAAGTTGTCTGATTCAACGTGTTAGATTTAGAGATGAGTCCGAGAGCACGGTGGGAAGTGAAGATCAAGTTTTCTGTCGAGATAGGTGGGTGGGAGTTATGGAAGCTACGCGTTAATTGGATTTTGAAGTCTGATAAAGACTCAGTCAGCGCGAGGCAATGTCAGGGTTATTTCCAATAGGATCGTCGAGTCATCCTCTTCTCATTGGGTGAGTTAAATATGAGGCAGTGAGGTGTCTAAAGTGAAAGCGAGTGAGTCGTGATACTCACTAATTAATGTAATGACTATTTATATATCACGAAGAATCTGTGAGTGATAGTAGGAGCAAATCAATGGGTGGAGTAGCTTAGAATGTGGTCAAAATATAACGTGCCAATGAGGACCCAACACAGTGAGGGTTAGAGAGACTAACAAAAAAATGCGGTGCAAATAAACACTCGTCATTCAATGTAGGTTAGTCAGCGATATAGGGGATCACTTGCCATGTGAATATTTGTAGTGTATTTGGAAACACCTTCCACGTTAGATCAGCAAGGGAGCTCGCCAATGCAAAAAAATAATGTGAAGAGTTGTTTTAATGAAGTGTAAGGTAGCTCACCAGTCAACTCGGTGAGCTTGCTGGCAAGTTGGTTGTTGAGCTAGGAAGTCAAATGATAATAAGATATCGTCCAAACATAAATTAACTAAGTGGTCCCACCAAAGGAACATATGAATTTTATTGAAATATTTTATGAAAAAATATTATATTTATTAAAGTATTTTATTCAAAAAATAATAATTCATTAAATGGTGGATAAATCTAAAATTTTGAGTGATGAGGGCATAGTGGTGGATTATTCTTCCCAAATGAAATTAATGATGTAATCAATCATAGAGACTAGATGCCCGAGTTTAGGAATTTATCCTCTCTTTCTCTTCTATAAGTCCTTCTATAAATGTAAGTTGGAGGATTATTCCAACGAGTTGGACAAGTTAGACTTATGAGACAAGTGCATATTTATCAAGAGTCCCCCTTCTTCTAAAATTTGTTCTTGTATGTTGAGGGAAATTTCAATCCTCGTTTCCAATATTGTAATGGAAACCATTTCCTCTTCTGAATGTATGATGCATTGTGCATGTTGTTGAAGTAATAAAAGTTTGTGTTTTGTGACTGATCTTGGTCCTTTCATCCATATATACTTATTTTAGCCTTTTTCTCATGCTTTTAGGTACCTTGTGTAAGTTCAAGTTTCTATTACGAGGTTCTTGGAGTTCTATGATTATTAAGTGGTGGAGTATTGCATGCAGTTGAATTGTGGTGCTTGTTCACCCTTCTCAAGTTCATCCTTCTTCACTGGAAGATTGATATATTGTTTTGTCTGATGGAGTTTAACAAAGGGAACACATGTTTCCTAGTCTGTGGTATTTGTTACCCTCTCTAAGTTATAGTAGGTGAAGTTGATTTTGGTGCACACACCCTCTCAAATAAATCCTTCCTAAGTCTAGCATCACCCTTTATTTTTGCATCACCATTACCTAGTATAGTTTCATTTCTTGCAAATATCTTTCCCTAAAACCCATGAAAATGTTAGCATAGGTCTAGATAACCATTTTATTGCACTAGGAATAGTACAACACTTAGTTTAGGAAGAGGAATCGTGCCTTCTCTAGAGGTTCACCTCGATCCCAAGTCCCACACTTGAGAGGTGATCCCATGTGTCCTAATCACACCGACGTCATGTTCACATTCGTCCATTCAAAGGGTGCAGTGATTTGGCGACAATAGTTTTTGGCATACCTGGTGGGATAGATTTGGTACTTCTCTTCTCACTTACACAAGTCAAAGTACCTGATGAATCTATATCTCTGGATTCCAAATCTCAGTGCGTTAACTTATGTGAAGAATTCAGACAAGAGCTTCTTTAAAGCAAGGAAATTATTAGCATATCGAACTTTCCTTGTCTCCTCCAAAGAGAAGAAGAAGAGGCATTTCAACATCACCAATTGCAGCTTTACCTTATAGGGGTCATTCAACTCCTCCATACAGAAGGTTTCCTCCACCAAGGAATAATCAACCTCTTGCTACTATGGCACGAAACCAAGTTTTCCCCCTTTCAATGCAATCAATCCTCTTTTGTTGGCTCAACATGACCCTATACCTATTGCGGCACTCAAAATTTTACCCTTTTACACAAGGGAAACTCATGTTACTCTAATGGAACATATTCTTGATGTAGCTAACATTTGTGCAGTACATAATATCATGGAGGACAATGTTGTGGTTAGACTTCTTGCTACCTCTTTCAAGGGAAAATCACTTCAATGGTTTCGAGGGTTAAGTGTTAGCACTATAACCACTTGGGATGAGTTAGGAGAAAATATCTATAAACAATTTGAAGACAAGAGTGATCACCTATCACTTTTGGAACAACTCACTACCATGAAGAGAGCTCCCCAAGAATACATGAGTGATTTCAACTTTTGATTCCACAGGACCTAGAATAGGATTTCGGCACTCATAAAGCCTTCTCCAAATAATGCATTCTTGTACTATTTGTGAGCCTTGAATAGTGATGTAGCAGTTATGATCCATTCCATGGGAGGGACTACATTACCTGATGCCTACAAAGTTTCCATAAGAGCAGAAAATTCCTTGATTCAAGCTGGAAAGATAGCTCCATGACCTTGCCAATGTCGTTGTCTTTAGATCTTATGAACAATCATCCTATCATTTCTCCTATTCTAGTAGCCTCTAATCAACTAGCTTAGTATTCCCTACCTCTTCAAATGATCTATTTGAAGTCAAGTCATCTACTTCTAAACTTTTGGAAACAAGCTTGTTTCACTCAAGAGGCAACAGTTTCAATACAATCGTCCATATCAACCACAAAATCACCAGTATCAAGATAAATTTCCTCCTTTTCAAGGGAATAATCAGCCCCAAAATGAAGCTACAAATTAGGTTGTGAATGTTAGGCCTTTGAATGTTCGAACCCTCTTACTACTATCTCATCTAGATCAATAATACTTGTCTAAAATAATCTAGTTCAACACTACGAATGGTGCTATCCTTGTTCTCAACCGCATGATAAAAATCTTAACCTCAATGGAGTTCTTGGCCAAGTCCTTATGGTTTAAAGTGTATCTTCCCCTTCAGAGCTAATATAAAATTTATCTACGCAAGAAACAATAGATCAACGATAGGCACCTAAAGAAACTAATTTGTTAAAGCTGGTGAGAAGAATATTTTTACAGGTTAAATATAGATTCCTCATTAGTGGTGGAAAACACGTGTTCAAGAAGAGAGAAATGAAATATCAATCATCCAAATTTCATCAATCATCCACTTCACAACTTCAGTCACAAATGGCAATTGATAAAGATGCGGGAAAGAAACTGCAAGAAACACCTACTATCCAAGCCGCAAGGAAAGAAGGTTCTTCAGGCATCATAATACCCAACAAGCATTTTCCAAAGGAGGACCCCAATGTCTAAGGATGTGTTAGAAAATTGGGATCAATTCCCTTCACCGTAATAGAAAAAATGAATAAAACCAATCTGAGCATTACTATGTCGTATGCACTTTTAATTCCTTCTCAAAGGAGCTTGTTGCATGAAGCTTTGAATAGTTTTGGTACAACTAATGGATCATCGGGTCATGGAGCAACAACTGCTATAATTTTGTGTCAACTAGATGGGAAAATTATTCCTAAGGAAAATAAACCACCACCATTCTATATTTCCTAATCATTGTGACCACACAGTGCGCATAATTACATGATAGATTTTGTTATCCAAAATTCACCCCTCAAGGTAATTTAGTAACATGCATCAAATTATTCAGTCCTAAGCAAGTAGATTGATTCAAGGCCCAAAATCATGTTTTTGGGCCCCCTCGGCTTCTCTCTAACTCTCTCATCCAAGAATAAATCCCAACGAGTTGGAGAAAATGGAAAAAATGCAAAAAATAAGGTTGCAGGACTGTTTTAAAGCATTTCGGGTTTGAAGGGTTCGGGTCGTACCGAGGTTTGTCGTACCAAGCTTGGGGCTGAAAAACAAAGAAAATCAGCTAAGTCGGACATTTTTTTCCCAGGCGGTCCATGGGACAGTTGGGACGTCGCGGGACGCGAGGGCGGCGAAAGCGGCGAAAGTGGGAAAAAAGCGTTAAGTTTTGTTTTTGCGCGGTTTGGGACATCTGGACCAAAAGTACGTGCGGGACACGAACCGGCTGATTCACCGAAAGATGGTCCATTTTGGGCAGTTCAGAGATTTTTGTCCGGGACAGTTGGGACAAAAGTACGCGCGGGACGCGAGGGACGCGAAAAGGCGAAAAGGCCGCAAAAAGGGACAAGGAAGCCCGAATCGGCCGATGTGGGAGATATTTGTTCGGGACAGCTGGGATAAAGGTACGCGTGGGACGCAAAAAGCCGAAATGGCCGAAGGCAAAGAAGAAAAGTCAACGTTTGACCCGTGAAACTTCAAACGGCCATAACTTTTGACTCGAGCTCCGATTTTCACAAAATTGGACTTTCTAGAACGAGCACGATGTCCTCTACGCCACAAAACTAGATTTCTTATTTTTAACAAGGGTAGATATATTTAAATAAAATAAACATATTCGGCTCCAGTCAGTTAATGCTCATTCCCGTCAAATGACAGAAAACGCCCGGACCCAAAATAGTCGCATTCTCACTCAAAAGGCCATAACTTTTGCATTTCTCAACAAAATCGCACAAAATTGGTACCGTTGGAATTGTGGCTCCAAGATTGATGCACAGAAATCAAGAAATTCCAGATTTGATGAGATATTGATTGATATTTTTAAGAAAACGTGGCTGGGTTCATAACAGTGTTGTATTTGGTGGTTGGGAGTGCAATTAAGAGGCATGGTCATCATTCTTTCTCTGCTGCAGCACTTGGGACAGTATGGGGAGCATTTTTCAAGTAATATATAATCATTTTACTCCATTTAATGCCTCTTACAAGTGGTTGAAGGACAGATTTCAGGATTTCCATTTTCCCTTCTCTTTCTCTTCTCATTTTTTCTATAAATTGGAGTGTTGGGCTCATTGTAAAAGAGAGGTAGTTTTGTAGCAAAGCTCTACCAAAATTTCTTTGTGAAGCTAATGTGTTACAGCCCTTGTTTTGGACTCCTTGCATGGTGATCCAGGCCCTTATCTTGTAATAGATTGAACTGTGCATATCATGAAGCAATAAAATATAAGTTTGTGGATGTATCTTCCCCTACTGTGTTTTATTGCATTCTTCTTGCCCCTTCAACCTTGATTACAAGAATATTGTGTCTATTATTATGTTCATGCAGGGATCCATTATCATTGTGTATGTTTGAAATATTGTTGTGAATGCATTTTGCTAGATTATGGAGAACTGTCATCACCTCTTCTAGTGTGCACTTTGCTTTTGTATTTCACGCATTTGAAGACTACTCTCACACCCTCCTTTTCTGGTGTATCACCGCTTTAGTGTAGGATTTCATTTTATGCATTCTCTCTCCTGGTCCCTTGGAAATTTAGATTAGAATAGTTAGTTTCCCCTGCATTAGAGTAGATTGTGGCAGGTAGTTTAGGAGCAAGAACCAGCTTTCTCTGGAGGTCTATCTCAAGTAGCAAGTCCCACAACTTGGAGATAGTACCCATGTTATCCAATCACACTGTGAGTTCAAATATATGCACTTGTATAAAAGCAGAAGAAGGGTGCTGTGATTCAATGATAACAGATTCTAGTGCCAGTAGCTCAGTCATGCCCAAAAAAATTGTAGATGTACAAGGCATACAATATGCACCATTGTAAGAGAATTTGTTCGGTTGGAAGGCACACTGTTAATAATGTTGGAGTTATCAAGGGACTTCAACTTACGGTCCTTGCATGCCCGATTTTTCATTTACCAAAGACATCAATCATTGATCTCCCTTCTCTCTTTGCCATCTACCTATCAACCGATTGGTCACATATGATTCTATAGACTCGATATGAAACCAAAGTTACTATAATGGCAGAAGAAAACTATTATAATCATGTAGAACCCTACACTTCAAATCCTATAAATGGGAATTACAATAACAAATATCTAGAAGAAGAAGATGTTGATCATGAACCAACCACTCTTGTTGACGAAGTCCCCAATACTGTGATAGATGAAGTAAGTGGAGATCATCGTATGATCCTTATCCTGATGTGTTAGTAGAAGAAGAGGTTATTTTGTTGTTTTTGGAAGAAATGAGATTGGGTACATACTGCATTCATGAAGAAGATACAATCATAAGATACAATCATACCACTACTTGGTCAAAATACCAAGAAATTATGAAGGACTAGAAATTTTTCTTCGATGACTCGAGGAGTAATAATGGATCCAATGTTGGTGTTATGTAAATTTCTCTAGAGGGAGATAAGTACACCTCATTTTTTTGGTTTCAATTCAGTTACAATAATAATGTTATTGAATACGAGGCCCTTGTGCAATGAATTTAGCTAGCCCAAAAGAAGGGAATCAAAGCTATGATTATTTTGGAGACAGTGAGTTAGTTGTTCATCAAGTGATGGCACACAATGCATCTAAAAATGATATTTTAAGATCATATAAGAACCAAGTCTAGGAATTGATTGAATATTTCAAAGCTTTTGGGATCCATGCAGTTCCTAGAAATCAAAATCAAGATGTTGATAGGCTTGCTATAATTGGCTCGCAATATGACATACCTATTGATATCATGAAATAAGGGCAGAAATTTGTCAAAATGGTGGTTTGACTGCAGTCCTTGATAATGTGAGTAGCTGGCAGTGTTCGATAGTGACAAACAAATTGTCCTTTTCCTACAAGAAGAGGTAGATTTTGTTGTGAAAAATCAAGATAAGTTGCAAGAATCATATGGTGATCAAATCATAAAATTGAAAAGAAATAAACTACCAAAAGGATTAGTTACCCGGAATCCATTTTCAATTTAGATGATCAAGCCAAAAGACAAAGCTCTAACATGGTGGTCAAAGAAGAATATTTTGAGGAAGTCAAGGTAGAAAATGAAAAGTTTCTGAAGATCAAAAAAGTGTGTACTTCTGAAGAGAAAGAAGATTTCATCAAACTTTTCAAGAGTATCATGACATTTTTGCGTGGAGCTATAAGGACTGCGTGGTTTTGATCCAAGTCTAGCACAACATACCATCAAACTAGATCCTAATTCCAAGCCAGTTCATCAGATATAGAGGCCAATTAATCCTAAAATTGAGCCACTAATGACAAAGGAGCTAACCAAAATCATCGATGCTGCATAATTTTTCCCATCAAGCACTCCTCTTGGGTATCCAATCTTGTGCATGTAAGGAATAATAATAGAGAGATTCAAGTTGTGCGTAGATTTCAGGGATTTAAACCATGCCTTGTTGAAAGACCATCATCCTCTCCAATAAATGGAGTATATTCTTCAAACGTTGGTAGGAGAAAAATAGTTTCTTTTCTCGATGGATATCCGGGTTACAATAAAATTATAGTCTAAGAATCCAACCAATTCAAAATGGCTTTCACTTCCAAGTGCGGCACATATGCCTACAACAAAATGCCATTCATATTATCCAATCTGTGAGGATACTTTCCAAAGAGACATGGACATGGAATTTGAGGGACTAATCAATGATATCATCTTTGTTTACGTTGATGACATAAGCGTATATTATAAGCATGTATAAGACCACATCACACATCTAAGGTGTAGGGAATTTGGGGTTTCACTTAATCCCAAGAAGTGTATTTTTCATTACACGAGGAAATTTTTGGGGCATGTTGTTTCAGTTGAAGGACTATCAATTGATCTAGTCGGGACTCATTTAAGTATATCCTTATCTTTCCCAAGTCATAGGAAGGGCCTCCAGAGTTTTCTAGGGACCATAAATTTCGTATGGAGATTTATCCATTAATTCATGACATTGGATAAACCACCGATAACCATAATAAAGAAGAACATTCCATTCTCATGGATAAATGAGGAAAATATATAATTAAATCCATCAAAACAGCCATTTCTCAAGCTCCCACACTAGTGAACCCCAAGTTTGATAAATATTTTATTCTCTATGCTTTTGCAGGTCAAGAGAGCATTTTAGGTATCCTCACCTAGAAAAATGACAATCTGATGGAGCAACGAATTGCTTTCTTCATTCAATCCCTCAAATACTATGAAATCAAATATTCATTCCTTGAAAAAAATTCTTTGCGGTTATTCAAGATTTGAAGAAGTTTAAGAATATGTTATCCAACAACAAAATTCATCTAATGGTGTCTCATCTAAGTGTCAAGGAATTTTCTCTGAACAAAGAGATGAATGAAAAGTGTGTTGGATGGATCATGAAGGTGATGGAGTATCATATACATATAAAAGTTACCAAAATTGTCAGAGGTAAGGGTTTGTGTCAACAACTTGTGGCAGACATGGAATCAAAAGGTGATAAGGACACGACACTCCTAAACATTGATGAGAGTGATGATCAAGTTGACTAGTTATCCAAAATGAATAATTTCCTTTTCTTAGGAGTATATCCTATAAACATGGATAAAAATCAAAGAAGAAATTGCCATCCTCATTCTATACCCTATGTTACGGTAGATAACGTTCTCTTTCAAAGCTATTAAAATGGTGTTCTCCTTCATTGTGTGGGACCAAAACATGTAAGTAAGATCATGTGATCTGGATACTATTAATTCAGGTTTGTTCAAATATGCCCATCTTTGGGTAAGGAAATGTAAGGAATGTTCCTTTTCACCGGCAAGTAGAAGTTGGCAGATCTTCCACCGCATCCAATTTAAGTGGATCAACTCTTTGTTCAATGGGGGTTGGATTTCATCAAAATGATTAATCCTCCATCTAGTGATGGACATAAATGGGTCCTTACTATAATGGATATTTTACTTGATGAATATAAGAAGTAACATTGAAGGAGAGCAATGAGCAGAGCATATCTTGATTTCTTAGAAGGAATAATAACAAGGTTTGGTGTCCCATTTACAGTCATTTCAGAAAATGTAATGGCTTTTCTTGGTATGAAGTTGAGTGAATGGGCTGTTAAGAATGGATTCTACCTCAATAATTCATCCAATTACTATCCACAAGGAAACAGATTGGTTGAGTCTAGCAACAAAAACCTCATAAGGATTATTAAGTACACAATGGATACTAAGAGGAGGACTTGGCATACACATCTTAAGACTTCTTTATGGGCGAGACTAGATCACACCTAAAAGGGCCATTGGAAATTATCCTTTTGTTCTTGTATATGGAAGGGAAGAAAAACTTCCATTCTCCTTGGAGTTGCCTTCTTTGGAGTTAGCTCAGTAACTTGAAGTTATGGAGAATGATCCTCTAATGATTAGGTTTTCTGAACTCATAGAGTTGGAAGAAGTATGGAATAAGGCTATGAATAATTTGGAGCAACATTGGGCTCAGGTTAAGAAATATTTTCACAAGAAGGCATTTGAAAGGCATTTTCAAGAGGGAGATTTAGTCCTCAAATGGCAATTGCAAAATTTAGGAAATGAGTGGTTACTCTCAAGAGGCAACAAGCCCAAGGTTTTAGACCTTCTTATTAGCCCCAAGCTCATCCTAAGGCAGCCATACCAACCACAAAGACCACCTAATCCAACTACAAATATAAATCAAACAAGGCCTCGTGCCAATAGACCATTTCAGCCCTATAATCCTAATGCCATATCTACCTCTAAGGCATTGGTGCCAACACAAAACAACGTTGCTCAGGAGTATGATTGGTGTTTTCCATGCAATGAACCTCACAACCAATCCATGTACTTCAATGGTGCTTTGAATCAAGCATTAATGGTGACAACTACTGGTGTGGAGGGTGAGGGTAGTCAAGGAAAAAACCAACAACAAGAAACATTCCAACAACAATCAACCCCAAATGACACCACACTTGTGAACTGGCAAGCAGAGGATTTTTGTGGCATGAATCAGACAGTCTCTCAAGGTGTTACAGCCAACACAAGGTCAAAAAGAAGGAATTTGGGTGAAGAGCAGCCATTAGCTCCAACCAATCCACAACCTTCCATGGCTCCACAAATGGTTGGAAAGCAAAATCCAATTTCAAATGCACAAGGGCAGCCAAGAACAGCTCCTAGACCAACTCAAATACCAGTTGTTGTTGCCCACATGCAAGGAGTGAATGTGCCAACCAAGGGACAACAAAGAGATCCTTCATCACCATTTAGTATCATTGATCAGATGAAGAAGACAAATGTAAATATATCAATGTGGGAATCCCTATCTATCCCAGGCCAAAGAGATTTGCTACAAGCTGCCATGAAGGACTGGCCAACTTCGAATTAGCAAGTTTAGATGTAAGAGAAAGTGCTCACAAATGCTGCCCTTGACTGAGGGGAATCATGGAGGACAACAAGGTAAAATGTTGAAGCCCCCTCCTTTCTATGTTTCATTAATCATTGGAAATTAGTTAGTGCACAATTGCATGATAGATTCCAGGGCAAGTAGCTCAGTGATGCCTAAACAAATAGTTGATCGGCTAGGGCTCTAGTATGAAACCATATCCAAAGGGTAGTGCAAATTTGGATGGGACAACGATAGAATAACAACGATTGGAGTGATTAGAAACTTGAGTCTTACCTTGCATGCATGTCTAAATGTCATTGTCTTACAAGATGTATCAGTTATAGACCTTCCACCACTCTTTTCCCTATGCTTGTCAAGGGACTTCACAGCCAAGATTGGAGGATATTTGTCTGGCGATTGATCACACATCTTTGTTCAAAGCGAGGTATGGAACCAAAGCTACAATTAGGTCTGAACCTATTGAAAACTTCCACATTGAGCCCTACACTCCAAGTCATATTAATGCCAATTGTTCAAACATTTGATCAAGAGGATCACCCAAGCAGATGAAGCCGACACAAAGGTTGGAAGCATCCCGGATATAACTCTTGATGAATGGGAAAAAAAGGTACATGCTTTTGATCCTTATCAAGAAGTAGAAGAATACGAGCTAGGGTCTATTGCATACATGAAGAAAATAAGCCTATTCCTAGCATCATCAAGCCAAACCATAAGGATGACAATGAGGTATGGCAGCTGTTTTTGATGGATCAAGGAGTAGACAAGGTGTAGGAGGTGGAGCCATGCTTGTTTCACCTCAAGGAGTAAAGTACTATTCAACTTTTAGATTTCAGTTTGCATGCTCCAATAACAACGTTGAATATGAAGCCTTGGTGCAAGGGATGCATTGGGAAATAAAGAGAGGAATAAAGAACTTGCAAGTCTTTGGTGATGTGAATTGATTGTAAATCAGGTCAAGGGACAACATGCTGCCAAGAATTATCTACTCAAGGGCTACAAGAACAGGGTATGGGACCTCATGGAATATTTTGAAGGTTTTGGCATCAAATCCATTCCTAGGAAAGAGAACCAAATTGCTGTGAGGCTTGCAGCAGTAGGGGCAGCCTTTGACATTGTGGAAAGCATTCAACAAGACAAGGTACAGCCAAACATCCATGTGATTGTGAGGCCTTCAGTGTCGGATAACAATGTCAGTTGGCAAGTGTTTGAGAATGAACAGAAAATCATCCATTTCTTAAAAGAAGAAGCTGAGTTCTCGGCTAAGAATCAAGAAAAATTGGAACAACAATATGGTGACCAAGTGGTACAACTGAGAACTAACAATCTGCCCAAGGGACTTATCACTTTGGAGTCCATTTTCAATCCCAATGATCAATTTAGGAAAGAGAAAGCAAACATTTAGGTCAAGAGAGAAGATTCAAAGTATCCATCTTGGTGGAAGAGAACAAACCATTGCAAATTGGAAAGATGACAAGCGAACGAGAAAGGTATGAGTTCATGCATTTGTGTCAAGAGTACCTGATGTGTTTTCTTGGAGCTATGAAGACTTGAAAGGTTTCAATCCCAACTTAGCTCAACATACCATTGAATTGGATCCAAATACTAAGCACCTGTCGAGGCGAAACAAAGACCAGTCAATCCACACATGGAGCCTCTCATGAGGAAAGAATTGAACAAGATGATTGAGTCAAGGATCATATTCCCAATCAAGCATTCTAGTTGGGTTACCAACTTGGTTCCAGTCAGAAAGAAGAGTGGAGAGATCAGATTGTGTGTTGACTTCAGAGACTTGAATAGAGCATCTCTCAAGGACCATTACCCACTCCCTTCCATGGAGAAAATCTTGCAAGTTGTGGCTGGCTCCGAGAGGTTTTCACTACTTGATGGCTACTTAGGCTACAATCAGATTATGGTGAAGGAAGAAGACCAATTCAAGACAGCATTCACAACCAAATGGGGGACTTATGCATATAGGAAAATGCCATTTAGGTTGTCCAACGCTGGCTAGTGCTACCTTCCAGAGAGCAATGGACATGGTGTTCAAAGGTTTGATTAACAACATGGTGTTGATATACCTTGATGATATCACTATTTTTTCCAAAAATGCAGCAGACCACCTCTCTCATTTGAGACAAGTCTTCACGAGGTGCAGGAGATTTGGAGTGTCTTTGAATCCTAAGAAGTGTATCTTTCTTGCACATGAAGGAAAGCTCCTTGGCCATATTGTCTCCAAAGAAGGATTAGAAATTGATCCAGAAAGGGTTGAAGCCATAAGAGCACTACCATTGCCAAGCCACAAGAAAGCCCTTCAGATTTTCTTGGGGAGGATAAAATTTGTTCGGAGGTTTGTCCCAGATTTTGCAGCCCTTGTCAAACCTATCACCAAAATGTTAAAGAAAAGCATGGCTTTCAAGTGGTGAGAAGAAGGAAAGGAGAGTTTTGAAGCAATCAAAGAAGCCATCTCTCAAGCACCAACTCTCATCAACCTGGACTTCTCCAAGGATTTCATCCTCTATGCCTTTGGAGTTAATGATACTATTTCTACCATTTTGGTACAGCAGAACAAGGACAACGATGAGCAGCCAATTGCTTTCTTCAGCCAGAGCCTAGATGACTATGAGGTGAGGTATTCTTTTATTGAGAAGCATGTACTTGCAGTAATCAGAAGCTTGAATAAATTCAAGCATTTAGTCTCAAACAACAAGGTCCAGTTGTTGGTCTCTCATGTTGGGGTTAAAGACTTCCTCCTCAACAAGGATTTGAATGAGAAATGGGTAGGTTGGATCACTCGTGTCATGGAGTATGACATTGAGATCAAGGTCACCAAGCTGGTAAGAGGAAAAGGGTTATGTGAGCAGCTTATTTTGGGGAAGCAAAAAGAAGTAAGAAATGAAGAAGATGCTGTTTTGAAAGTTCAAGATAGCCATGAGCCAAGTGGCACTCAAGAAGAAAATAATGTTGTCCCCACTCCTTGCTGGACCCAAGGTATAATACACTTCCTAAGCACAGGCCTATGCCCTCCGGAGATGAACAAGACCCAAATAAGACACTTTAGATTGCAGCTATCCCATATGCCATTGTTGATGGATTTTTGTTCAAGAAAGATGTGAATGGAGTGCTTTCTTTGAGATGCATTAACACAAATCAGATTCATAGGGTGTTGGAAGAGTTCCATGTTAATTTCTATAGAGGGAGATAAGTACATCTCATTTTTTTGGTTTCAATTTAGTTACACTAATAATGTTATTGAATACGAGGCCCTTGTGCAATGAATTCAGGTAGCCCAAAAGAAGGGAATCAAAGCTATGATTATTTTTGGGGACAGGTGAGTTAGTTGTTCATCAAGTGATGGCACACAATGCATCTAAAAATGATATTTTAAGATCATACAGAAGGCGAGTCTAGGAACCGATTGAATATTTCAAAGCTTTTGGGATACATGCAGTTCTAGAAATCAAAATCAAGATGTTGATAGGCTTGCTATAATTGGCTCATGAATATGACATACCTATTGATATCATGAAATAAGGGCAGAAATTTGTCAAAATGGTGGTTTGACTTGCAGTCCTTGATAATGTGAGTAGCTGGCAAGTGTTCGATAATGACAAACAAATTGTCCTTTTCCTACAAGAAGAGGTAGATTTTGTTGTGAAAAATCAAGATAAGTTGCAAGAATCATATGGTGATCAAATCATACAATTGAAAAGAAACAAACTACCAAAAGGATTAGTTACTCTGGAATCCATTTTCAATTTAGATGATCAAGCCAAAAGACAAAGCTCTAACATGGTGGTCAAAGAAGAATATTTTGAGGAAGTCAAGGTAGAAAATGAAAATTTTTTGAAGATCGAAAAAGTGTGTACTTTTGAAGAGAAAGAAGATTTCATCAAACTTTTTCAAGAGTATCATGACATTTTTGCGTGGAGCTATAAAGACCTGCGTGGTTTTGATCCAGGTCTAGCACAACATACCATCAAACTAGATCCTAATTCCAAGCCAGTTCATCAGAAATAGAGGCCAATTAATCCTAAAATTGAGCCACTAATGAGAAAGGAGCTAACCAAAATCATCGATGCCTGCATAATTTTTCCCATCAAGCACTCCTCTTGGGTATCCAATCTTGTGCATGTAAGGAATAATAATAGAGAGATTCAGTTGTGCGTAGATTTCTGGGATTTAAACCATGCCTTGTTGAAAGACCATCATCCTCTCCAATAAATGGAGTATATTCTTCAAACGTTGGTAGGAGAAAAAATAGTTTCTTTTCTCGATGGATATCTGGGTTACAATAAAATTATAGTCTAAGAATCCAACCAATTCAAAATGGCTTTCACTTCCAAGTGCGGCACATATGCCTACAACAAAATGCCATTCATATTATCCAATGCTGGGGATACTTTCCAAAGAGACATGGACATGGAATTTGAGGGACTAATCAATGATATCATCTTTGTTTACGTTGATGACATAATTGTATATTATAAGCATGTATAAGACCACATCACACATCTAAGGTGTAGGGAATTTGGGGTTTCACTTAATCCCAAGAAGTGTATTTTTTCATTACACGAGGGAAATTTTTTGGGGCATGTTGTTTCAGTTGAAGGACTATCAATTGATCTAGTCAGGACTCATTTAAGTATATCCTTATCTTTCCCAAGTCATAGGAAGGGCCTCCAGAGTTTTCTAGGGACCATAAATTTCGTATGGAGATTTATCCATTAATTCATGACATTGGATAAACCACGATAACCATAATAAAGAAGAACATTCCATTCTCATGGATAAATGAGGGAAAATAGATAATTAAATCCATCAAAACAGCCATTTCTCAAGCTCCCACACTAGTGAACCCCAAGTTTGATAACAATTTTATCCTCTATGCTTTTGCAAGTCAAGAGAGCATTTCAGGTATCCTCACCTAGAAAAATGACATGTTGATGGAGCAACGAATTGCTTTCTTCATTCAATCCCTCAAATACTATGAAATCAAATATTCATTCCTTGAAAAAAAATTCTTTGCGATTATTCAAGATTTGAAGAAGTTTAAGAATATGTTATCCAACAACAAAATTCATCTGATGGTGTCTCATCTAAGTGTCAAGGAATTTTCTCTGAACAAAGAGATGAATGAAAAGTGTGTTGGATGGATCATGAAGGTGATGGAGTATGATATACATATAAAAGTTACCAAAATTGTCAGAGGTAAGGGTTTGTGTCAACAACTTGTTGCAGACATGGAATTAAAAGGTGATGAGGACACGACACTCCTAAACATTGATGAGAGTGATGATCAAGTTGACTGGTTATCCAAACTTAATAGTTTCCTTGTCTTAGGAGTATATTCTATAAACATGGATAAAAATCAAAGAAGAAATTTCCATCCTCATTCTATACCGTATGTTCTAGTAGATAACGTTCTCTTTCGAAGCTATTAAAATGGTGTTCTCCTTCATGTGTGGGACCAGAACATGTAAGTAAGATCATGTGATCTGGATACTATTAGCTGGGTTTGTTCAAATATGCCCATCTTTGGGTAAGGAAATGTAAGGAATGTTCCTTTTTCACTGGCAAGTAGAAGTTGGCAGATCTTCCACTGCATCCAATTTAAGTGGATCAACTCTTTGTTCAATGGGGGTTGGATTTCATCGAAATGATTAATCCTCCATCTAGTGATGGACATAAATGGGTCCTTACTATAATGGATTATTTTACTTGATGAATATAAGAAGTAACATTGAAGGAGAGCAATGAGCAGGCATATCTTGATTTCTTAGAAGGAATAATGACAAGGTTTGGTGTCCCATTTACACTCATTTCAGAAAATGTAATGGATTTTCATGGTATGAAGTTGAGTGAAGGGGCTGTTAAGAATGGATTCTACCTCAATAATTCATCCAATTACTTGCGTCACCAATTCAGCAGAACAGGTGCTTGTCAAAGCCTATCCCCTAAGTCATTAAAATTGTGACAAGTGGCATAACCTGGTGTGATGTGCAAACTCATGACCCTTTTATCCCTTTGGAAAAGGAACATGAGGGACATGAAAATGTTACCATCCTCTTGTGGCCCTTAAGTCATCAATGTGACCTTGTGAAGTAAAATTTTCAAGCCCCAAGGAGCTAGTTGGAGCCAAATGCACAACCATCGGATGCTCGCCAATTATCGGCTCCGGATGCGATGTGTAAATTGATGTCCATTTCATCCCTTAAGATAAAGGGAAATCAAGGAAACAAAAATTTTCTTAGCCCCACCTTCAAAATATGAAAAGATTCTAACTTCTTTTTGTTTCTCCATTATTGCTTGTGAAACTCACTGTCAGAAGAAAGTTGCAGAGAAATTACAAACCTCCATTGGCCCTTCTCATTTATTATTCCCTAAATTATTTATACAATTCAATTACTACAATAACATAAAAAATCTATCTTTTTCAGCTGCCACCATGATTGTTAAGTGCTAGAACCTTCATGAACTAAAACAGTGAAATGCTCATATCTCATAATCTAGAGCACGGATTGAAGTGAGATTTTTTACAGAATTCCTTATTTTAAGATTCCGTCAAGATGTGAAAAATGAAATATAAAATGATTTCTTAGATTAGTATCTGGAATAAAAACTCCATTTTTTTCCTTAGCTTTTTCAACTTCGATTTCCCATCAATCTGGTAAGCGGGTGAAGCCAAACTGGTGCACACAAAATCTAGGAGGAAAACCTATCCCGATGGAATTCATTTCATCACAATATAAGGTGGAAAAGGAGACCTGCAAATTTTTAAGATCCATTAATATCTTCCATGACACAACAAAGTGAAAAATTAGTGACCCACATCTTCATTTCTCAAGGTTTCAATGGGTGTAATCGAGTGAAAATTGTGTGAAAAGATACTTGAAAAATATAGTTTCGTGTAAACTAGATTTTGCGCCATGAAGTCCCTGTTTTTAGGGATATGGAGGGATATGTTTTCATAAGAATTTTTCCTGTCACATAAAGAACATCATTGAAAAGGGAATTGAGCTAATTCTTCAATTCTCAACATTCCAAAGTGGGTAAAATAACGTGAAAATTGAAGGAATGATTGCTGAAAAATCTAGTTTCACATAAACTACTTTTCGTGCCACAAAGTCCCTATTTTTAGGGATATGGGGAATGTGTTTTTATCATTATTCTTCCCAAGACAATGAAAATATCATTTTCCCACTTTTCCAAATGAAGGAATTACTCAAAATTGAGTGTGGAACCTCAAAATATAACCGAGAATTTCAAGACCTAATTTTTACAATTTGACACCGAAGTGCATTTACTAAAATAGCAAGCCTTCCTATATATGGGACTATTAATTCAGGTAAGCCACCATTTGAAGAGGATATGAAGAAGGTGGTGAACACAAAGGGGTATCATAGGGAAAGTTGTCAAAAAGGTCATCTCGACTGAATTGATACTAAAAATAGTAAGTGGTTCCATAAGCCCCTGCTATAAATATCCAGTTGGTCTAAAAGGTAAGAGGAACAGTAAGAAGAAGTAATTCAAGATACAATAGTTGGTTGACGTTTGGAAAAGCTAACTTGTATACTTACCAAAAATAGTAAGTTTCCCCATGGGTACTTGCTAAAAATAATAAGTTATTCTCAAAGGGAAGGCTTGGCACAATGGGACATAGAGGGATAAACATTCCGGTGTAATCACCATTTGCGGTCCAGACAGGAAAATTTTGACACTCACTAAAAAATAGTAATTTATCCTTTCCAAATATAGTAAGTTTCAAGGAAACATGAATTTCAAGTGCACAAGTTGGTCTAGTTTCTCAGATATGATCAATCATGAAGAGATGCCGGTTTTTTGTGGTTTGGAACGATCATCTCATATTACAAAACAAGACATCCATCATGGAAAATAGTTCATTATAGGATTTTTTTCCCTCCACCCTTTCCCTCCCGATCTCTATACCTCTTTTCTTTCTCTCTCCATTCTAATTATTCATTATGCTTCATCTTTGTATTTCATCCTATTCACTTAAGTGACTTATTTTAAATTTGTAAAAATTATTTTCTCAAAATTATAAAAGAAATACTTAATTAATGGAAAACAAAAGGTCACAAGTGGAATATGCAAATGTAGAGTCATGTGAGGGAGGGAAAGGTCAATGCAAATTATATAAATTAGGATGGCTTCCCCATTCCAAGGTATTCAAAAAATTTAAATAACTTCTAATCTATGGCAATGGGCAATTGTATGTAGTTGGAATTTATATCAACACACATGAAATAAAGCTACACTTCTTATATTTCCCTCTTTTGTCTTTCCTCTATTTATGTCTTTCATTCACTTTGTAAGCATAGTTGATCTTGTATGGAATTAGAGAGGAACTTGGTTTCCTTGATAAATTAATTTGAAGATTTGGCGTTTTAATTCATTTTTCTCGCTAGCTTCACTATTCTTTCCTCTATATTGAAGGTTGAACTACTTTGGTTAATGGGTGTTGGCTCTACAATCTACTCACACTAGAAATTTTCCTTGCTAAATTTCCCCCTTTTCCCTTCATCACTATAATTTCCTCCCATGTACCCCTCGTACAAGCACTTTTCCACAAGTTCGAGTGGAGTTTCCATGTGTGATCCCCGACCAAGTTGGCACACCGCAACATTTAGATAGGATTAGGAGTAGATAAATTTCAATAATGTGAGCTATACCATTCAATGTAGAGGGTGTAGCCCCATGAACATAGGTGGAGACATGTGATTTGTCCACCTGGAAAATTTTCTCACCAACAAGACATTGAGAATTACACTTGAACTAGGCATAGATTTTTCTGAAGCTAAAAGGTAGAGGATTATCCAACTCGATGAACTAGATGAAATGAGGATATAAGTTGTGCATAATAAAGAGTTGGAATAGAACAAAATGATCAAATAGCATGAAAATTTCATGAGAACAAGAAAATTTGAAGAAGGTGATTGGGCTCTCTTATTTGACTCCAAGTACAAAGACCATATGGGAAAACTCAGGACAAGGTGGTTAGGTCCATATGAGATTGGGAAAATATTTCCCAATGGAGTTGTGAAACTCACCACCATAGATCCTGTGAAATTCAAATTACTATTGAATGGTCATAGGTTGAGGTTGTACAAATATCCAACTAATAGGAGCACCTTCATGCAACAGTTTAGAGGAGGTCAAAACAGGATGGAGATGAGAACATTAGAGTTAAGGTCAGAAGTTGAACTGTTGGTTCATCTTTGAAATTTCTAGAATGAGATGCTTAGTGGATTTGGTATATTCAACTTGGTGAATACACCAAAGGTGAATAAAATTGATGTGATCAACCCTCTTGGTGATCAACACCACTAAACTAACATATTTTATTTTCTTAGTGTTTCGGTTTTGCAGGATTTGGTGTATTTGTTGCAAAAAGTCCATGGTCTCTAACGAGAATGAGATGGTACAAATACTAAATGTCCACTTAGAATAGCATGCAGCAAATATTTTCTTTATTTTCTAGTTGGAAAAAATTTTGATTGCATGAAGAAAATAAGGAACAAACTACAAGTATAAATAGTGATGAAGATGACTGACACAAGAAAAAGTCATTATTCTCTCTCAAAGAATTAATTGATTCCATTAGGAGCCTCCACCATGAAATTCCATATACTTGCAACACTATAAAAAAACATCTGCAACATCATGATAAGTCTACATATAGTAAAAGCGCAATTACACATTTAATCATCATCCAACGCATTTATTGAGATAAGTGTTGTTGGGACCCTAATGTAGCTTCCAAATCTTAAAGGCACGTAGGCACGTACGACCGGAGGAAGTGTGCAAGTGAAGGCACACAAGGTAGAATTCAAAAAGGGTTCTTGGAGAACCAAAGACGCACACCCGTGAAGCACAATTTGGGACTTAGCCATTTTTAGCCTTTTGGGTAGGACACATGAAGAATGTGTTCCATTTAGATAAGGTTCCAGCCTAGCAATAGGGTATCCTGGAAGGAATATACCTTGCAATAGGAAGATCCAAAAAGCTAATCATGACTTGGAGAGGCATGTTCTGGGGTGACCAACACCTTGACACTTGGGACCAAATCGAGGTTGTAGAGGAGTTTGTTAGAGCCCAGATGCCTATTTATACGCATACCCTTGGAAAAAAATAGAGACACAAGTGAGGTAGTAGAGATCTGCAAATATCATGTGAGAACTATGGGATAGAATGGGTAGATGATTCTAGGAAGGATGTAATGGGGAATTGGGGAATGAATTTTATTTTTGTGAGCATACATGTATGGATCTAGATATGGTGTATGACTGTGGTCTGCCTGTCTGTGATGCTTTGTAGTAAGGCGTAAATGAATATGATAAGGTTACCTCTGTGTTTATATTAAGATCTCCTTCTGTATTATCTCGCATGTTTCTACTCGCTTTTGATCTTGTATAATCATGAACATCACTTGAATTTTGAGTATATTAATGGGTTTACAACTTCCTAGTTCTACTTAATTACATTGCGCACTTTGCTTTTTTATGAATGAAGGGGTGTAGGTGTCGTTCTAAGTTATATAATTATTTCATGTCTTTTAAACCACTAAGTCAAGATCATGAATTATGCCTTCTCTTTCGAACTCACATAAAAGAGAGACTCGGCTCCCTCTCGTGCACCTCGGGTGAACACCCATCACCCACCGGGTGATAGCCGGCATGTATGAGGTTCCCTTGTTCTTGGTGGGGTGTAAAAATGACTACATCTTGGTTGCATTGCCGAGACCTCTTTTCAAAGTTGTATTGGAACATGGCATACATCATGATCCATGCAAAAAGTGATGGCGGAGCACTTAATGATTAAAGGTGTTGAAGATTGATTTAAAAGCACGAAGGACGAATTTTCTCATAGATTCAATCTTTGGACTTTGGTTTAACACATGAAGATGGGCGGAGGACACTCTTTATCATGAGTTATATGAAACCTTCTTGTTGTTTCCCGGTAGAGTTATTTGAATGGCTCTCGGCTTATACATCTATATTAGGGTGGTGTTATAAGTCACACCCTTGGACCCAAGAAACATATCAAAACTTGCAAGATGTTGATCTAATGTGGACCCATGTTATAGATCATTGGAAGTGAGTATTGACTAGCTACACTCGGAATACGTAATTTCCATGTATTCTTGTCTAGAAGTTGCTGAGTTTGAGTTCTTGCGGGAGCCCAGAGGATCATTTCTGTGTGCTATCCCCCTTGCAATCAAAATCTTGATGGTAACCATGGGTTTAGAGGCATTTCCTATGGTCAGCTAAACCACTCTGAGCGCTTGGCAAGGAATCTAGGTTGGGGAAAGATGGCTGATATAACGACTGAAAAGGAAAGGGAGGAGAGACGGCTCAAGTATAACAAAGCACATGAAAGGGAGATTGATAGATAGCGTGGGATTACAAGTGGGTTGTGGAGCCAGACATGGTGGAAAGGAGTTGAGGTTCACGCGGAGGATGTGGAACCTAAACAATCTGTGATACCCCATCTTGGTAAGCACGGGAGAGAAAACCTTGCGGCTTCTGATGAGAGTCTGTTGCATAGAGAAAGAAGAGTCATTGACGCGCATCTGACCCCACCTAGTGACCAAACCTTGGTGCTTGGTTTGTTTGAACGAGGGAAAAGTATAGTTGATCCATTTGATATCAGTAGAAGCAACCGATCAGCACCCAAAAGGTACAACTTCTTGTTTGGGACTTCTATGGCTTCACACACTATTCTAGTATTTGGTGGAATGTTTGGACAAGGCACATATCCAGCTAGTTTTGGAAGCGCATTAGGAAGTGGTGGAGGAAATATGACGTGAAGTGGCACTAGTTCACAAAATTTTAGCGCACAATTTCATGGAATGATGGGAGTGTTCGGCACGACAAAAATAGGCCCTGTACTTAACACAGGAGGATCTGGAGGTGGAAGTGGCAGAACTGGTGGCTCAGGATAGAGTGGATTTGGTGAAGGAGGAAACACCAGAGGAAACCAAGGGACTGGATTGGGAGGACAAGGACGCCGGCTACCTCTTCAAGTCTTTTTTTTTGAGATGTCTCTACACTTAGCAGATTACATTGGTATAGAAGATGCCATGCAGAGAATGTGCATAAGTGTGAACTGCTATGGAATGCAAAGGGGGTCATGACCCAGGATCGAAAGGCCAATCAATTTATGATGACCTTGCAAGGATGTGTGCATAGTTGGTATAGAAAGTATGACCCTCATCGACTTTTGTGGATTATACCACACTGAGAAATTTTTCTTGGTAGAATTCCACATACCTGAGTTTGAACAGAAAATCATCATCTCTCTCAATGAAATCCAATAGGGAATGGTAGAGAGCGTGTGGGAATATGATGCACACTTTAAAACTCTATTATCTAAGCTATCTTATGATATCCACCCTTCACAACATGCTCGATGATTTTTGGAGGGTGATCATACCCTTTAGGAGGGATTTATCTCATAAAACATTTCTGCACCCATGTGAAGTGTTGGAAACTGATTTGCGTCTTTGAGGTAGATGGTAGTGTTGAAACTAGTGTTATCCCATTTCTAGAGGCTCGATTACTACCATGGCTAACCAATTGGAGAAATTATCTCGCCAACACAGCCCAGAGATTCACGGTGGGATGTGGTGCATGGATTGTAATGTAGAAGGGCACACAAAGGATAATGGTGGGATATGTACTCAGAAGGTGGTACGCGCCGTAGTGATAAAGCTGTGAAATATGTCACGAGGGGACCTCGTTATCCAAAATGTGCCCCTTCTAATTTTGGATCGCTAACTCCTTGTGTTCTTGCGTCTCTTGTGCCTCGATCTCCATGTTTTGATTTTCGGCACTCAAATATTTTTGGAAGTAGGACCATTGGATAGAGCTCTCTCTCGGCTTTCTAGAAAGGTAAAGTTTTCCTCCTAACTCCTCATATTTTTCAAGTTATGGCTCTGGCAGAGTTTTTGTGGGAAATTTTCCCTTGGAAGCCCACACCAATAGGAAGCTGCCACATGTCCCGGGAGGTGGCGGAGAAAAGCAAAACACATAGAAAAATTTTCAATTTTTGGTAAAAAATGTAAAAGGAAAATTTTTTCCCGCAGCCTGCGAGCCAATCAAAGCGTGACACGTGTCGGAAGGGGAGTTCGGGCTTGCGAAAGATTTTCAAGATTTGGCTAAGTTTCGCCAAAAAATTCAAAGGAAAAGGATGAGCCCGCACTTCTGTCACCAATCATACACCAACACATGTCCTGATCAGGTGGGGGCGCGGGGAAAAAATGATTTTTTTCCAAAGTTAAAAATGCAAAATTTTCAAAGGGAAAAATGCACCCCTCTTGCCCGAAGCAATGAAAGAGTGCCACGTGTCCAAGTGGCAAAAATGTTAAGGAAGGACCGGAGAGAAAATTTCAGAGGATGAGCCAATGGCCAATCATACACTACCACATGTGTCATTCTAGTGGTGGAGCATGTGGATTTTTTGGAAAATTTTCCAAATGCAAAAAAGAGGTAAATTTGAAATTTTTTCCCACCGATCCGTTTTGGGCCTGTTTTTGCCCTAAATCTTCAAACGGCCATAACTTTCGATCCAGAGCTCGGATTTTTGCGTTCTTTATATCAATGGAAATCTGGTAAAATTATCTACATGATTCCATGGTCAATTTTGAATTTTGGTTCATTTTGGAGGGATAAAATCAAAAACTCTTCTGTTATGCACCCATGGACAGAACTGACGTTTCAACAACCAATTTTAATGCGAAATGGGTCGCATTCTTCTCCAGCATGGTCAAACATGTTAGGGGATGGGTCTGTCAGGTCACCCATGTTGTTTTTAATGCATTTTGGTCAATGAGGAATGGCTCCCACATTTTTCACGTTTTCTCTCTCCTGGGCTCAACCCATGCACTGTAAAATCCATATTTGGCTCATTTTTCAAAGGATGAACACCTTTTTCACAGTAAGCTTTTGTTTTCACCTTCAACAAGTGATTTTGGAAGTATCAGACCTTCCAAGGATTGTAACAGGTTTTTCTGCCTCTTTGGTGTTGGAATACAAGGATTTTGATGTTGAAAATCACAATGCAGGCTCTGTGAATGCTTTCAGTCCTTTGTATGTGTTGTTTGCTTCATTTCAAACTCTTGATTACAACTTATCAACCTGTGCATGATGTTTTATGTTGTAATTTCTGATTTGTGTCAATTTGCATGAACAAGAAGTGCTCACCACTCCTTTGGTGTATCACCCTTATCAGTTTAGTTTCAATTTTTGCATTTCTTATCCCTGTCTCCTTGCAAATTAGGATAAAATTAGGATTTGAACCTCTGCAGTTGTGCAAATAATAGATCTAATCAGAGGAGTTTGAGGAACCAGCCTCTAATATGGAGATTCCTCTCTCATTTTTACAAGTCCCACACTTGGAGAGAGGTTTCAATGTTGTGCAATCACACTGGATGCCTAAAACATCAATTTAGAAACCTGATTTGCATCCAGGGGTGCTGCTGATTTGCCACAATAGTTTTGGCACGCGGGTGGGACATAGAGGTCTCATTTTTATTGCAAAAAGTTGATGTGCATCTGCTGCAATTTTCTTGCTTGAAAAGGGCTATAAATTGCACATCTCGCGACTCCAAGGGGAAGAATCAACTGGTTTCAGCGAGTGCGGGCCGAAAACTCATGAGAAGAGTCACCACAAGGTCAAGAGCTAGAGAAGAAGAGGTGTTGTTTGAATACCTGCAGTTATCTCCAAGAAGAAGGCAAAGAGGAAGAAGGATTCAAAGGTCTCCATCTCCACCAAACAAAACTCTCTCAACTCCTCCACCGGGTAGGCCTTTCATTTCACCAACAAGGGTTTTAAGACCAATTAGAATGGCACAAAACAACCCCTATGTCAATTTCACAGGTAGCAGCCCACTTGTCCTCAATGCAAAACATCTAATTCCAATTTTAGCCTTGAAGAACATTCCATACTTCACTGGAGAGAATCAGACTACTCCGGTGATCATGTTAAAGACATTGCCAACCTTTGTGCAATTCATGAAATCAATGAGATGCAAGTGGTCATCAAATTGCGGCATCTTCATTCAAGGGGAAAGCATTGCAATGGTTTAGAATTCTTGCCTCAAGTTCTATAGTGAATTGGAACCAGCTATGTATAGCACTTCATGAGAAATTTGGAGAGAAGGGAGACAACTTGTCTCTTTTGGAGCAGCTGGAAACCATCAAGAGAGCTCCCAATGAGCAGCTGACTGATTTCAACTTCAGATTTCAAAGGACTTGGGAGAGAATTCCAGTGGCAGTCAGGCCAACAGCAGAAGGTGCTTTTCTCTACTACCTCAAAGCTCTAAATTCTGATATTTATATGTTGATTCAGTCCATGGGAGGCATAACTATCGCTATGGCTTATAGCATTGCCATTAGGGCTGAAAATTGTTTGATCCAAGCTGACAAACTAGCCCCTAGACCTCCCATGCCATTGTTTCCAAGTTTAGAGATCCCAAACACTAATCAAGCACCTAATTTGGCTCCTTCTCCCACTCCTAGAAATCAGAGTTCAAATGAAGCTTCTATTTCATCTCCAAGTGCCCCAAATGAGCTTCAAGAAGTCATGAAGCAATAGCAAAATTTAGGCAATGAGCTGGTTACTCTCAAGAGGCAACAAGCCCAAGGTTTTATACCTTCTTATCAGCGCCAAGCTCAGCCTAACAGGTATCCATACCAACCACAAAGACCACCAAATCCAGCTGCAAATATAAATCAAACAAGGCCTCCTGCCAATAGACCATTTCAGCCCTATAATCCTAATGCCATATCTGCCTCTAAGGCATTGGTGCCAACACAAAACAACGTTGTTCAGAGTATGATTGGTGTTTTCCATGCAATGAACCTCACAACCAATCCATGTGCTTCAATGGTGCTTTGAATCAAGCATTAATGGTGACAACTACTGGTGTGGAGGGTGAGGGTAGTCAAGGAAAAAACCAACAACAAGAAACATTTCAACAGCAATCAGCCCCAAATGACACCACACTTGTGAACTGGCAGGCAAAGGATTTTTGTGGCATGAATCGGGGCAGTCTCTCAAGGTGTTGCAGCCAACACAAGGTCAAAAAGAAGGAATTTGGGTGAAGAGCAGCCATTAGCTCCAACCAATCCACAACCTTCCATGGCTCCACAAATGGTTGGCAAGCAAAATCCAATTTCAAATGCACAAGGGCAGCCAAGAACAGCTCCTAGACCAACTCAAATACCAGTTGTTGTTGCCCACATGCAAGGAGTGAATGTGCCAACCAAGGGACAAAAAGAGATCCTTCATCACCATTCAGTATCATTGATCAGATGAAGAAGACAAATGTAAATATATCAATGTGGGAATCCCTATCTATCCTAGGCCAAAGAGATTTGCTACAAGCTGCCATGAAGGACTGGCCAACTTCGAATCAGCAAGTTCAGATGTAAGAGAAAGTGCTCACAAATGCTGCCCAGCCTGAGGGGAATCATGGAGGACAACAAGGTAAAATGTTGAAGCCCCCTCCTTTCTATGTTTCATTAATCATTGGAAATCAGTTAGTGCACAATTGCATGATAGATTCTAGGGCAAGTAGCTCAGTGATGCCTAAACAAATAGCTGATCAGCTAGGGCTCCAGTATGAAACCATATCCAAAGGGGTAGTGTAGCTGGATGGGACAGCAGTAACAACAGTTGGAGTGATTAGAAACTTGAGTCTTACCTTGCATGCATGTCCAAATGTCGTTGTCTTACAAGATGTATCAGTTATAGACCTTCCACCACTCTTTTCCCTATGCTTGTCAAGGGACTTCACAACCAAGATTGGAGGATATTTTTCTGTTGATTGGTCACACATGTTGTTTAGAACAAGGTATGGAACCAAAGCTACAATCAGGTCTGAACCTATTGCAAACTTCCACATTGAGCCCTACACTCCAAGTCAGATCAATGCCAATTTTTCAGCATTTGATCAAGAGGATCACCCGAGCACTGATGTAGCTGACACCAAGATTGGAAGCATCCCGGATCTAACTCTTGATGAATGGACAAACAAGGTACATGCTTTTGATCCTTATCAAGAAGTAGAAGAATCGAGCTAGGGTCTATTGCATACATGAAGAAAATCAACCTATTCCTAGCATCATCAAGCCAAACCATAAGGATGACAATGAGGTATGGCAGCTGTTTTTTGATGGATCAAGGAGTAGACAAGGTGTAGGAGGTGGAGCCATGCTTGTTTCACCTCAAGGAGTAAAGTACTATTCAGCTTTTAGATTTCAGTTTGCATGCTCCAATAACACTGTTGAATATGAAGCCTTGGTGCAAGGGATGCATTGGGCAATAAAGAGAGGAATAAAGAACTTGCAAGTCTTTGGTGTGTGGTGAATTGATTGTAAATCAGGTCACGAAAGATGCTGCCAAGAATCATCTACTCAAGTGCTACAAGAACAAGGTATGGGACCTCATGGAATATTTTGAAGGTTTTGGCATCAAATCCATTCCTAGGAAAGAGAACCAAGCTGTTGATAGGCTTGCAGTAGTAGGGGCAGCCTTTGACATTGTGGAAAGCATTCAACAAGACAAGGTACAACCAAACATCCATGTGATTGTGAGGCCTTCAGTGCTTTGGATAACAATGTCAGTTGGCAAGTGTTTGAGAATGACTAGCAAATCATCCATTTCTAGCAAGAAGAAGCTGATTTCTCAACTAAGAATCAAGAAAAATTGGAACAACAGTATGGTGACCAAGTGGTATAGGTGAGAACTAACAAGCTGCCCAAGGGAATTATCACTTTGGAGTCCATTTTCAATCCCAATGATCAATTTAGGAAAGAGAAAGCAAACATTCAGGTCAAGAGAGAAGATTCAGTATCCATCTTGGTGGAAGAGAACAAACCATTGCAAATTGGAAAGATGACAACTGAACAAGAAAGGTATGAGTTCATGCAGCTGTGTCAAGAGTTCCCTGATGTGTTTGCTTGGAGCTATGAAGACTTGAAAGGTTTCAATCCCAACTTAGCTCAACATACCATTGAATTGGATCCAAATACTAAGCCTGTCAGGTAGAAACAAAGACCAGTCAATCCACACATGGAGCCTCTCATGAGGAAAGAATTGAACAAGCTGATTGAGTCAAGGATCATATTCCCAATCAAGCATTCTAGTTGGGTTACCAACTTGGTTCCAGTCAGAAAGAAGAGTGGAGAGATCAGATTGTGTGTTGACTTCAGAGACTTGAATAGAGCATCTCTCAAGGACCATTACCCACTCCCTTCCATGGAGCAAATCTTGCAAGTTGTGGTTGGCTCGAGAGGTTTTCACTACTTGATGGCTACTCAGGCTACAATCAGATTATGGTGAAGGAAGAAGACCAGTTCAAGACAGCCTTCACAACCAAATGGGGGACTTATGCATATAGGAAAATGCCATTTAGGTTGTCCAACGCTGGTGCTACCTTCTAGAGAGCAATGGACATGGCAATTAAAGGTTTGATTAACAACATGGTGTTGATATACCTTGATGATATCACTGTTTTTTCCAAAAATGTAGCAGACCACCTCTCTCATTTGAGACAAGTCTTCACGAGGTGCAGGAGATTTGGAGTGTCTTTGAATCCTAAGAAGTGTATCTTTCTTGCACATGAAGGAAAGCTCCTTGGCCATATTGTCTCCAAATAAGGATTAGCAATTGATCCAGAAAGGGTTGAAGCCATAAGAGCACTACCATTTCCAAGCCACAAGAAAGCCCTTCAGAGTTTCTTGGGGAGGATAAACTTTGTTCGGAGGTTTGTCCCAGATTTTGCAGCCCTTGTCAAACCTATCACCAAAATGTTAAAGAAAAGCATGGCTTTCAAGTGGACAGCAGAAGGCAAGGAGAGTTTTGAAGAAATCAAAGAAGCCATCTCTCAAGCACCAACTCTCATCAACCCGAGACTTCTCAAGGATTTCATTCTCTATGCCTTTGGAGGTAATGATACTATTTCTGCCATTTTGGTACAACAGAACAAGAACAATGATGAGCAGCCAATTGCTTTCTTCAGCCAAAGCCTAGATGACTATGAGGTGAGGTATTCTTTTATTGAGAAGCATGTACTTGCAGTAATCAGAAGCTTGAATAAATTCAAGCATTTAGTCTCAAACAACAAGGTCCAGTTGCTGGTCTCTCATGTTGGGGTTAAAGACTTCCTCCTCAACAAGGATTTGAATGAGAAAAGGGTAGGTTGGATCACTCGTGTCATGGAGTATGACATTGAGATCAAGGTCACCAAGCTGGTAAGAGGAAAAGGGTTGTGTGAGCAGCTGATTTTGGGGAAGAAAAAAGAAGTATGCAATGAAGAAGAGGTTGTTTTGACAGTTCAAGACAGCCATGAGCCAAGTGGCACTCAAGAAGAAAATAATGTTGTCCCCACTCCTTGCTGGACCCAAGGTATAATACACTTCCTAAGCACAGGCCTATGCCCTCCGGAGATGAACAAGACCCAAAGAAGACACTTCAGATTGCAGGTTGTCCCATATGCCATTGTTGATGGAGTGCTACTGAGATGCATTAACACAAATCAGATTCATAGGGTGTTGGAAGAGTTCCATGGTGGACCAGCTGGTGGTCGTTTTGCACCGAGAGTGACAGCTCTAAAAATTATGAAGGCCAGTTATTATTGGCCCAAGATTTTTAGTGATTACTTTGCATGGATCAAGAGGTGTAAGAATTGTGCATTCTTCACATGAAAAGGGAGACTTTCTGCCCTTCCATTGCATCCAATCTCGGTTGACCAGCCATTCGTGCAATGGGGTTTGGACTTCATTGGAGTCATTAATCTCAATTCAAGCCAAGGGCACAAATGGATTTTGACACCACGAGACCACTTCACCAAGTGGTCAAGCGAAAGCACTATAGTCTAGCATCTTAGACTTCTATGACGGCATAGTAACCAGATTTGGCATACCTGCTACAATAATCTCAGATAATGCATTGGCATTCATTGGATCCAAGGTGACTGAGTGGGCTGTCAAGAATGGGATCTACCTAAGTACTTCATCAAACTATTACCCTCAAGGTAATGGCCAGGCTGAGTCTACAAACAAGAACTTGTTGAGGATCATTAGGAGAACTCTTGATGAGAATCAGAGGTCTTGGCATACCAAACTGAAATCAGCCTTATGGGCTGATAGGATAACTCCCAAGAGATCCACGGGTAACTCTCCATTCAGGATTGTCTATGGAAGAGAAGCAATTTTTCCCATGTCACTTGAGTTACCAACATTGGAACTCATGAAACAGTTGGAGCTGTTGGAGTTTGAGGCCATGGAGGTGAGATATGCAGAGTTAATGGAGCTTCAAGAGATCAGGCATCCCAAGCAATGGAGAAGGATCAAGCTTTGATCAAGAAGACCTTTGATAGGAAGGCCAAGAGTAGATCTTTCCAGGTTGGAGATCTAGTGTTAAAATGGGATGCAGATAGAGAAAAACTGGGAAGGCATTCAAAATTTTATGCCATTTGGAGTGGCCCATACATGGTCACGAAGTGCAAGAACAACAATTCTTTCCAATTGGCTTCATTGAATGGTGAAGAACTGTAGATTCCAGTCAATGGAATCTATCTCAAGCATTGTGTCTAAAGGGAAATTCTCCACCTTGTAAATATTAGCTTAGGTTTCCATTCCTTCAAGTGCTTGTGCACATTTTTTTGTTGTAGGTTAGTTTTGCTTTCCCTAAGTGCTTTGGCACAGCTTGTTGTCCCTGGAGATGTTTTGCAGTCCTTGCTTCCATCAGGTGATATTCCATCTTCCTCCTTGCAACATTCTAAGTCAGTTGGGGTTCCAAATAGAAAATTTGATGACTCCATGCCCAATGGACTGCTTCAGGCAACTGGTATTTTCATCTAGCAGGCAGATGACCCCTCTGAGTTGCCAAAATTGTTATCCAAAATGTGCCCCTACTCATTTTGGATGGCTAACTCCTTGTGTTCTTGCCTCTCTTGTGCCTCAGTCTCCATTTTTTGATTTTAGGACTCAAATCTTTCTGGAAGTAGCACCATTAGATAGAGATCTCTCAGCTTTCCAGAAAGGTAAAGTTTTCCTCCTAACTCCTCATATTTTTCAAGTTATGGCTCGGCGGAGTTTTTGTGGGAAATTTTCCCTTTGGAAGCCCGCAGCCAATAGGAAGCTACCACGTGTCCCAGGAGGTGGCGGAGAGAAGCAAAACACTTAGAAATTTTTTCAAGTTTTGGTCAAAAATGCAAAAGGAAATTTTTTTCCCGTGGCCCTTGAGCTAATCGAGCATGACACGTGTTAGAAGGGGAGTTCGAGCTCGAGAAAGATTTTCAAGATTTGGCTAAGTTTCGCCAAAAAATTCAAAGGCAAAGGATGAGCCCATGCCTTTGTCACCAATCATATGTCGACACGTGTCCCATCAATTTGGCGGGGCACGGGGAAAAAATGAAATTTTTCCAAAGTTAAAAATGCAAAATTTTCAAAGGGAAAAATGCGCCCCTCTGGCCCGAAGCAATGAAAGAGTGCCACGTGTCCAAGTGGCAAAAATGTTAAGGAAGGACCCGGAGAGAAAATTTAGAGGATGAGCCCATGGCCAATCATACACTACCATGTGTCATTCTAGTGGTGGAGCGTGGGGATTTTTTGGAAAATTTTCCAAATGCAAAAAAGAGGTAAAATTCAAAATTTTTTCCCGTCGATCCGTTTTGGGCCTGTTTTTGCCCTAAATCTTCAAATGGCCATAAATTTCGATCCAAAGCTCATATTTTTGCGTTCTTTATATCAATGGAAAGATGGTAAAATTATCTACATGATTCCATGGTCAATTTTAAATTTTGGTTCAGTTTGGAGGGAGAAAATCAAAAACGCTTCGTTATGCGCCCATGGATAGAACTGACATTTCAACAACCAATTTTAATGCGAAATGGGTTGCATTCTTCTCCAGCATGGTCAAAAATGTCGGGGGATGGGTCTGTCAGGTCACCCATGCTGTTTTTAATGCATTTTGTTCAATGAGGAATGGCTCCCACATTTTTTCACGTTTTCTCTCTCTAGGCTCGACCCATGACCTTTGTAAAAGCGATTTGGCTCATTTTTCAAAGAATGAACACCTTTTTCACAAAGAAGCTTTGTTTTCACCTTCAACAAGTGATTTTGAAGTATCAGACCTTCCAGGGATTGTAACAGGTTTTTTTCCTCTTTGGTGTTGGAATACAAGGATTTTGATGTTGAAAATCACAATGCAGGCTCTGTGAATGCTTTTAGTCCTTTGTATGTGTTGTTTTCTTCATTTCAAACTCTTGATTACAACTTATCAACCTGTGCATGATGTTTTATGTTGCAATTTCGGATTTGTGTCAATTTTCATGAACAAGAAGTGCTCACCACTCCTTTGGTGTATCACCCTTATCAGTTTAGTTTCAATTTTTGCATTTCTTATCCTGTCTTTCTTGCAAATTAGGATAAAATTAGGATTTGAACCTCTATAGTTGTGAACATAATAGATCTAATTAGAGGAGTTTGAGGATCCAGCCTCTAACTGGAGATTCCTCTCTCATTTTTACAAGTCCCACACTTGGAGAGAGGTTTCAATGTTATACAATCACTTTGGATGCCTAAAACATCAATTTAGAAACCCGATTTACATCCGGGTGCTGCTGATTTGCCACAACAGGACCATGATGCAAGTAGGTGCACCTGTTACAACACATGATTCATAAAAAATTGTCTTGTTATTAGAAGATATGTACCTCAACCACACAAGACACCAAGGATTGTAGATTTATTGTCCAGATTCATGAGGCAATTGATCTTGGTGTGTGCTAGACTAGCATTGCTAGCTGTTCCAAAGGAGATGAACGTCAGTATGAAGAGTGCGGAGATGGAGATGTGTGTGGAAGAGGGTTTTGTTGAGGATTTTGTGGTCATGGTAACCACGGGGGAAGAAGTGAGTTCTGTGTGGAACATGCTTTAATTGTGGAGCCACAGACCATTATAAGCGCGAATGTCTAGATCTTCTACAATGCTCATGGTGTGGAAAAAAACATAAGTACGAAGAGTGCCCAGAGTTATATGAACATATGAGTCAGCAGTACCGGAAGGATAAGGGCGCTACCATGGTGAGTATTAAGAAGGCTAACATGCAATGGCTCCCATGAGTAATACGTGAATCAGAACTAGAGCCTGTTATGGTAACAACAAGGGTGGAGTCCGCACGTATAAGGGAAGCACCTAGGTAGAGACCTCTAGTTTCGAGGGAAGAAGTAGTACATGGGAAGTATCCAAATCTAGCTCACCAGAAAGAAGTCTACCAAGAAACCATGGACGTAATTTGAAGCTTACAAGGGGAGATCCAATGCTTAAAAGAGAAAACTAGAAAAGATGAGCAAAGAAGACCAATAGAAGCACCAAAGGATGACTTGGATGAGGTTAAGGAGGTGTGTAAACTACTGAGGTAGGAGAATATTATTCCCTTGCTAGGGGCATGGTTGAGAGAAAAAGTGTCGTACATGCACCAGGAAAGAGCACGAAAGGAAGATCTTGCATGCAAACCTCCCACCTCATAGCCTTGATTATGATAAAGAGATCACCTTGAATGCAGTAGTGGATGGATGGTTGCTTAGCAACATCCTCATTGACACAAGTGCAGAGGTTAATGTTCTCACTCTGGATGTCTGGCATCAAATGGGAAGACCTGCATTATAGCCATCTTCAATGCAAATAAGACAAAGGCAATTCCCATATGTGTCTTAAAGGATGCAACCATTACCATTCAGGGGACTAGGTTCATTGGGGATTTTGAAGTCTTGGCACTTGCCGAGGTAGATAATTTCAGCTTTACTTGGGTGCCTGTGGTGTTATAATAATAATGCAGATCTCTAGTTTAACAAGGGGTACATAAGCTTTGAAAACAAGGAAGAGAGGGTGATTATACTACTTACTGATGGAAATTCCACACCCTATATTGAACCCCTTGGAGAGGAAGCCTTTGACAGAATATATGTGTGCTCCATAAGAGATCCAGAGACCAACCTCCCTACAGAAGGAGTCATCCAGTTTGATGATGCTCAATCTATTAGTGATACTACCAGTTTAGCATGTGATAATTAGGTGCATGGGACTTATGAAATGATTGGGTTACATCTGAAAGGATCAGTGACCAAGGTGATAATGGCGCGTATAGTTCGGCACCTGGGAGGGAAGGAAATAACCAAGTATTTTTGGGATGCATACCCTGAGGTCTTTTTAAGAGAAATGGAGGCTCAATGGAGGGAGGACGAGTGGAGAGGTATGCTAGGTTATGTTTAGATAGACAAAGAGCGAGTGGTGGTGGGGCGCGTATAGTGAAAGCTTGTTGGAATGGCACAAAGTTAGAATTGCGCTCACTGTCTCGATTCTTGATATACCCACCGATATCAAGGATTACAATGGCAATGGACCCACCTCTTCCCACATCCGGGCATGTGAGAGGGTGCGGGGAGAAGGCATGGAAGCATTACCACCCTCCCTTTGGATGCACAAGTTGTATTTGACACTACAAGGTTACGCACGCTTGGTACATCCATTCTCAAACTCGCGCCAAATGGGAAATTGGCGAGAATTAGTAGTTGATCTAGTTCACACCTTCGAGTACCGAAGTACCATGTAATCAGTTGATGAGGTGTTATAGACTATCAAGTGCCTCACTGGGGATTGTACCATGGAAGAATATAGATCATTAAACTTACTTGGTGGATCTAGCTTGGAAGCGCTGTTCAAAAAAGGAGGAACTAGAAGACCTACAATTTGAGTGTGTGTGTACTGAAAAGGATAAAGGAAAGATGGTATACATTATTGATGGAGAGGAGATGGAGAACTTGAATTTTGACCTTCGGTTGGGACACATGAAGTAGTTAACAGTGCGAGATACATGTGCGCGTGAGTATCATAAACCACTCAAAACAAAGAAATTTTACATCGGCTCGAGAGAAGGAGCCCAAAGAAGCTATCATTGGGGACTACCTGGTCGACAAGGAGGTATCAAAGATCATCGATCTCTTGCATGAATTTGAGGATTTATTCCTGCACAGATACCATGAGTTAAAATTCATCCACCATTCATTGGGGGAAATGAGGATAAAGTTGAAAGATGGTGCGCACCGGTCAGGAAGAGGCCTTACAAGATGAATCCCAACATGCGCGTAAGGGTTAAAGAAGAGCTAGAAAAATGATAGCATCCGGTATCATTGAGGCTATGGAGGAATCATAATGGATAAGTCCAATGGTGATCAATATAAAGAAGGATGGGTGGATTAGGATATGTGTGGATTATAGGGAATTGAATGTTGTTTGTATCATAGATCCTTTTCCCACCCCCTTCATTGAAGATATTTTGGAAGGAGTTGTTGGGCGTGAGGTCTATTCCTTTACAGATGGATTCTCGGGATATCACCAAGTAAGGATTTCCAAGGAAGACCAAGATAAGACAACTTTCACCACCAAGTGGGGAAGCTTTACATACACGGTCATGCCTTTTGGATTGAGAAGTGCGCCCATTGTATTTTCACACGTAGTGGTACAAGCATTTCAGGACTTCATCCATAAGTTCCTTCAAGTATATTTGGATGATTGGATAGTGTATGGGTTGGTCAAGGACCATTGTGATAACTTGAGATTGATGTTTGAAAGATGTCGGCAGTTGAGGATTTCCCTCAACATCAAGAAATATGTCTTTGCAACTCCTTTTGGAACGTTATTGGGGCACATCATATGCAAAGAGGGCTTTGGTGGATCCGTGAAAGTTGTAGTTATTGTGGGATTAGGGGAGCCCACTAGCCAAAGTGCCATGCGTGGATTTCTTGGACACACTGGGTACTACAAAAAGTTTATCAAGGGATATGCCAAGATCACCGTGCCTTTGGAAATATTTCTCAGACATAATAGTTCCTTTCAGTGGGGAGAGGGCAACGAGGGAATTTGACACTCTAAAATAAAAGCTTATCACCTCACCTATTCTACGATTACAATCTTGGGATAAAACTTTCCATGTCCATGTGGATGCCTCTAGTACAACAATGGGAGCCATTCTTGCTCAGCCAAGAGAGGGGATTATTGATCATCCCTTGTGTTTTACAAGTAGAAAGTTGACACTAGTAGAACAAAATTATACAACGACCGAGCGCAAGCCATTTGTTAATGATCTACGCACTCCAAAAATTTAGACAATATCTGCTAGTGACTCCCTTCACATTCTACACTGACCATATGGCCTTGAAGTATCTAGTAAACAAAGCAGTATTGCAAGGGCGCATATGTCATTGGGTACTTTTATTTCAAGAATTTTAATTCAAAGTGGTGGTAAAACCGAGAAATAACAATTATGGGATGGATCATTTATCAAGGATTGATTCGAGAGAGGACACACAAAGTATCGAGGAAACCATGCTAGACGCGTAACTATTCAGGTTGCGGTGCACACCCTAAAAGTTAGAAGACATTGTTGTTTTTCTCAAGGAAGGTGTGGCACCCAAAGGGATGAATGCATTGGAAAGAAAATGTTAGCCATATGCGCCACACCCTTCATGTTGATCAATGGGGATTTGTATAAAATTAGCCACAATGAGGTTTTGTGCCGGTGTGTATTAGAACATGAACGCGTGGCCATATTAGAAGAAGCCCATGGTGGGATTGCTGGAGGACACTATGCAGGGAACACAACTGCGTGCAAGATCCTAGTTGTTGGACTATGGTGGGAGACGATTCACCAGGATTGCATTGAGTTTTGCAAGGCTGTGACCACTACCAGTGCCTTGGAAAACCTGGAAGAAGGGATGAGATGCCCTTGCGCCCCATCGCTAGTGTGAAACCTTTTGAGAAATGGGCAATAGATTTTGTTGGACCAATCTCACCAGCTACGCGAAGGACTAACTCACGGTATATCATTACCTATACTGATTATCTGACAAGGTGGGTAGAGGCCATGCCCACTAAGGATTGCACCACAGCCACATCTGTTAGATTTTTGTGGGAAAACATTATCAGCAGTGTATGGGTGCTTATTAGGTTTAACAAGTGATAGGGGCACTCACTTCTTAAATGAAATTGTCAGGATTCTATTAGAAAAATTCATGATAGCCCATCACAAGACTACCCCTTCTCACCCTCAGGAAAATGGGACTGTAGAGGCATTTAACAAAATCCTTAGTCACACATTGACTAAGATATGTGATGTGGGTATGTAGGATTGGGATGAAAATGTGTCAGCAATTCTTTGGGCATACAGAACAACGTATAATAGATTGAACAAGGCCACACCATTTCAACTAGTGTTTGGCGCAGAAGTAATTTTTCTGGTGAAATTCATGCTACCATCTCTGTATATAGCACACACAGTGGGTTGGATGATGAACAAGCGCTGGAAGAAAGAATAGATGAATTGATAAATTTGTATGAAAGGCGCTCACTAGCAAGATGGAGCCAAACAACTGAAAAGGAAAAGCAAAAGGCATGGCATGACCACCATATTAAGAACAAATAGTTTGAGGTTGGCGATGGTATTGCTATATGATTCAAAATTTCTATGCCATCCTAGAAAGTTGAAGGTGCATTGGTTGGGTCCTTATGTAATTTCATACATCCTTGATTCGGGCACGTGCCAGTTATAAGTTTGGATGGAACAAAATTACCTGGACACTTCAATGGGAGTAGGTTGAAGCCCTACTATAAATAATGCTTCTTGGTGTTTGTAAATAAGGTAGTTTTTCCAGTTAGCTTAGAATTTCCTTTTATGCTTTTCTGTCTCATATTTCCCTTTCGCGTTGTTATTTTGTTTTGCGCCTTGGGTGCTGGTAACCTTATTAATTTTTAACTTATGGATGCATAGAGGACTGTGCATCATTTTAGTGTGGGGTGAGGTGATAAAGATAGGCATGGAGTTATTCTGTAGAAGGATTGGGTTGGTAGACCGTTTGAATTGGCCCTATTAAAAAGATGCATTAGGAGAAAATAAGGTAGATAGGTGGCAAGATAAGGTTACATTGGAAATCCACATACAAAGGAGAAAAAACACAAAAAGACGAGGTAGGCGAAAGTAAGAATCATGAGGATGGAAGAAGTGCGTTTGGCATTGGTAACATGCACATAAGAGTCTTCTATCAAGAAGGATTGTTTACATGCCAGAAGGGTGGAAACATTTTCACACAAGGATTGGGCATGGGTGAAAAAACTTTTCACGCAAGGATTGGGTGCGGGTGGAAAAGTTTTCGTGCAAGGATTAGGTGCATAAGGAGAAGCATTGAAGTTGGGTTTTGTTTGAAAACACTACATTAAACATTGTCATACGGTGATAGGTAGCCTAGCCTTAAATGCGTCAAAAGAAAAACCTATAAATACAAGAATGGGTAGTTAATTATTTTACTTTGAGAAAACAAGAAGAGCGATTTTCTTCACGAGCTAGGGTTTCGAGAATTGACTCGTGCGAAGGAAAATCCCAAAAACTTATGTGCAATCAACTGCATTAGATCTACAAACTAGAGCAGAAGTGATTCATGGGTGTGAGGAACATTGTGAAGAAGCACCGTGATCGAAGGAGGAAAATCAGAGATTAGGGTTTGTGTTCTAGGGCACGGGGCACGCAAGGAAAACTTTCAAACAAACTCACAAGTTAACCTGGAATGAAAGTAAAGGGTACAATGATGGCCACAAAACCAGTAGGTAAACCTACAGAACAATCCAAGAAGGGAAAGGGTAAAGGAAAAGGGAAGAAGAAACAAGAGGAAATACCCTTGGATATGAACGAAGAATGGTATTCGGAGATGCAATACCCGGATGGGGTTTTTTAGGGCAAGAGTGGGAGTCCCACATAAGACAGATGACCATGATCGACTACAATCACCGGTCAAGCATAATCGTGAAGGAAATGGTGTTGGAGCTGGTGCACCCCACAAATAAGCGAACACCTGACGGGTTGCCAATCTACAACGATGTGGTCAAGGTGAAAATGGAGAAGGTAGGGCTTCTCTAACTTTACGAGTTGCCATATTTCGGGAAGCCCGAGCACTTGTACCAATGGTTGATGACGCGCGTACACGAAGACTTCTTCTACTTCATAGGGCACAAAATGTGCATAACTCCCCAGTTAATTTCACACTTCATAGGCCTAAACTATGCAAGGGACGTGCTCATAGATGACCTCTAGGATGAGGAGGCAATCAGAGAAACCATAGCATCCCAGGAATTGAAGAAGGGATCAAGGTACTATGACGTCTCGGATATCAATGATCCGGTGATGAAGATGGCCGCACACCTTGTCTCCAAGCTGAATGGACAAGAAACATGGACCCATGTGAGCAAGCCCTAGCCTGATTGTGCTGCATGGGAAGGTCATAGAAGGCACCGTATATAACATATCCCAATACATAGTAGATGAAATCATAAGTAGCACAGAGAACAAAGGAAAAATCATATTTGGAAACATTCTGTTAACCATTGTGTTCTTAGAAATCAAGGTGTCGGATGCATCTGACAATTTCATGTGGGAGTACCTTGCTAAAGATCCCTCGCCTACGGAGAGATTTCAAAAATACACATGTGAATCAATGATAGGGGTACACAAGGTGTGCTTAGAAAAATGGTATAAGCACCTTAGGAATGCATTCGGGGCTGAATGGCGGATCCCTGAACAACTCCCCGTGGCAACCGAAGGAGAAGCAGAGTTCGCGGTCTACCAGCACTTCTACATTGGCAGGTTCATTTTGGTGGATGGTAGTTGGAGTCCATGGTGTAACTCCCATTCTCGTTTACTACCCAATTTTTCCAAGTAGGGGTAAACAGATACAAGGAATCAAAGAAATTAAACCTGGAGTTGTCCACCCTTGACAGAGAGCATAGGGAAATGAGAAAGAAGCTGGTCTACCCAGAGAAGCACACGTACGTTGAAAGGTACATGTCATAGGATGTGCATATTGTAAGGCCATTGACCTTACCTATTACTGGGAGCAATGCTGATAGGATCTACTTGTGCATAAGGCCAAAGTTTGAAAAGGGAGCATATGTGGAAAATGAGATATCCATCTCGGATGACCCTATGGGAAGAAAGAAGCCAACACCAAAGCGCAAGGAGAGAGAAGAGATAGAGGAACAAAGGGCAATGGAGAGCGGGATGATAGAAATAACTGTCATCACCAATTTGGCACTATGATAATTCTCCACCAGAACTCCTTGTGCTATGATTATTTACTAATGCACAGCCTTTAGTTTGGTGGATGTAATCTGAAAACACAACAACAAACATAACACAAGAATACCATAGACTATGATACGAAGGAATGATGACAAATCTGAAATATAAGTGTAAATTATAATATCAACATGAAATTGTTACAATCTCACCCATGAGGTACTTCAAGTGTTATTGACTTCACTTGCCTTCCAATAATAACTATGGGAGAAACTTCACAATGGATTCTTTAACACACCTTCTAAATGATGGCTTCCTTTACACACTTACTCATATAATATTTCTCACTACTTCTCTCTATGCTAAATGAGGGGGGTGGCCTCTTTATTTATAGGAATTCAAGCTTATCCACCCTATCTCTAAGATAGGATAGGAAATCTCTTTCGGCCAATCATATTCCATGCCTAAACTCTTTCCTTTACATGTAGGCTTATCTTCTAAGATAAGATAAACCTTATCATCTCACATGGGTTCCACCTTTTTAGACTTTTCCACAAATAAAATACACAAAATATTTATGACATCACTCTTTGTCCTTATTACAAATATAATATTTCTAATTCCTAATCATGTAGACCCTACTTCTCTACTTACCCCAACTTTGACATTTTAACATTACTAGACCACTTATGAAAAATATTTACTTTTACCACAACATTCTTATTGTACTTTGACTCATGATTACCATACTCTACTTTATTAGCGGCACCGCATCGATGCCACCATTATCTTCTATCGGATGCCACTAATAATCATACTTAACAACATCCTATTCCTAATACATACATAATAAAATAGAAATTATCGAGGAAAATTTTAATGTCGATACTACCACGGGGACAAGTACCTACATCTAGAAAAAGAAAATAACGGTGGTCGGGAGAAGACCCCAGAACCTACAAAGCCACCATCCCCTGAGGAGCCCTCAGATGAAGAGAAGACCGCATCCCCGACCCCATAATTTTTAGCAGAAGAAGAAGAAAATGGGATGGAAGAACAAGAGTTTGAAGATACAGATGACCCGAATGCCTATATAGGTGAGAAGGATGATGATGAAGAGGGAGAGTTAGAGGTGGATCAAGAGCCGATTGATGTCCATGATTCGAGGGAAGAAGGAGCAGAAGATACAAATGATGCTTTCATATTTGTAAGGAGGAAGGGCACCCAAGGGGAGGAAGGCATGTGGAGTGAGGAAAGGAGTGAAGGGGAAAGTACTAAGGGGCCAGATATGCCCAAGCTCACTCAGGAGGAGGTGAATGAGAAAGTGACAAGGGAGGTAGAGAAGATAATTAATACCTTGGTCGAAGAGGAGTTGGAGCACACAGCAGAAGCTCGTGCTCGGTGAATTCAAAGAAGAGTAGAGGGAGAAGAGTGTGGGTAGCACAAAAGGCCCAACTCTTTCAGTAACTATTCCCAAGGGCGTGCACATGGGAAGTAAACACGTGGAAGGGGGAAGAACAATGATGGGATATATTAATGACAACAAAGTTTTGCATGTGCATTTCCACAAGTACCATGCCCACCAAGGAGCTCACCACCATGGAGTCCTTTGAGTATGAGGGTGGATACACACACATGAGGAAGATGCTATCATGGCGTTCGACTCCCACCTTGATGAGCCCGAGTTTGAGGTTAACCAAGGAGCGGTACTAGTGTTGTCCGAGGGAAAGGGGGACAACCCCATTGTAAACACACAACAACTATCAGATGAGTAAGTGTGTAATGCACTCAACAAGGTCTCATGGAAATTGAGGCTAGGCTCTTTTCGTAGGAATGATAGGGTTAAAGTCTTGGAGGACCTATTGGAGAAGAGGAAGGAAGAAGTAGTGAAGCTAACAAAGGACCTCAACCTTGAGAAACTAATCAGCTCAACTACAGAGGGAGCTTTAGGAGGAAAAGGCTATGGTACGTGAAGTTTCCAAGAAGGTGGAGCTCATCTCCCAAGCTATTATCATGAATCACCTGACCTTAACCCTCCGTGTAAAAGTATGGATCCTCCCTGGAATTCCTAGAGGAATTGACTCAGATCCTCACCATGGGAAGGCAACCTTTGGCCTTGGAGTCAGCAGAAGAGGTAGCTATGTGCTTGGAGAAGGAGGACAAGCTGAAGGTTGTCACACTCATGGCTGAATACAACAAGGTTCTCGCTAACGTAAAGATAGCCGCAAAATCATGGGGTAACCTACGACTATTGGTGGATCAAGAAAAGGTGTGAAGCATGCCGCTTTGCCAATGATGAGGCCGAGTGAAGGACTTCAGGGGAAAATAATAAGGGCAATAGAGATGAGCGAAAAACATCCTAGCTGAAGTGGAAAATAAGTTTGAAGCTATTGAGAACTCGGTGAGTCTCAATCAAAACCAAAGCTAAAAGAGCTCTACAAGTTCATTACGAGGAAGATGGATGCCTTGGAGAAAAAGGGGAAGGGTTAACCTTCGATGAGGTGAGACCTTGGTTGGCGACATCTGCACTAGAGCATAGGATGAAGTCAGTGCTTGGAATATGCTAGAGTCCGACCTACGGCAAAATTTTCCCTTCTTCTTCTTTAGGAAATTTTCCCTCTATTATTTCTCTCCCCCATTCTTTATTCTTTCCCTCCATTATTTTCCAAAGTAAAGCCTTGCATTTCTATACTACATTCTTTGAAAAGGTTCCCGAGGGCAGAGAATAGGTGAAGTGTGGGGTAATGTTGGGACCCTAATATAGCTTCCAAATCTTAAAAGTGCGTAGGCATGCATGACCGGAGGAAGCGTGCAAGTGAAGGTGCACAAGGTAGAATTCAAAAAGGGTTCTTGGAGAACCAAGGACGTGTGCCCGCGAAGCACAATTTGGGACTTAGCCATTTTCGGCCTTTTGGGTAGGACACATGAAGAACATGTTCCATTTGGATAAGGTTCTAACTTGGCAACAGGGTGTTCTGGAAGGAATATACCTTGCAATAGGAAGATCCAAAAATCTAATCATGTCTTGGAGAGGCATGCACCTAAGGCGACCCACACCTTGACACTTGGGGCCAGATCTGAGGTTTCAGAGGAGTTTGTTAGATCCCATATGCCTATTTATACGCATGCCCTTGGCAAAGAACTGAGACACAAGTGAGGTAGCAGAGCTCTGCAGAATTACCGCAAGAACTATGGGATAGAATGGGTATATGATTCTAGGAAGGATATAATGGGGAATTGGGGAATGAAAATTTGTTTTGTGAGCATACATGTATGGATCTAGATATGGTGTATGATCGTGGTCTACCTCTCTATGATTCTTTGTAGTAAGACTATGAATGAATATGATAAGGTTACATCGTGTTTATATTAAGATCTCCTTCTGTATTATCTCGCATGTTTTTACTCGCTTTTGATCCTGTATAATCATGAACATGACTTGAATGTTGAGTATATTTATGGGTTTACAAGTTCCTAGTTCTATTTAATTCTATTGCGCACTTTGCTTTTGTTATGACTGAAGGGGTGTAGATTTCATTCGAGCTCTATAACTATTTCATGTCTATTAAATCACTAAGTCAAGATAATGAATTATTCCTTCCACCGAACTCACATAAAAGAGAGACTGAATCCCTCTCACGCACCTCGAGTGAGCGCGCCCAACACCCGCCTGGGTGATAGGTCATCGCGCATGAGGTTCCCTTGTTCTTGGTGGGGTGCAAAAATGACTACAAGTGTACTCATTTCACTTTAATAAAGTATCTATATAATTATTATGTGTACTTAATATTCATTCCATGTCACAAATGTCTTTAATTAATCCATTATATGTCACTTCCTTTCACCTTATGAGTTTTCACTCCACATCACCCCACTTCATCACAAAATATCACCTCACACGTTTACAACCCTCAAATCAAATTAATGCATTCCTTTTTGTGTTGTGTGTGAGGCGGACACAAAATTCAAACACGTAAGTACTCAAAAACTTTCCCTACTCAGATTCTTGCATCATTTCTACAAATTGTGAAAATTTTCTTATTAGAAGCTAAAGATAGTGGATGGATGGGATATATCAATAAGATTCAGTGTTTTAACGAACCCATGGTAAAGGAATTTTCTACTAAGGGACAAAGATGCTACTATCAAGGGTTTAACAGTGAAAGTGGATGATGATATTTTAGATATATAGAAAATACATGGAACACAAAGACATCAAACATCGAGTGCACTAGATGAGACACAAAGCTCATGAAGAATCAAGGGACCACATGGAATACAAAGTTAGTGAAATAGTACATGCATGTAGAACATGTTGGCAAGAGCATTCCCTAGAAATGCAATCTTATCCCAATATCATTCCAACCTTAAGGAGGGTAAATGCATACATTTAAGTTTCTAAAGGATGTGGAAAAACTTAGTTTCCCACTGGTTATTATCCACCAATATTCCACTATCATATACCACACTAATTTGGTAAAAAGGAACTAGATGAGGAAATACATGATAGAGTCATGGAAATATACACAAGGAATGGAGGATACTTTTTCATCAAGCCTAAAGGAACATCCATCCCAGTTGATTTCAGATGTTTATGCAACATCATACAAATGGAGTAGAATAAACTGAGGAGGAGAAAAAGGAAAATGAAGGAGGACATTCAAGATGTTAAGTCTTGGGGTGTGATGAGTCATTGTATTTCCTTATTAAACACCTCATCTACTAAATTATATTTATCCATTTGTACCCCTAAAATTGTATTTTCCAAAGTGATAATGTTAAACATTTCCATTATAACTTGAACTCGTGGCATATATATTAGTAAATATAAATATTACTAAAGAATACTTTATTCTATTGGTTATGAGTATGAATTTATTATTTTGAATGAAATATGATGTTAAATAGTTCAATATATAAAGGCCAAAATCATTTGCAAATAAGTTGTTATATGCGCAAAGAAAGGATCCACACGTAGTAATTGATAAGTAGCCAAATGAACTCATTCATAACAAAGAGGTCATCCAAAACAACTGAAATGCATCCAAAGTGAATTTTCTACATCAAAGAATCCATAACCAATAGAGGTCACACACATACATGAATCCATGATTCTGAGGAGCTTGCACAATGTGGAAACTACACCTAAGCTCACACGTGTTGATAGAAGAAGTAGTTATGTGAACAAGAAGAAGACTCAATGCCATCACCTGATTATGTGTTGCAACTCAAATAAATAACTAATTGATTTAACTCATAATTTAATAATTGGTTGATCAAATGATCGGTTAGTTAAGTTATGTGATTGTATGAGAACATCTACTAAATAGTTCTATTACATGCATGTAATTTTCTAGATTTTTGGTTAATATATTTTATTTAATCCAAATTATAACTCCTATTAGGACTCTTTCTCTTCATGGATCTGCTATAATTAAAGATATAAATAAGAAATATTAATGTTGTAGAAGGATATACACATATGCATAGATAGATAAATCCTTAGATAGAGGATTTGCTATATTTTTCACTTGTAATCTTCATGCTAATGAAATAAGAATATGAGTTCTGTTAATTTACTATAGACACATGCCTTAGGAGGGATTAACACCCAAGGCAGGGCCCACTTGTGGTTTTCTAACCCTCTCTTTATGTTTTTAGTTTAATTCCTTGCATGATTAGATTAACAACAATCCATTTCTTTATCTATGCTCTATTTTTACATGCTTTGTGATTATCCATAGTATTTACTTTCAGTCATAGTCTAGTTTATTTCCAACAATGTTATTTCCTATTTGTAGTGACAAAAATTTACCTTTACACCTCCCAAACATCTCGTAGTTTATATAACACCTGGAAATATTGAAAGTTTACATCCCTAGTTTTGATAGTTAAATGATTGTAGATTAAAGAAAACATTATATTAATTGTTGCAAGTTAATTTTCACCACCACCAATCACCTATGCCATGTCATCACCTATAAAACTTTAGTGTGTAGCACACAACCTATCATAATGTGTCAATAGGGCACCTAATCCATGCAACGAACCATTACTCAAACGTGGAAAAAATGAAAAACAAAATGAATAGTTGGTCGATCCTTCATCCAAAAAGAGTGTGCAACATGTCATCATGTGTCTAGTCTACACTGTAACCTTTAGATCATCATAAATTTTTCTACTTAAATCGGATTTGTGTGTCTTGGTCTTTTTGGAAAGTTGTTGATGTGGGCTACATTGTTGACCATTCAAAATAAAATCTTGGGATAATTTGGTAGATGAGAAGAAGGGAAATGTGTTTCAACCATTAAGGCACATGTCTAGTCGACCCAATCACCCATATTTGATGTAACTTTCCCTCTTTCCTTCTTCTACAAGAAAAATAAACATGGGGGCCCATCGATAGCTTTACATGCGGATTTGTAGGCATTCAATGCATATTATTAGTGGTTGAGATTTTGAATAAATTTTTTCCTATTATTTCTCTTCTTCTTATCTCCTTATTATATAAATGTAAGAGAAAATATCATTAAAGAGATTGGACCCTTTAGTTTTCTAAGATATTTTCTCCTTAGAATTTTAAGTCATGCAGCCTCTAGATTTGGTTTCTACACATGGATATTGGCCTCATCCACCATTGTAATTGATTGCACATTTTTGGAAATAATATAAGATTTGTTTTATGGATAATATCTTACTTGGCTCATTTTTATTACATCTCCTTGCCTCTTTATTGCATTGTTTTTGTTCTCTCTCACGTCTCTTATAGGTCCCTTTCTGATTGTACCCCATGAAGATGAATGTGGGATTATTTTTCAGACTTTGATATGCATGTCTATTCTTTGTGTGTGAATTTTCCATATTTTTCTCTTAAAGCTAATTGTGTTCATCCCCCTTATTTTTGGTCTTATTGTCTCCTTTAGCTTAGTATTTCTTTTCCATGCATCTCCTTCTAACCTTGGTCCCTTAGATTCTTAGAGTAGTGATAGGTAGTTACATTTCCCTTCTTAGGAATAGTTTTACCAATAGAGATAGGTAGAGGAACCGACCTTCTCTAGAGTTATGTCTTCAACACGCAAGGTCCCAAAAATTGGATACAAGTGCCATGTTGCCTCAAAATCCCATTTCATCTTGATTTGGGATGGGTGTTGATGGGTGTAATCATTCCCTTCATTTAATCAACTTCTTGTTGATGTTATATCAAACCAGGTGTGTCTAAAGCTATATGTAACAAGAGTAATTTTAACCGATCTAGTAGTTGATTGTATTTTTCATTTTATTTTCTGGGGGATTTCTTTAATGTCTTAAGGAATTTTTGGTAAAACCTTATTTAAATAAAACTATGACAACTACACTTAAATCTTTTTTGAAAGGAAACACACATGCAGTAATGAAAACACACTTGTTGGAAAATAAACACACTTGCTTTTGAAATAAACACACTCAATTTAGAATACTTAAAACAATTTCAAATAATATAAGAATCTATCTAAACACCATAGAACAAGTATACAATGAGTTTAACCGAAAGGATTAAAACAATACGTAATCGACATTGTGAGATCTAAACTATTTTTCGAAGAAATATAAATACCAAATAAATGAATATCCCGGTCCTCGGGGAGGGGACCCTTGCTCCTCCTCGAATTAGGATTTAACAACTCAAAATATCTCAAATAGGAATGGCTATTTTATTGATAAAACATTTAGAATTACAAACGTATTGGATCTGAGTACTTAGTCTATTTCTCTTCTTTGTTCTATTTCTATCTCATTCTATATCTTCTATTTCTATTTCTATATATATATATATATATATATATATTCTATCTACTACAGGTTTTATTTTATATACATTTTACAATCACAACTGTCTCAATGATTCTGATGAAATCGAATCATGCCCAAAATAGATGTTGAGCTAGATTGTGGTTGATCAGATAGTTGTAGGATAACTCTCCCTGGATCTGCATTCAGAAATATTCTCATCCTTTCTTGATTGAAAGGGTCATAGATGCAAAATCTCTAGATGTGGTTTAAAATAGATAACTCCCTATCGTTTCCAGAACTTCGGAGAAGTTATAGAACCATAGGAATTTGTTAAGGCTCCAAACCGTGAGAGTTCCAGAGCTATCCCTAAGAGTTCTAGAACTAAGTCTAAAAATTCTAGAACTAAATCCCGAGGTTCCTAGGATTAAGTCTAAAAATTCTAGAACTAAATGATGACTATGTGATGGAGTTCTAGAACTAGCTTGGAAGTTCTAGAACTAAGCTGTGTAGGAACATATGTTGCTGAAAACAAACTGAACGCTTCCTGCTTCATTTCCTCAACTGATTTAGACCTGCTTTATTACAAAACTGAATTCAAACACACATTTGTCAGGAATTCTAGAGCTTTTAACATTAGAATCACAATCAATCAAAAGAAATACAATTACATCCTAACTCATATCAGATCAACTAAAATTCACACAATGCAATCAAAATTAATCAAAAGGAGAGTAAGATGAGATCATATATTATACATTAATCAAACATATTCTGGCCTCATCATTTCCCCAAACTTACTTGTTTGTAAATCCCTGTACAAACTTCATTCTTCAAAATTTGGGTTATATGTTTTGCACTCCATTTGATTGCTCAGATTAAATGGCTGAAACAGATTATCCAATGCTTAAACTTGGATGTATTGTACCACGCTCCTTCTATTTTCCTCTCCCACCTTTGTTCAAATTTAGTAGGATCTTGAGGTTCTCTGTTTTCCAAGGAGACATGGGGGTGAGAAGTAGAAGGGGCCTTGTTTGCATTCCCATACATATTTTCCCATAGGTTTCATTGACTTGGGAATTATTGTGCATAATGCTTTTTCCCTTTCTAAACTCCAGATCAGATTTTTTGGGGAAATTACTTCCCTTTTTCTCAAGGAAACAGTAAGGAGTTCCCACCTCTTTGAGCATCCTTATTAAATATCTTCAAAATTTTCCTCCTCATAGGAGGTGAAGGCATCATTACTCTTTTGCAAAATGGCAAGATAGTGTGCCTTGAATCTCTCATCAAAGGCATGAGTTCTAAAATGTGTGAGGAAGGAAGAGGGTTTACCATAATGAGCTCTCATGCAGAAACCTATTGAGCTGGCTTTAAATAAAAATTCAGATTCCCTTTCCTTCCATGCAATTTGGTTTTACAAAATGGAGACAAATGCATTGAGTGGCTCTCCCCTACATACAAGTTAATCATAAATCCCTGTGTTTTTCTCTAGCATAAAATTGCTAAGATAAAATTCACACAAAAGATTTTTCTCGCTCAAGGATGGAGAGAGAGTAAACTACCATGAATTCATATTCATCTTTTAATTCATGTGTAAGTCCACATGCAATTATTGACATTTGCCGGTGGATGAACTACTCTTCCAAAAGAAAACTATATGCAGGAGAAGGCCTCCTACGGGAAAAAATTTTTCACTCATGATACGAGACCATATGAATTTTGGCAACACATTTATATTTATTTCCTTCCTAGTTAAAAAACTTTTCTTCCCATTCCTTTCTTGCCTTCATCTCTTCCTCCATCTTGTTCTTTAATTCTTCATTTGATGTTTTGGCTTCTCTCGAGCTCCCTAAAAGTATCATTCAATAGATGTTGGAGTGGTAAATAGGTCAACTCAGTTTGTGCAGAGGTTGTGGACACAACACTCTATTTTCTAGAAGCCTTAAATTCTTCCTCTTTTCTAAGATTTGTTTCTTGGTTGTTGATAATTCCTCGATCCTGCCAAGCTACAAGTCGGGTTGTAAGCTCTCTAATGAGCATTTCCTTTGTTCCAATTTGAGCTAGAGGAAATCCAATTCCTCATCTTTCCTCCGATAATGAGCTCTACTCTAGACAAGAACATAGCTTGTTTGACTTGCTTTATTTCTTCTTCCTCTGAAATTACTTGAGGAGTTGGGTATTCTTCCTCTATCAAAGGAAATTTTCCTTTTCTTATCCCGGATTCCAACTCTTATTCTTCATGTGGCACTGCTTTGATGGTTCACCCAATTCGAAAATCTTGCTCTTCAAAACTCTCTTCTCCTCTGTCCATTTAAGCTTGACTTGGCTCAGGAGGAGTCATGGCCATGCTACCCAAAATGTTAGCATCTTCTTCTTCCATCCTTTCCTACTCATTCCTTATGGAGTTTCCCTAGACCTCTTATGAAATTTTCTTATCTCTGGGAAGTTCAACATGCCCACAAAGATGAATTTCCTTCTATAGCTTCTTCTTACTATTCTTTCTTGCTCTTGTGTGGGTGAGCTATCACTGTCAGAGATAGATATTGGCTCCCCTGAAGCTGCTACAGAATAAATTTCCTTCACAGGTACAGAAGGCTCTATTGTTTTTATCTTTCTCACCGACCTTATTTTTTGGTATATTTTCTCTTTCCATTTCCCTTTGTCCTTCTACAGGGCATCAATTTCTAGATTAGATGAAGGAGAGAATGGGGTTGGAATTTTCTTCCGATAATATTAGGTTTTTTTCTTGAATTTGCCAAGAAATTTGTCCCAAATTTATTCTCCATTCTTCTTTGACAGAAATGGTGCGGGCATATTAAATGAATTATACCATGATGCCTAATTGTCCCAACACCCCAAGAATACCTCTGAGCCATGTTCTGGATAGAATAAAAAGAAACCCTGGAAGGTTTATTATGTACTCGGAGTTTGGTGGCTCCATACTTAAAATATATGAGCATTTTTAAGAATTCTTTTCCCAGACCCAAATTGACCATCATAGGTTAAATATTTTATTATCCAAAATGCTACCCTACCAAAGGGTTTGGGAAAATTGGCCCTTATGACCCCTTTTATGATTTTATTTGTATTATAGATGTACTATGGTTCAGTTTCTTCTTCTTACAATAAAAATCAACCAGTTCTTTCAAAGTCCCCTTGGCAGGTTGTGGGACATGCACAATGGGCACTCTAGACACATTACTTACAGTATTCACAGAAAAAGGAATAAAGACATTTCTCACCTTTGTTCTAGATTGTTCTAGGTTTATGATGAATTCTCTTACCAATTCATCATTATGCCTTGAAAATTTCTTTAGGAATTCAAGTCATCCTACATGCTCAAAGATGGATACCACTTCTTCATTTGCGAGCAGTTGGGAATCATCCTCTGGTTTAGATTTATTTTGAATCCACATATCATCTTGAGTTTTGTCTCTTTTGATTTTGTGAAAATTGGTTGTAGGCTCTTTTTATTAGCTATGGAATTAACAAATTGGTCTGTTGAACCTCTATTTTTAGCTGCGGAACCTTATTTATTAGTTGTGGAACTTCGAATTCTCTTTTTTCACGCAGAATACAAACTCAATTCGCTGCTCCTTCCTCAAAATATCTCTACAACTTATTTCTCTTTATTTTTCAATAATAATTACTAATGATAACCATGTTGCCACTTATTCCATCCAAATCAATTTCATTATTACACACTTGTAATCATAATGTATAAATAAATGACTCATCATACCTACTTTTAAATTAAGTCACATCACACATGCAAAAATTTAATCAACCCTAAATGAGTTAAAAGACATAATTACCATTCTTTATGATGTAATCCTTTTGCTATGATGACTTGTCATTCCTAGAAGTGGAACAAAACATGATTAGATAAGAGAGATGGAATTCAAAATAATTCCTTTATTTGAACTAGCCAAAAAGAGGTCAACCGCCATTTGGTGGTTTTCAATTGAATTTTTACAAAAAAAAAAAAAAAAATTTGGGGAAGAAAACACCATCTTTTGGTTTTTATATTCTTCCCTTTATTACGGATCTATAATATGGTTATTTGATCATTTGGAAGAATTGGGTTCTTCCATAGGATCAAATTCTTTCTCTGCTTGATCTTTCTCAAGAATTCATCCTTAGTGGGAGGCTTCCTATAGAGTTTCAGCCTATGTTCATTGACCAATAGTGTTCGCACACGCCATCAATGGGAAGTAATCGAATAGAACCATTTTCAAGTATCTGTTCAATTTGATAGGGTTCCAACCATCCGGTTCTTAATTTTCCCTTGAACTCTTGGTACTTAGAATCGAATAAAGAATGCCCAGTCTCCTACTTTGAATTTCATTTTCTTTATATGTGTTTCATGCCATTGCTTCTTTTTCTATTGAATCATCTTTGTCACTGCTGAAGTGCTTCCAACCTTAATTCATCCAACTCATTGAGTTGAAGGATTCTTTCTTTTTGAGCTGCATTCAACTCAATTCCCACCTTCACTACTCTCCTCAATGTCTCGAAGTTCAAACTCTATAGCAACAAGGATTTTTCCCATAGACTAATTCATATGGTGAAAACCATTTTGTAGTTTTTTAAGTTGTATTATAATCCCGGATAGCTTTAGGTAGTCTCTTTATGCAATCTTTTCTCCCACCTATAACTTTTTGGGTAAGGATGTTATCCAATTATATGTTTATTACTTCAGCTTGTCCATTTGACTATGGGTGGTAAGGAGATGACTTCCTATGATTAATTTGGTAATACCTTGTGAAAGCTTGGATCATATTAGACATGAATTGTGGTCCATAATATGAAACTATGATCCTTGGTGCTCCAAACTTTATCATAATTTTGTTCTAAAGGAAATCAGTAACTTCTTCCTCAGTGGCATTTGTCAATGCTCGGACTTCGCCCATTTATTCACATAGTCAAGACATACTAGAATTATTCCTTCCCTTATGAACAAGGATTAAAGGGATCAAAAAATCTAATCCCCATATCTCAAATGGTCCAACCACAACTTAAGGCTGAAGTGGCATTTCATTGGTGAAAGTTGGTTATCCCATCCTTTGACAAGGATCACACCTCTTGATATATCTCTTCACATACTTGTACAGAGATGACCAATAATAACCAAAGTGTCAAGTATCTTATGAGTTTTTATTTTTACTTAATAGTGTCCTACAATTGGTTCATCATGACATGCTCTAAGGAAGTCAAAGATTTCATACTCTCTTAGACACTCTGTGCAAGACAAATTTAGGACCACACTTAAATAGCATTCCATTTAACCATTTGAATTGTGCACTGGTTTTAATTAACTTCTTTACTTATTTCTTAGTGAAAGAAGGAGGAAACTTCCCTGTTGCAAGATAATTTTCCATATCATCAAACCATGGTGTATTTGCTAAGATTACAAACAATTTTTCATCCGGAAAGTTATCCTTGACTATATCTTTCTCCCTTGTGATGGTTACTCTGACAAAAATTAGCTACCACATTAGATTTTCTGGATTGTCCATAATGGTAATATCAAATTCTTGCAAAAGTAATAACCATCTAATGACTCTTCCTCCAACCACTAGTTTGTTCATTAAATACTTAATTGTTGAATGATATGTGTGTACAAATATCTTGTACCCTATAATGTAATGTCTAAATTTATTGATTGCATAAATCACAACAAGAAATTCCTTTTCAGTGGTGGTGTAATTCTTTTCAACGGGAGTAATATTCTTACTATGATAGTAAATGGCATACATCTTTCCTTCCTCATCTTTTTGTCCCAATATTGCACCAATGGAATAATTTGAGGCATATTTTTGGATAAGAAATGAATTTTCCCAATTAGGACCTCTCAATATTGGGGCACTGATTAATTTGTATTTAATTTATTTAAAAGCATGCTAACACTTTTCATCCCAAAGAAATTCACATTCCTTGGTTGGAAAATTAAACATGGCGGCAACAATTTTACTGAAATCTTTTATAAAGCACCTATAGTACCCAACATGCCCTAGAAATGATTTGATATTCATGGGGGTCGAGGAATAGGTAAATTTGAAATGATCCTAATTTTTTTATCCACATGAATTCTTTTTTTTTTTAAATATGGTGTCCTAATACAATTCCCTCATCCACCATCATCAAACATTTTTCATCACTAAGAGACAAAGTTGTGTTGTTCACATCTTGTTAAGACTATGTCTAGATTTCTCAAAGCATCTTGAAATGTATCTCCATGTACGGTGAAGTCATCCATATATACTTTAACACAATCATTTGTTAGATCAGGAAAGATTGCAAGTACAACTCTCTAGAAAGTTGTAGGAGCATTGCATAAATCAAATGATAACACCCTATAGGAAAAGGCTCCCCATGGAGATGTAAACATAGTTTTTCTGATCTTCAATATCAACTCTTATCCGATTGTACCCACTAAAGCCATCCAAGAAAGAAAATTACTATTTACCTGAAATGTTATCTAGGACTTGATCTATGAATGGTAAGGGAAAATAATCTTTCATTGTGGATTTGTTTAGTTCCCTATAGTCAACACATATTCTCCATTTTCTATTCTTATTGGAAACAATTACGCAAGAGGTGATACCACTTTGGCTATCCAAGATAGGGTAGATGAAACCTACTTGTAATAGTTTTTAATTTCTTGTTTGACTATATCCCTTAAAGTTAGGTTAATCCTTATTTGAGGCTTCCTAACTGGTTTAATGTTTTCAGTATAGATGTGATGAGTGCAGATACTAGGATGAATCCCCTTCATATCTTGTTAATCCCAACCAAAATATTTAGTGTGATTTTTAGAGCATCAAACAATTTAGCTTCTTCATCCTCCTTCGACCAGTTGTTAATGTTTAAAGTTTTACCTAGTTGAATTTCAACATGTTTGATTCCAATATGTGATGAAATGATTTTTGGAAAGGGTTTCATTAAAGTATTTAATGGACATGCATGTGGTAACAACATAAGGTATGTAACAACATCTCCAAAATTTCCTTGAGATAGAATATTGGAAAAAGGATAATAATGAGAATTATGATACTTATCTCTTTACATGCCAAATTCTCATCACTGCTACTTTCCAGAAATCCTTCACCACTTCTGATGTGCTTTAAACCGAAGCTACTGATTCATCCTCTCCCCATGAGAAATATCGTTCCTCTGGAGAAAAATCATTTTCAATCAAAGAGAACTATTTTTGTTGTGGTTCTGGAAATAAATGTGGTGTTTCCAGAACTAAGTTCACGGGTTCCAAAACTAAGTTCATGGGTTTCGGAACTAAGTTCAAAGGTTTCGAAACTATTTCTGATTGCTTCGAGGACAACAGGTTCTCATCCAATGGTGGATTAATCATCTCTTCTACTTCTATTACATGATCTGCAATGTGATCATAGCCAAAGAAGACAAATTTTTTATATTAGTTTCAGAGAATTAACCCACAATTTTTCATGATTGTCAGTAAAAGTTTGTGTAGTAGGATATAAGGAAAGTTGTTTAGATTTCTTACCATTTGAGATTTTCATATCACCGACATGTAATCTATCAAAGTAGAAACCGTATCTAACCATGGTCTACCTAAAATAATGGGATAACCCAATGTTTTACCTTTTGGTTGCAGTATAAGGAAGTCAATTGGATATTCCCATGACTCCACCATAACTGCCACATCTTCAATAATTCCTTCTAGTTTTTATATGGTGATTTTCCATCTGTAACATGGTATTAGTAGGTTGTATACCCGTTAATGGTAATGTTTTAAGAGTTTCCACTATCATTACATTGATAGCAGCTCCCAAATCTATCAAAACATTATGTACATCCTTATTTCCTATAGAGATAGAAATAATAGGACTTCCAGGATCTCCGTATTTGGGAATTAAAATTTTTCCTACTAATAAATCAGCAAGTTTCCCATCTACTTTGATAGTCTTAGAGTCTTGTTTCTTTCTTCGGGATTTTTCATACGACATTTTGATTAATTTATTCAATTCTAGAATATCTTTAATTTCTTGTAAGAGTGGTATTTCAATATTCAATTTCCTTAGTTCTTGTACCAATTTAGACTCTTTTATTTCTATAGCTTTTTTAATCTCTCTGGAAATGTGTCTCAAAGTAGTGTTGCTATCTAACACCTTTCTTTTCTTTCTATATCCTCTTTTGGAACAACAATACTAGGGATTTCATTTTCTTCTCTCATTTCTATGATTATAAGGGGTGGATTAATGATTTTCCCGGATCTAGTTTGAATATCCTTACTGATCCATAACATGTAAATCAACTATTTTTTCGGCTTTGTTCCATAAACAAGAGTTGTTTGTTTATTTATGTGGTTTACTACTAGTTGTGCTAGCATTTGCGTTTGGATTAAATTCTCGGTTTGTGAATTTACATGCGGGGATCCCATGATGGCATTTTGATTCTGATTTAGATATGTTCTTCCTTGGGAATAATTATTAGGGTTCCATCTAGGTTGTGACCAAGCATAATGATTTCCTTGACCAACCCATGGTTTTGATGTCCCCGAGCATACCAAGCTTGATTTGCCCAATCTTGAGGGTTCCAAGTTGGTTAAGGTACCCAAGGTGGTTGTCCCAAATTTTGTGGTACTACGAGTAGCCCATGGCATTTTCCATGGATTAGGAACTAATCTTGGCATAAACCCCTTAGTTAGGTTGTCTCGAAAAAAATTCAATTCTTTTGGTTATAAATGAGGCACTAGTTTGTTTAAGCTGATTTTTAATAATAGGAAATAAGGAACAAACATTAGTATCATGTTCTTTAGATTCATAGATAAGACACATTTTTGTTTTATCCAAATTACAGTCTCTTAATGCATGCTTCTTCCTACATCTAGGACAATACATAGCAATGGTTCGAGTTTTGGAATTTGATTTAGCTTGTAATCAATCCATAGTAGAGGTTAATTGCACTAAAATGTCTTTTTTAAAGTTTGCTAACTCATCCATTAGTTTTTTCATATCTAGATTCATACTTTTCATTGATTTTCCTTTTCTAGGTCCACATCTCATTCCTAAATAGATTTTATAAATCTCTTTAATTCCATTCATTCTTATCGACCAATGTCTCCACCTCGTATCAAGTTAAGGGCTTCTCTAGATTTGTCATCCAAACCTTTAAGAAAAATGATTTTACTTAACTCTCTGAAATCACAAATCTACATCTTTTGCTAACAAAGAGGAATCTATCTAAATAGGCTTCTATGTTTCCATCGTCCTCTGCTTGATTTAGAAGAATTCTTCTTCTTGCTGCATCCTTCAAAGTGGATGGAAAAGACTTGATATTTTTATTATCTATTTTATAATCATAGGTCGACATAGTACCTTAAATTCAAACAAAAATTGGTCGGGATCTTGAGATGACATCCCTCTAAAGGTGGGTAAATGTGCGGGTGAGATATTTTTCATTGGTGTGTCATCACCTCCCAATTGGATTGGATAGGTAAAGGTCCTATCAGGTTCTCTCTTAGCTTCTCGTGCCATTTTAAAAGTATTTTCTAAATTTTTCTCCCAATCAATGTGGTAAGTGGTATGCCTTGGGAAGGTGAAAAATCAGGAGTAGGAGGTTGACTAATCAATTGAGAATCAAAACTCACCCTAACTAGATCTTGAATAATAAGCCTTTTCCTAAAAGTTCTACTTCCTTTATGTGACTAATCTAAGAATTCCAAAAATGGTAATTACATTTAGGTAATACGATAGGGGATGATGGTGCCTCCAATTCTTGATTAATTTCCTTACTTTGACTAGAGGATGTTATGAATTCTTGTGAAGATGTTTTGGGAGTAATCTACCCTATGAGTCTCTTGGTCTACTCATATATTTTGTGATATAGCAGGAAGATCCTTCAACTACTAGATGTATATTTTGTTGCTCTTTCTAACACTTAATTATAAAGTTCCAAATAGTGTTCCCTAGCAACGGCACCAAAAATGATGGGTGTCATCATTCCATTCATTTAATTAACTTCTTGTTGATGTCATATCAAACTAGGGGTGTGTCTAAAGCTATATGCAACAAAAGTAATTTTAACCGATCTAGTAGTTGACTATATTTATTTTTGTATTTTCTGGGGGATCTCTTTAATGTCTTAAGGACTTCTTGGTAACACCTTATTAAAATAAAACTATGAAAACTTTCTGAAAGTAAACACACTGAAAGATTTACTGAAAGGAAACACACTATGCAGAATGGAAACACACTTGCTTTGGAAAATAAACACACTCAATTTAGAATGCTTGAAAACAATTGCAAGAAATATAAGAATCTATCTAAACACCTGCAAGAACAAGTATACAACAGATTTTAACTGAAAGGATTAAAACAATATAGAATTAACAGATCTAAGCTATTTGCTGAAGAAATATAAATACCAAATAAGTGAATATCCTAGACCTTGGGGGAGTGGGCCCTTGCTCCTTCTTTAATCAATATTTAACAACTCAAAATTCTCTCAAATAGGAATGGCTATTTTATTGATAAAAAATTCAGAATTACAAACGTACTGGATCTGAGTACTTAGTCTATTTCTCTTCTATGTTCTATTTCTATCTCATTCTATATCTTCTATTTCTACACACACACACACACACACACACACACACACACACACACACACACACACACACACATATATATATTCTATTGCAGTCTACTTTTATATACATTTTACGATCACAATTGTCTCAATGATTCGGATGAAATCAAATCATGTCGAGAATAGATGTTGAGTTAGATTGCGGTTGATCAAATAGCAAGTAGGATAACTCTCCTTAGATATGTGTTTAGAAATATTCTTGTCCTTCTTGATTAAAACGGTCGTAGATGCAAAATCTTCGGATGTGGTTTAAAATAGATAACTCCCTATTGGTTCGAAACTTCGGAGAAGTTCCAGAACCATAGGAATTTTTTAAGGCTCCAAACCATGAGAGTTCAGGAGCTATCCCCAAGAGTTATGGAACTAAGTCTAAAAATTATGAAACTAAATACTAGAGTTTCGGAACTAAGTCTCAAAGTTCTGGAACTAAATGATGACTGTGTGATGGAGTTCCAGAACTATCTTGGAAGTTCCAGAACTAAGCTGTGTAGGAACAAATGTTCTTTGAAAACAAACCTGAACACTTCTGCTTTATTTCCTTGGTGATTTATACCTTCTTTATTACAAAACTGAATTCAAACACACACTTGTCGGGAATTCAACAAATTTTAACATTAGAATCACAATCAATCAAAAGAAAGACAATTACATCCTAACTCATATCAGATCAACTAAAAGTCACATAATGCAATCAAACTTAATCAAAAGGAGAGTAAGATGAGATCATATATTATACATTAATCAGACATATTACGGCCTCATCATTCCCCCAAACTTACTTGTTTGTAAGTCCCTTTACAAAGTTCATTCTTCAAAAGTGGGGTTATATGTTCTCGCACTCGATTTGATTGCTTAGATCAAATGGCTGAAACTAGATTTTCCAATGTTTAAAATTGTATGTATTGTACCACTCGATCATATTTTCCTCTCCTTTGTTCAAATTCAGCGGGGTCTTGAGTTTCTTTGTTTTGCCAAGGAGACATGGGGTGAGAAGTAGAGGGGCCTTGTTCACATTCCCATCCCTATTTTCCTATAGGTTTCATTGACTTGGGAATTATTGTGCATAATGTGTTTTGCCCTTTCTAAACTTTAGATCAAATTTTTTGGGGAAATTACTTCCCTTCTTCTCAAGGAAACAGTAAGGATTTCCACCTCTTTGAGCATCCTTCATAAATATCTTCAAAATTTTCCTCCTCATAGGAGGTGAAGGCATCAATACTCTTTTACAAAATGGCAAGATAGTGTGCCTTGAATCTCTCATCAAAGGCATGAGTTCTAAAATGTGTGAGGAAGGTAGATGGTTTACCATAATGAGCTCTCATGCACAGACTTGTTGAGCTAGATTTCAATAAAAATTTAGATTCCCTTTCCTTCCATACAATTTGGTTTTACAAAACAGAGACAAATGCATTGAGATGGCTCTCCCCTACATACAAGTTTATCATAAATCTTGTGTTTTTCTCTAGCATAAAATTGCAAATATAAAATTCACATAGAATATTTTTCTACTCAAGGCTGGAGAGAGAGTAAGCTACCATGAATTCAGATTCATCTTTTAATTCATGTGTAATTCCACATGCAATTCTTGACAGCTGCTAGTGGATGAACTACTATTCCAAAAACACACTATATACCGGAGAAGGGCACCTACAGAAAGTAATTTTTCACTCATGATAAATACCATATGAATTTTGGCAACACATTTATATTTATTTCCTTCCTCCTTATAAAAAGTTTCTTCCCATTCCATTCTTGCCTTCATCTTGGTCTTTAATTCTTCATTTGATGTTTTGTCTTCTCTAAGCTCCCTAAAAGTATCATTCCATATCTGTTGGAGTGGTAAATAGGTCAACTCAGTCTATCTGCAAAGGCTATGGACACAACACTCTATTTTCTAGAAGCCTAAAATTATTCCTCTTTTCTATCAATTGTTTCTAAGTTGTTAATAATTCCTCGATCCCGCAAGTGGGTTGTAAGTTCTCTAATGAGCATTTCCCTTTGTTCCAATTTGAGCTTGAGGAAATATAATTCCTCATATTTTTATTTGATAATGAGATCTACCAGCATAAGAACAAATCTGTTTAACTTGTTCTCTTTCTTCTTCCTCTATCAAAGGAAATTTCCTTTTCTTATCTTGGATGAAAATTCTTCTTCTTCATGTAGCGTTGCTTGATGGTTCACCAATTCTGAAAATATTACTCTTTAAATCTCTCTTCTCCTCTGTCCATTTCAGCTTGACTTGGCTCAGAGGAGTCATGTCCATGTTGCCCAAGATGTCGCAGCCTTCTTCTCTCATCCTTTTCTACTCACTCCTTTCTTCCGGGGTTTCCTAGACCTCTTATGATTTTTTTCTTCTCTAGGGAAGTTCAACATGCGCAGCATGAATTTCCTTCTAGAGCTTCTTCTTACTATTCTTTCTTTCTCTTGTGTCGGTGAGCTATCACCGTTAGAGACAAATATTGGCTCACTCAAGCCGCGCAAAAGAAGAAATTTCTTTCACAGTGCAGAAGGCTCTGCTTTGCTTTCATCTTTCTCACCGACCTTCTTTTTTTTGGTATATTTTCTCTTTCCATTTCCCTCTTTCCTTCTACAGGGCATCAATTTCTAGATTAGCTGAAGGAGAGAATGGGGTTGGAATTTTCCTTCGATAATATTAGGGTTTTTCTTGAACTTTCCAAGAAACTTGTCCCAAATTTCTTCTCCATTCTTCTTTGACATGAAATGGTGTTGGCATATTAAATGAATTATACCATGATGCCTAATTATCCCAACACCCCAAGAATACCTCTGAGCCATGGTCTGGATAGAATCAAAAAGAAACCTTGAAAGGTTTATTATGTACTTAGGTTTGGTGGTTCCATACTTCAAATATATGAGCATTTTTAAGACTTCTTTTCCCACAGACCCAAATTGACTGTCATAGGTTAAATATTTTACTATCCAAAATGCTACCCTGTCAAAGGGTTTGGGAAAATTGGCCCTTCGACTCCTTTTATGATTTTATTTGTATTATAAATGTCTTTGGGGTTTAGTTTCTTCTTCGCAGTAAGACTTCAACCAGCTTCTTTCAAAGTCCCCTTGGTAGGTTATGGGAGATGCACAATGGGCACTCCGGACACATTACTTAAAGTATTCACGAGAAAAGGAACAAAGACATTTCTCACCTTTGTTCTGGATTGTTCTAGGTTTATGAAGAATTCTCTTACCAATTCATCATTATGCCTTGAAATCTTCTTCAAGAATTCAAGCCATCCTACATGCTCAAAGATGGATGCCACTTCTTCATCTATGAGCAGCTGGGAATCATCCTCGGGTCGATTTCTTCTTAATCCCCATATCGGCTTGAGTTTTGTCTCTTTTGATTTTGTGCGAATTGGTTACATGCCCTTTTTCTTAGCTGTGGAATTGACGACTTGGCTGCAGAACCTCTATTTTTAGCTATGGAACCTCAGTTCTTAGCTGTGGAACTTCTGAATTCTTTGTTTTTTGCTACGGAATACAAACTCAATTCACTGCTCCTTCCTCAAAATATCTCTACAACTTATTTCTCTTGATTTTTGTAATAATAATTACTAATGATAACCATGCCACCACTTATTCCATCCAAATCAATTTCATGATTACACACTTGTAATCATAATGTATAAATAGATGACTCATCATACCTACTTTTAAATTAAGTCACATCACACATGCAAACATTTAATCAACCCTAAATGAGTTAAAAGACATAATTATTTGTCCTTGATGATGTAATCCTTTTGCTATGATGACTCGTCATTTATACAAGTGGAACAAAACATGATTAGATAAGACAGCTAGAATTCAAAATAATTCCTTTATTTGAACTAGCCAAAAAGAGGTCAACTACCATTTGCTAGTTTTTAATTGACCTTTGAGAGAACTTATTTTATTTTTATTTTTATTTTTTTGAGGAAGAAAATGCCATTTTCTGGTTTTCATCTTCTTCCCTTTATTCGGATCTATTATCTCGGTTATTTAATCTTTTGGAAGAATTGGGTTCTTCCATATGATCAAATTCTTTGTCTGCTTCAATCTTCCTCAAGAATTCATCCTTAGTGGGAGGATTCCTATAGAGTTTCAGCCTATGTCCATTGACCAAGAGTGTTCTACTACTGCCATCAATGGGAAGTAACTAAATAAAACCATTTTCAAGTACCTATTCAATCGATAGGGTCCCAACCATCCGGTTCTCATTTTTTCCTTGAACTATTGCTACTTAGAATAAAACAGCAATGCTCAGTCTCCTACTTTGAATTGTCTTTTCTTGATATGTGTGTCATGCCATTGCTTCCTTTGCTCTTGAATCATCTTTTTCTATTGAAGTGCTTCCAACCTTAGTTCATCCAACTCATTGAGTTGAAGGAATCTTTCTTTTGAGCTGCATTCAACTCAATTCCCACCTTCACTACTCTTCTCAATGTCCAAGTTCAAACTATATAGGCAACAAGGATTTTTCCCATAGACTAATTCATATGATGAAAACCCCTGTTGTAGTTTTCTAAGTTGCATTATAAGCTCGGACATCTTCTGGTAGTTTATTTACCAAATCTTTTCTCCTAGATTTAACATTTTTGGTAAGGATGTTCTCCAATTCTCTATTTGTTACTTCATATTTTCCATTTGACTATGGATGGTAAGGAGATGAATTCCTATGATTGATTTGGTAATACCTTGTGAATGCTTATATCATATTAGACATGAATTATGGTCCCGATCGAAACTATGCTCCTTGGTGCTCCAAACTTTATCATAATTCAATTCCAAATGAAATCAACAACTGCTTCCTCAATGGCATTTGTCAATGCCTGCACTTCTACCCATTTTGTCACATAGTCAAGTACATACCATAATATATTCCTTCGTTATGAAGGAGGATTAAAGGGACCAAAAATCTAATCCTGTCTCTCAAATGGTTCAACCACAACTTGAGGCTGAAGTGGCATTTTATTGGTGAAAGTTGGTTGTCCCATCCTTTGACAATGATCACACCTCTTGATATATCTCTTCACATCCTTGTATAGATATGGTCAATAATAACCAAAGTGCAAGTATCTTATGAGCTTTATTTTTACTTGAATAGTGTCCTCCACTTGGTTCATCATGACATACTCGAGGATGTCAAAGATTTCATCCTCTCTTACACACCCGCATAAGACAAAATCAGGACCATACATTAAAAGCATTCTATTTAACCATATGAATTGTGCATTGGTTTTAATTAACTTTTTTACTTGTTTCTTAGTGAAAGAAGGAGGAAAATTCCCTTTTGTAGGATAATTTTCCATATCAACAAACCATGGTGTATTTGTTGAGATTGCAAATAGTTTTTCATCACGGAAAGTTATCCTTGACTAGATCTTGCTCCCATGTGGTGGTTAGTCTTGACAAAAAATTAGCTACCACATTAGATTTTTCTGGATTGTCCATAATGGTAATATCAAATTCTTGCAAAAGTAATAACCATATAATGAATCTTCCTCCAACAATTTGGTTTGTTCATTAAATACTTAATTGCTAAATGATATGTGTGTACAAATATCTTTTACCCTGTAATGTAATGTCTGAATTTATTGATTGCATAAATCACAACAAGAAATTCCTTTTTAGTGGTGGTGTAATTCTTTTCAGTGGGAATAAGATTCTTGCTAAGATAGTAAATGGCATACATCTTTCCTTCCTCATATTTTTGTCCCAATAATGCACCAATGGAATAATTTGAGGCATCTATTTGGATATGAAATGGATTTTCCCAATTAGGACCTCTCAATATTGGGGCACTGATTAATTTGTCTTTAATTTCTTTAAAATCATGCTGACACTTTTCATCCCAAAGAAATTCATAGTCCTTTGTTAGCAAATTAAACATGGGGGCAAAAATTTTACTAAAATATTTTATAAAGCACCTATAGTACCCAACATGCCCTAGAAATGATTTGATATTTGTGGGGTTTGAGGAATAGGTAAATCTGAAATGATCCTAAGTTTTTTTCGATCCCTGAATTCCTTTTTTTTGAAATATGGTGTCCTAATACAATTCCCTCATCCACCATCATCAAACATTTTTCATCACTAAGAGACATGTTGTGTTGTTCACATCTTGTTAAAACTCTATCCATATTTCTCAAAGCATCTTCAAATGTATCTCCATGTACAGTGAAGTCATCCATATATACTTTAACACAAACATTTGTTAGATCAGCAAAGATTGCAAGTACTGGCCTCTCTGGAAAGTGTCAAGAGCATTGCATGAACCAAATGGTAACACCCTATAGGCAAAGGTTCCCCATGGACATGTAAATGTAGGTTTGTCCCGATCTTCAAGTAAGAACTCGATTTGATTTTACCCACTAAAGCCATCCAAGAAAGAAAAGTATTGTTTACCTGAAAGGTTATCTAGGACTTGATCTATGAATGGTAAGGGAAAATAATCTCTCATTGTGGCTTTGTTTAGTTCCCTATAGTCAACACATATTCTCCATTTTATGTTCTTTTTGGAAACAATTACAAGAGGAGATACCCACTGGCTATCTCAAATAGGGTAGATGAAACCTACTTGTAATAGTTTTTCAATTTCTTATTTGACTATATCCCTTAAAGTTGGGTTAATCCTTCTTTGAGGCTACCTAACTGGTTTTATGTTTTTAGTATAGATGTGACGAGTGAAAATACTTGGATGAATCCCCTTCATATCTTTGTAATCCCAAGTAAAAGATTTATTATGATTTTTTAGAACATCAAACAATTTAGCTTCTTCATTCTCCTTGAGCCAGCTGTTAATATTTTTAATTTTTACCCGATTGAATTTCAACATGTTTTATTCCAATATGTGATGAACCAATTTGTGGAAAGGGTTTCATTAAAGTATTTAATGGACATGCATGTGGTAACAACATATGGTATGTAGCAACATCTCCAAAATTTCCTTGAGACAGAATACTGGAAAAAGGACAATAATGAGAATTATGATGCTTATCTCTTTGCATGCCAAATTTCTCGTCCGCTACTTTCCGTAAATTCTTCACCACTTACTAATGTACTTGAAACTAAATCTCACGATTCATCCTCTCCCCATGAGAAATCTCATTCCTCCGAAGTGAAATCATTTTCAATCAAAGAGAATTGTTGTTTTCATGGTTCCAGAATTAAATGTGGTGGTTCTAGAACAATAGCCTGGAGTTAGGAACTAAGTTTGCGGGTTACGGAACTAAGTTCAGGTTCGAACGAGTTCGCGGGTTCTAGAACTAATTTCGTAGGTTCGGAACTAATTTCTGTGTTCAAACTATTTCGATTACTTTGAGGAAAACAGGTTCTCATCCAATGGTGGATTAACCATCTCTTCTACTTCTCTTACATGATCCTGCAATGTGATCATAGCCAAAGAAGATTTTTTTAATTAGTTTCAGGATAATCAACCAAAATTTTTCTTGATTGTTAGTAAAAGGTTGTGCAGTAGGATATAATGAAAGTTGTCTAGAGTTCTTACCATTTGATATTGTCATATCAACTAGCCTGTAATCTATCAAAGCAGAATCAGTAGCTAACCATGGTCTACCCAAAATAATGGGATAGCCTAATGTTTTAACTTTTTTCGCTGCAGTATAAGGAAGTCAACTGGATATTCCCATGACTCCACCATAACTACCACGTCTTCAATAATTCCTTTTGCTTTTGCTACAGACTGATCTGTCATCTACAATATGGTATTAGTAGGTTGTATACCCGTTAATGGTAATGTTTTCAGAGTATCCATTTTCATTACATTGATAACAGCTCCCAAATCTATCAAAACATTATTTATATCCTTATTTCCTATTGAGATAGAAATAATAGGACTTCCAGGATCTCCGTATTTGTGAAGTAAAAGTTTTCCTGCTAATAAATCAGCAAGTTTCCCATCTACTTTGATAGTCTTGGGGTACTATTTCTTCCTTCCAGGATTTTTCATACATAACATTTTGATTAATTTATTTAATTCTAGAATATCTTTAATTGCTTGTAACAGTGGTATTTCAATATTCAATTTCCTTAGTTCATGTACCAATTCAGACTCTTTGATTTCTATAGCTTCTTTGAATCTCTCTAGAAATGGAGTCTCAGTAGTGTTGTTATCTGGCTCCTTTTCTTTTCTTTCTATATCCTCTTTTGGAACAACAATACTAGGGATTTCATTTTCTTCTATCATTTCAGTGATTATAAGGGGTGGATTGTTAATGATTTTCCTAGATCTAGTTTGAATATCCTTACAATCCATAGCATGTAAATCAACTGATTTTTCTAGCTCTGTTCCATAAACATGAATTGTTTGTTTGTTTAAGGGTTTGCTACTGGTTGTGCTAGCATTTACGTTTGGACTACATTCTCAGTTTGATAATTTTGTGTAGGGGATCCCATGATGGCCTGTTGATTTTGATTTGGATATGTTCTTCCTTGGGAATAATTATTAGGGTTCCATCTAGGTTGTGACCAAGCATTAGGATTTCCTTGACTAGACCATGGTTGTTGATGTCCCTAAGCATACCAAGCTTGATTTTTCCAATCTTGAGGGGTCCAAGTTGGTTGAGGTACCCAAGGTGGTTTTCCCCAATTTTTGGTCTTTGCATGAGCAGCCCATGGCATTGTACATGGATTAAGAACTGATCTTTGCTTAAACTACCCTTGGTTAGGTTGTCTCTGAACAAAATTCAATTCTTCTATTGTAAATGAGGCACTAGTTTGTTTAAGCTGATTTTTAATAACATGAAGTAAGGAAAAACATCGAGTATCATGTTCTTTAGATTCATAGATAAGACACATTTCTATTTTATCCAAAGGATAGTCTCTTAATGCATGCTTCTTCCTACATCTAGGACAATACATAGCCAATGGTTCAGTTTTAGAATTTGCTTTAGCTTGTAATCCATCTATAGTAGAGATTAATTACACTAAAATTTATTTTAAAATTTTGCTAACTCATCCATTAGTTTTTTCATATATGGATTTAGAATTTTAACTGATTTTCCTTTTCTAGGTCCACCTCTCATTCTAGAATAGCTTCTACAAATCTCTTTAATTCCATTCATTCTTATTTGGTCAATGTCTCCACCCCCTATCAAGTTAAGGGCTTCTCTAGATTCGTCATCCAAACATTTAAGGAAAATGGTTTTACTTAACTCTTGAGAAAACACAAATCCACATCTTTTGCTAACAAAGAGGAATCTATCTAAATAGTCTTCTATCTTTTCATCATCCTCCTATTGTATTTTGAAGAATTCTTCCTTCCTATTTCTCCCTCTGTAATAATCTATGTATTTATCTAGGAAGGAAGTCTCCATTTGTGCCCAAGTGCTAATAGAGTTAGATGGTAATACCATGAACCACCTCATTGTTGCATCCTTCAAAGTGGATGGAAACAACTTGAGTTTTTGATTATCTGTTTTATAATCATAGGTCTAACATAGTACCTTGAATTCAAACAGAAATTGGTCAGGATCTTCAGATGACATCCCTCTAAAGGTGGGTAAATGTGTAGGTGAGATATTTTTCATTGATGTGTCATCATCTCCCAATTGGATTGGATAGGTAAAGGTCCTATCAAGTTCTCTCTCAACTTCTCATGCCATTTTAAAAGTATTTTCTGAATTTTTCTCCCAATCAATCTGGTAAGTGATATTCCTTGGGGAAGGTGAAAAATCAGGAGTAGGAGGTTGACTACTCAATTGAGAATCAAAACTCACCCTAACTAGATCTTGAGTAATAAGCCTTTTCCTAAAAGTTCTACTTCCTTCAGTGGTGATCTAAGAATCCCAAAAATGGAAATTCTATTTCGTGTATGCGAAAGGGGATGATGGTGCCTCCAATTCTTGATTAATTTCCTTACTTTGACTAGAGGATGTTATGAATTCTTGTGAAGATGTTTTTGGGAGGAATCTACCCTATGAGTCTCTTGGTCTACTCATATATTTTTTGATATAGCGTGGAAGATCCTTCAACTACTAGGTGTATGTTTTGTTGCTCTTACTAACACTTAATTAGAAAGTTCCAACTAGTGTTCCCCGAAATGACGCTAAAAATGATGGGTGTCGTCATTCCCTTCATTTAATCAACTTCTTGTTGATGTCATATCAAACCAGGGGTGTGTCTAAAGCTATATGCAACAAGAGTACTTTTAACTGATCTAGTAGTTGACTATATTTATTTTTGTATTTTCTGGGGGATCTCTTTAATGTCTTAAGGACTTCTTGGTAAAACCTTATTTAAATCAAACTATGAAAACTTGCTGAAAGTAAACACACTGAAAGATTTGCTGAAAGGAAACACACTTGCTGCTAGAAAATAAACACACTCAATTTATAACTCTTGAAAACAATTGCAAGGAATATAAAAATCTATCTAAACACCTGCAGGAACAAGTATACAACATGAGTTTACCCGAAAGGATTAAAACAAATGACGAATTACAGATCTAAGCTATTTTTTGAAGAAATATAAATACCAGATAAATGAATATCTTGGTCCTTGGGGGAGTGGGCCCTTGCTCCTCCTCAAATCAAGATTTAACAACTCAAAATTCTCTCAAATAGGAATGGCTATTTTATTGATAAAACATTTGGAATTACAAACGTACTAGATTTGAGAAGAATGTGAAAACTCCATCATGTAAAGGGTTGAATTATATTTCTAATAGTATATTTATTGAATCCTAAATCCTTGGGGAGCTCCCAAAATCATGTTTTGAAGTTCATGAACCATTTTAGACTGCTTAATTCTTGCACCTTCAAAAACTTGCTTTCATTGTACTTGCTCCTAAACCTTCAAAGATTTCCTAAAATTTCCTAAATCCATCCAAACATTATCTATAATCTTTAGAAAAACTTCCCAATTATTTTTATCTTCTAAATCTACTCAGAGGATGCACACTGTCCCAGGAAGGCTAAAAATAGGCGTTTGATACCTACTTGAATAATTCTCCTTTAGAACCATTACATTAAATGAAATGAGTCACCTTTTCTCAACATTTTGGAAACTTTGGTATGTAAGTAAAAAAATATGAAGGATTTAGAAGATAGGATAGACACCACATAGAGAGCATACCAATCCATAGAGGAGTTTAGGAGGGTTATCAAGAAACATTTTTGACACTAGGGTTAAGTTGTTATGTTTCAAGTTTATTTTTTCGCATGCAAAAAACACATGACAACAACTAGCTCTATCTTGGGAAATTGTCATAGATTGAGTACGGTGAGGATAGGGAAATTAGGAATTCCAAAATTAGAAGTCACTACAAGGACCAGTGCCTTTTCCATTGGGCTTATGGATTTATTTATTCCAAACACACATGTGCGAACAAACACACGAAGGGAAACACATAAAAAGAGGGAGATAAACACATAAAAAAGGGAAACTATTTACAGGTGAGGGAACTTCACATAGGTGGGGAAAGAATGTCCTCATACCTAGAAATGGGTTGAGAGAAATAAATACCATCATGAAACAACAGATTGAAATATGACTTTTGAAACATGAAAAATAACTATATGATCATATCATCATCTTGTGATGGTTTTTTACAGTTTGCAAAGAAGGAGACACACCGATATTTCATCTTCATACTTTTATTGCATTTAAAAAAATTCTTGCATCCAATGATCACTTTATTACCTACTTGAAACTCTTGATCGACAACTTCCACTTGATGCTCTATGATTATGAGAAACCATTCCTCCATGTTCTTGGAAGTGGAAATTTTTTTTTACCTTGGAAAGATTCATCATCTTTAAATTGTAACCTAAAATTATCTTTTGAGTTAAAGAGGCACATAGAGGAATTGAGAACAATATGTTTCACTTCCTAATCAGCACTGAGAGGTCTTCATCATCCTCAAGAAAATTTTTGTATAATGGAAATATGTTCAAGACAAATGGGAGCTTGGTAAATGGTGAGCATAATATGATTTTTAATCATTTCACAAGAATCATGCATATTATTTATTTGTTGTTTGGAACAAGTGTTATTAATACCTACTAGTTCAAAGTTGACCTTGACATCGTTTTCAAGACCACATTCCTTGATTTGTTCATGAGAGCATTCACCACCATTGACTATATATTGTAGTATGGATTCTTGTTCCAAATTGGTATGGAATTCAAAGGTGGTGAGAATAAATTGATCTTGACTCCACCTATAAGAATCATGCATATGCTCTGAAATATTTTCTTCAATACAACTTATCTCAACATTATCCCTAACATTATCCTTTGTGAGGGTTTTTCCTTCAAGATTAAGAATATCTATGGGAGATTTAAGAATCTCCTTTCCTTTACATTCATGTTATTCTTCACGAAACATGGAGGAAGAATTGCCTTCACATTTACTCTCATCCACCCATACATTGAATAATACATCAAGCTCATTCGTTTTCTCGTATAATCATCAAAAATTGGTACATTGAAAGGAGAAAAACAACTTTCATAATACATATCTTGCATTTCCATGTCCGAGTCGGGATCTCAAGACCAAGTTCAAGGTCTTGATTGTTTCTACAGATCTTCAAAATGTCTTACAGGATTTCTCTTCCAAGTATTTCATACACTCATTCTCACCTTTACTAGAAATTTCATTACATTGAGATTTAAGGAGATGATTGAAAATATGATCCACACATGTCCATGATTCATTTGAAACATCCTTGTTCACCTGTTATATGCTTCTTGTCATCCAAGGCTCACCCTTTTGCAAAAATGGGCATACTTAGTTTTCAACATTCTTTGACAAGAATAAGAGATCTAAGCTACTCGGAAGGGAATAAATTTGAGTTCAAATTCCATTTCATCATCCTCGTGATGGGAAATAGAAAGCCATGTTAGGGCGGTGAAATGGGAATAATTTTCAAATTTATATTTATCATTTATTGTACCATCCTCTTATACACATGGAATAAGTGGGGTCTCGTACTTACTATGATGATCGAGTGTTATGCTCATTTGGTGAGGGTTGTGAAATCAGTTCCTTAGAGGGATATTGTTCAATTTTTGCACCCTCCTTGGTTTCTAGAAATAAATAAAACTCTTCCATTTTTTCATCCATGATTGGGACACGAAGAGAACTTGATTCTCTAATTATCTCCGATTAATCATTCAACATTTCTACATCACTTTGATTCTCTAACTCTGTCAAATCGTGGTCGCAAATTTTGAAAATTAATTTCCAAATCTGAAAAAATGAAAAAAATAAAAATGAACCCCTCCTAAGCCCACTTGTATTTTTGCTAACCTACCCCATGATGTAAGCTTTACTAATTTTGATGCACTAACGAATTCGAAAAACCTAAATAAATAAAATAAACATAATCTACTCAATAAAATTTAATGCAATGACTTACCCATGGTCGAGCACCTCTGTGTGCTCATCCTCTTCATCCTCCATAACCACCTCATACTCATGTTATATCATCTAATATTCTCTCAAATTTGTAATTCCATAGCTTAGTTCTCTCGATTCCAAAATAGTAATAAGAAAATAACAATAAAATTTACTATATGAATCTCATATTTCTATTCAAATTCAGTCGTGATTGGCATTAATCTTAAAATTCTCATTATTTTCACTCCTTATATCCATATCTCACACCATTTTTTGTGTCTTTATCGTGATATCATGTTATTTATTTCACCCTATTATATGCCTACTTTTGACAATATTCAATTTTTACCTATTTTCATGACACCATAATATCACAACATCACGATATCTATCCCTTGGGCCCCTTGCTAGGTGATTTATGCCTTATTTTACTGATGATCCTATAGTGTGTCCTTTAATTTTTTTCTTCTCTGGAGTTCTTACAACATGGATTGTGCCCACATGGGGTAGGACGAACAACACTATCAAGTAGACATTAGTGGGTATATTTAATTTTATCTATTCCTTTAAGAATTTATTTATTTACTTACTTTTAGTATCAATGTATACACCTAATTTTTGACTTTTTCATATTTCATATTTCATTGTATGTAGATAAGGGTTGCCAATGCATCTATTTCCTAAGTTGTTTCCTTAAGGGGCCTGCTAGGAATAGGGAATGGTTATTCATGTAACCATTATGGGTTAGAGATAGTACACAAAGATATTTTTTCTATTTGGTCCCATCCTTAGTTTTCCTTGCATTAGTTATCATTTTCCTCCTAGGTATCATGCTTATCATTTCTGTTATTTCTTGTTTGTATTCGACCATGTTGTAACTTTTCCATCCTCTTCATGATCCATGACACATTAATTTATGTTTACATCCTTGGTGACACAATCACTCGTTTTCGATTGTGTTGGTGTTATATTTACCACAGCTGATGCCATAACCCATAGGTGATGGTGTCCTATATATACCCTCACCTCACTTGACATTCAAAAGGAACATGAAGTTAAGACATTCAAACTTCCATTTTCTTTTCTAATTTACACCATCTTTGAATGTGCTTGCTATTTTTTTGGTTAATCTTCTATCGCTTTTAGATTGCATTGGACACTATCCTTATTGGATGATTTCTCACACTTTTATGTCATCACATAGTGAGTATAGGACATGAATGGTCTTCATCTACTCTACCTAATAATGATTCTCTCTTTTCATTCTACTTCTTAGAGGATATAAATGCATCAACCACCACCCTATAGTACAAGTGAGAACTCTAACCCTTATTTTTACTTTGCATGGGTTAGTTAATTTGCATGTCTTCATTGTTTTATGTTAGCTTGGTATTATACATATTTGATGCTATTTAGCATAGTGCTCTTCTTAACTATTAGCTCCTAGTTATTTTCATTTCATTCATTGCATAATTATTTCATTTATTGTGGATCCATACCGCTCCCCACCCAATTACCGATATCTTAGTAGAGTTCCTTCCTCTATCTCAATCACGGGCCTTAGAAACCCTAGGTTGACCTAGTGTAAGGATTAATTCCTTCTAGATATGTGACCCTAGCACTCATTGTATCCATTTTTAATTATATCCGCTTGTATGTCGGTACATGTATGTCTCTTACTCATTGCCTTGATATCCTTGTGAAACAAATGATTTACAAGAGCATGTTTTTGAGACACATTTTTACCGGCATACAAGTCACACATATAATGATTTGGTGAGCATTTTCTATGTAACAATACTTCAAAGATGGATCAGACCACATGAAATTCTCCTCGTTGGTAAACATGTAGAATTATGTGTGTAAAAAATTTAACGTAATTTATATTTTAGCCTTTGGTATCATGAAAGTTTTACTTATTTTATTTTATAGTTTTCCATATGGACTACTATAGGGTACTCTTTAAGATATGTCATATTTTATACAACTTTAAGAATGATTCTCAATTCAATGAGAGTTATCAAAGTGAAGTGAGGTGTTTAAGAAATGTAGAAGGTTTATAAAATTAGTAGAATGACCCCATAGATATTTTTATATGTATTTAAATCTTAATTTTTTTCCACCATAAATGAGCCATCAAACTTGTCTAGACCAGCCTAATGAAGATTTTTTAGATTTTAAAACTAGTTTTTGAAGTCTTTTGAAACATGTTTGTAAATGGTGGCCTTTGTGGTAGTATATAATTGCGTTCGTTCATTGATAGAATCTTGGTAATGAAAAAAGGATTTCAAATATGGAAAATGTATTTCTAGGATTATGATACATTTGTGAATAGAATAAGTTAATTTGGAATACACATTATTGGAATGTAGAACTTGCCAATACACTAGATAGGTATCTTGATATAGGGAAAATGTGTTAGATTTTACAATAAATGTAATTTTTCCATGTGTGTGAAATTTAGTCAAAGTATTCGAAATTGATGTCGAAGCACCAACTAAAAATATTGGTTTCTTGAGGTGATATGTATTGTCCTAATTATCTATAATTATTTGGGCGTGTTCATTAAGAATATTGATATGAATGATAATCACAATATGAAGAGAAGTCACCTATATAAGACTATATTATTTAGATCTCAATGAATGATAGGTTACATGCACACTTCTACATCAAGGGAATAAAATAATGAAAATAACACTATCTACACATTGAACTTGGTGGAAAACATAATTAAATGATAGAGGTACGAGAAAGATTATAAGTGAAGAAAGTAAAAAAGGATTCTTGGTCAAGATAAATATTATATTTAAAGCATTAGAAAAACAAGAGAAATGAAAAATTAAAGATAAATTTTCAATTCAAAGCATACTTTCTTGGAATTAAACAATGACTTACAAACTACACTTTATTTCCTCATATAAAGTCTCCTTACTCTACATTACAATAAAGTGTGCACACACACACACACACACACATACAAATATGCACGTACACACACACACATATATGTATGTATGTATGTATGTATGTATGTATGCAAATGTGTCTAGACACACACACACACACACACACACACACACACACACACACACACACACACACACACACGTACATATACATATATATGCATCTAGCACATACATATATGTATATATACATATATTCATATGTATTTATAATAAAAATTTACATATATGTGTATGTATATAACGTATACATGCATAAATACACACCTACGCCTACTTTCAATCAAGCAACCCCCAATACACAACATTTTATATTGTAATTGTGACAAGTTATTCAAATAGGAACTGAATGTATTTCATGGATCACACCCATGTGAGTGATTTAAGGTTGCAAGTGAATAAAAATCATGGATGTATTCAAATTAAGATTGAACAAACATGTAAGGAATCAATATATTGGATTTCAATGATGAAAAGAATTAAGATAGGAATGCGTTTTTGAGACTAAGAATGAGATTGAATAAACTCCAGTCTAAAAGAGTTAAGAGTTAAAATAATATAACACATAATATTTCATTATAATACTAAAGGAAACAACAATAAACAATTACTTTGAGAAATCTAGGACTAAGCAATGGAAGTGTATAGGTATAGTAACATAATAAACTAACTAATTAATGTGTGTAGATTAGTGTAAAACAATCTATGCACTTTTTGGAAAATTTGAGGTGGATACAATAGAAAATTTTCATTACACCTCTCAAAACATGTTGATTGGGAAGAATGCATAGGCGAGAATGGTTCTATAAATTATTTTGTAATACACAAGAATGGAATTTTTAAAGATATATTCTAATTTTTAATCCACTAAAAAATGAGAAAAGGTGATACTAATATAAAAAAATAGTAAAGTAAAACTCTCAAATTGTTATGCACAATAAGAAATAATCGAAATGAAATTCTCTTAAAACATTTCCTAAATCTATAACATCCAAATGAATATATTTTAATATAATCCCATATAGATTTCGAAGTAACAAGATGAATAATGACAAAATGGAACTTTAATTGATAGTTTTGAAGGCAAAAATATATATTAAATAATAATAAATGTAAGGAAGATTGTGTTTGCCATAAAATATTTTAAGAACAAGAGAAATGAATAGAAATTTCAATTGCCAATAAAATGGAGAAATAAAGAGTTATTAGGTGCAAAAAAATGGTTATGGAAGGGTACACAAAGTGTCAAAGGTAAAAGAATAGCCTCATTTTTTATTTATCTTTTATCAATCAACCAACATGAGCAATTGTTGGGAAACTAGTCATTTATGTAGATGATTAGTTATATAATTTCCATGGTGTTTGTAAAATTATCATGTAATAAAAATTATCTATGAGGTGACCCATGAATAGATTGGTTTAGTTTAATCATTAGGAAGAAGATAAAAATCACAAAATTGAAGCGAGAAACTAAACAAGTAGGTATTTACATGTTCTTAAAGTTAGGATTTTTGGATGCATCATTAGACTTGAAATATTACACACTTTGTGAAAATTGTGTGCTTAAACTTATGACTAATGTTCCTAGCAATATTGAAGGCATTAAGTTAGTTTTTTAACTTTTGAAGAGATTTGAATCATGTAAAACACTTTCTCAAAATTAGTTTGTGAAAGTTAAGAAAATGGTCTTTCTCTCAATGGTCCCATAGCAAATGGTTCATGAAAATTTAGTAAAGCGTTGGTAGCTTGATATTAGATGAAGATCCTATATTCAATGCTCTCATGCTCTCTAAAGAGATCCTCCGGAAAAAAATTTATCTTATATCTTCTTGAGATTGGAATCTTTTCCCCACTATGAAAATAAGTACATGATGTTTATGCTAAATTTTTGTTCATACTTTTGATTCAAGAGCTTATGCCATAGGTTATGTTACACAAGTTGTGTATGACCCACAAAATTATCGGAAAGGATCACGCGCGAAGAATAGAAATAGGTTCGGGACTTAGCCATTTTCATGATAAGGATCTATTTTTGGAGATAGCATGCAGAGCACTCAAACCGATTGGAGACTTGCATGTCATGCATTGGCTATTTTTGGAGGATTAGCTATGAAGCACTTTGCATGGACATAGGCCAGGAATAGATATCTCTACTATCAGTTAACTAACAATAGTCTATTGTTAGTGCACTTACATGTGTGGCTATTTTTGTAATGGCACATGGCTAGTAATAAAGCATGTGACCTATTTTGGGATTAGATAAGCGGTGAAGGGAAAGTCCCCACCCTTATAAGTATGTAGTAAACTATGTAGTAGATATATATAGAGATAGGTGTGCATACATAGGGAGATTATGCTACTAAATTTGTTACATGCATATACTATTGTTATTGTAATGAAGCTTCTGTATACTTATTGCATTTAATATAATGGAGGATATTGGCTAAATCTAAGTGTTAGTTATGTGTATCTGAATCTAGTATGTTCTTGATCTCATCATGGTTAATACTTAATTATATTCTCCCTTAGGTATAGATCTGGTATGCTCTGTAGAATGATGTGTTAGTAATGGAACTACATGTGTTAAGTCTTCATCATGCTAACATCCTACAACAAAAACCCTAAAGAGGGACCTGGTACCTTTGTGCTGCTTTGGGTGAGTGCTCATTCTAGGTTGAGTGATGTGTCAGTGTGTCTAGGGTCTTATTGGGCTTATATTACTGAATTCTAGGCTGCATCATTGGTTCCATTTTTGGGACCTCTTTTCAGATTGTTTTCAGGATGGTTCACGATGAAGACATACCGATTGACCTTAGCAAGTGTTGAAGAGTGGATACATGATCTGGAAGAAGAATACACATGGTGATTCAACATTGGATCTGAGTTTAACACATGCGTGTATGGGTGGAACAGAACATGTATGATAGTTTATATGAGAGCTTTTTCACTATTTTTCTAGTAGAATTGTATGAGTGGCTGATTGCTTATGCATCTAAGTGGAATTGGAGGTATCACGCACTTGTTGGACACAGGAAGAATTTTAGGCCCTTTATGATGTTGATCTGATTTGGACTCAAGTTGTGGATACGTGGTTCCATGGTGTTTTGAATAGTTATATCTTGGAGTACTCAATTTCCACTTATTTGTGTCAGAGGTAGCTGAATTCCTAGTTTTACGATATCCAAGGGGAACTTACCCGTAAGGAATTCCACTGGCAATCAAGATCCTGATGGTAACTTTGAATTTGGAGAGTAAACCGATGGCTAACTAAACCTCACCATGCATGGGGGGTAGGAGTAGGTTTGGTGAAGGATGGAAGACCTAGTAGAGAAAAGGAAAGAGAGAGGAAAGGTGGCTTAAGTATAATGAGGCGTGCGAGAGGGAGATCGAGAAGAAATGGGAGGTTGCAGAGAAAATGGCATTGTGGAGAAAGATAGTTTGGGAAGGAGTTGAAGTTCATGTAGAAGATGTGGAACCCAAGCCTCAGGAACTCCCCCATTTGGGAAAACATGATAGGGAACCCTCCTCGGCCTCACATAGTAGCAATGCACCAGCAGAGATGACTGGGCCACGGACACGCATCTAAATCCACCTGGAAACCTTGCCCTTGCGCTTGGTTTTCCAGCATTTAGTACAATAAGTAGTCAACACTCTAATTCCAAGTAGTGGAAGAGTAGGAGTGAGTATTATAAGAGGCATAATAATGGTAGCACAAAATGGATTCATTGTTATATGGGAGTAATTTTTTGGGTACATCAGCACACAAGAATACAAGTGCGCTGATTTTTGGACTAACCACGGGAGTAGTAACGCTTCGTAGACTATCGGGTATAGTTTAGTTCTACTATTGGGACACAAGGAAGTACATCTTCTGGTCCGACCCCAGCTATAGGTTTAGGATCAGGAGGCATAGGTAGCTCTGGTTTAGGTGGATCTGGAGGTTTATGGAGGTAGGGGAAACATAGGAGGTTTGGATCAGGTGGGCAAGGTCTGCACCAACCCCAAAATATTTACATGGAAATGTCTCTTCATCTTCTAGAGTATAGGGGCATAGAAGATGTTGTTGAACATGTGCATATGTGTGAAATATTGTGGTGCACAAAAGGAATCATGGCTTCTGAGCGTAGGAAAGCCAATTTTCTACTACAGTTACAAGGGCGTGCACACAGCTGGTATAAAAAGTTTGACCCTGATCAGACTTGCGTAGATTATATAACTTTAAAGGATGCATTCCTTAAAGAGTTTCATATCCTGAGTTTGAGTAGAAGAGTATAAGTGTGCTCAAGGATATTAAGCAAGGCACTACTGAAAGTGTTAGAGAGTATGATGCATGGTTTAAAATGTTGTTATCAAAGCTTTCTTATGACATACACGCAAGCCAACATGCACAATGGTTCGTTGGGGGCTTGATTACCCCTTTTAGGAGGGCATTATCACATAAGACATACATTGATCCATGTGAAGCACTTGAAGTAGCTTTACGTGTTGAGGTAGTTGGAAGCATAGATATTGGGGTGAGCCCATTTTTAGAAGCACAAATAACAACTATGGAAAAATAGTTGGAGAAACTATCAGAAAATTCAACACATGAGACATGCGCATAAGGATTTGGTGCACAAATTGTGAAGTAGAAGGTCACACAAAGGATAGTTTCCTCATAGAATAGTACACTCATCATTTGATGGATTGTGAAATATGCCATTTAAACCATGATGCTAGCCATTGCCCATTATTACAACGCGTGATAAGGAAGAACATTTCAAGCTACTGTAAAATTTGTAGGTCCACGACTCATGACATGGAAGACTATCCGGATGATTGGATAGATCCATGATGCTATAGATATTGGTGTATGATAGATAGGAGTTTCAGATAACTCTAAGGGAAAGAATGAGCATCAGGACCGGGATCACAATCAGGTGCTATGATCGGAATGAAGGGCATTTTGAAGGTGGTCATGGTAGAGGTCGAGGATACCATGGTGGATTGGAGGATGAGGCCATGGTGGTGGAAGAAGTGAGTTCCCTTGTGGAACATGTTATACATGTGGATCTCCTGACCACTACAAGTGTGAATGTCCTCAGAATATTACATGTTCTTTCTGTGGAAAGAACCATAGCTATGAGGAGTGCCCGGACTTATATGAGCATCTGAGTAAGCAACATAAACAAGAAAAAAAGGTGTAGGGATGGTTAGGATACAATGCGCGTTGTGGAAAATCAATGGATGCCCAAGTTGGTGGAGAGAGTCGAAGAGTTGCAAGTGAAGATCATGACCCTGCCGAGGTGGACATGCACTGCAGAGGAAACATTGCAATAGAAACCTACCATCACTAAAGAAGAAGTTCTTCATGCATGGTACCTAGATCCTACCTATTAGAAGGAGGTTTATTAGGAAACCATGGAAGTTCTAAGGAATCTTTAGGGTGAGATACAATACTTAAAAGAGAAATCACAGAAGATGGAGCAAAAGAAAGCATCAAAGATGGTCCAAACTGATATAGATGACTTGAGGGAAGTGTGTAAAATGTTGTGCTAGGAAAATATCATTCCATTATTAGGGGATTGGTTAAAAGGAAACACTCATGTTGCAAGTATTGAGACTGGATGAGAAGATCCTACATGTGAATCTTCCCCCTCATAGCCTAGATTATGACAAGGAAATCACTCTTGAATGTTGTTGTGGATGGGTGGCTATTGAGTAATATACTGATTGATAAAGTGTGAAGTCAATGTTCTTACCTTAGATGCATGGGTACAAATGGGAAGACCCCATTAAAGCCATCCTCTAATGTATTATTCATGGCTAATCGGACTAAGGCCACTCCCATTGGAGTCTTGAAAGATGCATCCATTACCATACAAGGAGCCAAGTTCACTGGAGACTTTGAAGTTTTAGTGTTGGCAAAGTAGATAGCTTCCCAGCTCTATTGGGGCATCCTTGGTGCTATGCAAATAATGTTGATCTTTGGTTCAACAAGGGCTATATCAGTTTTGAAAACAAGGAGGAGAGAGTTATTATCCCTTTAACAGATGGAAAATATGTGCCCTATGTTGAGCCCTTAAGTGAAGAAGATCTGAATAGGATTTATGTACATGCCATCCGAGATCCAAGAGATGATTGAACCAACCAAAGAAGGACTAATTAGTGGGAGGATGCATAGTCTATTAGTGATACTACAAGTGTTTCTTGTGATAATTGGGCTCACAACACTTATGAGTTGGTAGGGCATGAAGTAAAAAGCATATTTCCTCGAGGCACAAAACCATGTTATGTCAGGAGGATAGGTAACAACTCGGTACCTTGTTACATAGGAGAAGGGGATCCCATGGTATTCCTGTGTGCCATGGAAGAAAAGTGGATAGACCCATTGGAAAGAAGAAATATGCTAGCATATACACTATGGGACAATAACATGTTGGTGGGTGGTCCACAGGGATAATCTTGTTGGATGGAATGAAATTAGGATTGCTCTTACTACTAGGTTCTTTAGGAGCAATGCACCTACTCAAATCTGCACTTATCATGGTAATCAACCTATTTCACCACGTTCAAGAAGTGTGAGAGACTGGAAGAAGGGAAGGAAGCTTTACCACCTTCACTATGGGTGCACAAGTTTTATTCCACTTTACAAGGTTGCACGCATGCTTGGTATGTGTATGTAGAACTCCATAGAGAAACTAGAAATTGGTAGGATTTAATTGCAGGAATGGCCTAGACATTTGACTTCTTCTCTATAAAGCCTCGGTGGGAGAAGCATTGAAATTCATAAAGCACTTAACTATGGGAGATAGCACCTAAGGTGAAGAACTCCTTCAGGAGTTATTAGATAAGGAAGACTCAGGAGTGTGTCTTGGTGAAGAACCAGAGGCCGATGCAACATTACTTCAATGTGCTTGCCTTGAGAAAGAGAAAGGAAAAATGGTCTACTTAGTGGATGATGAAGAAGTAGAAAATCTGGATGTAAACCATTCAACAGGAGGCATGAGGTATTGGACAGTGTGGATAAGACCACGTGCACCTATCATGAACCTATGAAGACAAAGCAGGTGAATATTGGAATGGATATTGAGCCTAAGGAAGCCATAATTGGAGACTATTGGTCAGACTTTGAAGTGGAAAAAATCATAGAGTTATTAAGGGATTACAGGACTTATTCCTAGGGGGTACCATGAACTTAAAGGTGTGCATGAATCATTAGGGGAGATGAAGATAAATCTTAAAAGAAGGTGTGTGCACCCAGTTAGAAAGAGACCTATAGAATGAACCCCAACTTGTGAAAAGGTCAAAGAAGAGATTGATAAAATGTTAAAGTCTGGGATTATCAAGCCCCTTGATGAGTCAGAATGGGTTAGTCCAATGGTGATCAATATCAAGAAGGATGGATGGATTAGGATATGCGTGGACTACAGGGAGCTGAATGTTGCATGTGTAACTGATCCATTTCCTATGCCATTCATTGAGGAAATACTAGAAGGAGTTGTAGGGTGTGAAATCTATTCATTTACAGATGGGTTCTCTAGGTATCATCAGGTTTGGATTGCCCAGGAGGATCAGGAAAAGACTACATTTACTATTGAATGGGGTAGCTTCACCTATATTGTAATGCCTTTTGGTTTGAAAAATGCACCCACTTGTATTTTTCATGCATAGTTTTCCAAGCATTCAAGGAATTTATTCACAACTTCTTACAGGTATATTTAGATGATTGGATGGTGTATGGATTAGTTAAGGATCACTGTGACAATTTGTGCTTAATGTTTGAATGGTGTAGATAGTTGAGTATCTCTTTGAACATCAAGAAGTGCATATTTTCTACACCATTTGGGATACTTTTAGGACACATAATCTGCAAGGAGGGTTTGTTGGTTGATCAACAAAGGTTGCAGATCATTATAGGCCTAAGGGAGCCTACAGTCAAAGTGAGGTGTGTGGATTTTTGGGTCATATAGGATATTACAGAAAGTTTATCAAAGGATATGCCAAAGTTTCCACACCATTAGAAGAGTTACTAAAAGGGAAAGGTACATTCTACTGGGGAGAACCAGCAACAACGCATGCATTTGAGACATTGAAGGAGAAACTTACTACCGTGCCTATTCTACGTTTTCCTTCATGGGATAAACCATTTCATGTACATGTTGATGCCTTTGGCATGGCCATTGGCGTGGTGTTAGCTCAACCTGGAGAAGGTATTGTAGATCATCCTATCTATTTTTCTAGTAGAAAGCTGACTCCTGTAGAAGAATTACACAACTACAGAGTGCGAAGCTTTGTCAATGATATATGCTACATAAATTCTACCAGTACCTACTAGCTACACCATTCATCTTTTATACTAGATCACATGGCATTGAAGTATTTGGTAAATAAACTTGTTTTACAAGGGCACATATGTCGATGGGTGCTCTTATTTCAAGAATTTGAATTCACATAATTGTGGTAAAACTAGGAAAAGTAATTCTAGACAGACCATCTATCAAGAATACAATCAAGAGAAGAAGCACATGTAATTGAGGATACCATGCCAGATGCATAGTTATATAGGTTACAATGAGTGCCATCAGAACTAGAGGACATTGTTGTCTTTCTACGAACATAGGGATGACACTAGAAGGAATGAAATCCTGGGAGAAGAAACAACTTGCTATACACACCGCACCTTATATGTTAATCAGTGGTGACTTGTACAAATTGGGTGAGATGAGGTATTGCATCATTGTATATTGGAACATGAGCACATGGATATTATGGAAGAGGCTCATGGTGGTATTGTAGGTGGCCACTATGCCGGTGATGCCACTACACACAAGATTCTACTCATTGGATTATGGTGGGAGACCCTATATAAAGATTGTAAGGAATTTTGTAAGGCATGTGATCATTGTCAACGTCTTGGAAAACTAGGTCAATGAGATGAAATGCCTCTGAGACCTATTACTAGTGACAAACCATTTGAGAAATGGGCTATAGATTTTGTGGGTCCTATTTCACCATTGTGAACAGAACGGAATCGTGCTACATCATAACTTGCATAAACTATTTGACAAGGTGGGAAGAAGCAACACCTACAAAGGACTGTATAATGGCTACAATAGCCTGATTTCTATGGGAAAATATTATTACAAGGTATGGATGTCCTTTAAGTTTGACCAGTGATAGGGCACACATTTTCTTAATGAGACAATCAAGAATTTTATTGGATGAGTTCATGATTGCACACCATAAGACTACACCCTATCATCCTCGGGAAAATGGAAGCTGTTGAGGCTTTCAACAAAATTTTGAGCAGAGACATTGACAAAAAATTATGTGATGTTGGAAGAAAGGATTGGGATGATAAAGTCTCTGTAGTACTTTGGGCATATCGGAAAACATATAAAAGGTTGAACAAAGCCACACCATTTCAGTTAGTGTTTGGCATAAAATCCATTCTTCCTATGGAATTTATGTTACCTTCTTTGTGTATATTATGCATGCATTGGAGGTCTAGCTGATGAGAAAGCTTTAGAAGAATGGATTGAAAAGATAATTAAGTATGGATGAGCGATGAGCCATAGCACGTTGGATTCAGAAGAAAGAAAAGGCCAGGAAGAAAGCATGGCATGACAGAAACATAAGGGACAAGAAGTTTGAGATTGGACAAATGGTGCTTCTCTATGACTCTAAGTTCTTGTGCCATCTAGGAAAACTTAAGGTACATTGGTTGGGGCCGTATGTTATCACTTACATCCTTGAAAATGTGACTTTCTAGTTAGAAGCACTTGATGGAACATGGCTACCCGGTTACTTCAACGGGAGTAGGTTGAAGCCCTACTATAAATAAGTCTTCTTGGTGTTTGTAATAAGGCAAGTATTTCCATTTAGATTAGGTTTTCAATTTTGCATTCCCTTAATGTGTTTCCTTCTTTATTTTTATGCTTTGTCAATTTAGTTGGTGTGTTGTGTAATAAGCATGTTTTACGTGCAGAAGCTAATTACTATTTGAAGAATTTTTATGTAGAGGACTGCACATACTTTTAGTGTGGGGTGGATTGTTGGTATCAGGTACAAGACTATTGGGATTAAATGACGAAAGGAATAAGCTGCTACGGGTGCTATTCAAGTCAAAGGATTGCTTCTAAAAAGTGACCAAAGATGGAGATGGATGAAGGGACAATATAATGCGAGGTAAGGAGGCCATAACAACTACCAGTGGAAGGTGTAGTGACAAGGTACTCGGGTGTAAGGAAGTGCATTAAAGAGAAGTCTGTGACCAAAGGGTAGGAAGGCACACTAGAAGGTTATAGCTAGGGTGCATGAAGATGTACCACATGGAAAGAACAAAGTTGGTCAATAAATGAGAGGACATTGGGTAGGTGAAGGAGCAATAAATGCATCAAAAATTTGAAAATCTATATAAGGATGGGATGCGAGTTCATTCTTACCATTGTGATTAAGAGAATTTGACAAGATCCAAGTGCAAAGAGCCGAGAAATCGTGTTGAGGTGTGAAGAGTGTGAAACCAGATGTGGAAAGGAGGTTTGTGTGAAGAAGAAGCTTGCGTTCCCACAGGAGGAGGGTTTGAGAAAAGTAGATGCATTTACAACCAAGCTAGGGCATGTGATTTCCACTAGGGCATGAGAGATTTGAGCTAGGGTTTGAGTTGCATTTGTAGAAGTCAAAAGATGAGTATTTTTAGAGGATTGCAGGGTAGAAATGGCACCAAAGAAGGTAGTTGTAGTAGGAGTTAAGGGAAAGAAGAAGGTGGTCGTGGAGGAAGAAGAAATGACCCCTGAGAGAAATTTTTCAGAGATGCAATATCTAGAGGGGGTTATAGTAGGCCAGGAGTGGGATTCCCACATTCAGAGAAGAAAGATAAGTGAGTACAACCATCGTACCATAAAAAAGAAGGAGTTGGATGCACTGTTGAACATGAAGACAAATAAGCGCATGATAGAGGACATGTCGGTCTATGATGACGTTGGGGAGAAGTTATTGAAGAAGATTGGAGTATATCAGTTATATGAGCTCCCCTACTTTGGAAAATATGAGCCCTTGTACCAATGGCTCATGAGCAGAGTACATGAAGACTTCTTCTACTTTGTAGGATGCAGAGTAAGGATTTCAACCGTTTGATCTCCATAGTGATAGGGTTGAAGGCTACAGGTGAAGACCTCAAGGAGGACTTAACAGACAAGGCCACAATTCTAGAGACTAGGAGGGAATGGGGTACACAAAGGTCCATGTGTGGCATGGACATAGACAAGCTGAAAAAGTACCCAGTTGTGTAGGAAGCCACACACCTTGTGACAAAGTTAAATGACCAAGAGAGGTGGTCACAAGTGAACACCATGTGGTTACACATTGCTAAAAGGATGTTCTAAAGGAGTGATCTATAACATTTTAGGTTACATTGTGGAAACTATCATTGAAAGAAGTGTGTTCAAGGAGGAAAGATTAGTTTTGGGGCTGTTTTGTTGTCTTTGGTATTCATGGAGATCGGGGTGCAGATGGACCAAAAGAGAAGGTATGGGAGTATCCTATGGAGAACAAGTCACCTGTAGAATGATTCAACAAGTACTTGTGTGAAGGATCGATGACCGAAAAAGTCAAGTAGAGGGATGAGAAGTGGTACGATAGGCTCTACATGGCATTTGAAGAAGAGTGGTGCATACCAAAGGATTTACCATCGGTGGTGGGTAAGGTAGTTTATTTTTCTATATACCAACATTTTTGCATCATGTGATTTGTGATGAAGGATGGGGCTTGGAGCCCATGGTGCAAACTACCATATGCCTTCACAGTAAGGTATTTTAGGCATCGGTTCATAGGTTCTCAGATGCACACCAACTAACATTCAATGTAGACAAGGTAGACTGCGACTACCACACACTGAGGAAAAAGTATGTATATCCAGGATGTAATGCATATATTGAAAGGCTCATCTCAGATGTGTTGAGCATAAATCAGTAAGTTTGGTTATTGGAGATGTTGGAGCAGCACTTGTGTACCTCAACTGAAGCCCAAGCTGGAAAACAACAAGTATGTGGAAGATGAGTTCGCACTTCTAGAACCACCGAAGGGTAAGCATACCATGGAGAACATTCCAATGCCTAAGCCCACAGAGACAATCAAAGTAGAGGATGAGGAGGATGAGCGTGAGGATAGTGGTGGTTTGGAACATAGAGGTAGAAGACATCCTATGAATAAGGATGAAGTTGAGTGCGCGTAACTACACCACCTCAGCCATAAGAGGGGGATGATGAGGACTTGGATGTAGTCCAAGGAGAGCGCTGATTTAAGAGAGTGTTTAGGAGAACAAGGACCCAAGGTGCTACTACTCACAAAATAGTGCATAGATCACCCTGAACTCTCTCCATAGAAGGAGACAACCTGAGAAAAGGAGAAGGAAACTAAAATTGAATGAGGAAGTGGAAGAGTCAGAGGAAAGTGTGCCTAATTCTCCTACACCTCTAGAGAATGTAGAAGGACAACAAGATGAAGAAATGAAGGAAGGAGAAGAGGAAGAAAAGGGAACATGATGAGACAACTATCGAGACTACTCAGGACATGGAAACACAAGTCCCAAATCTAGAAGCTCAAGTTCCTAAGTAGCCTAGGTCAAGAAGAACAAGTGGGAGAACATTCCACCAGCCATGGGTTATGTTGAGGACACAGGTAAAATTTCATACGCCATTTTAGAGCACACTGACACAAAAGGAGTTATATGGCTAGGAATTAATGGATGAAGATATGGCAACAATGTGCACAAGGAAGAAATTATCATGGTCGATGCACACGCACATGGATGAACCAGATTTTGATGTGTGTGAGGAGTCATGCATGTCGAGGAGGTTGAAAAAGACACCTCAGGCTAGACACATAACAGTAAAGCCTATTATTATGTTAGATGAATAGGTGAGAAATGCATTGGTAAAAGTCTCAATAGAGGTGGCAAGGTGGAATATGGATAAAATTCCACAATTAGGGTGCTAAGGGGAGAGATCAAAACTAAGGATGAGGAGATAGCGTGCCTAACATAGGAAAGAGACTTAGTGCAGAAGAAGAATGTTGTATTTATTAGCATCGCAGAGGAAATTGGTGATAATGTCATGAAGGCTAGGCCACACTTAGAGCCAAAGGTACCAAAGACATTTCCTTGGCAATACACTATGTAAGTACATTGGTGGACTTAGTGCTTGAAGATGAACCTCTGCGCATGCAGTGCACCAAAGGATCCAACACAAGATGCAGAGTGAGAAAAGGCTTCAGTGATGTGAAATATTGCATCATATGAAGGACTGTTGCCAAGCATTGTGGGAAGAACTAAAGAAGGTAGACCAAGCCTTGAACATTTGTACAGCTCCAAGAGGCACTCATCAAAATAAAAACCTTGGAGGAGAACAATGAGGTCTAGAAAGTGATGAGGGATGACACATTGGGCCGCGTAGAAAGATTAGCAATGGTTAAATAGAAGCGCGAGGCCTGGCAAAGCCCAAGAACCACACAAGGATGGCTAGAGGAGCTTGGGAAACTCATTGCGTAGAAGATGGATTTTCTAGAGGGAAGGATGACTGCAATGTCAACATTGTGTTGGTCTTGTAGAATGAGAAAGGAGAGATTGCGAAGGATGAACTGGAGTCCATTGTTGTGGACATTCTAGAAAAAAGTAGAGGAAGCACTCATTGAGTGGTAGACCTTGGAGGCCGAGATAAAGGAGGAATATCCTGAATTAATTTGTAGGTTAGAAGAAGAAACTACAGGTTAAAAACATTCTTTCATTCATCCAAATTCTTTCTATTCTTCTATTCTTTGATTTGTTTTTGGAGACAACCATTTTGGGGCGGTAATACAACTAGTGTGGGGTAATGTTGATCAGTCAGACCCTAGCACTTAGTAAAGAAAATACAGAAGGTTCACATGGGAGAGAGAAGAGTGCATTCAAAGGCGTGGAATTATCGGAAAGGATCACGCGTGAAGAACAAAACAAGTTTGGGACTTAGCCATTTTCATGAAAAGGATCTATTTTTGGAGATAGTGTGTGGAGCACAAAATGATTGGAGACTTGCATGTCACGCATTGGCTATTTTGGAGGATTAGCTACGAAGCACTTTGCATGGACATGGGTCGGAAATAGATCTACTATTTTCAGTTAACTAACAATAGTCTATTGTTAGCGCACTTGCATGTGTGGCTATTTTTGTAACGCACATGTGGCTAAGTAATAACATGTGACCTATTTTGGGTTTAGATAAGTGGTGAAGGAAAGTCCCCACCCTTATATGTAGTAAATGTAGTAAATATGTAGTGAGATTAGATATATAGAGATAGGTGTGAGGAAATACATAGTGAGATTTATCTTTGTATCTAAATCTATTATGATCTCATCATACTATTGTTAGATTGTAATGAAGCTTGTATATACTTATTGCATTTAATATAATGGAGGATATTGGCTAAATCTAAGTGTTAGTTCTATGTGTATGAGTGAATCTAGTATGTTCTTGATCTCATATATAAATGATTACTCATTTTATCAATTACATGGAATGAATTGAGTTTTTTTCATTCTAATTAAAGGTTCTTATTGTCTTGTGTTGTGTACCATTAGTCATGACTTTATGGATTACTCATTTTGGGAATTACATGGACTGGCCTCTATGTTTCTTTACATCTATGGGTAAGTGCATGGAAATGGAGGACCAAAAGGGGGTCAAAAGTGGGCAAATTTTTCTTGAAATCATAAAAACCTGAACTTCATCTAATAATTTAGCATGCATATGTTCAAAATTTTACAATGTGATACAATAAGTCTTTGTAGTGCTCATAATCTAGTTTCTAAACTACTATTTTGTCAAATATGAGGTGTGAAGATTAATTAACCACATTAAATTATGATTTATAATATTTACCAAAACATGAATTTAAATCATAAATAAATAAAACACATAGTAAAAACATGTGAACACTAAATTTAATGCGGAAAACCCCCGAGGGGGAAAAATTATTGAAAAACTTTTACAATCCATAATTATATCCCTCCCCACTTCTCTCCTTGTCCAATTCACCTCACGTAAATAAACCAAATATGGCCTCGACCATATTTAAATGACCCCAAGGGTCATGAAAAATTAAGTGATGGGGTGTGAACCCAGATTAAATTAATTAGTTATTAAATAACTAATAAAACATAACCTAAAGTTTATATTAAATAATTAAGAATATTAAATATATTCTAAATTATTTAATTATAAACTAAAGATTATAAGCACTTAATATTATGTTCTAACACTCCCCCTTAATATTAAGTGGGGAACCATATGCCAACATTACCTATTTGTACAATAGATTTACAAATCCATAAACCATTAGTGAAGGTTTATGCTAGCATATCACTTTTGAAGGATTTATAACACCTTCATCATACTCAACTTACCTTTTGGTACAAAAATATTTGGAATCCATAAATCAGAAGTTATGATTTATGCTAAGTATGATTTATGAGACTACATCTCATGGTTTCTCATGGAAATTTCTTAAACCGCATCTATATGATCCTTTTATAACATAAGGAACTCCTTTACAAATAGATGCAACATATTGGACTGTAAACCGTAAACTTAGAGTTATAAGTTTACAAATATCATAAATATATTTTTACAATGCTTTACAAATGGAGAAAAATTATATAAGAGAAAGAGATATCAACTAACCAGCCATTAGGAGGTGACATTTCCATGCACACTCCCCCTCAATGAAAAATTTGAAAGGCCAAGCATTGCACAAAACTTGCAGAATTTTACAGCACACAATGGCTTCGTAAACATGTCTACAACTTGATCTTCAATCAGATAGTACTAGAGATCTATATCACTACAGAGAACCTTCTCTCGGATAAAGTGCATATGAATCTCTATATGCTTTGTCCTTTGATGTTGAACTGTATTTTTAGCAAGAGCAATGCAACTCTGGCTATCACATAGAAGAGGAGTACTTCCTTTATCTTCCATGTGCATCTCTTCTAATAGTCACTTCAGCCACATGGCTTCTTTTGTTGCTTCCATTGCACTTCTATATTCTTCCTCAGTAGAAGAAATAGAGACTATGTTTCTTTTTACTACTCCAAGTAATGACACCTACACCAAACTTGAACACATATCCAATTGTAGACTTGTGATCTATCACATCACCAACATGGTCAAAATCACAATATCCATATAAATATGCATTGTTAAAAGAAGTATAATTTAAACTAAAATTAATTGTTCCTGTAATATAACACAATATTTATTTTTCTAACTTCTATTGATTCGATATGACTTTTGTATAAATGTTAAAAATTCCCTACCGCATTAGCAATGTTAGGTCTAGTAATAGTTAGATAAATCAAACTACCTACAAGTTGCTTGTAAAAAGTAGGATTATTTTTTTCACATGTAGGTTTAGGATCAAGTTTACATCCAAATTATATAGGAATAACAACATGTTTACAATCAATCATATTAAACCTTTTTAAGCAAGATTAGTGGCATATTGTGATTGAGATACAACAATAGAATTTTTATCCTGATATATAGCCATGCCTAAGAAATGATGCAATAATCCTAAATCAATCATTTCAAAGTATTGCTTTAATTTTCATAATTAAACTATTAGAATTACTAGTAATAAGTAAATCATCAACATACAATACAATGAGAATAATATGATTTTCTTCAATTTTAACAAATAAATCATTATCAGAAGAACAATTAGAAAAACTAACTTCATTGAAAAAATTATTAATCTTTGCATACCAAGCTCTAGGAGCTTGTTTTAAACCATATAAATATTTTTTCAATTTACAAACATACATTTATTTACCTAGTTCTTCAAATCCTTTAGGTTGGGTCATATAGATTTCCTCTTTTAAATCACCATTCAAAAAGAATTTTGACATCCATCTAATGGATTTCCCAACCATATTGAGAAACTAAGGCAATCAAAATCCTTATTGTGCTCATTTTTGTAACTATGCAAATGTTTCAACATAGTCAATACCAAGTTTTTGAGTAAACCCTCGAGCTACTAACCTGGCTTTGAATTTATCAACACTACCATCAAATTTATATTTAATCTTGTATAGCCATCTAGATCTGACTATACTTCATTTTTCAGGAGGAGGGACTAAATCCCAAGTCTTATTTTTAATCAAGGAAGAATACCCAGATTTTCATTGCATATATCCATCTTTTTAAGAATAGTCTTCTTGAAATATTGGGGTTTAGGTTCATACATCATCATTAAATCATGATATGTATGTTGACTTCTAGTCATTTTTCTAATGGTTTTCAGGATTAGAGTCTTGAATAATAGACTCATCCCATTTAGGTCTTTTGGTTATAGAGGAAACAAGAACCAAATATTTTTCAACTATACATTCATTACTAATTTCATCATCGCATAAACAATTTTCTTTATTTTTCAATTTCATTAGGTTCATCATGAATAATAGAAACAAAAGATGAAGAAGATGAACATAAAGGTTTTTCTAATACTTTTACATTCTCATTTTCTATAAATTATCTTTTTGAAGGATCATAGATCCTAATACCTTTATTTTTACCTCTGTAACCTACAAAGATAAAGGGATAGGAGGTTTTATCAATCTTCTTCTGTTTTGATTTCAGAATGAAGAGAGAAATAGGGATACCAAAGATTCTCAAATGAGACACACTTGGTTTTTTATTTGACCACTTTTCTAGAGTGGAATTAACTAAGGCTTTAGTGGGTACTCTATTCAAAATGTGAACAATAGTGTTCATTTCTTCAGCCTAGAGAAATTTAGGGACTTGTGCTGAATGCAACATAGTTCTAGCCATTTGCAAAATGGTGTAGTTTTTCCTTTTGTAATCCCATTCTTTTGAGGTGAAAATGGAGTAATCAGTTATATTTAAATACCACATTGGACAAAAATGAATAAAAATCCTTACCGATGTATTCTCCTCCCTTATACTTCCCAAGCGTCTTAATTTTATAACTAGAATTATTTTCCACTAAAGCTTTAAATTCCTTAAATTTTTCAAGACATCATATTTCTTTTTGATAAAATAAGACCAAATCATACTATCAAAATCATCAATGAATGTGACAAAATACACATAACCATTAAGGGATGGAACTTCCGGGGTCCTCGACATCACTATGGTCAAGTTCTAAATGTTTAGAAGAGTTTACATCATGATGACTTGTGAAAGGGCTTAGAAAATTTCTTACCACACAAGCAACCTTCGCATGTTTCACTTCTTTGAGATATCAAACGAAAAGCAAAGGGAAAGACATTAAACACACAAATACCATCTCTTTGTATTCCTTCAACTATCGTGACATCATGTTGGTTTTTAATAAACCATTTATATTTTAAAAAATTATAATATAGTTATTTTGAGTCAATTGATAGCAAGAAATAAAATTCATTTTTAGTTTAGGAACTAAAAAAAAATTGTTAATAAAATCATTTGATACTTTTGCTTTACCTTTTACCTTGTTGAGAAGACATAATATTGTTCTAAAGAGAAGAAAAAAAAAGAATACACATGTGGGAATAAGGTGCATTTGAAGGCACGAAATAATAGGAAAGGAAATGCACACCAAAATAGTTGGCTTGGGAATTAGCCATTTTTATAGATAATGGCTATATTTTGAGATAGCATTCAGAGCACACATCGATATGGAGACTTACGCAACACATAAATGGTATTTTGGGAACGAGCGGCTTATAAGTGCCATGCATGGTTATACTTACTAATAGGATTACTTCTTCACGTTAACTATAGGACATCTATTATTAGTGCACTTGCATGTGTGCATGTTATTGTAAATGCACATGGATATTAACAACAAGTGACCTATTTTGAGAAGTGCATATGTGGTGAAGGGAAATTCCCCACCTCTATAAATATGTAGTTTAGAGAGAGACTAGTGTGTGAATTATTGTAGAGTTATGTTGTTGAATCTGATACGCGCATGACTTATGGTTATACTTTATAATGTATGAATATTTTGTGTTTTACAATATTTAATGAAATGGATGATATTTGTTGGATATTGGTGTTAGACATAACTGAAATTGGTTCATGTATGGTTAATCTTATTACAGTTATTGTTTAATTCATGATTCTCTAAGATCTAGATCTAGATTATGCACTGTGGAATGTTTATGTTTATTTATGGATATAAATATGTCTTATCTTCATCACACTAACATCCTACACAAATAAATCTAAAGAGGGGCCTGATACCTTTGCGCGCTTTGGGTTAGCACTCGGCTCGTGTGGGTGATGTGTCATCGCGCCCGGGTTTTATATAGTAGATTCTAGGCTGCATCATTGGTTCCATTTCAGGACCTCCTTTTTAGTTATTTTCATGATGTTTCGTGATGAAGATGTATCGATTGACCTTAGCAAGTCTTGAGGAATGGATAATAGATTTGGAAGAAGAATACGATTGGATGTTTAGCACTAGATATGAGTTTTATGCACACTCATGAGTGGAGGATAATTTTTATGTCTGTTTGTAAGAGAGATTCTTTGTTATCTTTTTGGTAGATATGTACGAGTGGTTGGTTGCTTATGCATCTAAAAGGAATTGGAGGTATCACATTCTTTTCTAGATGTAAGAAGAAATCCAGGCCCTCTATGATGTTGATCTAATTTGGATGCACATTATGGATACTTGGTTCAGTGGTGTTTTGAATAGATATATTTTGGAGTAATAAATTTCCAATCATTCTTTCCGAAGGTAGTTGAGTTCTAGTTTTTACATTATCCCGGGGAATTTATTTGCAAGGTATTCCTTTGGTGATCAAGATCTTGATGGTAACCCTAAACTTGGAAGAAAATTCAATGGCTAGCTAAACCCATCATCCTAGCGGCAGAGAGGAAATGAGAATAAAGGCAGCTTGAGCATAATGAGGCATGCGAGAGGGAGATAGAGAAGTAACGTGATATTACAGAGTGGATGGTGTTGAGGAGAGAGATGAATTGTGAAGGATTTGGAGCTCACGCAGAAGGCATGGAGCCAAAGCATCTGGAACTCCCCATTTGGGAAAGAATGATAGTGAACCCTCCTTGGCCTCACATGGGAGTGCCCCAGTAGAGACGACATGGGACGCAGGCATGCATCTGAATCTATCTAGAAACCTAGCCCTTGCACTTAGTTTTCCAGTATCTAGTACAACCAGTAGTCAATAAGCTAGTTTGGGAAGTAGTAGAAAAATAGTTAATCAAGTAGAAAGTGCATCTATGGCCAGGATAATGTCTTCTTTGTTATTTGGAGGTAACTTTTCAGGTGCATCGTTGTACGTAACTCAAGCGCGCAAAATTTTGGACTCACTTCGGGGAGTAGTATCACCTCGCAGATTGTATGAGTTTAGTTTAGTACCATTATTGGGAAATAGGGAAGTACATTTATAGGTCCACTGGATATAGGAGGAGGATCAGGGGGAATAGGTGGCTTTAGTTCTAGTGGATCTAGTGGGTTTGGAGGCGAGAGGTAACATAGGAGGTTTTGGATCGGGTGGGCGGGGTCCTCATCGACCCCAGAATATTTATATGGAGATATCTCTTCATCTTCCAGAGTATATGGGAATAGAATATGTTATTAAACATGTGCACATGTGTGAGATACTATGGTGAGAAAAAGGAATTATGGTTTCGAGTGTAAGGAAAGACAGTTTGAAACTAGGTTGCAGGTGTGCTCACGGTTTACAGAAGTTTGACCCCGATCATAATTGCGTAGATTATGCAACATTACAAGAAGCTTTCCTTAAGGAGTTTCATATCCCCGAATTCGAGTGGAAAATTATAATTGTGCTCAAGGATATTAAGCAAGGAAATATTGAGAGTGTTCAAGAGTATGAGTACTATTTTAAAAACTTTGGTCTAAGCTTTCATATGATATTAATGCAAGTCAACATGCACAAGTGGTTCATGGGGGCTTGATCGCACCTTTTAAAGGAACGCTCACATAAGACATATACGACCCATAAAAATCACTTGAAGCAATGTTGAGCGCTGAGGTAATTGAAAGTATAGAAACTAGAGTGAGCCCATTCCTGGAAGCACAAATTGTAACTATGGCAAAGTAGTTGGAGAAACTATCAAAAAATTTAGCACATGAGACATGCACTGGGATTTGGTGTACAAATTGTGAAGTGGAAGGGAACACTAAAGATAGTTTTCCTCACAAAGTTAGTACATTCATTGTTGCTAGACTATGAGATATGTCATTTAGACCATGATGCAAGTTGTTTCCCATTATTACAATGCATGATAAGGAAGAATGTATCTTTCTATTGTAATATTTTCTGGTCCACAACTCACAATACAAAAGACTGTAGGTTGATTGGTCAGATCCATGATGCCATAGATATTAGTGTGCGATAAGGAGTATCGAGATAAATCTAAAGGTTAAATTTATCACCATGATCATGATCACACTCAAGCGTGATATGATAGGAATAAAGGGCATTTTAAAGGAGGTCATGGTAGAGGTCGAGGACACTATGGTATATTTGGGGGATGAGGTCATGGTGGTGGATGAGGTGAGTTTCCTCATGGAACATGTTTTACATGCGGATCTCCTGACCACTACAGGCATGAATTTCCTCATAATATTACTTGTTACTTTTGTGGGAAGAATCATAACTATGAGGAATGCCCAGACTTATATGAGCATCTTAGTAAGTAGGATAAACAAGAGAACAAGGGTGTAGGGATGGTTAGAATACAATGTGCCATAGAAAATTAGTGGATGCCAAAGTTGGCACCAGAACCTAAGGTAGTACCTGTGAAGATTAATACACACATTGAATTTGCATGTGCCGAGAGATGTTACAAAGAGAAGGCTACCATCACTAAGGAGGAAGTTTCATATGTAAAGTACCCAAATCCTTCCCATCGAAGGAGGTTTATCAAAAACCATGATGGTACTCATAAATCTTCGAGGGTAAAATACAGTATTTAAAGGAACAATCAAGAAGTTGGAACAAAAGAAGGTATGAGACAGTCAATTGGATGTTGATGATTTGAAATAGGTATGCAAGATGTTGCACCAGAATATATCATTCCATTAATAAGGAATTAGCTAAAGGGGAACACTTCATGCACAACTATTGAAAATAGAGGGCATATACTACATGTTATTCTTCCCCTCGTAGCTTGGATTATGATAAGGAGATCACTATGAATCTTTGTTGTGGATGGGTGACTTCGAGAAATATATTGATTGACACAAGTGTGGAAATGAATGTGCTTACTTTAGATGCATGGGTATAGATGGGAAGACCTCCATTACAACCATCCTTTAATGTATTGTTTATGGCTAATCAAAATAAGGCCACTCCAATCGTAGTTTTAAAGGATGCATCAATTACTATACAATGGGTTGAAGTTCACCTGGGAATTTTAGGTCTTAGCACTTGCAGTAAGCAGAAAAATTCCTAGCTCTACTTGGGCTCCTTTGGTGTTATGCAAATAATACTTGATCTACGGTTCAACAAGGGGTATATAAGTTTTGAGAATAATGAAGAAAGAGTTATTATCCATTTGATAGATGGAAAATATTCACCTTATGTTTAACCTTTGAGTGAGGAATACCTAAACATAATTTATGTGTGCATCATTCGATATCCAAAATTACTCGAGCCATTTAAAGAAGGAATCCTCTAGTGGGAAGATACATAGCCAATTAGTGATACTACAAGTATTTGTTTTTATGATTGGGCACATGCCACCTACGAGATGGTTGGGCACGAAGTAAGAAGCACATTTGAGAAAAGAAGATACCCTCATTGTATTAGGAGAATAGCTAACAACTCAGAACTTGATATACTTGAGAAGGAGATCCTACGGTATTCCTGCACGTGATGGAGGAGTAATGGACAAATCAAGTTGAAATAAGAAATATGTTAGTATATACCCTACATGGGATAACAACGCGCTAGTGGATGGTTCACAGGGATAATCTCATAGAATGGAATGAATTCATAATTTCTCTAACCACTCGGTTCTTCAGGAGCAATATGCCTACTCAAATCTACATATATCATGGTAATCAACCTATTCGAACCACATCAAGCAAAGTGTGAGAGACTCTAGAAAATAGGGCAGGAAGCTTTACCACCTTCACTTTGGGTGCACAAACTTTATTCCACTTTGCAAGGTTGTGCACATGCTTGGTATGTTTATGTAGAACTACATAGGGAGACTGGAAATTGGCAAGACTTAATTATAGGAATGACCCAAACTTTTGAGTACTTCTCTACTAAACCTCCTGGTAAGAGAGGAATTATGGGTTATGGAGTACTTGACTATGGGAGATAGTGCCAAGGTTGAAGAACTCATTTAGGAGTTATTTGGTAAGGAAGAACAAGGAGCACATTTTGATGAATTAGATGATACAAATGAACTATTTACGTGTGCTTGCTTTAAGAAGGAGAAAGGGAAGATGGTCTACATAGTGGATGATAAGAAGTTAGAATATTTGGACATAGCTCATTCAGAAAGTACGCACGATATTTTAGTTAGTGTGGATGAACACGTACGTGCCTATCATGCACCTATGAAGACCAAGAAAGTGAAAATTATCACGAGATGTTGAACCCAAGGAGGCCATAATTGTAGATTATTAGTTTGATTCTAAAACAACAAAGATAATTGAGTTATTATTATATTTTTAGGATTTATTCCCTAGGGGATACCATGAGTTAAAAGGAGTGCATGATTCATTAGGAGAGATGAATATTAAGCTAAAAGAAGTTACGTGACTAGCTAGGAAGAGAATTTATAGGATGAACCCTAACCTAGGCGTCAAAGTTAAGGAAGAAGTTGAAAAAATGTTGAAATCTAACATCATCAAGCCCCTAGAAGAATCAAAGTGGGTTAGCCCCATGGTGATTAGTATAAAGAAAGATGGTCAGATTAGGATTTTTGTGGGTTATAGGAACCTGAATGTTGGATGTGTGATTGATTCTTTTCCTACACCTTTCACGAGAGGAAATAGTATAAGGTGTTACAGGCGCGAAGTTTATTCTTTTACAAATGGATTCTCTAGGTATCACTAGGTTAGAATTACACAGGAGGATCAAGAGAAGATGAATTTCACAACTGAATGGGGAAGTTTTGCATATACTATGATGCCCTTTGGTTTGAAAAATGCACATGTTGTATTTTCACACATATTTGTTCAAGCATTCCAAGATTTTATTCAAAACTTCCTGTAGGTTTACTTAGATGATTGGATAGTGTATGAAATTGTTAAGGATCATTGTGGCAATTTGTGCTTGATTTTTGAAAGATGTAAACAATTAATCATCTATTTAAAAATCAAGAAGTGTGTGTTTTCTACACCTTTTGGAACTTTGTTAGGGCACATCATCTGCAAGGAAGGTTTTTTAGTGGATCCAGCTAAGGTTACAGTTATTGTAGGCCTAGAAGAGCCTACCATTCAGAGTGAGGTGCATGGATTCTTGGGTCACATAAGGTATTATAGAAAATTTATCAAAGTATATGTGAAGATTGTCGCACCCTTGGAAGAGTTACTAAAAGGAAAAGGGATGTTCTATTGGGGAGAACCACGTAGTTCACATCCGAGACGTTAAAGGAGAAACTTACTAGATTGCCTAATTTGTGTTTTCCCTCATGGAACCAATCATTTCACGTACATGTGGATGCCTCTAGCATAACCATTGGTGCGGTGTTAGCTAAACCTGGAGAAGGTGTTATAGATCATCCTATTTGTTTTACTAGTAGAAAGTTGACTTATGAAAAATAGAATTACACAACTACAGAGTGCGAGGCCTTTGTCGATGATCTACATGATGCATAAATTTAGACAGTATTTTCTAGCAACACCCTTTATATTTTACATTGATCACATGACATTAAAATACTTGGTAAATAATATCATTTTATAGGGGCACATATGTCGATGGGTTCTCTTATTCCATGAATTTGACTTTCCGATCTTTGGTAAAACTAGGTAAAAGTAATTATGGCCCAGATCACTTATCAAGGATTCAATTAGGGGAGGACGTGCAAAAATTGAAGATACAATGCCAGATGCATAGTTGTACATGTTACATTATGTGCCCTCATAATTGGAGGATATTGTTTTTTTTTACGCACGGGTATGACACCAGAAGGAATGAATGCATTAGAAAAGAAACAACTTATAATTTGCACGACACCCTTCATGTTGATCAGTGCTAACTTATACAAACTAGGCCAAGATTAAGTATTATGTCAGTGTGTACAGGAACATGAGCACATGGATATCATGAAAGAGACTCATGGTGGTATTTCAGGTGGGTATTATGCAAAAAGGTGCGCCACAGTAGCATAAGATTCTACTTGATGGATTATGGTGGGAGACCCTGTACAAAGATTGTAAAGAGTATTGTAAGGCATGTGATCATTATCAGTGCCTTGGAAAACTTGGGAAAAGAGATGAAATTCCTTTGAGGCCTATTACTAGTGTAGAGCCATTTGAAAAATGGGCTATAGACTTTGTGGGTCCTATTTCCCCAACCACGCATAGAACTAGATCATGCTACATCATCACTTACATAGATTATCTTACAAGGTGGGCGAAGTAGCACCTACAAAGGATTATATATCAGCTACATTAACAAGGTTCTTGTGGGAAAATATTCTCACTAGGTATGGATGTCTACTGAGCTTGACAAGTGATAGGGTCACACACTTCTTGAATGATACAATCACAATATTTTTGGATGATTTTATGGTCGTGGTACCACAAGAATACACCTTATCACCCTCAAGAAAATGGGGCTCTTGAGGCTTTCAACAAGATATTGAGCCGGACATTGAAAAAAATTGTGATGTTGGAAGGAAAGATTGGGATGATAAATTTTATGTTGAAATTTGGGTGTTGGTGCCCATTTTGATCCTCTGTTATATTGTCATTTTTCCCCTTTGTTCTACGTTCTCTAAAACATTATTCTTAAAATTTGGTGATCTACAAAATTTCTCCCTCTAGATTGAATGCCTTGAAGTGCTCATAAATTATTATTTTTCCCCAATGTGAAATAAAAATACATGCATGCCCTGTTTTATGCCCTAAATTTCCAAATCTACGGGCCTCTGTCATTTTTTCCACTTTTCCCAGCCTTTGGAGCTCGTGGTTGTTCATTTTATGCTTTTTTCCCTCAAAATATCTATCCCCATGGTCGTAAATTGCATAAAATCAATTTCCCTTTGTTTTTTGACCAAAAAATCCTTCATCCATGAAGAAAAAATTGATTTTAGAGGTCGCTGGCAAATTCTGTGTTTTTTTACGGTTATACGGGTGTCATATGCCCATCAAATTCTATTTCAAATGATGTCTCCTATGTGGCCATTTGTGGTTGGATGAGATTTGGTGGGTTTCTTATAAAAACTTAACATTTTTGGTTTTGGAAAATTTCACAAATTTTTCCTGCAACTCTGCAAGTCCCCGAGGAGGACATGTGTCGTGTTCTTATTCAAAGGCGGGATGCAGGGGGTGGGGGACATGGAAGTTTTTTTTCCTTTTGGAAAAAGGAAAGAAGGTGAGGAAAGGGTTGTGGGTCTCCAATGAACCATGGGGGACATGTGGCAGGTAGGGAGAAAGGCAGAGCAGTTTGGAAAATCTCACCCTTTGGTGAAAAGGTATTATAGACCAAAATAGGCTCGTGCGTCCACCAAGCCAATCAGGGGTGGACATGTGGTAGGGAAGGGTCAGAGGGGAGTGCAAACTAGTGGAGGACTTAGGCAATTTTTGCCTTTTTGGGTGAAAGGGATGAAAGTTGCGAAAGGGGCGTGGGTCTACCAAGTCACAATGCGGGCGAGACACATGGCGGTAGAGAGAGAGGGCGGGTTTAGGAGGAAGAAGGAAATTTTTCCCTTTTGGTAAAAAATACTTAGAATGAGAATTTGAGGCATGGCTCCATGACAAATCAAAAGGTAACATGTGGCAGGGAAGAAATCGGAGGTGTGGGCCCGTGGAGGCAAAGTGAAAATTTTTCCCTTGGGAAAAAGGGGTGTTAAAATGTGAAATGAGCCCACAAATCCTCAGCGATAGAGGAAGTGACATGTGTCAAGGATAGAGGTGGAGGTGCAGGCCCATAGGGAAAAAAGTGAAAAATTCCAAAAATTCCAAAAGGGTGGAAATGTGCAAAATTGAACCGTGACTTCAATGGGGCCCACCATATGCCATGTGTCAACTCCAAATTTCAAGGGTGGAGGGGCGGAGAAAAAATTCAAAATTTTACATTTTTCCAAAGATGTTAAAAATTCAAAAATGATCCCAAATCCATTCCCAATCATATTTTGACATGTGGAGGGCTCAGATTGAAGGAAAAAGGGAAAATCAATGGTAATTGTGCATTTTTCATTTTGGCCACCATTTTTGCTCCAAGAAGTGTAGAAATTTGAATTTTGCATCAATTTGTAGAATTTTTTGGCAAATTCATGTCATTTGTGCCTACAAGGACCAATGCAACTAGTTTTAGGGATCAATTTATAGATTTGAGGTGTTTTTGAAATAATTTTTGCCCTACTGCTCAAAACATGAAACATCAAATCAAGAGGGTGCAAAATCAAATTTTGGAGGGATAAGGATGAAATAATGACATGAAAGGTGTCTACATGCTTGGAGAATGAAAAATGTGCCTCCAAAATGGGTAATGATGAAGGATTTGTAATGATTCACCTTTTTGAAACACCTGGTAACTTTTGTTGCAAATATGTTAAACGTCCCTATCTACGAATCATGTTGGAATTTTGTAACGAACTTGATGCCAAGGAAATCATTTTCTTGGGAAAGAAGGATCAAATGTAATATAATGTTATATAATGCATGTTCTTGGACATGAAAATTTTTGAATAAACTTATAATTTCTTGGAAAATTTTGGGAAGAAGCCCATTCTACGAGAAAGCGCCTTAGAACCATTTCTAATTCCTTTCTACATCATATTTGTATCATGTTGAGTTAGTTTCATTTGTAAAGCCATTGACAAGCTCTAAGATTGTACTTATAATATTTTCCTACTTGATAAATTTGGTCATTCGGATTATTTTGTGTTGTCTCTTGGTAAAATTTCCATGCACTTATGTTTTAGAATGTTTTCAATTTGTGTTTCTTGCTCCTGTTACAGTCTTGTGTTTAAAATCACTCTTGATCATACATGGTCTCATTTCTTATTGATAGTTTAGTAGCATTTGTAATCTCGCAATCAAAATATCTTTCATCCGATAAAGAGATAAACAAATTTAAAATCACTTTACCTTCCTTGAATTCTCGAGATTGTTTATAAACCTTTGGGTGCACCTTAGGTCATGATAAAATAGAGGTTTCTGGATGCTTTGTTGGTTCATCTGGTTCAAGATTTTTTGGCAGGTTGTCAAATATTGTGTGGAAGAGTGAAGATCTAGGCCTCGATTTGGTGCACATATCCTGGTTGAAGGAGTACCTTAACCCCTTTGATGAGTATTCTTTTTTAGGTCTTACAAATTTCTTGCAAAGGTCCTCAAAGAATTTGGCAAATTTTTGGTTAGTCTTGTCTAAAATCTCCCACCAAAATTTCATTCAAAATAATTAATCCTACCCCATACTACCCCTGCATTTCATTGTGTGTCAACAACAAAATATAATCCATCTACAAAAATGCACAAAGAAAATCGGGATCATGTAATGTCTTGATAACCCTTGCCTTGCATTGAAAATATTTCCATAATATGGGAGTGACAACTTGTGAAATTCAAATGGAGTGTTGATCATATTTTCCCAACGCCCTTTTCATACTATTTACACAAATTGAGGGATATATTCATCTCCTTCACCATTTGAGGGTTACAAAATAGGTCCTCTTACCTTGGTTGAAAGGCACAACCTAAAATAGGTAGGACAAGATCAAGTCCTATTTGAGTGTTATCCATCTCTCCACAACTCCGAGTGCAGTTAGATAACATCCTCGGCTACAAAATGACACACATCATGATCTATCTAACTTCAAGCTTCATGCCATATCTTTGATGCTACTCAGACTGAAAAGGAGAATGAATTTGGGTACCAACACCAATAGTGCCATTGCTGGGAGATTATTTAGTATTTTAGTATTTGGATCCACAGTAATACTTCTTATGTGATTTTGGTGCAATTACAAATATGAGTATCATCTTTTGATCAGATTTATAAGGCTGGAATAAAGGGTAGAGTTCTGAGTTTGATATTTTCTTAGTTCAATCTGATCCATGTGCATACATATTTGAGATATTTGAATGCATATCAAACCATGGTAATGTCCCTTACAAATTCTGCATGCAAATACATTGTTGGAGTATCATTTTATAATCAGATTTGTAAGGATTAAGTGAAGATATAAGTTTTGCTCTGCAATTTTATCAACTTCCAATAGATTATTGCACTTCATTTGCATTTGTGATTAATAAATTCAAAGAAAGGAAGGTCTTATCTATAAAGTTTGGCAAGATTTTTGTGATCTTGATAGATATTTGACAAATTATTTTAGTGTTTGCACAACTACGGTGAAAATCCTTTGTGGCAACTCCATGTTGTTATGATCTTGATAAATACCGGTGTCTTAAGATTTCTATCATTTATTTTTATGTTGCTTTAGGAAGAAGATCTCTCTTCATTAAGTACTCTGCTAAGAAGTTGTTTACTGATTCAAGGAACTCAAAGTTAGAAGGAGAACATTTTGGAAAGTTGTTAAAGGCCGGACATCGTGCAAAGATATATCCATTGGTGAGAGAGATCAGCCTTTGGTAAAGGATTATCACTCTTCTTCCAATGATTTCGATTCAAGAAATCCTCTCATAAAATTGTTTGCCTTAGATAGTGAAGGTCCTTTTGTTGTACCTAGTAAGTTCCTTCTTCAAATTACACCTCTATGTTTCAATTCAAATAGAAATTTCCAAGAAAATCAGCACTTAGAGAATATTAATCTTGTGAACCACATTTTTTAGCCCCAAAGACCTTACACTCCTCATCAGCTTATGTCACCCCCAAGATCACCTCCACCAAAAAAATATGGCTCAACCTAGACCTCCATTTTTTGTTAACACCTTTAGTCCTATAGAATTTATAGGAATGTATGGTTACCCAAATGTTGTCCCACAAGATTTCAGAAATAGGTTGCCAAATTTCCAAGGTAATAATGTTATAACTAGTGATCAAAGCATCTCAAACTTTTTGTTAACATGATGGAGGATTTTGAAATAGAGTTTGAAGATGTGTGTATTAAATTGTTCATTCATACACTAGAAGAGGATGCTAGGGATTGGTACAAGGCTCTACCAGATAATTCTATTGATTCATGGACTAAAATGAAGAATGCATTTAGGTTGCAATACGGTGACAAGACTGATCCTAGATTTCTCTTGTCTGAATTTGATAATATCAAGAAGAACCCCAATGAATCATTTCATGACTTCAACACAAGGTTTAATAAAATTTTGAGAAGGTTGCTAGTTAATTTGAGGCCTTGCGATGAGTCTTTTTAATCAAATATGGAGATGCATTTGATAAAAAGTCACCTACTACTTAAGAGACAAGAACCCTACCAATCTAAGGAAATATTTCACCATGACACTTCAAATTGAAAATAGTATCAAAGAAATTGGGAAACCTCTCAAGAGAGATGGTGAAAAGTTGATAAACCCCAAAAACCTCAAGTTAGCAAGGGTGTTGATTTGGAGGATGTTGTGAAGACTTTGGCAGGGGCTGTCAAAGAGATTTCCTACAAGTTGGCAAGCACCGAGAAGGGAATTGGGAAGACATCACAAGGTTAGCAAAGAGCACAAAACCATGACAGATTTTCCAATCATCCTAGGGGTGATCGGAGATCGATGATAGAGGGAAAGGACCCATGGGGTCTACAAATAGACATCCATAAGCACGTGAAGGAAGAGTGTTTCCTGATCCCTAACTCGGTAGGGTTTCTTCTATTGAGGAAGTTACTGATATTGATTGGTGTGATAGGTGTTTTCTACCCCAACCTCCATGTGAAGTGGACCAGAAATATGGTGAAGTTAATAATGATGATGGTACCGATGATGATATCTGCATGGTGGGTTGTTCTTCAAGCTCACAAAGAGGAGCAACATCTATTGAAGTGATAAGTGCAAGGACAACTACAACCTTTTGGCATTACATCGAATGGGTAAAAGTCTTTCTTCCCCCTCATACTCTTGAAGTTGATGTAGTGCAAGATTTTGAAATTCCTCACAATGACTTTGAATACGTAAGAGCTTTGATGATTAAGAATTATGATGGTGGTATCCGTTCGGAAGAAGATAGATAATTGTTGATAAATGTTATTGTAGCTCAAGAGAAATACTATAACACTAGAAGAAAAGTTGTTAAGGGAGCTAGGCCTCATGCCAAACCTAAAACACCCTTGCTCAAAATTATCCCCAAATAAAATCCTAGAAAAGAAACACATGCCAAAAGATCTGTTGTCCCAAACAAAAATCTCAGTCCTCCGCATGCCCAAGCTGCCAAGAATCCCTTGCCATCTAATGAATCTTCTTGTCTCCTTTCCAATGCTACTTTGCCAAAGAGTGTTCCATATGACATATCCCAAGTATTGAGCCAAATCAAAGTGAGTGTTCCAATCATTGAGTTTCTTAGGATTCCTGAGCATAAGAAGAGAGCATTTGAGTACTTGGGATTGAAGGAGGAGAAGACTACCGCAGACAGAAATGTAAATGTTGCTTTGAAACTCCTCCTCGAGATCATTATCGACCATGAAACACCACCATCAGTAGAGGATTTTGGAGAGACACTGGGCATATTTGGGGACATCCTTGGTTGATTCCCAATTGAATGTTAATCCATTCTTCACAACTTTGATCATAAAGGATATACTACTTCACAATTATATGTTTAATTCCGTGCATCATGTAATGTCATGCCTCTAGAATTCATGAATGAGTTGGATATCAAAGTGACAGCAACCTATGGAAAGTGTATTGTCATAGACTCAAGAGAAGTGCCGATAGTTGGTTTTTTGAAGGGTTTGGTGGTGCATCTTACATCTTATCCTGGGAGGAATTTAAAATTGGATGTTGTGATTGTTGATTTCCCTGCTAAGCGGGGTATGTTATTGTCAAGAAAGTGGTATGCAAGTGTTGGAGGGATTTTTCAAATGGATATGTCTTTTTCCACCATTCCCATTGAGGGCAGCCTTGTTAAGCTCTAAGGAGAGAATAAAATGTTGCATCTAATTAAGGATCCAAACAATGCTTCCTATGAGGTGTTGTTTGCTGATGTTGATGTTGATAATTTTATTAGGTTTGGTGATGGAAAAGAACACAAGATGGATCAGTAAAATTTCCTTGAACAAGTAGGTACTCCTTGGACCTTGCTATTTGATGGAGCTTGCTCCAAATTTTGAAATGGTGCTATTATAATTTGATTTCCCTAGTTTGGAAGAATTTTTTTTTCCTTCAAGCTTAATTTTGAATGTACTAACAACATTGCTGAGTATGAAGCCTTGTTGTTAGGTCTAATAATTTCATGGAAGTATGGTGTCAAGGACATCATTGCAAAAGGAGATTTAGAGCTAGTTGTCAAACAAATAAGAAAATTGTATGCTACAAAAAATTAGCGGATGAAACAGTATAAGCATGCAGTTTGGGATCTAATTGAGATGTTTGATTCTTTCAATATTTTGCATCATGATAGAAGTTTCAATGCTGCTACTGATAAGTTGGTAGTGTTGGGGTCAATATTTGGAGATTGGACCATTTCACCTTATTTTGAGTACAATGTTGAAGTGTTAACTAGGTCAGCTATCCCTAATAACATCAAGCATTGGCAAGTGTTTAATGATGATGCTCAAGTGCAGAGGTTCTTACAAAATCAAGGTGAGTTTGTAGATTAGAATATTGATTGGGAACCAATGGTATGTGTGACTGAAGGAAGAGAGACTTTGTTTGGAAAATATATTATCCAATTGAAAACTAACACCATTCCTAGAGGTCTTGTTGCACTTGAGTCAAATTTTAGCAATGTTGATTACATCATCAATAGAAACATATCTACCTCAAGGGATGTGGAGGAGCATAACTTGGGAACTAGTGATAAACCAAGAAAAGTTTGGTTGGGCAGCAGTTTAAGCAAGGAAGAAAAACAGTCCTACCTCCAATTGTTAAAACAATATCAAGACTGTCTTGCCTGGTCATACGTAGAGCTGAAATCATATACAAAAGACTTGTTCCAACATGAGATCCCTCTTGAGAAAAATGTGAAACCATTCAGATAGAACCGAAGGCCAATCAATCCTCCCTCTCCATGAAAATTCAAGATGATTTGAAGAAAGCGAAGGAGGGAGGGATCATTCAACCCACAAGGTATTCATCTTGGGTTACAAACCTTGTGTCGATCAGGAAAGAAAAATGGAGATATCGGACTTTGTGTAGACTTGAGAAATCTGAATAGAGCTTCATTGAAAGACAATTATCCTTTCCAAACATGGAAAACATGCTCTGATCAAGTAACTAGATCTGAATTTTGTCCACCTTGGATGGTTTCTCGCAGCTACAATCAAGTTGTTGTCAAGGAGTCACAAAGATTTAAAACTACCTTTACCACTCCTTGGGGAACATATGTTTATGTGAGAATGCCTTTTGGTCTCATGAATGCTAGAGCTACTTTCCAAAGAGCAATGGATGTTACTTTTGTTGGTTACATAAATGACTTCATTGCAGTTTATCAAGATGATGTGACTATGTTTTCAAGGAGCAGAAAAGATCACTTGCAGCACTTGGAAAGAATGTTGATTAGATGTAGAGAATTTGGAATATCTATCAATCCAAAGAAGTGTCACTTTGGGGTGAAAAAGGCCAAGCTTCTTGGTCATATTGTTTCAAAGGCTAGTGTCATGATTGACCCTGAGAGAGTAGAAGCAATCAGCAAGGTCCCAATTCCAAGAACAAAGAAGGGTATATAATCTTTCTTTGGGCAGATCAATTTCATTAGAAGGTTTGTGTCCAATTTTTCTAAGTTGACTCTTCTTATCACATGCATGATGAAGAAAGATCAAGTTATCAAGTGGGAGGAGGCTGCCCTTAAATCTTTTGAAGGAATCAAAGAAGCATTGAAACATGCACCTATCTTGGCAGCTCCGAATTTCAAGAAGCCTTTCCAAATCTTTTCTTTTGCTTTTGAAAATACTATTGCATCTGTTTTGCTCAAAAAGGATGAATATGGGGCTGAGAGGCCTATTTCCTTCTTTAGCAAGGGTTTACAAGCTACTAAGTTGAAGTATACAATCATGGAAAAACAAGCATTTCCTTGGTGAAAGCAACAAAATTTTTCAGGCCTTATATCTTAAGTTCAAAAGTTGTTGCTTATGTTCCCCACACCATGGTAAAATACATCTTATCAGAGATGGATATCTCAAGCAAAAGATGTACATGGGTGAACAAAATGTGGGAGTATGACATGGAAATCCAAAACACAAATTTCGTAATAGGTTTGGGTCTTGCTAAGCTCATGGCTGAGAGCAACTTGTAGACTGTGGAAGTGAATGAGGTAGAGGAAGAAAGGGAAGATGTTCTTGAGAAATTGGTAAGTTCTGAGTGGTACAAGGATATAATATTTTACCTCAGACACCTATGTTTCCCTGATCATTTAAATAAAAATCAGAAAATATCCCTCAAGCTAGCTTCTCAAAAATACATCATCACTGACTTTGGGCTGGCTTGGAAGAACCCTGAAGGTGTCCTCTTGAAATGTGTAACTGAAGATGAAGCTTCTAAAGTAGTTGTTGATTTCCATGGGGGAGTTTGTGGAGGAAAATTTACTGGAAGGGTTACATCGCAGAAAGTTTTGAGAGTTGGTTATTGGTGGCCTATTCTATTCAAATATGCAACCATGTTGATTAGAAAATGTGAGAGTTGTTAGCGTTTCTCTAGAAGAATGAAAGCTTTAGGCTCCCATCCTTTGCAGCTTGTATCAATTAAAGCTCCTTTCAAATAATGGGGGATGGACTTCATTGGTGAGATCTCGAGAACCTTCTAGTTACGGACATAAGTGGATCCTTGTAGCCATAGATTACTTAACCAAGTGTGTAGAGGCAATCCCCACCAAGAAATCAACACACCAAGTTGTTATGGATTTCTTGTTGAATAATATCATATGTATATTTGGTGTGCCAGTCAAGATTGTGGCTGATAATGCCATGTGTTTGAGCTAAACCTTTGATGGCAATGTGCAAGGAGTATGGAACCAATCGACTTATTCTTCAAACTATAACCCCAACAAAGAATGGAAAATTTGAGTCCAGCAATAAGAACTTATTGAAGATCATTAGGATAACCTTGGAGTTAAACAAGAGAAAATGGGGTAAACAACTAAAATTTGTAGTTTGGGTGATAGGATCACCGCCACGATAGCTATTGGTAAGAGCCCATTTGAGTTGGTGTATGTAACTCAAGATCTGCTGCCCTTACATTTGAAATTATCTTCATTTTAGTTTGTACAACAACTTGAATATTAGGAGGTCAGCCCATATGAAGCAAGGATTAATCAGATTGTAGAGCTAGATGAAGAGAGAAGAGCATCCCACCAAAGGCATGTCGATTTAGAGAGAAGTTGAAAAGGTTGTTTGACAAGAAGGTCACTCCTAGGGCCTTCAATATTGGAGATCTACTTTTGTGGTGGGACAATAGAAATGAAGATAAGGGAAAACATGGAAAATTAGATGCATTGTGGATGGGCCCTTACTCCATTGATATCATAATTAGTGAGACTACCTTTTTATAAAATACTTGGATGTGGAATTACTTGAACCACCTATTAATGGTAGGAATCTAAAGAATTTCTTGGATTAATCTCCAAATTTGAGGTATGCACCAACTTGTACAGTGTATAGTGTTTGAATTTTGCTTTGTTTTTGGTGTTTTGGTGGTTCTTGGTTTGCCTTGGTGTGTGGAAGCCATTTTTGTCGGTTTCTCAGCTAGTTTTTGGTGGCTTTGGCTCATGACTCCATTTTCCCAATGGATTATTTTGGCCCTTGATCTACTTATTGTTCTTGTGGCACTCACTGGGAGTGCCCATCCCCAAACAGGAGCCGATGTTGGTGCCCATTTTTATCCTCTGTTATATTGCCATTTTTCCCCTTTGTTCTACATGCTCTAAAACATTTTTCTTCAAATTTGGTGATTTGTAAACTTTCTCCATATAGATTGAATGCCTTGAAGTTCTCAAAACTTATTATTTTTCCCCAATGTGAAAGAAAAAATACATGCATGCCCTATTTTGTGCCCTAAATTTCCAAATCTACGGGCCTCTGTCGTGTTTTACACTTTTCTCAGCCTTTGGAGCTTGTGGTTGTTTGTTTTATGCTTTTTTTCCCTCAAAATATCTATCCCCATGGTCATAAATTGCATAAAATTAAATTCCCTTTGTTTTTGACCCAAAAAAACCTTTATCCACAAAGAAAAAAATTGATTTTAGAGGTCTTTGAAAATTCTGTGTTTTTTTATGGTTATACGGGTGTCATATGCCCATAAAATTCTATTTCAACTGACGTATCCAACATGGAAATTTTTGGTTGGATGAGATTCGGCAGATTTCTTATAAAAACTTAACATTTTTTGGTTTTGGAAAATTTCACAAATTTTTCCCGCAACTCCGCAAGTCCCCGAGGAGGACACGTGGCATGTTCTTATTCAAAGGCGGGATGGAAGGCTGGTGGGGACTTGGAAGTTTTTTTCCTTTTGGTGAAAAGGAAAAAAGGTGGGAAAAGGGCAGCTGGTCTGCAATGAACCATGGGGGGACACGTGGCAAGCAGGGATAAAGACGGAGTAGTTTGGAAAATCTCACCCTTTGGTGAAAAGGTATTATAGACCAAAATATGCCCTCGCATCCACCAAGCCAATCAGGGGTGGACATGTGACAGGAGGGGTCGAGGGGAGTGCAGACTCTTTGGAGGAATTGGGCATTTTTGCCTTTTTAAGCAAAAGGGATGAAAGTTGTGAAAGGGGTGCGGATCCACCAAGTATAGTGGGGAGACATGTGGTAGACAGAGTGGGTCGGTGGGTCACCTTTGGAGGAAAAAGGGAAATTTTTCCATTTTAGTAAAAAAGAATTAGAATGAGAATTTAAGGCATGGCTCTTTGACAAATCAAAAGGTGACACATGGTAGGGAATAAATCGGAGAGTGCGCGCATGAGGCAAAGTGAAAAATTTTCCCTTGGCAAAAAGGGGTGTAAAAATGTGAAATGAGCCCGCAAATCCTCAGCGATAGAGGAAGTGACACGTGTTAAGGACAGAGGTGGAGGTGCGGGCCCATGGGTAAAAAAGTGAAAATTTTCAAAAATTCCAAAATGGGTGGAAATGTCCAGAATTGAATCACGACTTCAATGGGGCCCACCATATGCCACGTGTCAGCTCCAAATTTCAAGGGCGGAGGGGTAGAGAAAAATTCAAAATTTTACATTTTTCTAAAGATGTTAAAAAGTCAAAAAATGATCCCAAATCCATTCCCAATTGTATTTTGACACGTGGAGGGCTCATTGAAGGAAAAAGGGCAAATCAATGGTAACTATGCATTTTTCATTTTGGCCACCATTTTTGCTCCAGGAAGTGTGGAAATGCAAATTTTGCATCAAATTTTTGGTAAATTCATGTTGCTTGTGCCTGCAAGGACCAATACAAGTGGTTTTAGGGATCAATTTATAGATTTGAGGTGTTTTTGAAATATTTTTTTCCCCAGCCTGTCCAAAACGTGAAATATCAAATCAAGAGGTTACAAAATCAAATTTTGAAGGGATAAGGATGAAATAATGACATGAAAGGGGTCTGCATGCTTGGAGAATGAAAAACGTGCCTCCACAATGGGTAATGATGAAGGATTTGTAATTATTCACCTTTTTTGAAACACCTGGTAACTCTTGTTGCAAATATGTTAAACGTCTCTATTTGTGAATCAAGTTGGAATTTTGTAACAAACTTGATGCGGACATATCCTTTTCTTGGGAAATAAGAATCAAATGTAATAGAATGTTATATAATGCATGTTCTTGGACATGCAAAAGGTCGAAGAAACTTATACTTTCACGGAAAATTTTGGGAAGAAGCCCATTCTCTCGAGAAAGCGCCTAAGAACCATTCTAATTCCTTTACGCATCAGATTTATATCATGTTGAGTTGGTTTCAGTTGTAAAGCCATCAACAAGCTTTGAGATTGTTCTTATAACATTCCCCGCTGATAAATTTGGTCATTTACGGATTATTTTGTGTTGTCTCTTGGCAAAATTTCCATGCACTTATGTTTTAATTTTTTAATTTGTGTTTCTTGCTCTGTTGTAGTCTTGTGTTTAAAATCACTCTTGATCATACATGGTCTCATTTCTTATTGATAGTTTAGTAGCATTTGTAATCTCACACTCAAAAGATCTTTCATCTGATAAAGAGATAAACAAATTTAAAATCACTTTACCTTCCTTGAATTCTGAGATTGTTTATAAACCTTTGGGTGCACCTTAGGTCATGATAAAATAGATGTTTCTGGATGCTTTGTTGGTTCATCTGGTTCAAGATTTTTTGGTAGGTTGTCAAATATTGTGTGGAAGAGTGTAGATCTAGGCCTCAATTTGGTGCACATGTCCTGGTTGAAGGAGTACCTTAACCCCTTTGAAATTATTCTATTGTTTAGGTCTTACAAATTTCTTGCAAAGGTCCTCAAAGAATTTGGAAAATTATGGTTAGTCTTATCTAAAATCTCCAACCAAAAATTCATTCAAAATAACTAATCCTACCCCATACTACCCCTGCATTGCATTGTGTGTCAACAACAGAATATAATCCATCTACAAAAATGCACAAAGAAAATTAGGATCATGCAATGTCTTAATAACCATTGCCTTGCATTGAAAATATTTCCATAATCTGGTAGTGACAACTTGTGAAAGTTAGATTTAGAGTGTTGATCATATTTTCCCAAGGCCCTTTTCATACTATTTACACAAATTGAGGGATATCTTCATCTCCTTCACCATTTGAGGGTTACAAAATAGGTCCTCCTACTTGGTTGAGAGTAACAACCTAAAACAGTTAGGACAAGATCAAGTCCTATTTGAGTGCTATCCATCTCTCCACAAATTTGAGTGCCAGTTAGATCACATCCCAGCTACAAAATGAAACATGTCATGATCTATCTGACTTCAAGCTTCATGCCATATCTACGATGCTGCTCAGACTAAAAGGATAACAAATTTGGGTACTAACTTTGGGTGTATAGAACAACCTACAAGAGTTTGGATAAGGCCACACCCTTTCGGTTGGTGTTTGGTGCGAAGCATTTCTTCCAATGGAATTCATTTTACCATCATTATGTATTGCACGCGATGGAGGTATAGAAGATGAACAAGCATTATAAGAAAGAATTGAAAAGTTAATAAAGTTATATGAGAGGCACATCATAGCATGTTGGAGTCGAAACAGGAAAAAGCTAGTTAGAAGGCATGGCATGATAGAAACATCGGGGATAAAAATATTGAGGTTGGACATACGGTACTTCTTTATGATTCGTAGTTTTTATGCCATCCAGAAAACTTAAGGTACATTGGTTGGGGTTGTATGTTATCACTCACATCCTTGAAACAGGGGCTTTTCAGTTAGAGGAACTTGATGGAACACAGTTAACTTGTTACTTCAACAGGAGTAGGCTAAAGCCCTACTATAAATAAGTCTTCTTAGTGTTTTTAATAAGGTAGTATTGCCATTTACTATAGATTTCCTTTTATATATTTATTTTAATGTATTTCCTTCTTCGTCACTATGATTTGTCAATTTAGTTTGGTGTTTTGTGTAATAAGCACATTTGCACATTGGAAGCTAATTACAATCTGAAGTGTTTTTATGTGCAGAGGAATGCACATACCATTGGTGAGGGGTGGTTGTTCTTTGTTATTGAAAAATGGGTACACATGAGAAAAAAATGTTACAAGTGTTATTCAAGTATGGAAATGAGTTATTAGAAAGGAAATTTCTTCTAAAGAATACCATAGATGGAAATAAATTAAGGAACAATATAACACGATGAAAGTTACACCATGGAAACTACTAGAAGAGGCGCGAGTGGCGAGGTAATTTGGTTCATGGAAGCGCAAAGAAGAGAAGTATGCAACTAGAAGGTAGGAAGGTGTGTTAGAAGGTTATAGCTAGGGCGTAAAGGTGTAATACGTGGAATTTGTGAAAATGGTCAATTAATGAGAGGATTGGTGGTAGGTGAAGGAGCAATAAATGCACTAAATTTTTGAAAATCTATATAAGGACGTGATGCGGGTTCATTTTTACCTTTTTGATCACAAGTATTCAAGTGAGATAAGTGCAACCGAGCCAAGTGAAACGTGTTGAGGTGCGGAGAGCTACAAAACTAGATGTGGAGAGCAGATTTTTGCATGTGGAAGTGGCTTGCATCCCCATTGGTGAAGGGTTTGAGCACAACAAAAGCATTGAGGAGAAAGGGCACGCGATTTTGAGCTAGGGTTTGATTTTACTTGACAGAAGATAAAAGGTAGGATTTTTATCATGTCACCAAAGAAATCACCTGCAATAGGTATGAAGGGGAAGAAAAAGGTGGAATTTGAGGTCAAAGTTTCTCCCGAGAGAAATTTCTTAGAGGTGCATCACCGGAAGCGGTGATAAGGACCAGAAATCAGTTGAAGATAATGAAGTATTGACGGTAATGAAAGATGAGATTTTAGGGTAGGAGAGAGATTGAAACTAGTAAAACTAAAGCGCGAAGCCCTTGCAGTAGCCCATGATCCACATAAGGAGAGGATAGATGAGGTTGGGAATATTATAGTGGAGAAGATGGATATTTTGGTAGGAATGATGTCTGTTATGGCCAATGTTGTCGGGTGGTAAAGAAAGAGAAAGAGAAGATCACTCAAGATGAACTAGATGTCATAGCCACAAACATTCCTAGAAAAGACAAGGAAAATGCTAGATGATTGGAAAACACTGGAGGAAAAAATCAAACTTGAATATCCAAAGTTTATACTCCCAGTTAAAGAAGAGGATGTTGCAGAGTAAAGATTCATTCTTTTGCATAGTGATTCTTTAGTTCTTTCAATTCTCATTCTTTATTATTTGATAACATAAAAAAGAATCCCCATTTCAGACGAAATGTACTTTAATGTGGGGTATTATTGAGAAGAAATAATATTATTCTAAGTAGAAGATACACAAAGAATACGCATGCGGGAATGAGGCACATTTGAAGGTGTGGAATAATAGGAAAGGAAACACATGCCAAAATAGTTGGCTCAAGACTTAGCCATTTTTATGGATAAGGGATATATTTGGAGATAGTGTGTGGAGCACACATCAGAATGGAGACTTGTGCGACATGAAAATGGTATTTTGGGAATGAGCGGTGATAAGCACCATGCATGGTTTTAGTTAATAATAGGATTACTTCTTCCAGTTAACTATAGGAAATCTATTAATGGCGCACTTGCATGTGTGGATGTTATTATAAAGGTGTATGGCTATTAACAACATGAAACCTATTTTGAGAATTTCTTAGGCGGTGAAGGGAAAGTCCCTATCTCTATAAATATGTATTAAAGCGTGTATTATAGAGAAAGACTAGTGTGTGAATTTTTGTAGAGTTATCTTTGTTGCATTTGATACGCGCATGACTTATGGTGATATTTTATAATGTAAGAAGCTTCTGTGTTTTATAGTATTTAATGAAATGGATGATATTGGTTGGACAATGGTGTTAGACATAACTGAAACTAGTTCATGTATGGTTAGTCTTATTACATTTATTGTTTTATTCATGATTCTCTAAGATCTAGATCTAGATTATGCATTGTGTAATTTTTATGTTTATTTATAGATTTAAATATGTCTTATCTTCATCACACTAACATCCTACACAAGCAACTCTAAAGAGGGGATTTGTACCTGTTATCTAAATTTCGTAGCCTGGACGATTCCTGCATTTTTGAAGCCCATTCGGAGTCAAATATTTGTCAACAGAAAAGACTTAGCCAAATCAAAAATAAATCAGCAGGCTCGCAGCAATACCTAGTTTCCAACCAACAAAACTTCAAGAGTCAAAGGAAGAAGTAAAGTCTTAGAATCCTGCAGAATTTCCATGTGGAGCTAATTACACAAGTCCCACCCAAAAAGGGGTTTTGGCATTATATGCAGTGGGTCCTTTACTTTCCCAAAGTAACAAAATGTTAGGCTCAGAGGCGATGCCAAGTGTTGGCACAATGCATTCCCAAAGCCTTGAAGAAAATTAGAAATCTTAAGGATGTGTGGGCCTCCCATATGGATCTTGAAACAAATGGACTCTAGGTTCGAAGTACGTCACAAAAGGTGACAAGTCATGTATCACATATGAGTGATTATGAGACTTATCTGCAAGATCTAAATACTCAGGAATTTTCAAAATATCGGAGGTAAAGGGTCATTTGGCTTGTCACTTCAGTAGTGAAGTTAATGTGTAGTCCCATGTGAAGAGTGCCAATCTGCGAATACTCAAGTTATTCACCTACATTCAAAGGGTTGTTCCAGTAGAATGAAAAAATATGCGCCACTTGAGTCATGAGGCCAGGAACCAATGCACAAGGGATCAAAAGATCTGGTTATGTAATAAATATCCGAAGGGATGTTCCTCAAAAGGTGAGTCCATCTCAAAAGATTTGGTTGACAGGATAGTTAAAGATGCATTAAATAGGCATGGCTCTCACTCTTTAGAAAGGGAAGATAATGGGGAAGTGTGAGAAAGACTTTAAAAAAATTCCTCTGACTTTGCTCCATTTATCATAATTAAAAGTAGTTGGAAAGGAGTAAAGAATGGCTTCTTATCTCCTCCTCCTCCTCCTATATATATTGTAATCAAGATAGATAGAAAATAATCTTAGAGTCAGTCGATTTTCTTCTCTGTCTCGAGCCCCTCTTCTGTAAAAGATAGGGGCCTGGAGCTCTAGCCTTCTTCTTGGGTTTTGTAACAGCAATCTTGCCTCTTTTCTAATGTAATACTAGTGCATAATTATTGGAGTAATATATATGCCCTGTGGTGCATTTTTTCATCATTTGCATATCTTTATTGTCTCTGATCACCTTTATTTTCATGTAGAAACTGTGCATCTCTCAATGTCGTTACTATCTTTGAAGTTGTGCTTAAGTAGTTTGAGGTAGTGTTTTGTGTGATCTTCTCTGGCCTATGGTGTAATTTCATCCACCCTTTTAGTCGTTCACCATTTCCCTTTTTCATAAAGTTACATTCTCGATTGATCTCTTAGAAGGCTCGTTCGGTGTATCTCCCCGTTAATATTCATATTTTGTTTCATTTTTCTAACCCTCATCTTGAATCTGCAGAGAAGAACTAACTTCTTTAAAATATGGAGGTCTCCTTAGGGTGCACGTCCCACTAACCTAAGGTTTCCCATGACTCTGACCTTCCAATCCACCAAGGATGATCATCAACATTACCTTTGCGCACTTTGGGTGAGCTCTTAGCTCAAAGCTAGGTGATGTGCCGGTGCACTTGTGTTTTATACAAAGATATTCTAGGCTACATCATACCTAAACATTGAGAATGAGATGATCACCCAAATACATCAAATCATTAGAATATCTAAGGTCAAATAGGATATCAGATCTAAAGGTCATGTGTATAGAGGCACCACTATCCAATATCCACTCATTTTCCTTTACAGTGACAAAGGAAACATACAAAGCAATTACATTAGATTTATTTATTTATTTTTATTCTTGTTTTGGTTTTGATTTTGATTTGATTTGTTTCCCTTTTGGTTTTTGAAATTTGACTTGTTTCTAGATTTACACTCTTCTTTCTTATGGCCAAATTTTCCACAAGTAATGACATTTACCATCAAAACTAACTCTTAAGTTTCCTGGTTTCTTGTCTTTACTAGGAGGTTTAAAAGTTGATTTTTTATTCTTGTTGAATCTAGAAGGTTTACTTTTTTATTTTTGAAAGAGAAGTGCATGACTAACATTCTATTTTGAAATTTTTCATTAATTTCTCTTCTTGAATCAGGAGAGCACTAAGGGTTTGTAAATCAGGGATGTCTTGTTTAGTTTGATATTTAGAATTTAGTATTGAAATGAAATTTCTAAAGTTTTCATGAATATTCAACTGAATAATAAAGTAAAGTAATTTGTCCTGAATTAAGTTACAATTACATCAATCTAACTAAGAATTAGTATTTTTCATTTTATCCTAATAATTTTATTTTTTTATCTCCCTTCATGGGAGTTGTAATTAGTTCTAGAATAAATTTAATGATTTTATATAACCATGTACCTTCATGCATCGATTCCATTTGTGTCAAACATCACTCGAGATTTATTGATTCCGATATGAAGGATAAAATCATCTTGCAGGTTCGAAAAATGATGGACATAGTTTCATGCACCTTTTGTTGATATGCAATGACGTTGTCCACAACTGTTTGTCTTCCAGTTCAAGTTTTCTCGTTTCATTCACGATCGTCTAGAACTTGTGAGCCATGAATTTTGCCTTCAATTTTTTTTTTCAGATGTTGTAATTGTTTCCATTCAACATCTGATATTTATCAATAGTAAAGTGGTTATACCCCATTTTTCGTGTAAATAAATTTTGAATAATTAAGAACAACGAAGATTAATAGTAATCAAGGTTCAAAAAATCCCCTTATCGTTGTTCAAGCCTCACAATCAAATTTCGATGAACTTACAATGAAAAATTACTTGTCAAACAAATAATCTATACATACGATATATTATTTTGACAATAATAGTATTTAATCGAAATGTGAGTGAATTTTTTTAGTTTTTCATACAAAATATGATGATGACAACTTTAGTCCTCGTCTCATAAAAAAATGTTTCTATTAAAAATAATTCATCTAATATTTAACTAATTTTATCAATTTAAAATAATAAATAATTAACTTAAATTATTAAAATGAGAAATAGTAAAAAAATTGCATATACGAAAAATGGGATATATAAAAATAATTTTTAAAATGGGGAGCATTGCTCCTATAGAACAGTTTATAGTTTCTCTTTAGCTCAACCAAGTTGGTTTACCCAACTCGGCATATCGAGTTGATTATCCACCAATGTTTATCATATGCTAAAACAAATAAAGCCAACGTAACTCATTAATATATAATTCCAATTATTATATGAAACCAGCTCGCCACCATACACTATGATTTATTCAACTCTTAACAATGCTAATGTGTGCTAATGTCAAACCCACATCCAAATTGAAAAGGCATCTAAAGCCTTACAAAGACTAAAATATTGAAAAGAAAAGTATAAACCTTTGACCGCGGAGAGGGAGATCAAGGTGACGTGTTTCAAGAGGTGGTTGGATTTAGGAGTAACAACGCGTGATAGAGTAGGAGTGGTTTAGAGGATGGAAGCACTAGGGCCCGCCACGTGTCGGCTGCCGAGATTTGTGTGAAGGAGGTGACCGCCCCAACATGGGGTTAATAATAAATAAAAAAGAGGATCCCACAATATATAGTTTAGATTAAACTCATATGCCACATAGGTTAATAAAATTTATTAAAGGCCGTATTATGATTTATGAAGATTAATTAACCACCTTAAATTATGATTTATAATCTTTACCAAAACATTAATGTAAAGTATAAATAAATACATCGCGCTAAAGTAAAAACACTAACACTAAATTTAATGTGGAAAATCCGCATGGGAAAAAACCATGGAGAAAAGAAGTTTCATTAACGAGAAAATTTTACAGTCCATAATTATCTCCATCCTCACTTCTCTTGTTATTAAATTAATTAGTTATTAAATAGCTAATAAAACATAATCTATTGTTTATATTAAATAATTAAGAATATTAAATATATTCTAAACTATTTAATTATAAACTAAACATTATAAACACTTAATATTATGTTCTAACTTAATTTTTTTAAATGATATATAATTTTCAAATTGCACACATCCCAAAAATTAAATACTTGTATGTACACCCCGTAACTATGAGAAAAATAGTCATTTTAAAAATGCGTGTAGAATGAAGTCTAGAAGAGGCATTTTTTTAATTTGGACAAAAAACGTAAATTGTGTACAAAAACGTGCATACATTTTGACAAGAAAATAAGGCACAAGTAAAAGAAATCAAAGATGAAATCCTTAAACTAATTGGATTTTAGAAAGAAGTATATCATCAACAAGGTAAAACCGATCTTGACGTCGTAGTATAATTTTATTTGGAATATTATCTTATAAGGCATGAGATATCAAGGTGCACATGTGATATTTTGATGTTTTTTTACAAAACATAGATATATTCACGGATTACCAAATCTAAACCTTAAGTTTGGATATCCAAGGCAAATCCAAGCCTATGGATTGGGGATTTCAAACCTAAAGATTATGAAATGTGCTCACGTTCCTATTTGCAATGTTGTATATGTGCATTTGGGAGGGATATATTTACTAAAATAAATGTTTAAGTTTTTCATTTATTAATATTTATACTTTATTATTTCTTATACTTTAAATTTATTTTAGTAAATATAAGAAATTAGGGTCACTCTACACCTTATGGAACTAGTCTCACAGCTCCATGAGTCACAGTTTAGGAGATAGTTTTTATAATCTAATTTGGTTAGTACATAGGTATTTTTCAGGATTTCAGCATTCACCTAAAGCTTTTAGGGTTTAAATTCTACAATCGATGTCTATTTTGGGAAATAATATAGTCATTGTTTAGGTTTTGGGGCATTTTCGATCAAGTTTTCTTGACATTTATAGGAGTGTTAGATGTGTCAAAATTATAATTTACAAATCTTGTAACTCCTAAAGGTAGTTAAAATTGATCGAATATATGGACTCATTAATTTTCCCATGAGCATGGAGTTGAATCCCTAATTTCATCTTAGAATATGGTAGAATCATACTATGGATGAGTACCTACTTTACAAGCTTAGGGAATGCATCTTTAAGAGGACCACTCGAGTGATCCTCACAATCAACAATGCAAGGGAGTGACCTTGGTTCCCATGTTGGCATGTATATAATCCTTTGATCCTTATAATATAGATTAACAATAGTAAGGTGTGGGAAAGAATATGATCTATCTAAGGACCCCATAATATCTTCATTTTTTCAATAGAATAATATGACGTAACTTCAAGAGTTAGAAGCTAAAAGAGTGCATCACATATATATATTTTTAACACTAAAAATAAGTTAGGGTAGGAGTATGTGAAAATGTGCAAAATATTCCACGAATTCATTTAGTTTCTATGGAGAAAGAAGGACTTTTATCAAGATTTATGTTAAGTAAATTAGTTACATTCTCATCCTAGTGTCGATTAGGAAGGTTGATTTAAGTGAAACATACTTCATAAGCAATCACATGTACATGAACATTAATATAAATGGTTTTTAGATATCATTTTGTGTTGTTGCTTAAGAAACCTTTAAAATAATTTCATATATGGACAAGGCACCAATGAAATAATTTCATGCATTGAAAAAAATGAATTTGGTGAAATTGGTAAGAGGGTGTTGTCATGAAAAATGTATGGCATGAAAAATTTAAACTTTGAGTATGAAAACTAATCCCATAGTTAAGTCTTTCGCTTCACGGTCACCTGGGCATCCTTCCTCGGCCAACTTGCCTCAGCCCCACTCTCAACCTGGTCTAGAATAATTTTTTAAAAAAATTTGAAGTTTGTTTTAATGTGAAGGGCTGATTGAATATGATGATTGATGATTTTAGTGTGACTTGATGGAAGATAACTTCCTCTAAAGGCCTAAAAAGGACATTATGAGAAAATCAAACACCCTCTGAGAGAGTCCAAGAAATATATTAAGAATCTAGAGACAATTTTGGAGAATCTTGGAAGTGTTGGAGGTAATTATTGATGCGTAATCACAACACCCCTAATTGTTTGCAACTCAATAGATTGAAACTGTTAGTGTGATTGCATAACATGGAGCTTTTCCCAAAGTGTGGGACTTTACAATCGGGAAAGCTCTCTGGATGAAGGTCAGTTCCTATTCCTCTATTCTAATACACACTTTTAAAGAGTAAAGTATCCATCCTAAAATCTACTCTAACTTACCAAGGAGACAGGGTTGAAAATATTACAAGAAATTAAACCTAATCTACAAGAGGTGATGCACCAAAAGGAATGTTGGACACCTACTTTGCATGGAGATGAAAACCAATAAGTTTGAAGGGGATGAATACACACCACAAGTCAACCAATTGCTATGAATTCATTCACCATTAAACATAGACCATTAAATATGCAACACAATTTAACATGCACAATTAACCAAAATTGTAATGAGAGATCAAGAGAATGCAATGAACATAAGAGAGGGTTGAACTTCATCCATAGACTTATATTATTACTCCACAAATTTGATACAGTGCATTATAATGGCCAAAAGGCACTAATTTGCATTACAACTTGAATGGGAGGTTTGAACTCCACAAATTCACTTACGAAAAGAGAAGAAGGGAGGGTGCAAAGCAAGATTATCTAACCTTTTGAAATGAGCCCCTCCTTACAATATATAGGAATAATGAGAGAAGGGAGAGAGAAGGAATTAGAAAATATTTCTTCAACCATTGAAAAATACATTAAAATATCTTGCAACAATGATGGGTGCCACTACAAAACCCATGCCTCCATGTACTTTTCCTTACGTTGGAGAAGAAAGGAAACCCATACCTCATCATTTTGATAGGTGAGAAATTTGGAAACCCCCTCTAAAATGGCAGACTATATTTCCTCATTTTAAAATACTTAGTCTCACTAAAATTAAGAAAACTAGTCTTAGTTGTGTAGAGGACACTGAGGGATTTCCAAAAATTCTAATTTTGTACAAATCGAGCTTCCAATCAAAAGTTATGGCCATCTGAAGATGAGAGTGTCATTATGCAATAAATGTGAGTGGTTGGCTCTCTTCTTTGGACTCGATTGCATCGTGACCCCAAAATCCAAAATATCGAATTTCAGGATTCATAACTTTGGGCATTTTGATTTCAGAGTTTGGGTTACTATTCATCGACCTGATTTTGTGAAACCTCAAAAAATCTGAAACCCTGAAGTATGAAATTTGGACTTTCGGGTTTCGGACTTCAAGTTTTTATTTGTGTGCACTGGGAATTCAATGTTAGAAATGTCGAAACCCCGAAGTCTGAAATTTAGACTTCAGGTTTCGAACCTTTTTGTTTTTAGGGGTTTGGGTTTTCGGGGTTTCAAGGTTTCAGGGTTTGGTTTTTGGGAGATTTGGGTTTTCGAGGTTTTAGGGTTGTGGGGTTTTCGGGGTTTTAGACTTGTTCATCTATTCGACCCTATTTCCAACTCCAAAATCCTGAAATCCCAAAGTTTAAATTTTGGACTTCGAGTTTCGGGATTTTCTCCCTCCCGCATGGCACTATTCACTGTGAGCTCCCAAGACTCTAAAACTCAAAAATTGACTTGCCTTTTATGCGTTGACCTCTAAATTTTGGAGCTTTCTACTCCTTGTCTCTGTGTTTCACAATTTTTTTCTCTTGGGCCTACCTCCGAACTCCTTCACCTCAAGTATGAATTTCATACTTTGAAGCTTTCTCGTTCCCGAAGCAACTCGCAATGTGTTTGGCTAATCTCAAAATGTGATCTCCCTTGGCTAAATCGATCCCTCATTTTTTCTATGTGGGGGCTTGTTTGTCCAATTTTTCCGAGAGGCCAAATTGGGTAATGATAATTTCGAATATTTAGGAAAATGTTTCTCAATCAAGGATAATCTCCTCAATAACGATTTTTCTAGGTGCAAGGAAAAAACACTTTAAAAGTTAAATACAACTTCTCTGGATGATTTTAGGAGCTCCATGAGTAGTTATGAAGAAAATAAAATAGGAAGCTGGAAATATATGTGAATCATATACATGATGGTAGCATATATTTTTCTATAAGACTTGAAGGTTTCATGAAGAATTTAAAAATAGTGCAGTTTCACCTTTGAGTTCTAGAAAAAATAGCCCTAAATTTGCAAGCTCTAGAGAGATGATTACCACATAATGATAGATGAATATTTATAAATGTTGATAAGTACCTCTCAAAATGCGTACTCTCATAAAATAGACTATTTTTTATCATGGGTGATGATCTCATGAGGATGGGGCCAAATTTTTTGAGTTGAAAACACCTTCATAACACCCCAAGTTGTGTTTTTGAGTGACAAAACTTCTAACATGAAAAATTGGTAAAAGATAAGTTACAATGAATTAAAAGCATGTTTCTTAAACCTCAAGTGATGAATTAAGTGTTTACGAACACTTTGTTATGATATCTGCATTGTTAATGGAATATGATTTTACCTTCTAATTACAAGCCAAGATAAAGGATCACTCTCTTACTTTTCTAGGCCTCTATAATTAACCCTAGTGATCACAAATAAAATCCATAATGCTCAAAACATTTTATGATTATCTATTACTTACTTAAATATGTATTCACCATGCAGATGGAAGGATTTGTCACTGAATGAGATTCTTGTCATGTGGCCACTTGTTGGACTGAAATGAGGTGGTTGGAATGTCCTTCCTCCTTTGAATTGTGATTATACTACAATGTTCAAATGAGTGTTTAAGAACACTACTAAGCTAGTGACACCAAGTGAAACTCATACGATTTACCATTCTCATATACATAGTTCTCTATATGAAAATCATCCTCTTACCCATCTTGGCGCTAGAAATCTCCTCAGATCGAATCAACTTTAGGATACTCATACACCTCTTTACTCGTATGCCTCACATGGAGATAGATTATTTCTTGATCCTTCATACATGATGGTCCTAAATACATATGTAGATTGACTAGATCCTCTTGGATTTTTACTTAAAAAGGTTTAAACATGATAATAGAGTAAAGATATGATGATCCTCAACTTACTCCATGAGCTTCCCATTTCACCTTTGAACATGATGACACCCTTTTTAACTTCACAATTCACTTCCCTGACTAAGATGTCACATGAGTGGAAACATGCTTATAGTATTTGGACACATATTTACTTGATTTCTCCTCATGGAAATAGGTTTCCTACTTTATATGGAAGGATTTATCCTGAATGAGACTTGAAGGAATGTTTGAGGGTGAGCTCCATCTTCTTGAACTCCAACTGCATTGAATCACTATGAAATCCACTCCCTGAATTGTAAGATGTGAGCACATCGCCAAGTATTGATTAAGTTTTTAGAAACAATATAAAGATATATGCACCATTTGTGAGCTCGAGATGACTACCATCACCACTCATGGTGATCCTTTCTCATCATGCTCATGATGATCATTCCCTTGATGACTTGAATTTTAATGAGGTTCTTGATGTTTCAGATCCTTCATAGACCTCATGATTCTCTTGATTGCACTCATTTTCTAAGTGATTTTCTATTACACATTTCTATGCATATTTTTTTACTCTTAACTCATTTAGGAACCTGCAAAATATTTCGTAGAAGACAACATTCATTGTTGAATCTCTCATTCCATTCACCCGAATACCCACACTTAAACAGATGGATCCTAAATGATATTTTCTTTCCTAAAATTTCCTAAATTACTTTAGGAATCTTCAAATCTCTCCAAAATCACCCTTGGATTCTTTAAAATATCCTGAACATTTCTAAAGTGAGTTTACTAGCTACAAAATGGCCAAAAATGTCCTTTTAGGCATATAGAGGAATCTATATTTCACTTAATCTTCTTGAATCAATTTATCACCTTGGATAATCATCCTTACACACTAAAAAAATTTAAAACCTTGTTAGGAATTTCCGAGAGCTAGGTTAAAGGGTTAACTAAAGCCAAGCTTGTTAGAGGAAAGATGCATAGTGACTCAAAGAATGAACATATTGATTTCTATTAAGAGGAAAGGGATTGAATATTGCTATGCCCTTAGTCCTATAACTTATACTTGCATATTGTTATCATTTATCTACATTTTCATGTTCTAGGTGTCTTAATACTATCAATATTCGGATCTATCTCGAGTTATTTCATTACAAATATACAATTTTAGTTCAATACATCTAGCATTTACTTCTAACATTGACTATGTTTTGTTAATTCTCACAGTTTTTATCACCTAAAGGTTAATGTTGGGATAATATCAAGCATTCACAGATCTGGGTTATAAAAGAAGAAACTTTAATTTAATCCTCTTAAATCTTATTCAATAGGTAAATGAGTCAAGAAGGGTGTGTATGATAAGGAATATGAATTTTCTCCCTATTAGGTTATCTAAAGCCCTATTTTGGGGTTTCAACATCAAAATATTAATATCTTAGGTGATAAATATTCTTAGAAGATAAATCTACATAGAATTGGGTTATAAAACTTAGGATTCTTCTTAAGTCACACCATTGCAGAGAAGACTTCGATACCATTGTAGAGAACACCCTTTGATTAATTTTATTCTCATGAAATAAAAACTAAGGTGAATCACATGTTTTTGACCTCCACAATGCATTGATCTCATTACCAATCACTAATCATAAGTGTTTAGAAACACTAGAGAGGTATGCACTACTTAAGAGTATAAGATTATTTATAGCATCACCTTCGGTGGTCTTAGATAAAAATGGATGCTCCCACAATGTAAAGTATTATTCAATATTTTTGGTTCCTAATTTTTTTCCTCCTAAATCCTTACGGAGCTCCCAAAATCAGCTAGAGAAGTCAAGGTTCACAATTTGACTGCTCATTCCTTGCACCTAAAAACCCTCTTTGTAATAGACTATCCCTGAATGATCAAAACTTTCCTAAATATTCCTAAATTTCTTCTAACACATTCAAGTATTTCAAATACCACCTTTGGATGTATACTACCTTTTCATAACCCTCCCAAAGGATGCACATAGGCTCTGAAATGGCCAAAATTGGACTTTATGGGCTTGTCAAAGAATTAGTCTTTTACTGCACTTAAATGAATGGAATAATGGACCTTATTAAATATTTTTTCAAAATTATACATGTTACCCAATGAAGTAATAATAACTTCAAGGACAAGGTGATCATGACACAAGAGGTAGGTTAACCCGAAGAGGGATTCAAGAAGATTTTTGAACAAGATTTCACATTGTGGCTTGGTTTTCATTTTTGGGTTAGTCAATTCACATGACAAAATATTCATATGAAGATCATCCAGTTACCATTATAGGATTAAAAATATTCCCTAAATGAAATCATATTTAGGATGCTCATACACTTCTTTCTAAAATCCCTCTCATGAAAATAGGTGACTTCTTGATCTTTCACATATGGTGTTCCTAGATGCCTCAGTAGGCTGACTAGCTCATTTTTATTTGTTTCTCAAATATATTTGGATGAAATGGTAGAGTAAGGATATTATTATCATAATTTCACTCCTTAAGCCTCACATTATAACGTTGAACATGATGATCTCTTCTTAATCTCACAAATCACCTCCGCTTAAGATGCCACCTAAGTGGAAGCATGCTTGTGATATCTATACACCCTCTTTCTCAATTCCTCCTCATGGATATATGTTTCCTCCTCCTCATAGAAGGAATGATCCCTAAATAAAAATTTGAGGAATGTACGAGAATGAATTCGATGTTTTTGACCTCCACACTATCTTGAAACACCGCAAATTCCACCTCCCGACTTGTAAGACGTGATTTCATTACAATAATTGATTAAGTGTTTAGAAACACTCTCATATTTAATATATATTTTTTTATCCTATGACGATTTCCACCATCACTCATGGTGATATTATCTTATCATTCTCATGATGACCATTCCCTTGATGATTTGAATCTCGATGAAGCTCTTGATGTTTGGATCCTTCACAAACCTCATGTTTTTCACAATTGCAACCAATATCATCATGATTCACAAACCTCGTGATGCCCATTCCCCTAATTATTTGAATTGATAGAAAAATTTATGCGGGTTTTGATTTATTATGTGTTATAAAGAATTGCATGAGTCCATGTATTTGAGAAATTGTTGTTACCTTTTAGAGTTGTGAGGTTTTTAAAATATACTTTTGACGCATCTAAAATTCCTACAAATGTCAATAACCAATAAAGAAGACCCCAAGACCTAAATAATGATTATATTATTTCATAAAAAAATATTGATTATAGAATTTAAACCCTAAAGGATTTAGGATGAATGCTGAAATCCTGAAAAAATACCTAATCTTGACCAAATTAGGAAATGAAAAATTGTCTTCTAAATTGTGACAAATGGAGTTGTGATACTAGTTCCATAAGGTGCAGAGTGACCCTAATTTATTATATTTACTAAAATAAATTTAAAGGTTCCATAAGGTGTAGAGTGACCCTAATTTATTATATTTACTAAAATAATAATAAATGAAAAACTTATACATAAATATTTATTTTAGTAAATATATCTCTCCCATAAGCACATATAAAACATTACAAATAGGAATGTGAGCGTGTTATAGTGCACTCACATTATAACGTGAGCGGGTTATAATGTGCTCACGTTTTAGGCTTGGTAATTACCAATCATAGCAATTCATAACATGGCTGCACTTTCCAAAATGCGCTCGCATTTTTTTTTTAAATAAAAATTTGGATGCACTCATGTTACATCTATACACTTTCCCCTATGATCAATCAAATAAAAGTTTCCTCAAGTTTTAATATTTTCAAAACATTCTTAACCCCAAGGAGTATGTTGTGTACCATGAGTCATGCTCTTCTTGATTCTCCAATTTATTATTCTCTATCTTTAACACCATTATAGTGGTTGAGCCGCTATCATAACTACCCAAATGATATTGAATTTCCACCTCCTCTCTCTTATTGTAATGTTTCTCCTGCTCGATGGTCATCTTTATGCTTGAAATTGCAAATACTAATGTTTTTGTTGCTCCTCCATATATATGAGTGTTTTGATTCCTGTAATTATTGAAAAACCAAAAAGAGAGGACCACCCACTAGTGAATCCTTATACTTGAGATTCTCTCCCATATCAATATAATCCCCACCTCTAATTGTTTCTTCATATACTTAACTATGCTCTTGCTTTTGAATGATACCATGAATTGGCCTTGATATTCTCATTTAATGGGGCCTTAAATTCCTAACAACAAGAAATTTATTGCAAACTATTTCTTGTAGTGATATCTTTATTATTTATTATTTGTTCATTAAAAAATATGCTAATGGGATTCTATTAAAAATATATGTTTGTATAAGAATTAGCATAGTTATATAATAATTATGAGGTTAAAAAACTATCGAATTTGATTAAAAATTTAAATTTCTCATGTGTAATTGAAATGTAAAATTCGATGTATGATGATTATGTCAAAGGCATTTTCCCACCTAGAACAATGTCTTGCCACGACATATGTACAAATGCACAGTGATCTTGACCATCCATTTCATAGGTCGTATCAACGGCCTCAAATTAATTATGTTTTTCCACGTGCGTGTTAGAATGAGTAGCATTATTTTTAATGTATGGCGTCTAATGTAGGTTTCAACTAGTATTTCAAAGAGGAGGGGTCGGGTTAGCCATGGCACTTTGCCCCTCCCCTGTTTCAAACAAGCCACAACTGATTTTATTTATTTATTCAAAGAGTCCCTTGTTTTTATTAAAGATATATGGCCACGACCAAAGCAGTGTGAGACCAATTTTTATTTTATTTAATAAAGTGTATATTATATTATGTAAGTATATATATACTTTGCTTTTTATTGGTACATTTTTTATTGGTACATTTTGTAATTTTAAAATCTTAATATATATATATATATATATATACATACATACATACACACACACACACACACACACACACACACACACACACACACACACACACACACACACATACACACACATACACATATATACATATATAGATATATACATATGTATATATATATATAGATATATAGATATATACATATGTATATATATATACATATATATATACATATGTATATATATATATATATATACATATGTATATATATATATATACATATGTATATGTATATATACATATGTATATATATATATATATATGTATATATATATATATATATATACATATGTATATATATATACATATGTATATATATGTATATATACATATATACATATGTATATATATATATATATATATATATATATATATATATATATATATATATATATATATATATATATATATATATATATATATATATATATATATATATATATATATATCTGTGTGTGTGTGTGTGTGTGTGTGTGTGTGTGTGTGTGTGTGTGTGTGTGTGTAATTATAAGTATAGAATAAATTATCTTTGGATATATCTATATAATTACATACATAATGTTTTTTTATTGGTTTTAAATATTTTTGTTAATAATATGGTTTGTATGTTTTTATTAAGTTCAATTGACATATAAAATTTAGAAATTCTAACTTGCAATCTATGTCTTTGTCATACCTAAGTTAAACATCATCTAATAGATGACGTTAGAACCATAGACATGTATGAATTTAATTCCCTCCTTTTTGGTAACGTTTTGTTCATGTCTTCATCTTAATATCTGACAAATTAAATGCCACCCAATTAAATTTCTTTGATGTCGAAGGTCATTGGAGAACTACACCTTTATGTCTTGTGATGAGGGGATCCGTGATGGTTACCCCAATATGTAGGGAGAAACTTTAATTACACATGTGTAGAAATTAGGTGGAAGAAAAGGACAATCAAGGTTAAAATGTTAGGAGATGAGCTAAGGTTTTATTAAAAGACCTAAGATTATTACGAATGTTCTTGTAATCACTCAAGCTTATAGCTAAAAAGAGGAGCTACAAAGATCTACTTGAAGGCTTTGCATTTAGGTGTCGAGACCTTGTACCTTTTAGAATTTCCCTTTTTTATTTTGGTTACTTTAAGCGTAAATTGTTCTCTCATAAATAGTGTGCCCGAGATCAAAACTACAGAGCGGAGCACAAATAGTAGATATAATTAGGGCATGAATAATTTCAAATGTGGAATAGGTGCAAGGCATTCAAGTATGTAATTTCCATCATTTACTTTCCCAAAATTAACAAAACCATAATAGAAAAAACACATAAATGTGACATGAAAGTGATCATCCTGTTAACATACAATCTTCGTCCATCTATAAAGCCTTATTTATATCGATGCAATCTCTATCATGCGTCCTTAACATTTGAATTTGATCAAATACATGCACTAATCTCCATGTTTCTTTTGTAATTTTTCACATCATAACCGGATCCCTTCATTTATGATACATGCCTTTAGGATTTTCACCTTAGAATCTACATCACAATCCACTCCTTTGTTGCAAATTACAATTCATTTACTTTCTTGTCCACTTCACCCAAAAATTAAAACTCTATATTTGTGCTGAAAGCGTTCTGATAACTAGAAACATTTGTTTCCTCTAAAAAATCTACCAATGTGTAGTAATCTCATCCATCTACCTTACAGTGCATATCAATTGCCTCCAATTAATCACATTCGTCCATGTGCCCCATGTAAATTTAGTGGCAGAATTGGTCATTAAAAATTTGATAAATTTAGCAGAAAATTTGGTCGTTGGCCATAAGAATTCAAAGTTTTATGGAATTCTATATGGAAGGGAGTTATTTTGACAAGGTTAGAATTTTGTTATCCTTTGTTTTTGTAAGGGAAAAAATTAATTACAAATCGGGAGAACTATACTCTAGGGTCAAAAATTTCATTGTAGACCTTCTTAGAAAACCCTCCAGATCATCCTATCTCATGCCTATCCTACCCTTCCACACATTCTAATGTGTTTTTTCAGCATTTCTATATGTGATTTAAGGAAATTGATTTCATTCAATTGCTTCCAAGTTGGTGCCACTTGGAACAGATCCTTCATCAGGCTTAGAATGGCTATTTTTAGCATATTCTCTAGAGCTCATTTTAAGCCCTAGATTCATCAAGAAGGTGTATTCATGAGATAAGATAATCATGCAAGTTATTTTGGAAGATTTAGGGAAGATTTTGTGATTTTGGAGAAAATTCATCAAAAGCGGGTTTTTGAGGTCAAGGGAGCTTGCACTGCAAAAAGGTACCTGAACTTCGGGAGATGATTCTAGGAGCTCCGTAATGAGTTATGAGCCAAAAAAATATAAATTGAAATAATTTTAAGTCATCTACATGGTATTAATCTCATATTCATCTCAAGACTCATGCATTTTTGCAACTCATTGTAGACACCAAATTCGTGTCTCACGACCCCTTGTGACCCGCATCCCATTTCGCAACCTAACCTCATTACCTAAACTTTACACAATTATTTATTAACTACCTTGTAATTGATAAATCCACTCACCTTACCCGCCACCTCACTTTGCCACCTCATCATGACCTAGCCCTAACCCTAAACTAAGCTAATTAAGACCCATGACTTGGTCTAGACTCACATCCATAACTAATGCCTCCTTACTCGCACCAAAAGCCGACCTTCTAGCCACTTGACCAAGCCCGCAACTGATCTCTCGGGAGAAAAGCAGGGAAGGTGGGCTATTTTACTAAAAATAGCCTACTTTTTCCTAACCGATGCCGGTTCCTACTCGACCGCCGTCGGTTACGCAACCGCCATCGGTTCCCTGTAAATGGGCTTCCCAAACCAAAACAACGGATCGGAATTTCATTTTGGAGATCAGTCGAAGGATTTTTGAATCAAAGGAGAGTCCAAAGCGATTAGCAGAGTCCAGAACTTCACTTGACCAAGCAGAGACGAGTGAAGAAACCAGAAGAGTTGGCAGCCAAGGAGATCAACTTGCATCTTCGTCAAAAACCAGTAAGTCACATCTTGCATGTCCTCTGTTATAACATTTCTCTTGCCTTTGGAACCACAGTCCTCATAAATCCATCCCTGAATCCACTACCCAGCGTGCATATTACATCTAACTGCCATCCATCTACCTCTCATCACCTTATTTCTTAATATCACCCATATACAGCCTTACAAATAATACAGTTACCAAACAACACAAACACCCTACAAAACAACCAACCTACAGATCCTAAACCATAACCGGTATCGGTTATCGAATAACAGATCGGTTATCGTTATCATGAATCGTGTCGATTAACTCGACTCTAAACCCCGACTAGGTATCGGTTATCGAATCGCGTTCACATGTCGATTCACAAACTGACAGAAACCAGCCTTTCCCCTACCTGTTTCAACGAAGTGATTTAATTGATATTTTACAGTATTTTGTGTTAACTCATATCGGCAGGGGAACTGACCACCTTCGAAAGGAAGTTTCATATTTCCTGGGCCCAAGGCAGTTCCCTCATTTATTATCTAATCAAAATCTTGTGGTCTTGTGTTCTTATTTGCAGGTAGTCCTTCCAAGACAAAAAGGAGTTCTTCGCAGTCAACCTGATCTTTCTCTACGGTACGCGCACATCATCTCGACATTCTACAGGTATTCCTCCTAACCCTAACCTTATCTGTTTCTATAAGGAACGAAGCATTTCCGAGTGAAACACTCATTATTTTTAGGCACAACCTGGTGATCCAGAAAAATGGCATTTTTGAGAGAGTTGTAAGATGAATCAAGGAATGAGACCTATCCCATCCTTCTAAAAATTCCTTGTACGGTAAATTTATTGTAAATAAGTGTGGAAAAATTCATCCGAGATAGCTTATAAGAGATGATAGCTTATGATAATGCATAATGAAAATTACATGAAATTACTCATCTAATCTATACGCATTCTTACTAAGTTAAATGATTGCTAATTAAAATGAACCTAATTAGATCTATGAGAAATAAAATTATGTTGTTCTCCAAAGATATGGAGAAGATATTGCCAAACAATGGAAACAAGGCCAAGCTTGGATATTCTTCTACTACTCAACATTGGTAAAATTAGTGTAAAGTAGTTATGCAAAATTAATGGAGAAGATTTTGATCATATGTTTTATATGAAATACTATTCAAAGTATGGTGTAAGGTGTGAAGGTAGGAGCTTGGTCCTTTTTATAGCTTTCTATTTGGGGAAATCTTGAATCACAATGAATGTGGGACAAATGATAAAGTAACTCTAGGCTAATTAACCATGATTAGATGATTTAACTAGTGAGTTAGTAACTCATGGGAGTTGGGGGTGCTTTAATTAATCAATTAGGATTAATTAATAGGCTAGAATAAGCTTTTAGGCTATTTAGAGGTGATTTAGGAGGAATTTGATAAGATTGGAAGCATTTGAAAGTGGGATTTAGCCAATAAAAGGGTTTATTGATTAAATGCATGTTAAAAAGTCTTAATTAACTATTATTAATTAATTAATTGATTTAAAAATGATTATAACTAAGAAGTATCGCTAATTGACATCTAGAATGTGATAGAAGCTATTTAATCGACAAAGTTTCGTTAATTGAAAAAAATAGAGGGAAATGTTAGTTAATTAGTGGAAAACACTAATTATAATGGAAATGATAGAAATGAGGATAATGAGTACCACTTTAGCATTAAAACTACGGAAGTAGATTTTAGGTGTCTACATTTTCCCCTCTTTGGGGTGGTGTAAGTGACACCATTGCAAAGAAAGTAGACAAGCATAAACAAGTAATTTTGGAAGAAAAATTAGTATAATGTAGGATTCCCCTCGAGTGTCGATGAGGTGATAGAATAAGTCAATCGACGATCGAAAAATAGGAAGGAAATGGATAAAAGTATCCCTGTGGAAGAAACCATTCTAGTGAGAATAAATTAGAATGAAGAATATGGAAATAGCATTTTTATCTAGTTTGTTCAATAAAAAATTTATTTCATCAATTTACACATGATCTACATCATTGGCCCTTATTAAAATGTACGCATACAACAAAAGTGTAAAATAACATGTAAAACTATAATACTAACATTTGTTCATTGCTAAAAATGCTTAAATCCATGCAACATACATAATACAATGCAATACGAGAAATTAAACCAACTAAATTGACAGGAAATAAGTACAAACACACATACTCAAAAAAACAATGTTCAAGATAGTTGCACCAATGTTTTTGTTATCAAGCTTCAGTTCCCGAATGTTCATGTTTAATGACAAGGGTTGAAAATGGTGCCCAAAACAAGGATACATGCAAGGGGTATAACAGAGGGCACTTGGGTCTTATGAAAAACCATTCATGCACTATTAAACAACACCAAGAAACTTGTGGTGCAAGATAATATAGACATAACAAGCAAACCAACTTTGTTAATGGAGGTAGATCAAAATGAATTGTGAGTTGTTGTGCGAGAAAAAGTGAGAACCTAAGAAATATGTTTTGTAGGAAAAAAATTGATGTTTGAGGAAAATACATTTGATATAGGCTTGATTGCATGTGTTCCATTTACCAATTTTTTTAAAATTTTGAATTTTTACAATTTTTTCGATTTTTGTGAATTTTTACCAATTTTTTGGGTTTTTGAAAAAAAATTACTAATTTTTTAGGGTTTTTGATGTTTATAGAATAAAATGATATAGAAGAATTAACAAAGTCATGTGACATCACCAAAAATGTTGGAAAGCACAAATATGACCGGAGTAGTATAAAGAGTTGTCTGCAGAAGCAAAATCATGCCTAACAGAGTGAAAACGGGTGAAAAATGATTATTTATTACAAATAATCATCACGGTGAGTGATAGAAGAATTTAGAAAAATCACGACGGTCCCAGAGTGCTCCAGTGGTAAGAAACATGATGTAGTGGGGGTTCACAACATGTATAAATACCAAGTCACGGGGGTAAAAACCATCACAACTAGTTATTTGTTAGTTACCCTTACCACTTTCGGTAGTGACTTTTCTATGACATACGACACGGGAATGACGTGAGTTTGGGACCATACACATCATGCGGACATCGTTTGAGAATACATGAGGCTTCTTGGGGATGTCCTACATGTACATAAATAAAAAAATTTCATTTTGGATCTTATTTAATAGCATTTATTAGGCGTAGAAAATTACATGGCAACACTAATGTAGCCTCGGGCGTGGGGTGTTTTTAGGGGCATGCAGTGTAAGCATGTGCATACATGACCACATATGCATGGAAATGATGCATACATGGGTGCATATGTGTCAAAAAATAGTATACGGGCACGTAGGTGTCATAACATAAGTGCTGACATTGAATGGAAAATGGGGGAATAGGGGTTCGCCTACGTGAAAACAAAGCCGTTGATGTGAGAAAGGGGACATTAGTACTAGTGCCAAAATGGGTACATTGGCACTTGTAATGTGCATTGACATGGATGGGTTTTTTGGTACAGCCTTTAAAATAATTTTTAGGAAATTGTTAGAAGAAATCTAGTGATGAATTCTAGAAGAAAAAGATGTTAAGTATTTTACCCAATTTGCATATTGGTCTACCTAGATTGGAGACATAGGAGTGACATGGGTGTATCTAAGCCTATGAGGCTACATTTTCATGTTGTGATCACATCTTCTTAGAGATGACCTAAGACATTATGGGTCTCGCATGTGGCTCACATGCTAGAGATTACTTGGACCACAACCTTCTTATAGCCGTAGGTGAGAGATAATGGAGTGAGAGTCAAACCTTCGATAAGAGACTGGTGAGATGAGCATCACTTTGGAGGATGTCTAGTGCATATTGAGAGTTCCAATCCAGGGTAATTTGGTTACGTATGATGGTGACCATGGCCATATTCTATAGAGTATCATGGAGATGTTCGGTGTAGTGACATACCTCACGGAGGCATGATAGTTGACATACATAGATGATTTAATAATCACCAAATTTCATGGATTTTGGTTTACTTGATGGCTCTTGTCAGCGGATTCTTTCTTCCCTGATGAGACTAGTGTATGATTTTCTCTAGGCTTGATTGGATTTATACACAATCTCATCAATGGAGATGTTTATTGTTAAAGGCGATTCTTATCAGCCCATTTGTATTCAGATCTACATTTGATAGCCTCTGTGGTCGAAGACCATGGGTCCAGTGACATTACTACAGATATGGGCTTGGGATCACATTGTCATAGGACACCCATTACGAGTGTTGGAATCTAGGGCAACAGATGAGCCATCTATTATGGGTTGGGTTCCAGTTGGTGATGATATTCACAGCATACTGGAGACAAAACTTACTATAGACAAGCCTTTAATGATATACAACTCGCATGGTTACATGGTGCCCATACAGATTGTATCAGTGGCCTGAGGATGTTGCAGAGCATAGGAAAACAGAGGTTGAGCACTTTATCATTGGTAGCAGGGACTACATTATTGAGTGGTACAAAGTGGAAAGAGTCCAACACTAGTTTGGCCACATCCAAGGGATTCTTGGAGATGAGATGTGGTATGGGAACAAATCTAGGGAGACTTTTGACATTGGCCCATGAATCAGACCATGATGAGCTCGTGATAGTTTCTTACAGGTGGTCCCATAGTTGTGGGTTATGTGGCCACGATAATGGATCCGGGAAGAAAGAGACTATGTAGTATGGTATAGGATAGTGTTACGATGACCTTACTATACCAAAGTAAACCATACATGCTTTGAGATAGCAGCAACAACACAGTGGTCTATAGGGCCGGGATCTTAAAGCATAAGCACATGTAGGGGAACATGAAGATTTGCGGCTAGATGTCTAGGCACGGGGTCGGGATAGATTAGGGATATAGATATAGGTGCCATAACAGGGGTCTTCCACAGTACCACTACGGGGTCCTCCCCTCTTGTGGAGCTAGAAATTTACATAGGAAAATAATATTATATATTATATTATTGTCTTCAAGCCTTTTACAAATGCTATTATATAGCCATCGAAATAGAAAACCAACATCCTATAAAATAGGAATCCATACAAACAAATAACTCGTTAATAACTTTACGGGCACAACCAAACTATATGAATATATTGTTGTTATAACAATATATTCTACATATAACCATAATATTTACCAAATGGTAAATCACCCATAACTATGTAAATACTAAATTCCTAACATTCCCCGCCTTAGTCTTTACATGGTAAAAAAATAACTTTCACACTTCCTCTACAGCTTGCTGCCCATGTTTTCTCATGATCTTGGTACAACACTCAAAATGAAGGTAGAAGAAAGAACATATCAACTTCTTATCAACCATGCACTTTTCTGGGAACACATCTAACCGATGAGGATAGGAACATGCTCAGGAATCATCTGCTTATCAACTAGTCACTCTAGTGAGCACATCTGACCTAGAAGTGTGGGAACTCAAGTAGGAACACATCTAACAACCTTAAATGATTTTCCAGAGGTTAAGCACAAACCTAGGTATGATTAGGAACACATCTGGCTGTTCAACCTCTTTAAGACTCATGATGTTGCTTTTCTTTATGTTATCTTATCTTCACTATATTATTACATTGGGGAATTATGTAGGAATACCACATATAAATGTGAACAAGAATGAACCTCTATTATTATTTTTTACAACACATTGAAAATTTGAAAGACTCGAAATGTTAAAAATCAACCACACCGCACACTAAAATACTCACACACATGCCGCCAAATTAGTGAAGTGTCCCCTGTCATTGGTGACTAATGAGAGAGGTCACCGATTGACCTCCATCCTCTCGATGCCTCCCTCCTCCCTTTGAATGTGTTGCTAACTCGTTGAAAAAATATGTGAAGCTCGGTTATTTCCATTGTAGAAACCATAAGTAGGTCGTACCACCCTTATAGCCTTGTTAATTAAATAAACCATACCTTACATATTCATATCCCATAGTGCACATGATTAATTGAATTAATTACTTTAATTAATTTAATTAATGTCCTCACTTGACCACCTCACCTAGCCACATCACCTAGACACCTCATCATGGACCTATTCTTAGCATGTTCATTCTAACTAGGACTCAATCTCTACTTACCATAACTAACTAAGACTTAGTCTAACCCTAACATTAGATGCCTATCCTTTCTCTAACAACATGCCCACTTACTTATGTAGAAAATACCATTTTAGAATTGAACCAATGGGCAAAACTAGAAAAACGATATCCAAGATTTGGTATTTTGGCAAAGCTATGATTTTGTTGTAACCAATGCCGTTTAACCCTAAAATGACATTGTTTAACCTAAACTGTCATTGGTTACCATATATTCACTTTGGTAACCTTATTCTAGAGGTTGGAAAAATTATTCGAGTTTGAGAAGAGAGAGAGATCTACATGCAAGCACGAGCCAAATCCCTTTTGCACATCAATACATCTTGAATCATCACTAAGATTGATATGAAGGTTAAGCATTCACAATAACATTCTAGGAAGCATTGCCGTGGCACTGACCACTGTTTCATAGATCAACCATCACCCTCATCCAACCACTAGGTCTGCAAATACAAGTAAGTGCATTTGGATCTGCATCATTCCATACTTATTTAGATCATCATTTCTTTAAATTTCACCTTTAAATCCTATTCTCCTTTGTATCCTATCATCCTCACCTTCTGTCAATCCACCCATCTAACCATCCATAACCTTTTAGCTCCCCACATCTAACCCCAAGAATCTCTAAGAATTCTCATCTTCTTTTACAACCTAGCCATCCTTCTTTCATTCTCTGTGCAATCACAGAGAATCTCCAAAACCAAATTTTATCAAGCTTTCTACGGTCCGCCTCTGCGACATTGGTTAACCTAAATTTTCACCGGTTTCCTCTCAATTGTCATCAGTCATACTCAATAGACATCGAGTCTCTATATCTGGTAATTTTATCTTTAGCAACAACCTCATAACCTTCACCTAAATAAACCAAACCACCTAAAAAATGATCCCGACCTATTCTCGGTCACCTTGGCTACCTACCCAACCTTCAGTTTTGATCATAACCTTACATGTTAGATTAGATTTGCTTATTGTATTTGAATGAGATACCTAAATCATATCAACTACAGTAGGATGTTATTTTTTATGTTATTTATTGCATTAAATTGTATTAAACAGTGGATTGAAAACCATCTAGGAAGTATCACACTTCTCGGATCTAACATATGTTAGGAAGTCCACTGAAATATATTGTTTAATATTCTTCTACTAGTCTTGTTTTACATTCACAGGTAGTTCCTCCTAGCAAATAGGAAGTCCTTGCAATCAGCATTGGATCGGGAAATGATAACGTATACACTCTACCTTCCTTCATAGGTTTTCCTCCTCACCCTTACCTTATCTCTGTTTTTCTCATATGTACACAAATTATTGGTGAAACATTTTGGCACACCTAGTGGAACCCTTGTTTGTGGGTTTATTTCTATTCATATAGGTTGCATCTTGTATGTTTCCTTTCTAAATTTTTATTCACTAAATATTCTTCTCTGGTAATCTGCTCCTTCTTTCTAATTTCTCTAAATGAAACATTTATTTTGGTGCATTTAAAAAGAATCATTCTTATTTCTTTCTACATTAGTGAAAATCATCCTCTCTCTTATTCATCATTTGCTACATCGAATATAACTATCGATTTGGGTTATAAAATTTTTTGCATTTCATCCTTGTATGTTGCATTATTAGCTCACATTTAAAATTGAGGGAAACCTATATGCTAGAAGTCATGCCCAACTGATGGTTGACACAATTGAATTATAGAAAGCACTTTTTCTCTTCTCTCTCTCTTTTCCAAACTACACAAATCTGAATTCACACATCTTCTTAAACAACACCTTACCTAGAAGAAGTTGTCAATGATCACACAATTAGAGGATTGATAGTGGGCACCCAACTAGTTTCTTTGTCCAATCATTATCTTAAAGAAAGGAATACCCCTGCCAAAACATAACCTGAAACCTCCCTTTAGATTTCCTCTTCATAGGACACCTTCCCAACCAAAAACTTTGTTCTAAATTCACAAGTCAGTCTCAAATAGCATAAGCTAAAGTAACATAAAATTCACTCGTAGGATTACATGTTTTTCTTATCTTTCTTCCTAAATTACGTTTTGAGTTGTGAGGATTACGTTTCTTCATTTTCTTCTTCCTTTCGCACTCCCCATCATAGTTGGAGTATTTTGACTGTTTTTGAGTGTGTTAGGGCCTCATATTATCATCCTCAAGTCTTCTGGGTTGATTCTTCATTTGATTTAATTCAAAATCCATTTTTCTTCACTTCTTTAGATTTCACAATAACCGGTGTCAGTCCAGTGACCATCATCGGTTCCCATCTGACCATCATCGGTTTACCTGACCAGGTGTCGGTTACCATCTCTTTTGGTTATTTTACCCAAAACAACTTTCATCACCTTCTCTTTTCTATTTGAAGTCCTCAGACACCATCATATTCCCAACATTCTGATATCACTATCAAGTATAGTTTCCCCATTTCATTTTCATCAGTTCTGCTTCATTTTCTCAAACTAGTGTTTTCTCACAATAACAAGTATCGATCTTTGAAACCATCATCAGTCCTCTTTAACCATCATCGGTCACCTTAATCGATGTTGGTTTCCCTGTTTTGATTTTTAATTGAAACATTGACCAAGTCCACCTACCAGTATCTATTCTTTTCCATTTTTGTTATTTTCTACATCATCTGTAGAGTATAATTTTACCAAGTCAACATTAATTCACATGGTGTTGACTCACAACCAAGCCAACGCCCTTATATATCACACTAGTCTTCAGCCACTCCTACCTAGCCCATCACCGCCTTCCATCCTGTTGCCTATGGATCCAACTCATCCTATCACCATTTCTACCGGTGAAGAGGAGTTCACAAGACTCCTTGACTAGAATATCGCAACCTTACAATACTATCTTTCCCACTCATCTACCCGAGACTCCTCAGACAACTAGTGTATGACATGCCCATATCTATTCCTCCTACCCTCATCCCCACTTCTGCATCAACTACCACTAGCTTAGAATTACCTTCATCCACCTTACCCCCTGTGGTATCTCAACTAGGCCCCACATCCATTATAGCTACTGCACCAACAACGTCTATTGCACCCATGGTGTCGACCATTCCTTCACCAACCACCTTGAGCATGGCCCCATCTGCCCCCTTTTCCTTGTATATACCAGTTGCATCACAACCACCCTTAGTGTCGGTAACCCACACCCCATTTCAAAACCTAGTCCTTTCCATCCCTCAATCTCTACCCCCGATTACCACGAGAGTCATTACGACTACCCCTGGGCCTTGTCTATCACTTATTTGGGGTATCTTCTACCTGTATCTATCCCCCTTTGCAGTTTTCATATTTAACACCCCATGTACCGGGATGCCATCCACATCATACACCCATCATCAACCTCCCTTTATCACAGGAGGTACCATTACTCACAACCTACCAATGACCTTATTAGGATGATGATGGAAAATATGTAGACATTAGAAGCATTAGTTTCGTCTCTTGTAACTCCTTAACTTATGATGAAATTTGTAATGAGCCTATTCATCCATATATTCCTATTCACCCATACCCCATGCATTGGGAAATTCCCAAGTTCAATCATTTCAACAATAAAGAAGACCCACAATAACACTTGCAGTCATTCAAACATGGGTTCTATCTAATTGCCCATGATAATGCTTTACTCCTACGAACATTTCCCATGTCCCTAACAAGACCTTCCTTAGATTGGTACAACAGTTTACCTAAACATTCCATCTACTCCTTTAACCAAGTGGCTCAAGCATTCTGGACCACTTCTCGATCAATGTAGTCAAAAAAGTCACCATGACCGACCTATATTCGACATGACAAGTATGACGATGAATCTATTGCAGATTTTGTTGCTCACTAGCGAAGTCTTATCAACCAATTAACATTCCAATTACCTCAAGCTGAACTTATAGAGTTGTTCACTAGAGCTTGTGCTAGACACATCTCACCAAATATTTAGGTACAAACCTTCCTTACCTCTAACAAGGTATTTACCATAACATGAAAGCTGGAAATTCATGCCATTAAAGAAAATAAAATCCAATTGCAAAACAAGAATGCCCTGTTCAAATCAAATGATTCTTCTTCATATTCAAAACCCCAAAACAATTATTCAAAAGCCAAAGGATATACCAACACGGTAGTTCTCAAAGTTGGTCCATCTCATCCATCTAATTAAGAAAAACCTTCCTCCAATATTTCCCTATTCAAACGCTTTGGGCCTCGTGGGAACAAGGAAATTACACTCCAAATTGAGAGCCTTATTCTTCAATCTTGGAAAATATTCTTCAAGATGGAGCCATTATACTACCACCCATAGAACCTCATACTCGATTTGATCCCGATCTTCCTATGGCCACATGGTATAAGGATCATGACTATTGTAATTATCATCGCGTCAAAGGTCATAGTGATGGTAATTGCATAACTTTTAAGAACATTGTCCAGGAAATGTTAGATAATGGATATCTCGTCATGGACAACCTGAATGCACCAAAAATCAAAACTTGCACATATTTAAGAAGTTTTTCCCTAACCATACACCATCATCTAATCAAAATAGTGAACCTTCAACCAATGACAGTAATGTCTATGAAGTCCATGTTATTTTTGATATTGTACCGATCATTCCTCAATTTCCACCTATTTCGTCTATCAAGGAAATTCTTGCATGAGCTCCTCTACCATGGAGGAGCATACCTCTTCCACTCCTTCACCCTTAGAGGAGTCCCCTTCATCTCCTCCTTCACCCATGGGGGAATCCATGATTTGTTGATGTTGTTTCACCTGTCTACCTTGCAACCTACTCAACAATCGGCAATATTAAATTTCCCAATTATAGGAGAATCGTCCATCAAAAGAGAGGTCTACCTCACCCCACCTATCATCTCTCCTACCCATTGGAGATTTTTTAGACACGCCATCACCTGCTAGGAAAATTCTCCATCAGCATCCTAGGATCCTGTTGACCTTATCTTGGCTCTTTTACCCACAGAGTTCAAGGCTAACCAATTCCTTATCTCACAGACATATTTTACAGGGACTTTCACTAAACCAACTACATATACTCATACAAAAATACCAGTTTTGTGACTTGCCCATCACTTGGATTACGTGGATAATTCCATGCTTTGGGGATGTCTTTAGCTCCCCTTTTGACTCAAATGCAAATGTTTCCTGAAGATACCTCCACGATCTATCCAAAGGTATTTCCAAAGCAACCAGATCGACCTTGATCATTCCTGTCAAAATGGCCTCTTCTTTTCACCTTTACCTACATCCAAACTTTTACCCATGACTAAAATCATTCCTATTCCTAAGAACCTACCCACACCTACATCTTCGTCCATATCTAGACCCATCACTACCTTGGGTGTCATGTCGATGTCAAGCCTTACCCATCCACCTGTCAAATTAGATTTAGCCACGTCTTCCCAAACCCACACCAAAATTATTCCTCTACCTAAAAGGAAGACCCAACCTTCTAGGTCACATACACTAGTCTCACCTACCATACCTTTGTCACCTTCGCCCCTTCCATCCATCCTAGGACCTCACCCATCAACCTTGGCAAAAAAATTCCTACCCAAGGAAAATCAAAAGCTAAGCAACCTATTGCTTCATCATGATCCTTCATTACACCTCATTTACCTACACAACAAATACCCTTGCCCCCACCCATACATTTCTTACCACCTATACCTCCACTAGTTACTATAACCCCAACTTTGACTATACGACTTCAACCCACACCATCCACCCAGCCTCTACTAACCACATCCATTGTAACTCTATTGTCCCCATGGGTAACCCGTCCTTTTCCACTATCTATTTTCCCTTCGCATCACGTAATCCTATCTAGCATTTAGCCAATAAGGTACAATCTAAAGACAAGAACCCACTACCCTCCAAAAAATTAGTTAAACCAATAAACCCTTCCATTTCTAGCTCTTCTACCACACCTTTAACCAAGCATACACCATCAAAACCTAAGACAATACCACCTACTAAACCAGTGGTCCAACCCATTCCCCCTCTTATAATGCCTCTTCCCTTACAATCATCTCGCACCTTTACCTATACTCATACTCACTTCCCATTGTGATCCATTGGTAAGGTCCTATGCCAACATTCTAGCCAACCTCTTAGAGGATTCCATCATCACATTACTGTCGCTTCTACCTTATGACCCCCTCAAACCCAAACCAAAAGGGTTTGATGAAAATAAAATGTGTTCCTATCATCATGTGTCAGGACATGATGTAGAAGGTTATAAGGCTCTCAAAACTGTTCTTCTACAACTATGTCCTCTTGAAACAAATTTTGATGACGATGATCTTCTTTCATCTTCAATGACCTTCATCTCCACCCCCACAACCATTTTATCCACCTCCAAAATTCAAGATCAACATGGTCTGTATTAGAGAGTTGGCAAAACCACCACCTAAATGCCACTGTGCCCTACTCATTTTGTAAGGTTCTTAGTCCACCTTAGGTTTTTTCCCATCATGCCATTACACTACTCATGACATACCTTCTCCATCTACCTCCTTCCCTCAGATTAACATGGTCCAAGTTGCCACCCGCACCCAAAAAGACAAAGGAAAAGAAAAAGAAACAATCCCATCAACCAATCCCATTCTTGATTTACCATCTACACCCACACCAAAAATCACCATTCAAGGACCCGCATACCCCATTTCTGACGGGGTCACCCATCATACAATGATAAAACAATTACATCAATCCCCTCTAAAAATTTATTTGTACGATCTCGTCCAAACCTCTAAATCTCATCGACAATCCCTTATGGAGGTTTTGCAATCCATCAAGGTTTTACCTAACGACCCCACACCAGTGGCCTCCATTATCACCCCTCACCACATGTCCTTGCTTACCAAATCATATCCTTCTTCTACCCCCATGCCCACTCATCAAGTAGCTGCCCTTAGCTTCTTTGATGAGGATATTTTAGCTCTCCAATCAGATGACCCTGATCCCACCCTTTTCATCTCCATTTATATTGATAATAGATGCATACGACGCGTTATGATCGATGGTGGTGCTAACATCAACATCATATCCTCCTACACATATAATTAAATGTGCATTCCTTCAAATTGCATGCATAATAACATATTTATGATTCTCTCCTTCAATGATGCCATCACTTTCACCCTTGGCACCATTATCCTTCACATTCACGTAGACCTCGCACTATCCTTAATTGTTGTACATCTTAGAGGGGAGTTCTAGTAGAACTTATTTCTTGGCCGACCTTGGATTCACGTCATGGGTTCTATTCCGTCAACTTTACACTCATGTAAAATTTGAACATGAAGGGCATAACTATACCATCCTAGCTAACCCATCACCGTTCAAAACCTGTAACATGTTATACCAACCTAACAATGTCCTTGTACTAGTTAAGGCATCTACCACTATCCCCACTTCTCCTTCACCCATAGCCCCATCCACCAATGCTACCACCACCTCTCCCACACCTAACTCTTATATTCCTACTATTTTCATAGCCTCTGTAGCTGGCCCATCTACTTCCCAACCAACCAATACCCCTCCTACCCAATCACCTAGTAATTCATCTATCCCTACTACCCACATATCTACTATCGATCCCTTAGAAGGTTTTTTTCAACACCTCACTTTGGGGGAGTACTGCATCTACAATATCAACACATTCCTCACTCCGCAAGAGTATGACAACCTATGCCAACATCCTCGCTTATGAATATTGCATAGAGAGGTCTTCCTTATGGTCCTCCCCACCTTTGCACTAATTTAACGTATTGGGGACTTGAGCACGCCACCTATTCACCCGAACCTCTATCCCAAACATGAAACTTTTCATTTGACCTCCAATATCTCACTAACCACCACTTTTCCTACACTTTCCTTCACCGCTGCGCATGGAAAGGGTTTGGATTCAAGTGTTACGAACAAGGCCATCATACTGTAATCCCATGTACCACCCGTAAACAAAAAGATCGCAGTGGCATTGGATTTTCCACACCATCTTCCAAGAAGGCCCACATCGACCTCATTGAGGAAAAACCTTCTCCACCCCATTTACCAACATCACCACCTTCACCCATAGAGTCCATAGATCCCGAATCTATTCCTTGTAACCTTTTTTTCACGAACACAATTTCTCTGGGACCTCTGACTTATCAATGTGATGGTGAGGCTCCCTTTCTCTTCCCTTCTTATATCCTGACATGATCGATGATAATACACCTTCTATTAATTTCGTTCAATGTCAAGATGATGATTCTATCCTCAACTACCTTGGTGCGGAATATTCTTATATTCACCGATCATTGCCTTATGAGACACAAACCATGTTGAATGAATTGACTATCGAAATCAACATCAACACTCAGGATGACCAGAAGATATGTCATCGAACAAGAAGCTTTTACTTCTTTCCTCTGGGATCATAGCAATGATTTTTCTTGGTCCTATATTTATATGCTTAGTATTGACCCAAACATTGTGGTTCATAATATGCTAACCATTACTGAAGCTAAACACGTAAAATAGAAGCTACGAAAAATGCATCATTGCATTACCCTTCTTGTAAAAGAATAAATTCAACACCTTCTCTCGGTTTCCTTCATCCTACCCATTGATTATCCCTAATGGATTTCTAATATCATTCCTTTCACAAAAAAGATAGGGGACTTCACATTTACACATATTTCCATGACCTCAACTTAGCTTTTCCCAATGACGAATTTCCTCTACTAGGCATTGACCAAATTTTTGATCTCACCACTGGCCATGAGATGCTATCACTCATGGAGGGTTTTTTGGGTTAAAATCAAATATTGCTTGCTCCATAAGACCAACACAAAACTACCTTCATCACTCATGGGAGACCTTCTCCTATCGATTCATGCCTTTTGGCCTTAAAAAAATTATCACTACATATTAGCGGGTTATGACTTATATCTTCCATGACATAATGTATCGTATATTGGAAGATTATGTAGATGAACTTCTTGCCAAATCCAAAAATCAGGCCGAACACCTTATAGTCGTTAAGGTCATCTTTGACAGCCTCATCAAGTATTTTGTTTGCCTTTAACCTAAGAAATGTGTCTTTGCGGTGCTTTTAGGTAAGCTACTTGGTTTCATCATTTCTTTACGTGGCATAGAAGTTGATCATACTAAAGTAAAGTCTATTCATTAAATGCTTCGCCTACTAATATCCATCAACTTCAAAGTTTGCAAGGTAAGTTGTAATCTATTCGTTGGTTTATTTTGTAACTTTCCAACCACTGCCAACCATTTCATCATCTCCTTAAAAATGACGTTTCCTTCAAATGGGATGATGAATGCCACAAATCCTTTGACGCCTTAAAAAATACCTTCCCCAACCACCTGTGCTCATTCCTCTTAAGGATGACCAACCATTTTACCTCTACATTTCTGCTACTAACCATTCCTTAGGTGTCATGTTTACTCATCCATACAAGCAACACCAAGAGAAAGTAGTTTATTACTGTTGTTGCAAATCAGCAACACCCACTGGATGTTGATCAGATTTCTAGTTTGATCATACTAGCATCCAGTGTGATTGCACAACATTGAAACCTCTCTCCAAGTGTGGGACTTGTAAAATGAGAGAGGAATCTCTAGATTAGAGGCTGGTTCCTCAAACTCCTCTGATCAGATATGTTATTTGCACAATTGTAGAGGTTTGAATCCTAATCCTACTCTAAATTCCAAGGAGACAGAGATAGTGCAAAAATTGAAACTAAACTAATAGGTGATACACCAAAGGAGTGGTGAACACTTCTTGTTCATGCAAATTGACACAATTTCATAAAATGCAACATGAAACATCATACATAGGCTGATAAGATGCAATTAGAGGTCTGAAATGAAGCAAGACAATACAAACAAAGGACTGAAAATTGATCACAGAGTCTGCACTGTCATTTTTCACTGTCAAAATCCTTGCATTTGCAACATCAAAGAGGAAGAAACCTATTACAATCATGAAGAAGGTCTGATACTTGTAAAAATCACTTGTTGAAGGTGAAAGAAGAAGCTTGCTATCCAAAAAAAATGTTCAACCTCAAAAAATGAGCCAAATCTAGCTTTTACAATGCATGGGTTGAGCCTAGGAGAGAGAAAATGTGTAAAAAACGTGGAAACCATTCCCCATTGAATGAAGATGCATTAAAATAGCATGGGCATCCTTACAGACCCATGCCCTGACATTTTTGGCCATGCTGAAGAAGAATGCGACCCATTTTGCATTAAAACTGGTTGTTGAAACGTCATTTCTGGCCATTACCACGTGCCAGAGGTGTTTCTTGATTTTATCTCTCCAAAATCAACCAAAATGCAAAATTGACCCCGGAATCATGTAGAGAATTTCACCATCTTTCCATTTATATAAAGAACATGAAAATCGAGCTCTGGATCGAAAGATATGGCGATTTGAAAATTTAGGGCAAAAACAGGCCAAAATCGGATCGGCGGGCAAAAGTTTGAATTTTTACCCGTTTGGTCTTTTGAAATTTTTTCAAAATTTCCCTCGCTCTCGCCACTCCGGGTTCCACATGGTAGATTCCTATTGAGGCCACGGGCATCCTAAGAGAAAATTTCCCACAAAAACTCCCATTTGAGCCACAACTTGAAAAATATGAGGAGTTAGGAGGAAAACTTTACCTTCTCGGAAAGCCGAGAGAGAGATCTATCCAATGGTGCCATTTTTAGAAATATTTGAGTGCCTAAAAATAAAAAAATAGAGATCGAGGCACAAGAGAGGTAATAACACAAGGAGTTAGCCACAAAAATGAGCAGGGGCACATTTTGGATAACAATTTTGGTGACTCAGAGGGGTCATCTGCCTGCTAGAAGAAGATACCAGTTGCCTGAAGCAGCCCATTGGGCATGGAGTCATAAATTTTTTTGTCTGGAACCCCAACTGACTTATAATGTTGCAAGGAGGAAGATGGAATATCACGTGATGGAAGCAAGGATCGCAAAACATCTCCAGGGACAAAGCAAGCTCTGTAAGCAAAGCACTTAGGGAAAGCAAAACAACCTACAAGAAAACAATGTGCACAAGCACTTAGAGGAATGAAAACCTAAGCTAATATTTACAAGGTGGATAATTTCCCTTTAGTAGCAATGCTTTAGATAGATACCATTGACTGGAATCTACATTTCTTTGCCATCCAATGAAGACAATTGGAAGGCATTATTGTCCTTACACTTTGTGACCATGTATGGGCCACTCCAAATGGCATCAAATTTTGAATGCCTTCCGGTTTTTCTCTATCTGCATCCCATTTTAACACTAGATCTCCAACTTGGAAAGATCTACTCTTGGCCTTCCTATCAAAGGTCTTCTTGATCAAAGCTTGATCCTTCTCCATTGCTTGGGATGCCTGATCTCTGATCTCTTGGAGCTCCATCAACTCTACATATCTCACCTCCATGGGCCCAAACTCTAGCAACTCTAATTGCTTCATGAGTTCCAATGTTGGCAACTCAAGTGACATGGGCAAGATTACCTCTCTTCCATAAACAAGCCTGAATGGAGAGTTACTTGTGGATCTCTTGGGAGTTATCCTATCAGCCCATAAGGCTGATTTCAGTTTGGTATGCCAAGACCTCTGATTCTCATCAAGAGTCCTCCTAATGATCCTCAACAAGTTCTTGTTTGTAGATTCATCCTGGCCATTACCCTGAGGGTAGTAGTTTGATGAAGTACTTAGGTAGATCCCGTTCTTGACAGCCCACTCAGTCACCTTGGATCCAATGAATGCTAATGCATTATCTGAGATTATTGTAGCAGGTATGCCAAATCTGGTTACTATCCCCTCATAGAAGTCTAAGATGCTAGACTCATTTGCTTCCTTGAGTGCTACTGCTTCAGTCCACTTGGTGAAGTAGTCTATGGCTGTCAAAATCCACTTATGCCCTTGGCCTGAATTGGGATTAATGACTCTAATGAAGTCCAAACCCCATTGCATGAATGACTGGTCAACTAAAATTGGATGTAATGGAAGGGGAGCAAGCCTCTCTTTACTCCGTGAAGAATGCACAATTCTTGCACCTTTTGATCCACACAAAGAAATCACTTGAAAATCTTGGGCCAATAATAACCAGCCTTCATGATTTTTAGAGCTGTCACTCTTGGTGCAAAATGACCACCAGCTGGTCCACCATGGAACTCTTCCAACACCCTATGAATCTGATTTGTGCTAATGCATCTCAGCAACACTCCATTCACATCTTTCTTGAACAAAACACAGTCTACTATGGCATATGGGACAACTTGTAATCTGAAGTGTCTTCTTTGGTTTTTGTTCATCTCTGGAGGGCATAGGCCTGTGCTTAGGAAGTGCATTATACCTTGGGTCCAACAAGGAGTGGGGACAACATTATCCTCTTCTTGAGTGCTACCTTGCACATGGCTGTCTTGAACTATCAAAACAACCTCTTCTTTATTGCATACTCCTTTTTGCTTGCCCAGAATCAGCTACTCACACAATCCTTTTCCTCTTACCAGCTTGGTGACCTTGATCTCAATGCCATACTCCATGACACGAGTGATCCAACCTACTCTTTTCTCATTCAAATCCTTGTTGAGTAGGAAGTCCTTTACTCCCACATGAGAGACCAACAACTGAACCTTGTTGTTTGAGACTAGATGCTTGAATTTCTTCAAGCTTCTGATTACTGCAAGTACATGCTTCTTAATAAAAGAATATCTCACCTCATAGTCATCTAGGCTTTGGTGAAGAAATAAATTGATGCTCATCATTGTCCTTGTTCTGCTGTACCAAAATGGCAGAAATGGTATCATTACCCCCAAATGCATAGAGGATGAAATCCTTGGAGAAGTCCGGGTTGATGAGAGTTGGTGCTTGAGAGATGGCTTCTTTGATTGCTTCAAAACTCTCCTTGCCTTCTGCTGTCCATTTGAAAGCCATGCTTTTCTTCAACATCTTGGTGATAGGTTTGACAAGGGCTGCAAAATCTGGGACAAACCTCCGAAAAAAATTTATTCTCCCCAAGAAACTCTGAAGTGCCTTCTTGTGGCTTGGAAATGGTAGTGCTCTTATGGCTTCAACTCTCTCTGGATCAATTGCTAATCCTTCTTTGGAGACAATATGGCCAAGGAGATTTCCTTCATGTGCTAGGAAGATACACTTCTTAGGATTCAAAGACACTCCAAATATCCTACACCTTTGGAAGACTTGTCTCAAATGAGAGAGGTGGTCTGCTGCATTCTTTGAAAAAATAGTGATATCATCAAGATATATCAGCACCATGTTGTTGTTGATGTCAAATCGCAGCACCCCCGGGACTCGCAACGTGATGGGTTGAGACTCTCAAGATTTACATTGCATAACATGGAGCTTTTCCCAAGTGTGGGACCTTGCGAAATCGGAAAATCTCTCCGGATGAAGGTCGGTTCCTATTCCTCTGTTTAGATGCACACGTAGAAGATGCAGAGGGTTTACTAAAAACCTAATCTAACTTGCCAAGGAGACAGGGTAAGAAGATGCATAAAATAAAACCTAAACTAATAGAGGTGATGCACCGAGGAATGAAGAACACCTGTCTTGCCAATAAACACAGACCATTAAAATGCAATGCAAGATCATACACAGATAGCCAAATTCATAGTGAAAGATCAGGGGAATGCAAATGAATACAGAGAGGGTTGAGAATCATCCACAGACATGTATTAATTTGCTCCAAAGGTTGATACAAAACACTGCAAAATGCCAAGAGGCAAGTTGCATTACAGTTTTAAATGGGAGGTTTGAACTCCACAAAATCACCTGCCAGAGAGAAGAAGGGAGGGGCAAAACAAGAATGTCCAACCTTTAGAAAGAAGCCCCTCCTTACAATTTATAGGAAGAATGAGAGAGAAAAGAGAGAGGAAATCGAAATCTGCCCCAACCACCTCCAGAATGCACTTAACTCATCTCATAATGATGGTAGGTGAGAACCCCAGTGAACCCAAAAGTGGCGAACTATATTTTGAATTTTCAAGAATTTTTTCTCACCCAATTAAAGATATCTAGTCATAGTTGGACAGAGGACCTCATAAGCTTTCCAAAAAGTCCAACCTTGCATGAATCCGAGCTCCCAGTCAAAAGTTATGGCCATTTGAATATCTACGCCAGGGTCTGCTTCCTGTCAGCGCTCAAAATGTTGCGCCTCCTGAACGTCCGCCATAGGCGCATCCGTGTGTGTGTCGACATCCTCTTACATGCGCCAAGGCACAAAATTTTCCCTATTGACACTCTGTGTCATGCACCATTTCCATGCGCCAAGGGTGCATCCTTTACCCCTGTCGACATCCATTTTCGCAGGCGCCACTTTCTCGTGCCTTGGGCGCACCATTTCCCTTGTCGACACTTTCGTGTCGTGCGCCCATTCTGTGCGCCTTGGGTGCACCATTTCTCTGTCAACACTCATTGTCATGCGCCACTTCGTGCGCCTTGGGTGCACCATTTCTCTGCGACACTCATTGTCGTGGCGCCACTTCTATGCGCCTTGGGCGCACCATTTCCCTTGTCGACACCCATTGTCGTGCGCCACTTCGTGCGCTTGGGCGCACCATTTCCTGTCGACACTCTGTTTCGTGCACCCATTCTCGTACCTTGGCGCACCATTTCTCTTGTCGACACTCGTGTTGTGTGCCCATTCTGTGCGCTTTGGCGCACCATTTCTCTTGTCGACACTCGTGTCGCGGCGCCACTGCGTGCACCTTGGGCGCACCATTTCCCTTGTCGACACCTCGTGTCGTGCGCCCATTCCGTGCACCTTGGGCATGTCAGGATTTGAGATTCTTTGGTTTCTCCATTCTTCTTATTGTCTATATCTACCGGGGGAATGATATATACAACAATTTGGCGACTCAATGGGATCACGTGCTGCTAGGTAGAAGATCGGTGGCCTTTGAAGCAATCCATTGGGCATGGAGTCATAAGCAATAACCGATATCTGATCCCGAACCTGATACCGCAACTTCTTCTCTGACAACATTCTGAATTGTAGAAATCAACCTGAGAGCAACAAAACCTGTGCCGAAGCACTTAGGGAAACAAAACCTAACTACCACAAGACAATGTGCATACGCACTTAGAGGAATTGAAAACTAGGCTAATATTTACAAGGGTAGAACTTTCCTCTTAGTAGCAATGTTTAAGATGGATTCCGTTAACCGGAATCGGGAATTCTCCTCCATCCAAAGTAGACAATTGGAAGGCATTACTACTTTTACATCCCGTGACCATGTAGGGGCCACTCCAAATGGCATCAAACTTGGAATGCCTTCCTGGTTTTGCCCGATCTGCATCCCATTTCAGAACTAAGTCCCCTTCCTTGAAGGTCCTTATTCTTGCTTTCTTATCAAACCATATTTTTACTAAGGCCTGATCCTTTTCAATCGCCTGAACTGCATGTTCTCTTATTTCTTCCAATTCCATCAACTCTGCATACCTAGCCTCCATTGGTTCGAACTCAGACAACTCCAACTGCTTCATGAGCTCCAATGCGGGCAATTCTAATGATATAGGCAACACTACCTCTTTCCCATATAACAACTTGTAGGGAGAATTACCTGTAGATCTCTTTGGCGTTATCCTGTCAGCCCATAATGCTGATTTTAGCTTGGTATGCCATGTCCTTTGGTTTTCATCTAGAGTCCTTCTGATGATTCTTAACAAATTCTTGTTCGTGGACTCGTCGTCCATTACCCTACGGGTAATAATTGGAAGAGGTGCTCAAGTAGATTCCATTTTTGACAGCCCATTCGTGACCTTGGAACCTACGAATGCCAATGCATTATCTCGATATAATAGTGGCGGCACACCAAACTCCGGTCACTATTCCTTCGTAAAATTCTAGTATATTAGACTCGTTTGCCTCTTTGAGCGCCATCGTGATCCACTTGGTGAAATAGTCCGTTGCCGTGAGAATCCACTTGTGGCCTTGGCTTGAGTTTGGATTGATGACCCCGATGAAGTCCAATCCCCATTGCATAAATGGTTGGTCAACCAGAATTGGGTGCAATGGAAGTGTGCTTGTCTTGTCTTTCTTTGCTCGTGAAGAGTGCACATTTCTTGCACTTTCTTATCCATGTATAGAGCCATCAAGACTCGCCGGCCAATAATACCCCGCCTTCATTATCTTGAGAGCTGTTACTCATGGGGAAAATGTCCTCCAGAATCTCCATCATGAAAATCTCGTAACACCCTCTCAATTTGACTTGTCCCAATGCACCTCAATAGAACTCCATTGATGTCTTTCTTAAACAAAATACCATCGACAAGCACATATGGAATGGCTTGTAATCTGAAGTATCTCTTCTTTTCCTTGCTCATTTCTGGAGGGCATAGGCATGTCTGTAGGAAGTGTATCATATTCTGAGTCCAACAAGGAGTATGCACATCATCATTTACTTGTTCTTGACCATCCTGTAGTACCAAGGCAGTCTCTTTTTCATCACTAGCTTCAACTTGTTGACTCAAGGCTAGCTGCTCACATAGTCCCTTTCCACGTACTAGTTTGGTGACCTTGATCTCAATGTCATATTCCATGACACGAGTTATCCATCCTGCACGTTTCTCATTCAGATCCTTGTTTAGAAGGAAGTCCCTGACTCCCGCATGAGAGACCAATAATTGGATCTTGTTGTTTGAGACTAGGTGCTTGAATTTCTTTAAGCTTCTGATTACCGCAAGGACATGCTTTTCAATGAAAGAGTACCTAGTTTTGTATTCCTCCAAGCCTTGACTGAAGAAAGCAACTGGTTGTTCTAATCCTTCTTTGTTTTGTTGTACCAGGATTGCAGAAATCGTGTCCCCACCACCAAAGGCATATAGCATGAAGTCCTTAGAGAAGTCTGGATTGACGAGAGTTGGGGCTTGAGATATAGCCTCTTTTATTGCCTCAAAACTTGCCTTGCCTTCAGATGTCCACTTAAATGCCATGCTCTTCTTTAACATCAGCGTTATTGGTTTTACAAGAGCTGCAAAATTTGGAACAAACACGTGGGACGAAATTGATCCTTCCTAAGAAGCTTTGAAGAGCCTTCTTGTGATTTGGCAATGGCAATGCTTGAATTGCTTCAACTCTTTCTGGGTCAATTGTCAACCCCTCCTTTGAAACAATATGGCCTAGAAGTTTTCCCTCGTGAGCCAAGAATATGCATTTTTTGGGATTCAATGATACCCCAAATCTTCTACACCTCTGAAATACTTGCCTCAAATGATAGAGGTGATCCGCTGCATTTTTGAGAATACAGTGATGTCATCAAGATATATCAGAACTATTTTATTGATCAACCCCTTGAATGCCATATCCATTGCCCTTTGGAAAGTGGCCCCAAAGCATTTGATAGCCCAAGTGGCATTTTCTTGTAGGCATAGGTCCCCATTTGGTGGTGAAAGCCATCTTGAATTGGTCATCTTCTTTCACCATCACTCGATTATACCCGAGTAGCCATCTAGGAGAGAAAATCTCTCTGAACCGGATACTACTTGCAATATTTGTTCCATTAAAGGAAGTGGGTAATGGTCTTTGAGAGATGCCCTGTTGAGGTCTCGGAAGTCCACACATAACCTAATTTCTCCGCTCTTCTTCCTGACTGGAACCAAGTTCGCAACCCAGCCTTGAGTGCTTGATCGGGAATATGATGCTTGCCTCGATTAGCTTGTTAAGCTCTTTCTTCATTAGAGGCTCAAGGTGAGGGTTGATTGGTCTACCTTGCTCGCCTAACGGGCTTAGCATCTCGGATCCATTCTATGGTATGTTGTGCCATATTTGGATCGAATCCTCTTAAGTCTTCATAGCTCCAAGCGAAGACATCCGGAAATTCTTGGCAAAGTTGTATGAAATATGATTTCTCCCGCTCAAAGTGGCCACTTTGCCAATTTGAAGTGTTTTGCCTTCCCAATCGGAATTGGTTCTCGAATCTTCTCTCTTGACCAGTATGTTAGCCTTTTCCTTACGGAATGGTCGTTAGGGTCAAGATAGACTCCAATGTTACTAAACCCTTAGGAAGCTTGTTTGTCCGTAGTTGCACTACCCGATCCCCATCGCTGCTCTAATTTGTCCCGATTCCTAGCTAAGAATTTAGCCTCTTCTTGTAAGAAATGGACGATCTCGTTGATCGTTCTCAAACACCGCCGCCTTGTGTTATTATCTCTGGAATAGCGGCCTCACAACCACATGGATATGCGGCTGTTTTTTTCTCTTCGATGTTGTCAACCACATCAAACGTTGCTCCAATCGCCTGCGAGCCTATCTGCGACTTCATTTTTCTTCCTGGGTATGGACACAATGTTGAAAGCTTTGAAATCCTCAATGAGGTCCCATACCCTATTCTTGTAGCTCTTCAGCAAGTCATTCTTTGTAGCATGTTGTCCCCTAACTTGGTTGACAATCAACTCACTATCTCCAAACACCTGCAAGTTCTTTATGCCCCTTTTCCTGGCCCAATGAATTCCATGAATCAATGCTTCGTATTCAGCCGTGTTGTTTGAACAGGAAAACTGGAAACGAAAAGCTGAAAAATATTTGATGTCTTGTGGTGAAATCAACATTGCACCACCTCCAGCACCTTGTCTGCTTCTCGAACCATCGAAAAATAATTTCCAAACTTTGTTTTCATCCTTTTGTTCAGGCTGAATGATGTCGGGAATGGGTGAATTTTCTTCATGTATACAATACACGCCCAATTCAGATTCTTCAATTTCCTTGTATGGGTCAAATTCATGACTCTTGTTTGCCCATTCATCCAAAGTTAAATTAGGAATTCCCTCGACCTTAGTACTGCTTTCTAGATCACTTGAACACTCCTCCTGATCAAAAACCGAGCAATTTGCATTGATAGGATTTGGTACATGAGGCTCAATATGGAAATGGGCAATTGGTTCTAACCTGATTGTTGCTTTGGCTCCATACCTTGTCCTAAAAATCATGTGCGACCAATCTGCAGATAAATATCCACCGATTTTTGCAGTGAAGTCTCTTGATAGACACAACGCAAAGAGTGGCGGAAGGTCAATTACAGACACATCTTACAAGATGTAACATTAGGACATGAATGTAGTGTTAGGCTTAACCCTTTGATGACCCTAACTGTTCCTACCGCTGTTCCATCTAGTTGTATTTACTCCTTTCAAAGATCGGCTCATATTTCAAACCCAAACTGATCCGCTATTTTCTTCGGCATCACCGAACTACTTGCCCCATAATCAATCATGCGAGTTTGTGTACCAAGTGGTTTCCAACAATCAACGAAACATAGAATGGTGGAGGCTTCAAATTTTTTCTTGTCTGGCCCCCATCGTGTTGCACTGCATTAGTGAGAACTTTCTCATGTCCCCTGTTTGATACATTTGTGGCAGACCAATTAGCCATTGCAGCTTGCAATAAATCTCATTGCCCTAGGATCGCAAGTGATTCCCACATGGAAATGTTCACATGTGTCTTCTTCATTTGATCGATGATGTTGAAAGGGGATGAACTGTCCTTTTGCTGCCCCTTACTTGGTGCAACCTTTTCTGGAGCTTGAACAGGTGCATGTGTTGCTACAACAGGTACCTTAGGCTGATTTTACACATTTGGAGCTATGTTTGGTCTGCTGACCCCTTGTTGTGTAAGAGTGGGTTGAGAAACAACTGGATTAGACGGTTGTCCCTCTTCTATGCTTCTCTTCTTTGACCGTGTGTTGGCAGCCACGCCTTGAAAAGGTTGTTGGTTAACTCCACAGAAGTCTTCTGTTTTCCAATTTGCCAATGTGGTTTCGCTTCTGAGGTCCTTCTTGCTGCGTTTCTTCTTTGTTGGTTCCTTTCTTGGCTTGGTTCTTGAGGCACACCAATGGTTTGCACCATCAAGGCCCGATTCGATGCACCATTGAAACATGCTTTGATCGATTGTGGAGGTAGATTGCAAGGGTAACACCAATCGTATTCTGTGCCATGTTATTTTGTGTTGGAACCAAGGCCCTCGAGGACGTCGTTGCATTTGGATCATACGGTCGAAATGGCACTGGCGCAGCTTGAGGTCGTCCTTGGTTCTGGTTTTGATTTGCAGCTACCGAGGTGGTGGTCTATTTTGTTGGTATATGGGGGCCTAGCTTGAAGTACGTGCTTGAGGTTGATATGGTCTAACACTTTGAGCTCGTTGTCTCTTGATAGTCACAAGCTCATTTCCGTGTTCCGTAATTGTTTCATGACCTCCCGTAATTCCTTTCAAGTATTTGAAGAAGTCGACGCCTCATTATTACTATGATTCCTAGGGGCTGGAATGAGATTCAACACAGGTGTTTGACTAGTTGTAGGAATTCCCATATCTAGATAGAGAGGCATTGGCGGCCTTGGTGCAAGATTTCTAGCTTGGATCAAATAGTTCTCTCGCTCCGATAGCTATGTCGTAGGCCCCTGCAGCGTTGTTCCTCCCATTGATTGGATCATCATGGCTATGTCTGAGTTTATAGCCTTTAAGAAATAAAGGAATGTTCCTTCGGCAGCTTGTCTAATGCCTATTGGGATCTTGTCCCATGTCCGTTGGAATCTGAAGTTGAAATCTGCCATTTGTTCATTAGGAGCCCTTTTGATTGTTGTCAGCTGTTCCAACAGGGATAAATTGTCCGCCCTCTCCCCGAATTGGCTGCAAAGAGCAGAACAAAGTTGGTTCCAATTCGTAATAGACCCTGCTGTAAGGCTCCTAAACCATTGTAAGGCCTTGCCTTTGAAAGATGAAGCCAACAACTTGACTGTAACATCCATTTCATTTATTTCGTGGATTGCACATGCATTAGCAATATCCTGGATGTGATCAATAGGAGTAGTATGATTTTCTCCTGTGAAATAGGGTATATTCTTTAGTGCTGCAATTGGAATTTGATTCTGAGCATTTAGGGAAAGTGGACTACTGCCCGTGAAATTGACAAAGGGATTCGGTGGTAGATGTGCCATTATGATTGGTCTAAGAACCCTGGTCGATGCGAGAAAAGGCCTACTAGGCGGAGGTGTAGACAAAGTCCTGTTAGGTGGAGATGGTGATCTTTGTGGTCTTCTTCCTCTCCTTCCTCCTCCTGGTGATAGTTGCAATTGGAAAAATAGCCCCTCTTCTTCGAGTATTAGACCTGGTTCGAATTCTTCTCATATGCCTGGGCAACTTTTGCTGCTACACCGCTGAATTCTACCCCTTCGGAGTCGCCAGATGTGTTAGAAAGTGAGCCTCAAAAGGCTAGATCCTGCCAAGTTACACACCAAACCTGACAATATTTAAAAATGGAAAATTGAAAGACCTGTATTTTTGATATTTTAGAGTTTGGAACTTGATTCGGAATGACAGTCCCGAAAACCCAAAAATGCCAGACTTCCGAAAACCTGAAATTCAAAAAAAAAAACCATGAAATTTTGAAAGTCAAAATCTCAAAAATATAAGAATACCCTTTTGAAGATTATCCCCGATCTATCAACTTGGTGAAATTTTGACTTGTTTTGAGCGAGTTAAGTCCTTAAGAATCGATTTTAAAGTTCACTGGAAGGTGAAAAAACTGAATCAAAACTGCAATTTTTTTAGTCCGAATTTCTTGAAAGTTCCTTGAAACTAAGGAATGACCTCTGGTCCCACCTGTGTGCAAAAGCGTTGATGTCGAATCGCTGCACCCTCGGGACTCGCAACGCGATGGGTTGAGACTCTCAAGTATGATTGCATAACATGGAGCTTTTCCCAAGTGTGTGACCTTGCGAAACGGAAAAGCTCTCTCGGATGAAGGATGGTTCCTATTCCTCTGTTTAGATGCACACGTAGAAGATGCAGAGGGTTTACTAAAAACCTAATCTAACTTGCCAAGGAGACGGGGTAAGAAGATGCATAAAATAAAACCTAAACTAATAGAGGTGATGCGTTGAGGAATGAAGAACACTGTCTTGCCAATAAACACAGACTCATTAAAATGCAATGCAAGATCATACATAGATAGCCAAATTCACAAAGTGAAAGATCGGGGAATGCAAATGAATACAGAGAGGGTTGAGAATCATCCACAAACATGTATTAATTTTCTCCAAAGGTTGATACAAAACACCGCAAAATGCCAAGAGGCAAGTTGATTATGAGTTTTAAATGGGAGGTTTGAACTCCACAAAATCACTGCCCCGAGAGAAGAAGGGAGGGGCAAAACAAGAATGTCCAACCTTTAGAAAGAAGCCCCTCCTTACAATTTATAGGAAGAATGAGAGAGAAAAGAGAGAGAAAATTGAAATCTGCCCCAACCACCTCCAGAATGCACTTAACTCATCTCATAATGATGGTAGGTGAGAACCCCAGTGAACCCAAAAATGGCGAACTATATTTTGAATTTTTAAGAATTTTTTCTCACCCAATTAAATATATCTAGTCTTAGTTGGACAGAGGACCTCATAAGCTTTCCAAAAAGTCCAACCTTGCATGAATCCGAGCTCCCAGTCAAAAGTTATGGCCATTCGAATATCTACGCCGAGTGGTCTCTGCTTCTGTCGGCGCTCAAAATGTTGCGCCTCCTGAAGGTCCACCATAGGCGCATCCATGTGTGTGTCGACATCCTCTTACATGTGCCAAGGTGCAAATTTTTCCCTATTGACACTCTGTGTCATGCGCCATTTCCATGCGCCAAGGGCGCATCCTTTACCCTGTTGACATCCATTTCTGTGCACCACTTTCCTATGCCTTGGGCGCACCATTTCCCTTGTCAACACTCTGTGTCGTGTGCCCATTCTGTGCGCCTTGGGCACACCATTTCCTTTGTCAACACTCATTGTCATGCACCACTTCGTGCGCCTTGGGCACACCATTTCTCTGTCGACACTCATTGTCGTGCGCCACACTTTTTTGTGCGCCTTGGGCGCACCATTTCCCTTGTCGACACCCATTGTCGTGCGCCACTTCTGTGCGCCTTGGGCGCACTCATTTCCCTTTTCGACACTCGTGTCATGCGCCATTCTCAGGCGCCTTGGGCGCATGATTTCTCTTGTTGACACTCGTGTCATGCGCCATTCTGTGCGCCTTTGGCGCACCATTTCTCTTGTCGACACTGTCGTCGGCGCCACTTCTCTGTGCACCTTGGGCGCACCATTTCCCTTGTCGACACCCTATGTCATGCGCCCATTTCAGTGCACCTTGGGTGTGTCATGGATTTGAGCTTCTTTGGTTTCTCCATTCTTCTTATTGTCTATATCTACCTGGGAAAGATATATACAACAGCTTGTTAATCAAACCTTTGAACGCCATGTCCATTGCTCTTTGGAAGGTAGCTCCAACGTTGGACAACCCAAATGGCATTTTCCTGTATGCATAAGTTCCCCATTTGGTTGTGAAGGCTGTCTTGAACTGATCTTCTTCCTTCACCATAATCTGATTGTACCCTGAGTAGCCATCAAGCAATGAAAACCTTTCGGAGCCAAAGAACGACTTGTAAAATCTGCTCCATAGAAGGAAGTGGGTAATGGTCCTTGAGAGATGCTCTATTCAAATCTCTGAAATCAACACACAATCTAATCTCTCCACTCTTCTTTCTAACTGGAACTAAGTTGGAAACCCAACTAGAATGCTTGATTGGGAATATGATTCTTGACTCAATCAACTTGTTCAATTCCTTCCTCATGAGAGGTTCCATGTGTGGATTGACTGGCCTTTGTTTCTGCCTGACGGGCTTAGTATTTGGATCCAACTCAATGGTGTGCTGAGCTAACTTGGGATTGAAACCTTTCAAATCTTCATAGCTCCAAGAAAACACATCAGGGAACTCTTGACACAGTTGTATGAAATCATACCTTTCTTGTTCAGTTGTCATCTTTCCAATTTGCAATGGTTTGTTCTCTTCCACCAAGATGGATACTAAATCTTCTCTCTTGACCTGAATGTTTTCTTTCTCTTTCCTAAACTGATCATTGGGATTGAAAATTGACTCCAAAGTGATAAGTCAATTGGGCAGCTTGTTAGTTCTCAGTTGTACCACTTGGTCACCATACCGCTGTTCCAATTTTTCCTGATTTTTAGTGAGAACTCAACTTCTTCTTGTAAGAAATGGATGATTTATGGTCATTCTCAAACACTTGACAAATTACATTGTTATTCGAACCTTTGAAGGCCTCACAATCACATGGATGTTTGGATGTACCTTGTCCTTTTGAATGCTTTCCACAATATCAAAGGCTGCCCCAACTGCTGCAAGCCTGTCAGCAGCTTGGTTTTCTTTTCTAGGAATGGATTTTATGCTAAAGCCCTCAAAATCTTCAATGAGGTCCCACACCCTGTTCTTGTAGCACTTGAGTAGATTATTCTTGACAACATGTTTCCCCTTAACTTGGTTTACAATCAATTCACTGTCACCAAAGACTTGCAAGTTCTTTATTCCTCTCTTTATTGCCCAATGCATCCCTTGCACCAAGGCTTCATATTCAGCAGTGTTATTGGAGCATGCAAACTGAAATCTAAAAGCTGAATAGTACTTTACTCCTTGAGGTGAAATAAGCATAGCTCCACCTCCTACACCTTGTCTACTCCTTGATCCATCAAAAAATAGCTGCCATACCTAATTGTCATCCTTGTGGTTTGGCTTGGTGATGCTAGGAATGGGTTGATCTTCTTGATGTATGCAATAGACCCTAGCTCATATTCTTCTACTTGATAAGGATCAAAAGCATGCACCTTGTTTGCCCATTCATCAAGAGTTAGATCCGGGATGCTTCCAACCTTGGTGTCAGCTTCATCAGTGCTTGGGTGATCTTCTTGATCAAATGCCAAATAGTTGGCATTGATTTGACTTGGAGTGTAGGGCTCAATGTGGAAGTTTGCAATAGGTTCAGACCTGATTGTAGCTTTGGTTCCATACCTCATTCTGAATAGCATGTGTGACCAATCAGTAGACAAATATCCTCCAATCTTGGCTGTGAAATCTCTTGACAAACATAGGGCAAAGAGTGGTGGAAGGTCTATAACTGATACATCTTGTAAAACAACAACATTTGGACATGCATGCAAGGTAAGACTCAAGTTTCTAATCACCCCAATTGTTGTTACTGCTGTCCCATCCAACTGCACTACCCCTTTGGATATGGTTTCATATTGAAGTCCTAGCTGATCAGCTATTTTCTTGGGCATCACTGAGCTACTTGCCCCGGAATCAATCATGCAATTGTGCACCAATTGGTTTCCAATGATTAATGAGACATAAAAAGGAGGGGGCTTCAACATTTTACCTTGCTGTCCTCCATGATTCCCTTTAGGCTGTGCAACATTTGTGAGCACCTTCTCTTGCATTTGGACTTGCTGATTCGAAGTTAGCCAGTCCTTCATGGCAGCTTGTAGCAAATCTCTCTGGCCTAGGATAGATAGGGATTCCCACATTGATATATTTACATTTTTCTTCTTCATCTGATCAATGATACTAAATGGTGATGAAGGATCTATTTGTTGTCCCTTGGTTTGCATATTCATCCCTTGCATGTGGGCAGCAACAACTGGTATTTGAGTTGGTCTAGGAGCTGTTCTTGGCTGCCCTTGTGCATTTACAACTGGATTTTGTTTGCCAACCATTTGTGGAGCCATAAAAGGTTGTGGATTGGTTAAGCTAATGGCTGTTCTTCACCCAAATTCCTTCTTTTTGACCTTTTTTGGCTGCAACACTTGAGAGACTGTTTGATTTATGCCACAAAAATCCTTTGCCGCTAGTTCACAAGTGTCGTGTCATTTGGAGCTGATTGCTGCTGGAATGTTTCTTGTTGTTGGTTGTTTCCTTGACTCGCCCTCACCCTCCACACTAGTAGTTATCACCATTAATGCTTGATTCAAGGCACCGTTGAAGCACATAAATTGGTTGTGAGGTTCATTACATGGAAAACAACAATCATACTCCTAAGAAACATTGTTTTGTGTTGGTACCAATGCCTTAGAGGAAGATATAGCATTTGGATTATAGGGCTGAAATGGTCATTGGCAGGGAGGCCTTGCTTGATTTAGATTTGTAGCTAGATTGGGTGGTCTATGAGGTTGATATGGCTGCCTGTTAGGCTAAGCTTGAGGCTGGAAGGAAGGTCTAAAACTTTGGGCTTGTTGCCTCTTGAGAGTAACCAACTCATTACCTAAATTTTGCAATTGCTTCATGACTTCTTGAAGCTCATTTGGGGCACTTGGAGATGAAGTAGAAGCTTCATTTGAACTCTGATTTCTAGGAGTGGGAGAAGGAGCCAAATTAGGTGCTTGATTAGTGTTTGGGCTCTCTAAACTTGGAAACAATGGCATGGGAGGTCTAGGGGCTAGTTTGCCAGCTTGGATCAAACAATTTTCAGCCCTAATGGCAATGCTATAAGCCATAGGGATAGTTATGCCTCCCATGGATTGAATCAACATAGAAATATCAGAATTTAGAGCTTTGAGATAGTAAAGAAAAGAACCTTCTGCTGTTGGCCTGACTGCCACTGGAATTCTCTCCCAAGTCCTTTGAAATCTGAAATTAAAATCAGTCAGCTACTCATTGGGAGCTCTTTTGATAGTTGTCAGCTGCTCCAAAAGGGACAAGTTGTCTCCCTTTTCCCCAAACTGCTCATGGAGGGCTATACATAGCTGATTCTAATTTTGAATAGAACCTGAGGCAAGACTCCTGAACCATTGCAAAGCTTTCCCTTTGAATGAAGATGCCAGCAGTTTGACAATAACTTGCATCTCATTAATCTCATGGATTACACAAATGTTAGCAATATCCTTAACATGATCACCAGGTGAGGTCTGATTTTCTCCAGTGAAGTATGGAATGTTCTTCAATGCTGCAACTGGGATTGGATTTTGTGCATTGAGAGCAAGTGGGCTGCTGCCAGTGAAATTGACATAGGGGTTGTTTTGTGCCATTCTAATTGGTCTTAGAACCCTTGTTGACTGAATGAAAGGCCTACCAGGTGGAGGAGTTGAGAGAGTTCTGTTTGGTGGAGATGGAGACCTTTGGATTCTCCTCCCACTTTTCCTTATTCTTGGAGATAACTGCAGATATTCAAACAACACCTCTTCCTCTCTAGCTCTTGACCTTGTGTTGATTCTTCTCATGAGTTTTCAGGTCTACACTGCCAAAACCAGCTGATTCTTCCCCTTGGAGTCGCCAGATGTGCAATTTATAGCTCTTTTAAGCAAGAAAATTGCAGCAGATGCACATCAACTTTGCTGCAATGAAAATGAGACCTCTAAGGTCCCACCGGCGTGCCAAAACTATTGTTGCAAATCAGCAGCACCCCTTGGATGTTGATCAGATTTCTAGTTTGATCATACTAGCATCCAAAGTGATTGCACAACATTGAAACCTCTCTCCAAGTGTGGGACTTGTAAAATGAGAGAGGAATCTCCAGATTAGAGGCTGGTTCCTCAAACTCCTCTGATCAGATCTGTTATTTGCATAATTGCAGAGGTTTGAATCCTAATCCTACTCTAAATTCCAAGGAGACAGAGATAGAAAGTGCAAAAATTGAAACTAAACTAATAGGTGATACACCAAAGGAGTGGTGAACACGTCTTGTTCATAAAAATTGACACAATTTCATAAATGCAACATGAAACATCATACACAAAGCCGATAAGATGTAATTAGAGGTCCGAAATGAAGCAAGACAATACAAACAAAGGACTGAAAATTGATCACAGTAGTCTCCAGACTGCCATTTTTCACTATCAAAATCCTTGCATTTGCAACATCAAAGAGGCGAAACCTGTTACAATCATGAAGAAGGTCCGATACTTGCAAAGATCACTTGTTGAAGGTGAAAGAAGAAGCTTGCATATCCAAAAAATGTTCAACCTCAAAAAATGAGCCAAATCTGGCTTTTACAATGCATGGGTCGAGCCGGAGAGAGAAAACATGTAAAAAACATGGAAGTCATTCCCCATTGAATGAAGATGCATTAAAACAACATGGGCGTCCTTATGCACCCATTCCCGACATTTTTGGCCATGTCAAGAAGAATGTGACCCATTTTGCATTAAAAGCTGGTTGTTGAACGTCATTTCGGCCATTACCACGTGCTGGAGGAGTTTCTTGATTTTCTCTCCAAACTCAATCAAAATGTAAAATTGACCCCGAAATCATGTAGATAATTTCACCATTTCCATTGATATAAATAATGCGAAAATTTGAGCTCGGATCGAAAGATATGGCGATTTGAAAATTTAGGGCAAAAACAGGCCAAAATCGGATCGGCGGGCAAAAGTTTCAATTTTTACCCGTTTGGTATTTGGAAATTTTTAAATTTTCCCCACGATCCTCCACTCTAGGTGCCACATGGTGGATTCCTATTGGCTACGGGCCTCCTAAGGGAAAATTTCCCACAAAACTCGAGCTATAACTTGAAAAATATGAGGAGTTAGGAGGAAAACTTTACCTTTCTGGAAAGCTAAGAGAGAGCTCTATCCAATGCTGCCATTTTTAGAAATATTTGAGTGACTAAAAATAAAAAAATGGAGACTTAGGCACAAGAGAGGTAAGAACACAAGGATTTAGCCACAAAAATGAGTAGGGGCACATTTTGGATAACAATTACATAAGCCATACCCTTTTGGACTACGAAACTAGGTACACCCATGCTGAATATTTTTGTTGAGCCTTAGTTTTTATTAGCACTAAAATTCATTATTACCTACTCAACCAAAAAACATTTGTCATCACTAACACTAACCCCTTACATTACATATACGTTAAACCCTACAAGCATCAACGTGTTGCGTATGTTGGCTCATGCTTGTAGAAATTGACCTCAGATTCATCCACCTAAAATCTATCAAGGGCCAAACCATCACTGACCAACTAGCAGACATACCCCTTTCTGGAGATCAACCCTCTAACTTCAATTTACCATACGAATCCATTACTACCCTCTCTTTGGATGATAGCATTTATCAAATGACCTTGTTCTTCAACTATTCCAAATGTCAGCATGGAGGTGGTGTAGGTTTTATCCTCATTCCTCTTGATGGTGAACCTTTGCCTTTATCTTTAAAACTAGATATTAATTGTACTAACAACATCTTCGAATATGAAGCACTCGTATTAGGCCTTCAAACTTCCATCACCCTAGATTTCAAATCAATTAATATCTTTGGGGATTCCTAACTAGTTGTAAACCAAAGTCTATGGTATATACCGAGTGTCATAATGAAATACACCAAAAGTACAAAAACCATATCGACATACTTTTGACTACCTTTGACTATTACGAACATAAAACCACCCCAAATTCTACTAATAAATTTTTGGATACCATGGCCTTCCTGGCTTCTCAGATACCCACTTCGCCTTCCGACTCCAAAATATTTGTCATAATACAAAGGTTGCAATCACCTTCTTATTTATCTTAAGATGTCAACTTTGTCGGAACCATTACACCTAACCCACATGACCTTTGGTATAAGAAGTTTGTAAAATACCTCTCCCTTTCCATTTTTCCTCCCGATCTTACTCATAATGAACAACGTGCCTTTCTTAAAGGTGTCTCTCGCTATGTCATCATGGGTGGTCTTCTTTATAAACATGAATTCAATGGTATTATCTTATGATGCCTTACAAGTTCTGAAATCCCATACACTATCAAGGAGGTTCATGATAGAATTTGTGGAGGTCACTTTAGTGGTTTATCTATCATTAAATGCATTTTTTTCCTAGGCTATTATTGGCCAACCCTAAATGTGGATCACAGACTATGTCAAACGTTGTGTGAAATGCCAAAAATATTCTAATCTTCATCACACACCTAGTCATACCTTACAGTCGCATGAGACCTTTGGTCTTTCTCTCAATGGGGTTTGGATATTTTTAGAGAGATCAATCCTCATTCTTAAAAATTCCACCAATGGATTATAACCACAACTAAATACTATACTAAATGGGTAGAAGCCATTCCCCTCATTTCTACAAAAGCCGAGAAAATTTGTGAATTCATCAACCATCACATTATTTGTCACTTTGGTGTCCCTCATCACCTCATATATGATAATTGAAAGCAATTCAAAAACAAAACCCTACGAAAGCTTTGTGATACCTTTTACATTTAACTTAGTTTCTCTTCACCTTACTACCCACAAACAAATGGCCAAGAAGAATCAACCAATAAAACCTTGACCAAAATTATTATGCAAGTAGTTGACAATACTAGGAAGGATTGGCATACGCACATTCCTTTTGCCTTGTGGGATCATTGTACTAGTATTGACACTTTGACTACTGCCACAACTTTCTCTCTGGTCCATGGTACCAAGGCTGTCTTGCCTCTTGAATTCTAGATTCCATCCCTTCGCATTTCACTCAAAGAGATGCTTAATGATGATGAATTTTTCTAGGACTGTTTGGCACAACTTGAGTTATTAGACAAACGTCATCTTAATACTCTTGATCATCTCCAAATCTACCAAAAATTTATCAAATGTGCCTACAAAAAATTGATCCATGAGTGAACCTTCCATGTCGGTGACTTTATCCTGAAGGAAAATCAACGTGTAACTAAAGAATAAAAAAGTAAACGGGGAAAAATTGCTCCTAATTGGCTTAGACCCTATATCATTACTCATACAAATAGATCAATTACTTATCATTTGTCTTCACTTAAAGGTAAACCTAAACCTGAGCCCTAAAATAGGGTTTAAAACCTTAAATGTAAGGATCATGAGGGATGACGTACACATCAACAGACGTGTGAATGACAACGTGAAGAGATATTGGGAGGAACGAGCATCAATTGAATGTGCATGAAAATATTCAAAACACATGAAGAACCTTGTTACAATCCACAAACCCTCTCTCCATCTCATATATCTAAAGGGGTGTGCATATAGGAGGTGTTTAGTAACCCCCAATGCTGAAATCATTGCAAATCAAGTGGAGAGGGGGAGTTACATTCCCAGAATAGAATTTTAACTCCCAATGATGCATATGATGCACCGACACGTAAGAGAATCTCATAATTACCCCTAAATGACACATGGACCTAAGATCTCACCTAAGTGAGATGACTCACCTAATGATGTTGAAAATAAGACACAAGAACACCCCCTTCATCGTAAGTTAGGATGAGGTGACAAGTCAAAAATGAGAAATGGGTTCCAACACAAATCTTGATGAGGTACATATGCACAATAAAGAGATCCCAAGAAGTGAAGGAAAACCTAGTGGGAAAAACATCCACCACAAGAGAAAAACAAAATCTCTTATGTAAGAAGGATGCCAAAGATGGGTCCTAGCCATCGATGAGCTTGAAAAGGTATCCATGTACAAAAAGGAAATATCTCAGAAAGATGAAGAAGAGAGAAGAAGATAGAGACAAGAGGGATGTAGAAGATTCTATGGATGGATCTGAATTATGTAACTGTAAGAAGTATCCCAGAAGAATATTGATGAAGAGATCCTCTACATCTAGATTGAAGAAGAGCCATTCACACCGAAATATGTGCCTACCCTTAGGAAGGACATAAATGTCGTGCCAGAAATCTACCCACTCTGTGAAACTGAAGGTAGTAGCATGAAGAGCTCTAAGTCTAGTCCACAAAAGTGTGACATAGGTCTTGCAAGGGATCTCAAAGGAACCGAATATAATTCAACGTGTGTAGAACTATCAGATTGAAGAAGGGGAGCAATAATAGAAAGAATGTCCAAATGATGTGAAGGTAACAAAACATCCCCCACAACAAAAATGGATCCACAAGCAAGGGTAGATGTTGGGCCCCAAAATATCAGCTAAGTACAATAAGGCATGTGGGTGGGCAGGACCTAGTTGAATAAGGGCACGTTGGTTGAAGGCACATAGGGAAAGGGTTCCGATAAGATTTTTTGAAACACATGGTGCATGCGCACAAGACAAAACATGTTTTGTACTTAACTACATTCGGCATCCAAGATAGTACACAAGGAAAGTGTGACCCTTATGGATAAGGCATCAGCCTTGCAATCATTGTGGATCAAAAATGGAATATTTCAAGCATGCGATAGAAGTTTCCAAAAGACATCATTACAAAGAATGGATAGCTCGAAGCTGGAAAGACATTCTTCCATGGAAGAAAACTTCAACACTTGGCAACCGATCTATAACTTCTGGAAGGCATGATGGTGGGTGTTAAGGCTATATATACAAGCGCTCGGTAGAAGAAAGGGAAGTAGTAGATATAGTTGAAGAGAGGATAAGCCTTGTGGAAAATGGAATGGAGGATGTTATGGGTTAGGGTTTAGGAGAGCTTTATGAGCGATTAGCTCAGAAGGGGATGGGTTCTCATTTTTCTTTATAATATGTTGAGCATAATATAGTTCTGATACATGACTCGGGCTCTCGCATAATTATATGAGGATCTATTATGACCTAAAGGGATGTAATGTGGGTTATTAACTTTGATAGTATGAATATAATGATTTGTTATAAATCATTTGTGTTCAATACTTATGCATTTCCTTTCTATATGAATCATCTACATGTGTTTCTTGTTATTTATCTTACCTAAATACAATGAGATGATAACTATTCCTAAGTTCATAGGAATGTGGTTAGTTCTTTTTTGTCTTGCATTTGATTATGTTCTAAGATGATAAATTCTCACAAAACTCACATAAATGAGAGACTCGACACCTGCGCGTGTGCCTCAAGTGAATGACCAAAGGCTCGCTAGGTGATAGACCAAAGGCGCATGGGATTTTCCTATTCTGTGAAGGGTATAAAAATGACTACAATGGATCAATGAAGGCCTCCAAAAGTGGAAGTGGTAAGAGTCCCAGAAGGGGCACTCCCAACCATGGAGATGGTGAAATCCTCTGAAATACTTTTAGATGGATGAGGAGCTTGTAGTACATCATAAGTTTACTCTGTAAAAAGATGACTAAGGTCAGGAAAATACTCGTCCTAATGAGGGGGCTCAAAAATTAGAAGAATTATGTCAGATAGGTATGAGTCATCCAATGAAGGTAGAGGAGTGAAAGGGGCCTCACACAATGAAGGTGGAAAAGAGGTGGGTGTGATGACTGTATGATACTGTATAGGAGATTGATCAATATTTGATGAGATGTGGGATGTGTCAACACTCTCTGGAATAGAGAGAAGGTGGGGAAGAGTCCTCTCGTAGTACTCTTAACATCGAACCGGGTGCACAATCCTTGTCATTAGAAGTAGAACTAAGAATTTCGTGTCGATGGAACTATCATCACACAAATAAATAGAGGATACAACTAAATTGGTAGTAATAACAATGGCGACAATATGTGAAGGGTCTCCATAGAGGGACTAAAGAATGCTCTAGACATGGTGGGGTGGATCTAAGTCTGCCATGTGAAACTAGAGAGATGGAGAGACATGCATCATCATATGACCAAAAACATGGTTGCAAGTGTTGAGAAAATCCTCAAGACAATGATGATCAGTGGGTGTAGGAACTGGCCCAAGTAAGAAGGGTGAAAGACCCTCATAGGTGAAGTAGTGTTCCATGGAAGCACACTAAGATGAATAGTTCTCTCTCACAAGTAAGAAGTGACAGAGGATGTAAGGATATCCTATGATGTTCAAGTCTAGAAAGAGCACCCTCCATGATGTGGAATCAAAAAGTGCAAGGTGCACAAATGTAAGACGTTAGAATCAGCCGATAATGCGTCTGTGTGTAATACAAGATCCAAGAGTAATATTCACCCCCTTAATGTGGAACTTTATAAAGTAGTTCATTTACAAAACTGATAATTTCATCACGTAATGTGTGAAAAACCATGCAAATTTGACTAAAAAAGTGATCAAAACCGAGCAAGTGAGTCAAAAGTTATAGTAAGAAAATGATTCCCGCAACTAATGGAAAATGCCAATAAGCTTTACAAATGGATTAAAAATTGCCCAAAATGGGTGCAAAGGGTGTCGTGTGGGTACTCGTTGGAAATGGCATCAAATTTTAGGTAGGGTTTGTTTTTCTTACGAGGGGGATTAGCCTCCTACCAACCCTAGACCTCGCCTCCGTCTTCGACACACGAATGAAGGACATTAAATACAAGCAAAATAGGTCCCAAAAAATATTACAATGCCAAAAATAATTTTTCTTGTCCTTAAAACATAAAAACTAGATTGTTTTAACTACCAAACAAGTCTAAAAGGGAGAGGTGAGCCATTTGAGTAGAATAGGTAGCGGTCAAGATGTCAATTCAAATGGCGCGGTCGGTGTGAATCACAAAAGGCCAGAGAGAATCCAGGAGCTCAGACGGAGTGCGGTTCATGGCGAGAAGCATGAGATAGTGGGAGGCTTTGGAGAATGTGTGCCAAGTTGTATACCATTTGAAACAACAAGCATGTGAGCCACATCATGGTGGTTTCATAGAGGACCGAGATTTCAATCAAGTAGGAATCACAATGAGGTAGGCGTCCAATTGGCAAGTAATGCTTGAGTTAGCAGATGTGATCAAAAAAAGGATTCAAGTGAGAATCAAACAGTGAATAATTAGAGGAAAATATAGACTGGTGAGAGTGGGAGTAGGCAAAAATGGAGCACAATGAACCGAGTAATCACATGCACGGAGCCAAGCAGAGGATCCAAGGATGGCATGCGAGCTAGATGTAAAGCCAACACATGAAACAACCTCCAAACACGAGTGAAGCAACATGGGATATAGAAGGGTTTGTGAGCTTAAAAAGGAACAGTAAAAGAAAGGCAAGCCAAAACAAAAATGAGCTCGGTGGGTCAAGTAATGTGAACCAAGAAGGCAAGTGTGGCATGAACTAGAGAGGGATCTCAAATGGTCAAAAGTTCCCAAACTCAAATGCAACACAATCTTGTGGAAGTAAGGCCAATGTAGAAATCCCAATGCAAAACCCGATAGAGAAAAAAAATATAGATCGAGCCAATAAAATGCACACGAGTTGAGTCAAGGTAATGATGAGCTAGGCAAGCTTAGTTCCCATATTAGTGAGCTAGGACCAAGTTGGCCCAGGGAAACTTTTGTACTACACTGAAAACTCATAAAACTAGCACAAAAAATCAGACCTGCAACCTGTAAATGCTCCAAAATGGTAAGATACCTCCAAATATGCATGTAAGGTAGAAAAACCTACGAACACTCGAAAATAAGCCACGAACAACCCAAACGGAGGTATAAATTCCTGAAATCAAAGTGTTTGTACCCAAATCTATTCTCCTTTTCAACCTGAGCAACATCAAAGATATTACATGAATCTTGAAGGTAGATAGATCATGATGTATGTCGTTTTGTAGCCGGGGATGTGATCTAATTGACACTTAGATTTGTGGAGAGATGGATAGCTCTCAAATAGGACTTGATCTTGTCCTAACTGTTTTAGGTTGTGCCTTTCAACCAAGGTAAGAGGACCTATTTTTTAACCCTCGAATGGTGAAGGAGATGAAAATATCCCTCAATTTGTGTAAATAGTATGGAAAGTGCTTGTTATCCAAAATGAGCCCCCTGCTTATTTTGGCTAACTTGCCTTCATTATTTCGTTCCTTGTGCTTCAATATCAAATTTTACACATTTTAGGAACTCAAAAGTTTCTAGAATAGCTTCATCAGATAGGATTTTTCTTCCCCTTTCTAGAAAGGTAAAATTTTCCTCCTAACTCCTTGTAATTTTCGAGTTATGGCTCGGCGGAGTTTTTTGGGGAAATATTCCTAGATAGGACGGTGAGAAATGAGAAATGAAACATGGCAAGGTAGAGCGGTGGGCATCGGGGGATGTTGGAGTTTTTTGTGCTTTGGTCAAAAGGCACAGAGGAATAAGTTCACTTGCGGGCCCGTGGAAGGAGGAAAATATGTTGGCTAAGGCCCGCCGAGCAATGAGGTGGTGCCACGTGTCCTGTCAGTGGTGGGATTCGGGCGGTGGAAGGATTTGGTGAAATTTTCCAAAGTTGCAAAAGGTGCAAAGGCATGCATTGAACCCATGGCCCCATCAATTAATCAAATGGCACCATGTGGCCACATCAGCGGTGGAGGTCAGGGCTGCGGAGGTAAATTGGGAAATTTTCCCAATGAAAATTACAAAAGGTGCAAAGGGCAGAAAATGATTCTGAGTCCCACAGATCAGCCAGAGGAAGACACGTGGCAGTGGAGCAGCAGGCCATGGAGAATTTTTGGGAATTTTTCCCAAATTCAAAAGAGGGGAAAATTTTCAAGTTTTGGCCTGTTAACCCGAATTTTGCCCTAAAATTGCCATTTTTGCCCTAAATCTTCAGAGGGGCATAAATTTCGATCCCAAGCTCGTATTTTCATGTTATTTATATCATTGGGAATATGGAAAAATCCTCTATATGATAGAATTATCAATTTTTATTTTTATGGAGATTTATGGGATAAAAATGGAAAACGTCTCGGCATGCAAAAAAACCTGTAAAACGACTCCAACCACCAAAATTAATGAAGTATGGGCCTTTGTTTTGTTCTCAGAAAGCAATGTACTTCAAAGTATGGGATTTTTATGGAAACCCATCATTTTTTAGGACCATTAGATGAATATTGTCAGTGGTTGAAGTCCCAAATCAATTTGCTCGCATTTTCTCCTTTCTTCCATTTTGTTCGATGGTTTAAAGCTAGATTTGGCTCATTTGAAAAAGTTGTTCATCATTCTTCTTTTCCTCCCGTATTTTCTTCCCCTGTGGTCAAAAATTGAGTTATAACCTCCTCCCTTACTCAGTAATGGCATTTTTTCCTCTTACCAAAAAATGATGTTTTGTGAAAACTTCGGAACAATAAAAACATGTTTTGTGATGCATTTGTCTATCCTTGCTCGCTTTTTTCTTGTTTTCTTCTTGCCTCTCTTCTTTGCATGTATTTGTGCATGTTTGAATGTTCATTACAGGTTTTGGAGCTATGTTCATGGAGTTTTGGGAAATTTTTTGTGCGAAATCCATCCTTGGTTTTGTGATGCACTTGTCCATCTTTTCCATTGCTCACCTCTTCTTGTTAGATGACATTTTGATAGATGTTCAACATTTTCCTTCTTTTGGTGTATCGCCATTTTAGTGTAGGATCTATTTTTCCCTCTTTTCTCTATCTCTGTCTCCTTGGCATAGTTATATTAGGATTAGATTAACTTACCTATACTTGGAATAGCTTGTGGCAGGTAGTTTAGGAAGAGAAATCAACCTTCTCTAGAGAGCTTTCCCCATTTGCAAAGTTCCCACACTTTGGGAAAGCTCAATGTTGTGCATTCACACCAAATGACATTGCCTTAGAAAAGTAGATCCATAGGTCATTTTGGGGGTGCTGTGAATTTTCACTAATAGTTTTGGCATGCCTAGTGGGACCTTAGAGGTCTTCCACTTTATTTTTGATAGGTTGGTGTGTTCCTGTTAAAGATTTAGCCTTTGAAGGCATATTCAAAATCACATCTAGCGACGCCATCCGGTAAATAACTCATTCTCTGAGTTACAGACCTGTTTTCCATTCATTCTTCTTTCCATCTCTTCCATCTTCTTTCATTCCATGAAGTTGTGCAATCATGACTTCATTTCCATCATGGAATTTTCATTCACAACAACAACAATATATTCCACCTCCAACATGTTTTTCAAATCCTCCAGATCAACATTTTGATCAAATTCAAAATTAGTATGCATATCCATATGAGCAATGCCAAAATAAGTTTGGCTATGAAGCACATCAAGCACAAGGATACGCATATGATGAGGGAAGTCAAGAAGAAAGTGCATATTTGTTGGAGAAAATCCAAAAAATGGAGGTTTACATGGTTCAATCAAGGGATCAAGCATAAATGAAGGCATTTTAGATTGGTTTCATAGCATCCTGTCCATGGGGAGGCCCTTTTCCAAGACATTACAGCCCTCAAGAGAAGCTGGACTTCATGATTGAGATGCTGCCCCAACTTGCACAATGGACATTGAAGATAGAGACCTATAAACTTGGTGTTGAGAAACCTTGTCAATGGGTAAGTTCTACACCATCATCTGGTTTTTCTCTTTCCATTCCTCAAGAAACACCATCTCATTTTGAATGCCAAATTCCAAATCTAGCCCATGCTGCCCCAAGTGTTGATTCCATTTCTCCATCCCCTAGTCTTCCACCCCATCTCAATTCTTTTGTCCTTTTCCCTTCCAAACAGCCACTCCCTACAAAGAAACAAAAGTTTCTATCTCCTCCAATACCAAAATTTTTTTACAAAATCAATTGAGTTACAACCCACCCTCCTCTCGCATTCCCAAATCTATGTTGGGAAGCTAAAAATCAGAATGCCAGTCAAGGAAAATAGCAGCAAGAAGAAGAGCCAAACAAGGATGAAAAGATTAAAAGTTTGTTGAATTTGGCTCTTAAATTCGGGATTACAAAAATCCCCTTGATGGTGAAACCAATAGAGGAGGTTAGAGTTGAAGAACGAGTGGTGGCCAAGGCTGATTTTTTTGTAGTAGAAGAAGAGAAAAAAGAAGAAGCAGATCAACAATCAATTTGCTCATAATGTAGTGTCCATGTTGGCACTCTACTTGAAGGAAATGCTGGTCCAATTCAAGTTGCACAATCAGCCATGGAAAGAAGCTCTAAAGAATATCTTGCAGTCCTAACTTGTCCTCTAGAGCAGCAGATTGAAGAGTTTGACTTGACAAACTTCATGCTAGAGGAATTGTTCAATCCAGAGCAAGATTGTTTTTAAACAACAGAGGAAGGAGAAGCTGCTCCAAATAAAAAAGAAGAGGAGCACATTCAAGCTATGGGGAGAAAAGTGAAGATCCAAAGGATTTCAACACAAAGGTGCTATAGAATAACATTTAGTTATTCTTTATACTTCATCTCTCTCTTGAGTTCTAGTGATGAATAAGAGTTTGATCTCTTAAACTCAATGTTGGAGGATGAAAGAAACCATGGTGATCAAGTTGCAGATCAAGAGAACACCATGGGAGAGGTTGAACATTTGCAGCAGGACAACAATGAGGTAGTTTACCTGTCTAATTTGGAGGACTGTTTTGATGAAGAAGAACCGGTTGAAATCACACCATCTTCTCCTTCATCATCCATCTTCCAAACACAAGAACCTACTATCATGGAGGAGAAATTTCATTTGTAGCAGCCTGCATCTTATAGCAGCTCTTTGGAATCAAGATTGGAAGATTTAAATCTTCCATGTTCTTCATTAGAGGAAGAGAAAGGGTAAAAAGTTCTACCATTGCTTCCACACCATCCATTTAAGAAGGTCTGTAAGAAGATTCCATTTTTGGAATGGAAAATTAGAGTTATGGGCATATCAAATGGATTAGAGCTTTCCCAATCAGGTATTTGTCTTCATTGGAGCCAAAGGAGAAGCCACAACATCAGTCATGCTTGCCTCTAAGCATGAGGATGATATGCAAAGTTCCAAGGATCATCGCCATACCTCTTCAATCTAAATGTAGAGAAACTAAAAGAGGTGTTGGATTTGGTTTCATTGACACCTTGATAATTTGGGTAGAATAACAACTTCTTGTTGATTTTCCACTCATCCTAAAGAACCATACTCAACTCCAAATCATTTTCATGGCTGCCAATTTTGAAGAAAGGAAGCTATTTTTCACAACCATTCATAGGGTTTGTTTAGCTCACCTTTACTTCCAGTTAGAGTAGAGTAGGTAGGTTTTCTTTTAGTAGAAGAAGTTCTTGTGAACACTCTGCATGTTCCATTTGGAGCATGTATGATTTTTTAGTTTTGTACATAGTTTTTGGTGCTATTGTATTGCTTTTGCATACCCATTTCAAGGTGGCATTTTGTTGAAGATTAACTCCAAGTTAAGTGGGTTTCCAAGTAGCTTAGAGGTCAATTTTTCATAGTTCGATTAGAATCATTTCATTAGGCTTGGCTTCATGCCCAATGGATGCTTCAAAGGCCACTGATAATTCATCTAGCAGGAAGATGACCCTTGAGAGTCGCCAAAATTGTTATCCAAAATGAGCCCCCTACTTATTTTGGCTAACTTGCCTTCATTATTTCCTTCCTTGTGCTTCAATATCAAATTTTACACATTTTAGGCACTCAAATGTTTTTGGAAATAGCTTCATCATATATGATTTTTCTTCCCCTTTCCAGAAAGGTAAAATTTTCCTCCTAACTCCTTGTAATTTTTGAGTTATGGCACGGTGGAGTTTTTTGGGAATTTTTCCTAGACAGGCCCGCGGCCAATGAGAAACCGACATGTGGCAAGGCAGAGTGGTGGGCGTCAAGGGGATATTGGAGTTTTTGGAACTTTGGTCAAAAGGCACAGAGGAAGAAGTTCACCCATGGGCCTAAGGAAGGAGGAAAATATGTTTGCTAAGGCTCGCCAAGCAATGAGGTGGCACCACGTGTCATGTCAGCGGCGGGAGTCAAGGTGGTGGAAGGATTTGGTGAAATTTGCCAAAGTTGAAAAAGGTGAAAAGGCATGCATTGAACCCATGGCCCCATCAATTAATCAAATGGTGCCACGTGGCCACATCAGTGGCGGAGGTCGGGCCCGCGGAGGTAAATTGGGAAATTTTCCCAATGAAAATTTAAGAGGCACAAAGGGCAGGAAATGACCTTGAGGCCCGCAGATCAGCCAGAGGGTGACATGTGGTAGTAGAGTGGTAGGGTATGGATAATTTTTGGGAATTTTTCCCAAATTCAAAAAAGGGGAAAATTTTCAAGTTTCGGCCCGCCAACCCGAATTTTGCCCTAAAATTGCCATTTTTGCCCTAAATCTTCAGAGGGGCATAACTTTCGATCCCAAGCTTAGATTTTCACGTTCTTTATATCATTGGAAAGATGGTGAAATCCTCTATACTATGGAATATTAATTTTTTATTTATTTGGATATTTTTGGGAGAAAAATGGAAAAACATCTATGGCATGTAAAAAACACAGAAAATGACTCCAACGACCAAAATTAATGAAGTATGGGCCTCTATTTTTGTCTATAAAGAAATGTACTTCAAAGTATGGGATTGTTTATGGAAACCCATCATTTTTCAGGCCCATTAGATGAATCTTGTTGGTGTTTGAAGCCCCAAATCATTTTTCCCACGTTTTCTCCTTTCTTTCATTCTGTTTGATGGTTAAAATCCAGATTTGGCTCATTTGAAAAACTTGTTCATCATTCTTCTCTACCCTCCCTTATTTTCTTCTCCAGGTCAAAATGGAGTTAGAACCTTCTCCCCTACTTTGTAATGGTGTTTTTCCTCTTACCAGCAAAATGATGTTTTGTGCAAACTTCTGGAGCAATAAAAATATGTTTTGTGATGCATTTGTCCATCCTTTCTTGTTTTTGCTTGTTTTCTTCTTGCCTCTCTTCATTACAGGTATTTATGCATGTTTGAATGTTCATTGTAGGTTTTAGAGCTGTGTTCATGGAGTTTTGGAACATTTTTTGTGTGAAATCCATCCTTTCCATTGCTCACCACTTCTTGTTCCATGGCGCTTTGATATATGTTCAACATTTTCATTCTCTGGTGTATCATCATTTTAGTGTAGGCTCTATTTTTCCCTCTTTTCTCTCTCTCTGTCTCCTTGGCATAGTTATATTAGGATTATATTAGCTTTCCTACACTGGAATAGCTTGTGGCAAGTAGTTTAGGAAGAGGAACCAACCTTCTCTAGAGAGCTTTCCCCATTTGCAAAGGTCCCACACTTTGGGAAAGCTCAATGTTTTACATTCACACCAAATGACATTGCCTTAGAAAATTAGATACATAGGTCATTTCAGGGGGTGTTGTGAATCTGCACTAATAGGGCCTTGAGAAAACATGATCAACATTCCAAATCAAACTTTTACAAGTTGTCACTTCTAGATTATGGAGATACTTTCAATGCAAGGCAAGGGTTACTGTAGACATTGTATGATCCTTATTTTCTTTGTACATTTTTGTAAATGGATTGTATTCTTTTGTTGATACATAAGACAAAGTAGGGGTAGTATGGGTAGGATTAGTTTGTTTGAATGAATTTTGGTGGGAGATTTGAGATAAGACTAACCAGAATTTATTAAATTCATTGAGGAATTTTGCAAAAACTTGTAAGACCTAAACAACATAATGCTTCAAATGGGTTAAGGTACTCCTTCAACTAGGATATGTGCAATAAATGGAAGCCCAGATCTGCACTCTTCCACACAATCTTTGACAACCTACCACAGAAGCTTGAAGCAGATGAACCAACAAAGTATCTAGAAATCTCTATTTTATCATGACCTAAGGTGCACCCAAAGGTTTACAAACAATATCAGAATTCAAGGAAGGTAAAGTGATTTTAAATTTGTTTATCTCTTTATCAAATGAGAGCTCTTTTGAATGTGAGATTGCGAATACCACTAAACTATCAATAGGAAATGAGACCATGTATAATCAAGAGAGATTTTAAACACTTGATCGCAACAGAGCAAGAAACACAAATTGAAAACATTCTCAAACATAAGTCTATGCAAATTTTGCGAAGAGACAACACAAAATAATCCGTAATGACCAAATTTATCAACAGGGAATGTTATAAGGACAATCTCGAGCTTGTTGATGGATTTGAAACTGAAACCAACTCAACATGATACAAATATGATGCAAAAAGGAATTAGAAATGGTACTCGTGTGGTTTCTCAAAAACGGGCTTCTTCCTAGATTTTCCTGTGAAATTCTAAGTTTCTCGACCATTTGCATGACAAATTCATGCAATATATAACTTTTCATTACAACTGATCCTTTGCCTCTCAAATCTTCCCTCCAAAAGTGGAATATTAAGAGCATCTCTACTTTGTAATATTTTTGGAAAATTACATCTAACAGACTTGCCAAAAGTTGTCAGTTGTTCTTTTAAAAGGTGAATCATCACAAAAATTTCATCATTATCCATTGTGGGGGCATGTTTTTTATCTTCAAAGCATGTAGGCCCCTTTCATTTCATCATTTCATCCTTATCCATCCAAAATTAACTCTGCAACTTCTTGATTTGATCTTTCATGTTTTTCATGAACCAGAGTAAAAATTAATTTGAAAAATGCATCAAATCTACAAATTGATCCCATTGTTCCTTGAAGGCCAAAATGACATGAATTTACCAAAGATTCGATAAAAATGATGAAAAATTCATGACTCCAAGCTTCTTGGAGCAAAAATGGCAAACAAACTGAAAATGCACAATTACCATTGATTTGCCTTTCTCCCTTCAATCTAATCCCTCCACATGTCAAAATGTGATTGGAAATGGGTTTGGGATTACTTTTTGACTTTAAAATATTTTTGGAAAAAATGTAAAATTTTGAAAATTTTCTCCACCCCTCCGCCCTTGAGATTTGTTCTTTGACATGTGGCACAATGTGGGTCTCATTGGAATCGTGGCTTGATTCTTCACATTTCCACCTTTATTGGAAAAAAGGAAAATTTTCCAAAAATCTCCGCGGGCCCCCACGTCCGCCTCTGTCCTTAAGACGTGTCACCTTCTCTATCGCGGAGGATCTGTGGGCTCATTTCACATTGTAACTCCCTTTTTGCTAAGGGAAAATTTCTCACTTTTCCTCGTGGGCTCACGCCTCCAATTCTGTCCCTACCATGTGTCTCCCTCTACTTTGTTACGAGCCACGCCTCAAATTTTCATTCTAAGTCATTTTGCCAAAAGGGAAAAAATTCCCTTTTTCCTCCGGCGGCCCACACTCCCCTCTGCCCTTTTTCCACGTGTCCCTCTGTGATTCACCTAGCAAACCCATTGCCCTTTAACGACCCTTTCCCCTTTCACCAAAAAGGAAAAAATTGTTTAAGACCTCTGCCAGCCTTCCATTCCCGCCTGCCACATGTCCTCCTCAGATTTGATTGAGGGCCTGTAGACTTTTCATTGTTTCCACACACTTTTCCAAAGTTCCCTAAGGCACAAAATGACCCACCCGTCCGCCCTTGTTTCTACTTGTGACATGTGTCCCTCCTTTGGGACGTGCGGAGCCATGGGGGAAAGTTGCATTTTTTTCCCAAAACCAAAAAATGTTAAGTTTTTAGAACAAACCCGCTAATCCCCATCTAATTACAAATGGCCACATTTCCGATGAATGGGAGCTATAAATTGACGGGAGAAGGACACCGTATGATCATCAAAAACACAAAATTTGATAGGGATTCCCTAAATCAATTTTTTTCTTCGTGGGTGAAGAATTTTTAGAACAAAGGAAAGATGGGAAGTGATTTTATGCAATTTACGACCATGGAAAGGGATTTTTGAGGGAAAATATGCATAAAATGAAAAATCACAAGCTCCAAAGGCTAGGAAAAGTGGAAAAAATGATAGAGGTGTTGATTTGGAAAAATTAGGGCACAAAACAAGGCATGCATGTATTTTTCTTTCAAGTTGGGGAAAAATAATAAGTTTGTGAGCATTTCAAGGCATTCAATCTGGAGGGAAAATTTGTAGACCACCAATTTGGGAGAAAAACATTTTAGAACATGCAAACCAAAGGAAAATTTAGGTCAAAATGGTAGAGGATCAAAATGGGCACCAACATCGGCTCCTGCTCAGGGATGGGCACTCCCAGTGAGTGCCATAAGAACAAAAGTAGACCAAGTGCCAAAATAATCCATTGGGAAAACATATTCATGAGCCAAAGCCACCAAAAACTAGCTGAGAAACTGACAAAAATGGCTGCCACACACCAAGGCAAACCACAAACCAACAAAACACCAGAAAATAGAGAAAAAATAGACACTATACACTGTACAAGTTGGTGCATACCTCAAATTTTGGGATTAATCTAAGAAATGCTTCAGATGCCTACCATTAACAGTGTAGTTTAAACAATTCTCCATCTAAGTCCTTGAGAAAATAGGTATTTTCACCAATTCGATATCAATGGAGTAAGGGCCCATCCATAATGCATCAAATTTACCATGTTTTCCCTTATCTTCATTTCTGTTATCCCATAACAAAACTAGATCTCCAATATTGAAGGCCCTAGGAGTGACCTTCTTGTCAAACAACCTCTTTAACTTCTCTCTAAATCTAACATGCCTTTGGTGGGATGCTCTTCTCTCTTCATCTATCTCTACAATCTAATTAATCCTTGCTTCATATGGGTGACCTCTTGATCCTCAAGTTTTGAACAAACTAAAAGGAAGATAATTGAAGATGTAAGGGTAGAAGAGCTTGAGTTCTATACACCAACTCAAATGGGCTCTTACCAATAGCTCTTTTAGTAGTGATTCTATCAACCCAAAATACAAATTTCATTTGTTCACCCCATTTTCTCTTGTTCAACTCCAAGGTTCTCCTATTTATCTTCAACAAGTTCTTATTCTTTGGACTCAGCTTGTACATTCCTTTGGGGCTTATAGTTTGAAGAATAAATTAGATTGGTTCCATACTCCTTACACATTGCCATAAAAGGTTTAGCTCTGAAACACATGGAATTATTAGCCACAATCTTGAATGGCACACCAAATCAGATGATATAATTCAACAACAAATCCATAACAACTTGGTGTGTTGATTTCTTGGTGGGATTGCTTCTACCCACTTGGTGAAGTAATATGTGGCTACAAGGATCCACTTATGTCTAGCATTGGAAGAGTCTAAAATTTCACCAATGAAGTCCATTCCCCATTGGTTGAAAGGAGCTTCAATTGATAAAGGCTGCGCAAAGGAAGGGAGCCTGAAAATTTCATTCTTCTAGAGAAACACTGGCAGCTCTCACATTTTCTAACCAGCATGGTTGCATATTTGAAGAGAGTAGGCCACCAATAACCAGCTCTCAAAACTTTCGTGTTGTAACCCTTCCAATAAATTTTCCTCCACAAACTCCCCCATAGAAATCAGCAATTACTTTGGGAGCTTCATCTTGATTATACATTTCAAGAGGACACCTTCTGTGGTTCTTCCAAGCCGATCCAAAGTCAATGATGATGTATTTTTAAAATCCACCTTGAGGGATCTTTTCTTATTTTTATTCAAATGATCGGGGCAGCATAAGTGTCTGAGGTAAAAGATTAGATCCTTGTACCACTCAGAACCTACCAATTTCTTAATAACATCTGCCCTTTCTTCCTCTACTTCATTCACTTCCACAGTCTACAAGTTGATCTCAGCCATGAGCTTAGCGAGACACAAACCTTTTACCAACTTTGTGGTTTGGATGTCCATGTCATACTCCTATAGTTTGTTCACCCATCTACATCGTTTGCTTGAGATCTCCATCTCTGATAAGATGTTTTTTACTATGGTGTGGGGAACATAAGCAACAAATTTTGAACTTAAGATATAAAGCCTAAAATCCTTTGTTGCTTTCACCAAGGAAAATGCTTGTTTTTCCATGATTGTGTACTTTAACTCAACAGCTTGTAAAGCCTTGCTAAAGAAGGCAATAGGCCTCTCAGCCCCATCTTCATCCTTTTGTAGCAAAATAGATGCAATAGTATTTTCAGAAGCAAAAGAGAATATTTGGAAAGGCTTCTTGTAATTCGGAGTCAAGACAGTGCATGTTTGATACTTATTTGATTCCTTCAATAGCTTTAAGGGTAACCTCCTCCCATTTGATGATTTGGTCCTTTTTTAACATGCTTGTAATAGGAAGAGTCAATTAAAAAAATTGACACAAACCTTCTAATGAAGTTGATCTACCCAAAGAAGGATTGGATGCCCTTCTTTGTTCTTGGAATTGGAACCTTGTTGATTGCTTCTACCCTCTCAGGGTCAATCATGACACCATACTTTGAAACAATATGACCAAGCAGCTTGGCCTTTTTCACCCCAAAATGACATTTCTTTGGATTGAGAGATATGCCATATTCTCTACATTTGATCAACATTCTTTCCATGTGCTGCAAGTGATCTTTTATGCTCCTTGAAAACACGGTCACATCATCCGATAAATTGCAATGAAATCATTTATGTAACTAGCAAAAAGAAACATCCATTTCTCTTTGGAAGGTAGCCCCAACATTCATGAGACCAAAAATCATTCTCACATAGACATATGTTCCCAAGGAGTGGTAAAGGAAATTTTAAATCTTTACGAATCCTTTACAACAAGTGATTGATTCAGAAGCTTGAGAAACCTTCCAAGGTGGACAACAATTCAGATCCACTCACTAACTACACCATGTTTTCCATGTTAGGCAAAGGATAATTTTCCTTCAAGGAAGCTCTATTCAGATTTTTGAAGTCTACACAAAGTCTGATATCTCCATTTTTATTTCTGATTGGCACAAGGTTTACAACCCAAGATGAATACGTTGTGGGCTAAATGATCCCTCCCTCTTCCAGTTTCTTAAATTCATCTTGTATTTTCATGGAGACGAATGGATTAATTGGCCTCTAATTTTGTCTGAATGCTTTGGCACCTTTCTCAAAAGGGATCTCATGTTGGAATAATTCTTCTCTATATGCTTTTAGCTCTGAATAAGACCAAGCAAGACAATCCTAGTATTTTTTCAATAGTTGGAGGTAGGACTGTTTTTCCTCTTTGTTTAGATTTCTTCCCAATCAAACTTTTCTTGGTTTTTCCTTTGTTCCCAAGTTATGCTCTTCCACATCCCTTGAGGCAGACATGTTTCTATTGATGATGCAATCAACATTGCTAAAATTTGACTCAAGTGCAACAAGACCTCTAGGAATGGTGTTAGTTTTCAATTGGATAATATCCTTTCCAAACAAAGTCTCTCTTCCTTCAGTCACACATACCATTGGTTCCCAATCAATATTCTGATATGCAAAATCACCTTGATTTTGTAAGAACCTTTGCACTTGAGCATCATCATTAAACACTTGCCAATGCTTGATGTTGTCAGGGATAGCTGGCCTAGTTAACACTTCAACATTGTACTCACAATAAGGTGAAACGGTGCAATCTCCAAATCTTGACCCCAACACTTCCAAATTGTTAGCAGCATTGAAACTTCTATCATGACACATAATGTTGAAGGAATCAAACATCTCAATTAAATCCCAAACTACATTTTTGTATTGTTTCATCCACTGATTTTTATAGCATACAGCTTTTCTTATTTGTTTGCAAACTAGTTCTGAATTTGCTTTTGCAATGATGTCCTTGAAACCATACTTCCATGAAATTCTTAGACCCAACAACAAGGCTTCATACTCAGCAATGTTGTTAGTACATTCAAAATTAAGCTTGAAGGAAAAAACAAACTCTTCCAAGCTAGGAGAAATCAGAATTATACCAACACCATTTCCAAATTTGGAGCAAGCTCCATCAAATAGAAAGGTCCAAGGAGAACCTACCTATTCAAGGAACTTTGATTGATCCATCTTGTGTTCTTTTCCATCAGCAAACCTAATAAAATTATCAGCATCAACATCAGCAAATAACACCTCATAGGAAGCATTGTTTGGATCCTCAATTAGATGCAACATCTTCTTTTCTCCATAGATCTTGAAAGGGTTGCCTTCAATGGGAATGGTGGAAAAATACATATCCATTTGGACACTCCCTCCAACACTTGCAGCCCACTTTCTTGACAATAACATACCCCATTTAGTAGGGAAATCAACAATCACAACATCCAATTTTAAATTCCTCCCAGGATAAGATGCAAGTTGCACCACCAAACCCTTCACACAACCAACTACCGGAACTTCTCTTGAGTCCATGGTAGTACAATTTCCATAGGCTGTTATCACTTTGATATCCAAATCATTCATGACTTCTAGAGGCATGACATTACATGATGCACCAAAATCAAACATACAATTGTGAAGTAGCCTATCCTTTATGATCAAAGTTGTGAAGAATGGATCAACATTTAATTGGGAATCAACCAAGGATGTCCTCAAGTATACCTCAGGTGTTTCTCCAAGATTCTCTCTGCTGGTGGTTTTAAGGTCTACAATGATCGAGGAGGAGTTTCAACAACATATACATTTATGCTTGGGGTACATTTTTCTTCTTTCAAACCTAGGTACTCAAATGCTCTCTTCTTGTGCTCAGGAATCCTAAGTAACTCAATGATTGGAACACTCACTTTGATTTGGATCAATACTTGGGCTATGTCATAGGGAACATTCTTCGGAAAGGCAATATTGGAAGGGATATAAGCAGATTCATCAGATGGCATGGGATTCTTGAAATCTTGGGAATGAGGAGGACTGTAATTTTTGCTTGGGACAACAGAGCTTTTGGCATGTGTTTCCCTTCTAGAGCTTCTTTGGAAATGCTTGTAAGCAAGGGTGTTTTAAGTTTGGCTTGAGGCCCAAATCCTTTAACAAATTTTCTCCTAGTGTTATAGTCTTTATCTTGAGCTATAACATCATTCATCAACAATTGTCTATCTTCCTCCGAAGGGATACCACCATCATAATTCTTAATCATAGAAGCTCTTAAGTATTCAAAGTCATTGTTAGGAATTTCAAAAGCTTGCACTACATCAAATTCAAGAGTATGAGAGGGAAGAAAGACTTGTACCCGTTTGATGTAATCCCAAAAGGTTGCAGTTGTCCTTGCACTTATCACTTTAGTAGATGTTGCTCCTCCTTGTGAGCTTGAAGAACAACCCACCATGTAGATATCATCATCAGTATCATTATCATTATTAGCTTTACCATCTTGCTAGTCCACTTCACATGGAGGATGGGGAAGAAAACATCTATCACACAAATCAATATTAGCAACCTCCTCAACAACAACAACCCTAGTAGTTAGGGGATTAGGTAACACTCTTCCCTCACGTGATTGAGGATGTCTATTTTCATACCCCATAGGTCCCTTCTCTCTATCATTTTCCCTTTGATCACCTCTAGGATGATTGGAAAATATATCATGGTTTTGTTATTTTTCTTAACTTGTGAATTATGCCCAATTCCCCTTCTCTTCTGGGCTAACTTGTATGAGATTTCTTTGATAGCCCCTACTAAAGTTTTCACAACCTCCTCCAAATCAGCACCCTTGATAGCTTGAAGATTTTCAGGGTTTATTAATTTTACACCATCTCTTTTGAGAGGTTTCCCAATTGCTTTGATATTGTTTTCAATTTGAAGTGCCATGGTGAAAGCTTGCCTTAAATTGGTAGGGTTCTTGTCTCTTAAGTAGTAGGCTACATTTTTATGAAATGCATCTACATATTTGATTAAACACGACTCATCACAAGTCCTCAAATTAACTGGAAACCTTCTCAAAGTTTTGTTAAACCTTGTGTTAAAGTCATGAACTAATTCATTGGGGTTCTTCTTGATATTCTCAAATTCAGACAAGAGAAATCTAGGATCAGTCTTATCACCATATTGTAACCTAAATGCATTCTTCATTTCAGTCCAAGAATCAATTGAATTATTAGGCAGATCCTTGTACCAATCCCTTGCATCCTCCTCTAGTGTATGAATGAATAGTTTGACATACACATCTTCAAACTATATTTCAAAATCCTCCATCATGTTAAGAAAAAGTTTGAGAGGTTGATCACCAGTTATAAAATTATTACCTTGGAACTTTGGCAACCTATTTTTGACATCTTGTGGGAAAAAATTTAGGTAACCATCCATTCCTCTAAAGTCTATAGGACCAAAGGTGTTGAAAAAAATGGAGGTCTAGGCTAAGCCATATTGTTTTGAGGTGGAGGTGATCTTGGGGGTGACACAAGATGATGAGGAGTGCAAGGTCTTTGGGGGTCAAGAATGTGATTCACAACACTTTGGTATTCTCTAAGTGCTGATTTTATTGAAAAGTTTTATTTCAATTGAAACACAGAGGTGCAGATTGAAGAAGGAACTCACCAGTACAACAGATGGACCTTCACTAGTTGAAGTAAAAATTTTATGAGAGGATTGCTTAAATCAGAATCACTAGAAGAAGAATGATAATCCTCTACTAAAGGTTGATCTCTCTCACTAATGGATATACATTTACCTAATGTCCGACCTTAACAACCTTTCAAACTCTTCTCCTTAACTAACTCGAGTTCCTTGAATTTGAAAACAAATTCTTAGTAGAGTCTCTAATGAAGAGATATCTTCTTCCTTCTAGTTTTGCAGAGATTAGCAACACAAAAATAAATGATAGAAATCTTAAGAAATTGGTATTTATCAAGATCCGAACAACATGGAGTCGCCACTAAGGATTTTCACCCTAGTTGTGCAAATGCACTAAAATACTCTGTCAAATACCTATCAAAGACTGAAAATCTTGCCAAAATTTATATATCGGACCTTCCTTTTCTTGAATTTTTCAATTCAACTACAAATGAAATGCAACTCTTGCTGAAATTGATAAAATTGCAAGTAGAACTTGAAAACTTTGCATACACCTTGCAAATCTGAGTATAGAATGATGTTTTAACAATATATTTGCATGCAGAATTTGCAAGAGACATTAGCAGGGTTTGATATGCATTCAAATATTTCAAATATGTATGCACATGGATCAGATTGAACCAAGAATCTCCCCGGAAGTGGCGCCAAAAGTGTTGGTACCCAAATTTGTTCTCCTTTTCAACCTGAGCAGAATCAAAGATATTGCATGAAGCTTGAAGGAAGATAGATCATGATGTATGTCATTTTGTAGCTGGGGATGTGATCTAACTAGAACTCATATTTGTGGAGAGATGGATAGCACTCAAATAGGACTTGATCTTGTCCTAACTGTTTTAGGTTGTGCCTTTCAACCAAGGTAAGAGGACCTATTTTGTAACCCTCAAATGGTGAAGGAGATGAAAATATCCCTCAATTTGTGCAAATAGTATGGAAAGGGCCTTGAGAAAAATGATCAACATTCCAAATCTAACTTTTACAAGTTGTCACTTCTAGATTATGGAGATACTTTCAATGTAAGGCAAGGGTTACTGAGGACATTATATGATCCTGATTTTCTTTATGCATTTTTATAAATGGATTGTATTCTTTTGTTGATACATAGGAAAAATAAGGGGTAGTATGGGTAGGATTAGTTTGTTTGAATGAAATTTTGGTGGGAGATTTTAGAAAAGACTAACTAGAATTTTCCAAATTCATTGAGGACTTTGTAGAAACTTGTAAGACCTAAATAACATAATGCTTCAAATGGGTTAAGGTACTCCTTCAACCAGGATATGTGCAATAAATGGAAGCCTAGATCTACACTCTTCCACACAATATTTGACAACCTGCCACAAAATCTTGAAGCAGATGAACCAAAAAAGTATCTAGAAATCTCTATTTTATCATGACCTAAGGTGCACCCAAAGGTTTACAAACAATATCAGAATTCAAGAAAGGTAAAGTGATTTTAAATTTGTTTATCTCTTTATCAAATGAAAGCTCTTATGGATGTGAGATTGCAAATACCACTAAGCATCAACAAGAAATGAGACCATGTATGATCAAGAGAGATTTTAAACACAAATTGAAAACATTTTGAAACATAAGTGTATGCAATTTTTCCAAGAGACAACATAAAATAATCAGAATGACCAATTTCTTGAGAGGGGAATATTATAAGAACAATCTCGAGCTTGTTGATGGCTTTACAACCTGAAACCAACTCAAAATGATACAAATATGATGTAAAAAGGAATTACAAATGGTTCTCGGTGGTTTCTCAAAAATGAGCTTCTTCCTAGATTTTCTGTGAAATTCTAAGATTCTCCAACCATTTTCATGAAAAATTCATGCAATATATAACTTTTCATTACAACTGATCCTTTTCCTCTCAAATCTTCCCTCTAAAAGTGGAATATTTGGAGCACCTCTGCTTTGCAATATTTTTGAAAATGACATCTAATAGACTCACCAAAATTTGTAGTTGTTCTTTCAAAAGGTGAATCATCACAAAATTTCATCATTATCCATTGTGGGGGCACGTTTTTCATCTTCAAAGCATGCAGGCCCCTTTCATTTCATCATTTCATCCTTATCCATCCAAAATTAACTCTGTAACTTCTTGATTTGATCTTTCACATTTTTCATGAACCAGAGTAAAAATTCATTTGAAAAATGCCTCAAATCTGCAAATTGAATTTTCAAATTGATCCCATTGTTCCTTGAAGGCCAAAACGACATGAATTTGCCAAAGATTTGATCAAAAATGATGTAAAATTCACATCTGCAAGCTTCCTAGAGAAAAATGGTGGCCAAATTGAAAAATGCACTGGTTACCATTGATTTTCCTTTCTCCCTTCAATCTGAGCCCTCCACGTGTCAAAATGCGATTGGAAATGGGTTTGGGATTACTTTTTGACTTTTTAATATTTTTGGAAAAAATGTAAAATTTTGACAATTTTCTCCGCCCCTCCGCCCTTGAGATTTGGTGCTGACACGTGGCACAATGTGGGCCCCATTGGAATCGCAGCTTGATTCTTCACATTTCTACCTTTTTTGGAAAAAAAGAAAATTTTCCAAAAAATCTCTGCGGGCCCACACCTCTGCCTCTTTCCTTGACACGTGTCACCTTCTCTATCGCTAAGGATCTGTGGGCTCATTTCACATTGTAACTCCCTTTTTTGCCAAAGGAAAATTTCTCACTTTTCCTCCATGGGCCCGTGCCTCCGATTTCGTCCCTGCCACGTGTCTCCCTCTGCTTTGTTGTGGAGCCACGCCTCAAATTTTCATTCTAAGTCATTTTTCCAAAAGGGAAAAATTCCCTTTTTCCTTCGGTGGTCCACACTCCCCTCTACCCTTTTGCCACGTGTCCCTCTGTGATTCACCTAGTGGACCCATGGCCCTTTTCATGACCTTTGTCCCTTTCACCAAAAAGGCAAAAATTGTCTAAGTCCTCCACCAGCCTTCCATTCCCGCCTACCACATGTCCTCCTCAGATTTTATTGAGGGCCTACAAACTTTTCATCATTTCCACACACTTTTCCAAAGTTCCCTAAGGCACAAAATGACCCACCCGTTCGCCCTTGTTTCTGCTTGTGACACGTGTCCCTCCTCTGGGACCTATGGAGCCGTGGGGGAAAGCTGCACTTTTTTCCAAAAACCAAAAATGTTAAGTTTTTAGAATAAATCTGCCAATCCCTATCCAATTACAAATGGCCATGTTGCCGATAAATGGGAGCTATAAATTGATAGGCAAAGGACACCCATATGACCATCAAAAACACATAATTTACAGGATGCCCTAAATCGATTTTTTCTTCGTGGGTGAATAATTTTTGGAATAAAGGATAGATGGGAAGTTATTTTATGTAATTTATAACCATGGAAAGGGATTTTTGAGGGAAAATATGCATAAAATGAACAATCACGAACTTCAAAGGCCGGGAAAAGTGGAAAAAATGATAGAGGTGTTGATTTGGAAAAAATAGGGCACAAAAGCAGGGGCATGCATGTATTTTTCTTTCAAGTTGGGGCAAAATAATAAGTTTGTGAGCATTTTAAGGCATTCAATCTGGAGGGAAAATTTGCAGACCACCAATTTGGGAGAAAAATGTTTTAGAGCATGCAAACCAAAGGAAAATTTAGGTCAAAATGGTAGAGGATCAAAATGGGCACCAACACAATGTAAAAAGATCACGATCGAGAATATCGATTACGACACACGCACGAGAATCTAAATATCATGATGGAAGAGAAAACATGCACAGAGATGTCGATGAGTGCACAAATCCACAAGATCCACTCTAATACCATGAAAGAGGGTTTGAAAACCGAAATGAGAGGATCATGAGGGACGACATACACATCAATGGACATGCAAATGGCATCATGAAGAAATCTCGGGAGGAGAAATAATTAACCGATTTTGCTTATAAATATTCAAAACATGGGAAGAACCTCGTTACAATTCACAAACTCTCTCTCTCTATCTCATAGATCCAAAGGGGTGTACATATAGGAGGTGTTGAGTAACCCCCAGTGCTGCAATCATGACAACTCAAGTGGAGAGAGGGAGTTGCATTCCCATAATAGAATTGTAATTCTCAATGATGCATATAATGCACTAGCACGTAAGAGAATCTCATAATGACCCCTAAATAACACATGGGCCTAAGATCTTACCTAATGTTGTGGAAAATAACACACACCAACAAGCCCCTCAATGCCTTTCATCTTTGACCATTTTATTGTTGAAATCAATTCATATATCACCTTCTATCTATTGACTGCTCGTCCCTTGGCCTTTGTTCACCTTCCATGTTACCTATTTTTAGGGTTAACGACTAAACAAGAATCATGTGATTACCCGTCCTTTGCTCGACCTTATCTTAAATATGAGTACCATGGATCTACTCATGGCATGATTTTCATGGATAATTTTCCTCTTTTTAAAGATGGAATCCCATGGTCATTCATCTCTTGAAACCATATCTTTCATAGTTAACCTCTGTGTGCTATGGTTTTGTCTTTAACAAAAACCTAATATTCCTCTCTAGTCTTTTCCATGACTTAAACGTCTCGAAAGCAAAATGGGATTCAACTCCTTGAGTCAAACTTCCAGCAAAAATATGGCTCCCTCAAAAGAAACATCTTTTCTCTCTATCTCGCCGCTATAAATAGACTGCTCCCTCGAAGGAAAACTATACAAATCTTACAATACTACATATAGTCTATCATAAAAAGGGACTATCCTTGCAAAAACAAAACAAAATACTCAAAATATTCCCGCATTGATCAACTTCACAAATACCTTAAGGAGATAATATACTCATCCCACATAGACTTCCCACATCAATCAGTCTATAAAAAAAAAAAGAGAAAATGATAAATTTTTTTGTCATGGACTTTCCTATTTTTGATCATGGGTTTCTTACCAGGTAAACATGTCGTCGTATACTAAGTTATGCTAAAACCACCCATTTTCACCTCATTTCCTTTTCACCTTAATTTCCTATCTTCTCAAGGAACTTTCCACAAACATGAAATTTCATGATCATGTGACTTTCTTCACCCTTAGCATATTCAATCATGCAACACCTTTAGGGTCTTATGTTCATAAGCTAATCTCTAGTATGGTAGAATCGTTATGGTTCTTATCACTTAGGTGGATATTTTTATCACATCTTACCATTCACCTTCTTCATTACTTATTTATTACCCTATCTTGGACCGGACCAGCTATATCTACGTTTTAAATATTTCCACTTTCACCTAAGAATCAACCATGCCTATGACCTACACTCAATCATGTCTCAAACACCTTGCCAACCCATTCCTCTAGTTCATTATATTCTTCCCTAGCTCATGGGAGAACTACATCATCCTAAGGCCCCATTTTTCCGAGCTATATAGACAACACTTCGAGGGTTCGGGGTGCTTGGAGGTTAGCTCAACCACTCTTTACCCTAACCCATTTTTCCCACATGTTTTCTATTAACATTCACCCTTAATTAGTTTCCATTTCTCATAAAATTTGGAAATTTCTCATTCATACATATCTAGCATTTTATCACACCATCAAAACATCTAATCAATCATTCCACATTTCTATAACATCAAAAAAATTGGAAATTTACACCATAACATACATATAACTCATCATTTATTTCCCATGTTACCAATAACTTGGAAATTAAATCAAAACTAGAAAATATAATCAACCATGTCTAACTAACCTAATTCAATCATGCCTAACCAACCTAACTCAACCATGCCTAACTGACCTAACTCAACCATGCCTATATCTGACTCCACCATGCCTAAACTTACCTAACTCCACCATGCATAAAATGACTTGAATCCACCATGCCTAATCCACCTAGTTTCCATCCATACACAAATAACAATAGAATTTCAAAACACAAGTACATCATCCATACCATCAATCTCACCAACTATAAATAAAATTCTGTGTATCCATCAAATATATACTGATACAAAATAATACAAGTATTTCTCATATACATCCTCACCATCATCGGCACGCATGCCAGTATATGATCAAAACTCACAAAAAATCTCATGTACAGCCTCACTATCATCGTCACACAGGCCGGTATATATCACAAAAATCAATATAAATAATTATTATCCAAAATGAGCCCCTTGCTCATTTTGTGGCTAACTCCCTTCATTCTTCCCTCTCTTCTACCTCAGTCATAATGTTTTACTTTTCAGGCACCCAAGACCTTCTAGGAATGGCACCATTGGATAGAGTTTTTTCTCAGCTTTCCAGAAAGGTAAAGTTTTCCTCCTAACTTCATGTATTTTTGAAGTTATGGCTTAGGCGGATTTTTTGTGGGAAATTTTCCCCTAAAAGGCCCGCAGCTAGTAATATGGTGCCACGTGTCCTCGGGAGTGGCGGAGGTCGGAGGTAAACTTGGAATTTTTACTAAGTGATTCGGCAAGTTTTCAAAAGGAACATTTCACCCCGAAGGCCTGCCGACGAATGAGATGTTGCCACGTGTCCAAGGAAAGGAAATTGGAAATTTTTTTAAGGGTGATCCAAGCAAAATTTTTGATGCTAGGCCCGCATCGAATCATATTGTGCCATGTGTCTTGAGAGGAAAGGAGTGGCGGAGGGCGGAGTTAAAATGGAAAATTTGACTAAGTGTTGGCACCGTAAAAAATCTCCAAAAAGGCCTGGGCGAATCAAATGATGCCACGTGTCTCAAGACCCGTGGACCGCGGAGGGAGATTTAAAAATTTGGCGAAGTGTTTTGGTACAAGGAAAGGAGAAGTTTTGGACCGCTGCCGCCCCGCCTACCAGTCAAAGCTTGCCACATGTCCCAGGAATTTGGAATGGTGGAGCGCGGGGGAAGATTGGGATTTTTTCCCAAAGGTTAAATCAAAAGAAAAAATGTTTACCCAGGTCCCGCGCCCAATGAGAACATGCCACATGGCACCAGGAGTGGCGGAGCATAGGGGAAAAGTTGGAAATTTTCCCAAAGAAAAATGAAGGAAATTTCAAAAGGAAAAGTCTCCCCCAAATGCGAGCCAATGGAATCTTACCATGTGTCCGGTGGCGGCAAGAAAAATCTGAGAGACAGCCCGCGGCAGGTAAAAGGAAAGGAAAAGCCCGCAACCAATGGGGTTTCGCCACGTGTCTGAGTCAAAAATATGGCCAAAAGTGATGGAAAAGTTAAGGGGCAGAGGCCCACAGTGAATCAAATCACGCCACGTGTCCTCAGATCATCGGCCCGATGGAGATTTTTGGAAAATTTTTCCAATGGTCAAAATGATGGAAAATGAAGCACAGAGGGCCCGCATCCAATCAGAACATGCCACGTGGCACCCTGAAATGGCGAGAGCGTGGGGATTTTTGGGAAATTTTCCCAAATGCAAAAAGTGGAAAATTTCAAATTTTTTGCCTTCCAATCCGTTTTGGCCCTGTTTTGCCCTAAAATTTCAAATGGCCATAACTTTCGATCCAAAGCTCATTTTTTCGTGTTCTTTATATCAACGGAAATCTGGTGAATTTATCTACAAGATTCTGGGATAAATTTTGTATTTTGATGGAGTTTTGAGAGATAAAATTGAAAAACACCTCGGGCACATGGTAATGAACAGAAATGATGTTTCAACCACCATTTTTAATGAAGAATGGCTCGCATTCTCTCCCAGCATGGTGAAAAATGTTAGGGGATGGACTTGTAAGGATGCCCATGCTTTGTTTTCTTACATTTTTGGTCGAGTGGTTGAAGATCTTCCATGTTTTCTGTGTTTTCTCTCCTAGGGTTGTTTCTTGCACTATATAAGTCCAGATTTGGCTCATTTTTGAAGGTTGTACATTTTTCATGTATTGCAGAATCCCTCTTTCACCTTAAAAAAGTGATTTTTGTGAAAAATCAGACCTCTTCCAAGATTGCAACCTATTTTTACCTCTCGGATGTTGTAATACAAGTGTTTTTGATGTTAAAAATGAAAATGCATGATTTGTGAATGAGTTTTAATCCTCTATTTGTGTTGTTTGATTCATTTCGACCTTCCATTACGCAGTTTATCGGTTTGTGCATGGAGTTTTGTTGCATTTATATGATTTGTGTCAATCTGCGAAGTAAAAGATGCTCACCACTCCTTTGGTGCATCACCTTATTAGCACTAGTTTCGAGTTTTTACATTCTCTATCTCTGTCCCCTTTGGAATTTAGAGTAGGATCTTGAATTCAAACCCTTTGTAGCTTGCAAGTAATACACCCGATCGGAGGTGTTGAGGAACCAACCTCTAATCTGGAGATTCTTTTCCCATTTTTACAAGTCCCACACTTGGGGAAAAGATTCAATGTTATGCAATCACACTGGATGTCCATCTCCACCAAACAAAAATCGATCAACATCTAGGGTGCTATTGATTTGCACCAACGGTTTTACACACCGGTGGGACCTTAGAGTTCTTCATCTTCATTGCAACAAAATTGATGTGCATTTGTTGCAAGTTTATTGCTTAAAAGATCCCTAAATTACACATCACGGCGACTCAAGGAAGAAGAATCAGCTAGTTTTAGCGGTGCGAGACTTGAAAAACTCATGAGAAGAATCACCACAAGGTCAAGATTTGGAGAAGAAGAGGTGTTGTTTGAGTATTTGTAGTTATCTCCAAGAAGAAGATAAAGAGGGAAGAGAATTCAAAGGTCTCCATCTCCCCAAATAGAACTCTATCAACTCCTCCACACTGGTAGGCCTTTCATTCAATCAACAAGGGTTCTAAGGCCAATCAAAATGGCATAAAACAACCCCTATTTCAATTTCTTTGAAGCACCCACTTGCTCTCAATGCACAAAATCTAATCCTAGTTGCAACATTGAAGAACATTCCATACTTTACTGGAGAAAATCAGACCACTCCTAGTGATCATGTTAAGGATATTGCTAATATTTGTGCAATCCATGAGATTAATGAGATGCAAGTTGCTGTCAAACTGCTAGCATCTTAATTCAAAGGGAAAGCTTTGCAATGGTTCAGGAGTCTTGCCTCAAGTTCTATTCAAAATTGGAACCAACTATGTATAGCCCTCCATGAGTAGTTTGGAGAAAAGGGAGATAACTTGTCTCTTTTGGAACAGATGAACACCATCAAGAGAGCTCCCAATGAGCAACTGACTAACTTCAAGTTCAGGTTTCAAAAGACTTGGGAAAGAATTCCAGTGGTAGTAAGGCTAGCAACAGAAGGTGCTTTTCTATATTACCTTAAAGCTTTAAATTTTGATATTTCTATGTTGATTCAATCCATGGGAGGTACAACTATCCTTGTTGCTTATAGCATTTCCATTAGAGCTGAAAATTATTTAATTCAAGCTGGCAAGCTAGCTCCTAGGCCTCCAATGCCATTGTTTCCAAGTTTAGAGAGCCTAAATACTAGTCAAGTGCCTATTTTAGCCCCTATTCCCACTCCTAGAAATCAAAATTCAAGTGAAGCTTCTACTTCATCTTCTAGTGCCTTAAATGAATTTCAAGAAGTTATGAAGCAATTGCAAAATTTAGGTAATGAGCTGGTTACACTCAAGAGGCAAGTAAGCCCAAGGTTTTAGACCTCCTTTCCAGCCTCAAGCTTAGCCTAACAGGAAGCCATACCAGCCTCAAAGACCACCCAATCCAGTTGCAAATCAAAATCAAACAAGACCTCCTGCCAACAGACCATTTCATCCCTATAATCCCAATGCTATATTTGCCTCTAAAACAATAGTGCTAGTGCAAAACAACATAGCTCAAGAATATGATTGGTGTTTCCCATGCAATGAACCTCACAACTAGTCTATGTGCTTCAACGATGCCTTAAATCAAGCATTAATGGTGACAACTACTGGTGTGGAGGGTGAAGGGAGTCAAGGAAATAACCAACAACAAGACACATTCCAGCAGCAATCAGCTCCAAATGATACCACACTTGTAAACTGCAAGAGAAGATTTTTGTGGCATGAATCAAATGATTCCCCAAAGTGTTGCAGCCAACACAAGGTCAAAAAGGAGAAATTTGGGTGAAGAACAGCCATTGGCTCCAAGTAATCCACAATCTTCTATCACTCCACAAATTATTGGTAAACAAAATGCAATTCCAAACATGCAAGGACTGCCTAAAATAGCTCTAGGCCAACTCAAATGCTAGTTGTTGCTGCCCATATGCAAGGAATGAATGTGCAGGCCAAGGGACAACAAAGAGATGCTTCATCTCCATTCAACATCATTGATCAGATGAAGAAGACAAATGTAAACATATCAATGTGGGAATCACTATCTATCCCAGGCCAAAGAGATTTGCTACAAGATGCCATGAAGGACTGGTCAACTTCAAATCAACAAGTCCAAATGCAAGAGAAGGTGCTCACAAATGCTGCCCATCTGAAGGGAATCATGGAGGACAACAAGGTAAAATGTTGAAGCCCCCTCCATTCTATGTTTCATTGATCATTGGAAACCATTTAGTACACAATTACATGATTGATTCGGGCAAGTAGTTTAGTAATGCCCAAGAAAATAGCTGATCAGTTGGGAATTTAGTATGAAGTCATATCCAAAGGGGTAGTGCAATTGGATGGGACAGCAGTAACAACAGTTGGAGTGATAAAAAACTTGATTCTTACTTTGCATGCATGCCCCAACGTTGTTGTTTTACAAGATGTCTCAGTAATAGATCTTCCACCACTCTTTTCCCTATGTTTGTCAAGGGATTTCACAGCCAAGATTGGAGGTTACTTATTTTCTGATTGGTCACACATGTTGTTTACAAACAAGATATGGAACCAAGGCCACAATCATATATGAACTTATTGCAAACTTTCACATTGAGCCTTACACTCCAAGATAAATCAATACCAATTGTTTAGTGTTTGATCAAGAGGATTATCAAGCACCGATTAAGTGACACCAAGGTGGGAGTATCCCAGATCTGAATCTTGATGAATGGGAAAACAAGGTGCATGCTTTTGATCCTTATCAAGAAATAGAAGAATCTGAGCTAGGAGTGTATTGCATGCATGAAGAAAATCAGCCTGTCCCTAGCTTCACCAAGCCAAACCATAAGGATGAAAATGAGGTATGACAGTTGTTTTTTGATGGATCAAGAAGTAGAAAAGGTGCCATAGGGGGAGATATGCTTGTTTCACCTCAAGGAGTTAAGTATTATTCAGCTTTTAGATTTCAATTTGCATGCTCTAATAACACTGCTGAATATGAAGCTTTGATACAAGGATTGCATTGGTCAATCAAGAGAGGAATAAAGAACTTGCAAGTCTTTGGTGACAGTGAGTTGATTGTCAACCAATTTAAGGGGTAGCATGTTGTCAAGAATAATTTGGTCAAGTGTTACAAAAACAGGGTGTGGGACCTCATTGAAGATTTTGAGGGCTTTGGCATCAAATCCATTCCTAGAAAAGAGAACCAAGTTGCTGACAGGCTTGCAGCAGTTGGAGCAGCCTTTGACGTTGTTGAAAGCATCCAAAAAGACAAGGTACAACCAAACATCCATGTGATTGTAAGGCCTTCAGTTCCAGAAAACAATGTAAGTTGGCAAGTGTTTGAAAATGATCAACAAATCATCCATTTCTTGCAAGAAGAGGCTGAGTTCTCAGCTAAAAATCAGGAAAAGTTGGAGCAGCAATATGGTGACCAAGTGGTATAGCTGAGAACCAACAAAATACCAAAGGGACTTATTACTTTGGAGTCCATTTTCAATCCTAATGATCAGTTTAGGAAGGAGAAAGAAAACATCCAAGTCAAGGGAGAAGATTCAGTGTCCATCTCGGTGGAAGAAGGAAAATCACTCCAAATTGGTAAGATGACAACTGAGCAATAAAGGTATGAGTTCATACAACTTTGTCATAAATTCCCTGATGTGTTTTCTTGGATCTATGAAGATTTGAAAGGTTTCAATCCCGAGTTAGCTCAACACACCATTGAATTGGATCAAGTACTAAACCCATCGGGGAAAAAACAAAGGCGTCAATCCACACATGGAGCCTCTCATGAGAAAATAATTGAATAAGTTGATAGAGTCAAGAATCATATTCCCTATCAAGCATTCTAGTTAGGTGGCCACTTGGTTCCGAGTTAGAAAGAAGAGTGGGAAATCAGATTATGTGTTGACTTTAGAGATTTGAATAGAGCATCTCTCAAGGATCATTATCAACTTCCTTCTATGGAGCATATTTTACATGTTGTTTCCAGCTCGAGAGGTTTTCATTACTTGATGGCTATTCAAGGTACAATCAGATCATCATGAAAAGAGGATTAGTTCAAGACAGCCTTTACAACCAAATGGGAACTTATGCATAAAGGAAAATGCTATTTGGGTTGTCCAATGTTGGAGCTACCTTCAAAGAGAAATGGACATGGCGTTCAAGGATTTGATTAACAACATGGTGCTGATATATCTTGATGATATCACTGTTTTTCAAAAAATGTAGTAAACCATCTCTTTCATATGAGACAAGTGTTCCAAAGATGCGAGAAGGTTTGGAGTATCCTTGAATCCTAAAAAGTGTATTTTTCTAGCCCATTAAGGAAAGCTCCTTGGCCACATTGTCTCCAAAGAAGGATTGACAATTGATCTAGAAAGAGTTGAAGCCATACGAGCACTTTGCCATTGCCAAGCCACAAGAAGGTCCTTCAAAGTTTCTTGGGGAAAATAAATTGTGTTCAGAGGTTTGTCCTAAAATTTTCAGCCCTAGTCAAGCCTATCACCAAGATGTTAAAGAAAAGCATGGATTTCAAATGGATAGCAGAAGGCAAGTAAAGTGTTGAAGCAATCAAAGAAGCCATCTCTCAAGCCCCAACTCTCATTAATCCGGATTTCTCCAAGGATTTCATCCTCTATGCATTTGGGGGTGATGATACTATTTCTGCAATTTTGGTACAGCAGAACAAAGACAATGATGAGCAGCCAATTGCTTTCTTCAGCCAAAGCCTAGAGGACTATGAGGTGAGATATTCTTTCATTGAGAAGCATGCTCTTAGTGTCGGGAACTTGAAGAAATTCAAGCATCTAGTCTCAAACAACAAGGTTCAATTGTTGGTTTCTCATGTGGGAGTTAAAGACTTCCTCCTCAACAAAGACCTGAATGAAAAGAGAACAGGTTGGATTACTCATGTCATGGAGTATGACATTGAGATCAAAGTCACCAAGTTGGTTAGAGGAAAAGGGTTGTGTGAGTAAATGGTCTGAACAAACACGAGGAAGCATACAATGGGAAGGAGGCTATTTTGGCGTTGTAAGACAGCCATGAACAAGGAAGTTCTCAAAAGGAAAATGATGATGTCCTCACTCCTTGCTGGACCCAAGGCATAATGTATTTCCTAAGCATAGGTCTATGCCCTCCAGAGATGAACAAGACCAAAAGAAGACACTTTAGATTGCAGGCTGTCCCATATGCCCTTGTTGATGGTGTTTTGTTCAGAAAGGATGTGAATGGAGTGCTGCTGAGATGCATTGGTACAAATCAGATTCATAGGGTGTTGGAAGAGTTCCATGGTGGATCAGCTGGTGGTCATTTTGCACCAAGAGTGATAGCTCTAAATATCATGAGGGCTGGCTATTATTGGCCCAATATTTTTAGTGATTTTTATGCATGGATCAAGAGGTGCAAGAATTGTGCATTCTTCATGGGTAAGGAGAGGCTAGCTGCCCTTCCATTTCATCCAATTTTAGTTGACCAGCCATTCATGCAATGGGGTTTGGACTTCATTGGAGTCATTAATCCCAATTCAAGCCAAGGGTAAAAATGGATTCTAACAGCAAAAGATTACTTCACCAAGTGGACTGAAGCAGTAGCACTCAAAGAAGCAAATGAATCTAGCATCCTAGATTTCTATAAGGGAATAACAACCATATTTGGCATACCTGCTCCAATAATATCGAGATAATGCATTGGCATTCATTGGGTCAAGGTATTTGAATGGGCTGTCAAGAATGGGATCTACCTAATTACTTCATCAAACTATTACCCTCGGGGTAATGGCAGTGAGAATCTACAAACAAGAACTTGTTAAGGATCATAGGAGGACTCTTCATGAAAATCATAGATCTTGGCATACTAAGTTGAAATCAGCCTTATGGGCTGATAGGATAACTCCTAAAAGATCTATAGGTAACTCCCCATTCAAGCTTGTTTATGGAAGGGAGGAAATTTTTCCCATATCACTTGAGTTGCCAATGTTGGAACTCATGAAGCAATTGGAGTTGTTGGAGTTTGAGCCCATGGAGGTTAGATATGCAGAATTGATGGAACTCAAAGAAATTAGAAATCAGGCATCCTAAGCAATGGAGAAGGATCAAGCTCGATCAAGAAGACCTTTGATAGGAAGGCCAAGAATAGATCTTTCAAGTTGGAGATCTAGTGTTAAAATGGGATGCGAGAAGAGAAAAACCAGGAAGGCACTCAAAATTTGATGCCATTTGGAGTGGCCCATACATGGTCACAAAGTGTAAGGACAATAATGCTTTCTAATTTTCTTCATTGGATGGCGAAGAATTACAGATTCAGTCAATGGAATCCATCTAAAGCATTGCTACTGAAGGGAATTCTCCACCTTGTACATATTAGCTTAGGTTTTCATTCCTCCAAGTGCTTATGCACATTGTTTTGTTGTAGATTAGCTTTGCTTTCCCTAAGTGCTTTGGCACAAGCTTGTTGTTCCAGGAAATGTGTTTTGCAGGCCTTGCTCTAATTAGGTGATGTGCCACCCTCCATCTTCCTCCTTGCAGTGTTCTAATCAGTTGGGGTACCAAGTAGAGAATTTGATGACTCCATGCCCAATGGATTGCTTGTGTGTGGTAACTTCATCCAGCAGGCAGATGACCCCTCTGAGTCACCAAAATTGTTATCCAAAATGAGCCCCTTGCTCATTTTGTGGCTAACTCCCTTCATTCTTCCCTCTCTTGTGCCTCAGTCATAATGTTTTTTTTTCAGGCACCCAAGACCTTCTGGAAATGGCACCATTGGATAGAGCTTTTTTTCAGCTTTCCAGAAAGGTAAAGTTTTCCTCCTAACTCCATGTATTTTTGAAGTTATGGCTTGGTGGAGTTTTTGTGGGAAATTTTCCCTGAAAGGCCCGTAGCCAGTAATATGGTGCCACGTGTCCTCGGGAGTGGCGGAGGTCGGAGGTAAACTTGGAATTTTTACTAAGTGATTCGGAAATTTTCAAAAGGAACATTTCACCCCGAAGGCCCACCGACGAATGAGATGCTGCCACGTGTCCAAGGAAAGGAAATTGGAAATTTTTCTAAGGGTTGATCCAAGAAAAAAATTTGATGCTAGGCCCGCATCGAATCATATTGTGCCACGTGTCTTGAGAGGAAAGGAGTGGCGGAGGGTGGAGTTAAAATGGAAAATTTTACTAAGTGTTGGCGCCATAAAAATCTCCAAAAGGCCGGGTGAATCAAATGATGCCATGTGTCTCAAGACCCGCGGACCACGGAGGAGATTTAAAAATTTGGCAAAGTGTTTTGGTACAAGGAAAGGAGAAGTTTTTCTCCCGTCGCCCCGCCGACGAGTCAGAGCTCGCCACGTGTCCCCGGGGGCTGGAACAACGGAGTGTGGGGGAAGATTGGGATTTTTTCCCAAAGGTTAAATCAAAAGAAAAAATGTTTTCCCCAAGTCCCGCACCCAATGAGAACATGCCACATGGCACCAGGAGTGGCGGAGCACAGGGGAAAAGTTGGAAATTTTCCCAAAGCAAAACGAAGGAAATTTCAAAAGGAAAAGTCCACCCCCTAAATGCGAGCCAATGGAATCTTGCCATGGCGGCAAAAATATAGGACAGGCCCACAGGGTAAAAGGAAAGGAAAATCCCGCAACTAATGGGGTTTTGCCACGTGTCTGAGTCAAAAATATGGCCAAAAGTGACGGGAAAGTTAAGGGTAGAGGCCCATAGCGAATCAAATTACGCCATGTGTCCTCAGATCATCGGCCTGGCAGAGATTTTTGGAAAAATTTTCCAATGGTCAAAACGATGGAAAATGAAGCGCAGATGGCCCGCATCTAATCAGAACATGCCACATGGCATCTAGAACAGTGAAGCATGGGGATTTTTTGGGAAATTTTCCCAAATGCAAAAGGCAAAAAATTTCAAATTTTTTGCCCGCCAATCCGTTTTGGCCCTATTTTTCCCTAAAATTTCAAATGGCCATAACTTTTGATCCAGACCTCGGTTTTCACATTATTTATATCAACGGAAAGTCTGGTGAATTTTTCTACAAGATTCGGGGTAAATTTGGTATTTTATGGAGTTTGGAGAGAGAAATTTGAAGAACACCTTGGGAACATGGTAATGAAGCAGAAATGACGTTTCAACCACCATTTTTAATGAAGAATGGCTCACATTCTCTCGGCCAGCATGGTGAAAAATGTTAAGGGATGGACCTATAAGGATGCCCATGCTGTTTTATTACATTTTTTGTCGGTGGTTGAAGCTCTTCCACGTTTTCTCACATTTCTCTCTCCTGGGGTCATTTCTTGCACTGTAAAAGCCAGATTTGGCTCATTTTTGAAGGTTGAACATTTTTCATGTATTGCAGGCTCCCTCTTTCACCTTAAAAAGTGATTTTGTGGAAAAATCAGACCTCTTCCAAGACTGCAACCTTTTTTGCCTCTCAGATGTTGTAATGCAAGTTTTTTTATGTTAAAAATGACAATGCAGGCTCTATGAATGAGTTTTAATCCTCTGTTTGTGTTGTTTGATTCATTTTTGACCTTCCATTATAGTTTATCAGTTTGTGCATGGAGTTTTGTTGCATTTCTATGATTTGTGTCAATCTGCAAAAGTAAAAAATGCTCACCACTCCTTTGGTGCATCACCTTATTAGCACTAGTTTCAGTTTTTGCATTCTCTATCTCTGTCCCCTTTGGAATTTAGAGTAGGATCTTGAATTCAAAACCTTTGTAACTTGCAAGTAATACACTTGATCAGAGGAGTTGAGGAACCAACCTCTAATCTAGAGATTCTTTTCCCATTTTTACAAGTCCCACACTTGGGGAAAAGATTCAATGTTGTGCAATCACACTGGATGTCCATCTCCACCAAACAGAAATCTGATCAACATCCAGGGGTGCTGCTGATTTACACCAACAATAACCATAATTGGTGAATAATCATCACCCCACCTGATACCCTCAGGGCCAATCTCATCTTTCTCCTCCTCTCTATCTATTTAGTGCCTTGCTAGCATCTCCCCACCCTCCATAGGTCTCGGTCTAATCTTTTCCTAGCCCACGGCTAGATCGGCCTCCATGAATTAATATCCTCACCCTAACCATGTATCCGGGATCACCGGACCCATGTGCTCTCTTCACCATGATTGCGGGATCTCATCCTCTAACTCGAGGTATGTTGTGCCCTATACTCTACATAGGAGGGTACATCTATCTCGATGGTCATCACCGATGATCACGGTAATATCTGGCCTCATTCAAGGCATCCTTGAATCTCATCATTGACACTATCTCGTGGTGGTTTTATAGGTATCAAGACAACCTATGAGCTCTGTCCCTACAAATTATTTCCTCGGCCCCTATTCTTGTGAACTTTTCCCTCCTCCATGTACCATGGGACCTTGTCCCACGAGTGGCACTGTAATATGTGACCTTGTCCCGGGCTTGTGGAGGTGCATGCACCGTGACCTAGACTTGTAGGGCCATAATATGAGCCTTTACAATGGCCAAATGACCATGTAAACCTGGTATCTCTGCCTTTAATGAAGCTACATGTCCTACATCACCATCACCACCTTGTGCAGGTACCTATCCCTATGTAAGCTAGGCCTGGCAGGCTACCACCCGTGCTCGTAAAGTGATAACCGTGACTCGATTCGTAAGATTCCCCTACAATGCTCCAATCTATGTCAAAAGGGTGGCCACCTGCCCCTGTGATGTGTCCCTATGTACTATAATAGTGGCTAAGTCAGTATTCCCTAGCCTCAGTGGTTTTTCCCATACCGCATCACCCACCATTGCTCGTATCTTTCCATAAACCCAACGTCATCAATCTTCCTATTCACTGCCTGCTCCTCCTTCCCTATCAGCATACTCGGTTGTGGTAGAGGCATAGGCCTCTCCACGTCATCTCTCCTGTACTATGGGAATGATGGAGGCACGTCTTGGGGCAGCCCAAACTGTCGTCTGACCCTATCAATAGGTATCATCTCGTGCTCATCAGAATGGCATCCCTCTATCCACTTGAGCATTTGTAGCTCATCCAACTCCACTGCCATGTGTCTATAGGAAGGGAAGCCAACATATGGCCTCCAAATAATGTCAACCCCTGACAATCCCTCTAAAGCACGTGCCTGTAATATGCCACATCATGTGTATCCCTAGCTACCCTGTGCTCTCCCCCAATAGGTACCCAATGCCTATAACCAACTTGGACCAATCCCACATCAAATGCATCAGGTCGAGGAAAACCAACTGGACACACACATACAATGTGCTCGTATGGCCTAGAAGTGAAGGAAGGTACAACACAAACTAAACCTTTGTAGCCTTTAATAGGCCCATAACTCTCTTTACAAGTACACCAAGATTGCTAGTGCCCAAGAAAAAAGGTCTTATCCTCCATCATGTCCTAGATAACTCCCATCATTTCTCATGGGAATATCCCACCCTCCGCATCTAGCAATGTAAAACAAAACACCACCTTCATAATCAAGACAACCAACCTCATCTCCTGAGGATAGGCCACGTACATGTCTCCATAGATGGGCTTGTGCTATGGTATCTGAGCTCCATCATTGCCTCTCCAAAAATATTCACTATCGGCTCCTCTGAGGCCTCCGAGGTAATAGAATAGACCTAATCCCCAACTATCGGTAGCTGCAGGATCCTGTATACATCCTCTAGGGTGATAGTAATATCACCTATTGGCAAATGAAAAGTTTTGGTCATTGAATCCCATCTATCGATGAGTGTGACCATCAAACTAGGATCTCTAGCTACACGTCGGACCTTAATCAGTCTTATATTTGTCACATGCCACCACTCTCAACCATATCACTGCAAAAAGGTGGTACTCTGTCCGTATCCATAACTACTCTCTCACCTGCACCAATCAAACAAAACATTGTTCAACCTTGACCATACCCAACATACCATTTACCCAACACCCTACCCAAACCACAACCCTACCAACTACCCCTTTTTCCTAGTGTACTATTACACCTATTCTCCCTTATCATCCTTTCCCATCCTAGTTCATTTTATCTACTTACCACCCCCACCATCACCCAAATACCCCTTTTACCATCTTTTCCCTACATCCACCTTCCCTTAGCCCTTCCTTTCCTATTTTTCCTTCCCCTACCCATTCCTTACCCCTATTTCTCATCATCCCTAACTAGCACCAATCCCTTAACCATCACTGGTTTTCTTTTACTAACGTCCATTCAATTTCACTCATGTCGGTCACCTTAGACTTGACCAATGCCAGCCAAGGCCAACCAACATCGACCAACCCCGACGACGTCGATATCTCTCATGACATCAAAAATGAAAGCCAAACCCTCCCTCTCAAAAATTTACCAAAACACCCTAAAAACCTATTGTACCTACCCAAATCTACCCTAACTTCATTCCCACCCCTATTTACACTATATTAGACCTCCCTCCTCATTTAATTCATTTTCTTGAAAAATGAAAAATAATTTTTTTCCCAAACCCCCTTTTACCCAAACCAATTTAAAACATTCTTTTTAACCCAAATACAAAAGTGAATTGAATCCTACCTCATCTCGGCCTGGTCGAAAAGGTCACGTCTCAGCCGTTGTGCGTGGTCCACTAGAATCCTCTTCGCATCCACCATCACCAAATACACTCCTCACCTTGCAACCAATCAAATGGCTCTAATCAATCTCATGGACCCACCTACCAAATGCCAATCACGTGCTAGTCACTCATCGATTAGCTCAAACACCTCATATCATTGATTTCTACTCTTACTTCACCACTCTTTTGTTTTCCCAAATAGCAACACATTAAAATGAATCCATACAATAAATTTTTTTATTTTTATCAACCCTACCCAACATGGTGATATCGATTACTTTATAACCGGAATTAGTTTCCTATTATTATCATTTTTACCCCATTTTTCCCATTTTGGCTTCAACTCATCATTGATTGATACCCTTGGACCTCATGCACACTTATTTCAACCTACCTACAAGCCCAAAATACTCCTATATTTCTTTAGTTGCATCTCAGGATTTGTTATTTTTACCTATACCTAGGCCTTACCCATGTCATGACCTATTTACCTAGACATAACCTACTTGGTGTGACCATTGACCTTGTGTACTCACTCTACCTTGCGATGTTGTTACCCATGTTTTTAAGCCTAATAACCATACCTTGAATTTTTTTTCGTGCCATTTATCTTGACCAAACCTTTGGTGTTCGAAACATACCTAAACATTCCTACACCTAACCTACATCGTGTTTCGGACCATATCCCGTACCTTGGATATTGTTGTCTCTAAATCAATGCACCCCCGAATGGTCTGGGAATGAATCACGAAATTTGATGTGATTGGGACACATGGGATCACCTCTCAAGCTATGGGACTTGGGCTCGAGGTGAACCTCTAAAGAAGGTCGATTCCTCTTCCTAAAATAAACACAACACTACCTCTAATGCAAGAAAAATGGCTAACTAGTCCTATGCTAACATTTCATGGGATTAGGGAAAGAGATCTACAAGGAAATGAAACCTAAACTAGAAGTGGTGATGCACCAAATTAAGGGATGTTTAACATTTGGAAGGGTTAATGTGGGAGGGATTCTTGCATCACTAAACACCTTCACCTATCGCAACTAAAAAGGGTACAAAATACCACAAACTAGGGTGAACGTTCGTCTGTTAAACTCAATCAGATAACAAACTACCAATCTCCCAATGAAAAAAAAGATGAACTTTAAAAGGGTGAATAGGCACCACAACTCAACTCCATGCCATATTTCATCACCTAATAAGCACGAGAACTCCACAAATCTGCAATGGGAACTAGAACTTCCACTATGCACCTGAAAACATGAGAGAGGTAAATAGAAGCAAAAAAATCGTGGAAGGACATTCATATGATCAAAAGCGTAATTCTTGTTACTTCAAGCACTTACACAATGCATCATTACATCAGGTGAAAAGGGCATAAGCTGCCATTACAATTCGAGGAGAAAGGCTTGAGATCCTACAAATTCACAGATTGTGAAAAGAAGGGGAAGCTTGGAATTGTCTAACTCTCCAACTTGTGAGACCTGTTGGAATCCACTTGTTGGAACCCTTTTGAATGGGCTTCCAACTTACATTTATAGAAAACCTTGAGTGGTTGAGAGAAAGAAGGAAGAAATAACTACATCCCTAAATGGAAGGCACATGATGTATCATTTATCACATTTGGTTGAACCATCTAAAAAGGCTCCATCATGTGCAATTAATGCCTATTGACATAGTCTTCATAATTAATTAAAATAATATTTAAATAATAATAATAAATATTATTATTTAAAATATTTAAATAAAAATAATAATTGTATCCTCCCATTGACTCTCCATCAAACTCTTTTCACTCTTATCAAACTACATGCTAAGTGAGATTCGTGATGTGGCTTCCTATCTACGTGATCGATACCGAGATATGATAACTCGGACACTCTGCGAGCTCTCCATCGAGTCCTCCCTATGGAGCTTCCACTCAACTGAGATCGCATTAACTGAGTTATTCCATGATGATTGCTGATCACCTTGCCGACCAAAATGATGAGCTTGAGCTTCTCCTGCTTGGCTGCATTCAATTGACTTCTCTTTGAAATGAGCTCCTTCCTGTTCAAGCATGTTGCGCTCTCGATACAATTTCTAACTCATCCAAGCTAAGGGAGGTGGTGTCGTTCTGCATGGAAACTAGTTCTGTGTTGTTCCTACGATGATCGATCCTCAACCGAAACCTGACTGGGCTCCTTGCTTTGATGAACTATCAAAATGAGATTTACATCGCCATGAAAACTCTCCGTTCTTCATTTAATTCTAACCATTTTCTAGGCTCTCTACCAAAATGAATCTACACCTGTTGCACTATCATTAAGGTGGTGACTCGAGCATATGAATTAACTTCCTCCTCCTAATTTTTTGCCAACTGGTTTCTCATCCCTAACGACTTGCTAAGTAACTCGGATCTCAGAAGCCACTTTCTCTACCACCCAAACTTTAGTTTCCCGAAACCTGAACAAAAATTTCTTTGAATCGAACACCCAAAACTCGAATTTTAGAGTTTTGGGCTTTGGGCATTTCTAACTCACTTTGCGTCCTCAAGCCCAAAACTCTCGAAATTACGAAATGGATTTGTCCAAAACAAAAGTCTGAAATCTTACTCGAAATGTAAACTCTAAAACATGTGTACTTCTATATACACCTCCGCTCTTCATTCATTCACTCAAATAGAGTCCAATCCAAGTAGTTATTCTTTTCCATGCTCCTGTCGATTATGAGATTAAATGGCTAATGCTTCGTTATTCGCATACGAACTAACTTCCACCTCCAATTTTTTTGAAACTTAAGTTCTACATAGTTGACATGGCTCAATTATTCTAAGATTAATCTCCATGTTTTCGTGTGTGCGAGGATACCTTTTCATCTTCCTTGCGAGTCATCATGCTCATTCGTGGCTCATCTTGTACCCATCCCAATCCAAATGAGTTGAACAACAGTGATCATCAGGCATAGCTCAGTCGGGTGATTTCCATTAACGAGCACCCTTAAAACTATTGACTCATTCTCCTAAATGAACTCATTTGCGTGGCCATGTTATCCTTTCCACCGACACTCTACTTCCAAGATCCATTTCTTCACACTATTGAGCTCAAATTAGTAACTACAAGCTTGAATGTCAGGCTTTATTAACACCTCATCTACGAGCTCAAACCCCCAAAAACTACCATGCCTCATTACCAACTTACAACTCGGTCTTTGTTTAGGCATTCAAGTGACCTACATCTTTGTATGAACTATAAATTAGCTTTCCCAAGCTCTCAAAACCGAGCTAACTTGTGTGTTTCCCATTTATGTATCGACACGAGCTAAAAAAATGACTCGAGCCATCCCAAGTGAGCTCAACTGATCCATTCACGACTGAGCTCCTTGGAACCAAACCAACCTCTACACACCTATCATCTCGAGTTTGAAATTAGCTCGATGTATCTTAGCTTCTCAAGAATTGACCTTGTCCTCATGTTTTACCTTCTAGGGTTATTTTAGCTGACCAGAAGGTAGTAAAAACACAAAATGACCACTTAAAACATGACTTATCAGTTCGATCATTTTTTATGCCCGCAATGACTAAAAAACAAAATGGTTTGTTGAGCATTGTCTAATTTTTGGTCCAAGAGGGTAAAAATTGACAACATTTTTACGACCTCTCGGGGATGCTTGCCAGATAAGCATGATACTAGTATCCTTTTCTATCCATTGGGCATGGAGTCAATGTTTGTAAATCTGAAAACTGATTTGATCCTCTCGTGATACCTTCCGAAATTCGATCAAGCATTGTTATTCTTGGACCTCCCTCGAATGCGAAGCATGAAGTATACCCAATCTGATGAACACTTGGAAACTATGGAATGTTGCAAAATTTTGAAAGAGGCTAGATCATGAATCTTTAGTGAAACTTTGAACTTTCCTTATCCTTGACACCTTCCAATGATGTAACAATGTGCAGAACAACACACAAGAGAAACAATGGAAACAAAACACACACAACAACTAAAAACCATATATTTCCCAATTGAAACATGTAGGGTATGCAATGCACTTATTCTACTAAAAGTAAACCTATACTACCCTACACTAACCGAAGCGTAGGTGAGCTAAACAAAACCTGCAACTGGTTGTGTAAAATAGCTTCATGTTCTAACAACGGGAAACCATGAGGATGATGTAATAATGAACATGGTTGAAAATGAGAGTGAGAAACTGAAACAAGCCCAATTCCCTACTTGGTCTACCGAGGCATCAACTGGAAAGAGAAATAATTCCTCTTTTAGTTGCTCGTATTTTTCTTGTGGAAGCATTACAACTGATCCTCATAATTTTGAAACTCATCCTCACCCTCTGAAGTGAATGTGATTGGTTGTGGCTTCTCTTCTAGTTTCAATGAAGCGGTGCAAATTGATAGGACATGGTCTAAACTGTTGAATATTTCTACTTTTCTGGACTTCAATTTTAACAAGAAAGTCTTGCTGAAAACATCCTTGAGAAAGATGGTCATTCACAACCTAATTTCCCTCTTGTTGCCCATTTACAAATGACTGATCTTCCACCTCATTTGACATGGAATTTGGAAATTCCAACCCCCCTATTTGCAGCTTTGGATGATTGTTAAGGGAAACAAAATCTTCAATAATACCTTCCTCCATCATAGACTCATTAACCACAATAGGTTCCATAACTGAAAATAGAAACCTCTCCATGACATAATCTACATTCAATGATTGTAGATCAGTCCCATCTCCTCCTATGTGCTCCTTTACGTGAGACGAGGGATATAGAAAAATCAATTCCTCCAATTTTGATTCCAAAGAACAATTACGAGCAATGAGATGTTCTTGAGCATGTACCTCTGCAACACTTGACACTTTCTAGGTGAAAAGAAGTGATGGAATGACAAGATTGTCAAGCTCCATAGGCTCCTACCCATCAAAACATTCTTCTAGGTCTGATAGAAAATTTTCTTCTTCATTCTCTGACTATATCGAAAGCTCCTCCTCAATCTGAGTATCCTTCGAACTAGAATCTCCTTCACCTTGATATTCTTCATCTTCAAACATGAAATCAGAAAGATTAAATTCATCTAAAAAATCACATTTTTGAGAAGGAAGAGAGGGAAAAGGTTTAGAAGGTTTCGCATAGTTTCATCAACATTCTTGATCTCTGAATCCTTCTTCATCTCATGAAACTTGTTATGGCTGATTGTAACATTGAATGATGACTTTAGAAAGATGTTACCATCTTCCAAAAGAGATGCAAGTTCTTGACATGCATGGAAATTAGGATCATTGCATCCATTAGAATTAGCTTGTACACTTGAAATTCTTTCCTCTTCTATTACTGATTTGGCCACCTTTGGTGATCCAAACTCCTTTGATGGAACTGAGCCAATATGAATACTACATTATGAACAAGTAGACTATTGGTCCTCCTCTTTCAACTCTGGATCTATTTCTAGCACAAAACTAGTTTGTTCCACTTGTTCTTGAGCCTCAACTTCTGCAGAAGGTTTAGTTAGGAATGAAGTTTGCTTGATGTTAAGTTTTGCAGCCCATTTCTTCAGATTATCTGCATGCTCCCTTTTTCTATCCTCTTCTACCATATACTCCTCCCTTTTCCTCATTTCTTGACAATGCTCCTCCCAAAATGGATTTGGGACTATAAGAGGAGGGGTGGGTTGGGAGTCAACTGATTCCCTCATTGTTTGAGGAAGAGATTCATTCTCTTGTATTGATGGATCTTGTAGAAAAGAGGGAACTTTAGAAGTACAAGGCATGGAAGATTCATGATTGAATGGAGGAATAGAAAATGAAGGAGTGAATTCCACCAAAGGGGTAGAAACTGGAAGGTTAGGACTATGGGGTTCAAGTTGAAACTGCATGGATGGAAACATGGGAAAAGGGTTGTAAGGTGGTAATGCAAGGGCCTCCCATTAACAGGATTGACTAACATTACATTCATGAATGTCCCTTTTCTTGATCCATTCTCCAACTTGAGTCATCATCTTGATTATGAATTGAAGCTTTTGTTGAGGGCTAAGCTCACATGGTAAATGACCAGTCCATGGGTATGGAATGTTGAAGCCAATCTGGGCTACCCTTGTCATTTCATTGATCCTTATTTGCTTCATGTTATACTCCAGCTCTCGAACATTCTTCTACAAGTGATCTTCTTTTGGTGTATAATATATCCTAGAATATGCATGTCATTTTTCTTCGGTAGTCCCCGATCACGGTGGATGACAAAAATGATCTCGCATCTTGTTCCTGTGGACATGCATGATCAAACTGAAACTCATCATGAAATTGGTTTGGAGATAAATTGTAATAACCTTAAGATGGAAAGAACTGCCACCGCTGCAAGTAGGAATCCCACTTTGGAAATGAAGCCATGATTGCACAACTTCATGAATGGGAGGAAAAATTGAACGATATGGAAGAAAACTAGATGAAAAATGGGTAGAATGAAGTTCTATAACACGAGAGAATAGGGTACTTAGACCAATGGAGTCACCAGTTGTGCTTGGGTATTCCTCCTAAGGCTGAAATTTCACTAAGAGCACAACTTAATGAAATAAAGTAAACAAAATACGCACACCTTTGAGATATGTACCTCTTGTCCCATTAGGTGCGCAAAAATTGTTGTCTCCAAATCATTACACCCCCCGAATGGCACGGGAATGAATCACGACATTTAGTGTGATTAGGACACATGCGATCACCTCTCAAGATGTGGAACTTGGGATCAAGGTGAACTCTAGAGAAGTTCGGATTCCTTTTCCTAAACTAAACACAACACTACCTCTAATGCAAGAAAAATGGCTAACTAGTCCTATGCTAACATTTCATGGGATTAGGGAAAGAGATCTGCAAGGAAATGAAACCTAAACTAGAATTCGTGATGCAATGAATTAAGGGATGCTTAACATCTAGAAGGGTTAATGTGGGAGGGATGCTTGCATAACTAAACACCTTCACCTATAGCAACTATAAAGGGTAGAAAATACCACAAACTAGGGTAGACGTTCCTCTGTTAAACTCGATCAGACAACAAACTACCAATCTCCCAATGAAAAAAATGAACTTGAAAAGGGTGAACAAGCACCACAACTCAATTACATGCCATATTTCATCACCTGATAAGCATAGAACTCCATGAATCTACAATGGGAACCATAACTTGCACTATGCACCTAAAAACATGAGAGAGACAAATTAAAGTAGAAAACTCATGGAAGGATATTCATATGATCACAAAGCATAATTCTCATTACTTCAAGCACCTGCATAGTGCATCATTACATTAGGTGAAAAGGGTATAAGCTGCCATTACAACTCAAGGAGAAAGGCTTGAGAGTCTACAAATTTACAAATTGTGAAAAGAAGGGGAATCTTGGAATTGTCTAACTCTCCAACTTGTGAGACCTCTTGGAATCCACTTGTTGGAACCATTTTTAATGGGCTTCCAACTTACATTTATAGAAAACCTTGAGTGGTTGAGAGAAAGAAGGAAGAAATAACCGCATCCCTATGTGGAAGGCACCTAATGTATCATTTATCACATTCGGTTGAACAATCTGAAAAGGCTCCATTGTGTGTAATTAATGCCTATTGACATAGTCTTCATAATTAATTAAAATAATAATTAAATAATAATAATAAATATTATTATTTAAAATATTTAAATAAAAATATTATTTTAATTTAAAAATAATAATTGTATCCTCCCATTGACTAGTCTGCTTTAGCCAAAATGGCCCAGCTTGCCGAGTTGAGTCCGAGCTCTTCCATCAAATTCCATCATCTTACCAAAGTCACTACTCTCTGTGACTCACCAATTTTTGTTACATTGCAAGGCCATCATACCTCCTGTATGCTACATGGCTCCACCATGATTCCACTACCTCGACTCGATGAGCCAATCCCGATCCGTCCTTCACCACCATACGTCGACCTAACCGGTCATGAGCTATAATGAAACTCAACTCCAAAATCAAGCCCCTATGGACCGCCGCATCCAAACCGATGAGCTCAAGCTCCTCCCATCGAATGCACAAAGTGGGCTCTCCATCGAACTCTTTTCACTCTTACCGAGCTGCGTGCTAAGTGAGATTCTATGATGTGACTCCTATCTAAGTGATCGAGGCCGAGATATGATAACTTGGTTGCTCCATGAGCTCTCCATCGGGTCCTCCCTACCGAGCTTCCACTCAACCGAGCTCGCATTAACCGAGTTATTCCATGATGATTTCTGATCACCTTGCCGACTAAAATGATGAGCTTGAGCTTCTCCTACTTGATCATATTCAAATAACTTCTCTTTGAAATGAGCTCCTTCCTATTCAAGGATGTTGTGCTCTTGATATAATATCTAACTCGTCTGAACTAAGGGAGGTGGTTTCGTTGTGCATGGAAACTAGTTATGTGTTTTTCCTATGATGATCGATCCTCGGCTAAAACTTGGTGGGCTCCTATCTTTGACAAACTATCAAAATGATATTTACATCACCGTGACCATGCTCTTGTTCTTCATTTAATTCTAACCATTTTCGGGATTTCTTTCAAAATGAATCTACACTGTTGCATTATCATTAAGGTGGCTAACTTGAGCATACAAATTAACTTCCTCGTCTAATTTTTTTTCCAACTAGTTTCTCATCCCTAACTGACTTGCCGAGTAACTTAGATATCGAAGCCACTTTCTTTGCCACCCGAACTTCAATTTCACCAAAACCCGAAAAAAATTCTCGAATCCCGAACACCAATTTCTCTTAATCTCGAACACCTGAAACTCCAAATTTTAGCATTTTAAGCTTCGGATATTTCCAACTCACTGCGTCCTCGAGCCCAAAACTCTTCGAAATTACAAAATGGATTTGTCCAAAATCTTACTCCGAAATGTAAACTCTGAAACATATGTGCTTCTCTGTACACCTCATCTCTTCATTCATTCACTCAAATAGAGCCCAATACAAGTAATTATTCTTTTCCATGCTTCTTCCGATCACGAGATTGAATGGTGAGGCTTTATTGTTACATACGAATTAATTTCCTCCTTCGATTTTTTTAAACTTGAGCTCTGCGTAATTGACATGGCTTAACTATTCCAAGATTAATCTCTACATTTTTTGTGTGTAGGCCTACCTTTTCATCTTCCTTTTGATTCGTCATGCTCATTCATGGCTCGCCTTGTACCCATCCCAATCCAATGAGTTCAACCACAAGCAAGTGTCGGGCATAGCTTAGCCAGGTGATTTCCATTAGCAAGCACCCTTATAAATTATTAACTCATTCTCCCAAACAAGCTCATTTGGGTGGCCATGCTATCCTTTCCACCCAACACTATACTTTTGAGCTCCATTTCTTCACAAGTATTGAGCTCAAATTAGTAACTCAAGCTTGAATGACATGCTTTATTAACACCTCATCTATGAGCTCAAACCCCAAAAATTGCCATGCCTCATTACCAACTTATAACTCGGTCTTTGTTTAGGAATTCGAGTGACCTACCTCTTTGTATGAACTATAAATTATCTTGCTCGAGATCTCAAAACCGAGCTCGTGTTTCCCATTTATGTATCGACACGGAGCTAAAAAAATGACCTGAGCCATCCCAAGTGAGCTTGGTGATCCATTCACAACCAAGCTCCTTGGAACCAAACCGTCCTCTACACACCTATCATCTCAAGTTTGAAATTATCTCAATGTATCTTAGCTTCTCATGAATTGACCTTGTCCTCATGTTTTACCTTCTACGGTTATTTTAGCTAACCGAGGATGCGTAGAAAAAACTCAAAATGACCCCTTAAAACATTACTTGTCGGTTCGATCATTGTTTATGCCCGTAATGACTAAAAACAAAATGGTTTGTTGAGCGTTGTGTAATTTTTGTCAAGAGGGTAAAAATTGACAACATATACCGAATCACTTCACCCTTGTTTGGATAAACCTATCAACCTTGGACAACATAGATTTCACAAGTTCTTCAAATTGGTACCATGTTGTAGTCTATATGGGTGCATGTGTTTGATTTCCATTACCTATTATCCGATTTGACCTGAATTGTTGCCTACTACCCAAGTTAATCATTACCCATTCCAAAATCACCCATACTCTTCCCTACCTACCTTAACTCACACCAACTACACATTTATCAAACCACTCACCGATCTGTATAACACCTCATCGGCTCATGGTTTGAGGGGATCACCTTGACCCACACCTAGGGTGACCCCGCTCTTACCCACACATGGGGAAATCACTTCCTATTTTTTCAAAGCATCACTTACTAATATAATATACGTGACAAAAAGGGGCAAAATGTAGACACAAAAATTAGGTCATACCACCCTTATAGCCCCATTAATTATATAAATCATACCTTACATATTCATATCCCATAGTGCATATGATTAATTGAATTAATTACTTTAATTAATTTCCTCACTTGACCACCTCACCTAGCCACATCACCTAGAAAACTCATCGTGGACCTATTCTTAGCATGTTCATTCTAACTAGGACTCTATCTTTACTTACCATAACTAATGAGACTTTTTCTAACCCTAAAATTGGATGCATATCCTTTCTCTAATAGCATGCCCACTTACTTACGTGGAAAATGCCACTTTAGACCCAAACCAATAGGTAGAAATAGAAAAATGATAGCCAAGATCTGCTATTTTGGCAAAGCTAGGATTTCCGCCATAACCGATGTCGATTAACCCTAAACCGATGCTAGTTATAAATCATCATCAATTACCTTATATTCACTTTGGTAAAATTGTTCCGAGAGGTTAGAATAATTATTATTAGAGTTTGGAGAAGAGAGAGATTGCATGCAAGCATGAACCAAATCCCTCTTGCACATCTAGACATCCTGAATCAGCACCAAGACTGATCTGAAGGTTAAGCATTCATGGTAACATTTTGGGAAGCACTGTCATGGCACTAACCACTAGTTTCATAGATCAACCATCACCCTCATCCAACCACCAGGTCTGCAAATACAAGTAAGTGTATTTGGATCTGCATCATTCCAAACTTATTTAGATCATCATTTCTTTAACTTTCACCTTTAAATCCTATCATCCTCACCTTCCTATCAATCCATCCATCTAACCACCCATAAAATTTTATCTACCCACATCTAACCCCAAGCATCTTTGAGAATTCCCATCTTCTTTGAAAACCTATCCATCCTTCTTCCATTCTTTGTGCGATATAAAAAAAAGAATCTCCAAAACCAAATTTTATTAAGCTTCTACCAGTCCACCTCTAAACCTAAACCATCCTTGGTTTCCTCTCAACCATCATTGGTCATACCCAACCGACGCTAGTCTCTATATCTAGTAATTCTTCCTGTAACAACAACCTCATAACCTTCACCCAAATAAACCAAACCACCCAAAACTTGATCCTGACCTATTCTAGTCACCTTGGCTACCTACCCAACCTCCAAATCTGATCATAACCTTACCTGTTAGATTATATTTTCTTATTGTATTTGAATGAGATACCTAAATCATATCAACTACAGTAGGATGTTATTTTTTTATGTTATTTCTTGTATTGAATTGTATTAAACAATGGATTGATAGCCATCTAGGAAGTTTCATAATTCTCATATCTAGCACGAGTTAGTCATTCATTCCCGACATATATTGTTTAATATTCTTGGTGATCTTGTTTTACATTCACGGAGTAGTTCCTCCTAGCAAAAGGAATTACTCACAATCAGCAATGGATTGGGAAATCAAAATGTGTGCACACTACCTTACACCTTCCTTCACAGGTATTCCTCATCACCCTTACCTTATCTGTTTTTCTCATACATACACAACTTATTGGTGAAACATCCACATTGAAAATATTCTTTTATTTCCTCTTGCAATGTGAAACACTTTATTTTTTAAATGTCGGGTAACACTGAAAATGCATTTGTGAGGCAATTTGTTTTCAAACTTTTGACTTAACTTGACCAAACCAAAATTACTCTTTATTTTGATGAAAAATAACTCTAAATAAAAATATTTAGACCTACAATGACATTTATGTTTTGACGACAAACAAAATGTTACATTTGAACAATAGACATATTTAGAAAATTTTAAAAGTAACTAACCATGTATACTATTAACAAACAATATTAAGACATGTATCCTAAAGGTTGTGGATATTGGACACTAAACAAATTATTACACAATAAAACGTAAAGACTTGATTTAATTAAAAAAACAATTGACTCAACAAGACGTAATGACAAAAAATAAATTTTTGAAAATAAGGATTTATATTAAAGTATACATGACTAAAATTTAGACACAAAAATGATATAGACTAATTTTTACTAAAAGACTAATTAAAAATGACTTTGGGAGTACCATAAGTAACTCAATAACAAAATACACAAACTTAAACATGAATAACTAGAAAGACAAACTAAAATAGACAAGATGACAAGGTTGAGTGAGAAATCAATCACTTATGTTGACTACCTCATGTCGGTGGAGTAAAAAGATCACATGTGGAGGGTGAACATGGCGGAATGAGCGTAGTGTATGAAATGTGTCTTGAACAAGCTGTACATGTGTTTAACAGATCAACCTCCAGTATGGTGCGAGAATAGGATAAATAAACACAAGGAAAATTTGAGGAAAGATCAAAATGTATGATGAGCATACGTATTATCCTAGGAGAATAAACACATAGGATTTTCACATGAGAACAAGGCACACTTGAAGGCACAAAAGGATAGGAAAGGAAACACGCACTAGGACAAGATGATTCGAGACTTAGCCATTTTCATGGATGTGGGCTATTTTTGGAAGATAGCATGCAAAGCACACATTGGGATGGAGACTTGTGTGACATGTAAATGTTATTTTAGGAATGAGCATATGATAAGCACCATACATGAGTTAAAGATAATAATATGATTACTTCTTCCAATTGACTATAGGATGTCTATTATTAGTGCACTTACATGCGTGCATGTTAATGTAAAGGCACATGGATATTATCATCATATGACCTATTTTGGGAAGTACATAGGTGGTGAAGGGAAATTCCCACCCCTATAAATATGTAGTGAAATGTGTAGTTAGATATACTTAGTAGTGAATTATTGTGGAGTTATGTTGTTAGATCTGATGCATGCATGACTTATGGTGATGATTTGTAATGTAAGAAGATTCTATGTATTACGAGTGTTTAATGTAATGGAGTATATTGGATGGATAATGGTGTTAAACATGATTGTAACTAGTTCTTGTATGGTTAATCTTATTATATTTATTATTTAATTCATGATTCTCTAAGATCTAGATATGGTTAGGCACTATGGAATGTTTATGGTTATTTATGGTTCTGAATATGTTGTATCTTCATCACACTAACATCCTACACAAGAAAATATAAAGAGGGTCCCAATACCTTTTCATGCTTTGGGTGAGCACTCGATTTAGGCTAAGTGATGTGCTAGCGTGCACGGGAATTATATTGTAGATTCTAGGCTACATCATTAGTTCCATTATTAGGACCTATTTTTCATCTATTTTCAGGATGTTTCATGATGAAGACATACTGGTTGACCTTAGCAAGTGTTGAGGAGTGGATAAAGGATTTGGAAGAAGAGTATGCTCGGAGGTTCAACACTAGATCTAAGTTTGACACACGTGTATGGGTGGAGAAAAATTTGTATGATTGTTTATATGAGAGCTTCTTTGCTATCTTTCTGGTAGAGCTGTATGAGTGGCTAGTTTCTTATGTGTCTAAAAGGAATTGGAGGTATCACACACTTGTCTGGATATAGGAAGAATTTTAGGCCCTCTATGATGCTGATCTGATTTGGATGCACGCTGTGGATACTTGGTTTTGTGGTGTTTTGAATAGCTATATTTTGGAGTACTCAATTTCCACTTATTATTTCTAGAGGTAGCTGAGTTCCTCTTTTTTACGTTATCCAAGGGGAAATTATTTTCAAGACATTCCACTAACGATCAAAATATTGATGGTAACCCTGAACTTGGAAGAAAAATCAATGGCTAGTTAAACCCCACCACGTGTGGGGCATGAAACGAGTTTAGTAAAATATGGCGAGACCTAGCAGAGAGAGGCTAAGAGAAGAAAGGTGGATTAAGTATAATGAGGCATGCCAAAGGGAGATAGAGAAGCAACGTGATATTGCAGAGTGGGTGGCATTGAGGAGAGAGATGGCTCGTGAAGCATTTGAATCTCACGTAGGAGGCATGAACCCAAATCATCTAGAACTCCCCCATTTGGTAAATCATAATAGGGATCCCTCCTTGCCCTCACATGGGAGTGTGCCGGTAGGGATGACATGGGCCACATAAACGCATCTAAATCTACATGACAACCTAACCCTTGTGCTTATATTTCTAATATCTAGCACAATCGGTAGTCAAAAAGCTAGTGTGGGTAGTAAACAAGAAAGATTAAGTCAAATAGAAAATACATCTATGGAAGGTAAAACATATTTTTTTTGGAGGTGCCTTTTTAGGCACATCAAGCACAAAACTCAAGCACATAGAATTTTGGACTCACTTCTAGGAGTAGTACCACTTTGTAGACTATAGGAGTTCAGTTTAGTACCATTATTGGGACATAGGGTAGTACATCCACTGGTCCGCTTCTAGCTACAGGTGGAGGATCAAGGGGTATAGGTGGCTCTAGTTTTGGTGGATCTAGTGGTTCTAGAGGCAGAGGTAACATAGGAGGTTTTGGATCAAGTGGGTAGGGTCCTCACCAACCCCAAAATATTTACATGGAGATGTCTCTTCATCTTCTAGAGTATATGGGCATAGAATATGTTGTTGAACATGTGCACATGTGTGAGATACTTTTGTGGCACGTAAAAGGAGTTATGACTTCTAAGCACAAGGCAAGTCAGTTTGTAACTACATTGTAGGGATGCACACATAGTTGGTACAGGAAGTTTGACCCTGATCAAACTTGCATAGATTATGCAACATTAAAGGATGCTTTCCTTAAGGAGTTTTATATCCATGATTTTGATCGAGAATATTAGAAGCATGCTCAAGGATATAAAATAGGGAACTACTAAGAGCATTCAAGAATATGATTCTCATTTTAATATACTATTGTATAAACTTTCCTATGATATTCATGCAAGCCAACATACAGAGTGGTTCGTTGGGGGATTGATCACACCTTTCAGAAGGGCATTGTCACATAAGACTTATACGGATCCACGCAAAGTAGTTGAAGAAACCTTGTGCACCGAGGCATTTGAGAGTATAGAAATTGGGTGAGACCATTCCTAGAGGCACAGATTGCAACTATGACAAAGAAATTGGATAAAGTATCATAAAATTAAGCACACAAGATGTGTCTTTGGGATTGAGTGTATAGATTATGAAGTGGAAGGTCACACCAAAAATAGTTTTCTTAGCAGATCAGTGTGTTCATTGTTGTTGGGTGTGAAATATGTCATTTGGACCATGATGTAAGTTCTTTGCAAATTATTACAACATGTAATAAGGAAGAATATATCTTGTTATTGTAAAATTTTATGTTCCATGAATCACGATACAAAATACTATAGATTGATTGATCAGATCCATGATCCCATAGATGTTGGTGTATGACATGATGGAGTATCAGTAAAATCTAAAGGTTAAAAGTGAGAACCATGATGGTGATCACACTCAAAAGCACTATGATCAAAATGAAGGGAACTTTAAAGGAGGTCGTGGAAGGTAATGGATACCATGGTGGATTTAAGGGCTAAGGATGTGGTGGTGGATGAGGTGAGTTCCCTCATGGAATGTGTTTTACATGCGGATATCCTGACCACTACAGGCACAAATTTCCTCAGAATGTTACTTGTTCTTTTTTTGGGAAGAATCATAGCTATGAGGAATTCCTAGACTTATATGAGCATATTAAAAAGTAGCATAAATAGGAGAACAAGGGTGCATGGATAGTCAAAATACAACACACAATAAAAAATAAGTGGATGCCAAAGTGGCACTGAGAACCTAAGGTATTCCTTGTGAAGATTACTACACACACTAAAGTTGCATGTGCCGGATAGGCATTACAATGAAGCCTACCATCACCAAGGAGGAATTTTTACATGAAAGGTACCCAGATCCTACACATTAGAAGGAGGTTTATCAGGAAACCATGGAGGTACTCAGAAATATTCAGGGTGAAATACAATGTTTAAAGGAATAGTCAAGGAATTTAGAACAAAAAATAAGAAGTAGAGGCAGTCAATTAGATATTGATGATTTGAAAGAGGTTTGTAAAATGATGCACTAGGAGAATATCATTCCATTACTAGGGAATTAGATAAAAGGAAACACTCCACACATAGGTATTGAGAATGGACGGAAGATCTTGCATGTTAATCTTCCCCCTCATAGCTTGGATTATGACAAGGAGATCACTTTGAATTTTATTGTGGATGGGTGGCTCTCGAGTAATATATTGATTGATACAAGCGCGGAAGTTAATGTGCTTAATTTGGATGCATGGGTACAGAGATGGGCGAATCTCCATTACAGCCATCCTATAATTAATTGTTCATGGCCAATAAAACTAAGGCCACTCCCATTGGAGTTTTAAAGGATGCATCCATTATTATATAAGGGGCCAAGTTCTTTGGGACTTTGACATCTTAGCACTTATAGAAGTAGACAGACTTCCCAACTCTATTTGGGCACCCTTTTTTATGAAAATAATGTTGATCTATGGTTCAACAAGGGGTATATAATTTTGAGAACGAGAGAAGAAAGAATGATTATCCCTTTGATAGATGGGAAATATGTGCCTTATGTTGAAACTTTGAGTGAGGAAGACCTAAAAAAAATATATGTACACACCATTCGGGACCCAGAAGTACTTGAGCCATCTAAGGAAGGAATCCTCCAGTGGGAATATGTGTAATATATTATTGATACTACAAGTATTTATTGTGACAATTGGGCACATGGCACCTATGAGATGGTTGGGCATGAAGTAAGAAGCACATTTACGTGAAGAAGCAAACCTCAATGTATTTGTAGGATAGGTAACAACCTTGTACCTCGGTACACTAAAGAAGGAGATCCTACGATATTTTTGCATTTCATGGAGGAGTAGTGGAAAAATCAAGTGGAAATAAGAAATATGTTAGTAGATACCTTGCGCAGGACAACAGCGCATTAGTGGATGGTTCATAGGGATAATCTTATGGAATGGAATGAAGTCAAAATTTCTTTAACCACTTAGTTCTCAGGAGTAATGTGCCTACTACAATATGCATGTATCATGGTAATCAACATATTCAACACCACGTTTAGCAAGTGTGAGAGACTCTAGACATAGGGGTAGGAAGTTTTACCACCTTCACTTTGGGTGTAAAAACTTTATTCTACTTTACAAGGTTGCGCACGAGCTTGGTATGTTTATACATAAGCGCATATAGATACTTGGAAATCAGCAAGACTTGATTAGTCGAATGATCTAGACTTTTGAATACTTCTCTTCTAAACATCGGTGGAAGAGGCATTTAAGGTTATAGAGTGCTTAACTATGGGAGATAGTGAAAAGGATGAGGAACTCATTCATGAGTTATTTGGTGAGGTGGAATCGGTAGTGCATTTTGATGAAGTAGAAGAGATAGATGCCATGTTACTTCATCGTGCTTTCTTTGAGAAGGAAAAAGGTAGAATGGTCTACATAGTGGATGATGAAGTAGAAAATATGGATATAGATCATTAAGCGGGAATGCACAAGGTATTAGATAGTACGGATAAAAATGTGTGTTCCTATTATTAACCTATGAATACCAAGAAAGTGAACATTGGAATGGATGCTGAACCTAAGGAGGCTATAATTGGGGATTATTGGATTGATTTTGAAGTGGCAAAGATCATTGAGTTACTATGGGATTTTTAAGACTAATTTCCTAGGGGCTCTTGTGAGTTAAAAGGAGTGCATGATTCATTAGGAGAGATGAAGATTAAGCTAAAGGAAGGTGTGCACTTAGTTAGGAAGAAAACTTACAGGATGAACCCTAACCTGCATGTAAAAGTTACGGAAGAAATTGAAAAAATGTTGAAATATGACATCATCAATCCCCTAGAGGAATCAAAGTGGGTTAGCCCCATGGTGATTAGTATAAAGAAAGATGGTCGGATTAAGATTTTTGTGGATTATAAGGAATTGAATGTTGCATGTGTGATTGATCCTTTTCCTACACCTTTCATAGAGGAAATATTAGAAGGTGTTGCAGGGCACAAAGTTTATTATTTTACAAATGTATTCTCTGGTTATCATTAGGTTAGAATTGCATAGGAGGATAAAGAGAAGATGGATTTCACAACTAAATGGGGAGGTTTTGCATATACTGTGATGCCCTTTGGTTTGAAAAACATGCTTGTTGCATTTTCATGCATAGTTGTTCAAGCATTCCAATATTTTATTCAAAACTTCCTGTAGGTTTACTTGGATGATTGAATGGTGTATGTTAAGGATCATTATGACAATTGTGACAATTTGTGCTTAATGTTTGAAATATGTAGATAGTTACGCATCTCTTTAAACATCAAGATTTGTGTGTTTGTTACACCTTTTGGAACTTTGTTAGGGAACATCATTTGAAAGGAAGGTTTATTAGTGGATCCAACTAAGGTTGCAGTTATTGTAGGCCTAGAAGATCTTACCGGTCAAAGTGATGTGCATTTATCCTTGGGTCACACATGGTATTATACAAAATTTATCAAAGGATATGCGAATATTTTGCACCCCTATAAGAGTTACTAAAATGAAAAGGGACGTTCTATTGGGGAGAACCACAATAGCACACATTTGAGACATTGAAGGAGAGACTTACAACAACACCTATTATGCATTTTCCTTCATGGATCCAATCATTTCAAGTACATTTGGATGCCTATGGCACAACCATTGGCATAGTGTTAGCTCAACCCGAGAGAGGGTATTTAAGATCATCCTATCTATTTTCTCATAGAAATTTGAATCTGTAGAGAATAATTGTACAAAGATAGAGCATGAGGCCTTGTCGATGATCTATGCACTACATAAATTCGAGATAGTATTTTCTAGCAAAATATTTTGTATTCTATCTTGATCACATGAGATTAAAATAATTAGTAAATAATCATGTTTTACGGGAGAAAATATGTCGATGGTTGCTCTTATTCTAAGAGTTTGAATTTCTGATTTTGGTCAAACCAGTTAAATTAATTTTGGCCCAAACCACTTATAATGGATTCAATCATAGGAGGACACATGAGACAATTGAAGATATAATCTCGAGATACACAGATTGTATAGGTTACATCACGAGGCCTTGAGAATTGGAGCATATTGTTGTTGTTTTATGCATAGGTATAGCACCAAAAGGAATGAAAGCATTAGATAAGAAACAATTTGTAATTCACACGGCACCCTTTATGTTGATCAATGGAGATTTATACAAACTAGGTTGAGATGAATTATTGATCCGGCATTTACTCGAACATGAGTGCACAAATATTATGGAAGAGGATCATAGTGGTATTACAGGTGGGCATTATAAAGGTGATGCCAACGCGTGCAATATTTTAATCCCTGGATTATGATGGGAGACCTTATACAAGGATTGTAAAGAGTATTGTAAGGCATGTGATCATTGTCAGCACCTTGGAAAACCTGATCAAAGAGATTGAATTTGTTTAAGGCCTATTGCTAGTGCAGCAGAGCCATTTGAGAAATGGGTTATAGACTTTATAGGTCCTATTTCACCAGCCATGCATATAGCTAGATCATGTTATATTATCACTTACACATATTATCTTACAAGGTGGATAGAAGCAACACCTAAAAAGGATTTTACAATAGCTACAACAACTAGGTTCTTATGGGAAAATGTTATTAATAGGTATGGATGTCGATGAGCTTGACAAGTGATAGGGCACATACTATTTGAATGAGATGATCAAGATATTATTGGATGAATTTATGGTTGCGCACCACAAGACTACACACTATCATCTTTACGAAAATGGTAATGCTCACTTGAGGCCTTCAACAAGATATTGAGCGGACATTGAAAAAAATGTGATGTTGGAAGGAAATATTGGGATGATTAAAATTTCTGGTCTACTTTGGGCATATAGAACAACCTACAAGAGGTTGAATATGGCCACACACTTTCGATTGGTGCTTGGCTCAGAACTAGTTCTTCCTATGGAATTCATGTTACATTCTTTGTGTATTGCACACAATGGAGGTATAGCTGATAAGAAAGCATCCAAAAAAAAGAATTTTCATGTTAATAAAGTTGGATGAGATGCATGTCATAACACGTTGGATTTATAATAAGGAAAAGGCTAGGTAGAAGGCAAGGCATGACCAACACATCAGGGGACAAAAATCTTGAGGTTAAACATGATTCTAAGTTTTTACACCATCCGGGAAAGCTTAAGGTGCATTTGTTGGGACCATATTTTATCACTCATATACTTGAATTAGGAACTTTCCGATTGGAGGCACTTGATGGAATACGATTACCTGGTTACTTTAATGGGGGAGTAGGTTGAAGCCCTACTATATATAAGTCTTCTTGGTATTTTTAATAAGACAATATTACCATTTAGTATAGGTTTCCATTTCTTTCTTTCCTTTATGTATTTCCTTTAATTTATTTCCTTCTTCTTCGCTATGCTTTGTTAATTTAGTTTTGTGTTTTGTGTAATAAGGGTGTTTTGCATGCTATAAGCTAATTACAATATGAAAAATTTCTATGGGTAGAGGAATGCACATACCATTGGTGTGTAGTGGTTGTTATTTGTTAGTCACAACTAGGTACACATGAGAATAAATGGTTATTGGTGCTATTCAAGTATGGAAAGGAGTCATTGGAAATGAGATTGCTTCCAAAGAATACCATAGATGGAAATAAATGAAGGAAAATATAGCATGAGGTAAACAATGACCGTGGAACATACTATGAGAGGACGTAGTGACAAGGTACTCGGCACATGGAAGTGCATGAAAGAGAATTTTGTAGCCAAAGGGTAGGAAGGTGCGCTAGAAGGTTATAGATGGGGCACAAAATTGTACCGCATGGAAATTTTTAGGAATTTTGAAGATGATCAATTAATGAGATGATTTTTAGTAGGAAAAGGAGCAATAAATGCACTAAATTTTGAAAATATATATAAGGACATGATGAGGGTTCATTTTTACCTTTGTAATCACAAGTATTCAAGAAAGCTAAGTGTAACCGAGCCAAGAAAGCTCGTGTTGAGGTGCGAGAGTTATGAAACCAGACGTGGAGAGCATATTTGTGTGCGAAAAGGCTTGTGTCCCCATTGGTGAAGGGTTTGAGTGAAGTAGAAGCATTGAAAAGGAGATAGGATTTGAACTTACTCGATTACGAGAATAAAAAGGGTGGGATTTTTATAATGGCACCAAAGAAAGAACCTACAACAAGCATAAAAGGAAAGGAAAAGGTGGAAGTTGAGGTTGAAAGTGATCCTGAGACAAATTTTTCAGATATGCAATACCTAAAAGGAGTAATAGTCGAGACAATATTAGGAGTCCCTCATTCATGAGATGAAAATTAAGTGACTATAACCACCTCACCACTAATAACAAGGAGAGTTGGACACTTTACTGAATAAGAAGACCAACAAGAGGCACGGTGAAAGATATGCCGAGTGTATGACAACGTTGGGGAAATTTTCTTAAGTAGGTAGGACCTTTTCAATCAGTATGAGCTCCCATATTTTGGAAAACATGAACCTTTATACCAATGGCTTATGAGTAGATTCCATGAGGACTTCTTCTATTTCCCTGGATGGAGGGTTAGGATCACAATGACCCTAATTGTGACACTAAAAGGAATGAAAGGCACAGGGACAAGACATTATTAGTGATCCGACCGATAAAGCGTATTTATAACCACAAGAAAATAATTGGGGTATACCAAGGGTCTGCGCAGAATGGACATCAACAAATTAAGGGGTTACCCTATGGTGTAAGTAGTAACGCATCTTCTCAAGTAAGTCGAATGATCCAAAGAGATGGTTGCGAGGTAAACACCATGTGAATTCATATTACAAAGAAAATGTCCTAGGGAGAAGTATATAATTTAGTAGGTTATATTGCAGAAACCATTGTTGAGGAGGCACACGTAGGTGAAAAAATATGTTTTGGCGCCATCCTTTTATCTCTTGTATTTATAGAAATTGGAGTGACCGTGGGCCAAGGAAGAAAATTTGGGAATACCCCAAAAAGATGAAGTCCCTCGTGGAAAGGTTTGAAAAATATTTATGTGAAGGATCAATGAGTGGCCCATTCAAGAAAAGGGTAGAAATGTGGTATGACCGACTTCACGTGGCATTTGAGGAGGAATGGCACATTCCAAAGGAACTACCTTTAGTAGTAGGCAAGGTAGTATAGTTTATAGTGTATCAAAATTTCTACATCGCGTGGTTTTCCATGAAGGATGGGACATGGAGTCCATGGTGCAAACTACCATATGTCTTCATAGTGCACTACTTCTAGGCTTCAAGTCATATCTTTTACGATAGGTGTAGGCTGAAATTGAATGCGCAGACAAGGTAGATTATGACTACCATACCCTCATAAAAACATATGTATATTTGGGTCAGTCTACCTACATTGAGAGGCTCATTTCAGATGTCATAAATATGAAGCCAATAAGTTTGGCTATTGGGGACAGTGGAGCTGCACTCATATATCTTCATCTCAAGCCTAGGTTGGAGAATAATAAGTATGTGGAGAATGATTCCATCCTCCTAGGGATAACTAAGGGAAAACACACAATGGATAATGTGCCAACTTCAAAGCCTTATGAGACCATTTAGATAGACAAGGAGGAAGAGGAACACAAAGTGTTTCACCTGATTCTAGATTGTTTCTTCAAATGTTGATGAAACAAATAAGGGTAAAGGGCTAGGAGGAATACCTATTGAAATGTTGGTTGATAGGTTATTACACGTGTATGACTTTTGAATCAACAGCTAATCATGAGAGATTCCTTTTCGCTTGGAGAAACTACCTAAAATGGAGCACAAGACCACCAAATAAAAGTTAAACAATATATGTAGTGGACTACCTAGCGTGTGCTAGATCCGGGAAGTGTGATACTTCCTAGATGGGTGTTAATCCATTGTTTAAAGAAAATTAATGCGAGAAATAAAGGAAATCCTACTGTAGTTAAAATGATTTAGGTATCTCATTCGTACATAATAAGCAAATTCTCACAACAAAGCAGGCTACGTTATCGTTGAATCTTAAGGTCAAGGTCATTGTCAAGGTATTGGTATTCATCAAGGTAAGGTTCAGGGTGGTTTTGGGTATTTAGTGGAAGTTTAGGAGCTCTGTTCTTTGTTTCTAGTAAAATACACAGAGACCGAAGTTAGTCTGGTATGACTGGTATCGATTTAGGCTAACCGGTGATGGTTGTGGGTAACCGGCATCGGTTTGGTTGAGGTATAGGAAATCCAATAAAACTTGGTTGGGTAATAGATCCGAGGTTAATCGAAGATGGAAGGGCAATGGAAAGATTCATATGGATCTTGGATATGCACAGGAATGATTAAGATTCAGGTATGGGTAGTGCAAGGGTATGGATAAAAATATGGTCAAGTTTGCATGGAGGTAGATGATGGGGGAATGGAAATGAGAGAAAAAGCTAAATAACAAATGTAAAAGGATCTACCAAATGATTAATAGATGAGTGTTGGTTAACAAAACTTACTGTTTGTATGGGCTTGATGCCTAGTTGGAAATGGTGGGTGATCAAATGGAATGAACTTGATGTAGTAATTTTGGTGCTTCCCGAGATGCTCCCATGAAGGTAGATGGTTGTGTGATTGATTCAGGTACTAGCTATGGATGCTCGATGTGTATACTAATATTGATTTTTCTTGCATGCAGCTCTAGTTTCATCACTTGTTCTCAAAAGAGCGTGATTATCTTTCGAAATGTCCCAACCTCGAAATAAGGTTATTTTTGGGGCTAAATAGTAAATGCGAAGGTTATAGCTTAACTAGCGATGGTTAAGGGTAATCGGTGTCAGTTAGGGTGGGATTTCCTAGGTTTACTAAACTAGGCAGATCCTCTTGATTTTCTCGGGATCTTGTTTCGTTTCCTCCACGGATTAGCATGGAATCTTCCTTCTAACGAGTGGGAATGTGGTTAGAGGGAACGTAGGAATTAATTTTTAGGTTTTGGGTAGGTCTTAGTTAGTTATGGCAACTTACTAAGAATAGGTCTTAGGGTGAGGTGGTTTGATGAGGTGGATATGTGTGCATTTTCCCAATTATGATATTCAAATAATAAATATTGTGAGGATAATTAATTACTTTAATTTAATTACTATTATAGTGGGGTGAAGGGGCCATGGCAGTGGATGTGTTCAAGGTATTTATTTGATGAAGGACCAAAGGGGAGTGTGACTTAATTTTAGTTTCTACATTTTGCCACTTTTTTGTCATGTAACTTGTATTGGTCGACAAAAATAAGATGTGGTTCCCAGTGTGGGTGAAGGTGATCCCCCTCAAACCAGGGCGATATGGTTGCACAATACTAGGTTGAAGAGAAGGCAAACTCTACATTGTCTAAGGTTGATAGGTTTATCCAAACAAGGTTGAAGTGATTCCAGTATCCAAGGTATAGGATATGGTCAAGAAACATGATGAAGGTTAGGTGCGGGGAAAGTTTAAATATGTTCCAAGACAAAGCCAAGGGTTGGGTTAGGATAAATGATCATGGCAAGAGGCAAGGTAAGGTCAGCAGGTCAATCAACACAGTAAAATTGCCACAAGGTATAGTGAATAGATGAGGTCAAAGGTCACCAGTGATGCTCTAGGTCTAAGAATCTAGGTCACGGCACGGGTAGGGCCGAGGTATGGGTAAAATAATGAGTCCCCAAATGAGGATAAGGTTAGGTAGTAAATGATGAGGTTAGGAGGGTGAGGTGAATGGTCAAGGTAAGCATTGGGTGAGGGAAAAAAGAGTGACGGGCAGGGTAATAGGGTGAAAGTGTGGGCAATGTGGAAGAGAGTGTGACCGATGCCGGTCAAGGGTAACCGATGTCGGTATAGGGTAACCGACCACGGTAAGGTAGGGCACATGACTGATGTTGGTGAAGGTAAAACCAACATCGGTTAGGTCAGGGATGTTATAAAAAAGAAAAGTTCCATGTTTTTCAAATCATTTTTCATTTACCTAATTGGAGAAAGTGACACAAGAGAGAGAGAGAGAGAGAGAGAGAGAAAGTTGGAAAGTTTCTAAGCGGAGAATGAAAATTTGAGTTGGCAAGATAAACGGAAGATGATTGGTAGTTGAGAGGTGGGTCCATGAGATCAGATTGTTGGATTTGATTGGTTGGAGGTGAGGTGACTGATTGGTGATGGCAGAGGCTGGAGAGGGATCGGGTGGGCCACCGGTGTAGTGGCCAGACATGCCACCACGATGACGACAGCATGATGAGGTAAGTATCAAACCTTTTTTGTGTTTTGTGAGATAGATTAGGTGAGAGGTCGGTGGTGAAAAATTGGGTTTTTGGGGGAAATGAAATTTGAAATGTGGGAGGGTGAATTGGGTAGAATAGGAGCGGGAAGAAGGTAAGTGGGTGAATAGGGGGTGGGATGTGGTTAAGGGGAAGTGTAGGTGAGAATGGGTGGGTAGAAGGGTCAGGAGAGGTAGTTTTTGAGAGGGGAGGGTTTGGGGGTTATGGTTTTACTACAACAATGACCAAAGTGTCGATCGAGTTAGCAGTGTCGGTAGGGTCAAACTAGTATTGGTCACAAAATAGGTGACCGATGCTAGTTTAGGGGTGACCGGGTCGGTTAGAGATAACCGGAACTAGTCGGGTTGTGGAGAAAAAGGGGCTGAAAGGGCCCTAGGTCGAGTGGGTGAGATAGGGAAGGGTAGAATAGGATGTGTTGGTGAGAAACCTAGTATCTCAGGCGGGAGGTAAAAATGGGTATGGGGAAATGATAGTGGGTGAGGGTGGGGGGCGGGGAGAGAAAATGTGATAGGAAGGTAGGTTGGGAAGACAAAAAGAGGTGAGACAATGGGTATAGGTGAGGTACCGAGGGTGAGTTTGGGTATGATGAAGGTTGATTAATTTGATGTTTATATTGGATGCGGGAGAGATCGGTTGCGAGATGAGAGACAGTGGTGCCATCCCTGCTCTTGAGAGTACGAGAAAAATGACCATTGAGGATTGGAGGCACATGGAGGAGGTGGGCTTGATTGGGGTGCGGAGCTATTGGTATGTAGTCCGAAAAGTATCGATGGTCTCTCTAATCGATAGATGGTATTTAGTGACCAACACATTCCACCTATTGACGGTGAGTGACATCACCACCGGAGGGCATGTCTAGAGATCCTGTGGCTACGATGTGGGGACGCATGTGTACTCGATCTCCTCCAAGGCCTCAAAGGATTTGGTGCTTGTGAGTGTTTGGGGAGGGGCTGGTAAACATGAAATTCTATGGTGCTATTTTGAGTTACGGAGGGATGTACCTAGCCCGTCCAGAGGAGACGAGGCTAGTAGTGCTACTGATGGAGGCCGTGTGCTACTTCTCACTACTAGATGCAGAGGGTGGGAGGTTTCCCCACTCGTTGATGGGGGTACTACATGACATGGTGATGGATTGGACCTATTTTTCCTGGGTGCTAGCATTCCTAGTGCAGTTATACAGAGAGTTGTGGGCATATGGGCATCTGCGCATGTTCAACTTATGTTGCACATTTTACTACACTATTGGGCCTATGAGCACATAGTTTGTGTGCGCCTAGTGGGTATGCCCCGAGAAGATGCATTTTTGCCGAGATTAGTGTGGGTGGGGTACAGGTGATGGGTACCCATGATTAGAGAGCGTCGATCAGACAAGGCTACACATGATGTAGTGTATTATAGGCGCCTATTGGAGGGATTGTTTGGAGTGGACATCATATGGAGACCATATGTGGGTTATCCCTCATACAAGGCTGATGCATGATGAGTTGGATGGCCTTCAAATTGCTTGAGATGGATAGAGGTGTGCCATGCCGGGGAGCACGAGATGATCCCAATTGACATGGTTAGACGATAGTTTGGGTTTCTACAGGACATACCTCCACCCTTCCCACAATACAAGAGAGATGATATGGAGAGGCCATTACCTCTACCATAGCCGACAGTGCCCACAAGGTAGGAGGAATAGGTGGTAGACTGGTGGATTGATGATGTCGGAGTGATAGACCGATATAGACAGTGGTGGGTAGCTCATTTATGAGTAGTACCACCTAGGCTAGGGCAGCCGATTTAGCCACGATCATGGTATAGAGAGATGCCCTATAGGGGTAGGTGGTGACCCTAATTACCTAGTTGGGTATGGTGCAGGGACAATTAGCTAGTTCAGAGGTAGAGGTGGCTGAGTTACATGCATAGGTGGCTAGTCTTCAGGCCCAGATGGCCCAAGGTGGGGATGGAGATGGAGATGGTGATGATGGTTGGGTGGCCGCCTTACGAGGCACGGAGTTACGAGGTTACATGGCTAGTTAGCCACGACACAAGAACAAGGGCAAGGGCCAAGTTCACAAGCAAGGGTTGGATAGGGTCCCATAAGATAGGTACGGTGGTCAAAGTCTAATGGGGCTACCAAAAGCACTACCTATATCTAGATTTCGAGAGGTGAGAGATGAGGCCGGTATTATCGGGACGAGCGATGGTGGCAGCAATATATTTTCTATCATATGCCGATTACATGGCACAACATGCCTCTAGCGAGAGGACTAGATCACACACCCATAGCATCGAGAGCACAGAAACCATTGAGCCCCAAGATATGGTCGGGGTGAGGCCACCAATTCACGAAGGCCAATTCCAGTTGATGTACTATGAGGACCAGTCACCACCCATGATGGGTGGGGAGATGTTAGCAGGTTGCCAAACAGGGGCCAAGGAGGCAGAGGGGATAGGCGAGAAAGATATGGAGGATGTCTGCCATGATGATGTCTAATATATGGTTATCAATTTTGATGTAGTTTTGATTTTGATATATACTGGCCTGTGTGCCGAGAGTTGTTATGATTTTGATCATATACCGGCCTACGTGCTGAATATGGTGAGGTTGTATGAGATTTTTGTATTTTTTAGCATAAACCGGCCGCATGTCGAAGACAGTGAGGATGTATATGAGAGTTTTGAGAGACTGGATTATATACACCAACCTACGTGCCGAAGACATTTGATAGTTATGTATATGGATATTGTATTTATATAGATGATGATTATTATGGGCATTATGTGTTTGTGTTGATTGGTCTTAAAACCCTTGTATATTAAAAGAAATGCCATCGAGTGGAGGAGTTGAGAGAGTTGTTTAGTGGAGATGGAGACCTTTGAATCCTTCTTCCTCTTTGCCTTCTTCTCGAGAGATAACTGCAGGTATTCAAATAGCACTTCTTCTCTGACTCTTGACCTTGTGGTGATTCTTCTCATGAGTTTTTAGGCCTGCACTGCTGAAACCAGTTGATTCTTCCCCTTGGAGTCACCAAATATGCAAATAATAGCTCTTATAAGCAAGAAAACTATAGCAGATGCATATCAACTTTGCTGCAATAAAAATGAGACCTCTAGTGTCCCACCGGGCATGCCAAAACTGTTGTTGCAGACTCACAGCACCCCTGGATGCAGATCAGGATTCTAGGTTGATGTTCAGGCATCCAGTGTGATTGCACAACATGGAATCCTTTCTCCAAGTGTGGGACTTGTAAAGATGAGAAAGGATTCTCCAGAGAAGGTTGGTTCCTATTCCTCTATTCAGATGCACACAAAAATGCAGAGGGTTTACTAAAACCTAATCTAACTTGTCAAGGAGATAGGGTGAGAAAATGCATAGAATAAAACCTAAACTACAGAGGTGATGCACCAAGGAATGTTAGACACTCGTTTTGCAAATCTAACATAGACCACATAGATGCAATACAAACACTATGCACAGGTAACCAAACTGCAATAAGAGATCAAAATAACAACAATGAATACATGAGAGGGTTGAGAATCAATCACAAACATATATATATTGCTCAAGAGTCGATACAGTACATTGCAGTGGCCAAGAGGCAAAAACTGGCATTACAATCCATATGGGAGGTTTGAAAAAGCTCCACAAATTCTCTATGACGAGGAAGAAGGGAGGATGCAAAACAAGAATGTCCCCCCTGTTAAAGGAGCTCCTCTTTACAATATATACTAAGAATGAGAGAAGAAAGAGAGAGGAAAATCGAATCTACCACAACCACTTCTAGATACATTTAAAATCATCTCATTATGATAGAAGCGGCGGCTTCACGGCAGCAAAAGAACAGTGTCTAACATGAGTGGCGAGGCATGTCTCTGCTGCATTAAAGTTGGTTGTTGAAGCATTACTTCTATCTATCACCACGCGTCGTCGGGGACATTTTCTTTATTTTCTCCTCAAACTCCACCAAAATGCAAGATTGACCTTAGAATCATGTAGATAATTTCATGACTTTCTGTTGATATAAATAACGTGCAAATCCGAGCTCTGGATCGAAAGATATGAAGGTCTGAAGATTTAGGGCACAAAAGCAGTGAAAACGGATTTTTAAATTTCTTTTCCGCGTTACGCCGCCATCCGGATGACACGTGGCAGGATCTCGGTTCACCGAGAAATTCCCTCTCTCCACCTTTTCACGGGCTTTTCTTGTGGGCCCCTTAAAATTGGACACGTGGCACTATTTCATTGGTTCGGATCAGTGCTCGAAAACTCGCCCCTTTGACTTTTTGGACTTTTTCCTTGGCGACACGTGTCATGCTGTGATTCGTCCACGGGCCTGCCGGATTTTCACGTCCACCGCGTCCTTTTGTCCCAGATGTCCCAAACTGTCTGGGACAAATTCTTCCGGTTCACCCGAAATGGGCTTCCACGTCCCCTTTCTGCCAGTGACACGTGGCGTTATCTGATTGGCTTTCGGCTCCTTCGGCTATCCGCATCCCGCGCATCCCTTTGTCCCACTTGTCCTTGTGCTAAAATTTTCCATTTCGGGTGAACCGGCCGGTTCACGTCCTCCGCGCATTCACGGCCTAGATGTCCCAGTGCGAAAGTTTCCTATTTCGGCCGAACCGGCCGGTTCGGGTCTTCCGCGTACTCTTGTCCCGCTTGCTCTCGGTGAAGGACTTGGACAAATTTTCTTTCTTTCGGCCGATTCGGGCATTTCGCGTCCATTTGTCCCAGATGTCCCTTTGCTGTTTGGGCCACCTGTAGGCTTTTCGGCCGATCCGCGCCTTGACGTCCCAAATGTCCCGACTGTCCTGGGACTAGGACTTAGCCGATTTTCACAATTTTTCTGGCCCAAGCTTATTTTCTGCAACTTTCTCACATTTTCTCAGAGCTTGTTCTTTTCGACCTAGACAGGGGAGTTAGAAAAATTTCTGAAGGGACCTTAGAAACATGATTTTTGCCCTGGATTAATCAATTTTCCTGGGACTTGAGAATTCTGATGTATGTTATCAATTCAACCCTGAGGGGGTGAAATTGGATAACACGGCCTACATGCCAAAGACATTTGACAGTTATGTATATGGATACACATGTTTGGATATTGTATTTATAGAGATGATGATGATGATGGTCATTATGTGCTTGTGTTGATACAATTTTATTATTATGCATAGATGGATTTAGGATAGGTGTGTTAGGCATGGATGGAGTCAGGTTATAGGCATGGATCGAGTTAGGTTGTAGGCATGGTTGAGTCAGGTTTTAGTATAGGCATGGATTGAGTCATATTTTAGGCATGGTAGAGTTAGGTCATAGGCATGGTGGAGGTTAAATTAGTTGAGATTGTAATTCATTAATTTGTGTAATGAATGATGATATGGGTCATGTTTACTATGTTTTATAATACATACATGATGATGGTAAAAACATGGTAGCCATACAAATGTATGTTTTCTTTGATGATAAAAATGTGAAGCAACATGTTGTTTGTTTGGTTTAATTTCCAATTTTTGATATAAAAAGGAAACTAAGTAGGGTAAAATGTGATTGGGGAAAATGAAAGATGAATTGGTTAGGGTAGATAGTGGCCGAGCTAACCTCTAAGGGCCTTATGCCCTCAGAGTGCTGCCTACATAGTCCTAGGAAAAAGGGACCTCAGGCCGATGTAGTTCTCCCATAAGCTAGGGAAGAATATGAGGAGGTATGAGAATGAGTTGGTAGGTTTTAGGTATGATTTGAGTTTAGGTCTGTTAGGTATGGGTGAGTTGTGGGAAAATTGGTATAGGTGATTTTGATTGTGGTGGAAGAAGAAGATTACCTAAAGGTAAGCATTGAGGACCAGTCTGTATAAGGTAATCGATACATAATAAAGAAGTTTAAAAGATAAGAGGGGGCAAGAAAGTCGCCTGATTGGTGAGGATCATAACTAGTGGACCATACCATAGGTAGGCTAGTGAACATAAGACCCTAAAGACTTTGTATGATTGATTATCCTAAAGGTGAATAATAGTCACATGATCACCAAATGTCACAGTTCCAAGAGGTTCCTTGAGGTAGTAGGAAATGAGAGTGCGAATTGTGAGGGGGTGAAAAATGGTTCATTTTTATATGGTACGAGGTAGCATGCCTTTGTGGCAAGAGATCCAAGGTCACAATGGGCAAGTCCATGACTAAAAGGTTATTTGTTTTAACTAATGTTTGAGATACAATGATCGATGTGAGAAGTATATATGGGATGAAGAAATTAACTCCTTAAGGTATTTGTGAAGCTGATTGATGTAGGAAGCTTCAGATTCTCTATTTTTTTATTATTATTATTATTTTAAAGAGCTTTACATAGCTATCCTTCGAGGGAGCAGTCTATTTATAACAGTGATTGTAGAGAGAAAGATGTCCTTTTGAGGGAGTCATCTTTTTATTAGAAGTTTGACTCAAGGAGTTGGATCCCATGTGAGGGATTTTAAGTCATGGACAAGACTAAGGTGAAGAATAGGATTCTTGTTCAGAAAGTAGGGTGAAATGACCATGGGATCTCATCTAAAGGTAGATGAAAAGTATCCATGAGAATCATGCTATGTGCAGCATCATGGTACACATATTCAAGAGAAGATAACAAGTGACGGGTACGCACATGATTCTTATTTAATCGTTGGTGAGGTGTAAGAAGTGGATAGCGCTTAAGGGATGAGAATGGAAAGATACAAAAGATGAGGTAGGACTAAAAGTCAACAGTAGAATGGTTGAAGATGCAAGGCATTAAGGGCTCAGGTTCAGGTTTACCATCGAGTGAAGATAAATGATAAGAACTTGATCCATAAGTATGGGTCACAATGTATGTTCCAAGAAATTAGGAGAAAATTCTCCCGTTTACTTTTTTCTACTTTTGTTACATGTTGATTTTCTTTCAGGACAAGGTCACTGACTTGGAAGGTTCGTTCATGGACATGTTTTTCATAGGCACGTTTGATACGTTTTATTAAACTTGAAGGTGGTCAAGAGCATTAAGATGGAATTCGTCTAATAACTCGAGTTGTGCTAAATGGTCCTGAAGAAAGTCATCATCATTGAGCATGTCATGGAGAGAAATGCGGAGTGAGGGAATATGGACTTCGAGAGGCAGAACAACCTTTGTACCATAGACCAAAGAAAAGGGTATGTCGGCGGTGGAAGTATAAATACTAGTACAAAGTATGCCCCTGAGCAAAAGGAATGTGCGTATGCTAGTCCTTCCCAATATCGTTAACCACTTTCATGAGAATTTTGTTTAAGGTTTTGTTAGTGGATTCGGCTTGGCCATTGGTTTTTGGGTAATAAGGTGATGAGAAACTTAGCTGAATGTCGAAAGCATCACAAATTTTTCGCAAGGTTTTATTTTTGAATTATTTTCCATTATCAATGATGAGGCAATGAGGGACACCAAAGCGAAAAATGATGTGATGATTGATGAACTCACATATTTTCTTAGCTTTTGTGGAAATGAGAGGTATGGATTCAACCCATTTTGTGTAGTATTCAGTAGTGGTGATGATCCATTGATGTCATTGGGAAGAATGGGGATTGATCTCTCCGACAAGATCCAAACCCCATTGAGAAAAGAGCCAAAGGTCACGGGTGAACTGTAAGGCGTGACTGGGTGTATGATGGAGGTTGGCATGTTATTGGCATTTTACACAATGCTTGATATAGTGACAACAATCATGGTTGAGAGTCGGCCAATAATAGCCTAGGCGAAGAATATGCTTAGCAACAATGAGGCCACTGAAGTGACCTCTACATATGTCATCATGAACTTCCTTAATGGTATAAGGAATTTTGGAACTCGTAAGGCACCGTAAGAGAATTCCATCGAAGCTACGTTTGTAGAGGAGGCCACCCATGATGAGATAATGAAAGACCTTTTTTAGAAAGGCCCGTTGTCCATTACGAGTGAGGTCGGGGTAGCGGTTCCGATATAGTAAACATCACGAGGTAAATAAGAGGGTGATTGGATTTGTTGTATGGTGACAAAGATTTTAGAATCGGTGGGCGGCGGGTATTTTAGAAGCCAAGCGAGCCATGGTATCATAAACTTTTTGGTTAAACGTGAGATGGTTTGAAGGGCATAGCAATCAAAGGTGGTCAAAAGTATGTCTACATGATGTTTATACTTTTGAAGTGTCTCATTATGACATTGGTATATACCATTGACTTGGTTTATGACTAATTGGGAGTCACCAAATATTTTGATGGATTTGACATCCAAGGCATAGGTAGCTTGTAGACCTAATATGAGTGCTTCGTATTCAAAAATATTGTTTGTATAATCAAAATATAGTTTGAAAGAGAAAGGCATGGGTTCACCATCAAGTAGAATGAGGATAACTCCTGCCCAACTACCACACTGATACTTGGAGCCATCAAAGAAGAGTTTCATTTGGTAAGTGGGCTCGTCTGCAGGAAAGGGTGGTAATTGACTCATCTAGAAAGTCAAAATTAGAAGGTTGATCCCCGGAAATAGGTGCGCCGACCAATTGGTTGGTTATGGCTTGGCCCTTGATGGAATTTTTATGGATGAATTCGAGGTCAAGGTCAGCCAAAAGCATAAGCCAATGTGTGGCACATTGATTTTGGTAAGGTTTGACATATATGAAGTGGAAGGGGTCGAGTGTTGGTCCTAACATAGGTTTTGTGTGTTGAGTAGGTAATGACGGAGTTTCATGGCAATGAACACTAAGGATAAGCAATTTTTTCGGCATGGGTATAGTGGGTTTCATAGTCCAAAAGAGTACAACTTATGTAATAAAGCTGCCTGCTCCCTATGTCGTTCATCGTGATGAGCGATCATGGCCCCAAGGAGTGATCGATAGCTGAGATGTATAGGTAGAAGGGTTGATCATTTAGGTGGAATGAGTACGGGAGGTTGGAGAAAGTATTTTTAAGGCCTCAAAAAAATTTTGGTAGTCATCATCCCATTTAAAGGAGACATCCTTCTTGAGAAGATGATGAAATGGTTGACATCGATCAGACAATTGCGAAATGAAACGGTGAATAGACTGCAACTTACCTTATAGGCTATGGAGTTTCCTAAGATTAGTGGGCGGAGGCATTTCAAGAATGGCCTTGAATTTAGCAGGGTCAACTTCTATACCACGTAAGGAAATGATAAATCCCAGGAGCTTTCTGAGAGAACCGTAAAGACACACTTCTTAGGTTGAAGGTGAACGTAATATTTAATAAGGTGGTCAAAGATGGTTTTTAGGATGGTGAGGTGCTCGGAGCGGTGTTTAGATTTGGCCAGGAGATCATCCACGTAATCTTCCAATATACGATGCATGATGTCATGGAAGATATAAGTCATAGCCTGTTGATATGTGGCACCAGCATTTTTAAGGATAAAAGGCATGACTTGATAGCAGAAGGTCCCCCAAGGGGTGATGAATGCAGTTTTGTGTTGATCTTCTGGGGCAAGAAAGATTTGGTTATAACCCAAGAAACCATCCATGAGTGATAGCATCTTGTGACTAGTGGTAAGGTCAACCAGTTGGTCAATACCAGGTAGAGGGAAGTCATCTTTTGGGTAGGCTAGGTTGAGGTCACGAAAATCTATGCAAATACGAAGTCCCCTGTTGCCTTAGTGACGGGGAAAATGTTAGAAATCAATGTGAATAATATATGGGTAAGATGAAGGAAACATAAAGAAGGCGTTGAAGTTCTTCTTTGAAAAGAAGTGCAATGCAAGGTTGCGTTTTCCTCGAGCTTTTATTTTATGGGCTTAGCATCGGGAATGGTTATGATATTGTGGACCACTATGGTGGGGTCAATACCGGGCATATCTGCATAAGACCAAGTGAAAATGTGGTTATGGTTTCTAAGAAGAGAAGTGATGGCTTCCTATTCAGCAGTATCTAAAGGTTGACTAATCTTTAGAATGTGAGGGTCATCCTAAGTATGAATGTTGATTTCAATAGTCGATTCATTCAACATGGTTTGTGTCTCAGATGGTAGTGACCGATGAATATATGATTCTTCTACACCAAGGTAGATGAGCATAGGTGCATATGACTTGGTCGAATGTGGAGAACGACATCGGTGGTGTATAACTAGGATTCCTATTAAGAAATCTCTCATGATTAGCTATGGATCTAGAAGTCATACGCGTGTAACAACCTACAACTAGCATCTTAATAGGCATTCTTCCTAACCCTTTTCCCTTATTAGTTTTGTCAACATACGAAGAAACACATCTAGAATCGGGTGAAACATTTTGGTGCTGGAAAAGGGAAAACAACCTAACTCCACCATATTCACCTTATGTAAATGTGTTTCACCTAACCCTTTTCCCTTATGTGTTTCACTTTGATTCTAGATGTGTTTCTTTAAATGTTGATGAAAAGCAGATAAGGGAAAATGGTTATGACGAATACATGTTAAGATGTTAGTTATAGGTTGTTACACGCGTATGACTTACGGATCCACGGTGATTGTGAGAGCTTCCTTTTTCTTGGAGGAACTACCTGAAATGGAAAACAATACCACCAAATAAAAGTTAAACAATATATGCAATGGACTTCCTAGCGTGTGCTAGATCCGGGAAGTGTGATACTTCCTAAATATTTGTCAATCCACTATTTTCCCTTTTTAAAGTCTGTGGTGGATATCTATGGAAAAATATATTGTAGTTAATATAGTAAATAGATTTAGTAAGAAATCAATCCTATTGTAGTTAAAATGATTTAGGTATCTCATTTGTCTATAATAAGAAAATTCATCCACAATAGGAAAAGCTATGACCGAATCGAAGGTCAAGGTCTTTGTCAAGTCTGCTTTATGGGTCAGGTGAGATTCTTGGTAGTTTTAGGTATTGGGTAGAGAATGGAAGCTTAGTTCTTGGTTTCTGGTCAAAAACACAGAGATCGACGTCGGTCTAGTATGACCGAGTGTCGGTTTAGGTTAACCGGTGATGGTTGTGGGTAACTAGCATCGGTATGGTCATGGTATAAGAAATTCAATAAAAACTTGGTGGGTGACAGATCTCGAGGTTAGATGGAAATGGAAGGAAAATGGTGGAGGTTCGTATAGATCTCGGTATGCACAGGAATGATTAAAATCTAGGTATGGGTAGTTCAAGGGTGTGGATAAAAGGATGGTCAAGTTTGCATGGAGGAAAAATGGTGGGGGAATGGAAAGGGGAGCAAAACTAATAACAGAAGTAAAAGGATCTATCTAAATGACGATGGACAAGTGTTGGTTAACAAAACTTCTGTTTATACAAGCTTGATGCCTAGTTGGTAATGGTGGGTGATCAAATGGAATGAACTTGATGTAGTCTTTGGCACTTCCCGGATGATCTGTGAAGGTAAAATGTTTGTGTGATTGCTTAGGTGCTAGCTATGGATGCTCTGATGTGTGTACTAATGTTGGTTTTCTTGCATGCAGCTCTGGTTTCATCACTTGTTCTCAAAAGATGTGATTATCTCTCAGAAATATGCCAACCTCGAAATAAGGTTGTTTTGGGTGTTAAATAGTAACCGGCGGTTGCAGGTTGACCGAGGTGGTTTAGGGTGGGATTTCCTAGGTTTCCTAAAATGGGTAGATCCTTTTTATTTTTGGGATCTTGTTCATTTTTTCTCCACAGATTAGAATGGAATCTTCTTTCTAACATGTGGTAATGTGGTTAGAGGAATGTAGGTATTGATTTTTAGGGTTTGGGTAGGTCTTAGTTAGTTATGGCAACTTACTAAGAATAGGTCTTAGGGTGAGGTGGCTAGATGAGGTGTCTCGGTGAGGTAGATATGTGGGCGTATCCCAATTAATATATTTAAATAATAAATATGGTGAGGATAATGAATTAATTTAATTAAATTAATTAAATTAATATTATAGTGAGGTGAAGGGGGCATGGCTAGGTGGATGTGTTCAAGATATTTTTGTTATCGAGGGACCAAGGGAGTGTGACCCAATTTTGGTGTCTACAGTTTATTAGGATCAACAGAGAAAGTTCTTTCTAAGACTTGAACATTTCTATTTTCAACAATGTCATACTTGAATGGATCACACACTCTCAAACCTTTAGTTTTACTGTACCATAGCCAACAAAAATTCAAGCAAAATTAGTTGTATCAAGCTTATTCCTTTTATATTTTGGAATGAAGATGGAAGAAGCACTACCAAATATTCTTAAGTGAGAGATATCTAGTTTCGATTTGTCCATAATTCATGAGTAGCGAGCTTGATGAAGAGGTTTTGTAGGTAGTCTATTTAAAATATAGACAATAGTGTTCATAGCTTCAGCCCATAAGAACTTAGGCACATTGGAAACATGAATCATAGTCCTAGCCATTTCTAAGATAGTCCTATTATTTCTTTCTACAATGCCATTTTGCTTAGGGGAATAGGGAGTGGTCAATTCTCTTTGAATTCAACATGACACACAAAAATCATCAAAGAATTTGCTAACATATTCTCCTCCATTATCAGTCACAATTCTCTTAATTTTCAGATTTGGCGCATTCTCAACTAGAGATTTAAATTATTGAAATTTAAATAGGACATCGACTTCTTTTAATGAAATAAGACCAAGTCATTCTATAATAATCATCAATAAAGAAAACAACATACAATGCACCAATGAGAGAAAGAACCTAAAGTGGACCTCTTACATCGGTATGGATCAGTTCTAAAAATTGAGATGAATTTGGATCATGAAGTTTATGACATGGTTAAGCATGTTACTTACAGGTAGGAAACTTTCACAAGTTTCATGTTTTGATTTTATCTTAGGAAGACCAACAACAAGATTTAGTCTAGACATATCATACAGACTTTTGAAATTTACATGACCAAGTCTTTCATGCCATAACTGAATATCATTCCTAGAAGAGGAAGCAAAACAAGACTCAGAGACAAACCATCAAAGATATACAAGTTATTCTTCTGGATCCCAGAAGCAATGACATTTTTAAACTGATATTTGACATACCATTTTTCTTGTAGAAAAAAACTTTATAATTTTCTTTGGTTAGCTGAGAGCAAGACAAAAGATTATTTTTAGTTTAGGGACATACAAGACATTCCTAATTAAACCATTAGATAGCTTAACATTTCCACAACCTTCAACTCTAATGATAGAGTTATCTCCTAGATAGATATTCTCTTCACATTTGACCATATCTGAAAGGATATTAGGGATACAAGTCATGTTCCTAGAGGTACCACTGTCAAGAATCCATTCATTGTCATTTGAAGCTGAGAGGGTAGTATACAAAGAAATAAATTTCTCACCTACATTTTCTTGCTTTTTCTTCTGATTTTTCTTGAAATTATTAGGCTTGTTGTTTTTAGCATTCTTGACTACTTTATTAGTTTTTACTCTACAATCAAACTCATTAAGTCTAAACTTTCCACATTTTTACAAGTTCCATTAAATTTGACTTTGAATAGATTATTGATTTTAACAGAGTTAGTCTTAGGATTAGTTTTAAATCTTCATTTAATACTAGAATTATGATTTGGATTAACACTTATATTATGAGATGGCTTATGAGAAGGCTTGTGAGAATAGAGCTTGAGAAGCAGTCTCTTTTGAATCAAAGTTCTCCATGACTCTCTCTTCTTGAATCAACAAAGAAGATAAAGTGTCTAGATCAGGAAGATCATTCTCATTCTGATATTTGGAATTAAGAATTGAGATGTAATATCTAAATTTTTCATGAATGTTGATTTGAATTATGAAATACAGTAGCTTGTCTTGAAACAATTCACAGTTGCAGCCATCTAGTTGAGCTTTAATGTTCTTAATTTTAGCTAGATAGTTTACAATTTTCTCATCCCCTTTCATGGGTGTTATAAAAAGCTCTAGAATAAGCTTGATGATCTTAGACAACATAATTCCTTCATGCATGGTTTCTAATTACTTCCATGTAGTTGAAGGTGAGTCTAAATGACCTTTATGCATCAAGAACTCATCTCTAATGCTTTGCAACAGGATGGATAGAGCTTCTTGAGATATTTGAGAAAAGGAGCTAAGGTTTTCAAGGGTAGATTGTCTCCCTGTGAGACATTTTTCAATGTTAGTCATAAAATCCCGAGCTTTCTAGCCACAAAAAAATCTTTCAAACGCACTTTCTAGATGTTATAGTTAGTTGAATTCAAGAGTTGAGACTTATCCATTGAAAAAAAAAAGCGAACTAGCCATTTTAGATGCTCAGATAGTAAATGAAGACAAATATAGCTATAAAATGACTGAAAGAAGCTAAATAGAGACAAAAACAAGCTACAAATCTCTTAATTTGTTATATGAATGCAAAAATCAAAATTTGATCAAAAATAGATTAAATTGGTCGAATTTGAGATCAATTTAACAAGGTAGGTTGTGTTTTAGCTACAAACCATTTTAACAGGAAAATTAGGAAATTAATTAATTATGAGCTTAAGATCATAACACAATTTGTCAAATTTCTAAAGTTAACTAGATTTGGTCTAAAAATAATTTAAATTGGTCGATTTAAGATCAAATTGATAAAATAGATTCAGGTTTGAGTTACAAGAGCTTGGTGAGTTCTTTATCAACTCGGCTCGGCAAACTCAAAATGAGATACTTTAACAAATAAAATAAATTAAATAACAACTCATACGGGGGTTGACACATGGCACAAATCAACAATACCAAGAAAGGCACGTGTCGGATTTAAAATAGATCCTCGGGCGGATGCAACACTTTAAAAATCAAAGTTAAAGCCTCTTGGGACCGAAACCGATAAAAAATAGGAGAAAATATAAATAAACATGCGTCAATATGCGTAGCTTTAAAATAAATAAAATACACGTGTCACTTTTTAATTAGCTCACATTTCATAATGCAACTAATAAGACAGAATGAAAATTAATTAAAAGACAACTGTATACATGTGTCTTTAATTAATTGGATCGCATTTCACATTCTGACACAATGCGACAGCAAATTCTAAGTCAAACAAGCCACTTGTCAAAAAATTAATGGCTTAAAAATTTATAAACCAAACTTGAAATAAAGTTTGGGTCTAGAAAAGGAATAAGACAGTTGTCACAATCTAAATGGTGAAGCCAAAGAAAAGACTAACACCCTGACACAATTAGAATACGTATCAAAAACAATTAGATTGTGTTTTCGCAAGTCTAATGAAATATGAAAAGTTTGAAAATAGAATACATGTCATGTTTCAATTAGATTAGAATTTGCAGTTCTCAGACTCTAAAAACATATGTGGAATGAAGAAAAAATGTTAGAAGTTGTGGTACAAAGAAAAGTTAATAAACCCGAGAAATAAAGAGCTACGGTTTGACACCGTGAAGAATACTAAGACAAATGTCACTTTTCTATTAGCTCACATTTTACAAGTCTGCCAAAAAAGATTAAATAAAAATGAAGAAACATGGAGCCTTTTCAATGGTTTGCATTTCATAAAACTAACAAATGTGATAGAAAATATACTTGGAGCAATTTTATTGGCTCAAGTTTTGCAAATGTCAGAAATAGAAAATTCAATTCTGACAATGCAAAGACACGTGTAAATCCCTTATTGGATCATAGATTGCAACTGACAATCAGATAAACAATATTCTAACACCACAAAGCAAGATGGAGCGTTTTGATTGGCTCGGACTTCGTAAAAACTAAAAATGTGATGCTAAATGGAGCAATATGATTGGCTCAGGCTTCGTAGTCAAAGGAAGTGAAATAAGTCTATCAGGACCAAGCCAAATGGCACTAGAGGATTGGCCCAAGCTTCACAAAGATAGAAAGATGTCAGATTGAATCCATTTAGAACTCTAAGAGTGGGTGCGGCTTTACAAACATGAAAATAACAAAAACAAAGCTACTTGGAGCAATATTATTTTTCCAAACTTCACAAAATTGAAAATGACCAAAAGATGAAGCTAGATGGCACAAAATGATTAACCCAGATTGGAAAAGGTAAAACTAGAGAAAAAGATAGTAAAAGATAGAAAATGTGAAGACAGATGGCACCAAATGATTGGTCCAAGCTTTGCAAAGACAAAACTAGTGAAAAATAAAGATTTTTACCGCTAGAACGGACTTAAAAGCCTCAAACAAACTGGATCTAACTAGATCTTTCCAATCCAAGTTCTAAAAATATTGTAATGACTATTTACAGAGGGAAAACTAGAAAAATAGATTACATACAATGGATTCAATCCAGTAAATGGCTAAAATGAAATGAAAAATCACATATCTAAGAAAACAAAAGCTTAAACATGATCTAAATAGATTTTTAGCCCATTTTTAACCAATATTTTAAACAATATCAGGTGGGAACTGGAAGTTTAAACCTTGTTAGCTCAAACATGACTATGGAACTTTTGGGTCTCACAGATTTGTCACTAAACTTAAAGTTTCTTCTCCCTTTCAAGTCAAAATACTTATAGATCGATCATGCACACACACAATCACTAGCTCTAATACCATGTTAGATTTAGTAGGGAAACTGAGATCTATAGATCACAGATCCACCATTAAAGGCCAAAGATTATAGATTATGATGTACAATCGATTAGATAAAGAAATAACTTGAAATAGATAGTGAATAACATAGTTAAATGAGCAAGAGCTTAAAGAAAATAACAAGAACAAGAACACATTACACCAGATATAAGTGGAGAAACCCGAAGGAAAAACTCCACTGGTAAAGCACTATCTTTTATTAAGAATCTGATACAATTTCACCCAACACTTCCACTTTGCTCCTTAGCTATATTTCACATCTGCAGAGCTATGTATCATGTTTTGTTCAATAGCTAAAACATTTAGTTAATCATATTGTTCTACATACAGATCATAGTCTTTAATACAATCCTACATAGCCATTGTAGATAGTCCGGTGTAGTCAATCCCAAGAGGGATCACCCAATAAATTGGGTGGGTGAATCATCAGTTGCTTCACTCTTTGAGTGTGAAAGGATTCACACATTAAATTTTGATCAAATAAACTATGATCATGTTAGGGCATGCCCAAGTGGCTAATACCACTTGACATTATCACCCCAATATTGCTAGTATGTTATCTTGGATACCCATAAACTCACAAATAGCCTCATCATTGGAAAATAAGTCAATCAATACATGTTGTTATTGGTCCCAATTCACCAAGGAAGGATAAACAAGGTTTAGTTTAGGAACGAGGATAGGTAAGGCAGGGGATATGGTCAAGATATTTATATCAGAAAAAGATTTGTGGAAGAACGGTCTTCGTAAATACTAAACTAGGAATCCATTTTTCTTTCATAAGTTAACTCACTATATTCACATTTAGAGGCGGTGGCATTACAAATCGCTTGAATAGATCCATATGGTTGAATACCAATACCATATTTACACATTTTTCTATGGGGTTCCGGAAGAGGTTCCCACACTCCTTGTTCATGTGTACCATATCCATACCCTTGGTAGCCCACAATGTACATGCTTTTGTTCAAAATTACAAATTTAGGAGCCATGTAAAATTATTCCATCTCATCCATGGGAGGTGGTATCATAGAGTTACATAGCAATTGTTCATCATCTAACAAACCACCAAGAGTGAAATCGTCAAAGGGGCAGTTCTCCATAGGACGTTGATATTTATGACAAGGCCTACCCCATGTTTTGGGTGATAGGGGAAGGTTTGAAACTAGAAGGGTCTGTTAGAGATCATACTCCCCACAACCGATTAAAAGGGTCTTCATCTCCCATGTAGAAAAGGGAGAAACTGACGTTGAAGCACCATTTTCATTAGGGGTCAAGGAATCTGGATCAACCCACAAGGTGAGAGCCTCATATTGATTTAGAAAAACCATCTTTGATGAAGGGAAATCACTAGAATTAGGGAAGTAACCTTATAATGCTTTGCAATCCCGAAATAGTTATAATTTTCCCTTCATAATATAGCTTCAGACACTGGTGATACGTAGAAGGAACGACCTACATGACATGAATCCATGGGTGGCTGAGAAGTATGTTATAAGGAAAATCCAAGTCTAGAACATGGAACTTTGTATCATGAGTAGTAGGCCCTACTCCCAGTTATAATAATATAATGTCTCCATTGATTACCGTTCCTCATTGTCATATGCCTTGATGGTGATGACCTTTGTTTCCATATCTATTTCAAGTATGACCCAATTTCCGAACCAGTTTTAAGGTAAAAATTTTAGGCCGATCTGCCATCCACAAGCACCCATTTAATTTTCTTATGATTAACAATAACCTCAATGTGTAAGGGAAAATTGTGTGAAGGATATTCTGTAGGAATTTCCTCTTAACTAAAGGTTATATGCTCCATTGGAGAAATTTGTGCCACCATTGCTTGGAAGTGGGTAAGGTCTATATCAACCAACACTCCTAACCCTTGTAATTTATTACAAAGGATGTCTTTGTGTATGTTAGATATCTTAAGAAGATATAATATCGAGATCTTAGTGGTAGTCTTCTCAAGTTGCTCCAAGACATCATAGTAACTATTTTGAGTTAGAAAGGAGAGAACATTGTGTTATTGTGGTGTACTCCTTTTATTTGACCTTATTGTGTTTATATGCTCAATGAATGGGTTTACACAACCAATTACGACATCATAAGAATTGTTCTTTTTGGCCACATAGTTTGTATCTTTATAAACATAGCCAATACCTTTATTTTGGGATGTCTTTCCTTGATCTGACTTTTCCTTTCCTTTTTTATGTTTAGGGAAAGGTTCTTTATAAATTCCCAAGTTAGCATTGGTATAATTGTTAGTACCCAAGGAATCCATTTCCACATCATTGCTTTCAATTAGGTCCTAGATATAGTGCTTCAGTTTTAGGCACTTATTAGTTTTGTGACCCTTAACATAATGAACGTGCAATATTCATTTTCTACAAAGCAATATGGTTTAGGTGCATCATCGGCATAAGGGAATTTTTCTGGGTAATTTACCATGTTAATCGCCTCTAATTTTTAAGTATCGATGACATAGATTTAGATAGAGGAGTAAATGTATGACATTTATACTCAAGGGCTAGAGGTCCCTTAGCTAGTTTTAAGGGAGAATGATTTTGAACCACCTACACCCATTTAGAATCTGTAATACTATATCCTACGACATTTTTATCTTGTTTGGAATGAATTTCTGTTTTTTTAGGCTTTTGATCATGGTTGTCACATGAGAAGGGTTTCAAGGTCCCTTTTGTCAACAACGCTTTTTCAATTTTTCTACCTTGTTCTATAACCTCTTTGAATGTATTACCACAATGCATTTACAAGTGGAAATTAATCTCAGGGTGTAAGTTAGGTACAAATATGATGAATAACTATTTCTGTTGGTGCTCGAATTAATCTTTCCATTTTTGAGTTAATATTTGCCATCGTTATCTGCTATATTTTTCTTCTTTCCCCTGTTGAGGTGCGAGTTAGCTTTGTGATTTTTCTATGTATGGTATATTATTTCCTCTCTTTCAGTTAAGGATCATGTTTGTATGTGAATTTTATCTCCTATCACCCATTGATACATGGTAGCTTTAAATTGGATGTGGTATGACGGGTTCAATCCATAAAATTATATTTTGTTATGACATTAATGAATTTAAAAATTGGTCCCGCGACCCGATGAATATTCCTCAAATATTCACAACCATAAAGTAGCAAAAGTAGTTTTTCTTTCCCCCTAAAGGTGTACACATGTCTCAAGCTATGTGGATGCGGGAAGTGGTACAAAATTGTATTTATGCACTTTAAAGAGAAAAGGTGTTAAAAGTGCAAAAGGGTCCCTAAGGCTTGCAGAAGGACATGTGGCTTTTTTATAAAGGAAGCGGGGAAACGGGTCATTAGATATTTTTGATACTTTTGGTTTTAATTGGAAAAAGAGTAAAATTGAAAAAAGAGTTGCAGCCCCACTATCACTCAAATGTGACCACGTGTCGAGCTAGTATTGAAAACCAAAAGGCGGATGGGCGGGTCAAGTTTTCCAAAAGTGTGTAAAGTCTCTAAAGCTACAAAATTACAAAAGGTTCCATTGAGCTCGTGATAGAGAAAATATTTATTCCATGTGGACGGTTCATTTTTAAAAATTGCAAATGATGGATTGAACAGTCTTGATGCATTACATTTATTTCTTCCACCATTAATGTTGCTACACAAATCAAGGATGTTTTAAAGCTTGTGAATGCTTTCGTCTTTATTTACCAATTGGCTTGATTTTTGTTGTTGCCTTTGTGATTTGTGTGAAGAATTATCACGTCATTAGTTGTGGAGCTCAAATTGTGAACCTAAGGATTTAAGAAGTTGTTGATTTGGGTTTAAAATTGTTCAGGCACTTGTGGATTGAATGGTAAGAGCTTTGAAACTCCTGTATTTCTCTTTCAGTGGCAAGGTTGGTTAAAAGGAAAGTTAGGGTTTTTGAACAATGAAGACTATGCCATCTTCGTTCTCATTTGTGTCGGGAATCACAAGTGATCTAGATAAGATTACAAACATAGACTTAATGGGCGTTGATCTAGATGACTTCCTCCAAAGGTTAAAAAGTCCCCATCAGAATGAATCCTTAAAATCAATTCAGGAAAGTTGTATTGCTCTAGTTGGTGCCATCCCACCCTCTGTTCATTTCCCTAAATTAGTGTGGCATTATGCTATGAACTATGATCTAGAAAAGAGGGAGGTGATAGGCAGGAGTGGGGATGTAGTATTGACACTAACACTAGCGACCATTAGAATAATGTTAAAATTACCTATAGTCACAAACCCAATTACCATTGGCATCAAGTTGGATCTAAAGGATTATGAAACAAAGAAGGACTATGTCAAGATGATAAATACAAACTAGCTTATTATGAAGAGGAAAACAGCTAGAATCCATAAGAAGTTGGTTAGGGCACAGTTTGTAGAGGAGGTTGAGGATTTCATTGTGTTTCTAAGTCAAATGGAAGGTTTAGAAACAACAAATGAATTCAAAGAATGGATGACTACATACATATGGATTATTCTGGAGAGAAAAGGGAGCATTTGTTGGGCCACCTTTATTGCAGACGCACTCCATGATCACATGGTCACTCTAGTAGAAAAAAATTGAAATGGGAGATATTGCAGACCTTGAATTTTATATGATGACATATCTCATTTATAATGTTGTAGGGCACAAATGTTTCCTAGGTTTGTCACCACATGCAGATTTTAAGCAATGTCAAATGCATGAGATATTTCCCCAACTACAATTGATCAACTGGAGTGGGAATGTAAGGTTAGTTAATGACACTTTCTTTGCCCCAATCATTTGTCTTTTTAAGCGTGGGGACAATATAGGATGTTTGAACAAGCTAGACAAGTAATTTTGGAATATGGATGTTGCTTCATCCAGTATAAAAGGTTTACTTACATAAGAGTTAGTGGTTTTGAGGGAAAGCCATATAAGTTTCCTAGGTATGTAGATGATAAATTGATTTTATGGGAACTGGTAAGATAATTGACACCTGTGCATAAAATAATTGCTAGGAGGCATAAAACAAATATCAAATTTCCTATTTGAATTGGAAGGTATTCATGTCCTTCCATCATAAAGGCTAGATTGATTGAAGAGGAAATGTAGAAATTTGATATGGAGAAGTTTGAGGCCAGGCCTAATTATGACATTAGATGGGTGTTTAACAACATTACAAATACCTTTGAGCATGAGCCCCATTTTGAGGATTATTGGATGAACTGCAAGGATGAGGAAGAAGTCAAGTTAAGGGATTTTTCCAGAATGACTCTGTCATAGATAATAGACTACAAAATTGTGGTTATCCTAGAGGGGATTGTGGATGATCCACACATAGTGAGCAGATTTTATATTGATCAGAAGGTGGGGGATCAGCCTGTATCTCCTCCAGATTAGAATGTGGTAGAATCTAATGATCCTTATTTAAGAATAATTGATGTAATGAGGAGGACTATAAACTGGTTGACCCAAAAGAATATTGATCTTTCACTCTAGAATACAAAAATCCTAAACAATTTTAGAAGTTTGGGAAACCTGAGTGAGGATATTCCACCCTTGAGGGAGGATGCAGATAGATTGAACCCACTTAGAGGAAATGCCCCTTAATTACCATCTAAAAGGCCTACTTCTGAATTCATTGATGAGTGGACATTAGCCACTAGCAGGAACTGGCACTTCTATGTCAATTCTTAGGAAAAAGATTGAAGATATGCTTTTAAAATATATGGAGAATGCCCCCATTACTTTTGCAGTGCCAATTTAGGAAAAGGGGAAAGGTTTGGCATCACATGTGGTCCGTCCAAGTGTTTTGCCAAAGCAACATAGTGCTGAAAAGTTAATGAGTGGAGCCATTGCAAGTGGTCATGTTTATTTTGAGCCACAAAAGGATGAAAGAAGAGAAACACCAGATTTAAAAAGGTTTGAGAGGAAACACAAAAATAATTATATTTATCATCTAGTCTTGGTAAGAGTAGGTTTCTATACGCATACAAAGTTCAAGCACCGGGATGTGGTAATTTATCCCCAGTCGAGAGGAGTGATGATGTCCAAAAAAGCATGATGCATCTTTGTCACATCTAGAGCAATCAGATCCTCCGATCCCACCTCCGTATTTTGTGTAACAAACAATGGAATGCACTCGAGTCCAATTTCCCAAGGAATTCTGCATGCTAATCCAATAGGTGACCAATTTATCACCCAAGGTATGAAAATCTCAAACTTTTCTTGCAGGATATAAATGTATTTCGATTAAAAAAATGCACGAATTTGCAAAATGCTAAATTAATGTAATTGATGTTGATGTTGGTGAAGGATTTTCCATGTTGGATGCACTTAATTTATCTGTAGATGAACCAATATTGACACCATTGGGTAGCATTCAAGAAAGCAAAGAATTGGAAAAAGATATTCATGTACCAACTACTGAAGAGAGGACCCAGGCAACTGAAATGCTTTCCCTAGGACAAATGACTTGAATTGGGTAAACAGAGTTGTTTGTTGAAAAGGACACTAATGCTGAGTTATTAATGGAAGAGGCTATATCCATTTTACTGAGGTGACCAAAATTGATAACCTTCCTCAAGAGGGAAAATCTATTTTGAAGAGAGATTGAAAATAGCACAAGATGCAATTGCTGATGTAGAAATCATCACTGGTAAGAATTTACAGCCCTTAGTGGGAAATGTAGAGTTGTTTCTAGAGGAACAACCTACCATGGCATTACAAGATACATCGTTAGAGCATGAAAAGGGTAAGGTTGCAACTCAATAGACTTCTGGGAGAGAAGGATCCACAACCCAAAAATTTTTGCAAGAAAGTGTTATAGAAGAAATTAATTCCACTATGGCTTCAATTGAAGAAGAAAGGAAGGATTCTCCCCGAATGTTGATACAATTCAAGGAAAAAATGATCAATCTGAAGTTCCAAACCATGAAAAAGAGCATCCAAAAGAATCAGTAGCATAGGGTGAGATTGGCATGGGGACCATTGAAATAAGTTATCAGGAACAGACACAATCATTGGTGCAAAATGAACAAGAAATATCCAAGAAAATGGTAGTTGTTCCTGAGAAACTCCAACAAGAATCACAAGAAACAAGAGCTATAACGAGCTTAGAAAAGGGATGGATCAGTGAGTTGATTTCAAATGAAGAAAAAGAGGTTCTCCTTGTGAAAGTTGTTGACCTTTTGCTCTATAATTTTGAAATGCAGTAAGAGCCTCAAAAAGGACCAGGACCATCACAAAAACCCATATTGATTCATCCGGAGCAAGAACCTTGGAAATAAAAACTCCTTTTAGGTTAAAACAAGAAAAGACATAAGAACTGATGATTATAACATTCAGATTATTCCTTTGGGAAAACCCTCAAGGGAATAATTAAAGCAAGGGGTATCTGAGGCAGTGAGTGATCTTCTGCAAAAGGTTGATGAAGATGGAATGAAAAAAGGAAATTAAAGGAGCAAGTTAAGGCCTTGAGTTCTTATTTACAACAGTTTGAGGAAAACTAGTCAAACACAAACAAGTGCTTATATAAACACCCCGAAGGAATGAATAAGGTAAACAAGGTTGTCAAGAAGTTTCAAGTAGTAGACACATGGATTGAGAACTTGACCAAGAGGGGAAAAGAAGCAATTACGGAAGCCAAATCGAAGTATGAAGATCTCAAAAATAGAATTAATGAAATTGATGAGATAATTGAACAATGCGATAATGAGATTTTCTACTTTGAAGGTATTCTTCCCAAATTAGACTGCATTACCCAGCTCAGTGATGATTTGGTTGAGGAGGAGGAAATTATACCAGCTGAATTTAAAGGAATCCAACATGCCCTTGAGGATTTGTCAAAAATTAGAGTCGAGACCCTAAATGGAATCAAAGGAAAACTTGAAGTCAAAGGAAAGCTTGAAATCAAAGGAAAGCTTGAAGTCAAAAGAAATTGGGTTGATGACACTCTCGATGTTATTGACTTAAATTTGGAGGATATGGTTATTGATAAGTTCAAGAAGAGTTATGGGGACATGAAGATTGATTTCTTACTTGAATCTTTTGAAAATAATGTTCTAAGGAATGACTTCTCCTATGAAGTCATTAAGACCATGAGAAAGATAGAAAATAGAATTGCAGAGTTGAAGGAAAGGCCACTGGAATACAAGAAGAAAATGGGCCATTGCATTGATGCAATATCTAGACAGGAATTTATTTTCTAGCATCATATAGGACTAGATGAGGATGAGGTTAATGAATTATTCAAAATATATGATGCATATGTGGCAAGGCTACCAAAAGAACAAGATCTAGAAGTAGAAGTTGAAGAAGAAGAAGATGCAAAGGATGATGAACATGCTTAGAAAATTGTTCCTTGAACTATATTCTCTTTTCATATTCATCCTTTTAAACTGATGTTTTAAAATGACACTTCTATTGCATTGGAAGTAATTGTTTCTCGAAATTTATTATTCCTTTATTTCAATTGAAAAATGGAAGAATGCAGTAATGTCATATTTACTTTGATGAAATTAACATACATTTGGATAAGCATGTAAATGATTAATGTTGTTATGTTTCTTGCACTCTGAATAAGGAACAAAATGGGGTTCTATAGGGGCCCCTACCCATGACAAAGAAAGATATGTACATGCCAGAAAGAGAAACAATGAAAAGAAGACAACATTTAGGCATTCTTCATCCCTACTTCATAGCTTCCTCCGAGCAAGGGGAGCTTGTTCATAAGCTTTTTTTTCCTCAACAAAAATCACTTGAGCCTTTTTTGTGTGAACAAAAATGACTAACCCTGAGTCCTAAGACATTCCCATATCCATTAACACCTCCAAAGTCATTCTAGGATGACTCATGATTTTCTCTAGTTCAATTTTCTTTTGTTGAGATGAAACCCAATCTAAAATATCCAGACCTCCTGTGAAGAATGATGTCTTTCCTTTCCCTTTGTCTAGGAGTTTCTTAAGAGGGGACACTTGAAGTGGTTGGAGGGGTAGGTACTGCATGTTGTTGACTGGGTTGATTGCAAGGCCTTGAACTTGACCCAACCTCCCATTTTTATGTAAAAGGTGGATTGTCCTTCGGGGAAGGAATTGGTTGAGGGCCCAATAATTCATGCTCTTCTTGAGGAGCACAATGCATTAGGTGGGTGGAAAAATGAATATAAAATCTCCTATATTTTCCTGAGTGGAGAAAATGTATGCCCTTGAATGGTGAATAGAAAATGATTGGTCTTCTTCCCCATCTGAGATAAAAATAGAGGTTGTGATTGTGGTTCACCTTTCCTTTTCCTGAAGATGACCCTGGTACTGAAACTGATTGTGAAGGCACAGTCTCTACTTGCTTTTTCTCTAGGAAGTTGATCCTTTTCTCTAACTCTTCTATTTTGTGGGAGATAATAAGCATTGTGTCGATGGAGGATTTATCATACAACACATATGATTCCTTAGGAATCTCTTTCGATACAAATTCCTCATCACATAGAAAGGGACATTGAAAATTGGTCTTCCCAGAGACCTGAGGTCTTCTCTCAACCCAAGTATTTTTCAAGTCTTGGGAGTTTTCATATGCTCCCATCTAAAAATATGGAAATACATAACCTAGAAGGCTATGAACACAGGATTGATCCCGATCCTAAGGGCCCTCTAGTGTCACATGTACATTCTATCTCAAACAAATCCTGACAAAAGCTTCATTAGGACCGCTTAAATCAAAAATCTGATTTAAGTCCTCTGAAGAAATCTCCTTCAGGTTGTGAGCTATGAGAACCTTCACCATTCTCTTTGAAATTCCTTATACTCAGAATAAGAAGGGAAAGGCATGATGATAATGAAATTGAGCCAAGTTTTATAATGAGAAGGAGACATATGTTCTGATTTGATGCAATCTTTCCCATGAAATGAAGGAGATTTTTTTAGTTCACATAGACGAGAATTTAATAGAGATGGTAAATCAAGGTGATTTGATAGAAACTATGTGTGGAAATTAAGCCAATGAGACATGAAGCAGAGGGTGTGGCACCCAAGGTAGATTATTGAAAAGTGAGTATGGATATATGTCATTTCAATATTATCCGGAGGTGTTCAAAGATTGTTTGAAATGATTATCTAATCAATACCAGAAATAATGATTAAAATAAACTACCAAAAAAGATTACCTGATATCCCAGTTGAGCACTAGTGAAGTTGATTGAAAAGACTGGTGATTTGTACACTGCAACTTTAAGAAAGACCTTTCTAAATACCATGTTCTAGAATAATTTTTAAAAGAAGAATATTCTTGGGAATATTCAAAATTTTGGGGGAAATAACTTTGAAGGTTAACAAGCAAAGGAGATGATATAGAAGTAAAGAGCCTACTCACAAAAAAGGGGGTTTAATTTTTCTAGGACTTATTTAGAGAAAAGAGAAGGAGAGAAAGCCGAGAAAAGCCATTTTCCAAAGGAAATTATTTGAGAAACTAGTTATTTCTTGTGTATATTTGAAATTGATCATGTCAAGATGGTTGAAAATGTACAGCCATTGACAAACTTTGAGATTGTAAACAAAATTCCCTTGTTGATCAATTTGAAAAACCTTAAGTAATTTGTGTTAATCATGAACCGTGTTGTGTCTACTGTCATTTTGAGATATCTTCAAATAGTTATCTGTGTTCCTATTGCAATCTTACATTAGGAATCCCTATGAAATCACACAAGATCTCATCCTCATGAAGATTGTGGCATTTGCAATTACATTATGAATAGAGCTTTCATTTCATGATGCAATAAGACATTTAAATTCACTTTAATTTCATTTCAATGATACAGATTGTTTTTCAGTTTATGAGTGTATCATAAGTGTGATATAACAAGGAATTATAAGGTTTAATTAATTCTTTAACATGATTTCTCATGTTAAATCCTTGAAGAATGTGTGAAGCCATGTGTTTTTGAGCTTTCATAGATGCACAATTTTCTACTTGAAGGTTCATCTTGACTATTTGAATCCATTTTTCATTTTTCTCTATGGATTTGTCAACATTTGTTTAAAGCTCTCAAGAATTTGGTATAAAACTTTATCCTGCTTAACTTCCCAACCATAAATTTCATATTCAGTGATATATCATACATGAACCATCCCTACTTGCATTGTATATCCACAAATGCTAAAGAAGATCATTAAATTTTCCATCCTTTACCAAAATATGCAAGTGCAATCAATTTTTATCGTTGTCTTTAGTGACCTAGGCCTTGTCTAGAGAACATCTTCATTTTCTAAGGTGACAACTCATAAGAGTTAGGTTATGTTGTATTGGCCATGTTTTCTCAAGGTCTCCTTCAAAATACTGCAAAGGAAGAGTCAAATACTATTAATCCATTGATAATTTCCACTAATACAAGTCACAAAGTGGGTCCTCTCACCCTGGTTGAAGGCATAACCTAAAGTAGTAAGGGTAGGTCAAACTCTTAGCATGGTGATACCCAATCCTTTCTAAACCAGAGTGATAAAGAGTCATCTAGAATCCATCCATGGCTACAAAATGACTCCTATTATGATTTTTGTCTCTAAGCATCCTAATCAAGTTGTGATGCTGCTCGGTTTCAAAGGAAGGATCAATTTGGGTACCAACAGTTTCTTTGGTAAAATACAAGGGAAGCAAAGTTATCATTATTACGTTGTTTTACGTTGTATAATCCAATCATAGTAACGTTGTTCTCCATGTTGAAGGAGAAGTGGCATATAAATTTTTATGTTAATTGTGGCCATGTAGAGATGGATCCCTTTGATATATGCAAGAACCACTCGAGTTCTTGACCCCCTAAACTCCATTATAAAATGCATATAAGATAATTTTCACTAAAGGAGACCTCTTGGAAATCCATGAATAATTCTTTGACATGATCCCTTAGATCACCCTTACCCTTGTATTTGTCAAATTTCAGACAATCAAAGTGTCTAGGGAAAGGAAATTGTAACATAGCCCTATCGAAAGGATACGGACATAACTCTTCAAATTGATATTTCTTATTAGGTCCTAACTTACCTTCTTGTAAGGAAGTAAGGGTGTTCTTCATGGATAAGAATTCTTGATCAAATATTTGTCCTTGTGTCAATGGGTTAGGCCTATATCTATCCATTCTTCATCTTGGTTGTCTATATATAACATTTCATAACCCCCTTTAGGTTTTTTTTGTTTAGGATTTTTGGTGTAAGACTCCTAATATGACACTTTTGTTTTTTCTTGTCTAGGAATATTGGAATAAAAATATGAATAAGAAGCTCTAGTTTTTTCCTGTCTAGAATATTTCATGGATTCCTTAGTAACATGTGAAGCTAGACTTTCCAATCAAGCGAGAAAAGGCTTGGATTTTTTTCTTCTAAATTCACCTCCTGAGTTGGTATCTCTTTACGAGTTTCACGAGAAGAAGGTTGTTTATGATTGACATGTTATTCATGATCCTAAAAATGTATTTTGACAATGGGGATGCAATATCCACCATCATTTTGAGAAGGTCCTTGTTCCTCATTCCTTAGGACAGAAGTAGAAGTGTGTCCTGGGTTTAAGATTTCATCAGTGTTATGTAGAAGATGCTTGATTTCTTCCTCTACCTGAACCATGTCGGAAATGATACTAGGATCAAGAGTAAATTGAAATTTTTCTGATAATTATAAAATACACATAAGAACCTCATTTCTAAACTTTAGAATAATAAATTGTCAATTTAGGTTGGACTAAACTCAAAATCCACCCAAGGAGAATTATCCTCGCCACCACTATGATCAATCATAACGTTGTCTTCTAAAAGTGGATTTAACTTGTCATATGTAAAGGGATTTGACCCTATTTTGTGATGCCCCATTCTTTTTGTGGGAGGCATAATGAGAAAAGTTTTTCTAAGGTTGATTAAAATGGACCCTAGGTAAAATCGAGCAGCGTAACAATGTGAAAGTCATCACAAAGAATGTCAAATAAAGAATGGAAACAAGTCCAAAGGCAATATGCACCAAGGACACCAATGAATAAATAATGACAAACTATCAAAAGGTTGGTAGCAAAAAGTATCTAGGACACAACGATCAAGTACAAGACTATGATCCAATCAAAAATAGTTACTCCCTACATTTTCCAAGTATAGGTTTAGTGCAAATAGTGACAACACAATATCACCACTTAGGTCAAGTTTAAAATAAACAAGACCTAAATACTAAGAAGGTGTTGATGTGATCTCCCAACAAGGTATACTAAAACAAGTTTTAGAAACAAACAAAGTCCAAGTTATGAAAAAGGAGGCTACAAATGCGAGTAGCACAACAACACTATTTGGACACATTAATCAAGATTTATGGAAAAATTAATATTTTAGTATCAAAATGATGTCACCACAATGCAAGTAAAGTAACAACGCTTTTCAAAACTCAAGGAAATGTTGGGATCAAAACTAATTCTAAGTATGTAAGAATTTTTTATTTATGCGAGCAACGTAACAATACAACTTAAATACTTAGATCCAGTTTCACAAAGGAAACGAGATGTAAGTATCAATATTTTATGGCTATAATGTGAGCAGAGTAACAATTCAAAGGAATTAAATGATGAGACAACATAACTATAATGATAATATTGATGTGGGTATCAAGATAATGGATACCAAGATACAAAGACATACCAACACACTTTCAACGCTTACTATCGCAATGCAATAAGAATGTAAGATGGTGAAAAATTCATGGACACAATATTTTATATCACTACAAATGTATGTTTTCTGTTTTCCCAAAATGGGAAACAAGAAAATAAAGGAGTAGACGAAGAGGTGATGAAAAATAATAAGATTAACTTTGGAAGAGTTTTTTCTTATCTTAAGACAATTGAAAAACTAGGGAAAAGTAACACTTCACAAGATTCGTGATCAATAACACTAGATTCAACTTCAATGGACTCTCCCTTGTTCGAATAAAAATCTTATGACTCCTAAAAAATTTCACTTCGTGAGATCTCTCGTAGAATGCGATGGATAAAATATAGTTTGTGTAGTCACAAAATCGTACACTTTAGACATTATTTATCTTGATCTCATACTATTATTTAGAAGGTTCTTGAGTGAAGAAAGTACTAATTAACCCCGTATTTTTACCATATTGTTTTATTTTATTTTGTCATTAATGTCTATTTTCATCCACATGCTCGATCTGTTTGAGTGATTTCTAACTATTTTATCCTCAACCAGGACACCCAGGTTAGTACTGGGGTGCCCATGGGCACCCGGGTCCCACAGGGTGCCCGAATCCTTCTTGAACTTTCCCACCACATTTTTGGATCTTTCTACCTATTTGGAATCTTTATCTTTCTTATGGTTGGCCTTTTCGGGGTTAATTACGAAATTAGAACAAGAGAACCTTATAAATTTGAATTTATGAAACCATAATGAGGGACCTAGCATTACTTACTACTATCACTCCATCTAGAATTGCATCCATCTATTACATTGGAGATCACTTACATCCACATAGCTCCATCATCAAGGCACAAGGCTAAGATATTTACATCACACTTCATATGGGGAGGTATTCTATTCTATTTCATGCACACATTCTATTACATTTTCTACAAATAGTTATTGTTTGCTACTTCACAAAGTGCAACTGGTACAAGAGAAACCTAGGGCATGTTCACAAACACTTCCATATAGAACTACATCAGGTTTGAGATGTAGTGCAACACTCAGTTAGTAAGTCCACTATTTTTATCATTGAGGACAGTCATACCCCTTCATATGCATTTTTTTAGGGTTTGATACTTGTTTTGCGGTCTTGCAAGTCTTTTATTTAGCTTGCAGTATTTGTGAAATTCAACACGGGACAAAGAAAGATGATGTGACACATAGTGAGGGTTTCATACCACCTTACGACCCTATCAAAATAAGTTTTCGAGCCTTTACACAAACCAAGGTGCCCATATTTCATACCAGAGCACCCATGGGTGCCCCAGTCCTCTTCTAGGTGCCCTAGTCGAGGTAGATAGTCTAGATCCACTCTTTTTGGGTCTTCTGCATAGTCGTTCTGCTCCTAATTCTTTCAAGTCACCTTTGCAAAAATATTCGATAAGAATTTTTATCATATGAGTATTTCCTTACTCTCTTTTACATATTAGGGTTATCTTGTCATTTTGCATAGTCATTTCACTCATTTACATTCTTTTTACTACATTTATTTACTTTAGTACAACTATTCATAGCTTAGATTAACTATCCCCGCACTACTTAGTCCATTTTTAGTTAATAATTTTGGTGATCCCAACATGATTCTTGGTCTCAATTGGATTCACCGCTCTCAATCTATCATTTGTGACTCAAGTTCATTTACAGCATACAAGTTGTTTCTATTAACAATGTCCATTCATCGCCTCCATTATCCTCATCTCCTCGTACAATGGCTCGTGTATCATCTACTTCTTCTAAAACATATCATTCTATATTGCTCAAAGCACACGAGTCCACTCATAGTTCACCTAATCAAATACCATCTATAAGAATGCATCATTCCACTAGTCCTACACATCAGCATAGGCATATTCCTAGGACATTCACGCATCTCAACGTCGATTGCCACCTTGATTTATTCTCGCATGATTTCTCATCACCTCCGCATCCTACATCACATAGCTCTCTATCGCCGACGTATTTTACTACGCATCCACCTTCATGGTATATTCATCCATCACATGCACTTATACTTCATTCACCAAGTAAAATGTTTGTCTACCATACCACCACTATTAGATCATGGTCCTACACTTTCATCCTCACAGACATCGGGTGTAGGACCTTCATCTTTCACTATCATTGGTTTTATTCCCTCCCTTATGTCATTATCATATTTACAATATTTTCATTTACATATTTTCATCGCATGTTTTACCACCATCGTTACATGATGACAAACTCTTGTCCTTTGGTTCACACTTGACTATTAAGTGATTAAAAATGCATTTAACACCACACACCGTACTATAGGCATTATACATTGCATTTCATCACACATCGCGCATCATACACCATACACCATACATTCTCCACATTTGTCTACAACATTGTGCTATTTCCACATTCATACATCATACATTATACTAGTCTTCACCTTACACATTTTACATCATACACTATTAGGCCATTTATACATGTTGCCTCACATCCTATATATAGTCATATACCATACATCATACATGACGCGTCTTCATGTCATACATTTTCTATATACTACACTAGTCTTCATCACATATGAGTCTATCATGACATTCATCCTTACATACTACATACATTACATTTTATACATTCTATACATCTTGCATTGCATTCTACACACTTTGCATATTTACACATTCTACTTGTTATATGGTCATCATTTATGCTATATTGTCTTCTACGTGTTGCACTCACTACCCTATGATGCACTTTAGTTCCTCATTCAATACTTGATCATCAATGGTTTACAAATCAAATGGACCTTACACTCATCACATGTTTACCATATGACCTTTCACCATGTGAAATTCCTAGGCTAGTGACATACGCTTCGGGATAAATGGTCACTCACATTTAATCATTTGGTAGTGGTATATACCTTAGGTTACATCACCACTCTTTATCATTCAACATGTAGTGATATAAGCTTAGAGATAAATCATCAATCCTCCTTTCACCTTATAGTGATTTATGCTTAGGGCTAAATCATAACTCATCCATTCATTTTATAGTGATATACACCTAGGGATAAATCATCACTCATCCATTCATCTTATAGTGATATATGCTTAGGGATAAATAATCACTCATCCATTCATCAAGTTGTGATATACGCTTAGGCTATAAGGTTCATGCACGTTTATTCTATATGTCACATTTCATCACCACTACATACATACTCATCACAAAGTGTTAGACACAACATACAATTTGACCATTTCCCGATGATGTACTCTCACTTACAGTTCATTCCTGAGTGCTGAGGGGGAAAACATAATGAACCGATTGCATACATTTCCATTCACTTGGGGGCACGCAACTCTTATCATTCCATCCATCCATAACATACTACATTGTCTTGGGGTATTTACTCTTGTTTACTAGTGTTTTATATGATCACTTTCCTACGCATGTTAGATTGATTTATTATATTTCATTATCTATACCATACACACATTCGCATTCACATATTTTTTTAGTTGTGATCATAGATACAAGTCTCTTACATGTAGTATGGATGCTCACCTTCTACCTTTTCTATATTGGTCATTGGGGGCATCCACATTTGTTGTCATCAAGGTGCTATTGCTTCATTTTGTACTTAGAACTTTACATTACTTGGTTATTTATGCTTTGACATATTAGATATTTCTCTAACATGCTAATGGGTGTTCCATATGCAACACTTGTTTTGCAGGATTACATGTTTTCATGACTACTTATTTGTCTATTTTTCTTTAATTATCTGTACTTATTTTATTCTTGTATGTGGTATTTTCCTATGGTTTTTAAGCACACTTGTTTTTGTTTGTGGTCATGATGGCCTTGCATGTATTACAACATCGTGAGTGATTTCCCATGTTTGCAACCTGTTTTGTGTGGTTAAATTTCTTTCTTGTGTTTTTACACTACTATGCTTAGTAGTTTTTACATTGTCTACGTAATTTATAGTTATCTTCTTACATGTTTGTGTTTCATACTAACACTTATATTGGCTATCCATCCTTATTTGTGTACACCTTGGTTTCTCGCCAAGTGCCTTCCTTTCCCCTACAGGGGCACATATTTCATGTGGTTGGTCCTCTTTTGGGACCGCCTTCTCCTATCAGCGACATCGCATGTACCCCTAAAGAGGGGGGCATCATTTGGGGTTTTAGGTCAGTACTACACACACATTTACACTAGTTGATTCGGTGCACTTTCTGCCCTTGGCATTGTGGGTTTACATATAGCAAGTGAGTTTAGACCAGTCTATGAACTTTGTACACATAAAATTTTACAATAATTGGTGTCCTTAGAATTCGAAATAGTAGTTAAAGGTTGGAGGACATAGAGAATTTCCTCCCTTTAATTATTCTACCTTGACATTAGATCACCAAAAAAACCAAGAGGATACGAGAGACCTCTTCATAGTTCATGGAAGTAGTTAGAGCTTGGAGGACACAAAGCATTTCCTCCCTACACTTCTTCGTCCTATGGTGTTGGATCACCCAAAAAACCCCGACAGTACAGGATATCCTTCTACACCCTTTCTCTCAACATGGATCAGTGCACATGTTCCATTTACACTTTTCATTTTGCATACTTTACATTTACATGAGTTTTTACATACATATGCATGTGTCTTTTACATAGCATTTTTACACTTACATACATATATATATTTGACTACTTGATAATTTTCTCCTTGCAAGATCATTTGTATAAGAAACAAGCAAAGTAAAATTGGGGTAAACAACAACAACGGTGTCAATAATAACACTCGTGATATGACACGCTTTACTAATGATGCAGTACATTATACACCGCAAAGCACCTACACACGTGTTCCACCCTAGGTTCACTCTCATCAAATTTTTGCATTTTTCATCTTTAGTTTCCATGCTCCTCCATCTTTTTGTCATTCCATGCTTTTGTCTATTCCTTTGGCACGTTTCTACTACACTCTTCATGGACATCAGGTACACATCTCTATATACTTTATGTTATTGAGATTTTAGCTCACCAATATAAAGTGGTGGTAAAATGTAGTCACAAAATCTTGCACTTTAGATATTATTTATCCCGGTATCATACTACTATTTTGAAGGTTCTTGAGTGAAGAAATTACTAATTAACCCCCATATTTTGTTAATATTATTTTATTTTATTTCGTCATTACCGCCTATTTTCGTCCACATGCCCAGTCTATTTCAGTCATTTCCCACTATTTTAGCCTCGACCGAGGCACCCAAGCTAGTGTTAGGGTGCCCATGGGTGCCCTGGTCCCACCTAGTGTGCCTCAATCTTTCTTGAACTTTCCCACCACTTTTTGGGCTCTTTCTAGCAATTTGGAATCTTTATCTTTCTTGTGGTCAACCTTTTCGGGGTTAATTATGAAATTAGAACAAGATAACCCTATAAATATAAAGTTATGAGACCATAATGAGGGACCTAGAATCAATTACTATTATCACTCCATCTAGAGTTGCATACATATATTGCATTGGACATCACATGCATCCACATAGCTCCATCATCAAGGCACAAGGATAGAACATCTACATCACACTCCATAGGGGAAGGGAATATATTCTATTTCATGCACACATTGCATTAGATTTTCTACACATAGCTATTTCTCGCTACTTCACAAAGTGTGACTAGCACAAGAGAAACCTAGGGCATGTTCACACACACTTGCACATAGAACTACATCAGGTTAGAGATTTAGTGCAACACTCAGTTAGTAAGTTTATTATTGTGTCCGTTGAGGACAATATGATCCCTTCATATGTAATATTTTTTTTAGGGTTTGATACTTGTTTTGGGGTCTTGTAGGTATTTTATTCATCTTGGATTATTTGTAACATTCAACATAGGACAAAAAAATCTGATGTGACACACAATGAGGGTTTTCAGACCACCTTTTGACCCTATAAAAATAAGTATATGAGCTTTTTTACAAACTAGGGAACCCAGATTTCATACCAAAGTGCCCGTGGGTGCCCCACTCCTCTTCCGAAACCCCACCCAATTAGATAGTACATATCCACTCTTTTGGGGCTCTTGCATAATTATTCCTCCTCTGATTCTTCCACTCACCCCTGTGACACTCTCTAACAAGAATCTTTATCAAATGAGTTATTTCCTTACTCTCTTTTACATATTAGGGTTAGCATTTCCTTTTACATAGTGTTTAGCTCATTTACATTCTTCTTTACTGCATTTATTTATTTTATTATAGTTGTTCATAGCTTAGATTAAATATCCCCATGCTTGCCTAGTTAGTCCATTTTTAGTTAATCGGTTGGCTCCAAGCCACAAGATTCTTATTGTCTCACTTTCTAAGTGTCGCAAACTATATATGTGAGCTTGGTTTTCTAAGAAATTCACACTGACTAAATGAAGGAGTATCCCAACTTTAATTTACCCCCTTTGATACAATAAGCAATAAATTTTGTTCAATTTATCTCACTGGGGTCGCGTGAAGATAATTTTTACACTAATATTACAAAGGACTACTAGTCGGTTACCATTTGTGGAGAGCTTCCCATTTTGTTCACCATTTATCTCAAGGTGTGAACTACTTTAGGGTTCTGGGGTAATCCTCATGATTTTTATGGCTTATGCCAAGATACTTCCCCTAGTTTAAAGTGGATGAGTTATAGCTCTTAACGAAACCTGCAAATATAGTGTGTTGAATAATGTGGTGTGTTTTTTTATCTTTCAGATTAAGAAATGAGGTTTAGAACACCATTGACAACCTGTAACACACATGTAGTTAGAGTTTGTTTAGATCCCAAGTCTTTGACAAGCATTTAGGTCCTGCACATGAATTATTTTAGTAATTTCCAATAGAAAGTGAACCAAAGTTTCTTTTGATTCTCAAGATCACCCAATGATGCAAAAGAAGAACATACACAATGATTTGATCCAACTAGATAAATGTAAAGGAAAACTTTAAACCAAATGAACTTTAAACAAAGCTTGATGATTTGTTCATTCCCTTAAGCCAAAAATGAAAGATTAAGTTTCCAATTTAACCAAAATGTTAGAAAATGAAAACTAAAAGCTGCTTTTGATTCTCAAGATCACCCTAAGGTGCAAGAGAAGAGCATACACAAAATTCTATCCTAACTTGCATAAAGCATGGAAACAAAAGCATTCATCAAAACTTAAGAAAATTTGTTAGAAATCAATTTTCAAATCTTGAAAATAGAATCAAATTTTGACAGATCACGATAGCATGACCCTTTACACAAAGAAAGACAACCCTTCAAACACCAATGCATCCCTAAAAACACTAGTGTGGAATTTAACACTTTGTAGTGCGACTCGAAAAAAACACCAAAACAGAGAAAATAGTTCAACACTAGCGCTTCTAGAGAGACACCTACATGTCCCTAAGTAACACCAAGGTGCACTGGGACATAGAGATCCAAAAATAGTGCAACGTATACGCGGCTAGAGAAGCACCGGCGTGGCCACGGTAACATCATTACATCCCTTGTAACACTAGCATGACTTTTGTAACACCGGTGTGTTGCTTTAGACAGAGTGCAGAGCATAATAACACTAGCGCGGGTTTCCGCAGATGATTAAAACACATGAATTTTTTGATAAAAATTGTCAAAAAGCTCAAAACTTTATCAATTTAGTTTAAATTTGACAACACCTCACCTCCTTTGATCTGCAAAGAGCATAAAAATAAAGAAATCCTAACCAAACTAGTTAAGAAACCTCATATTTATCTAAAAATGTAAAAGAGGGTTAGTACATAAAAAAATTGAAACTAATCTACAAAGATTAGAAATTAATGCAAAGGAAAATGAGTTAAGTCCCATTGGCATTGCCAAATGTGATCATGCTAAAATTTTGCAATAGCTAACTAAAAATACTAACACCTAGTAGTCTAGAGCTAAGCTCAAATTTATCAATGAACCATCAAGATCATAGCTTATGAGAATGCATAATGAAAATTACATGAAATTACTCATCTAATCTATAAGCATTCTTACTAAGTTAAATGATTGTTAATTAAAATGAACCTAATTAGATCTATGAGCAATCAAATTATGTTGTTCTCCAAAGAGAGGGAGAATATCTCACCAAAGAATGGCTACAAGGCCAAGCTTGGATCTTCTTCTACTACTCAACAATGGTAGAATTAGTGCAAAGTAACTATGCCAAATTAATGGAGAAAGCTCTTGATCATATGTTTTATATGAAATACTATTCAAAGTATGGTGTAAGGTGTGAAGGTAGGAGCTTGGTCCTTTTTATAGCTTTCTATTTGGGGAAATCTTGAATCATAATGAATGTAGGACAAATGATAAAATAACTCTAGGCTAAATAACCATGATTAGATGATTTAACTAGTGAGTTATCAGCTCATGGGAGTTGGGGATCCTTTAATTAATCAATTAGGATTAATTAATAGGTTAGAATAAGCTTTTTAGGCTATTTGGAGGTGATTTAGGAGGAATTTGATAATATTGGAAGCATTTGAAAGCATGATTTAGCCAATAAAAGGGTTTATTGATTAAATGCATGTTAAAAAGGCTTAATTAACTATTAATAGTTCATTAATTGATTTTAAGAGGATTATAACTAATGAAGTGTTGTTAATTGGCATCCAAAATTCAATAGAAACTATTTAATTAATGAAGTGTTGTTAAATGACCAAAATAGAGGGAAACATTAGTTAATTAGAAAAAAACACTATTTATAATAGAAATGGTAGAAAAGAGGATAATGAGCACCACTTTAGCATTAAAACTATGGAAGCAGATTTTAGGTGTCTACACGTATAAAGAGAAATTCCCATGACAGCTATGAAATTCAATTTCACAAGTATCAAACCCATTACAACTCTTTCCTCGAGTATTTCGACATGGGGAAAGTGATGAAACTCACATGGACTACAAAAATCTCAAGGATCGAATTCTTGGTGGATCGAGAGAGCCAAGAAAGATAAATTATTCATGAGTGGTTTGAATTATAAGTTTGGTCATCAATGACCTTGAGTGACAGGAGCATCATGGTTACATTTTCTAAGAAATTTATTCAATGGAACAGTGGTGTTTCATGTATTGGAATGGACATACTTAATTGTTTTCGGTGGTGTACTCATTAGTTCTCATTACTTACCTTCTCAAAGTGTGTATGAGAAAAGTGCATCATTTAAGGAATAATCTTTGTCAGTGAAACATGGGAGGTTCGGTTTCAATCATCATCTCCTTTGAAGTAGATCTTCATGAGTAATGCTCACAGTCTTCAAGGTAATATTTCAACATTGATTTTTAACACTCATTCGAGAGGTCCAAAGTATATCGTGTGTATCATGCATAAGGAGAGGATTATTATTATCATTCTAAAATTATTCAAAGTAAAATTCATCAAAGCTTTCCTTCAAGATATAGCATTGTGTGGAGGGTCATCGGGGACCATTCTCCATATTCAACATCTCAAGTAAAGATATTCATCGAAGACATAATGTTCCTCATGCATGAATCTAAGCATTTCTTCTTCCCTCTTTTCTCTCATTCTTTCTCCTCTTCTCCCCTTTCTAATTTTTCATTATGAGTAATCACAATGTTCATCATATTCACTTAAAATGTGAATATAGTCAAATTTGTAACAATTCACCCTTGATTAATAAAAGGGGACTTAATTTTATTCCTAAGTATTCAAATAGTCACATGTTCCAAAGGACAAGTAAAATTTTGTGTGGGGTTAGGTGAACAGTTGTCCTAAAATCTATAAATTGTAATGACACCCTCATTCCAAGAGGGTTCTCAATTTTGTATGCTCATGAGAGATTTCTACTTGTGAAGAAACAAAAAAGATAGTTATTTCTTCTAGTTCCATTCTCTATGTTTTTATATTTCTAACTATGTATTTTTTTCAAATAATCAATGAATAAAGATGGATTTTCATCCTTTTTTGAAGAGAAGATTATTGAAACTTTGTGTTCTTGATTTTACCTCGTCTTACCGCAAATTACAAAGTTATTTTTCTTCTATATCCATGTGTGCTGAATTTATTTGGTTAATGGTTGTAGGAATATGATTTTCTACCTACAATATTAATCATCCCCCTCTTGTTCCTACCCCTTTCCCACTCTTTAAGAAAATTCCTCTCTTGCAAGAAATTGCAATTTTTTTCCATATGGTCAATGGAGTGTCCCGTTTGGATCCTCAATTGTTAGGCCACTAGATATTTCAATTTCATGCATGCATAATAAGTGGAGCTACACCACCCAAGGAAAGGGACCTAGAGTGATGGAGACATTGGAGGATATCCATCAATCATCCACCGATAAATTTTCTCCCCAAGAATATTTGGCACCCATCGTGGCAGACTTGGCAGCAATTTGCACCCAAAATACGAACATAAGAAAATAAAAATAAAATAAATTTTTTGAAAAAAAAACAAAAAAATATAGTTGATTGAAATCAATTTCTTAAAATCCCATCGTTGATTCATATGAATGACCCTTCATATTCCATAATGTCCTTTCGTATTCCCATTGTAATATTTTTTGAAACTAGTTGAAAGGAGATATACCAAGTTGAATAGGTTAAGAGGGATTGTTGATCCCACTTTCGAGGCTTTGCAAAATCAATGGGAAAAAAATTAGATATAATCCATATTTATTCTCTCAAGCCTCTTCTCCATCCGAATCTTGAAGTGGTACCACTGAAAATCCTATTCAAACTCCTATCGATAATCCTAAAAAAATTCTCCCTGATTTCAACCACCATTAAATATTGAATTCCCTAGTGAAGAAGAACTAGAATAAGAAGAATTGGGAGAAGAGTTTGTGGAAAGAAGAAGTCAAAGCTAAAATATAAATAATAATGATGAAAGAAGAAGAAAGACCGCAAACCATTATTCCATGGGGAAGGAATACAATATTATTGTTAGGTTGTGGAGCCTATTTTCATGTGTGTCAAACACTAAGAGTACTATACACTTTCCACATTTGTCTCGCCGAGGTTCGGGGGCACAACCCCCGAGGAAAAAAAATGAGCCTCGAAAATTGTGCTTTTCTCATATGGGCAGGATTTTCAACCCATCAGTTTATGGGACATTTTTGGCCCATGGTTTTGGTACCCATGTTTTTGTAAACATGCTAAAGTAGTTGTCTATTTATGTGGTTTTGTGTATATGATAGGTATTATGTAACATTTCAGATGTGTCTGAATTTGGGTGTGAATTTAGAATTTTTTTTAGCATAGCTCCAAACATATCTGGGTATTATATTGAGAGAGCGATGGCTTGTAACAAAATATGAGCAAGTGATTCTTGGTGGACATAGCACAAATTAGGTGAACCACGTTAAATACTATCTCTTTGTGTTGTGTTATTTTATTCTACACTTTTATTTGAGATCTGTAATATTTTCTACATATTATTTTCTACTGTTGTGATTCTGTGAGGGATTGTTCCACATATTTTATCCCTTATTTCCTAAAAATTAGTATCGAGAGAAAGGTTTGGTTTGCTTAAGTGTTGAATCGTATCGAAATTTTTAACTTGAGTGGGAGATATGGCAGATGATGGAAGATCAAGGGTTGATAAATTCAACAAGCGAGAATTTCAATCTTTGGAAGAGATGCGCAGATGGAAGATTACCTTTATCGAAGGAACTTTATATTTTATTGTCTCGAGAAGGTGAACAAACCCTTGAGAATGATGGATGTGGAATGGGATTTTCTAGATAGGAAGGTACTTCGGACAATCCAGCTATGTCTTGCATCTTTTGTATTATTTAATGTTTCAAAGGAAAAGACTACAAAATAACTGATGGATGCATTAGGAAAGTTGTATGAAAAACCCTCTGCCTCTAATAAAATATATTTAATGAAAAAGTTGTTTAATATGAATATGTATAAGAATGGTTTGGTACAAGATCATTTAAATGATTTTAATATGGATGTAAATATGCTAGCTTCGGTTATAATAGAATTTGATGAAGAAGTTAGGGCTTTATTAATTATGTTCTCTTTACTTGAGAGTTTGAATAGCCTAGTAATGGTGATAAGAAACTCGGTTCCAGCTAACTCAAAGTTGAAGTTTGAGGATGTTATAGGGGTGATTCTAAGTGAGGAAATGTGAAGAAAAAGCTCTGGGGAATATTCTACTTCAGGGAATGCTTTGATAGTGGAAACTAGAGGGAGATAGAAGAATAGAGGAAGCTGTGGAAAATCGAAAGATTGGGCAAGGTCAAAATCCAAAATCAAGATAGTATGTTGGCACTTTGGAGAGTCTAGGCATGAAAGAAAGACTATTGCAAGCTTCGAAACAAGAAGAAACAATAGGAAGAAAACAGGAAGGTAAATGTGGCAACGGGTAATGTATCTCATGATGCTTTGATTCTTTCTTTACATAATATTGTTGAATCTTGGGTTTTAGATTCAGGGGCTTATTTCCATACCACTCCACATATGAATTATTTTGTTGATCATGTTCAAGGGTATTTTGGGAATGTTTTTCTTAGTGATGATGATCCTTGTAGTATAGTTGGAAAAGGTTATGTTCGGGTTAAGATGCATAATGGGAATATGTGGCTATTCAAGGATGTCAGACATGTGCCTACTTTAAAATTAAATTTGATATCGGTAGGCCAGTTGGGAAGTGATGGTTGTACTATGATATTTACATCAGACTCTTGGAAGGTTACCAAGGGTGCTCTTATGGTGGTAAGAGGTAAGAAGGTTGGAACCTTGTATTTAACCACTTATAGCACTAATGTTTTTAATCTTGTGGCTTCATAAGTAGATACAACATTGTGGCACTATAGGCTCGGTCATATGATCCATAATGGCATGGAGATCATAAAGAAGGATTTTCCTAGAATATACAGAAATAGGTTTGGATTTATGTGAGGACTGCATAAATGGGAAACAAAAGTGAGTAAGGTTTCTCAAGGTTTGACCTACAAAGAAAGAGAGTAAGTTAGAGCTGGTGCATTCTGATGTGTGGGGGCTAGCTCAGGTATCATCTCTTGGGGATTCAAGTTATTATGTTACTTTTATTGATGATGCAACAAGGAAAGTTTGGGTTTATTGTATTAGAAACAAATATGATGTATTTGAATATTTTGTTAAATGGAAAGCCTTAGTTGAGAATGAAATAGGTCTTAAGCTAAAATGTCTTAGGTCGAGATAATGGACGGGAGTATTGCAGAAATGAATTTGATGATTATTATTCTAAGAATGGAATCCAGTAAGCAAAAAAGACAGTTCTAGGAACTCCGTAGTAGAATGGGGAAACAGAAAGGATGAACAAAACAATAATGGAACAAGCTAGGAGCATGAGGTTACATGCATGAATACCTCTTTTTGTTGGGAAAAAGTGGTGAGCACGGTTGTGTACTTGATAAAAAGAGGACCCTCAAGTTCCTTGGATGGAGGCATACCGAGGAGGCTTGGTATGGTAAGAAATTTGAATATTAATTTATTAGATTCTTTGGATGTGAGGTGTTTGTCCATATAGACAAGGATGATAGGACCAAGCTAGAGGCTAAATCGAGAAAAAAATACTTTCATTAGTTATGGTGGTGATGACTTTAGATATAAATGTTTGATTATTAAGGACAAGAAAATCATTCGATCTAGGGATATGGTCTTTAATGAGAAAGTCATGTATAAGCAAAGCAATTGCAAGAAAACAAGGAAAAATCCAAGAAAGAATATACAACAAGAGAGGAACTTCCATATGGGAAATTGACACATGAATCAGTTCGGGAACCTCCTCAACAGGAACCCCAAACTCCTATATTGAGGAGTTATTATAGGGTAAGAAGAGAACCTAAATGTTTTTCTCCTTATCTTTATTATTTATTACTCACTAACAGTGGAGAGCCAAAGAGCTTTGATGAAGCAATGCAGGTAGATGCCAGGAAGAAGTGGGAGTAAGCCATGGATGAGGAGCATCAGGCTCTCATAGAGAACTAGACATGAGATTTGGTGAAGCTACCCAAAGGAAAAAGAGAATTATAGAACAAGTCGGTGTTCGAGTCAAAGAGGAAGAAGGAGGCAAGAAAATATATTAGGCATGATTGGTGGTCAAGGGGTTTTACAAAAAAAGGTATAGATTTTGATTAAAAAAATTCTCCTATCGTAAAAATGAATTCTATTAGAAATGTTCTTAGAATAGTTACAAAAAAATACTTGCACTTAGAGTAGCTTGATGTAAAGACTACATTTCTCCATGGTGATTTGGAGGAGGATCTATATATGCAACAACTGAGGAAGGCTATGAGGTCAAAGGTAAAGAGGAGATAGTGTGGCGAAGAAAAGCTTGCGGCTTGAAACAAGATCCATGTCAATGGTATAAGAAATTTGATAGCTTCATGATGGAGCAAGGTTATATTAGATGCCATTCGACCATTGCATGTGTACAAAGAAATTTGAGGATGGCGGTTATATTATCCTATGTCGTATGTCGATGACATATTGGTTGTAAGTAAAAACATGTAGGAAATAAAAGTACTCAAGAAGCAACTAAGTGAATCCTTTGCTATGAAGGATTTTGGGGCAGCCAAACAAATCCTTGGTATGAGGATATCTCGGGATAGGAAGGAATGGAAGATAAATTTATCTCAGGAAGAGTACATTAAGAAGGTCTTGGAGAGGTTTAATATGCAAGATGCTAAACCGGTTGGGAATCCTTTGGCAGGCCATTTCAAGTTATCAAAGGAGCAAAGTGTCCCAAGACAAAGTAGGAGAGAAACCAGATGTCCAAGGTACCTTACTCATCAACGGTTGGTAGTTTGATGTATGCCATGGTGTGCACTAGGTTTGATATTGCCCATGCAGTGGGAGTGGTGAGTAGATTTATGAGTGATCCAGGTAGAGATCATTGGCAGGAAGTAAAGTGGATCCTTCGGTATTTGAGAGGGACCATGGGGATAGTTTTTTGCTACAGTAGATCAGACACCACTTTGTGTGGTTATGTAGATTCATATATGGCTAGAGATGTAGATAGTAGGAAGAGCACGACAGGTTATGTTTACACTATAGGTGGGGACAACGGTGAGATGGATTTCATGTTTTGTAGAAGTTGGTGGATTTGTCAACCATGGAGGCTTGAGTATGTTGCTCACCACAGAGGCAAGAAAAGAAATGATTTGGTTGCATCAATTTCTTGAGGATTGGGGGCATAAGTAAGAGGAAGGAAAGTTGCATAGTGATAGTTAGAATGTTATACACCTAGCTAAGAACTATGCTTTCCACTCTAGGACAAAGCATATATAGTTAAGGTACCATTTCATCAGGATAGATTTGGAGAAAGAGAAGTTGAAGCTAGAAAATATTCATACCAGTTAAAATCCTACGAGACATGATGACCAAGGTGGTCACAAGGGAAAAATTGAAGTTGTGTTCGGCTTTGGTGGTCTTCATGGAAACTAGTTAAGGGTTGAGAAGCTTGCTCAAAAGAAAACTAGTCTCAAGTGGGAGATTGTTAAGTTGTGGAGCCTATTTTCATGTGTGAAATTTTTAAGACTCGTACGCTAAGAGTATTGTATACTTTCCATAGTTGTCTCGCTGGGGTTTGGGGGCACACACCTCGAGAAAAAAATTGTGCTTTTCTCATATGGGTGAGATTTTTGACCCATAGGTTTATGGGATGGTTTTGGCCCATGGTTTTGATACCCACCATTTTGTAAAATTGCTAAAGTAGTTGTCTACTTATATGCTTTTATGCATATGGTAGGTATTATGTAACATTAAAGATGTGTCTGAATTCGGGTGTGAATCATGTAGATTTTGTTGAGCATACCTCCAAACAGATCGGTGGTATTGTATTGAGGAGCGGTGACTTGTAATAAAATCTGAGCAAGTGATTCTTGGTGGACGTATCCCAAATTGGGTGAACCATGTTAAATATTGTCTCTTTGTGTTGTGTTATTTTATTCTATACTTTTATTTGAGATCTGTAATATTTTCTACATATTAGTTTCTATTGTTGTGATTCTGCGAGGGATTATTCTGCATATTTTATCCCTTGTTTCCTAACAACTACTTTCTCTTATACCCCTCTTCTTGATCTACCTACGAGTTCTCACCAAAAATTTCTAAAGTTCAAAGGTGATGACACACAACTTCCTGAGGAACACATCTCTTCCTTCATCACATCATGTGGAGTTCTTGGAATCGAACACGAGGATGTTACAATGAGATTGTTCATGGAATCACTTCAAGAAAAATCAGCTGAATGGTTCTATCTCTTACCAACTAGATACATCACTAACTAAGAAGACATCAAAACTAGTTTTGAAGAAAGATTCAAATCCACCAAAGACTGTCAAGACCTCCTAGTCCAGCTAGCTCAAATGAATAAGGAATCTAATGAGACTATGAGAGATTTATATCCTGTTATAACAATTACTCAAAAGGATACCTCTTGAAGATGTTCCCTCTAATAACAACATAAAAATATTCTTCATAAATGCTCAAAGGTAGGATTATTTCTCTAGAGGGTTCAACTAAGGATCTCACATAAGCACAAAGAATGGCCATCAAATTTGAATATGACCTCATCCTATCGGGAAAAATTAAGAATCCCTTAAGAACAAATAAATCACATCATCCTAAATACTAGAGAATTGATCCAATGTTGCAGAAATTGGTAAAGGAAGTGATAAGGTTGTAGAGAGAAATTTCCCAATGATAATCCCATCAAGGTCTTAACAGAAATTAGATTTCAGGATTTCCCAAAGGCTTTCCTTAGATTCTCCCAAATCAATGCAAGATGCGAGAACTCAAGAATACGAAGAGGGATTTGACCAAGAAAATGAAGACAATGATTTTGTAGAAGTTGAAGAAGTAGAGAACGGTGCAAAAATCAGATTATGTGAGTATTCTATAGGTAATTAAGATGATGAAGAGGAGGCACCCACCCTCTCATGTGTGGTGTTCACCTATTCTCAATCTCAAAAATGAGCTTCTTCCTCGGTGATGTGGAGAAGAAGAAGGTTGAAGAACCTCAAGCGGTGACTCTACCCAAAAAGATAATCATTTGAGGATTCCCACTTCTATGTTACATGAAGTCCGCACTAGAGAAACCTAACCCCGTGGAAAGCAAGAGGTCACCTACTAGTCCAAGTAAGTCATTAAAGGCCCCTTATAATTCTAAGGATTCTTCTACAAAAAGTAGTTCTTCAAGAACCTTTAATGTACCTTCAAAGTCAACATATTTCTCCCAAACATCTACTCCCACCTCTAAGCCTACCCTAAATCCAAAAACATTTTCTTGAACCCCTTTCCCATATTTACTCCTTTTGATTACTTATAACATGCAAATAATACCAAAGTTTAGATTATTGAAATTGAATATTTACAAACACACCCAAAGAAATTCAAGAGGTTTTTCAATGTTATCCAAAGTGGTAGCCCAAAATTTAACACTATGAATCCTAATCCTAAGGCCCTACTACAAACACCACCTTCATACTCATCATAAAACATGCTTTCTTTGAGTGCATGAAAGATCAATAAGGTCAATAATTTCTATGTATCTCTTCTTGTCAAAGAATATAGATTGAATAATTACATAATAGGTTCGGGTGCCTCGACAATGTAATGCTTGTGAATGTTACCAATACCCTTAAACTCACTGCGACTAAAGTGGCGGTTCTTATTACTCCACGGAGTCAAAGGAGGTCCCGCTTATAGGGAATATCAAGGATGAGTAGGTGGCTCTCACCAAATTTTAGGACAAGAAGGTGTCAATGAATATCCTGGTAGTATACATTATATCTATATTTGGAATGTTGTTATGAAGAAGCTTCGCTAAGACTCGAGAGGAAAATCTAGAATAGTGAATCTGGTCTTCGCAGCCATCCCGGTTAAAGGAGATATAAAGAAGTTTCTTCTGTAATAAAGATGAGATATATAGTGTAAAATTCAGGAAGCCCAAGAGCCAACATCTTGTATCAAGATAACAGGAGGATGAATCATTTTGTAACAACTAAGGAGGAAGATGAGATTCCCATCTTGATAGGACCAATCATCCCTTTATGAGGGATTATTGATCTTGAAGAAGTATTGAGAAACTTTGAGTTGTAAAAGGATGGCCCTGAAGAGCCAAATAATGCAAGCCATGATGAAGATGAAGTGGTCCTTGATGAGTTCCAAGTGGAGAAATCAAATTATATTCTTACCCATGACAAGGAGACATTCTCCTTCCCATTTGAAGACAAATATTCTTTTGATCATGTAATCCGTGAAGAAGAAACAAATCTAACTTGTGATTAATTCTAATTTTTTTTTTTAAAGAAGAGTCGTGCAAGAACCGTAGAAGAAACAAAAGACCCTGAGCTCATCCCCTGAACTCCTGATGCAGGCTATGGATTTACAAGAAAAGCATGAATCAAATTATAGTTTCTCAATTGATTCAACAAATGGTCATGAAAAAAAAACTAAATATGAGAAAACCAATGTCCCTCCCAAGCCCATGAGTGATGGAGGTAATGATTAAAATGATGTTTTCTCCTTTCCATTCGAAGAATAAGATTATTTCTATGGTGAAAAAGTTGAAGCGAAGAATTATAACGTTCTTGAATTTTAGGCTCTCCTTGACAAAGAAGTAGTGGAATGTAGTGAGCTTCGAGATGACGAAGTAATTCCTCCACGTGGTTGTCTTGAATTTCAAAATGAAGATTTTTGAATGAATGTAAGGGTGAGAACTTGGAAATTCCAAAGAAAGACTCCATGTGAGAAATCTTGGAAGCGACACAGGTAAAGAGTGGAAGACCACGAGCTAATTATTTACCTCTTGACTCAAGTTATGGCCATGCAAGATAGGTATAAGGTTGTGCCTAATTCTTCACTCAATTTCCAAATACCTCATGCTGATATTGAACAAAAATATGGATTCAAGGCTTCTTGTGGAAAATATATCCATGAACATGAATTTGGGAAAAGAGAAATCTCAAGGTACTAAAACTATTCAAAAAAAAAAATCCTTGGGAAATGATGAGATGGTCAACGAGTAAATCAGTAGTTTGGATGAGAAAGGAAGGCAATGCGCACTCGAAATGGATTTCGAAGATAACAAGATCAATGGAATTTTTGTAAAAATCGTGAGCACCAAGAAGCTCATGTAGGCTAATTCCCCCAAGGTACACAAGAAGTTATGAAAGCACCTAGCTTTCATAAGCAATTAAGGAAGGGAGGATACTTTCTCAAACTAGTCAACAGATTTTGTGGAACATCGCGTTCATTGTTACCTCTTCAAAGGTGACCTCTAAAAAAATAAAAGTGCTTCAAAGTGAAAGTGGGTTGTCCCCTGTATTATACCATAGGTGATTTAGGTATGTATTTCGTTTCCCATTGTGTGTGTTCTTTCCTTTCATGTGTTACATGTTTCTTTTTGTGTGGGTGTGTTATCTTTCTAGTCTATCTTTTGCTAGTTGTATAACTCAGTAAAGCCCAATGAAAAGGCGTTATCCCATGAACATAATTGTGATTATGGGTTTTATCATGCTTTTTCCTTGTTGTTCTTGATACACAACATGTCCCAAAGCTAGATCCAGTTTTTGTCGTGAATATTTGCAAAGGGAAAATTCAATTAGAAAGAAGGACAACTATACCCTAGTGTCAAAATTTTACATTGTAGACCTTCCAAGAAACCCTCCAGATCATCCTATCCTAGGCCTATCCTACCCTTCAAAGTGGTCCAATGTGTGGTTTCAACATGTCTATAGGTAATTTATGGAAATCAAGTTCATTAAAGTGCTTCCAAGTCGGTGCCACTTTGAGCGAGATCATTTAGCAGAAAGCTTAAAATGGAAATTGTTAGCCTTTTTGAGACAAGCACATATTCTCTAGAATTAATTTTAAGCCCTAGATTCATCAAGAAGGTTTATTCATGAGTTAAGATCATCATGTAAGTGATTTTGGAATATTTTTTGATTTTGGAGCAAATTCATCAAAAGTGGTTTTTTTGAGGTCAAGAGAACTTGCACTACAAAAAGGTACTTGAACTTTGGTAGATGATTCCAGGAGCTACAGAATGAGTTATGAGCCAAAAAATTATCAATGGAAATAATTTTCAGTCCTCTATATGGTGGTAATCTCAAATTCATCTCAAGCCCCATATATGTTTCTAGGAAACTCATTATTTTTTGGAACAATTGGTGATCTCAATAAAAAAAGGATTTTTGGAGAGTGTTTTAAGAATAATCAAGGAATGAGACCCATCTAATCCTTCTCGAATTATATTTCCAATAATTTTAATATAAATAAGTGTTGAAAACGCCATTCGGGAGCTCCATATATGTCTGTTTCAAGTTGTCGCTAAAGGTACATGTTCGATACTTAGCCAATTTTTTTGGGTACACGTGGAAACATGAGGCTGAGGCATAATTTTGTGTCCTAATTTTCCCTTTTGAAGGGGATAAGGGGTAAAAATTATTTCTCCCCTCCCCCCTTAGGCTTCATGGTCACTCCATATGACCCCGGTGACTCCATATATTCCCTTCGACCTATTTGATTAGCCCCCTCACCTACTCTCACATGTGTAACAAGTATCGCCCTAGGGATAAGGTGCATTTTGTGCCCCCATTATCCCTTTCCAAGAGGAAAATGGGGACAAAAAAATTATCCCCCATCCTTCAAGATTTCCAAACACTATAAAAGCCACACTTTGCCATTGTTTCGCCATTTCCCCACATTTGCTCCATTTACGGCTCGAACTCTAGAAATTTTTTTCCAAATTTCTCCATTGCATTTTTTTCTTGCGTTAATCTCACCATCTCTCCATGATATCAAACCCAAGATTACACAAGAAAAATATCAAAAACCATGCTCATGTGCTCCATTTTTCGTACTGAGTAACGAGGGTGCACGTGAAAACTAAAAAATCACATATCGAAAAAACCGGGCATGACTTGATCTAATTTGTTTTGCGTTCTTCTACATTTTCAGAGGCTATAAAAACCTAGGTGGTGGATTTTACATGCACAACAATGATTTTTTGCTACGAACAAACCCTCTTTTCCTTGCACCGATATTTTTGAAATTTAATTTCTCGTCGAAAGCAGATCGAGACGAAATTTCATATGTGAGATAACGAGTAAAAACCCATATCAAAAATGCTGATTTTGTTGAAATCCAAGGTCGAGAGATACACTTTCTAAAAATAGTAAGACTCTACCTGAACATTTACTATTTTTAGTAAAATCCCACATTGAGCAAAATTCTCATTAGCGGTGTGTATAAGGAACATCTATGAAGATCAATTAGAGAGCTCAAAGTTGGAAAGGGTGAAAAATCTCAATTTCTATTTTTATTAAACTCCCATTCCATATATAGATAAGTTCCCATGGGAAGCTATGTAATTCAAATTCATAGGTATCAACCTAGTAACAACTCTTTCCCAAGAGTCATCCGATGTGGGGGATAACAATATCACTCACATGGACTTCAAAACTCTTAAGGATCAAATGCTTAGTGGAACGAGAGAGCCAGCGAAAGAAAAAGTCTTCACGAGTGGGTTGAATTCTAATTTTGGTCGTCAATGACCTCCAAAGTGACAAGAGCATCTTGGTTACATTTGTTCAGGAAATTGCTTCAAAGTAACATTGGTGTTTCATGTGGTGGAATGGACAATATTCATTTTTGTAAATGGTGTACTCATCAGTGATCATCGCTTACCTTCTCGGTGTGTATGAGAAAAGTGCATCATTCCAAGTGCAATCATTTTTAGTGAAACATGATAGGGTTGGTTTCAATCTTCATATTATTTGGAGAGGATATTCATGAGCAACGCCCGTGATCATCAAGGTAATATTTTAGCAATGTTTTTAAAAACACATTTGGCGGTCCAAAGTATTTTGTGTATCATGCACAAGGAGAAGATTGTGATTATCATCGAGAAAAGTGTTGAGTATTTGTATAGAATTGTGCGGAGGGTTATCTGGGACCAGTCTCCATCTACAACATATTCAGTACAAAGCTTCATCAAACATGGAGTGTTCCTCATCAATGACTCGGAGAAGTTCTTCTTTCTTATTTCCTCTCTTCTGTCATTCTTCCTCCTCTTCTCTCCCCCTTTTTAATTTTTCATTGTGAGCAATCATGAAATTTTTTCTATTCACTTAAAATGTGACTATAGTCATATTTTGTAATAAGTCATCCTTAATTAATAAAAGGGGACTTATTTCTATTCCTAAGTATTTGAAAAGTCACATGTTCCAAAGGACAAGTGAAAGGTCATGTGGGGGTTAGGTGAAGAGTTGTCCTAAAATCTATAAATTGTAATGACACCCTCATTCCAAAGGGTTGTCAATTTTGTATGCTCATGAGAGATTTATACTTGTGAAGAAACAAAAGAGAGTTATTTCTTCTAGTTTCATTCTCTATGTTCTTCTATTTCTAACTATGTACAATTTTTCCAAAGCATCAATGAAGAAAGAAGGAGTTTCATGCATTTTTTGATAAGAAGATTATTGAAACTTTGTGTTCTTGATCTTACCTCATCTTGTTGCAAATTGCAAAGTTGTTTTTCTTCTATATCTATGTGTGTTGAAGTGCTCTGGTTAATGGTTGTAGGCATCTGATTTTCTACCTACAATATTAATCCTCCCCCTCATTTTCCCACTCCCTTTCCCACTATCTCGTCAAAAATTTCTCTTCCAATCAATTGCAAGGTTCTACCACAGGGTCAGTGGAGTGTCCCTATTAGATCCCTGATCATTATGCCACAACAAATTTCTATTTCACGCATACATAATAAGTGGATCTGCACCACCCAAGTAGAGGGACCTAGAGTCTCGGAGACATTGGTGGATATCCATCAATTTGTCCACTTGATGAATTTTCTTGCCAAAAAAGTTTTTATTTGAACAAGCTTGAAGATAGTCTAGCGTGAATACAACATGATAGTTCTTTTCCCACTTTCAAAATTGATAATCGTAGAAGAAATTTGGGTGGAATTTTTTTTTCGAGCATAGAATTTCTATCCCCCTCCCATAGCTAATTATAGTCTTTCGAAAAGAAAATAATGTTTACAATAAGTCAAAAATGGAATTAAGCTCTTCGTAAATATGATGTTTTTAATAAGTATTGTATAATATAGTTTATAATCAATAATTTTTAGTATAGTTTATAATATATAATGTATGATATAGTTCATAATATATAGTTTTTCATCCATAGTTTAATGGCTCATTTAAGGGAAAATTACACTCATAATGCAAGGGAGATCGAGTCAATAAAGTGGAACACAAAAAGTGGATATTACTTGGGTATTACAATTTGAGCTGTGGAAAATGTGTCGTATATGAAGGCATTTAATTTTAACTTTTTGGTTACCAACTTTCCATTAATGTCTTCATCTTATCTAACAAATCAAACACTATCCAATCAAAAACCTTAACATCATTTGTGGTTGGGTCTTGGCATTGAAACCTATTGGATTTTCCCATTTTTTTAATTTGGCTCTTTTAAGCGCAAATTACACCCATGTGAATAATGCAAGTGACATCGAGATGATAAAGTGGAAGACAAATAATAGATAATTATTGATGATTGTTTGCACATCACCTATTTCCTTACACCTAACCTATTTCCCTGCACCTACTTGAGCTTAGAGCTATAAATGGGGATGCAAAGTGACCATAATGTGGAACAAAAATAACGGATAATCATCGATGTTTATTTGCACAACACCTAAATTTGCTCATAATCGTAAAAGGGAAGTACAAAGTGCTCCAAGAAACAAACATTTTGATTGGGTTTTGAACATGGAATGTATTGGTTTTTCTTTTTTTCATTTCGGCACCTTTAAGCACAAATTGCACTCACGTGAATAATGTGAATTCAATTATCAATGATTGTTCACACATCATTTGTTTCCATGCACTTACTCAAGCTTATAATTATAAAGGGGGCTACCAAGTGCTCTAAGAAATAAGCATTTCAGTTGGGTTTCTAAAGTGGAACATGATGGATTTTTTCCATTATTTATTTTGGCCCCTTTAAGCATAAATTGGACTTACGTGAATAATGTGAGTGATCGTTTCAAAAAAGTGTAACAAAAATAATAGATATTATTTGGGTTTTACAATTGAAACCATGGAAAAGGTGTAGAACATGCAAGCATTTAATTCTCACTTTTTTATTTGCATTGATGTCTTCGTGTTATCTATCAAATGAAATGTTGTCCAATAAAAACCCTTGACGACATTCCTTTTTGGTTTCGACCCTATAATTTATTGGATTTTCCCCTATTTTTATTTTGGCCCATTTAAGCATAAATTGCACTCATGTGAATAATGCACGTGAGATTGAGAAAATAAAGCAGAACACATATACAAACAATTGTTAGAGGGGCTCAATTATTAATGATTTTTCACGCATCGCCTATTTTCCTGCAATTACATCGGCATTTACTCGAGCTTAAAACCAAAAAAAAATAGGGCTACAAAGTGCTAATGAAGAAAGCAATGTGGTTGGGCTTCAACCTTGTAACATATTGAATTTTCATTTTTTTATTTTGGCCGCTTTAAGCTGAAATTGCACTCACGTGAATAATGGAGTCACATTCTAAAACATTCGCTTCAAATACATTTATGGCCAGCCGCTGCATGGACTCAATTATCGATGATAGTTTGCACATCCCCTATTTTCATGTAACTATTCCATCTTTAACTTAAATAGGGGGCTACAAAGCACTCCAACAAGAAAGCATTTTGCTTACTCTCGAGCATGGAATCTTTTTGTTTTCCCAATTTTTTGTTTGTCCCCTTTAAACGTAAATTCCACTTACGTGAATATTGTGAGCATATAGAGATGATACCATTGAATATAGTGTCCTTCCCCTCCCTCAAACCCCTTCTTAATTATCCCCATCCTCTCCTTTTTCACTTCCTCAATTTTAAATTCTATGCTCCATCCCCTTCAAAATTTCCATTGTACACTACAATTGCCAGTATATTATGACATAACTAAAGCCTAATGATATGATTTGTAGTTTTAAATTAAGACGAAGTACCACCAAGATGACACCATTTTTTCACACGATTTTTGCCGGTCAACCTTAAGCTGAAATACCTCTACCTACATCAGCCGTTAGTTAAAATTCCATGGAAGGACGGTACTCTACGCAATCATTTTGAATTAAAGGTAAATAAATTCGAGTTGAGAAATGTGAGGCTCCAATGGTTGTTTTTATTTTATTTTTTAATTGTTGGTGATGAGGTTGACTAAGTCAAGATTATTGCCACAATTAATGCATGATTGCAGGGAGTCTTTGAAGCATGAGCGGCACCAAGAAGGCCTCCTCTTTTAACAATTTTCTTCATATATGTGGCCACCATCATCAACCACTTTCACAGCATGCATTTGCAGCGTTCAAACAGGATTCAATCTTGTTTCCTAATTGCCTTATGCTTAGACAATATATTTTAGGTTGTACCTAATTACAAAAAAATTCATGATTATAGCTTCCAAATCTTTCTCTGTATTGGGCCTGAATCCTTTTCTAGATAGAATCTATTGTGGTAGATCACCTACATTAATGTCCATTTACCCATTGGATTCTTAAGCGTTACAATTCTTTTGGATTGGATTCTTATGGTTTACTATTCTTGAGATATTTAAATTTATTTTAAAGATTGGTAGCATGAAGACAGCATTTCTATCTACCAAGATTAGTTCAAGAACAGTCCCTAACTTTTCTCAGAGATATGAAGGAATGATTATTTCATTAAGGAGGACTAGTGTAATCCGCTGCAATATGGCTCATAACCAGCCATCCATTGGCGGCACAAAAGTAGAAATCAGTACTGGTTCTATGTTTGATACTGGTGCAGCAGTACCATCCATTAATGGAAAGATTTCGAGGAAATCTGGTTGCACTGTAACAACCCAGAAACCAGATAAGGCGGTTTCAACACAAATGACAGAAGATCTAGAGGAAATCTCCTCTATTGTTCGTTCAAATAATTTGCAGGTTATTGACAGGAATATGATAGCCAATTTGACCAAGATTGAGAATTTTCCTGAGTTCCAGGCTTTCAAGGGGCTTGACATTGTTGATTTTCTCAAGGACAAGAACTTTTTGATTACTGGCGCAACAGGATTTCTTGCGAAAGGTACAGTACTGTTAGATGATCTCTATGCATTATCTTCGAGATTTGTTAGCTTTGTTTATAAAGTTTTCAGGGTTTAATTATTATTTAACAGGAACAGATTCTGATGTTATGTTTCATTTGGAAATTGCAGTTCTCATAGAGAAAATAATAAGGATGCAGCCTCAAGTTGGAAAGATTTTTGTTCTCATCAAGGCCAAAGATTATGAGGCTGCACTCCAGAGGTTGAAGAATGAGGCAAGTCTTGGATTCAATTCCTGTTTTGATTTGGTTTGTTTTTTAATCATATTATTGTTAGGGGAAGATTTGGAGTACAAAAATGAAGTGAATCAAAAATGGTGTGAAGGATGTGTGGGACTAGCTAAAAATTTATGCAAAATTTTCAATGCAACTTAACTGTATATCGCCGATGTTGGGTCTTGTAAAAAGACCTGAAACGTTGGACACAAATAATATCACATAGTTGTATCCTGAAATTTCACACAACTTAACTCTTGTTTTATCTCAAGGATATCTACAATTAATGTATTCCACCCTTAGTAGAGAAACTTAATGTATTCAATTCTTAATGATTTTTTCTGCTTTTTTAAATATCAAACCCTGTAAAATACTGGGATAATGTTACAAAGTGTACGTTTTCAAAAGTTTATGTTAGATTTCTACAGACACTCTCTTTAGGTTCACAACCATTTCAATTTCATAAGAGTTTGACTACTTTGATTGGATTTCTACTCTGCTGTTGCTTGTGCTAAACTCAGGTGTTTGTTTCTTTGTGTAATGTTGGTCTTTTTGACTGCTACTTGTAGCATTTTAGTTCATTGATGAACGGTGTGTTCCATTCAGTGTAAATATTGGGCTGTGATTATTATCCAGCCACTTTTTTATTGGCTTTTATCCATTATATATGTTTATATAGGCTGATTGGTGAACAACTAATGGGCCCATTACCATTTTTGGGGTGGATTTATCATTAATTGGTTGACTAATCAACCTTGCAAACGAATGTGAAATTTAAACTAAATTTTTTTATTATAATTATGTTGCATTGATTTTCTGTATCTAATATATTAATGTGTTCCAATATTGATTTCTTTAACATTACCAATAAACTTACATGTACTTTATCCTTCAGGTTATCTATTCAGGCTTATTTAAGTGCATACAAGAAACATATGGGAATGAATACGAAAAATTCATGTTGAGAAAATTGGTTCCTGTTGTGGGAAATATTACTGGACATAATCTTGGAATGCAACCAAACGTAGCAGAGGAGCTGTCACAAGATGTTGATATTGTATTGAACTCGGCAGCAAATACCACGTTTGACGAAAGGTGATTAAGTTAACTAAATTCAAATTTAGGACTGTAAGCTAATCTTTTGCTACAAAGACAGAAAAATTAAGCTTATAAGTGATGTGAATTCTCGGGCGACAAAAACACAATCCACAGGTATGAGGTTGCTCTAGAAATCAACACAAAAGGAACTCGCCGTTTACTGGAGTTTGCAAAAGGCTGCCACAGGCTCCAGCTATTTCTCCAAATATCAACAGGTATTTAATAGTCGGTGTATTTTTCTCGAAATAGCAGCAACCCATTTTCAGGGTTTATGTCAACAGCCTGTGTGCATTAATGTTGAATGCCATCCCAATGTAGGGACCTTAAATATTCAGACAGACTAAAAAATAATAAACAACCCATGCGTTAACTGCCAGTAAACTTACCTGCCCGTTTAAGTTCTATTATTTATATTGGCTTGCAGCATATGTAAATGGACAAAGAGAGGGTCGGGTGTTGGAGAAGCCCTTCCAAATTGGGGACACCATAGCGAGGGAGAAAGCCCGACTGGAACATGGTCAATCTCCTCCAATGTTGGACATTGAAGCTGAGTTTGAATTGGCAAACAAAACTCTAGAGGTCAATTCTATGGCTCTAGATGTAGAAAAGCAGCTAATTCAAAGTATGAAGGACTTGGGCATGGAAAGGTACTACTAACTTTGTTGATTTTTAATAAAGATTTTACGTATCCTTAAGACATTTTTAACTTAATATTTATGAACACTTAGACCCAAAATAATCTATGGAATGAGGAGATAAGGAGAGCTAAGAGCGTGGTCCCAGGATGGGAGTTGGTGCTTCTGTTTATTTAATAAATGTGGTCTCATGTACAAAAAAAAGTAATTGCTACGAGCAAAATTCTAACTAAGTTCCTAATATTTTTAAGCAGATATATTTTAGGGAAAGAATTTGTAGCCCCATAAAATAATTGGGGGCACAAAAAAAAATCCACTGCTTAAAATTTTTTGGGAGTTATTTTGACACTTAACATTTATGTTTAAGCTTTCCTCCACATGTTTCATTCCAATATTTTATTCTACATTCACGGGACCGGAGTTTTACCAATGTTAAAGATTCCTATTTTGTCTCAGTGTCAAAATTCTTAGCTTACCCCTTGCATGAAACCCATAAGAGGTCAGCATTATAAGAGTGAACAATTAACACACATCAAATATACATCCATCCAACATTTTTTATTCTGCCTTTCATACATAGAATTAGAAGCACAAATAATTACTAGCATAGGAAAGGTCAAGCAAGAAGTTAATAAGTATTCATTATGTAGTATCAACCTCATTGTAATTATTTTTATGGCAGATAATATCTGTGGCAGGCTGATTGCCATTTAAAAATTTATAGTCATACTTCGTGGAAATGTTATATTATTGCCTCCTAACTCCCCTCAAAGATATGTTACTCAGGGCACAAACATATGGATGGCAAGATACATATGTGTTTACCAAGGCCATGGGAGAAATGCTAATCAACAATGGCCGGGGAGATTTGCCTGTGGTTATTGTTCGTCCTAGTGTTATTGAGAGCACTTACTCTGATCCTTTCCCTGGGTGGATGGAAGGAAACAGGTATGAATACTGAATACTAAATTTGGGTTCTCCAAAATCAATATACAGCAAGTATAAATTGCATAACTTGCATAACTTGCATAACTTGTGGCCTGAGTGCAGAATGATGGATCCAATCATTCTATACTATGGCAAAGGGCAGCTTTGTGGTTTCTTGGCTGACCCTAATGGAGTTCTGGACGTGGTATGCATTTTAAACAAGTTATCATATCTATTTATGTATTTCTCATTCTTAGTGTAATCTTTGGTCGATTATGGATAGATTGGATTAATGTATTTAATATTGGGTGTCTTGTTAAACTGTGCAGGTGCCAGCAGACATGGTTGTAAACGCAACATTAGCAGCCATGGCAAAGCATGCAGGGAAGCCGGGTCTGGAGGTTTATCAGGTGGGTTCTTCAGTTGCAAATCCATTGAAGTTTGGGGAGCTTGCCAGACTAGTGACTCAACATTTCAAATCAAATCCATATCTGGACAACAAAGGAAAACCAGTTACAGTCAAGAAACTGCAGCTGTTCAAAGATTTAGAAGATTTTTCTACTAACATGTGGAGTCATATATCGAATGTGTTACCCATTGTATGTTTCTCAAGATCGACATTAAACCTTTCTGATTCGTTATCTTAACTCAATTTTTAATCGGGTAGGTCTCTTTAATGCATCTTTGTTCTGCAGAAGGGAAGCAATGGATCTTCACGTTTAGAGAAGCATAAAAGGATATGTGCGAAATCTATAGAACAAGCAAAGTATCTGGCCAACATCTACAAGCCATACACATTTTATCAAGGAAGGTGGGGCATAGAGAGATGTTGCGGACATTGTACTATATACCCAAACAAATTACATAATCAATATTTTTTTTTTTTTTTTTTTTTTTTTCTTAAATTATCAATTATCATAGAAATCTTTGGAAAGAGCTTAAACACCCGATGAGTTGGTGTCCAATGGATGTTTTTAAATGCTAAACTTTTGTGTTCAACACAATTCAACGTGAATGTACTGGTTTTTATATCCTGTTTCAATAGCCAATACATTTATGTTGGATGGTGTTATACACATTTTTTAACATTCAAAAATATATTTGTTACACAACACCAACTCAGAGGCTGTTTAAGCTTCACCAAATCTTTACTATTAAACTTATAATATTGACAAAACTGTGTTTCACTTCAGATTTGACATTTCCAACACAGAGAGCTTATTCCAAGAACTGTCTGAAGAAGAGAAAAAGAGCTTCAGTTTTGATGTAAAAAGCATAAAGTGGATAGATTACATATCAAAAACACACATTCCAGGCCTTCGACAACATGTCATGAAAGGACGCGGAACAAAGTTGGAGTAAGAGTGCATTATATTAGCCATCAAAGGAGTATTGTTAATCATTAGATTGTGTGCTAACCTCATAGTTTATAATTTTACCGTTTTGTATAGCAACTCTCTTCTTTCAAATCATATTATAAATGTAGTGATACTATTGTTGTTTCTAAGGGTACCATATTATGTACGAATGGCACACATTATATTGTCTAAAATGATTTGTAATTTGGTGCAGCCAAGGAATAATTCAATTAATTAATAATTTAAATTCATATGTATAACATATGGGTTATTCATCGAGTGGACTAATTACATGTATTAAGGTATTTATTTTTATGATTCGTACCTCTTTAATCCTTTATTAAAATATGCCACGTGATAAAAGTAGTTTATAATATTTTTAAGGTTGAGATGAGGAGCGTCCTGCTTAGAGAAGGTAGTTAATTATCCTTCACATACCACCATTTTCTTCTCATTAAAAATACTTTAAAATACAGTATTAAAATATCAATGTAATTTAAGTGTTAATACATAGTTATAGATTTATAAGTCAATCTGAACCAGTGAGTACTCTCTTGAATATACATTCCTAAGGGCTTGGTGGTAGGGAGTGGCCACTACAGTTTCAAGGTCTCTTAATAATTTAGGATGATCTTTCAAGGTCTCCATTAAGGATCTTCTATTTGAAAATGATAGTCATATGTCATTTCAATGAAAAAAAAATACACATGAAAAATTAACAAATATAATGATAAAGCTAACAAGTACAAACCTATGACCACAAGGGATCCATATACAAGTGAGAGGAGCTCCCACTCATAAACGTACATATATATATATATATTGGAAAAACACGTTGAAAATATAAGACTAGAATCAGCATCTAGAAGTACTTAAGAATGGTTAATAAGCATCAATATTTATATACTAGTAGTATGGTCATGGAATATATTTATTTAGATAGATGATAAAATATTACAATAACATCAAAATATGATCATATAATACTTGTGTATCTAAACATTTATAGATTTTTAAAAAGTTCAAATTCAAATTATAACTCTTGTTATTTTCAATCTTTATATTTTACACTCTTTGATAGCCATCTTAAGTTATTTTACTTTTCCAATGAAATTATATTATAATTGAATATTACTTTTATAACATAGTCATTCATGTCATGATAAAAATGTGTAGCAACTCTATATTCTAAAGTTATAATCCATTTGAATTTTAAATCAATCTTCTATATATAAAAAGAAGAAGTTATTTTATTGAAGATGAAGATAGTAACATATGACACATTAGAAATAATAAATAATAATCACATAAACATGAAGGTTGATACATGCACAAAAACAAAAAATGGAGAACATTAAAAATTTAAAGAAAAAATAGATAAAATAAGATTTGGAGCGTCTTGCTTATAGGAGGTAGTTAATTGAACTTCAAATACGACTTTTTATTTTATTAAAAATACATTAAAATAAAGTAAATTGATACATAGTTGTTAAAATCTTATATTATATAGATTTATAAGTCAATCTCAATCGGATTGATGACTACTAAATTGAATATACCTTCGCAAGGGCTTGGCACTACGGTTTTAAGGTCTTAGGATGAGCCTTCAAAGTCTTCATTAAGGATCTTCCATTTGAAAATGATAGTCATGTGTCATTTTTATTTGAAAAACAAAATACACATGACAAAACTAACAAATAAAGAGATAAAATTAACAATTACGAACTTATGACCACAAGAGGACCCATATACAAGGGGGAGGATCCCACCCTCATAAGCGTACACTATATATTTGGAGAATATACATTGAAAAGACTGATTATGTTTATAATCATTAAGGTAAAAATAATAATAGAATACCTAGAGATTTACGAGGGGAAAAGTAATTTCACCCGGACGATGAAATAATTTGAAATCCCTAATTTCATGAAACTTGTCTCCTCCCTTCATTTTCTCTTGAATTTTACCTTTGAAAACATTTACTTGCACACATTCAAAACTATGGAAAAATATAAACATTTCATATGTTTATTTACCCTTAATGTATGTGATTTTTCACACGCATGTAAAACTCTTTCACATGTGCACACTCATATTAATTCCTCACAAAACATTAAAAAAAATTAGATTGCAAACAAATTGGGGAGAAGCGGGCCCGATGATTTTTAAATACCCTTCTGGGTGGGTTGAAAAACCAAGACAAAATTAAATAAATTAAATACAACAACATTTGATATAATCTATTTAATTTACCTCGCTCTGATACCATGATAGAATTTGAGGATTCTATTAACTACATATTTAATCAATTAAATTATATAACATTAATAAACTATGCAATATTAAATCTATAAACACCACATTATATTACATAACAAATAAAGCAATACTTGCATAAAGTAAATAACAAATGACACATGATTTATAGTGGAAAACTCGAAGGTAAAAATCCACTATGAAAAGTAACATTTATTGTAGAGAACCCTTCTACATCCAAGAAATTACCTCCTCATTTAGAAACCATAATCACAAGGGTAAAAACACCTTTGATATATATTTTCTAATATGTCAAATGAGGACCTGAATTTTTTTATATGAGGTGATCATGTATGTCTACCGACCCACCTTTTTATCCTAACACATATACCAAGGTTTAAAATATTTAATAAATATAACTATTTCTTATTACTAAATATTTAACCTAAAGTATATCCCTAGGTTTGAATATTTAATAATAGAAAGATAAATATTTCTTATTATTAAATATTTAACTTATAGTATAATGTTGGACCCATATTTAATCAAGGGGTGGCCATCCCACTTAACCATTATGTTCCAACATAAGTAAACTTGTGGAAGTTGATTACGCGTTTAATTAATCAAAACTAAGTTACTGAGACCTTAGGATCGAATAATTAATGTGATAGATATCGTCGCATTATAAAATTTAAACTATCATAAAAATTAAATGAATTTGAACTATCGATGGTTGTTGTAGTGTGGTGCTCAATGAATGACATGGGTCATTCGGAGAATACCACCTCAACTCGCTTATCCTATGTTGTCCCTCGAACTCCATTCATTACGCATGTCATGATCGGTAGGGAAATTAAGTTGTGTTATGAAGCATAAATTATCCATCCATCTAGTCTAGCTCTTTTATACCAAGTTACATTGGCTGCGGGGAAAAAATCATCCAGGTGACGACAAAATGCATTACCTGAGCTCTTTCTCTCCCATAGGCAACCTAAGTTGGCACAGTCGTGCTCGTCTCACTAGATGCACAAGTTTGTATTGTTGCGTGACTTAAATTAATTTAACTTAAACAAATGATCTAATTATAATAATGGAACTAAGTGACATGGTGATGGGACATGTTTTAGAGACTTTTTGTAGTCTAGAAATAGAGCATGCAATACATGACTCATAAAATTTGTCCAAAGTATTGTATGGTAGTACATTGTTAGGTTCACCTAGTTCTAACTAAGTGTGTGATGTCGGATGGGATTTGATTGATTGAACCCCAAGTAGACACTTTGAACAAACACTTGAAAATCAATGCCAAGAAGGGCACTAATAAGTATACTTTGTGTACTGACTTGAAAGAGTACATTATGGGGGATCGATCAGGATCTAGTTGACCCATGCATATGCACATGTTTAATTGATTTTTTATCTGAATATTTACAATTATTTGATGTTGGATTTAAATGTTAGTTTGTACATTTAAATCATTAAAGGCATATGTTTAATTTGGGAAACAAAAAAATCCCATAATTATGGTGTTAGAAATTGGTTGTTACATTTTGGTATCAGAGCTAAAGGTTACAACTCTTGGACCTATTGAGTCCTTACGCTAATTAAAAACTAATTTCTTATCTAATGAAAAAATGGTTAGAAAATGGGAAAATGTTGTGAATAACCAACCTTCGGTGGCGATACAACCACAATGCGTAAGTTTGATGATATTCTCACTACTATTCGGGATACACAAACCGAGTCATTGTTTTAGAACATGTTATGGGAAATAACGACAATAATGATAGTGATGGCAGTGAACCATCTTAGGAGCAGGCAAATGCCAATAACAATAATGTTGGGAATAAAAATAATGCAAGAGACTCAAACGCTGCAAATCCACTTGAGAATAAGAGGGCATGTTTGGACAATTTGAACTATCAAATGATATCAAGAGGATCAGCCCACCCAAGTATGATGGAACTACCTTAGGAGATGGAGCTAAGAATTGGCTCAAAGAAATGGAGAATTATTTCTCCATTCAAAACTTCTCTCGAAGAGACTAAGGCGCTTTGGGAGCGTATCATCTCTCCAATGAGGTCTCCTCATGGTGGTATAACCGACAAGTAGAACTAGGAGTAAATGATCTTAACTTAATGTGGGATCAGTTCAAATCCTATTTTAGGTAGTGTTGGTTACCACAATTATATTATAACAAAAATTGTCAAAATTTAAGACCCTATCATAGGGAAAAATGATCAGAATCGATTAAGTTTACAAAACTTCTTAAATATGTTCCACAATACCAAACTGATGAGAAATTCCGCCTAAGGAAATTTATTATGGGTTTAAACATCGTAGTAGGCAAAGTGAAGTTGATGTGCATGGGCTATCAACAATGGAAGCATTATTTGAGAAGGCGATTAGGAAGGAGTAGAAGCTTTGTTATCTATTTTCTCCTTCCATATGAAAATGGATATGAGAAAGATTAAAATGAAACAGATTAAGGGGCCCTCATGGGTCAATCTAAAGTATGCAGTAGGTTTATTTACTCTAGGGACACATCAATAAAGTCTTAGAGAAGGTTGGAAACCATGAGGGGAAATTTTTCTTCTTACGGGTTTCCATGGAGCCCAAGGTTTATTCAAGATTAGAAAGCAAACACTTAGGCCTACTTGTGGGTAAAAATGGAAATAATTTGTAAGTATGTATGGGAGCACTCTAGAACATCAAGCATGGCCCTCCCATGCATGAAGGAATCAAAAATTCAAAATTTTAGGGAAAAATTTAAGAATTTACAAAATTTAGCCTAAGGCTCCTTCCATCTCACCAAGCTAGTAGGCGAGTTGTTTCAGCTCCGTGAGCCAGTTCGAGATCAACGGTGGCGGGATCACATTGAGTTGGTTTTGTGGTGCTTGTTTGGGGGCCAAGTTGTGGGTCAAGCTTGTCGGTGAGATAACATGGCTCCGAGCGCAATGAGCTCAGATCTTCATGGCCGAAGGATACATGAAAGTCATCTCGAGGGCATGGCCATGGGGAGCTCGTCACGAAGGCAGAAGGATGGCCGAGAGACTTGGGTTACAAGGTGGGGAAGTTTGGAGTTGGATCTCCGAGCTAACTCGGCGAGCCGATGGAGAAAGTTCCCGCTTGAGGGAGATCGGCCGCGTTGTGTGTTTGGGAATGGCAAGCTCGGAGGAACTCGAGTCGTGAGTTCCTCATGGGCCCGACTTGGGTGCACATCTAGGAATTACAGGACAAGGAAATACTTGGGCACCTATGATCTCAAGGCTAGAATAACGGTGTGGGCTAGATGCGGGCACAAGGAACTAGATGCGGTCAAGGGTGAGTTTTTGAGGTGCATCGGGAGTGATGTGGTAGTGCAACCACGGAATTAAGTGTGGGCATGAGGACCTCACAAGGAACATGCTTTGGCTCAAGGGTAGTTCCTCGTATGATGTTGAAATATACAATACATTAGGTGGGGTGACCAAGGTGATGACCGATCCGGATGTGGTGGCTCTCAGGTAGGTCGTCGATGAGTCGGTGTTGGTTAGGCATTGAGTGGCGTGAAGGGAATAAACGTGGACCCTACCGATGTAAGGCGGGGTAGTTGGCTAGGATGGCATGTGATAGAAATCCCAACGCTAACAAAGGATCTTGATGGAACAATAAAGGGGTGCCACTCGGTGATCCAATTTGGCGAGATGCCCAAGCTAGCCCCATTTCAATGTTAAACACTTCAACCATTCCCCCTATTTGAAAATTTAAAAGCGGTGGGCCCACTAAAAAAATTATTATCCTCATGGAATTTTAAACATAGGAAAAATTCGGAAGGAGAAAAAATAAAATCATCATTTCTAGCTACAAGTTTTAATACATAGTCCCATAAAGGAGAAGGCAAGCTCGGAGAAGTATTAACAACTCTTTGCACTTAAATGACCATAACTTTCTCATTTTTCATCTAAATCGTAAAAATTAGACTCATTGGAATTTTGGCTCCATCATCTGCACTCAATTATCAAGAAATTAAATATTTGATGGATTTTGGTAGGTGAAAAATGTAGAAAATGAACCCAATTTTAAATGAAGGCTCCCGAGTGTGGTTGAACATTTATTTAATGTGCATGCATTTCCATTTTTATTTTGCTTTGCAAGTTACAAGACAATAAGGGATGGATTTTGCAGGTTTCCCATCATGATTTTCAGCCATGTTTTGTACTTTTCAAGTAGGTGAAAGGGAAATTTTGATATTTTCAACTTTTCCTCTTCTCTCTCATTTTCTATAAATTGTAATGTACCTCTCATTTGAGGGGGATTCTCATCAGTAACAAAACTCTACCAAAATTGTTATAGGAACACCAATGTATCTTGTAGTCCTTAAATTTTAGACATCTTACATGATGATCTTGGCCTTTCTCTTGCATTGTAATGAACTATGTGAATTAATGAAGCAATAAACTTGAGTTTATGGATATTTCTCCTTCCCTTTCTTATGTTGTTACATTCTCTTGCCTTCTCGCGTTTCATTTACATGGTGTGTATTGTGTTTATTTTATTGATATTCATAAAATGTCTATATTGTTGTGCTTTCTTGAAAATGGTTTTTTTAATTTTATTATTAGAATGTGGTATGGTGTTACCCTCTTTGCTCTATATTTTCTTTCATTTTCATCTATTGGAGAGATTCCCACACCCTTCTCTTGGTGTTATCACCTCTTTTAGTGTAGGATTTTCATTTTGTATGAAATCATCCTCTCCTTAGTCCCTTAGAAGTCATAGATTAGGAGTAGTTAGCATATTTCCCTTTATTAGGAGTATGTTTTGCACTATTTTAGGAAGAAGAACCAACTTTCTCTAGAAAATTGTCTCAACTGTAAGCTCCCATACATTGAGATAAGTGCACGTTACCCAGTCACACTACTTTCCTTAACAAACTCACATGCTAAGAAATTAGAGGGTGCTATGATTCAATGATATCAGTTTCTAGAAACAAATTTTACACATTAGAAAATATTTAACCCAATCTTATACTACTATTTAGAAGGTTCTCAAGTGTACAAAGTACTAATTAATCCTACATTTTGACCAAATTTTTCTTATCTTTTATTTCATCTTTCCCGCATATTTCCCGATACCTATCAACCCATTTCATGACCTTTCCGACATTCTAGCCTAAAATCAAAGGCACCCTAGCCTATACTTGGGCACCCCGAGGCAACATGGTCCCATTATGGGTCCCTCGGTCTATGCACAACCTCTTCCACTTCTTTTTGGGTCACTTCTAGTTGTTGGTCATCCTTATCTTCTTCTCAGTCACCTTATTAGGATTAATTACAAAATTAAGCTTGAGAGCCCTATAAATATAAAGCTATAAGATCATAATGAGGGTCCTAGGTCATTGCATCTTATCACTACTATCACTCCATTTAGGGTTATATCCATTACATCACTTGCATCCACATAGTGTCATGCATTCAAGCTAGGATATTTTCATCACACACACTTCATGGGGGTGGATTATATTATATTCTATGCACACATGTTATTTACATCTTCTACGAGCTTATTATTTCTCACTACTTCACAAAGTGTGACTGACACGAGAGAACCTAGGGCACAACATGCACACACTCACTAAAACTACATCAGGGTCCAAAATGTAGTGCAACACTTAGTGATAAGTCCACTAGCTTGGCGGCTGAGGTCAGTCCAACCCATTCATATGCGTATTTCATTTTTCTAAGGTTTTATACTTCTCCTTGCATTACGGTTCATTCTCCAGTTCATCCGATTTAATCCAGCGTGACATAAAGGAAGTACTTATAGAAATTTAACAACCATACTAGATTCAGATTATGAGGATTTACAATGTTTTGAGTACCCATATTGCAAACTAGGGTACCCAGGGCACCCAAGTACATTCCCAGTGCTCGTGTCTTCTCGTAAAATCTAGATCTACTCTTTTCGTGGTCTCCGAGGGTTCGTCTACACTTCCAGATTTTATTTCTAGATTTGTGACACTGTGTAATAATATTTTGTTATCACCTAATTATTTTCCTTACTCTTCTCTTACACATCAGGGTTTCATTTCATCTAGAGTAGTTTATTTACATTTATTTCATACTACTTAATTTTCATTGACAACGTTTTAGTCCCGATTAGATTAACATGAATACCCTAGATAACCCCTTAGGACTTTCTAGGAAATCATTATTTTTGTTAATAATTTTGGTGAATCGAAATCCAACATCTTAAAGATTCTTCTCAATCACATGTTTTTCCTCCTCTTACATCTCATATGCAATCTAGTTCCACTACATGTCATATAATTGACCCTCAGACATACCATCACTTAAGCCTCCTCTTATACTTGAATGTAATAATAATGCTACATCCCAATAGATTCCTAGCCTTAAGTCATCAATACCTAATGATAAAACGCCACCTTATCAACCTCCTCTATAAATCAATTCAACACCTCCTCTCAAGTCATATACAACACTACCAAGAAAAATTAAGCAACCACCTCTCATAAACACTCCACCTCCTTCTCCTACCAAAATTTCTAAAGCATCACCAATCCCAAAAATCTCCAACCAATGTTAACAAAGACATTACTCCTTGTACTAGTGGGAAATCCACATTTCTAACTCCATCATCTTCACATGGTTTTAATGTTGTTTCAACCTACCATTGTGTTGGCCCTCTCTCTTATCATGACAAATCCAATGCTCTCCCACAATGACATGACACCTCTTGTATAGTTGTATAGATTGTTTTCATCATAGTACACTTGGGGGATATAACACCCTACACCCCCTACTCACTTGCACAAATGTCATCTTTATATATGCATACAATATCATGCGTTATAGCAATGTCATTACTTGATGATGCACTCTTGTGCTTCGGTTCACACTCTAATGTTGAGGGATTACCATTACACGAACCCCACACAATGTACTATAGGTCCTACACATTTACATTCTACCATCCTACATCCATACATCACATATATTCATAGCATTCATCATCCACACATTACACTAGTCATCATTGTATATGAGCTCTGGTTTTTCATTCCATCCTCTCATTCTACATTTATGCTAGGTCATGTTGTATATGAGTATAGCTTTTACCATCACATCTTATACCTACATCTATCATAGTATCTTCCACACTACATATACATCCTACACACCCATATTGCATTCATACATCTTACCTAATTTACATTCTACACTATATTTCCTTATATTTGGGTCTAGTTTTTCTATTATCATTACACATTCTACTTCTACATACACATTTATTACATTACATTTTATGCCCACTGCACATTCTACACCACACATTTACATACCTTGGTAGTTTACACTTCATTTTCTTCTACACGCTGCACTCACCACCCTAAGATGTAATTTATCTCCTCGACTTCCAAGGGTTTACCAATCAAATGGACCTTACCTACATACGACATGTCATCATACCACATTTAACGAACTAGTGACCAACACTCTAGGCTATCATCACCCACACTCATCCCAAGGAAAAGCGTTAGACCCTCAAATTGACTAAGTCCCAAGGAAGAGGAAGGGTGCGTGTTCTTAGGGAAAGTAGGGTAGAAAAGCGCTCAAGGAAAGGCACACGAGAGAAAAGGTTAATGCACAAAAGAAGGAAAGGGTTTGGGGACTTAGCCACATTTCTAAGGTGGCATCACGAAAAAACACGTGAAGGTTTGAGTAGGCGTGATGAGTGGATAAGGTTCCAACCTAGAGTCTTATAGCTTAAGGAAAGAATAATATAGGAAGGGAATATTCCAAAGGAGGATTATTACAGTTAGTGGAGGATTTTACAAGCTGAGATAAGCACTAGAGTATAGAGGAGAACATTTCCACCTAGCATGAGACCTAATCATAGGTGAAACTATGGCAGTGAAAGAAAGATCCAAATTCTATTTAAAGGTGTAATTGGGTCGAAACAAGGGAGGAGGTTAGAGATAACAAAGTTTTGCAAGCATGTTGTAGGATAGAGGGATGTGTGTGTGATGTTGGGGGTTTTCATTTTTGTTGTAGGTTATTATTGTTGGTGTTAGTTCTAGAGAGAGGCTAGGAAGGGATGATGTTATGCATAAATATAGGCACTTGGATCTAAAACTAGAGCTAGGATGGAAGAACATAACTAGGGCTACGTATATAGAGTAGTGTTTTTGGGTTGGGATGTTATTCCTTGATGGATATGGTCTGATATGACCCTTTTTGATGCAATATGCCTCATTGTAAATGATTATAATCAATATATGAAGATATATTCCAAATATTTGTGTTTATAGACCAAACCCTACCGTATTTTCATGTTATTCTTGGTTCGAGATCTGATTCTCATTTAGTTATGCCATTGTGATGTTTATGTTTATCTCATGGTGTATTTATGCTTAGAACTAGTTCCACTACCTCTGTATTAGATTACATGCATGTTTCTATTCTACAAACCATTCCTCCATTAATGGTGAAGCATTCTTACAAGGCTCACATAAAGGAGGGGGTAGACACCCACGCATGCCTGGTGAGTGCCCCACTTATGTTGGGTCATAGGTCAGTGTGCTTGGGGTTAAAAGAGAGATTAGAGGGTAAGAGGTAAATGAGACTACATTTTGGTTCCATTTTCAGAACCTCTTTTGAATCTGTTGTAAGAATGGTGTGTGATGAAAGAATGTTTGACGTTAGAAAGTGTCAAGGCTTGGCTTAAAATCACAAAGGATGATTTTTCTCATCGATTTAACACTAGATGTTGGACCCCAAAATATTGGCCGAGTACCAAGAGGCACGCGTGTACAGGATCAAGAATAGAAGGGCACTTAGGAAAAGCACGCAGGAAAAGGGGTTTAAGAAGGGTTTAAGTGAAACCAGGGCATGTGTGGGAGGTAGAACAAGGGTTTTAAGGACTTATCCATATTCGACATCATGGAGTCACTTGAGGAAAATGTGAGGACCCGACTAGGTGTGATAAGTGGATAAGGTGCCAGCCTAGAACCTTGGAGGTCAAGAAAAGGATATTCCACATAGGGAATATTCCTAGAGGCATCATTACGAGTTAGTGGAAGGTTTGCAAAGAGGATAAACATTCACTAATGGAGGACCACATCGACACTTGGCACATGATCTTCTCAAAAATAAGTCATGGTGGTGGTTGATGATCATATTTAAAGAGATTCTTGGGACAGGAAATAGACACACAGAGAGAGACATGCAGATAGAGAGGGAATACATGAGAAAATGCATAGAGAAAGTAGAGAAAGAGAAGGAGAGTAACAAAGTGCTGAAAAATGTTAGGAAATGCTAAGGGTTTGGAGTTCATGGTGCTAGGGTTTAGAGTACTTAGTGCTAGAGGGTTATAAGGGATACCATTAAGCATATGTATGGGTATTGGGATCTATAACAAGGGATAGAATGGGAAGAATCATAGTTAGGATCTCTGATCATATAGGTTTGTAGGAGTTGAGTCTCTGTCATTTGATGTATATGGTCTTAGATGACCCTTTTGAATGTAATATGGCTACCAAAACTCTATTAAATCAATATACATGGATCTATTTTATACAAATTTCTTATGGGTGTAAACCCTCATGTTATATGGCTTATCATGACTCAAATCTGGTTTCTTGTACTTCTTATAATGTTATTTAGCTTTTGTGATGCATTAATGTGTAGATCTATTAGTTATATCTTTCTGCCTCTCAAAGTGGATGAATGTACTTCTATTTCTGCAAATAATCCTCCATTAATGGTAAAAATATCTTGCAAAGCTCACATAAAGGAGGGGCTTGAGCACCCGCGTGTGCCTCGGGTAAGCGCTCAACATATGATGGATGATAGGTGGCAACTTGGGGTTAGAAAGAAGTATTGAGGGTAAAATAATGACTACATCTTGGTTCCATTTTCGGGACCTCTTTTGAAGCTATTGTGAGAGAAATGTGTGATGATGAGCACTTGACCTTGGATAGTGTCAAATCATGGCTCAAAAACATGGAGGATGAGTTTTCTCAAAGGTTCAGTATTGGATCTAAGTTTGATGCATGAAAATGGGTGGAGGAGAACTTGTATCATGAACTCTATGAGACATTCTTTGTTGTTTCCCAATAGAGTTGTATGAATGGCTATCAACATATGCATCAAGGATGAGTTGGTACTATAGACCTCGTGTTTGGACCCAGGAGGAATATCAATGGTTACATGATGTCGATCTAACATGGACCCATGTTGTTGATCACTAGTGGAGTAGAGTGTTGACTAGTTATACCTTGGAATACATTATTTCTATGTATTCTTTCCCAGAGATTGCTGAGTTTGAGTTCTTGAGGGAGCCTAGAGGATCATTCTTGCATGTTATTCCACTTGACTATCAAGATCTTGGTCATTAATTTGAGTTTGGAATCCTTTCCATGGCTGGATAAATTCCTGCTAGGTGTAAGGGGTGAAAGATGGAATGGTAGAAGGATGGTGGACCTTGGAAAGGAAATGGAGAGAGAGGAGAGGTGGCTCAAGTATAATGAATCTTGGGAGAGGGAGTTAGTACAAGACAATGAAAAAGTTGCAGGAGTGATGGATTTATGGAGGCAGATGTTACGGGAAGGATTTGAGGTTCACGTAGAGGACGTGGAACCTAAGAAGTCTACACTACCCCATCTTGGAAAGCATGGAAGAGAAAACCCCTCAGATTCTGGAGAGAGCTCATCATATGAAGAAAGGAGAAGAGTCATTGATGCACATATGAATCCACTTGGTGACCAACCCTTGGCACTTAGTTTTCCAAATCTAGAGATAAGTATTACTAACCCATTTGGTATTGGTGGAAGTAACTAATCAACACCTAGGAGGTATAATTTTTCATTTGGTACATCCATGGCTGCATAATCATTTCCTATGTTTAGAGGTATATTGTCTGGTACAATGTTTGGACAAAGTACGGGTACACAAAGCTTGGGTATCATGCATCTAGAAGTGGTGCATGGGACACACATTTGGTAACGGTGCAATATCACAGCTGCATGTTGGCATGTAGTTTAGTGTGATAGTGGGGACACAAGGTGTGAACAATTTAGGACCTTTGCCAACTATGGGAGGTGGATCTGGTGGGTTAGGTGGAGTAGAACTAGTGGACCTGGTGGACTTGGTGGATCTGGAGGATTTGGTGGTTAGGAGGAACATAGTGTTGGTGGGTTTAGTGTTCTAGTGGTGGAGGCAAAACCAGGGGAAATCTAGGTTCTAGATCATGTGGAAAAGGGCCTTAACCACCTCAACAAGTGTTTTTTGAAATGTCTTTGCATCTACTAGATTACAAAGGTGTTGAGGATGTTGCAGATCATGTACACAAATGTGAGTTTTTATGGCGTGTGAAAGGATCACTACCCTAGAATGGAAGGAAATTCAATTTACAATGATGTTGCAAGGGCGCATGCATAGTTTTTACTGGAATTATGACCCTCACCAGATAGTAGTAGATTATATCATGTTGTAATGCCTTTTAGCTGAATTCCATATTCCTAAGTTTGAACGAAAAGCATAACATGTTGAAGGAGATTCAACAAGGTATGGAAGAGAGTGTGCGGGAGTATGATGCATGCGCTTTAAGACTCTCTTTTCAAAATTGTCTTATGATATTCATCCTTCTCAGCATGCTCAATGGTTTTTTGGAGGATTAATAACGCCCTTCAAGAGAGTGTTGTCACATAAAACTTTCACAGACCCACATGAGGCCTTGGAGGCTTCCTCTGTGCATTGAGGTATGGGAAGCATGGATACCAGTGTTAGTCCTTTTCTTGAAGCTTAGATTTATGCCATGGAAAAGTAATGTAGAGAATCTATTTGCAAACTCAACACATGAGACTCGCAGTGGCCTATGGTACATGTATTTTGAGGTAGAGGGCATACGAAGGATAGTTGTCCTCAGAGATTGGTACATGCCATGATGGTAGAATATGATATTTTCCATGGAGATCATGATGTAAGTAGGTGTCTACTACTGCACACGTGCAATCCATAAGAATGTGTCTTTCTATTGCAATATTTTCACCTCTACTACTCATGACACCAAGGATTGTAGATTGATTGACTAGATACATGATGTCATTGATATTGGTGTGCACCAGACTAGTGTTGCAAATAATTCCAAGGATGATGGTCATCACTATGAAGGGTGCACACAGATGGAGGAGCTCATGGAAGAGGCTTTTATGGAGGATTTAGAGGGTGGAAATTGTAGAGGTGGAAGAAGTGAATTCCCTCATCCAAAACTTTTTATAACTGTGGGTCCATAGAGCATTACAAGCAAATGTTTTGACTTCTACAATAATCTTGGTGTGGGAAGAAGCACAAGTATGAGGAGTGCCCATAATTATTTGAACACATGATCCAACAAAAATGGAAAGAAAAATGGCATTGGGATGGTAAGCATGAAGAAAGTAGACTTGTAGTGGATGCCAAGGGTGGCGCGTGAGTCAGAGTTAGAATCTAGTATGGTGATGACATGAGCTAAGGCTACGCATGAGGGAAATACCAAAGTAGATACCACTGATTACAAGAGAAGAGGTGGTATATGGGAAGTATCTGGACCCTACCCATCAGAAGGAAGTCTATCAAGAGACCATGGACGTAATTATAAGTCTTCAAGGGGAAATTCATGTCTAAAAGAGAAATCTAGGAAGTTGGAGCAGAAGAAAAGCATTGAGGTCCCTTATTCAGATATAGATGATGTTAGAGAGGTGTGTAAGATGTTGCACCAAGATAATATCATTCCTCTATTAGGATAATGGTTGAGGGATAAGATACCAAGTGTTGGAGGAGAGCGCAAGAGGCAAGTTTTTGCATGCTAACCTTCCTCCCCATAGCCTTGACTATGATAAGGAGATTACCTTGAATGTAGTTGTTGATGGATGGATCCTAAGTAATATTCTGATTGAAACAAATGGAAGTTAATGTTCTCACCCTGGATGCATGGAATCAAATGGGAAGGCCCCATTACAACCATCTTCAAATGTGTTGTATATGGCTAATAAGACAAAGGTCAATTCCCATTGGTGTTTTAAAGGATGTTTCTATCACTATCCAAGGGGTGAAATTCACTGGAGACTTTGAAGTCTTAGTGCTTGCTGAGGTAGACAACTTTTCCAACATTACTTGGGTGCCCCTAGTGCTATAAGAACAATGTTGACTTACATTTCAATAAGGGGTATATAATTTTTGAGAACAAGGAGGAACGTGTTATCATTCCTTTGATGGATGGGAAGTCAATGCCCTATATTGAGCCTTTAGGAGAAGAATACCTAGACAAAATTTATGTGTGCACTATAGGACCCTGAGGTTTGTAAAAACAAAAGAAGGTGTTATTCAATGGGAAGACACTCAATATATAAGTGATACAACTAGTGTGGCATGTGACAATTGGGCACATGGGACATATGAGTTAGTCGAAGGAATTTAAGAGGCTCTATGATAAGAGTAACAAAGGTGCACTCAGTCAGGCACCTAGGAGGAAAGAAGTTTCCAAGTTATATTGGGGGAGCTAACCCGATGTTTTCCTACGAGAAATGGAGACCCAGTGGAGATGTGAGATCGAAAGGAGAAGGATGCTTAGCTATACCTTGCTCGGGACCACAACACATTGGTGGGTGACCCATTGTGATAACCTTATAGAGTGGTGCAAAGTGAGAATCATGTCTCTATTAGGTTTATCCGAATCAATGCATCTACTATCATACAAGATTATCATGGGAAGGAACCTACTCATTTCACATCTAAACATGTGAGAAGGCCTAGATGGAAGGTATGGAATCCTTTCCACCTCCTTTATGGGTGCATAATATTTACTCCACCTTATAAGGTTTGCATGCACATGGTACATTCACTCAGATAGATCTTGTCGAGAGACAGAGAAACTAGAAAGAGTTGATGACGGTTGATCTCCTTCAAGCTTTCAAATATAGGAGTACTAAGCCATTGGTGGATGAGGCATTATAGGTTGTTAAACACATAACTATGGGAGATAGTATCATGGCAGAGGATAGAATACTAGAATTATTGGGTGAACTAGATTGAAGCACACTTTGATGAGGAAGAATCAGAGGAGATACAATTTGGGTGCACATGCATGGAAAAAGAGAAAGGAAAGTTGGTCTATATGATCGATGGTGAAGAGGTGGAAAACTTGGATGTTAACCATACTATGGGTACACGAGGTTATGGATAGTTTTGATGAGAAATCACACACCTACCATGAACCCCGAAAACCAAGAAGGTTAACATTGGTTTGGAGGCGGAACCTAAGGAGGATACTATTAGAGATTACTAGACAGAAAATGAGGTTTCAAAGATCATCAATATGTTGCATAAATTTAAGGATTTATTTCCACATGGGTACCATGAGCTTAAAGGAGTTCACCACTCCTTGATAGAAATGAAGATCAATTTAAAAGAAGGTGTGCACCCAATTTAGAAGAGACCTTATCAAATGAATCTGAATCTATGCATCAAATTCAAGGAGGAGATTGACAAGATGATCACATCAGGCATCATTAAGGTTGTTGAAGAATCAGAATGGATAAGTCTAATGGTCATTAACATTAAGAAGGATGGAAGGATAATGATTTGTGTTGATTATAGGAGATTTAAATGTGGTGTGTGTCATTGACCCTTTTCCAACCCCCATTTCACTGAGGAGATCCTGGAAGGAGTAACGGGCATGAAATCTATTCTTTCACAGATGGATTCTTAGGATATCATCAAGTTAGAATTGTAAAGGAGGACCAAGAAAAGACAACTTTCACCACTAGAATGGGAATTTTTTCCTACATGGTCATGCCTTTTGGACTCAAGAACGTGCTTACTATGTATTTTCACGCATTGTTATTCAGTGAATTTTAGGACTTCATCCACAAGTTTCTACAAGTCTACTTGGATGACTGGATAAATATATGGATTAGTGAGGGACCATTGTGACAATCTGAGGCTGATGTTTGAAAGATGTTGACAATTGAGGATATCCCTCAACATTAAGAAATTTGTTTGCTACTCCATTTTGAACCTTGTTTGGGCATATCATATATAAGGAAGGCTTTCTGGTGGATCTGCTAAATTTTCATTATTGTGGGATTAGGGAACCTACCAGCCAGAGCATGGTGCATGGATTCCTTGGGCATACGAGGTATTACTAGAAATTTATTAATGGGTATGCCAAGATCACCATGCCATTGGAAAAGTTGTTAAAAAAAAGTACATTTCATTGGGGAGAGGCACAACAGATGGTGTTTGATACATTGAAGAATAGGCTTATCACTGCACCCATATTATGCTTTCCTTCTTGGGATAAGCCATTCCATGTACATGTTGATGCTTCAGGGATGGTGATTGGAGAAATATTAGAAAAACCTAGAGAGGGAATTGTTGACCACCCTTTGTGCTTTGCTAGTAGGAAGCTAACCTCAACAGAATAGAACTATACTACTAATAAGTGAATGACATTATCAATGATCTATACGCATTGCAAAAATTTAGGCAATATTTGTTGGAAACACCTTTATATTCTACATAGACCACATGGCATTGAACTACTTGGTAAACAAGCCATTTTATAAGGGCACATATGTAGGTGAGTCATGTTGTTTCAAGAGTTTGAGTTTATAGTTGTTGTGAAACTAGGTAAGAGTAATTTGGGACCTGACCATTTATCAAGGATTTACTTGGGGAGGACGTGTAAAGAATTGAGGATATAATGCTAGATGCGAAACTATTTAGATTGTGGCGTGCCCTCTGACTTGGAAGATATTGCTTTGTTTCTCAAAATGGGTGTGGCACTAGAGGGAATGAAGAATTTTGAAAGGAAGCAGTTAGCCATACGATCCATGCCCTACATGTTAATTAGTGGAGACTTATACAAGCTAGGATGCAAGATGAGGTTTTGTGTTGGTGCATGTTAGAGCATGAGCGTGTTGCAATCATGGAGGAAGCACATGGTGGAATTATAGGAGGACACTATGTAGGGAATGCAACTGTACGCAAGATCCTTATAGAAGGATTTTGGTGGGAAATAGCTTACAAATACTTTATCGAGTATGCATGTAAGACTGTGACCACTTGTTAACACCTTGGTAAACTAGGGAAAAGAGATGAAATTCCATTAAGACCGATTTCAGTGCAAAACTATTCGAGAAGTGGGAAATTGACTTTGTAGGCCCTATTTCCAAAAGCCATGAATGGACATGTTCACACTTTATCATTACATGCATATATTACCTTACAAGGTGGGCATAAGTGGCACCTATAAGGGATTGCATAACATTAACAAGAAGCTAGGTTCTTGTGGGAAAATATAATTAGTAGATATGGATGCCTATTGAGCTTAACAAGTGATAGAGGTACTCATTTCTTAGATGGGACAACTAGAATCTTATTGGCATAATTCATGGTAGCCCACCACAAGACTACCCCTTATCACCCATAAGCTAATGGGATTGTTGAGGCATTTAACAAAATTTTGAATCACACATTAACCAATATTTGTGATGTGGGAAGAAAGGATTGGGATGATAAAGTTTTTGTTGTGTTATGGTCATATCAAACTACTTATAAGAGACTAAACAAGGCCACACCTTTTCAATTAGTGTTTGGCATAGAAGTGGTGTTACCTATTGAATTCATGTTACCATCACTGCATATAACACACGTAAGAGGATTAGATGATGAACAAGTTCTTGAGGAGATGATTGATAAGTTAATGCAGTTAGATGAGAGATGAGCTATTACTCGCTAGAGTCAAAAAATAGAAAAATCTAGATAGAAGGCATGACATGATAGACACATGAAGAACAAAAAAGTTGGTTGGGAAGATGGTTCTAGATATGATTCCAATTTTTCTGCTAGTGAAAAATCACAGCACCCCCAAATGAGTTATGGATCTACTTTTCTAAGGCAAATTCATTTGGTGTGATTGCACAACATTGAGCTTTCCCAAAGTGTGGGACCTTTGCAAATGGGGAAAGCTCTCCAGAGAAGGTTGGTTCCTCTTCCTAAACTACCTTACAGCATATTATTCCAATGGGAAAGCTAATATAATATAATCTTGATCTAACTTTAAAGGAGACAGGGAGAGAAAGAAAAATAGAAAAAAAAAGCCTACACTAAAACGGTGATACACCAAAGAAGGAAAATGTTGATCATCTATCAAAACTGCCATCGAAACAAAGAGAGGTGAGTAATGGAAAGGATGGACAAGTGCGTCACAGATCAAAGATGGATTTCACAAAGAAAATGTTCCAAAATCCATGAACACAAGCTGAAAACCTGAAATGAACATAGAGGATGCACAAATACCTATAATGAAGAGAGGTAAGAAGAAAACAACCAAAAAGAGCAAGGATGGACATATGTATCACAAAACACGTTTTTTGTTGCTCCAGAAGTTTGCACAGAACATCATTTCATGGGTAAGACACAAAAATGCCATTATAGAGTAGGGGAGGAGGTTAAAACTCCATTTTGACCCTGAGGGACGAAAAGAAAAAAGTGGTAGAGAAGAATGATGAACAAACTTTTACAAATGAGTCAAAACCGGCTTTATGCTTGAACAAAATGAAAAGAAATGAGGTGATTTGGGAAAATTGATTTTAAAACTCCAACCACCAAAAAGATCCATTTAATTAGCATAAAAATATGGGCTCGATTAAAAGATCACATTTCCATGCATCTACGTTTGTAGACCAAATAAAATGACCCATACTTCATCAATTTGTTTTAAAGGTTGTTGGAACTCGGTTTTTTTGTCTTTTCCTTACCAAAACGTGTTTTGCAAAATTTCTCCCATTAAAATCTATCAAAATTCAAAATTGAGGGGTCCATCATTTAAATGATTTCACTAGCTTTCCATGACACCAAAATTGTGAAAATCGAGCTTTAAGTTTGAAAGATATGGCCTCTAAAGATTTAGGCAAAATTGGTAAAAAAAGAGTCAAAATTGGGGAAAAATATCCAGGTCAAACTTCAAATTTTTCCCTTTTGGAAAATTTTCCCAAAAATCTCTATGGCCCCTTAGGTCCACATGACACGTGGTGCTCTCGGATGATCCATAGGCCGAATACACCGCCTTTTTTCTCTCTTTTTTCAAATTGGGAAAATTTCCCAAAAAACCTCCGTGCCCCACCGCTCCGAGACACGTGGCATTGTTTGATCATATGAGGAGATGCGTCCCATCCTTCACTTTTATGTTTTTACCATTTTGGAAAAATTCCAAAATCCTTGTTGGAATAATTCCCGGATGAATGGAGACATGGCATCATTTCATTTCCACAAGCTAATGGGATTTTGACTTTAACCCTTTTGCCCCAAAAGGCTAAGTGGTGAATTTTCTGTGACCTCCACCAAGCCAAATCCCTTGAAAAATTTCCTTCCTCCACTCCATCGCCCGAGCCTCTTTAAGAGGCAAATTATCCTCCTTACCTCCATGGGCCCGCCTAGGATGGAAAATTTCCCCTTGAACTCCATGTTAGCCATCAACTCAAAAAATACAATGAGTTAGGAGGACTTATTTACCTTTTTGGAAAGGGGAAGAAAAATCCTATCTAATGAACCCATTTCTAGAATCTTTTGAGTGCTTGCAATATGTAAAAATTGAAGTTGAAGCACAAGGAAGGAAATAATGAAGGAAAGTTAAAAAAATAGTTTGAGGTTGGGCTCATTTTGGATGATTCCAAGTTTCTACACCATCCTAGGAAATTCAAAGTCCATTAGATGGGCCCATACATTGTATCCTATATACTTGATTCAATAACTTTCTAGTTAAGCCCTGGATGAAACATGGTTACTAAGGAATTTCAATGGGAGTAGGTTCAAACCTACTATAAATAAGTCTTCTTTGTGTTTGTAAATAAGGAAGTATTTCTAGTTAGCCTAGGTTTTACTTTGATGCAGTTTCCTTTCTTTGTGTTTCCATTTCTTGTTGCTTTTTTTTTGTGTGTTTGGTAACCACTTATTATTTTCAAAAACATTTATATCGTGGAGGACCACAAATCAATTTTGTGTGGGGTGGAGTGATGTTACAAAATATGGAAACTATGGTTGTGGATGGTCCGGGTTGAAAAATCAATAACACGTGGATTAGAAGATCACGCATGGAAAAGGTGAACATAAGGGAAGATTGGTGTCAAAAGGCTTTGAGAAACCACGTACAAGGGTAAAAGTGCATGAGCAACATGAGGTAGGAAGTGGAGAGAACTTGGTCTAAGACACAAAATAAGAATTGACTTGAAAGCATGAGAGAAAGCGTGAAGAACTCTATGGTCGAGGAAGTTTTGTGTTAGAAGGTTACAAAAGTATTCATATAGTTTTGAGAAAAAAATAAAAGTATTAAAGGTTGGCGTTGGAAAAATCTACTTTTATTATGAAATTACAAGTGGTAGTTGACATGGCATTTTTTATCAGAGAAAATCATAAGTTATAAATAGAATATGGGGGTGTGTTATTTTATACCTTGCATTTCAAGTTATCAAAGAGCTCTAGCGAACTAAGGCATCCTTGCAAAGAAAGTTTGAAAAGAGTTCTAAATATTTTCATGCATGACTAGTTTGATCAACAAACAAGAGTAGAAAGAAGTACATAAACATAAGTGGAGAAGGTTTGTGGAAGAATCCATGGATGTTACACTATCTTGTGGAAAAAGGGTTTTCTAGGTTAGGGTTTCATAACTAGGGCATGGGATTTGAAGGAATTTTTCGCAAAGGAGTGTATCAAGTAAAATTGGGCAGAGTGAGGACCAGGAGAGAGGAAGAATTTTTAAGGACCTAATGCGGGATTGACACTAAGGAAAGTAGAAATTTTTCACCGAATAAGGGCAAGGGAAAGGGAAAATAAGCCATCTCTAATAATTTCAATGAAGAATGGTACACGGAAATATATACCTAAATGACGTATTACTCGGTAAATAATGGGTATCTCACATCAGGAAGATGGCCATCAGTGATTACAACCATCAAATGAGTACCATAGAGAATGAAATGACACTAGAACTAGTCAACCTATAGAGAAGAGGACACCATATGGAATTCACATCTATGATGACAAGGTAAAGGTAGACATGGAGAAGGCTACGTTTTTGTAACTCTACGAGTGTCCCTATTTTGGAAATCATAAGCGACTATACCAATGGTTGATGTTGTGCATGTATGAAGATCACTTCTATTTCATAGGCCATGAGGTTATGCATAACCCCCATCTAATTTCCAAGTTCTCTAGCCTTATATGTGAAGGAGATTCATTGGAGGATTACTTGGAAGACATGGAATCCATTATGAAGACCATTGAGGTTTATGACTACAAGAAGGGTTCACGCTACTTCGATATTTCTAAAATTACTGACCTAGTGATGAGGATTACCATGCACTTGGTTACTAAGCTGAATGGGCAAGAGAGATGGACACATATCAAAAAAACTGGTTGAATGTGTTCCACATGATCTTGGAGGGATCCATCTATAACTTCTCATCTTTCATTACAGAGGAGATTATTAACACTACGTGCGATGGAGAAAATATCATGTTTGGTAATGTCCTCCTCACCATTGTCTTTTTAGAGACCTGGAGTGACCAATGGTCTGGATAAGTTTGTTTGGGAATACCTAGATGAGAACCCATCCCCGCCAATAGGTTTAAACAATATACCTATGACAACATGATGACCGCTCATAAGGCACTCCTAGAAAATTGGTAGAAGTGGATGCATGACACATTCGGGGATGAATGGAGAATACCCAAAAAATTTACTTCACTAGTGAAAGGAGAAGATAAGTTCACTAAATACCAGAATATTTTCATTGGAAAATTTAATTTGGTAGATGGTGCGAAGATTCCTTGGTGTAAGTTACCTTTTCCTTTATAGCGCAAAGTATTTCATGGCCGAGGTCAATCATTTCAAAGAGGCAAAGAAACTCATATTTGATCCAAGTGTATAAGATCAAGACTACCGTGAGTTGTGCATGAAACTAATATACCCCAAGAAGCACACTTATGTGGGGAAGTATGTCTCCCATGATGTGCACATGTTAAAACCAGTAACATTACCTGTTGTAGGGAGGAAATCAGCGAGGTTGTATTTGTGCATAATTCCTAAGTATGAAAAGGGAACTTATGTTGAAGATGATATCTACATTCTTGAGGATCCCATTATGTGGAAGAAGGTTGTGCAAAGGAAAAGAGATAGAGGAGAGGATCATGAGAAAATGTGTCAAGCACACACATAGTGCAGATAGTAGGGGCACAGAGTCAAAGCGCACGTAAGTAATTACGTTTCCTAGAAGAAGTCTCCCATGAGAAAAGAGTCACTGCAGAAGGAGGAATCACCACAGAAGGAAGAGTATCCAAAAAAGGAAGAGTCTCTAGTAAGGGGAGAGTCACCCAAGAAAGAAGAAGAAGATAAGTCCCTTGAACTGGAATCACCAAGAAGGAATAAGCCGAGGGTGATAAAAGGGTGGAATCGGGATAAAAAAATCATGTAGGTTGAAAAGGGTGATGAAGAGCACAAAAGGATCAATAATCCTATGTGCGATGTACATGAGTCGAGGAAGAAGGAAATGAAGAGAATGATGATAATGAAGGAGGAGCTCATGATAAAAGGGAGATCGAGGAAGTAAACATGAAGGATCAGAAGACCCTAAATCCGACCAAGGAGTAGATGGATAATGCAATAGAGAGGGAAGTGGTAGGAATTATCCAACAATTGGTGGAGAACGAAGTCAAGTGAAGTACCGAGGAATTACTAAGATAAATAGAGGAAAGAGTGAGTGTGGGAAAGGAGTATGGATGATGCATGGGTAGAGATCCCAACTTAGCAGTAAACTTCCCAAAGGATACGTGCATAGGTGGAAAGGGCATAGTAGAAAGGTGCAGGAACAAGAGATGACTTACATTAATGATACAAATAAAGGTACTACCCACGCACTTCCAAATTACCATTCCCACAAACCAACTTCTTGATTGGTCTACTTTTGATGGAGAAGGTGTGTACCCGCCATAAGAAAATGTTATCTTGGGATTTTGAGTCCCACGTTGATGTACCCGAGTTCGAGGTAAATCGAGATGCATTGATGAAGATACCAGATTCCAAGGGAGTAAAACCTTTGGTAAATGCCCAAAAAATGTTTGATGAGAAAGTTTTCAATCAGATAAACAAAGCATTAGTGGAGGTGGAGGAAAGACTCTTCAGCAAAAATGATAGGATAAGGGTCTTGGTGGAAGAGATTGAGAAAAAGAATGAGGAGATCATTGTTCGGAAAAGAGATAAAATAGAAGGAATTGATTAGTGCATAATCAATGAGTGAGCTAGGGGATGAAAAGGCATAGGTGTGTAAAATTCATAAGAAGATAGAGTTCATTTCAGACATCATAATCTTGAAGCACCTAGACCTATCCCCGCCTAAGCATAAATACGAGTCACCATGCATTGCTTGGAAGACTTAACCTACATCCTCACCATGGAAAGGTGACCACTCACATTAGAGTCAACAGAGGAGGTGATGACATGCCAGAAGGAGTAGGAAAAGCTGAATATTGGGGAGACAATGACTTGGTAATCTAATCTCCTTGCCATAGTAAATACTACCACATAAATGGCTGAAACCATGTATAAAAAATGTGCCAAAAGGATAGGGTAGAATACATATTGGTTGCTACACATGAGGCTGATCTAAAATAATTTCAGGAGAAGCACAAAATCATTAAGGAGGAGCATGAAATGATATTGGAAAAAGTTGAGAAGAACAGGAAGAAATATAAACCTTACGAGGTTCGATTAATAATAAGCTAAAGGAATTGTACCCCCAAGTCACTGGGCAGGATAGATCAGCTAGCTGATCTTACCAAGTAGTGGAAATCATTGTTGATATGTTGAAAGCTAAGAGCGAGGAACTTAGTTTTGATGAAGCAAGCACATTAGTGGGTGATCTACTTCAGCATGCACATGGAGAAGTAGATGCATGGGAAAATATTGAGGCATCCATGAAGAAGGAATTCCCACTCCTCATCCACTAGTAACACATTCTTCTATTCTTTGATTGTTTCAATAACTCTATTATTTATTCTTCGAAGAAGTAGAATGTTTCAAGGATGGAGAAAAATATAATGTGGGGTGATGTTGGATCCTAAAATATTGATGAAGTACCAAGAGGCATGCACACATAAGATTAGTAGATAGAATGGTGCTCGGGAAAGTGTGTAGGAAAAATGGGTTTAAGAAGGGTTTACATGAAACTAGGGCATGCGTGGGAGGTAGAAAAAAGGTTTGAAAGACTTAGCCATATTTGGAATCATGGATTCATTTGATGAAAATGTGAGGACCCGACTAGGATTGATGAGTGGATAAGGTGATAGCCTAGAACCTTCAAGGTCAAGAAAATGATATTCCATGCAGAGAATATTCCTAGAGGCATCATTACAATTACTAAAAGTTTTGTAAAGAGGATAAGTATTCACAAATAGAGGACCACATCAAGACTTGGCACGTGGTATTCTCGGAAGAGAAGTCATGGTGGTGGTCGATGATCCTATTTAAAGAGGTGCTTAGGACATGAATAGAAACACATAGAGACATGGATGGAATGAAGAGAGAATGCATAGAGAAAGAAGAGAAAGTTAAGGAGGGTAACTAAGTACTAAAAAAATGTTGGGAAATGTTAAGGGTTTGGAGTTCATGGTGTTAGGATTTAGAGTACTTAGTGCTAAAGGGTTGTAAGGGATACCATTAAGCATATGTATGGGTACTGGGATCTATAAAAAAAGATAGAATGGGAAGAAGCATAGTTAGGATCTCTGATCATATAGGTTTTTAAGAGTTGAGTCTCTGTTATTTGATGTATATGGTATGAGATGACCCTTTTGAATGTAAAATGGCTACGAGAACTCGTTAAATCAATATACATGGATTTTTCTAGACAACTTTCTTGGATTTGTAAACCCTCATGTTATATGGCTTATCATGACTTAGATCTGGATTTTTGTACTTCTTAGAATGTTATTTGGCTTTTGTGATGCATTAATGTGTAGATATGTTAGTTATATATTATACCTCTCAAATTGGATGAATGTACTTATGTTTCGTAAATAATCCTCCATTAATGGCAGAAGTCTCTTGCAATGCTCATATAAAGAAGGGTCTCGACACCCACACATGCCTCATGTGAGCGCCCAATGTATGATGGATGATAGAACGACGTGCTTAGGGTTAGAAATAAGTATTGATGGTAAAATAATGACTATAGAATGATGCTTCATGACAGAATGCTTGACCTTAGACAATGTCGAGGCTTGGCTTAAAAGCACGAGAGGATGACTTTTCTCAGTGATTTAACAATGGATCTAATTTTGATGCACATAAATGGGTGGAGGAGAACCTGTATCATGAGATCTATGAGACATTATTCTATTATTTCCTAGTAGATTTGTATGAATGGATCTCAACATATGAATTAAGGATGAGTTGGTACTATAGACCTCATGTTTGGACCCGAAGGAATATCGCAGTAGTTACAGGATGTTTGATCCGACTGGACTCATATTGTTGATCACCTGGTGGAAAGGTGTTCACCAGATATACACCGGAATATGTGATCTCTAATTATTATTTCCCAAATATTGTTGAGTTTGAGTTCTTAAGGGAGCCACGAGGACCGTTCTTGTATGTTATATTATTAGCCATCAAGATCTTTATTATCACTTTGAATTTGGAAGCATTTCCTATGGCTGGCTAAAATCTCGCTAGGCATGGGGCACGGAAGTTGGTGTGGTAGAGATCGCAAACCTTGTGGTGGAAGAAGAGAGAGAGGATAGGAGGCTCAAGTATAATGAAGTGCAAGAAAGGGAGTTGGTGAGACAACATGAAGTTTCCATTGTGATGGATTTATGGAAGAAAATGTTTGGGAATGATTTTAGTTTCACGTAGAGGGTGTGAAGCTTGAGAAGCCTCTACTACCCCATATTTGCAAGCATGGGAGAGACAACCCCCTCGGCTTATGGAGAAATATCATTTTTTAAGGAAGAAGAAGATTTGTAGATGCACATCTTGACCCACATAGTGACCAGACCCTTGCACTTAGTTTTCCAGTTCCTAAGGGAAGTTTTGTTCTAGTTGGTATTGGTCTTGGTAGTTGAATGAAACCTAAGAGGTATACTTTTTAATTTAGTACATCTATGGCCACATAAACATTCCCTGTGTTTGGAGGAATTTTTCTAGCACATCATTTAGGTAAAGTGGGGGTACAAAAAGTTTGGGCATCACATCTTAAATTGGTTCAACATCACATAATGCTAGAATGTAGTTTAACACGACAATAGGGACTCGGGGTGTAAGTAGTTCGGGACCCTTACCTACTATGAGAGGAGGATCATGTGGGTCTTGGGGTATAGGACCTAGTGGATCTAGTGGGTCTGGTGGTGGAGGCAACATGGGAGGGAATCAAGGTCTTAAATTTAGCGAGAAAGGACCTCAAGCACCTCAACATGTGTTTTATGAGATGTCTCTCCACTTACCCGATACAAGGGTGTTGAGGATGCAGAGCATGTCCATAAGTGTGATTTTTATGGTGCACTAAGGGGATCACTACCCCGAAGGAAAGTAAGTCAGTTTGCAACTACATTACAAAGGTGTGTAGATAGGTGGTACCAAAAGTATGACCCGTGTCAGAAGGTGGTGGATTATACTATGTTGTGTGATGAATTCTTGGTAGAATTCCACATTCCTCACTTTAAGAAAAAGAGCATCGGTGTGTTGAAGTAGATTCAACAAGGTATGGTGGAGAGTGTGCGGGAGTATGACACACATTTGAAGACTCTCTTGTTAAACTTATCCTATGATATCCATTCATCCCAACATGCACAATGGTTCGTTAGGGGCTTGATCATGCCCTTCAGTGAGCCCTTTCACAAAAACTCTCATAGATCCACACGAGGCCTTGGAAGCCGCTTTGCACACGTTGAGGCCATGTGAAGCATTGATAATGGTGTGAATCTATTTTTATAAGCTTAGATTGCTTCCATGGCTAAACAACTTGAGAAGCTATCTATGAATTCATCTCATGAAACACGTGGTGGAATTTGGTGCACGAATTGTGAAGTGGAGGGGCACACAAAGGATAGTTTCCCTCAAATATCAATACATGCCATATCATTGGATTGCGATATCTGTCATGGAGATCATGATCCTAGTAGATGTCCTTTGTTGCAAGCATGCAATGCGCAGAAAAAATGTGTCCTCTTATTATAAAATTTACACATTCACTACTCATGATATGAAGGACTTCCGATTGATATTCCAAATCCATGATGCCATTGATCTTGGTGTATGCTAAAATAGTATTGGGAAGATTTCTAAGGCCAAGGATTTCAATATGAAGGGTGTGTAGATGAAGGTTGAGGAAGAGGTTTTCGGGGATGTCGGAGGCCATAACGGTCATGGAGGAAGAAGTGAATTTCCCTGTGGGACCTATTATAATTGTGGATTGATTGACAACAAGAACGAGTGCCATGTTTTGTTGCACTACTCATGGTGTGGGAATAAGTAAAAGTACAAATAATTCCCATATTTATTTGACCACATGAGCAAGAACCGAGAAGAAGGAAAAAGGCATAGGGATGGTGAGTGTAAATAGGACCAACCCACAATGGATGTTGAGGGAAGTGCTTAACTCAAAGTGGAGCCAATTTTGGCAACTACACATGCCGAGGTTGTACACGCCGAGAGGTACCAAAGGAGAGGCATCTTATCACAAAATGATAAGTGTTATATGGGAAATATCCTAATCTTACCCACACGAGAAGGAGGTGTAATAATAAACAATGGAGGTGATTACGATTTTTCAAGGAGATATTTAGCGTCTAAAGGAGAAACCATACAAGTTGGAGCAGAAGAAGATCATTGAGGTTCCTCAGTAGGATATGGATGAGGTTAGGTAAGTCTGTCAGATGTTGTGGTAGGAGAATATTATTCTTCTATTCCGATAATGTCTGAGAGGAAAGGTACCATGCACAAGAGAAGAGCGTGAGAGACAAGTCCTACATGTTAACCTACCCCCTCACAACATTGATTATGATAAGGAGATCACACTGAATGCAGTTGTTGATGGGTGGCTCCTAAGTAATATATTTATTGAAACATGCATGGAGGTCAATGTCCTTACTCTAGATACATGGAATCAAATGGGGAGTCTCCCCATTGTAGCCATCTTTAAATGTGATGTACATGGCTAAAAGGAAAAGGCCATACCTCTCAAAGTGTTGAAGGGTACATCCATAACTATTCAAGGGGAAATGTTTACTGGAGATTTTGATGTTCTAGAGCTTCTTTGAGGTTGATAGTTTCCTAGTATTGCTTAGGTACCCTGGTTTTACACAAATAATAATGACTTGTGCTTCAATAAGGGGTACATCAGCTTTGAAAACAAGGAGTGCATGATTATACCACTAACTCATGGAAGGTTTGCACCTTATGTGGAACCCTTAAGAGAAGAGGACTTGGATAGAATATATGTGTGCACCATCAGGTACTCTGATGTCATTCATACATCAAGGGAAGGAGACCATTCGGTGGGAAGACGTTTATTCTATAAGTGACACAACTAGTGTTGTGTGCGATAATTGGGTGCATTGGACATACGAGTTGGTTTTGAAGTATCCGAAGGATACTAAGACTCGGAGTTGTTAGAGCGTGCTCAAGTGAGGCACTTAGGAGGAAGGTAGTTTCCACGATACACTGGGAGGGAAACCCTGATGTATTTTTATTTGAAATTGAGATCTAGTGGAAGTATCTAGTGGAGAGAAGGAATATGCTTACCTATACCTTTTGTGAAATAGTGGTACATTGGTGGGTGACCCATTGATACAATATTTTAGAATAATGTAAGCTGAGAATCGCCCTCTCTATAAGGTTTCTCTGAAGTAATACACCATATCATATTTGTGACTATGATGGGAAAGAATCGCCTCATGCCATTTTCAGAGTCTGAGAAGACTTGGATGGGAGATGTGGAAGCTTTACCTCCTTGCCTATGGGTTCACAACTTTTATTCCACCTTACGGGGTTATGCGTGCACCTAGTACATCCATTCAGAGTTATGTCATTAGATAGGGAATCAGTAGGAGATGACGACAGATATCACCCAGACTTTTTAGTATGAATCCCCTAAGAAATCGGTGAATGAGGCACTACAGGTAGTCAAACATGTTACCTTGAGAGATTGTTCCATGAAAATGACCAGGATTTTTGGATTGATAAGAGAACCTGAGTTAGGGCGCACTTAGTTGAAGAAGAGGTACAATATGTACATCTTAAGCATGCATTCATGGAGAAAGAAAGGAGAAGTTGGTGTACCTAGTGGATGACGAGGAGATGGAAAATTTAGATGCTAACTATATTGTAGGTATGCACAAAGTATTTGGAAAATATATGAGTAAGCATGCACACCTACCATGAACCCTTGAAAACAAAAAATGTTAACATTGGTACCAAAGCAGATCCCAAGGAAGCTATTATTAGAGACTACTAGACAGACTAGGAGGTTTCAAAAGTGGTTGACTACTTTGTGTGATTTCCAAGACATGTTCCCATGTGGGTAACATGAATTAAAAGGAGTTCATCATTCATTGGGGGAAATGAGAATCAAGTTGAAATAAGGTGCGCACCCCATCCGGAAAAGGCCATATAGGATGAACCCAAATTTTCACATAAAGGTTAAGGAGGAAATTGATAAGATGATAGAATCTAGGATCATTGAGGCCATTGAGGAATCTGAATGGGTGATCCTAATGGTCATTAGTATAAAAAATTATGAAAGAATAAGGATATGTGTAGACTATAGTGATCTCAATGTTGCATGTGTTATAGACCCTTTCCTAACCCCATCTCAATGTTGCATGTGTTATAGACCCTTTCCTAACCCCATTTTGCGAAGAAATTCTGGAAGGTGTAGTTGGGAAAGAGATCATTCTTTTACAGATGGATTCTTAGGTTATCACCAGACTCATAATTGTGAAAAGGAAGACTAAGATAAAAAAAAATTCACCACTGAATGGGGAATTTTTTCTTATACGGTCATGCCTTTTGGGTTGAAGAACATTCCTACTATGTTTTCACACATTTTTGTGTAGGACTTTCAAGATTTCATCCATAAATTTCTGTAAGTTTACCTGGATGACTGGACAGTGTATGGGTTAGCCAAATATCATTGTGACAACATATGGTTTATGTTTGAGAAATGTAGGAAGTTGAGCATCTCCCTGAATATTAAGAAATTTGTTTTTTCCACTCCTTTTGGCATGTTGTTGGGACACATTATTTGTAAAGAAGGCTTACTGGTAGACCCCGTAAAATTTGTTGTTATAGTGGGATTGGAGGAGCCTACCAGTCAAAGCATGGTGCATGGGTTCCTAGGGCATACATGGTACTATAGGAAATTCATCAAGGGATATTCCCATATTTCCATGCCCCTGGAAGAGTTATTAAAACACAAAAGTAAGTTCTATTGGGGAGAGGCACAATAGGTGGCTTTTGACACCTTAAAGGAGAAATTTATTATTGCACCCATTTTGCGCTTTCCCTCCTTGGATGTGCCTTTTCATGTGAATGTTTATGAATAAGGTGTGGTGATAGAAGTAGTGTTGCCATAGCCTAGAGAGGGGATTGTTGATCATCCCTTGTGTTTCTGAGTAGGAAATTAAGACAAGCTGAGAAAAATTACACCACGATAGAGCATGAGGCATTATCTATGATCTATGCACTGCACAAGTTTAGGAAATACTTATTGGCCACTCCATTTATATTTTACATGGATCATATGGTGCTTAAATACTTGGTGAAAAAACTTCTCTTGCAAGGGTGCATATGCCGGTGGATTTTTCTATATTAGGAATTTAACTTTTTGGTCGTAGTAAAACCGGGTGAAATAAATATGGGACTTGACCATCTATCATAGATAAAATTTGGCAAGGAGACACAAAGCATCAAGGACATGATGCCAGATGTATAATTGTTTAGATTGCAATGTGCACCCTTTGACTTAGAGGATATTGTTTTTTCCTACTAAGAATGGAGTGGTGCGAGAAGGAATAAAGGCCTTTGAGAAAAGAAGTTGGCTATATGTGTCGCACCTTATATGTTGATCGGAGGAGACCTATACAAGTTAGGTTGAGATGAGATCTTACATCGATGTGCGTTAGAGCATGAATGTTCTGAAATCATGAAATAAGATCATGGTGGCATTAGAAGAGGTCATTATTATGAGAATACACCCATACGTAAGATCCTATTGGTAGGCCTTTGGTGGGAAAAAATTTATAAGGATTGTATAGAGTATTGCAAGTCTTGTGATCATTGCCACTCCTTGGTAAACTAGGATGGAGAGATGAAATTCCATTAAGACTTATTGCTAGTGCAGAGCCATTTGAGAAGTGGGCAATTGAATTCATGGGCCCTATTTCCCCACCAATGCGTAGGACAATTTATTGCTATATTATCACTTGGATAGACTATCTCACAAGGTGAGAAGAAGTGGCTCCTATAAATGATTTTACTACGAAAAGAATAGTTATGTTCTTATAAGAAAATATAATCAATGGGTATATATGTCTCATTGAGCTTAACGAGTGATAGGGGTGCACATTTATTAAATGATATTATTCAAATCTTATTGGAACTTCATGGTGGCCCATAAAAAAACTACCCCTTATCACCCCAAACTAATGAGAACTACTAAGGCATTTAAGAAGATATTAAGCCACACGTTAACTAAGATTTGAGATGTTGGAAGAAGAGACTGGGATAATAAAGTCTCTGCAGTGTTATGGGCATATATAATAACTTATAAGGGATTGAACAAGGAAATACCCTTTCAATTGGTGTTTGGCATGGAGGTAGTTTTCCTATGGAATTCATGTTACCATCTCTATGTATTGCACGCTCATGAGGATTGGCTGATGAACAAGCATTAGATAAATGCATTGATAAAATTATGGAGTTGGATGAGAGGCATGCCATTTCTATGGTTAGAAGATGGAGAAAACATGAAAGCATGACATGATCATCATATTAAAAATAAGAAGTTTGAGGTTAGGCAGATGGTGTTGTTGTATGATTCTAAGTTTCTTCCCCACCGGGAAGGCATTGGTTGGGACCATATACTATCACCTACATACTTGATTCATGATCTTTCTAGTTACAAGCGTTGGATGGAACAATGTTTCATATTCATTTTAATGGGATTAGGTTGAAGCCCTACTATAAATAAGTCTTCATTATTTTTGTAAATAAAACAATATTGTCAAGTAGCTTAGGATTTCCCTTAATATAATTTCCTTTCTATGTGTTTCCCTTATTTGTCTCTTTTCCTTGTCTTTTCATTTTTGTTGTGGCCACGTTTTGTGCCACTAGCCAATTAATTTTTGAAAGGTTTTTCATGCATAGAGGAACACGCATCTGTTTAGTGTGGGGTGGAAGGTGTCAAAGGAGTCTCTGTGAAGAGTCTGGTAAGAAGACAATGTTGAAAATGATGTGGATTGGATTCCCAAGTGGAAAAATCAAAAGCACGTGTAAGGATAGAAGAGCACATAGCAGAAGTAATTATGGGTGGATATTGGTGTCAAAAATATTTATAAAAACCATACAAGGATAAAAGCATAAAAAGCGACATGAGGTAGGAGGTGACAAGGACTATGTTTGATTGATGCATTCTTTATGCCAGAAGGTTGCATGGGTTTCACGAAGGATTGAGTGGCGAGGAAAAGCGTTGGACAAAATGCATGGAAGAGAGCATTAGAAAAGCTAACTTTAATGCTGTTGTACATTGGTAGGTGGCATGGGATTTTATGTAGGAAAATAAAAAATCTATAAATAGAAGGTTGGGGTAAGTTATTTCTTTTTACCTTGCATTTGTTGTTGAAGAGCTCTTGCAAACTAGGACATCCTTGTGAAAAGAAATTTGTGGATATTTATGTTCATAGCGGAAGATTTAACATATTTTTGAACTAGAGTGGAAAGGGAGTACATGAGTGTGAACAAAGAAGTTTATTTGGTGGATTCCCATGGATTTTACATTGTCTTATAGAAGGATATATTTCTAGGGTAGTGTTTATAGATCTAGGGAACATGTTGTAGAGTAATTTCATAGAGGAGTGATGATGAGGATAAACCAGAGTTGAAGTAAGAAGAAAGGAAGAAATAACAAGGACCAGATGAAGAAAATGGAACTAAGGAAGGGATCAAACACTTCACCTAATAAGGGAAAGGACAAAGGTAAGGGAAAACTAGTTGCATCAACTAGTTTGAATGAAGAATGGTACATGGAGATGCATTACCCCGATGTCATTCTATTAGGGATGGAATTGGTTTCTCAAATATGGAATATGGTTATAAGTGATTACAACCATAGGATGATCACCACGGATAAGGAAATGGATTTGGAGTTAGTTCTCCCGATGGGAGAGGACACAAGATAATAAGCCTATTTATGATGACTCGGTGAAAACCACATTGGGGAAGGATGGACCCTTACAACTCTATGAGTTACCATTAGTTGCTAAACCTCACAAGTTGTACCATTGATTTATGTCACGCATGCATGAGGATTATTTTTATTTTGTAGGAAGGAGAATGCACTTGACTACCTAGTTGATTTCTAAGTACACTAGACTTATAGGCATAGAGAGATTCATTGGATGATGACTTAGGGTGATAAGGATGTAGTCAAGGAGATAGCCAAAAGTATGATAAAAATAAGGGTTCACACTACTTTGATATTAGTAAGATCATGAACCAGTTATGAAGATGTCCACACACTTGCTAACCAAGTTGAATGGACAAGAGTCTTTGGATGCAAGTAAACAAGAGATGGTTGAATATTTGCAGAAAGATTTTAGAGGGAATAATCTATAACCTCTCGGCCTTCATTGTAGAAGATATAATAGATGTGGTACATGATAGAGACAAGATCATGTATGGTAATTTCCTTCTTACCATTATGTTTTTGGATATTGGAGTGCCCGATGGGCCAAATAGCTATGTCTGGGAGTACCCTGATGAGGACCCTTCCCCGCAAAGAGGTTTGAAGCATACACTTATGAAATAATGACTACTGCAAATAATGTGTAATTGAATAAGTGGTATAAGAGAATGTGTGATGCATTTGAGGTGGAATGGAGAATCCCTTAGTAGCTACCAACCCTAGTGCATGGTGAGGTTGAGTTCGCAGTATACCAACACTTCTACATATGCAGATTTACTTTGACAGATGGCTCAAAAATCCCATGGTGTAAATTACCATTTTCCTTCACAATGCAATATTTTTAGAGTACCATCAATAGGTTCAAGGAGGATAAGAAACTTAGATTTGATCTAAGTGAGGTAGACCAAGAGTACCGCATGCTATATAGAATGTTGGTATACCCTAAGAAATGTGCATATGTGGAGAAGTATGTCTCCCATGAAATATGTATGGTGAAGCCCGTGTCAATACCTATTGCAGGAAAAATGGTGGAAAGGGTGTATATACACATAAGGCCCAAGTTTGAGAAGGGAACGTACATTGAGGATGATGTATCCATCCTAGAGGACCTTTCCATAAAGATAGGGATGAAGGGAGAAAGGGAAGAGACTGCAACAAGCAGGGGTGTCGAGTGCCCATATAGTTTAGACCATAGCAAAGATAGGATTCGGGCACTATTCTAAGTACCTACACAAGTAGAAATAAATCCCTTGTTAAGGAGAATTACTAGAAAAGGAATTGTACCTTGTGATAGAGGAGTCACCAATTAAGAAGAATCATAAGGTGGCACAAAGTTCAAAATCTAGAGAAAAGAGAAAGCATAAAGGATGAAAAATCTGAAGAGAAGATTAAAGAGCATGATGGATGTAAGATTCCCCCTATTCATGATATACACTACTCTGATGAGGAGAAGAATGATTATGAGGAAGTAACTCATAATATTAGAGGAAGTGAAGAAGAAGTGGGGATGAATGTGTATAATACCCCACCCTTGGCCGGAGGATAATTGGAAGATATGGTGGAAAGGGAAGTGGTAGAAATCGTTTATAGATTGGTGGAGCACAATGCAAAGGAGGTATTAAAGGAAACAAAGGAAGTAGGAAAGGAGTATGGGAGCATGAGTGGATATCCCAGCTTAGTAGTGAGCTTCCCAATGGTAGCACATACCGATGGTAAGGGTGTGACAGTGGTGTAAGGACACATGACTTATGTCAATGACCCTATAAAATTCCTTCATGCACCCTTCTAGAGAAAAAGTACCCATAGATCAAATATTTTGTTGGTCATCGTTTGATAGTGGTAACTTGTACACGTGCACCAAGAAGATGTTGTCATGGACTTTCAAGTCTCATGTTGATGAAATTGAGTTGAAGTTGGTATGGATGTAATAATAGAAATAGAGAACCCCAGTGAGGTGAATATTGTTATGGATACTCAGTGGTTAACTAATGAACATGTTTGTAATGCACTCAATAAGGTGTCGAGGAGGAAGTAGAGGCTTGATTATTTAGGAGGAATAATAGAATCAAATCCCTAGAGGATGAATTGGAGGAAAAATATAAGGAGATAATAAAGAGAGAGAGAGAGAGAGAGAGAGAGACAAGGAGATAAAAGGGAAGGATTCTATCATTACACAACTAAAGTTTGAGTTCAGGGAAGAAAAGGTGAAAGTGTGTGAGGTGTATAAGAAAGCGGAGACTATCTCAAATTACATTATTTTGGTGTTCCCGGATTTGGCCCCCCTTCGTATAAGTATGAGTCATATTTTCTCTACTTGGAGGACTTGAAAAATTAATCATGATGGAGAAGAAAGCGCACTTACGCTGGATTTTGCAGAGAGGAATTTCTAGTGTGACATAGGGACAAGGAGAAATCTAAGATTAAAGATATCATAACTCGGTACTCAAGCTCCCGCCACGATTAAAAACATGGTACACATGGCCAAAGTTGTCTATAAAAACTGTGGGGATAAGGACAAGGTGGTAGGTATATTGGTTTCTACCCATGAGGTGAACCTAAAGGAGTTCAGGAGAAGAACAAGAATAACAGGGTAGAATGGGACAAGATAATAGCGGAGATGGAAATGCATTATATGGAGATCAAAGGCGAACGGTCTTGATTAAAAATAAGGTGAAATAATTGTATCCCCAGATCAATCGTAGGATGTATGTGCTAAGTGACCTTAGCAATAATATGGAAAGCATTATTGATATAATGAAGGCTAAGGGTGAGGATTTTTCATTTGATAAAGCAAGCACATTGATAAGGGATATATTTTAGAAAGCACAAGGATGAGGTGGATGCCTGGAGTAAGATTAAAGTAGGCTTGAATAAATAATTCCCAATTCTTCTTCAGCAGTGATGGAATTCTATTATTCTTTGGCGTAATCCAGAAACATGTTATTCTTTCCTCCTATTCTTTATTCATTACAAAATACAAGTCTAGTTTGGGGTGATGTTAGACCCTGAAATTGACTAAGTCATAAGGAAGATAAAGGGCACACATGCTCGGGGTAAGTAACATAGAAAAGTGCTCAAGGAAAGGCATGTGAGAGAAAAGGTTAGCGTGCGAGAATTAGAAAAGGGTTTGGGGACTTAACCACATTTTAAGGTGGCATCTCAGGAAAAACACATGAAGGCTCGAGTAGGTGTGATAAGTGGATAATGTGTCATCCTGGAGTCTTGGAGCTCAAGGAAAGAATATTCCATGAAGGGAGTATTTCATAGGAGGATTACTATAGTTAGTGGATGATTTTTCAAGATGGGATAAGCAATGGAGTATGGAGGAGCACGTTTCCACCTAACATAAGACCTCTCTGGTAGGTGAAACTATGGCAGTGAAAGAAAGATCCATATTCTATTTAAAGGAGTTCTTGGGTTTGAAACAAGGAAGGAGGTTAGAGATGACAAAGTGTGGCAAGCATGTTGAGGGATAGAGGGATGTGTGTGTTATGTTGGGGGTTGTAGTTATTTTTGTAGGTTGTTATTTCTGTTATTAGTGCTAGAGAGAGGACATGAAGAGATGATGTTATGCATAAATGTAGGCACTTGAGTCTGAAACCAGAGTTGGGATGGAAGAACATAACGAGGGATCTCTATGAAGAGTAGTTTTTTAGGTTGGGATGTTATTCCTTGATATATATGGTCTTATATGACCCTTTTTGATGTAATATGCCTACTATAAATGATTATAATCAATATATGACACTTTTTTCCAAATATATGTGTTTATAGACTAAACCCTAGTGTGTTATCATGTTATTATTGGTTAAGATATGATTCTATTATATCGTTGTGATGTTTATGTTTATCTCATGGTGCCTTTGTGGTTAGAAATAGTCCCACTACTCTGTATTAGATTGTATACATGTTTCTATTTTGCAAACCATTCCTCCATTAATGGTGAAGCATTCTTATAAGGCTCGCATAAAAGAGGGGCTTGGCGCATGTGAGTTCCTCGGGTGAGAACCCAACATATGTTGGATGATAGGTCAATGTGATTGGGATTAAAGAGAGATTAGAGGGTAAGAGGTAAATGAGACTAAACCAACGCTCTAGGCTATATCATCACACACACTCATCCCTCACATACCCTAGTGGTATACACCTTAGGTTAAATCACCACTCTTTTCATCACTCCTACATCATCCTATTACATCCTATCATCTATTATTATCTTCTCCTTCTACATTTTCTCAATTCCAAATTATTCCATTACATTATCACACCTTCCATCATCATATAGTGGTATACACCTTAGGTTAAATCACCACTCCCTTCATCCATTCTACTTTATCCTCCAACATCCTATCATCACACATTCTATTATCTTATTCTACGTCATTCTATTACCTCATCATTTATCATACTCATCACTTAGTGGTATACACTTTAGGCTAAATCACCACCTCATTCTTATTCATCATGTAGTGGTCCATAATTAGTGCTAAACCACCAGCTTCTATTGTCCATCACTTACTCATATACGCTTTATACGTCCTCATCACCCATCTCATACTTGACATACGTTATAGGCTACATCACCACCTTCTTCTTCCATAATGAGGTGATATATGCTTAGGGCTAAATCATCACTCACACTTCCCACACGTTGTGGTATAAGATTACGCTATAGGGTCCACAAACATATTTTTATAGGACACATTCCCATCCATTCATTTTATAGTGATATATGCTTAGGGATAAATCATCACTCTTCCATTGAAATAAGTCATGATATACGCTTAGTATATAGGGTTCACGCACATCTTTCCATTCATCTCACCACCATACACTCATGATATCATCATCACTCCTTCATTCAACCAATTCGTGGTATACGCTTACGCTATAGGGTCCATGCACATCTCCCCACATGTCACATTTCATCACCACTACACAAACACAAACACCATGAAGAGCTCGACACTACCCAATACTACTTGACTATTTCCCGATGACACAGTCTCATTTACTGAGTTCATTCTTGACTATCGAGGGGGAAAGAAAATGAACATCGTTTGTATAAACTTCCATACACTCGGGAAGAACATTTCTCTTATCATTTTATCTTGCATTCCATTTCATCCATCCATAGCATACTTCATTGTCTTGGTGGCATTTACTTTTAGATACTAGTGTTTTACATGCTCACTTTATTACATATGTTAGATTTCTTTCTTCGATGTCATTATCATACACACATGCACATTCACACCAGTGTTTAGTGTGATCACAGATATAGGACATTTACATGTGGCATTGATGCTCACCTTCTACGCTTACTATATTGGTCGTTGGGGGCATCCACATTCATCTCATATAGGTGTTATTATTTCATTTTGTGTTTAGCATCTTATACTACTTGTTCATACACACTTTGACATATTGGTTATCACTCTAACATGCTAATGGGTGTTCCATGTGCAACACTTGTTTTTACAGATTACATGTTTCCATGACTACCTCTTTGTTTCCACTTGTTTTCCATTGTTTGTTGGCTTTGCCCTTTTCTTGTTTGCACACTTGACTATTGTTTGTGGCCATGATGGCCTTATGTGTCTTGTGACATCGTGAATGATGTCCCATATTTGAAACCCTTTTTATGCGGTCTTCTTGTTTTCATGTGTATTTACACTACCGTGCTTGGTAGTTTTTTCTTCTACATTGTCTGCGTATTTTACACTTGTCTTATTAGTATACATGTATTCATACTAACACTTATATTGGATATCCATCCCCTTTTCTCGTGTACCTTAGTATCTACCGAGAGTTTCCCTTTCCCCCTACAAGGAAAATTTCTACAAAGTTAGAGTGCGGTTGGTCCACTTTTGGGGCCACATTGTCCTTCTAGGGTCATTATTTGTACCCCGAAGAGGGGGCATCATTTATAGTTTCTACTAACACAACATTTCTACACTAGTTCAAGCACAATGAGTGAGTTCGAGAATATTCCACGAAATCCATACATAGTTGCCTTAACGGGACATGGTTTCATTCAAAAAATTTGTGGAGTGGTTACAAGATCAAGGGTTACAATGGGTGTGAATCTCTACACTTCTACATACGGTGGGGTCGGATCACCCAAAACACTAGGACAATATAGAGATATCTTCAAAAAATTTGAGCGTAGTAGTTAGAGTTGGAGGACACAAAGAATTTCACCCTCCACTTATTTAGCCAAGGTAGCATGAGATCACTCGAAAAACTTGCAACACTACGGGATATCCTTTTACACCCTTTTTCTTCACATGGATCAGGTGCACATGTTCAATTTTTCCATTTACACTTTATATTCTATCATATTTTATATTTGCATATTTTACATAATGTTTTTACATGCATACATATTTGATAACTTGATTATTTTCTCCTTGTAGTTCTACCATATTAGAAACAAGCATTCAAATTAGGGGAAAAAACAACAATGAAAATGACAATGACAACACACCATAGTGGTACTTTCCATACTAACTATGCGGGTACACTACACACAACAATAACTTCAAATGCGTTTAACCCTTAGTTCACTCACATCACTCTTTATACACATTTTTCATCTTTAAAATCCATGCTCCTCCAAATTTTTTATTTTTGTCATCCCACACTTGATTCTAGTCCATCGACACATCTTCTTCAACACTCTACATGGTTATCAGTACGCATCTCTATCAAATTTATGTTATCGAGCTTTCTACTCACCAACATAAAGTGTGGGAAAATGTAGACACAAATATTACACATTAGAAAATATTCAACTGGTATTATACTATTATTTATAGGGTTCTCAAGTGTACAAAGTACTAATTAATCCCACCCTTTTTCACCTTTTTCTTATATTTTATTTCTTCTTTTTGGGTCACTTCTAGTTGGTCATCCTTATCTTCTTTTCAATAAATCGGCCTTGTCGGATTAATTATGAAATTAAGCTCGAGATCCCTATAAATATAAATCTATAAGAACATAATGAGGGTCCTAGGTCATTGCATCTTATCACTATTATCACTTCATCTAGGTTTGCATCCATTTCATCACTTGCATCCAAATAGTGACATGCATTCAAGCTAGGATATCCGCATCACACACACTTCATAGGGGATTCTATTCTATTCCACACACACATGCTATTTACAACTTCTATAGTTACTTTTCTCGCTACTTCATAAAGTGTGAATGACACGACATACACACACTCATTAGAACTACATTTGGGTCTAAAATGTAGTGCAACACTAAGTGATAAGTGCTGTATGAGGTCAATTTGACCCATTCATATGCATCTTTCATTTTTATAGGGTTTGATACTTCTCCTTGCATTATGGGTCATTCTCGGTTCATCAGCGAATCCCGGCATGATAGAAAAGAAGTACTTAGAGACATTTAATGATCATAATAGATTCAAATTATGAGGATTTGTAGCATTCCAAGCACCCCGATTATAGACCAAGGCACCCTGGGGAGCCCTAGTACACTCCCAGGAGCCTATTTCATCTTAGAAAGTCTAGATCTTCCTTCGTAGGGTCTCTGAGAGTTCATATGCACTTCCAGATTTTATTTCCAGATCTACAACATTGTGCGACAATCTTCTATTATCAGCTAAGTCTTTTCCTTGCTCTTCTCTTACACATTAGGGTTTAATTTCATCTAGAGTAGTTTATTGACATTTATTTCATGCTTCTTTAGTTCATTTATAGCATTTTAGTCCTCCTAATTAGATTAACATTAATGCCCTAGATATCCCCTTAGACTATTCTAGGAAATCATAATTTTTATTTATCATATTTCTAGCACGTCTAGTGTGACCGAGGTCAATTCTTCTAGGTTTACCAAGATTTGATGTGCATCTTGGTGAATTTTCATCCTTTCTTGGAATTTTAACATCACATCCGATGACTCCTGGTGGTCAGATTGCAACTAGTTTTAGTAGTGCTAGTGGTTCAAGTTCATGAGAAGGATTCAAACCCGGTCAAAAACAAGAGAATAAGGTGTTTTTGAGTATTTTTAGCTATCTCCAGGAAGAGGAATAAGAGGAAGAAGGGTCCAAATATATCTGTCTCTCCACCAAATAGAACATTGTCAACACCTCCACCTAGTAGGCCATTTCTCCAATCAACCAGGGTTCTTAGACTAATCAGGATGGTTGTACAACTATCACCCAATCCATTTTTTTATTTAACGCAGGTAGTAGTCCTCTCAATATCAATGTAAAAACCAAATTCTCATGGAATCATTGAAGAACATTCCTTATTTTACCAGATAAAATCATATAACTCATATTTATCATCTTCATGACATTACAAATGTCTGTTTCATAGATGAGATTGTCGAGATGGATGTGGCAGTGAAAATTTTAGCTTCTTCTTTCAAAGGTAAAGATTTATAGTGGATCAATTTAGAATTGGTACCAATTGTGCACAACTCTTTGTATCTATTTTGGAGAAAAGGTAGATAACATATCTCTTTGGAGAAATCAAACAAAATCCAGAGAGCTCCAAACAAAGAAATGGTTGATTTCAACTTCAGGTTCCAAAGAACATGGGATAGGATTCCAATTGCCATCAAAAACACCTAAAGGTGGTTTCTCTATTTCTTAAAATATCTTAATTTTGATATAGCCATTATGGTACAATCTATGGGAGGTAAAAATTTCTAGGAGCTTATAACATATCCATTAGAGCTGAGAATTACTTGATTCAAGTTGGTAAACTTTCACCTAGGCCACCTATGGTTCTTTATCCAGAAATAGGGAACACAAGTTCCAGTAAAACACCTATAATAGCCCCTATTCTAACTCCTAAAAATTATAGTTCTAATGAAGCTTCCACTTCTTCTTCTAACACTTCAAATGAACTCTAAGAAGTCATGAAGCAATTGCAAAATCTAGGCAATGAGTTAGTAATTCTCAAGAGGAAACAATATTAGAATTTTAGACCTTATCACCACAGTTCCAACTCAATAAGCCCCCATATTAGCCTAATAGACCACTTTCTCAAGTTGCTAATCAAAATCAAGGATAACCTCCTACTAATAGACCATTTTAGCCTTACAATCCTAATATTGCCTCTTCATCTAGAGCCTTGGTTCCAACTCAAAACAACATGGCACAAGAGTATGAATGGTGTTTCCCATGTGACCAACCTCACAATCAAGAAACATGTTTCAATGGTGCTTTGAATCAAGACTTAATGGTGAAAACTATCAGTGTGTCCCAAGAAACAAACCAAGAAGAAAATCAGTAGAAAATAGCTACTCAAGAAGCACCTCCAAGTGAGACTACACTTGTAAACTGGAAAGCTGAGGATTTCTATGGAATAAATCAAACTCCTTCTCAAGGTGTGGTAGCCAACACAAGATCTAAGAAGAGGAATATAAAGGAAGGAAAATCATAAAATTCTAGTGCTTATCAAGTATCCTATCACATCTCGGGGTTAGCAATCTAAGTACAGCCTCAAATGCATAACATCAACTCAAACCACCTTCTAAACTAACTCATGTACCAATTGTAACAACTCACATGCAAGATAAGTTTGTGTCAAGTAAAGGGAAATATAAGGATAACCAATATCCTTTGAACATTATATATCAAATGAAGAAGATAAATGTGAGAATTTCTATGTGGGAGTCATTGGAAATTCTAGGCCAAAGAGATCTATTGCAAGAAATCAAGGAAAATTGGTCCATATACAATGATTCATACAAAAATAAAGAGAAGTTGCTCACCAATGCATCTCTGCAAGAAGGAGGGAACCAAGGTAATAACATGAAGCCTCCTCCACTCTACATATCTCTAATCATTGGAATAAACTTGGTACATAAGTGCATGATTGACTCAGGGGCAAGTAGCTCATTAAAAGTAGCTCAATGATGCTAAAGAAAATAACATATTAGTTGGGCCTTGAGTATGAACCTGTCTCAAAAGGAGTAGTAAAACTAGATGGGGAAGCAATGGGGATAGTGGGAATCATCAAATACTTAAGCCTAACTTGCACGCATGCACCAATGTCACGGTTCAACAAGATATATCAGTTATTGACTTTCCACCACTCTTTTCAAGGTGTTTGTCAAGATTTTTCATTGCTAAAATTGGAGGCTACTTGTCTATTGATTGGTCACACATTATTTTTGAACAAGGTGTGGGGCTAAGGCTACAATCAAATCTGAGCCAATTGTAAATTTCCACATTGAGCCTTATGTACCAAGCCTAATCAATGCAAATTTCTTAGGTTTTGACCAAGAAGAATGTCCAAGAAATCTAGAGACAAGCACTAAAGTCAAGAGTATTCTAGACTGACTCTTGATGAGTAGGAAAATAAAAATCATGTCTATGATTCATATAAGGAAATGGAAGAATCTGAGTTGGGTATCTATTATATACATGAATAAAACCCACGTCTCCCTAGCATCACCGAATCAGATGATAAAGATGAAAATGAATTATGACAGTTGTTATTTGATGGCACATGGATTAGACAAGGTTCGGAGGAGGAACAATTCTTATATCCCCCAGAGATATCAAGTAATACTCATCTTTCCACTTCCGGTTTGTTTGTTCTAAAAAAAAACCAAGTATGAGGCATGGATCCACGAATTTCATTGGGAAAGGAAAAGAGGTATTAAGAAATTGCAAGTCTTAGAGATAGTGAGATAGTTGTAAACCAAGTTAGAGGACTCAATGCTTCCAAGAATGATATTCTCGGGAGCTATAAGAATCAGGTATGGGATCTCTTTGAATATTTGAGGCATTTAACATTAATTCCATCCCAAAGAAGAAGATGGAGGTTATGGATAGACTTATAGCAATTGGGACAACATTTAATGTGGTTGACAATATCAAAATAAATCAAACTCAACCCCATATCAAATTAGTTTTAAGGCCATTTTTCCTAGATAACAACACAAGTTGTCAATTGTTTGAAAATGATCAACAAATCATCAATTTATTGCAAGAAGAAGATGAATTTTCTGCTAGAAATCAAGAAAGGTCTGAGAAACAATATGGTGATTAAGTGGTTTAGTTTAGGAAAAACAAACTCCTGAAAGGTTTGGTGACCCTTGAATCAATCTTCAACCCCAATTACAAGTTCCAGAAAGATAAAGCAAACATTCAAGTCAAGGGTGAAGATTCAGAATCAATTGCAAGTGGAGAAAACAAAGTGCTCCAAATTGGCAAAGTAAGTACTCCTCAAGATAAATTTGATTTCATGAAACTTTGTTAATATTTATGGGATACATTTTCTTGGAATTATAAATATTTGAGAGGATTTGATCCAAGATTGACACAACATACTATTGAATTGAATCTAGAATCCAATCCCATTAGATAGAAGCAAATACTGGTAAATCCTCATATCGTGCCTCTCATGGGGAAGGAATTGAACAAAAGCATAGAGGTAAACATCATTTTTTCAATAAAACACTCAATTTTGGTTGTTAATCTTGTGCTAGTTAGGAAAATAAAAGGAGAAATCAGATTGTGTGTGGATTTCTAGGATTTAAATAGAGCTTATCTCAAGGATCACTTGTATGCTTCCTTCCATGGAGTAAATTTTTCAAGTATTAGCTAGTTCAGAGAGATTATAATTATTACATGGCTACTCATGCTACAATTAGATCATGGTGAAAGAGGAAGACCAATTCAAGACAACCTTCACCACAAAATGAGGCACATATGCTTATAAAAAGATGTCATTTGGGTTGTCAAATGCCATAGAAACCTTCAAAGAGCAATGGATATGGCATTCAAGGGGAAGATTAAGAGTATGGTGCTTATTTATCTAGAATACATCACATTATTCTCTAAGAATGCATTTTCTCATCTTTTTCACCTTAGACAATTTTTCTAAAGATGCATGAAGTTTGGAGTATCTTTGAATCCTAAAAATGTATATTCTTAGCTCATGAAGGAAAGCTCTGGGTAAGATTGTTTCAAAGTAAGGACTAATTATTGATCTTGAGAGAGTTGAATCTATTCGTGCTCTACCATTTCCAATTCATAAGAACTCTTTTCAATTATTCTTAGGGAGAATCAATTTTATCCAAATGTTCATGCCTGATTTTTCCACCCTCGTTAAGCCATTAACTATGACGTTAAAGAAGAGTATGTCATTCAAATGGATAGCAGAGGAAAGGAGAGTTTTGAGGCCATCAAACATGCAATATCCCAAGCTCTAACTCTCATTAATCCATAATTCTCTAAGGATTTCATTCTCCATTCCTTTGGCATTTAAGACAACATCTCGGTCATCTTAGTGTAATTGAACAAGGAAGGGTTGGAGCAGCCCATAGATTTATTTAGTCAAATATTGGAAGAATATGAAGTGAGGTATTCCTTCATTAAAAATCATGTCCTCATTGTTATAATGAGTATGAAGAAATTTGGAAACTTGGTTTCAAATAATAAAATTCAGTTGTTAGTGTCCCATGCGGGGTAAAAGAATTTCTTCTTGACAAATATTTGAATGAGAGAAGGGTAGGCTGGATTACCTGGGCGATGAAATATGGTATAGAGATCAAAGTGACTAAGATGGTCCATGGTAAAGTCTTATGTGAATAAACAGCTTAGGGATTTTTTTAGTGGCGAATATTCGTAATTTGATGAATATCCCATCTTATAAAAATTTGAAAAGGTGAATTTTTGAGAAAGCGAGTTAGTGTACTCTTCTCCTAAAATTGCAAGTATAAATATTTTTAGGGTCATATTTTCCTACCATTGAAAACTACTCCTAGATAAACCTAGGTAATTCAACTTTTAGTATACTACTAACTTACTAAGGTACCGTCTGAATTACTTGTAAATATAGAGTTGCTAAAACATGACAAAAGAAGGTGTTGATGCATGACAAGATGAATGCTGATGTGCAACAAGGAGGGTTACAGATGGGTGATAAAAGAGTGTTACTGATGAGCAAAAATTGTTACAAATGGTTGAGAAGGGGGTTGCATCTTTATTGGTGTCATGTGATAGGAATATTTTCTATCGCGTGATAGAAAGGATTGTTGTCGTGTGACAACAAGGTTTGTTTTCACATGATAGTAAGGTTTTCTAGCATGTGACATCCGATTCTAAGAAAAAATTTGTGTGACAAAAAGTGCTTGGAAAAAATACTCCCCTTAAGAAGCTAACGGGTAAAAATTTGACTCGAAATCCTAGAATATTTGCCTCTCTTGCAAAATTGGTTCCGAATATTCACTAGGGAATTTCCACCTCCAATTTCCCAAAGGCTTCTTAAAATGAACCCCCGAGCTAGCTTTCGATCAGCATGCTTTGAGATAAGAAATGAATAAAAGACTGTATCTAGTGCTATAAGACAATCAAGAACAACTAGCTAAAGATATTACCACCCCTTGTTGGACCTAAGGTATGATGCATTATCTTTAAACATGTTTATGCCCTCAAGAGTTGAGAAAAGCAAAGATAAGGTATTTCAAACTCCAATCCATTCTATACGCTCTCATCGATGGCATATTATTCAAGAAATATGTGGTGGGGTTCTCTTAAGGTGTATTCCAATCAATCAAATCGAGAAAGTGTTACATGAGTTCCATGACAAGGAAGCTAGAGGCCACTTTTTTCCATGAGTAACTAGTCTCAAGATCATGAAAGTTGGTTACTATTGGACAAAATTGTTTAGTGACTACTATCCATTTATCAAGAAGTGTAAAAATGTGCATTCTTCATTGGAAAAGAGAAGCTAAAGAAGCACTACCACTCCACCCAATTTCATTTGACAAAACATTCATGAAGTGTGGATTAGATTTCATTGGGGTCATCAATCCCAAATCAAGACAAGGTCACAATTGGATTCTAAAAGAATTAGATTGTTTCACCAAATGGACCAAGCGGTGGCTCTCAAGGAGGAAAATGAGTCTAGTATACACAACGTCTATGAGGGGATTGTAAGCATGTTTGGTTTCCCACTACTATTACACTAGAAAATGCTTTAGCATTACTTGGCACGAAGATCCTTGAATGGGATGTTAAGAATGGAATATACTTGAGCACTTCACAAATTACTACCCTCAAGGTAATGGGTAAGATAAGTCTTCAAACAAGAACTTACTAAGGATTATAAGGAGGAATGTAGATAACAATCAAAGGACATGACTTCTCAAGATCAAATCAGCCTTGTGGGCTGATATAATCACACCAAAAAGGTCAATAGGTAGATCCCCATACAAGCTAGTCTACGGATAAGAGGAGAAGCTATCCATATCACTTGAATTGTTGACATTAGAACTTCTCAAGTAGCTGAAGTTAGTTGAGTTTGAGCCTATGGAAGTTGGTTATGAAGAACTCATGGAGTTGGAAGAACTAATAGAAAATGTAATCCAAACCGTGGAGAAGGATCAATCCTTGATCAAGAGGAGTTTTGACAAGAAAGCTAAAAAGGAAATTCCAAGAAGGAGACCTGGTTCTGAAATGGGATGTAGATCATGTAAATTAGGAAAACATTCCAAGTTTGATGCTATATGGAGTGGTTCCTACATGATCACGGAATGAAAAATTAGCAATGCCTTACGACTGGCCGAGGTTGATGGGGAAGAACTATAGATTCTAGTCAATGGAATCTATCTCAAATGTTGTTACTAAAAGTGAATTCTCACCCTTGTATATATTAGTTTAGGATTTTCATTCCTCCAAGTGTTTGTGCACATTGTCTTGTTATTAGAATAGGTTTCAATTTACCTAAGTGCTTTGGGCACATGTTATATTGATTCTAGTGTTTTATTTTTCACATTTCACCATGCTTCCAGAGAATTTTTATAGCAAGAGGCTCAAAGTTATAAGAAATAGTTTCCATCCTCAAGAAAATTCAAATGCAGAGCAACTAAAAACTAGATCGGTAGTTGAGATTCTCACGTCTCTTGTAAAATCATAAATTCAGTCTTGGGGCAGCTTGTGTGTTGTAAATGATAGCCCCATGGTGCCTTGCATGTTTCAGTGATGATCATCTCTAGCCCTTAAATAGTGTTCTAAGTAGTACACAAGAGGATGTAACTCAGTTGCATAGTGGTCTAGATTTCCATCTAAAGTAGACTATGCCTAATGTTTTGCGAGTGCCTTAGCTTTGTCAAGAAATCAGTTTATTTTTTTATTCATGTTGAAAAGGATTAGATTTAGGGTAGTTCCAAGAGGTCACTTTTCAGTCCCACAGATCAGATTATAGGAGGGAAGATTTTTGAGATTAAAATAATTTTCCACTCGGGGAAAATTCTAACATTTTATTAATAAAGTTAGGAAAAGCAACGGATGATAGCCTCAAGTGGATTGGGGTAATAGGTTTTCAATTAAAATCAGTTGGGGATGATCAAGAAAGACTCTATGGCCAATGGATATATACGAGTCTTTGGTCATTCCCATATACCAAGAATATGTCTCTCTCACAAAGTTGTCAAATTGTTATCTATTTTTTCCTTCTAGGTGAAAATAGAGAGCCGGGAAAGCTTATAGTGAAACAGTTGCAATGGGTGCTCATGGGTGAATTTGAAGTATGTAGGAAGGTTTATTTTTTCTAGGGAAATTAGAAAAGTATCAGGTAAGGTTGGAAGCCATGAGGGAAATTTTTTACTCTTCTGGGTTTCTATGGAGCCCAAGGTTTATTCAGGATGAGAAAACAAGCACTGGGGCTCACCTATGGTTAAAAATGGAAAAATTTGGTAAGTATGTTTAGGATAACTCTAGAACATTTGCATCACCCTTCGACCTGAAGGAATCCAAAAAATTTAAAAGTTCAGGGAAAAAATTGAAGAATTTACAAAATTTATCCTAAGGCTCCTTTCCAACTCGCCACTTTGGTAGGCAAGTTTTTTCCAACTCGGCGTGTTGGTTCGATATCAACAGTGGAAGAATCACATCGAGGTGGATTTTTGGCACATTTACGGGGGCCGAGTTGTGTTTCAAGCTTGTTAGTGAGATAACATGGCATTGAGCTCAATGAGATTGGATCATCATCGCCGAAGGATGCATCTAAGTCATCTCAAAGGCATAGCCAAGGGAGCTCATTGCGAAGGTGGAAGGATGGATGGGGTGACTTGCTTTAAAGGGTGGAAAATTTTAGAGTTAGCTCACCAAGCCAACTCAGTGAGCCATTGGAGCGGGTTTATGCCAAAGGAAGATCGACCGTGTGAGTGTCACCTATTTGGGGAATAGCGGGCTGGAGAAACTTGAGCCACGAATTCCTCACGGGCCTAAATTATCCACACATCAAGGCATTACGGATAGGGGAATACTTGCATTCATGTGAGATTAGGTTGGGACAATAGCGCAGGCGATGTGGGAAAAAGGAATGAGCTGCGCAGTTGAGGGTGAGTTCATGGGGTGCATCGGGAGTGATGTGGCACCATGACTATGGAATGGAGTGCAATCATTAGGAGTTCAAGAGGTACATGTTGGCTTAGGGGTAGTTCCTAGATGAGGTTGAAATCCACAATACATTAGGTGGGGCATCCGAGGTGATGGCCGAGCCAGATGAGGTGGCTCACTAGGTAGGTCATCGGTGAATCAGTGTTAGGTAGGCATTGAGCTAGTGTGAAGGTCATGTAAACATGGAGCCCACCGGTGTAAGCTGGGGTAGTTGACAATTATGGCATTTGATAGAAATCCGACACTAACAAAGAAGCTCAAGGGAACCATAAGGGGGTTCAAGCTCGGTGAGCAAGCTGGTGTGAGTGGTTGAGTTGGCCCATTTTCAATGTTAAACACTTCAACCATCCCCCATTTGAAAATTTTAAAGTATTAGGCCCACGAAAAAAATTTGATTCTATCAAGGCCATTTTAAAAATAGGAAACATTAGAAAGGAGGAAAAACAAAATCATCACTTCTAGCTACCATTTTTAATACACGATCGATAAAGGAGAAGACAAGCCTGGAGAAGTATTAAGAGATGTTTGCACTTTGAAATGGCCATAACTTTCTCATTTCTCGGAAAAATCACACAAAATGTGACTCATTGGAATCATGACGCCATCCTCTAAACTGAAAAATCTAGAAATTAAAGATTTCATGGATTTTATTGGGTGAAAAATGTAGAAAACAAACCTAGTTTCAAATGATGGCTCCCATGTGGTTGAAAATGTATTTAATGAGCATGGGTAGCCATGTTTCTTTTGTGGCAAGTTACATGACAGAAAGTGATGGAGTTTTAGGTTTCCCATCATTATTTGGAGCCACATTTGGTACTTTCCAAGTAGGTGAAAGGGAATTTTGAGATTTTTAACTTTCCCTCTTCTCTCTCATTTCTATAAATTATAATGCACCTCTCATTTGAGGGGTGATTTTCATTATAACAAAACTATGCTAAATATGTTTTAAGAACACCAATGTGCTACAGGAATTCACTTTTGGAAATCTTTCATGATGATCTTATCCATTCTCTTGAATTTTAAATGAACTATGTGAATTCATAAAGCAATAAACATGTGCTTGTGGATATTTCTCTCATTCCCTTACTTATGTTGTTGTATTCTCTTTCCTCTTCATTTCAGCTATAGGTGTATTTTGTATTTTTATTCATCTTACGGGGTCTATTATGTTGTGCCTTCATTAAAATGGTTGTTTGAATGTTGTTTTTAGAAATTGGTATGGTTTTACCCTCTCTACTCTGCATTTTCTTTCATTTTCATCCATTAGAGAAATTCACACACCCTTCTCTTAGTGCTATCACCTCTTTTATTGTAGGATATTCATTTTTATGCAATATACCTCTCACAGTCCCATATAAGTCATATATTAGGAGTAATTGGTAGATTTTCCTTCATTAGGAGTAGTTTTTGCACTAGTTTAGGGAAAAGAACCAACTTTCACTAGAGATTTGTCTCAACTTCAAGGTCCCAAACCTTGAGATAACTCTATGTTACACACCGACACTATTTTCCTTAAACCGCTAAGACATTAGAGGGTATTGTAATTTAGTGATAACAAGTTTCAAGCCATTGTTGTTCACAGGGATGAAAAGCATAAACTTAATAACATACCTTCACCATTCTCACTTGGAAAGACATGGGGAAAGAAGAATGATAATAAAACTCATAATGGTGGAAATAATACAATTATAAACCTTAAAAATAATGGAAAAAAAAACACTACGGTAGGAATAAAATTTTTAAAGGAAGATTCCTTTCGTTGGTTGCTTCAAATGTGGTGATAGTAGTCACTACGCTAGAGATTGTCCCTTGAGAAACAAGGAGAACAATCCACAGCAGAGGATTCAAGATGCAATTGCAAATGGACATGCTTGAGAAAGAAGAAAAAAAAGAAGAAGCTAAGGACTCTTGATCCCAAAACTATCATGATAAAACCAACTAGACTATTGGAACAATCTAAAAGAAACTAAAAACAATGTTTTTCTTAATATGATGAATGCTTAAAACATTGTTTTAAATAATTTACTATGTATTTTGTCAACTATTTGACATAATTGCTATTATTTTGACTATTTAAGGATGAAATGATAATTATTTTGTCACATTTCATATTGTATGACTTTTAATGATATAATAAAAAGGCTATTACAACCAATAAAATTGAATTTTAGATCTGGAAATTTCAAGCTTTTGTGAAAAATGATAATTGTTCACCTTATGATATTAGATATAATTCTATGATTGATTGCACTCATTATGATTAATATGTAAAAATCATTGGGATGATGATTCATTAAGGGGGACGTATCTCACACCCCAAAAATTTAGTTTGTGATTACGAAATCATAAGTCATCAACTAATGACTTCGGTGTTTGAAGTTCTGTGAGACTCCTTTAGCTTGTATAAAATTTTTGTATTAAATATCATTGTAAACATTTTTATAATATGATACTCACCTTGTTGAAAGTGATCGAATCAATTGAATGCTTGCATAATATTGTACGATCATGGATGATTGCAATTTTCCTGGATCACTTTGGAAATAATGACTTGTAGATACTATAGAAGTTATACAAGGTTGTAATGTATTAAATTATTATGTGGAAATAATGATAAATGTTAGAGATACTAAATTTTATTTACATGATGATCATTGACCAACATAGTTGGGATGACCTTGTATTAGAACAGGTAAATCAATAATTCATCAAGGTAAAAGTTAAGTTGGTTAATGGATATGGTATTCTGCGAGTTCAAGGAAATTCCTTTTATTACAAGAGAATATTGTTTCAATATATTTGATCTTGATTACCTTCTTGATTGATTATTGGCATGAAAATAATGCATTGATGTGTATTTGACATCGTGTATATCACCATTCAGTTTGTATGAACTTGTTTGGTTTGACTATTCCTCTTCTTGATCGAGACACTTTTGTTGATAGATGATCGAGTTAATGTTAACGATCATATTAAATTTTTTAGAAGCCACTAACATGGAAGGGGTGACAAATGGTCTGATTTAATTGGTATTTTATTCCTTAGGTTCCTCCATCTTTGGAAGGACATATTAATATCCGAGTAAGTATTTCTTGGTTATAAATGTTACCCTAATTGATTTATATATTTTGATTTTATAATGTCATAGTAAGGGTGACCAATAATAGGTCGAAGATAGACCATCATAAAAATAGAAAAGGGTCTATTTTGGTTTTCTTGGAATTAATTTTGTTTGATGAAAATGTTATGTTTTTAATCAAGGACATAGTCCCTAAGATAAGAACACCATGCACGATATCCTAAGGGATTAAGTTGGTTGTTGAATGTTTATCATTGTTCAATAACTTTAGTAGAGCTAAAGTTCAAATTGACCCCATGCATGTAAACACTCAATTATAGTGATAGTTCTAATACTTTTGGTCAATTGACCATGTATTGATAAAAGTGGAACTATTTCTTAATTTGATTATCCTCTAGCTAAATTTGGCATGAGATATGGGAAGGCGGTTGTGATAGTTCCAAAGCCACCTATGTGGCACCATGGGAATTCAATGACATTGAATAGCATCGAGAACCTTGAAGCTTCTTCGAGAAGCTATTGTGGGGAAATATAGACATTCCATTTTGACTTGTTATTTCACTTTGAGCTCTACATGTATTTTAATGGAGATTTTTGTTTTTAGATAACTTTGCATACATCATATTTAGTTCTTTTTGAAGTGATTCATTAGAGAATTGTGATGGATGACAAAATAGTTGATTGCTACTTTTTTATATAGTCATGCGAGTGGTGTTTCCCTGCTATAATGGAATATTTTATTTGAATCGATGCTCGGTTGAAAAGGAGGTAGATCTAGACTAATATCGTGTTGGATTTTTATTCTTTGTTGTTGCAAGAGTAACTATCGGGAGAAGTGCGGAGATACAAATTACCTCGGGCATGACTCGTTCTTTTTCTCCCTTTTTTTTTTTTTTTATTGATAAAGTGGGTTAAAGGGACGCATTCCCTATTAAAAAAGTAGAGGCCAATTCCTCTAGAAAACAATAGGCTTTTAAAAGTAACAAGGAAATAACACCTACATCTAAACACCGACTTCAAAAGACATTAGAATGACCAAAAATCCTAAACAAAATTTATTTCCCACCTGCGATGGAAAATAATCCTCAATGCTTCCCATTCAACCCTTTTTATTTTTTAACTTATTTACTTCGAACCACTTGCCTTGGTTAGTCAAGATAACGGTGCAAGGTCTTTAGGGATTTCAGAAGCAATCATTTTATATGACACGAAATCACTATATCATTATGAACTTTCTGAAGTATGTCCCCTTTTCATTCCACCAATTACCAGGTGATTTTCTTGAATTCCCATCTCGGTGTCCTCCTTCTCTGTGACTATTATATTCTTGGGGTCAAATTATTTAGAACATCCTTAAAGTTTGAAGCGGATACCAAATTTGGGTTAACAAAGGCCCATTTCTGCTAGAAGAATTTGATCCATTCATTTTTATAGATTTCTAGTTTTTATTAAAGGGACAAGTAGCTTGTAGATGACCCATATTTCTGCATAATCTACACTAGAATGCAGTATTCTCATAGCCTAATGTCTAGATATGTTGAAAATTACCAAATTTAAGATTGATCCAATCCAGTAATCCCTTTCTCAAATCAATTTATTTACATATACGGGAAAATGAACAGAGGCCCAAATGCATTCTATCCAAGTCTTCTTTGATAAACTTGCCCAAACCATTACCAATATCCTCCAGGGCATACCATAGATGCAAGGGGAGGTTAGGGATCTGACCCAAATAGGTGTTTTGGTAACCGAATAGGTGTTCGGATCAAAATCTAGAAACCATGGAATTATAAATAAACCTGCATGCCCCCAAAACCATGGACCATATATCAAACATCATTGATAATATTCCGATTCTCTAAAATGGACAGCAAAAAATCCCTTGGAATAGAGGGATATTTCACATTTATTGGTCCAAGTTTCAAATACCCACTGGTACAGTGCTGAGGATGAAGGCCAGAACCCATTAAACCTACCAATCACTGCATCTCGTGATAAATTTTTGAAATATTCCTCCACTTCGGGGTTTTGATGGTTACAGAGGGAATATCCTCGGCCAGATCAACCAAGTAGGCCAGATTGCTTGTTTTTTTATTGCCTAAGGATTGACCTCCATTGTTTTCTAGTATATCTTTAAAACAAGAAGCCTTCTCAAGGGGATTCAAACCATGATGACCTGTAGCACCACTGACGATGTTCCTATGACTATTTTTGTTTTTCCCCGCTCCCCCCCTTTGAAGTCTAGGTGGAATTTTTAACCCTAGGAATAGGTCCCAATTCCTCCACCTTCTTATCCGCCCTCTAATACCATGATCTCCTCCTCTAGCCTGAAATCCCCATTATCAAACCGTGCTTATTATTTCCCTCTGCCATGGTCTCTACAAACCCTCTCTCCTTCTTCCCGTGGCCATTCCCTTATTCTTTGGTTTCACACTCTATCCCTCCATTCTTTCTTAGAAATCACAAATATTCGGGCGTAGCCTAGTCAAAAAACTAAGAATCCACTATCTATTTTTCATTCAATTTCTTTTTCTCCCTTTATAACTTATACCATTTCGTATTTGTATGAAATGAATATATTTAGCAAGTTTTCTTTGTGTATTCTTGTTGATGCGGGAATGTATATGTACTTTGGAAGGTTGTTGTATTGACCATAACTTTAGGGTTGTACTAGTTATGGATGAAATCATATATAAACTCTTGTGGATTCTATGGCTTTTATTATATGTAATGCCCGGTAATTTTGGGCTCTATGTTATTAGGAACTTCTAGTTTGAAATGGGTTTCACAAGACCGTGGGAAAAATAATGATTCCCACATACCATTTCATGGTATGCATTTAGACTTATACTGAAAATGGGTTTTCTTCTTGCTTCACTATTAGCTAAAATTGTTTATAGTTTTCACTATTTTCTTTTAGACCTATGAGGTCAATTCTATGGTTGGGAAATTAGAAACAATATTATAAACAAAACCCATAAGGGGTTTCTATGATTTGGTTGTTTTTAATTGGCCAGTTTCATCCAGTCAATCTAGATGAAAATAATGATTGTATACTGCATTTATATTTTATTGACCCAGTGGTAATATGGCTTACTTGTTTAGCATGAGTGAATGTCTTGTGGGATCAAAAATTGTTTATTTTATCTAGATATATTTTATCGATCCTTTGTATAGGGTATAAGGTGAAATCTTGGTTTAAATTAAGGTCTTTGTTATGATTATTCCCCAATAATGTCAATTTGGTATCAAATTTCATAGTTTTTAGGTCTTGTCTTTGAATGAGGTGTATCACCAGAGAACTTTAGATCTTCGATTGTTTAAGGTAAATAAAAATTACCTTAAAATTTATGAACTATTATTTATATATATATTTGTTATAAAAATGACTTTATTTTGGTGGCTATTAATCCTTACCTATATGGATGGCATTGAAATAATTTATGTACTATTATCATAATAGAACGCCCTCAAGGTATTTGTGCTTGATTGTTTGTGATTTCCTTCCTGAATGGTAAACATATGATGAATATGTGCTAGCTATGGAGTTTTTTGACTTAATTTATTTAAGTGGAATTTTAGACATACGAAAAGTTTAAGGTAAATGAAACTTTCCTTAATATTGCCTAATTTATATTTAATCATCATTAGTGAGGCTATTTGATATTGGTTGATTGGATGTTAAGTGAACAATGTAGTTAAAGGTATTTATGAGTCTAGTAAGAACTTGAATACAAGGATTCATACTTGTTGACTGTCCTTGACCACGAAAGGAATATGAATGGGAAAAATCATATGCATTATGAAGGATGGAATTTTTAAGATTAAAAAAATGACTCCTTAATAGACATGCCACTCGGTCATAAAATAAAAGTATGAGTTATTATATATGGCTTTCTTGGTTTGTATGTAATGTTTAGATGATTTTAAAATAATTTCCGTCCTTTTATAATAAAGGATGTCTTGTTAGAAATTATGGAAATTATTTTCTAATATACTATTAATTATGTCTTCTCGAATTTCCAATAAGATGTTGGAACAAAATATAGTTAACAATTTTTATGTGGGTGCAAATTAAGTCATTTATGATGTATTGATTTGAATCTCGAGTATCATTATGTTGTTATATGATATAATGTTGCATGAGTATTTCAATTATTCAAATATTAAATGGCATAAGATGTTAAGTAGGAAAGAGGATGTTTCATGTCGGTTCAATCAAACTAAAGTTTTCTAACATTTTGTAGATGACAAAATTTACTTCTTCTTGGCAGATGATTTGTTAAGGCTAGGTTGATTTTATTTATTATGAATAAAGGATGTATTCTTATTTTATTGTTATAAAGCAAGCTAGTGTTTGATGATTAAATTGTTGAATACATTTAAGCCTCTAAGATTTTGTATCAATTTTTGAAAAGGATAATAAAAGTTTAATTCAAGTTTGAATAATTTTTTATTACTTCTCTTGGTTAGTTATGACATTTATTCAGATTTGAGAACTTGTTCAAATGATTATGAGATTTAATTAAAGACTCATATTTGAGATAGTTATTACTATTAAATTGAACTATGAATAAGTGGGAGTAATATCCTTTGTGTGATGGCTTCAATATTATGAATTATACTAAATCTATAAAATGGATATAAGAGACAATCTACTAAAGTAAATAACAATGATTGTTATTTTATAGATGTATGAAGGAACTATTAAATGATGATATATGGTTAATGATTTGATATTATATAATCATTATGGATATGAACCAATGTATTATGGAAGTTTAATAGTTATTCCTAAGTATGTAAACCTTATGGATGTTTATGATTGAATACATTCTGTGATGAGTTTTACAGTTGTGTACTTAAGGAAATATAACGATAATGTCATTAATTAATAGGTCAAGGAATGCATAACTAATGCATATTTCTGCCCTAATTAACTCAAATGCTTAAGGAATGTGCATTATAAATTTTTTGAAAGTTGATTAGGTTTAATTAATCAAAACTAAGTTACGGACCTTATGATTGAATAATTAATGTGATGGATATCACCACATTACAAAATTTAAAGCTGTCAGTAAACAAAATAACTAAAGTGAAAAGTTACGACAAAATAAATACGTGGACCTGGTAGGCCAATCTCGGTTGGATTTTGTAGTGTAGTACTCACTAAATGGAACAGTCATTCGAGAGAATACCGCCTCACATCAATTATCCTATGTTATCCCTCAAACTCCACTCATTATGGATGTCGTGATCGGTATGGATATTAAGTTATGCTATGAAGTAGAAATTGATCATCCCGGCTAATCTAGTTCCTCTATACCAACCTATGTTGGATATGGTGAGGAAATTTCCACGTGACAGTGAAAACCATTACCTGAGCTCTTTCTCTCCCATTAGAAACCTAAGCTGGAACAATCGTGCTTGTCTCACTGGATGCATAAGTTTTTTATTGCTGCATGACTTAAATTAATTTAACTTGAACAAATGATCTAGTTATTATAATTGAACCAAGTGACATGGTGATGGGACATGTTTTTAAGACTTTGTGAAGTATAGAAACAAAACATGTAATCTATGACTCATAAACTTTGGCCAAAGTAGTGTATGCTAGTACACTGTAAGGTTCACCTAGTTCTAACTAAGTGTGTGATGTTGGATGAGATTCGATTGACTAAACCCCAGGTAGAAACTTTAAACAAACCCTTGAAAATAAATGTTGATAAGGGCACTAAAAAGTATACTTTTTATCTTGACTTGAAATATTGCCTTATGGGGGATCGAGAAGGATCTAGTTGACCCATGCATATGCACATTTTTAATTGAATTTTATATGAATATTTTCAATTATTTGATGTTATATTTAAATGTTAGTTTGTACATTTAAATCATTGAAGGCATATGTTTAATTTGGGAAACACAAAAATCCTATAGTTATGGAGTTAGAAATTGGTTATTACAAGCAATTTCCTATTTATGTGCTTTTGGGATTTTGATAGATTAGACATAGTATTGTAGATGTGTGTGAGTTTGAGTGTGAATTTTAGCGAGTTTTAGCATACCTCCAATCACATTTGGGTATTGTATTGAGAGAAAGAGGTTTCTTGTAATAAAAATATGAGCAAGTGATTCTTTGTGGACGTAGCCCAAATTAGGTTAACCATGTTAAATATTGTCTCTATGTTGTGTTCTTTTATTTTCTGCACTTTTATTTCAAATATGTAATATATTTATGCATATTAGTTTCTCTTGTTGTGATTCTATGTGGGATTGTAACACATATTTTATCCCTTATTTCCTAACAACTTCTTGTTGTGAGTAATATAATCAAGGGTTTATGGGTTGCTGCCTCACTAAAGAAATATCTTGTGATGTGTAATATTCACTTGATTCCTTTCTTCTTGTAATATAATCAATGGTTTTCAGTGGGTTTTATTTCATGTGAGGATTTCCCACTTACGTCTTATGTATATATGTTCTCTCTCATGTGTTATTTTCATTTGAATGTATGGTGCACACTTAATCTCTTATTGAATGAATATGATATAATGGATGTTAATGGATGCTACAAATAATGGAAAATGAAGTTATAAATTTGTGGTATTAATTCACCCCCTCTCCCTCTTAGTCCCTTGTGCTTCTAATAAGAATATTGTGCATAGTCATATATCTAAGGTATGTTGTCTAAATTAACTCATAGAGTTGGTATAATGATTCAAAGGTATGCATGTAGTGTTACAACTTGTGTATAAATTATTAGGAGGATTAGTAAGATGGCTTACATTGACGGTGATATTTTTTTCTCTCAATGTCTAGGAGATGAAGGTAATCTTATTAAAGTACTATTATTGTTTATGTAATGCATTTTTATTATTTAATGCACCATGTCATAATACTACAGGTGGTGTTGTCTATAATGATGAGCTATAAGTGTTTGTGTGCGAGTATTAAGGTCTGTAGAGGAGTTTTTAAATAGGTATATGAGAAGTTATGATGACTTGTAGGGATAAAATAGCCTGTAATTGAGACTATTTGCATCATGATGAATCTAAAAAGAATGTCTTGAAATAAGGGTATTGTAGGAGGTTTTTATGCACTAATATGGTGTGCTACATAACTATGGAAAGTCCTCAAGGCGGTGAAAGATGGTTATGATCTTAAATCAATAATTATGGGTTCTTGTAAGAACAATAAAAGGAGGAGTAATTCATGTGTTGATCGATTGCGATAACAAGAAAGGAAGATCAAAAGATCTTGAAAAGTTGCTTCGGGAATATGGTGATTGTTCCAATTCACCTTCATGGCACATAAGTAAGGTAGGTAAGAATTTTTTTCTTAGGAAACTAAAGGAGGATAGTATGACCCCAAGGGTATTCATAAGTAATATATTTATGTGATGAGTGATCTCCTATGAGGTGACTAAGGTTGTGAAAATGATCTAAAGGTAAGCTTCGGGGAAACATGTCCCAATTGTTCTTCACATCATTATAATGAAAAAGCTAAGGCTATGAGAGAGATTTTTTAATTGATATAGGTAAATAAGTAGATAAGGATTATGTTTTAGTATTTTTAATCTCAAAATGATTTTTGGCACGATTCTATGCACTTTCTTAGGGGGCTATAGTGAACAAGTGTTTTAACGAAGCATACAACAAAGTTAAGGAAGGAAAAAATAGTCGTGTGCTTAAATGAATACTTTGGTTTATGTTTACAATAAATAGGTGCTCAATGAGGTTGAATAAGATGGATACAATGTTCTTGAGTATAATTTTTCATTAATGTAAAAGGGGTAGAATAACTAGGTTGTTTTCCATCAATGACAAAGGGGGATATTGTTACTTATGAGTGAACTAGGATGTTGTCATTGATGTAAAAGCTCATTAATGAAATAAGGATGCTCTATAAGTGTTATAGGATACTTAATGTGGTGATGACATAGAAAAAAATGTGTGGCATGATGACAAGTGTGGACATTGTGAGATTAGATAGGCCTAGTAGGCCTAATCAAGTGACCTAGCTAGCCTAAGTGATAGAACATGATGAATGGTGCTTTATGGTGACTTGAGGAGCATGGTAGAGGAATGAAGATAATGATAAGAGGGTTTTGAGACACTCACATGAGTTTTAAATTACATGTACGGGTTGAATAATTAGTTTCATGTACTCATCTAGACTTAGTCAAGGTGCTTGGAGACAAAATGGAGAATAATAGTGAGGTGTAGAGCTATGTGAGGTCATGGAAACATGTAGGTGAATGATACATGATGTCGCAATGATGTTTTCAAGGTATTTTGAAGATGTTTCATGCTGAGGTATAGTGTTCTTATATTTTTTATGGCCTAAACTATGTAAAATCCTAAGGCCTAGTCATGCAAGTCATGGTGGTTGAGAAGATGAAAACCTATTTGAGATAAGTTGATGATTGTAGATGTTAGAAGATGGTGTTCATCTGTTGTGGGAAAAGTTCTAGGTTTTCATGATGAGAATTTTGCAATGTATGAGGTTTACATCAAAACAAGGTTTTTAAGAGTGCATTTTCCATCTTGATATGAAAGAAATATTCTTGGTTGACACGTGTAAGGTTTACATGGGGATATGATAGTTTCAATCATATTGGGGCATGAAGTTCGAGAACATCTCAGATTTGGAATGTGGTCAAATTAGGGAAAATTTTAGTTGCGAATATTCGTTAATTCATTAATATTCTAGTTTTGAAATATCAAATTGGAAAAATTTTAGGGTACCGGTTTGCCAAAAATTTTGGGTGCAAGTCAATTATATGTGTCAATTCGCCATTCTGTGAAATAGGAACTTGAAAAAATCTCCTAAATATAGTCATTTGGTAGAATTTTTTTATGCTACCATCCGAGAGCATATAGTATGTTCTCGGTTAGTAGCATTAAAATTCTACTACGCCAAAAACATACTATATTTTTTCAATCAATAGCATAAAATATTCTATCTGTCGGTAGCATTTTCTATGCTATCGGACAACAACATACTATATGATGTCAGTCTATAACATAAACTATTCTACTGACCGGTAGCATATAAAAAAGCTACCATCTGGTAGCATTTAATAGCAATGTCATCATGTCCCGATTTTGCCATTCATGCGAAAGATAATTTTCACATATTTGCCAAATATTTTCTAAGGCTTTTTTTGGAGGGACCCTTAAAATTTTCCATGGGTCAAATGAGTACCAAACATTTATGAACGATTGTTAAGAAGGTAAGTCACTTTTTATGGCTTTGAAACCCTAGGTTATGAGAGCTAAAAAATATCTTAATGGTATGGGAAAAAAATGGATTGTTTTTGTATATTTTATGATTTTAGGTTGTATATAACTCCTCCCGATTCAAATGAGGTATTTTAGAGCTTGTGATAGTATGTGGGCCCCACTCAAAAAGGAAAGTTTCTGGAGTTTTTAGTTTGTACAAATGTTGTCCATTGAACCTAATGACTAAATCACCATTTATAAAATCATGAGAGTTTTAATACATGTTCATGATAGTTTCAAGTCATGTGAGGTTCAGAGTGCAAAATGTGCCCTATATTTGAAGATTGGTTTTGGGCCAAAAGGGAATTTTTAGAATGCCGGAAAATAGAATCACTTGAGAATTTGTGAACTTAGTGATGGATCATAATGGCCTTGGAGGTTTTTTTGACATCTCATGTGATAATTCCATGTTTTTAGAGCTCTACAAATTTGCGAGGTGGCATGGTTGATGCCACAAGTTGACCTAATTTGACTAGGTCGGGATAGAGATGGTTTGGCTAGAAGATTTATGTAGATGAACCATGTTTTATCTTAGATGATGATATATATCCATTTGATATTGAAGAGAGATAAAAATAATTTCCTATTTAATGAATTTATAGGTATTGAAAATGACAAAGAACGGTGTAAAACAATTGAGTTTTCAAAACCGATCTCTCGGGAAGTTTAGTTTGCCAAAGAAGAAAAGAAGTGTGGTTTGCAAAGTTCTACAAGTTCTACGAGGTTAGTGTGTTTCATAAGGTATAACATGTATAGATGTGTTCTATATGTCAGTTTATTTCCAATTCACTTGTTACATGTCATAGTTGATTATTCTTTTTGTATCTTGGGCTTCATAGTTGAAGATTGGTTCCTGGAAGTGCTTGTTTTGAGTAGGAAATAGTCCTACTTGGTGGTGATATGAAGAAAATGACTAGTGGAGAGTTCTTTGATCTAATATATGATTTTTATAGGACATCATGGACACGTGTGAAGCCTTTGGAGGCATGAAAATTTTTATGAAGTGTTTTAGGTCTTTGGAGAGCTCCATGATGAGGTTTTAGGCCTTTTTGGGCTTATCTTGTGTCTTGGTGCATTTTCAACCTATATGGGTCAATGTTATGAACCTATATGAGTGTTTTGTTATATTTTTAAGTTCTTATGAATGACCTCATATGTCATGAGCAATATATGTTATGTTTTTGAGTCGGGTCTCATATACAAAAGCATGTATGGCTCATTTTTAACTAGTTGAGTGTGAGGGGAAAATGTGAGCTAGGTGAAAGATTGAAATTTTAATTCAAGGGAATCAAGATAGAGTTTAGAGTGTGAGTGTGAGTGTCTAAAGATTTTTAATAGCTTTTTTACAAGGTTTTTGTTAAAATAAGTCCATGAAAGATCAATTACGAAAGCGAGTAAGGAGAAAGTGCATTTAAAGATGGTTTAAAGGTGAGTGAGCTGAATTTTTTTCTCCATCAATTGTGGCAATGACAATACATAATATATATTCATATAAAGGTGTTTTAATTGTTTCTTTATCATCTTAGGGTGTTGTGTCCTCCTTGTGGGGTTGGATCCTCACTAAACTAGGAGTTGGTGTTCCTTGTAAGGTTGTTGCTCTAATAAACTAGTGGTTGGTGCACTGGTGAAGTTGATACTTAAATTAATTCTTTTTATATGAGTAATGTAATCAAAATTTCATTTTTTTTTCTTCCCCTTAAGGGTTTCCCACTTATATATTTTGTTCTTGTGTACTCTTTAATTATTATTCTCTTGTGGGTGGTTATTGTATATTGTTAAGATCACATTAATGCATGGTTGATTTGTTGAATGGTGTATGTAAACTAGTTTGAATTGATTAAGGGTTTTAAGGATTGATTCACCCCATTGTGTGTGTGTGTGTGTGTGTGTGTGTGTGTAAGCGCACAAATGTTTGGGGGTGCACGGCCATGGCTGACCACTGCACCATATATATCTATATTTTGGGGTGGGTTGGCCATGGTTTCCCACCCCACCATATATTACAACATTGGATTGGGTCGTCCATGTCCACCCACCCCTCATTACTATGAAATTTTGGGTCATGTCCAACACATGTTGTGGCCCCAACACATTTTTTATATTTATTTTATTTATTATAAACGTTTGAATAGATACATATTTTTGTATATAATATTTTATATCGTTAATTAATTTTAAATAATTGGTTTGGTTTATGGATTATATATATTTTATATTATCTTATTTTTATAATATAAAATATATATGTTATAATATTTATATTAGTTCTAAATAAATTATAATACTCTCATATTAATTTATTTATAAGGACTTATACTAAAATTTCCTTCTTGAAATGAATTTCTTGTATATGTAGTTCATACGGTAGAATGTTTATATATAGTTCATTTTTATAAGTATATTATTTTATATATATTATATATATAATACATATGTCTATACTAGAACCTAACTTCCCAACTTAATTAATGAAGACAAAATTTATTAAGTTTACAAAGAAACGTGGTTCATAAAGAAACACATTATAGATATATATAAAATAAAATGCTCCCAATATGGACTGACATGGATTATTTTACGAGTTATTAAGGTTATAGGCTCATAATATATTGGAGTGTATACATGCATTACTACAAACCTAGTTCAACTAGTGGTCATCGAGCAATAACCTTTATTTAAGCATTAATTATTTGATGATCACTTTGTGACCATCCTCATTAAAAAAATTAAGTTAGGATCATTCACTCTAATTTTGAAGAGTATCTTATGAAACTTAAATACTTTTAATTGTTACTTGAGATAACTTCTATAACCATGTTTTCGCTAAACAAGAGATACGAGAACTTTTTTAATCCATTTCCTATTTATCAAGAATCAAACTTGAAAAAATATATTTATACCAAGGTTAACTAAATGAGAGTGTACCATTTGAAGTAGTTTTACAAACAAAAGTTGTCAAAACAATATGAGAAGAATAGGAATTTCATTCATGTTTTTTATTTTCACTAAAATATTGTGAAAGTAGGAAATTCATTCGAGAAACTATTTTTACTTGATCTTTTTCACTACCATGCCTAAGAATACAAGAATTTATAATAACTTCTTAATTTACTTCATTCCACAAAACACAAGATTTTCAACATTTATAAAATAGATGGATCCGTAAATAATTAATCATAGGAATATAAATAGTTAAAGCTCACAAATTTATTAAGATCACCATTCTAGATTTCCTATCAACACCATTTATTCCTCAAAAAGTAAGCTTCCATTTAATTTTCCTTTCCCTAGACCACTTTCAATACCAAGAATAAAACCAAAGTCTTTTACTTTTTTCATTACAATGCCATACACTTGTATAAATAACTCTTTCAAGGAAACAAAGAGATAAAAGAAGACTTCATTTTTTATTAACCGTTGCAAACAAAACTTCCAAGACAAATTTTATTCACATATGGATGTAGACACCAAAATTGGGTCACACTTCCCTTGACCCCTCATCAAATAACCAACCTGAACACACTTACCTAGCCATGGCCCCTTTTACCCCACACTAATATTAATTTAATTAAATTAATCCATGATCTCACAATATTTATTATTTAATTATCCTAATTAAGATAATTCCTACCCCACCACCTCACCTAGCCACCTCACCCCAAATCTATTCTTAGTATGTTGCCATAACTAACTAAGACCTACCTAAACCCTAAAAATCAAAGCCTACATCCCCTCTAACCACATTCCCGCATAAAAAATGGTAACTCCCGCTCTTTCCCGGAGGAATAGAAAGATCTGGCAAAAATCATTGCCATGATCTTCCATTTTTAGTAAACCTAGGAAATCCCACCCTAACCGACGCCGGTTACCCCTGAACCGACACCAGTCAACCTGGAACCATTGTCAGTCACCTTTTATTCCCCTTTGGTAACCTTATTTTGAGGTTGGCACATTTATGAGAGCAAGAGAGAATAATCACATCTGCATGCAATCAGAGTGAGCATCCATTCACACCTAAACATCCATAACCATCTAAGTCAAAATCTAATTCAACCAAGCAAGGAGGAAATGCCCAGGTAGCTCAAGCAAGAGTCTCCTATCAACCGGTGGCCCTTCACAGGAGAAATATCTCACCACCATCTTCTATTTGCATTCATAGTCGACTGGTATAAAATTCCAAGTAAGTATACTACTCTATTCAGTCTAGTTTTGTTTGAATACTTTCAATATTTAGATTCTTCTGTGTGCTATTACTTTCCTAGCCACTCACCACTTTTATCTATGATAAGTTTCCCCTATACCTCTTCCAACTGCCCTCAAAACCGCATCCTAGCAATCCAACACTCCATTTCAACCTACCCAACCCTTCGTGCAATCACAAAGAAGATCAAAAATCTGTTCTGTAACATCTCCCACTTTCCCATAGTCACGGTATTGGTCTCCCTAAACCACCATCAGTTGAGCCTATATCAGCATCGGTTTACCTACCCAATACTACTCCTTTACTACCATTCACCAACTTAACCCATAACTCCTCCCAACTTCACCAAAACCCCACCAGACTTGCCCACTAACCTGCATCCCTACTCACACCTCCTAGACACCTCACCCAGTTCCCCATTAACCTGGAAAACAAACCTAGACCCATGTTCTTGACCCCATATCATTTCTTCAGTGACCAACATCAGTCATAATTAAGTGGCATCGGTCAGGAATTGAACGACATCGGTCTTTGTGTCTATCAACATAGTACAGACCAACAACCTACCTACTTACTCCCAAGTTACCTATAATCACCTGTGACCTTCATCAGATCTCTGTCAGACTGCAGAAACCTAGAACCAATTACCCGACCTTTGGATCCGATCCTAACTTATCCTATTAGATTATATTTTACTTATTGTGTTTATATGAGATGCCTAAATCATATTGACTATAGTAGGACAATATTTACCTTATTTCTCACATTAATTTGTTTACAACAGTGGATTGACAGCCTTCTAGGGAGTATCGCACTTCCCGAAACTAGCATACGCTAGGAAGTCCACTACATATATTATTTAACTTCTATTTGGTGGTCTTGTTGTTTATTTTAGGTAGTTCCTCCTAGCCAAAAGGAAGATCTCACAATTAGTTGTGGATAAAAAAATCATACGCACGCAACAACCTTTAACTAGCTTCAACAGGTTTTCCTCCTAGCCCTTTTACCCTTATCTATTTCGTCACATTCCAAGAAACGTTCTAAGAATCAGGTGAAACATTTTGGTGCGCCAGTGGGACCCATTCGGGGTTCCTTGCATTTCTTCATTCCTAGGTAAAAGTTACATGTTTGTTTCCTTTCGAAAGGTTCTCACATTAAATTTCTCCCCTAGAATATTATCTTCTTTCTATTGTCTCAAATAAATCATGTTTTTGTGTTATAAAAAGAAATCTTCTTCTCTTTCGATTGACCTTTGCATTAGTGAAAGATCATATTCTCTCATGTTCATCTTTTTTGACATCGAATTTAATATTTCAATTTGGGTTTACAATTAATGGCATTTCATTCTTGTATGCTACATTAGTAAAAATTAAATAAGGGCAACCTATATGCTGGAAGTCATGCCCAATTGATGGTTGAAAAAGAATCATAGAAAGCACACACACACTCTCTCTCTATAAGTCTTACCAAACTGTACAAATTCAAATTAACACATCTTTCTTAAACAACATCTTACTTGGGAACATCTATCGGTGAAAATATTTCTTTTGTTGAGTAATTATCTCAAGAGATGGCCCGCCCCCACCATAACATACTTGAAACCTATCCTTTTAGATATCCTTGTAGGATGCCTTCCTAATCAATTTTTTTTTGTTCTAAATACACACAATCGAGTCCTTAATAGCATAAGCTAAACAAACATAATAGAAAAATCACTTTTCTCGTGTTTCTACTTGGCTTAAGTTTTGAGGTGAGAGGACACGTTCTTCATCTTTTTATTTCTCCTTACATGCTCCTCATCATAGTTGGTGTATTCTAACTTCGTCTAAGTGTGTCTAGACCCCATTCTTATCATTCTTAGAGTTATGGGTTTGATTCCACACTTGATTTTAAATCACAACCACCTTTTTCTTCATCTCTGTTTCAATTTCATAGTAACCGGTGTTGGTCTAGTGACCGTCATTGGTTAACCTCGACCAACATCGTTTTATCCAACCGGTGTCAGCCGCCATGTTCTTTTGGTTAACCTACCCAAAAAGACTCCTGCTTCATATTCTTTGTTGTTGAGTCTCGTAACTCTCAAGTATCTTCTCTCATTACGATAAAATTCATCCTACATCTTATCTTCTTGGAAGATTGTCGGTCTTTTTACCTTGTTTGGAAAACTATTCTTTTTCATAGTGACCAACCATGGTTACCTCGGTGACATTAGTTTCCCCTAACCGGCATCTGTTAACTGTGCATTTTTCTAGCTAACATATTAACCCAATCCACCTACCACTGCCTATTTTTCCTATTTTTTTGTGTTTATGTGTCATTTACAAAAAGCAGTCCTACCAAATCAGTACTTTTTCACATGGTGCTAACTCGTAGCCAAGAAAACACCCTCATATTCCATGTTAGTTGTCAACCACTCCCACCTAGTCCTTCACCAGCCTTCCATTCTATCATCCATGGGTCCTACCAAACCTATCACTATCACCATAGGTGACAAGGAGTTTGTACAACTCTTTCACCAAAAACTTGTCACCTTACAGTTCTATCTTTCCCACTCATCCACTCGAGATGCCTTAGGTCAGTTGATATACGGTATGCCCGTATATATCCCCCGACACTCGTTCCTATCGCATCATCCCCTTCTATCTCCACACTACCCGCACTTTGCCTTTCCCCAGGTCATTTCATAGTTAGGCCCTATACCTGCTATGACCGCGCATCTACCACATCTATTACACCCGCAACATCCACTATACCTTCGTCAACTACCGTAACATAATCTCATCTCGTGCCTATCATCTCACATATACCCATAACAACACAACCACCCTTGGTTTCCATGACCTCTACTCCATTTCAAAATATTGTCCTTTCTATTCCACATTCCTTAGCCCCCATCGCTACTAGAGTCACCTCGACCCATCCACCTTGTTAGGTTTCGAGAATGGAACATGGGTTGAAACCATAGTCGAGGGACAACAAGTCCCTCCTCTTTAATGGGAGAGGTTCCCTTAATAAAAGCAGGAAAAAATGTACAAATATATGACTCTCAATGTTTAGACCCCGATATTCTGGAATTTTTCATACTTGAAGCTCTCGAACTTACCTTAGGTGTGGAAAAAGTTGGAATAGGATCTCCTCTCCTTGTAATCTTTGGAATGGATGTAGGAGGCTCCTTAGATATTTTAGTAGGCTACACCACTTTCTCCTTCTTGTTGGATTTCTCATAAGTCATGATAGCATATGATTCATTGTTCATCTCTGTAAATCTTTCTTCATAATCATCCTCTTCATCTATACCTTCGATGGTGGTGAGAAAATGGACATGAGATCACTGAACTCTTTTAATTCTTCATCGATTCCTCTTCATATTCTTCTGATTTCATTCTCCTCCTCCTCATCAAGCTCCATCACTTCACATACTGCATTGATTGGAACTTTAATAGGAAGGCCTTCAATTACCAATCTAGTCTGAGGAGAGGGAAACCAATTCCCAGCTGAAAGTTCTTCCTAGGAACATCTTGATAAGGAGCATGCTAGGCTAATTGCTTCTTGAGAGCAATGAGATCATTAGCAAGTTTCTGTACTAACTGATCTGCATTAGCTCTAGGAGAATATGTGGAAGAAGGAGATGATTTGGATTTGGATGATTCTCTCCTTAGCCTACAAGACATGATTAGATCATCTTCAAAAATGACAACAAATCTTTGATCAACATCTAAAGTAGAAAGATTAGCTCTTCTAAGTGCATATCTCACTTCAGGTAGTTGGGCATTAAGGAAGAAACATTTCTGAATTTGATCCATAGGGCATGTGTTTTGTGGGATATTGTTAACCATCCTATTAAATTTAGCCACAAATTCCCTCATGGGCTCATGTGACTCTTTCTTGATTTTAGAAATTTGGGCCAAGAGGTCATGTACATCCTCAGTAGTTTTGAAACGCTACTCAAACTAGGTCGTCATGGTGTTCTAATTAGTGATGGATCTAGCAGGGAGATGATAAAACCAATCAATAACATTATATTGCAATTCCTCTACAAAAATCCTAACATATATATCCTCATGTTAAACTTAGAGAACACTACAAGCAATAATGAAGGCTGTAATATGATCATTTGGATAAACCTTCCCATCACCTATAAATTTAGGGAAATTATTTCTATTGCCTCTAGGAAATTCATGCAATGGTTGGGGAAGAGCAACAGGCCAAACCCTTTGGCCCCAAGGTAGAGGAACTACCATCCTTGGAAATATTGTTTGGAGAGGAACTAAAACACCAGTGAGAATCAAAGCATGTAAATTAGGACTGATTTTATCTTGAGGGATGTCACTCTTAGAAGTTTTGTCTCTAGTAGGAGGAGTGCTTGTAGATCTTATTCCTCTTCTTTTTATTGATGATGAAGGGATAGAGAAACCTTGATGATCTAGAACTTTGAAATGAAGGTATTTTTCCCCAAGGGTTCTTCTACCCCAAGTTTATCTTAGATTTGCTAGATCAAATATGATCAGGAAGTTGTTATTCAAAAATTGGAATCCATTTACAATGAATTCCCCAGTGGATTCGCCAAAAATTGTTGGGTTTCAGAATGGAACATGGGTTGAAACCACAGTCAGGGGACAACAAGTCCCTCCTCTTTAATGGGAGAGGTTCCCTTATTGAAAGCAGGAAAAACAAATGTACAAATATACAACTCTCAATGTTTGGACCCTGATATTTTGGAATGTTTTCATACTTAAAAGATTATCAATCAGAAGGAATGGAAGAATAAAGAGATGGGAGAAGGAAGAAAACAACAATGCTTTTGGGAAATATAGATAGCAGAGTATCTCCCTACTTGCATTGAACCAAGAAAATATAGAAAAGGATCAATTACTTCACCACCGATGCAAATCTATAGACACAAAGTTCTAAAGATTACAGACTAGAACAAAAGTTTCTATTGAATGCAAAACAAATGATCCATTGAATCAGGTAGAGACAGAGAGAGATAATAGAGGAAAATAAGAAAGAAATAACTTCTATATTGAATTACTTCCAAATTTACAACGTTCCCTTAAAAACTAGAATTCTTTTTCATGGCCAAAACCATGTTTATATAACAATTCGTGTACATCCATACTTTTCCCCAATAAAAGATTATCCGAAAGTAATAATGTTTGTTACAGATCTGCTTTTGGAAAGTGACATGAAACAAACGCACTCATGAAAACTAGAGGTTCAAAAAGGTGAATATTTTAGGTGTTTGAGCATGATTACTTTAGCAGGGGGCATCTCATGATTTTCTTCTTTATGTGGTCCTGTCATTTCCACCTTTTAACCACTTTCATAGCACTCAAGTGCTTATTGGCAAGTTTTCCCCTTTTTATTGCATATGCCCGATAAAATCTATTTTCGATAATCAAACTTTATATCCTTTTAAAATTATTGTTTTGGCTCCACAATAAACCCAAAAAGCATTTCATGGAAAAATGACAAGGATACGAGAGAAAGAAGAATGAAGAATGAAGAATGATCCATTTTTTCCATTTTGCAGAGCTATGTTTCGTTAATGTTAATGGCATTGAAAACCATATGAGTGCATTTGGCTATCGTTTCCCCTTCTACCTTCAAATTTAGAACCTACACATGGTGAGATCCAAGCAACGATGTCCCAGGGGAGAAATTTGCATTTCCTGACATTTGGGAGAAAAATCATGATTTCTCATTTTCTCCGCCCCTCGCATCTCCGCCAAAAATTTGGACACATGACGTGATCTCGAGTGGCCGAGGAAATGCGGTTCAAATTTTCCATTTAAAATCTTTTTAACAAAAGCTTAAATTCTCAAAACCTCCGTTGGCCCACTTTGACTTTTCAACGTAGACACGTGGCATACCATGATTGGAGAAGGGGCGTGACTCAATTTGCAACATTTTAACCTTTTGGTGAAAAAGGTTCAAATTCTCAATTTCCTCCGCAAGCCCACTATTCTGATTTCATCCTTCAACATGTGGCATCACCTGATTGGTTGCAGGAAAAAACTTTTGTTTTATACTTTATCCATTTTGAAAAGGGAAAAATTCCAACTTTTCCCCTGAAAGTCCATGCCTCTGCTATTGACTTTTCAATGTAGGCCACATGTCCCTTTCTGATTGATCTGTGAGCCTCAACTTAGAAATTATCCCTTCACATGAGTGGGGCCACGGGCCATTTTAGAACTTTTCACCCTTTGTGGAAACAAGGCTAAAATTCCTAAAGTCCTCCACCGGTCCGCCAAAGTGCATATGAACTGAAAAAAATGCCACGTGTCCCTTTCGATTCTTCAACACATGGCATCACCTAATTGGTTGCGGGGATGTTATTCACTTTTTATCTATCTTGAAAAGGGTAAAAATTCCAGCCTTTCCCCAAAAGTCCACGCTTCCACCATTGACTTTTCAACGTAGGCCATGTGTCCCTTTCTAATTCGTTGTGGGCTTCAACTCAGAATTTTATCCCTTTTGCGTGAGCGGGGCTGGGTGCCATTTTGGAATTTTTTCCCTTCCACCGTAATTCCTTAGAGAATAAAATGGATCTGCCACCCCAAACTTCTACCAAAATTTCTCTAGCCAATTAGGGACCAGCGGGATGTGGGGAAAATCTAACATTTTTTCCAAAATCACCAAAAGTGATAAGTTCAAAAAGAAACCCATCCACCACATCCAATGAGAAGAAAACACATAGCTTCACCTTTCGAGAAATAATTTGATGGGGAAAAGAATGTAGGAAGTTGCATGAAACGGGAAAACACCATTTTTATCTCGATGAAGAATTTCTTTCTCTGCAAAAATGTTTAAAATGAAATATGCAAGCTCCCATACATTCCAAACACATAAAAGAAGAACTAAAATCATTTCCCATCCATTGAAAATAGGTAAAACATTTTAACAACAATAAAGTACGGAAATTTTGATCAAAACGTCATGGGAAATGAGAACGAGCATCTGAGGAATTTTAAAACAATTTTTTTTTCTATGGCGGGCTCTAATTTTCATGAAATTAGATGCAAAATGGTGGGGAAAATTGAGAGGACTATAATTGGCTCCTTCTGGGGATGATTTGGTAGAGGAAAGAGGCAAAATCAAGAACCTTAGAGAATTATGGGTAGTCAGATCAAATCAGTGTCTTAGCCAATGTGCAACGGAGTCAAAAAGAAGAAATATTGACACAAAAGACAATGCACACATGGAAACACTCAAAAACAAGAAAAACCAGAAACAAAACGCTATACAAAATGTACAGAGGGACCACCAAAACTCCTAGGTTTTGAACAACTTCAAAAATTGCCCACTATAAGGAAGTGGGAGAGGAGAACCATCCATGTAATCTAGGTAAAAAGAGTTCTCACCAAAAAAATGTCTAATTTTAAAAGGACCAAGCCAAAGGGAATCAAATTTACCATGGCTGCCTCGAGGTTTATGCCTTTTTCCCAAAAAATAACACTATCTCCCACTTGAAAATTTATGGGTTTAGCCTTTTTGTCAAACAGAGATTTTACCTTGAGTTGATGAGCTGATATTCTGTCAACCACTTGCAATCTGTCTTCATTCAACTTCTGGAGGTACATAATTCTTATACCCAATGAATCGGTAAAGCTAGCATCCTCAATGGCCTCCATCCAATTTAAGGATGGTAGTTCCAATGTCACTGGCAGCTGAACTTCAACTCCATATACCACTTGGAAAGGAGACATTCCAATGGCTCTCTTAGGTGTAATCCTATCTGCCCATAAAGCATCATATAGTTTCTTATGCCAATTCCTCTTAGAGTCATTAACAAGCTTCCGAACAATGGTGACCAAGTTCTTGTTAGTTGATTCTGCTTGCCCATTCCCTTGAGGGAAGTAATCGAAGAGTGGGAAAGGGAAATGCCATATCCATAGCAGAAATCCATCATCTCAGTAGAATAAAAATTGGAAGCATTTTCAGTGACAATCTTGTTTGGTATCCTAAACCTTATTAAGATGTGTTCCTTGATGAAGTTGCATACTACTTTAGAAGTATTACTTTGAATTGGAATGGCTTCCACCCACTTGGTGAAATAATTAGTGGTAGTCAAAACATGAGTATGCCCTACACTTGAAGGTGGATTGAGTGTCCCAATGAAGTCCAAACCCCATTGTTGAAAAGGTTCCTCAATCACCACTAGTTTGAGAGGTAAAGTAGCCAATTTTGGTCTTCCAACAAAGGTTTGACATGCTTCACACTTGCCTACCCACTTTGATGCATATTTGAACAAGGTAGGCCAATAATATCTAGCACGGAGGATTTTGTGGGCTGTGACAACAGAAGAGAAATGACCTCCACAGGCCTGGTCATGAAAAGATGAGAACAATTTCTTTTGTTGCTCTTTGTCAACACATTTCAAAAACCTTCCATCTATGCCTCGTTTGAACAATGCATTTTCCCACAATACATATTATGTGAGACCTTAATTTTATGGCTCTCTTTTCCTTGACACTCAAATGGGATGGAAATTCTCCATAAGTAAGAAAGTGTGCAATGCCAACATATCATTCATTAGTTAAGCTGAGGAAAAGAACAACATGGATATCAAGTTCCTCCTTAGATAATTTGGCATCATATCCTTCAAAGAATGAGTTCACATAAGCCCTTTCCTCAAACTAGCTTGGTGGGTTTGATGTCAAGATCATACTTTTGAACTTTGGCTACCCAATTTCCTCTCTTAGTTCCAAATTCTTGTTTTTAAGAATGGATTTAATAGTTGTATCAAGCACAAGCACAACAAAATGAGAGTTGAGGATGTAAAAATGAAACTGCTTCACAACTTTGACCATTGCAAAAGCATGTTTCTCCATCATGGTGTATTTCAACTCATGGGATTTCAAAATATAACTCATGAATGCTATGGGGATTTCATGACCTTCAGCATTCTCCTGGGTCAACACAGCAACTAGATTACTTTCAGTAGCATAGAAATAGATAATGAAGTCTTTGTTATAATTAGGGCATGCCAAGATTGGAGTCTTTTCTATAGCTTTCTTGATGTCTTCAAATGCAACCTTTCCTTTAGAGGACCAACCAAAAGTCTTCTTCCCTTTCATCATGTGGGATATGTTCAAAGTAAATTTATCAAAATCAAGTATGAATATTCTTAAGAAGTTGATCTTACCAAAGAAAGAGTGCACACCCTTCTTGCTTGTGGAGAGAGGGATCTACTGAATTACCTGGAATCTTTCTAGATCAATCTTGATTCCCTCCTTGGAGATAATGTGTCCCAATAATTTTCCCTTAGTGACAAAAATATAGATTTCTTGGGATTCAAGGAGATGTCATGCTCTCTAAACTTTTGGAGGATAGTTTCAATGTGTTGGAAATGATTAGCTCTGGTTTTTTAAAACATAGTCAAATCATCAAGATATACAACTATGCATTTTCCCTTGAGACTACCAAATGTCAAGTCCATTGCCCTCTGAAAGGTGGCACTAGCATTGATGATGCCAAAAGGCATTCTCTTGTAAGAAAAGGTGCCCTAAGGAGTGGTAAAGGAAATATTATGTTGATTTGCAGCACTTACTTCTACTTGATTATATCCTGAGAATCCATCAAGCATGGACAACATTTTTGAACCTGTAATATCCTGCAACACTTGATCCATTACGGGGAGAGGATAATTATCCTTCAAATAGGCTTGATTCAAATTCCTAAAATCAACACAAATCTGGATCTCACCATTCTTCTTCTTGACAGACACAATATTAACAATCCACATTGAATGGTGAATGGGGAAAATGATCTTAGCCTTCAATAACTTTTGGATCTCTTGAAAGATTGTATCAGTAATTTTAGGGTTATCCGCTCTCTGCGTTCTTGGAAGTGTTTGATCCTAGGTTTTAGAGGAACGAAATGTTACATCTATTTTGGCAAAAAGCCTCGAGATCATCATAAGAATATGCAATAACTTCATCATATATTTTGAATAGATTCACTACTTTCTCCCTTTCCTCTCGTGTGTAGCACTTTCCAATGTTTACCAAGCATGGGTTCATTAAGACTCCTAATGTTTATCTTTTCAAAGTCACAGATGTTAAGCTCCTTTGGAATTTTTGGACTTGATGTACCTATCATGTTTATCAAATAAATCTTCCAAGCTTACCAACCCTTTAGGTATCTTAGTAACTTTTAGTTTTATGTAGCCATCATGATCCATTTCTTCTTTGTTATCTTCTTCATATGGGGCACACACTCTCTAGGAAGATTTCCACTTCCTTTAAAGTACAACTGGTCAAAATTACCTCGAGTTCAAGGAAGGAAAGTAAGTGTTGACCATCATTAAAGACCTACCAATTATTTGCATTGTCGGGAACACTAGGCCTATGAATCATCTCAATGGTGAATTTATCTTGGAAGAAATCTGGATGATGGATCAAGTAGAGACCACGAGAGCGGCTAAGGAATCAGCCCTGGTGTTTCTTTCCCTTGGCATGGCTTCAATTGAAAATCCATCAAGGAACTCAATAGAATCCCAAACCATATTCCTATAATCTTTCAACCTTCTATTCTTCACTTGAAAGAGATATCTAAACTATTTTACAATCATCTCTACATCTCCACAAGAAAGGAGATTCTTGATCCCCATCTCTTTTTCCATGCTTAAACCGAGGATGAGAGCCTCATACTCAGCTATATTATTTGTGTTTTCGAATTGGAGCTTGAAAGAGAAAGGATGAATTTTCCCTTTAGGAGAAATAAGCACCACACCAGCTCTAAAACTAGCTGAGGAGAAGCTCCCATCAAATTCCAAAATCCAAATGCCATTAGGATCAAGAAGCACTTCCTTAGGATGGTTAGCCTCATCTTGTGACATGATCATGTAGTTACCATGACCAATGTCCTCATAAAGTATTTGTGCCTTTGGGTCATCTATTTTTGTACGATATATTTAGTTTGTTTCTCAGGCAGTAGCTTCTTCATTTTCCCATTCACTAGAATAAGAGCATGTGACCAATCCATCATGATTTCTCCTCCAACATATTTGCAAAAATTTCTACTCAATAGCATGTCATAGGAAGGGGGAATATCAGCTACCAAAATGGTGGCTAAAACTCTCTTCTCTGGAAAAGCAACAAAGGCTACTTGTGCATCCTTGATCCTTCCAACCAATGGCACTTCTCTACTTTCCATTGAGTAACATGAACCAAAAGTGTGGGTTAGGGTTAAGCCTAGGGCATGAGCTACCTTATCAGGCATCACATTATTTGAAGCACTAGAATCAATAACACAATTGTTGAGTTTGTGGCCAGCTATGAGGAGAGTGACATAAAATGGGTTGATCTTCTCATAAGATGAAGTGACTACTGCCACAAGGATCGATTGAGATGAAGGAGGAGTGGGAAAAAGACCTTAGAACTAGGGGATGAAGGCTTGGATTTGAAATTTAAAAAGTCTACCATCTTAGTAAAGGCTTGGGATGGGTTTGGTAGAATTCGCTTCGAGATCTGGATCTTAGTTTTCTTGAGATGGTTAATAATGTTAAAAGAACCATACGTAGATGGAGAATCATTGATAGGAGTAGATGAAAATTTTGACTTATCAACTCTATCATTTGAAGGGAAAGAAGTCTTAGGATCAAAAACAAAGGAGGAAGGAACATCAGAACTTACCTTGGGTGTGGAAAAGTTGGAATAGGAGCTCCCATCCTTACAATTAATGGAATGGTTAGAGGAGGCTCCTTAGATATTTTAGTAGGCTGCACCACTTTCTCCTTCTTTTGGCTTTCTCACAAGTCATGACAACATATGATTCATTGTTCATCTCGTAACTCTTTCTTCATAATCATCCTCTTCATCTATACCTTCGGTGGTAATAAAATGAACATGAGATCCACTTAACTCTTCTAAGTCTTCATTATCTTCCTCTTGATGTTCTTCATGATTTAATTCTCCTCCTCATCATCAGGCTCTAGCACTTCATATGTTGTACTTGATTAAAACATTAACTTGGTGGAACTTCGATTGCCAATTTGGTCTGAGGAGAGGGAAACCGATTCCTGGGATGAAATTTCTTCCTAGGAACATCCTAATAAGGAGCATGCTGGGCTAACTACTTCTTGAGAGCAATGAAATCATTAGAAAGTTTCGTACTACCAATATATCTGCATTAGCTTTAGGAGAAGATGTGGAAGAAGGAGATTCTTTGGATTTGGATGATTCTCTCCTTAGCTTGTCAAACATGATTAGATCATCTTCAACATTGGCATCAAAGATTTTATCAGCATTTAAAGTGGCAAGATTAGCTCTTCTAAGTGCATAGCTCACCTCAAGAATTTGGGCATTAAGGAAGAAAAATTTCTGAATCTGATCCATAAGGCGTGTGTTTTGTGGGATCTTGTTAACCACTGTTGAACTTGGCCACAAATTCCCTCATGGGCTCATGTGATTCTTTCTTGATTTGAGAAATCTTGGCCATGAGGGTATGTAAATCCTCAGCAAGTTTGAAATGCTTCTCAAACTTGGTCATCATGGTGTTCCAATTAGTGATGGATCTAGCAGGAGATGATAAAACCAATCAGCAACATTATCTTTCAATGCCTCTACAAAAATCCTAACAGAGATGTCCTCATGTTCAACTCGAGAACACCACAAGAAACAATGAAGGCCGTAATATGATCATTTGGATGAACCTTCCCATCACCTCTGAATTTAGGGAAATTCTTTCTATTGCCTCTTGGAAAATCATGTAATGGTTGGGGAAGAGAAAGAGGCCGAACCCTTTGGCCCCAAGGTAGAGGTACTTCCATCCTTGGAAAGATTGTTTGGAGAGGAACTAAAACTCCAGTGAGAATAAAAGCATGCAAATTAGGACTGATTAGATCTTGAGGGATGTCACTCCTAGAAGTTTTGTCTCCAGCGGGAGGAGTGCTTATAGATGTTGTTCCTCTTCTTTTATTGATGATGAAGGGATAGAGAAACCTTAATGATCCGAACTTTGAAATGATGGTATTATTGCCCAAGGGTTCTTCTACCCCAAATGTATCTTGGAGTCTCCAGATCAAATATGATCGGGAAGTTGTTATTCAAAACCTGAATCCATTTGCAATGAATTCCCAAAGTGGATTTTCCAAAAATTATTGGGTTTGAGAATGGAATAAGGGTTAAAACCACGATCGGGGGACAACAAGTCCCTCCTATTTAATGGGAGAGGTTCCCTTATTGAAAGAAGGAAAAACAAATGTACAAATATACAACTCTCAATGTTTGGACCCTGATATTTTGAAATGTTTTCATACTTAAAAGATTATCAATCAGATGGAATGGAAGAATAAAGAGATGGGAGAAGGAAGAAAACAACAATACTTTTGGGGAATATAGATAGCATAGTATCTCCCTACTCGCATTGAACCAAGAAAATATAGAAAAGGATCAATTACTTCACCACCGATGCAAATCTATAGACACAAAGTTCTAAAGATTACACAGACTAGAACAAAAAGTTTCTATTGAATGCAAAACAAATGATCCATTGAATCGGGCAGAGACAGAGAGAGATAATAGAGAAAAATAAGAAAGAAATAACTTCTGTATTGAATTACTTCCAAATTTACAACGTTCCCAGAAAAACTAGAATCCTTTTTCATGGCCAAAACCATGTTTATATAAAAATTCATTGACATCCATACTTTTTCCCGAAGAAAAGAATATCCGAAAGGAATAATGTTTATTAGATATCTACTTTTGGAAAGGAACATGAAACAAACGCACTCATGAAAACTAGAGGTTCAAAAAGGTGAATATTTCAGGTGTTCGAGCATGATTACTTTAGCAAGGGCATCTCATGATTTTCTTCTTTATGTGGTCCTGTCATTTCCACCTTTTAACCACTTTCATAGCACTCAAGTGCTTACTGGTAAGTTTTCCCACTTTTTATATGCGTATGCCCGATAAAATCTATTTTCGATAATCAAACTTTACATCATTTTAAACTTATTGATTTGGCTCCATAATAAACCCAAAAGCATTTCATGGGAAAATGACAAGGATACAAAGATAGAAGAATGAAGAATGATCCATTTTTTCCATTTTGTAGAGCTCTGGTTTGTTAATGGCGTTGAAAACTAGATGAGTGCATTTGGCTTTCTTTTCCCTCTCTTACCTTGAAATTTGGACCCTACACATGGTGAGATCCAAGCAACGACGACCTGTGGGGAAATTTGTATTTCCGACATTTGGAAAAAAACTTGATTTCTTATTTTCTCCGCCCTTCCAGCATCTCCACCAAAGGCCAAACACATGGCGCTATCGGAGTGGTGAAGAAATGCGGTTCAAATTTTCCATTTAAACTCTTTTTAACAAAAGCTCAAATACTCAAAAACCTCCACAGGCCCACTTTGACTTTTCAATGTAGGCACGTGGCACACCATTATGGATAAGGGGCACAACTCAATTTGCAACTTTTAAAGTTTTGTTGAAAAAGGTTCAAATTCTTAATTTCCTCTATAGGCCCATTGTTCCAATTTCATCCTTCAACATGTGGCATCACCTGATTGGTTGTAGGAAAGTGCTTAAATTTTATACTTTATCCACTTTTGAAAAGGGAAAAAATTCCAAATTTTGCCCAGAAAGTCCATGCCTCCACCATTGAATTTTCAACATAGGCCACGTGTCCCTTTCTGATTCGCTGCGGGCCTCAACTTAGAAATTATCCCTTCACATGAGTGGGGCTGTGGGCCATTTTAGAACTTTTTCCCTTTTTGGAAACAAGGATAAAATTCCTAAAGTCCTTCGTCGGTCCGCCAAAGCGCATATGAACTGAAAAACAGAAATGTGTCCCTTTCTGTTTCTTCAACACATGGCATCACCTAATTAGCTACGAGGATGTGCTTCACTTTTTATCTGTCTTGAAAAGGGGAAAAATTCCAACCTTTCCCCTGAAATTCCATGCCTCCATCGTTGAATTTTCAATGTAGGCCATGTGTCTCTATCTAATTCGCTACGGGCTTCAACTTAGAATTTTATCCCTTTCACGTGAGTGGGGCCGCGGGTCATTTTGGAATTTTTTTCCCTTCTTCCATAATGCCTTAGAGAATAAAATGGATCCTCCGCCCCGAAATTCCACCAAAACTACTCCAGCCCAATCAGGGACCGGTGGGGATACGGGGAAAATATGAAATTTTTAGCAAAATCACCAAAATTGATAAGTTTAAAAAGAAACCCGTTCAACTGCATCCAATGAGAAGCAAATGCGTAGCTTCACCTTTTCGAGCAAGAATTTGACGGGGAAAATAATGTAGGAAGTTTCCAGAAATGGGAAAACGCCATTTTTGCTCCCGATGAAGAATTTCTTTCTCTACAAAAAGGTTAAAAACAAAAGATGCAAGGTCCCACATATTCCAAATGCATAAACGAATAAATAAAATCATTTTAACGAAGCGGACTAAGGAAATTTTGATTAAAACATCATGGGAAATGAGAACGAACATTTGAGGAATTTTGAAAACATGAATTTCTTCTATGGCAAGGCTCCAATTTTCATGAAATTAGATGTGAAAGGGTGGGGAAAATGGAGAGGAAAGCACACCTTCATATACATATTATCAGTGACCTCCCATTTCATCTATCATTCATTCTGGGTACGTGCCCCTATCTCACTCCCTCATTCTCAACCTACCTATTCAACATCACCATATACTGGAATGCCACCTCCATCATATGTCCAACACCAACCCTCTTACGCTACAGGAGGTACCCATCCATTACTACCTACCAATGACCTCATCAAGTTAATGATGGATAAAATGTAGACACTGGAGGCATCGGTTTCTGGCTCATGCAATTCTCTCACCTAAGATGAAATTTTCAATGAGCCCATACATCCATCCATTCATATTCATCCATATCCCATACATTGGGAGATGCCTAAATTTAATCTCTTCAACAGCAAAGAGGACCTGCAACAACATTTTTGGTCTTTCAAAATTGGGTGTTATCTGATCGCCCATGATGATGATTTGCTTCTAAGGACCTTTCCCATGTTTCTGACTAGGCCTGCATTAGACTGGTATAGTCGATTACCTAGACATTCTATCTACTCATTTAATTAGGTAGCCCAAGCCTTCTTGGATCATCTCTCCAGCAATGTTGTTAAGAAGGTTACCATGACTGACCTCTACTCTACGCATCAATATGACGATGAGTCTATCGCATATTTTGTCACTTGTTGGCGTAGCCTGATCAATCAACTCACATTCCAATTACCACAAACCAAACTCATAGAGATCTTCACTCGAGCTTATGCTAGACATATTTCACCAACCTACCGCAGTGCTTACTTTCCAAACATTTGATGAGGCATTAACCATGGCATGGAAACTAAAGATTTGGGCCATCGAAGAAATGAAAATCCAAATATGAAATAAGAACATGGAATTTAACTCAAATTATACCTGTTCTTCTTCGAAACCAAATAATAGTTATTCAAAAGCCAAGGGAACCGCTAACGCGGTGGTACTCAAGGCCGGCCCAACTCATCCATCAAATTAGGCTAAGCCCTCATCTAATCTTTCCCCTATCCGAATTTTCAATTCAAACAAGAACAACGGAAATACACCCCAATTAGGGAGCCTTATTCTTCTATTTTAGAAAATCTCATTAAAGTTGGGGCCATCACCCTTCCTCCTATAAAACCACACACTAGTTTTGATCCTACTCGCCCCACACTTGCATGGTACAAAGAGCATGACTTCTGCAACTATCATCGGGTAAAAGGTCATAATGATGGCAATTACATCACTTTCAAGAACATTGTCTAGGAAATGCTCGAGAACAGTGAGTTATTCTTGGATAATCCGAATGTACCTATGAACCAAAACCTTCAAATTTTCAAAAAATAATTTCCTAATCATGCCCCTTCTTCTGACCAAACTGGGGAGACCTCAACTAATGATAGCAATACCCGCAAGGTCCATGCTATTTTCAGTGATGCACCAACTGCTTCCCAATTTCCTCATATTCCTTCCACAAAGGAAATCCTAGCCCGAATTCCTCCACCTACACATGAACCCACTTCACCTATTCCTCCAACCATAGGGGAACACCCTTCATCTCCTCCCTCACCTATGAAGGACGCTTCTATTAACATCGAGACCACTTTTCCTTTGGCTTCCCCATCTAGAGAGCCGTCACCAGCAGTTCCTCTCCGACCCATGGGAGACACTTGTTCATCTCCTCTACCCATAAAGGAGAACTCATTATCTCCTCTACCAATCAAATATCTAGTAGAAATGCCATTACCTCTAGGTGACCATTCTCCATCAACCACCCAAGATCCTGCTGACTTACTTTTGGCTCTCTTACCCAGAGAGGATGAAGCTAGCAATTTCCTATTTCTAAATCACATTTTATGGGAATTACCATTGGATACACATCGACCTCACCCACAGTGAGTGTCATTCTCATGCTTAGCTAATCTCCTATATTATGTTAATATTTCCTTACTTAAGGGGTGTCTTCTACTTCTGTCTCAACACAAATGCAAATGTCACTCACTGACACCTCCACTATCTATCCAAAAGTGTTTCAGCCAACCGAACCGAACACAACCATAATTATCTCAAATTCTCCCATGACACCACCCATAACCCACCATGCATCTACATCCAAACCCACACTTACATCATCTTCCTTGCCTAAACCTATTACTACTTTAGGGGTCATCCCAATGGCTAGCCTTACTCATCCACCCATCAAATTAGATTTAGCTACGTCTTCCAAAACTAACACCAAAATTAACATGTCCCCTAAATAGAAGAACCAATATCCTAGACCTCATACCCCAAACTCGCCAACCACACCCTTATCACCTTCACCTCTTCCGTCCATCCTAGGACCTCACCCCTCGACCCTGGCTAAGAAACCCCCATCCTTTGGTAAACACATAATTCAAGTAACCAATTCCCCATTGTCAGACCTCTAATATACCCAAGTGCCCCACACAACCTCCGCCCACACCTGTAAACTTTTACCACCCATACCTCCAATACCATCGATAACTTCTTTACTACCCATGACACTTCCTTCCCTTTCCCTCACACCTTCTGCCCAACCTAAGCCATCTACCTCCATAGCACCTCTATTACCCCCATGGGTAACCCACCCTCTTCCACCATCTGATTTTCCCTCTACATCTCATATGCCCATATCATTGTTATCCAGAATGATCCCCTTCTTTTTTTTGGCTAACTTGCCTTCATTATTTCTGTCCTTGTGCTTAAAATTCAATTTACACACATTTCAAGTACTCAAAAGATTCTAGAAATGGCTTCTTAAGATAGGATTTTTCTTCCCCTTTCTAGAAAGGTAAATAAGTCCTCCTAACTCCTTGTATTTTTTGAGTTATGGCTCGACGGAGTTAGCAGTGAAAATTTTCCTTAGGCGGGCCCACAGAGGTAAGGAGGAAATTGTGCCAGGAAATCTCAGGGCGGCGGAGAGGGGGAAGAAATTTTGCCAAGGAAAATTGGTGGGTTGGCGGGGGCATGGAGAGAAATTCGACACTTATCCTTTTGGCTAAAAACTCAAAGGGAAAAAGTTTTCCCATGAGCCTGCAAAGGAGAATGGAGAAAAATTGGTTAAGGCCCTACACCAATCATAATGTGCCACGTGTCCAAGTCAAGAATCGAGTCAGGGGGTTGGAAGGATTTTTGGTTTTTTTCCAAAACCATAAAAGTGCAAAGGTGAAAAGTTAGACCACATCTCCATGACCAATCAGAAGGTGCCACGTGTCCACGTTAGCAGTGGAGTTTGGGCCGGCAGGGGACCTTGGGAAAATTTTCCCTTTGCGGGAAAAAGGGGCAAAATGTTATTTTGAAGGCCACAACCAATCAGGAAGCACCACGTGTCATCAGTACGGTGGGGATGTGGAGGATTTTTGGAAAATTTTCCAATTTTGCAAAAAAGGGAAAAAGATCAAGTTTTGGCCCGCTGAATCAATTTTTGCCCTAATTTTGCCTTGTTTGCCCAAAATCTTCAGAAGGCCATATATTTCGATCTAGAGCTCATATTTTCATGATTTTTGTATCAATGGAAAGTTTTGAAATCATATACATGAAGGAAACTTCAATTTTAAATTTTGATGGATTTTTGTAGGAGAAAAATGGGAAAACGTCTCTGGCATGGAAAAATTGCAGAAAATGACCCCAACCACCAAAATTAATGAAGTATGGGCCTCTTTCTTTTCTCTGAAGCAATATACAATGAAGTATGGGATTTTTCATGGAAACCCATCATTTTGTAGGATAATTAAATGGATCTTGTTAGTGGTTGGAGTTTTAAAATTGATTTTCCACGTTTTCTCATTTCCTTCATTCTGTTTGAGCGATAAAAGCCAGTTTTGGCTCATTTTGAAAAAGGTTGTTCATCCTTCTTCTCTGCCTCTCCCTTCTTTTCTTCCCTAGGGTCAAAAATGGAGTTTAAACCTCCTCCCCTACTTTGTAATGGAATTTTTTCCTCTTACCCATGAAATGATGCACTGTGTAAATTTTGAGCAATAAAAAACGTGTTTTTGTGATGCATTTGTCCATCCTTGGCTCGTTTTCTTTGTTATTTTACTTACCTCTCTTCATTACAGGTATTTTTGCATGTTTGGATGTTCATTGGAGGTTTTGGAGCTGTTTTCATGGAGTTTTGGAACATATTATGTGCGGAATGCATCTTTGGTGTGTGATGCACTTGTCCATCCTTTCCATTTCTCACCTCTTCTTGTTCCATGGCGTTTTGATAGATAATCAACACTTTCCTTCTCGGGTGTATCAACTTTTTAGTGTAGGCTCTATTTTTCCTTGTTTTCTTCCTCTCCTTGTCTCCTTGGAAGTTAGATTAGGATTAGATTAGCTTTCCTGCACTGAAATAGCTTGTGGTAGGTAGTTTAGGAAGAGGAACCAGCCTTCTCTGGAGAGCTTTCCCCATTTGCAAAGGTTCCACACTTTGGGAAAGCTCAATGTTGTGCAATCACACCAAATGACTTTGCCTTAGAAAAGAAGATCCATAACTTATTTGGGGGTGCTATGAATTTTCACTAACAATCACCTTTACCCAAGAAGGTGCAACCTAAAGTCAAAAATCCGCTACCCTCCAATAAGGTAGCTAAACCAACCACACACTCTATTGTCATTTTATCTACCATGCCCCTACCCAAGTAGAAATGACCAAAACCTAAGACCATAGCTTAACCCACTCCCCCTCTAGAAAATACTCTTCCTCTATAATCAGCTGCACTTATAGCCAAACCCACATTCACCTCCCATTGTGATCCACTAGCAGGATACTATGCCAAAATCTTAACCAATCTCCTTGAAACTTCAGTCATCACATTACCACCTCTTAGACCTTACGACCCACTTAAACCCAAACCAAGTGGGTTTGACGAAACCAAAATTTGAACCTACCATCATGTGTTAGGACATAATGTAGAGAACTATAATGCTTTGAAAGTCACTCTTGTCCAGTTGTGTCCTCCTGAAGAAAACTTTGACGATGATGATCTTCTTGATGAGGACCCCATTTCATCAACACTAATTTCCACAGTTCTTCCCTCATTGCCTACTTAGCGACCAAAATCTCCACCCCCATAACTCTTAGATTCAACTCAAATATTTGAAATTAACATGGTTTGTATCATATAACTCTCCCAACCTCCACCCAAATGTCAGTATTCCCAACTCATTTCACAAGGTTCCTTCCCACCTCTTGGCTTCTGCCCTTCCTGTCGTTACACCTTTCATGGCTCACCTACTTCATATACCTCCCCACCTAAAATCAACATGATCCACGTTGCCTCCCAAACTCAGAAGGACAAAGGAAAGGAAAAGGCAACTGACCCACCAATGAACCCTATACCCAACATACCATCTACACCCACACCTAAAGTCACTATCCGCAGCCCACATATCCTATTTCTAATGAGGTTACACATCGAGCGATGCTAAAAAAATTACACCAATCCTCCCTTAAAATGTCCCTATATGACCTCATCTAAACCTCTGAATCCCATTACCAGGCTCTCATGGAGTTTCTTTATTTTATTGAGGTTTACCCAATGACCCTACATCGTAGCCTCCATTATTACACCTCATCATGTAGCCTCTCTCACCAAATTACCATCTTCTTCTACACCTCCACCTACTCACCAAGTAGCCACCCTCAACTTCTCAGATGAAGAGATCACACCACACCAAACCGATGACCCTGATCCAACCCTTTTCATCTCCATCCATATTGATAATATATGTGTACGACATGTTATGATCAATGGGGGTGCTAGCATTAACATCATCTCCTCCCATGCATTCGACCAAATGTGCATACTTGACAATTACATGCATAAACATCCCGTCATGTTGCGTTCATTTAATGACGCTATCACTTCTACACTTAGCACCATCATCCTCCATGTTTGCATGGGCCTGCATCTTGTTCCAAATTTATTGTATGTCTTATAGAGGGAATTTCAATATAACTTATTGCTTGGTAGACCCTGGATTCATGTTATGGGTTGCATTCCTTCCACTTTGCATCGTTGTGTGAAGTTTGAACATGAAGGACCCACCTATACCATTTCAGTTGACCCATCACCTTTCAAAACCTATAACATGATTTACCGACCCAATGACATGTTTTTACCCATTAAGGCGTCTACCTCCATGACCACTTCCTCTTCACCTACACCTCCACTCACCAGTGCCGCCGCTACCTCAACCGCACCTAAATCATCCATTCCTACCAATGCCACAACCTCCACACCAACCCGTCAACATCCTAATCAGCTGGCTCCACCTCCGATCTAACTTCTAATACATCATTTATCCCAACTACCCACATATCGACCACCGATCCCTTAGAAGGAGTTTTTCAACACCTCACTCGTGGGAGTATCACCTATATAATGTCAACACATTCCTTACTCCACAAGAGTATGGAAGCCTTCACCAACACCCTCACTATGATCATCACATAGGAGAGCGTCTCCTTTATGGTCCTCCCCACCTTCGCACCAATCTCACCTATGGGGGACTTGATACTTCCACTTATACACCTGAATCACCATCACAAACCCACCCCTTTTCTGCTGACCTCTAGTCACTTACCAATTGCCACTTCTCACCTACACCTTCTTACTTTGATGTGCATGGAAAGGTTTTGGTTTTGGATTTTATGAGCAAGGCCATCACATTGTTATTCCATGTACTACCCATAAACATAACAATCGTAGTGGTATCGGCTTTCTTTGAACTACCCAATGTAACATCCCCATTTTAAGATACCAGAACAAGGGAATTTTTTTTTTTTTGATAACGTTCTCTGTTATGAATTATAAAATTCAAACACACGTTCAAGTTTTAATAATTGTTCTCTGCCCAAACAACGCAGTTTGGATCACACAATTTCTTTTTAAAACTAATGTTCCCTGTTCGCATATTTACAATATGGAACACACATTCAATGCCATTCAATCTTATAACAGATTCTATATGCTAGCTGTAAATGACTCGAGGAACTGCCGATCTTCCATTTTCATGGCTCGGAGTTTCAACGATCCTTCATTTCATGACTCGGCAACAACCGATCCTTCATGTTCGTTTATGCATAGTATATTATATATACCTGTTCTCATAACCTTTCGGTTATCGAAGTGATCCATTTAAGAAGCCTATCTCGAATATCATTCTAATATTCATCGACATCCGCATCTTAAATTAAGTGATAAGGACAACGCAACCCAAATTGCGATACTTTGGCCAAATATTTTCACATGCTTTGCATGATCATATTCCTGGATGTGATACACATCAATGGAATACGTCCTTCACTTCACTTCACCTGTTATCTAGAATGGTCTTTCTGGTTCCTACATCCTCTTCGTTTAAGGTCAGCTTTTAAACTTCCAATTCCCAACTAGTAATATGAAGAATATAGGAAGGCACTCCTGTAACTAAAGATACGCAAACATACGGTGTCGTTTCCCCACGACTCCGTGTGTCTAATTATCTTTAGTATTCGGAGTCACTCCGTATACCGATCATACTCCTATCCCTGCCAAGAGCTACACATTCAGCCTATGTATTCTTGATGTTTTAATTCGGGAGGGCATTGCAATATGTCAATTGCATGACATTGTGTCATCATGAAGACCCCATCTTCATGGAGACACCTTGTTAAGCTGGTGTATTCCAATGTCTGGGCGAATCCACCCATCGAGAATACACATCCTGCTCAAGTGATTTGGATACGATTTAATAATTAAGATTCAACTTTCAGCATCCATGCTGATCCCTTTATCCTCGTTTCCGTTTACAGTTGTATATAGCTAAGAGGGACTAAATCTGTCCATTAGCTTACTGTGCATCTTCTCCTTCATATCGAAGGGCTACATTTCTCTACTTGGTTCACTTCTTAATCATTGGATTAAGCAGTCCGTACCGACTGACGTGATAAGTTTAACCTATTAAACTTAGCCAAGATTTTCCCAACTGTAACTAAATTCAGAATACTAACTTATTAGACGTCATTTAAATGAGGTCTAATTCCCAAGAATGTATTCATTTGTTCTCCTTAACATTATATAGTTAAGGTCCATTAGTTATGGATATACTTATCCTATATCCTTTATTCTGAATTCAGCATACGAGATCATTAATGGAGTTCGAAAGCGAAGTTTGATTACTCCAAAGTTAATTGATATTCCTTAGCTCCTAAGCTAATCCTGAATACCTTTCGGTTATGGAATCATATTCTTCCTAATCATTTTTAATGTCAATTAAAAATTCATCTTTACCCAAGTATGAACTAATTGCATATTTCAACTTAAAAGTTGCATTTAGGTAAGAATAGATATCAGATCCCATTTAGCATCCATCCAAGGACAATTAAACAAATCCAAATCAAGAAATAACATTATATTTCCAATTTAGTCATCAATATCAAACTGATATAATTATTAAAAATATCACACTTGTAATTGTATTCATCATTTCATGTCATAATCCATACATTTACCAATCCAACTGAATGGACAAGTTTTACATAAAACATCAATACAACTCATAGATAGAAGAATATACTTTCTTCTTTTCACAATTCCTCGAAGAGGAATAAAAGCAACAATTACAATTCATCTTCAACTAATCAAGAAGCATCAGAAAATAGCCATGTCTTCATTCTAATCAAATTCCATCTGCAAAATGATTTGCACGGGTCAGTTCAATGAACTGAGCATATTAAGCACTTATCCTTAAAATGAGGTGCTTCAACTAACTGTCTCAATAAAAGAACCCTGCTTTTATGAAACGACAGTAAGACATCAATCACGAAATAGGCACAAAAGAAAGATCAGCATAACAACTGAACTATCAAAATATCATCACAATCAGCCAAAGGAACTGCTGTCCCGTTTCCACATAACAGCTACAAGTCTTAATTCACAATATTTGCACAGTTAGAAATATAAATAGCTTACTGCTGATATAACACACTGTTATCCTTTCCACGCCTTTCATTAATAATAAATGCAAAGGATGAAACTAACTGAAATGTAAACCCATTACTTTCCTTTCAGTTCATGCATCATATTAGAATCCAAGCAATCAAGCACAGACAAGAAAGTGAACAACAATGCATATAGTCGCTCATATCTAAGCACTACAAGATTCATTTATCAACAAAGCTGATTCAGATTCAATTGAATGAAAGAAGAATAGATCATTTTTCTAAGTCATTCATCCATGTCCTATTTCTTTCCACATGGCTGTTCTAAAAATGGAATCCAAACGAGACACAAATCAAGATAACAGTTCAGAGTGAAACTTACAAAATCCATTCATAATTCACTTTCAAAGCAAAGAAGAGTAATTTCATTTATAATCCTTTTAAATGAAAACAGGAAGAATTCATCATCCATATCCATATTTCATTTGAATAAGTTCATATGAAAACCCAAAAAGCAAAGTTAGTACAACATTGTTTATCATAGATCAAATAGTATAAGGATGCATACTATATATTTACCGTACTAAAAGAAACCATCTTTCTTTCATTGTATGTTAAACAGATTCTATACAATCATATAGTCAATTAATAACATGATTTCTAATCCTATGAATGTATCCCATTCAAAATAACATTTTATTCATTGTTACCTACAAGAAGTCCAATAATCACACGACTACGAATTTCACCAAGTACAATTTCTTAGAAGAAGAATTCATTTCCCTATAATTTCATTAAGAAACAATCATTTTGTTCAGAATGAAATAAAAACACCCAAATCGTGTTTATCTTAGCATGACAGCTCAACTTATAAAGATAACAGAACAATCGTTCTCATTGAAAAGCAAACTCACATAGCCTGTACAGCTTCAATCCAATATACCACAAACAATGAATATCCAATTCGAGTTCTATCTCGATCAACCGTTAACTCCAAAAACAACATTCTCCATTTTCTTAATGAGGTACAAAACTCAAAATATAATATTCATATATCAATACCTCTATAAAGGCAAACCCGCATAGGGTGTTAATTGCGTAAGCTTGGTATTTGATCGAAGAAAAGGAAGAAAACAAGCTAATTCCCATATTTTCCATTTATTTATATAGAAATCCAAGTCAAGTTCGCATTCACAAGACAGTTCAAATCAGAAGGTCAAACCTCATCTACAAGACACCATGGAATCAACTTTCCATCACAAAGCAAAGAAGAAAATATAATCATTCATTGACCCCATGAGAATACAAAACCAATTTGTAATCGTGTCTATCGAAACAGAAGACCGAACAACATCATTAAAACACTATAAAACCATCCTATCCTCACAGCAAGGAAGAACACAATTCATTAATAAGTTCAGAAGGAAAAACAGTTAACTTTTCCTACTTTCACGAATACCCAATACGTATTCGTTCATTTCCTATACAAGAAAAACACAAGATGAAAATATTGCTTTACTTCATTCAAATCGAGTTCAAATACTCATAGAAAACCCAAATACCATCTTCATTAAAATCCAAAACAATAGAAGGAAAAGGATCCATTTCCTAAAAATTTCAATAAGAAACAACTTCAACAACTATTTCTTCTTTCTTTCCAGTTCGTTAGCAAAAGAACGATTGTTTCAATAGTGAAAACAACTCATATAACATGTATATAATTCCCATGATACACGATGAATTCCCATTATTATCACAAACAAACCAGCACAACATGGAGGTGTTTCCACTCAATTAAAATGCAAGTACAGATCAATCACAACAACAACAAAACGATTTTACCCCATCATTTCCAAAATGACAGCAAGGGTCAACGAACCCAAATCATAGCAACATAACATGACTGTATTTCCACTTCTTTTTTTTTTACATGCAAAGGCGGTTCAACACAACAAAGCAAGGGAACGATTACACAATAAGGAAACGATCACACAGCATGTTTCAATTTCACATAACACGAACAGAGAGAGAGAATATCTATTTCAATCCACCATACTGTCAACTACCAATACAGTAATTCATATTCCAACTCGATTCGTGCAAAAACAAATCAAGGCCGAGCAACCAGAAGCGATTCTTCTTATCATTTTCCAAAAAGAAGAAGCAAGAATCAATGAAATCCAAATCAAATCGACCCGACAACAATCACACAATCCAAACCCAAGAGCAGGGTTGTTTTAATGAGACACTTAAACAAAGCAAGAATTTTTAAAGAGAAGGGCTTAACATGCTTGTAATCTCTTTTCCAGAACTCGAAGAAAGCTTCGTTTTCCGAGTTATTTCCTTCCACCATGCGGCAGCACAAACTTCCCAACACTCCTTTCTTCTTCAGGCTCAACAACAGCCTTAAAATCTCCAAGAACAGTGTCAAATTCCAAGAGCTGGTTCGACTGAACCAGACCAGAAAAACCAAATGCAGAGCAACTTTGCAAAAGCCCGAATCGACAAAATGAAAATCAGAATTCCCTCATACACTTTCCAAGGCGAGCTGGTCGCGAGGACCAAGAATAATCAATGCATTAAAGGCTCTACCTTTTCCTAACTTCCCACGCCACTGCCAACTTGAGTTGGCGAACTCTAAATTTCAAATTTCCCATGCAAAACCGAATTTGGCTCTATCTCCACATAGATACCTCCATTTCTTACCTGCCCCGCCAAAACTGGCGCTGTCCACGTATGGACTTTCTATTAAATGCTAATGAATACCCTCCTTCCATCCTTATCCTTTCCCTCCAAGGGTCTATGCGCCCCTTTAGATTAGGATTAGTTTAGGTTGCATATAGTGTTCAACCTAGGTCTTAGTTTAGCCTTAGGTTATTAGGGCTTAGGTCTATTTTTCCCCTTTTTTTTTTGTAATTTAAAAATCCACTTAGGATAGTAGTTTAGGATGCATGTTAGGACTTAGGATTAGTTTAGGGTTTTAATTCCTACTAACCACTAACACCAAACAACTTCCATCCAACCTTCCAACTGACATTCACGTTAATGCAGAGCAGGACGTTCCGTCCTTTGGATCACGTGTCAAGGCCACCCGTGTCCAGGCATTTCTTGCCTCACGAGGTCCCAAGTTCGATAGTACAGGGTTCAAAAATCAAACCCTGTCGTTGGCATTTACGTGCCAGCTGCTCATACCTGCAATCAGGTGCTGCACATTCATATCAACCTCTGGTTCGGTTCAAGAGTAAATCAACATAGAAATCACAAGAAGCCCTCAACATACTTTGGATCAATGAAATTGATTCAAGGTGTGCTGTCAATCAGCAATGAGAGTTTAGCAAGTATACGACAATTTGTCGTCACATCAGCAAACACGCAAGTACAATAACTGTTGTCCTATACAATAAATCACAGCATGCAAGAATCCAAGTTAGAAACACATTCCTTTAAGATCAGAGTTTATCTTAACATGTTTGCCTTCATTCCAGCAGTTATAACAGCATGAAAAACTTTCACCAAGATAACATACAAAATCAGAGCGTTACATTCTTCCCTCCTTAAAGAATCATCGTCCGATGATCAGTTTAAACAAATCAAGGAGTTCCTAGGACAAAGTTCAGTTATTGTCCTTTCATTCATAAGTTCATACCAAAAATAGATTCACTCTTAAAAACAGCGTTTTAAGACAACTGTACAATAGACTAATAATTGTCTAAATTTGGTAGAATTATCAGTTCTTTGAATTTCAAATTCAATTAAACAGGTGTGGAAAAGTAGATCTCATTTCTTTGAGATTTTCCCAAGTTGCACTTTCTTCGCTGAACTGGTCCCACTGGACCTTACATTGGTTCACTTCGTGATTTCTCAAGTACAACTGGCGAGTTCCCAGCACTCGAATGGGCTTAACCATGATTATTCTTGGGTCTTGGACCTGCAAGGAATTCCAATTTAGCACATGTGATAAATCTATCACGTATTTCTTAAGCAAAGAAATATGAAAAACATCATGCATTTGAGACAAAGCAGGAGGTAATGCTAGACGATAAGCTACAGGGTTGATTATTTCAACAATTTCAAAAGGTCCCACGTAACATGGCGACAACTTGGTAGCCTTGCCAAAAGTTATTGAGCTCTTTTTCGGCTTCACCCGAAGAAAGACCTTCTCTCCCAGTTTATAATGCCTGTCAACCCGCTTCAAGTCTGTATAGCTCTTTTGCCTATTGGCAGCCTCCTTTAGATTTTCCTGAATCATTTTGATTTCTTTGTTCCATTTCCATAAGGATTTCGGCCCAATTACCTCTCTGTCCTCAACGCTGTCCCAGTCGACGGGGGTCTACGCATTTTCTTCCATACAATGCTTCAAAGGGTGCCATCTTTAAAGAGGCATGATAGGTGTTATTGTAAGCAAATTCTACCAATGGAAGGTATTCCTCCCATTTATCTCTGCTGGTCCATGCAATACATCCTTAACATGTCCTCTAAAACCACGATTAACTCTCTCGGTCTATCCATCCGTTTCGGATGATATGCGAAGCGAAGTTGAATTTAGTCCCAAGGCCGCATTAAGCGTTTTCCAAAACCTTGATGTCATCCTCGGATCTCTCGTCCGATATGATTAATTCGGTATTCCATGCAATCGGAAGATTTATGTACAAATCTTCTTGCTTTAGCACTTTGGTGCATCGTCCTTCAAATTACCAGCAATGAAGTGTGCCACTTTGGTCAATTTGTCAACTACAACTCAGGATAATGTCATGCTTATTTCTTGACATAGGCAATCCTTGAACGAAATCCATCATTATCACTTGCCATTTATATTTGTGGAATCGTGGGGATACAATAATCCAAAGTGGGGTGCATATGTTCCGCCTTAACACGCTGACATTCCAAGCAGTGTGTTACAAACTCTGCCACATCCTTTTTCATTCCCTTCCAGAAATATTGTTGCTTAAGATCAGCGAGCATTTTTGTAATGCCAGGGTGTCGAGAAAAAGGTGAATTATGGAATTCAATTAACAATTTTCCTCTTAAGTCATTTGCCAAAGGTATATATACCCTATTTTCGAACCTCGAATTCCTTCATTATCAAAATGGAATCCCTTATACCGGCGCCCCGTGTGGTCTGCAGCAAGTGCTGATTTGACTCTTTGGAAATAAGGATCCGATTCCAAGGCATCTTTCACCTCATCCTTAAACCGAGTTTTTAACGTTATAAGAGCATAGATATGCTTCCTTCGACTCAAAGCGTTTGCTACTCTATTTTCCTTGACCTTAATGTAGCTTATATCGAAATCATCTTGAGATAGAAATTCTAACCATCTTATTGCCTTGCATTCAGATTTGGTGAGTAAAAATATACTTCACCCTAGATAGTGCATTTTTAACTCGAAGGGCTTGCCTAAAAGGTAATGCCTCCACATTTGAAGTGCATGAACAATGGCGGTGAGCTCAAGATCGTGTGGAGCATAATTGCATTCATGTAACTTAAGCTTTCGCTTTCATAAGTGATGACATGGTTATATACGTAATCAATGCACCTTATGAAAGTGCCATCCTTTTTCTTTACTGAAAAATTACGATGGCGCTCCCAAGGTGAGACGCTCGGTAATCAACGATCAGCCATCCCCTTAGTCAGAAGTTCTTGTAACTGAGCCTTCAGCTCTACCAACTCAATGGTAGTCATTCTATAAGGTGCCTTAGATATGGGTTCCATTCCTGGTTTGATTTCTATTGCGAAGTCAAACTCACGTTTGGGCGGAAGACCCGGCAATTCCTCTGGAAACACATCACGGAAATCCCTCAACAATGGATATCTTTCCATGAAATCATTATCTTCCTCTGCATTTTCTGTCACTTTTACTGCATACAAAGTGCAGCCTCTATTTTTAGCCCTTTTTAGTTGCATCTTTGTTGGTTTCCTAACCGCAACTTCCGTTTACACCTTGAATGATGCTACTTTGCGCGGAGTCATCAAAGCAACAGATTTGTTTTTCATAACAGTCGACCTTTGCCTTATGTTCAGCCAACTAGCATTAACTCCAATAATGATATCATATGATCCTAGAGGAGTGACATATAAGTCAACTTCGGTGGAGAATCCAAGGCGAGATCAAGAATTGCCCCAAAAAGGCACATTTCGACTGTATGGACAACATTATTCCCATAATGCACTGTCCATGTTTTATCCATTCTTGCAGCCTTTCTTTTTAATTTCATAGCAAGTTTAGCAGAAATAAAACATTCTGTAGCTCCAGTATCAAAAAGTATAACTACAGGTGTACCGAATAACTTACCCGTAACTTCTATGGGCGTCACTTGCTTTTCAGCTTGTCTGTTAGCCACTGCAGCATGTATCCTATGCTGCTGTCCGTGATCATCCTTCTTCAGAGGACAGTGATTCGCATAGTGGTCCTTTCCACAGTTGAAGCATCCTCCAGCTGGCCCTTTTCTAGGCTCAAATTTGTTACCAGCCTTGAAGTTATCATTCTGGCTTCCATAGGACTTCTGTCCAATGCCATTAACTTTTGTGAAGCTGTTCCGCACGCTATTTACAGGTCTGTTCATCACAGGTTTCTTGTTGTTATCTACAACAATTTTGTTTTTCACACCAAACCTTTTCCAAGGTCCCCTTTTTGGTGCAAGAGACGAAGAAGGATTGGGAATCTTCTTCCTTATCTCTTCCCTGTGAGCAGATATTGCCCTCAATTTCTGTTCCTGTCTGATTTCCTTTTCGACAACTCCATCCATGGTGGTTGGGCCGTGGACATCCACTTCACCACCAATGATGGGATTCAGTCCCATTATGAATTTCCGTATTCTGAACTTCTCGTCAACTTGGTACTATGCTGGGCACATACTTAAGGAGTTTAGTAAACCCTTCCCAGTATTCCGTCACCGACAGCCTTCCTTGCGACCAGTTCTAAAATTCAGTCATTTTCCTATCAAAATAGAGTTGAGGCAGCCATCGTTTCCTAAAATAACCCTTAAATTGATCCCAAGTTATGTCTGATTCGACAATATTCAGCTCAACCTTACGGTTGTCCCACCATGATGATGCTTCATGAGAAAGCTGATATGCTCCCCATATCGCTTTAGTCTCTTCGGAGAAGTTTCTTATTGCAAAGTATTTCTCCATTTCACTGAGCCAGTTCTCAGCTCCGTCTCCAAGAGTTGTTCCATCAAACTTTGGAGGACTTATTCTCTTTATATCATTTGTAAGTTCAGCTGCTAATCTTGCCCTTTTATTTTCAGGGGGATTAGGAGCATTTACATTATTATCATCAACACCCGGATTCCCTCCGTTGATGTTGTCCACAGGAGGCAGCTGATCATTTATTTCAGCTTCATTCTCCTCCTCTTCATTGCCCATTGACTGCTGTTCCAAAACAGTCAAACGATCCCTCGTATCAAGTAGGGCAGCAAGGATTTCATCCAGCTTTTGGGCAGTCAGCTGCTTCTCCACCCTGTAATGGGTTATTCGCAGCATTCCCTCTTGTCCTGACCATTTTCTGTTCAATAAGAAAATGTAAACCTTATTAATATCGTGGACTCATTAGGTCCAAGAGCTGCAACCTTCAGCTCTGATACCAAGATGTAACATCCCCATTTTAAGATACCAGAACAAGGGAATTTTTTTTTTTTTTTTGATAACGTTCTCTGTTATGAATTATAAAATTCAAACACACGTTCAAGTTTTAATAATTGTTCTCTGCCCAAACAACACAGTTTGGATCACACAATTTTTTTTTAAAACTAATGTTCCCTATTTGCATATTTACAATATGGAACACACATTCAATGCCATTCAATCTTATAACAGATTCTATATGCTGCTGTAAATGACTCGAGGAACTGCCGATCTTCCATTTTCATGGCTCGGAGTTTCAACGATCCTTCATTTCATGACTCGGCAACAACCGATCCTTCATGTTCGTTTATGCATAGTATATTATATATACCTATTCTCATAACCGTTTCCGGTTATCGAAGTGATCCATTTAAGAAGCCTATCTGAATATCTGTTACTGATATTCATCTGACATCCTGCATCTTAAATTAAGTGATAAGGACAACGCAACCAGCAATTGCGATACTTTGGCCAAAGATTTTCACATGCTTTGCATGATCATATTCCTGGATGTGATACACATCAACGGAATACGTCCTTCACTTCACTTCACCTGTTATCTAGAATGGTCTTTCCTGGTTCCTACCAGTCCTCTTTGTTTAAGGTCAGTTTTAAACTTCCAATTCCCATCTAGTAATATGAATGAATATAGGAAGGCACTCCTGGTAACTAAAGATACGCAGACATACGGTGTCGTTTCCCCACGACTCCGTGTGTCTAATTATCTTTAGTATTCCGGAGTCACTCCGTATACCAGATCATACTCCTATCCCCTGCCAAGAGCTACACATTCAGCCTATGTATTCTTGATGTTTTAATTCGGGAGGGCATTGCAATATGTCAGCTGCAACATTGTGTCGTCATGAAGACCCCGTCTTCATGGAGACACCTTGTTGTAGCTGGCGTATGCCAATGTCCTGCAGAATCCACCCATCGAGAATACACATCCTGCTCAAGTGATTTGGATACGATTTAATAATTAAGAGTCAACTTTCAGCATCCATGCTGATCCCTTTATCCTCGTTTCCGTTACAGTTGTATATAGCTAAGAGGGACTAAATCCGTCCATTAGCTTGCTATGCATCTTCTCCTTCGTATCGAAGGGCTACATTTCCCTACTTGGTTCACTTCTTAATCATTGGATTAAGCAGTCCGTACCGACGGACGTGATAAGTTTAACCTATTAAACTTAGCCAAGATTTTCCCAACTGTAACTAAATTCAGAATACTAACTTATTAGACGTCATTTAAACGAGGTCTAATTCCCAAGAATGTATTCATTTGTTCTCCTTAACGTTATATAGTTAAGGTCCATTAGTTATGGATATACTTATCCTATATCCTTTATTCTGAATTCAGCATATGAGATCATTAATGGAGTTCGAAAGCGAAGTTTGATTACTCCAAAGTTAATTGATATTCCTTAGCTCCTAAGCTAATCCTGAATACCTGTCGGTTATGGAATCATATTCTTCCTAATCATTTTTAATGTCAATTAAAAATTCATCTTTACCCAAGTATGAACTAATTGCATATTTCAACTTAAAAGTTGCATTTAGGTAAGAATAGATATCAGATCCCATTTAGCATCCATCCAAGGAAAATTAAACAAATCCAAATCAAGAAATAACATTATATTTCCAATTTAGTCAACAATATCAAACTGATATAATTATTAAAAATATCACACTTGTAATTGTATTCATCATTTCATGTCATAATCCATACATTTGCCAATCCAACTGAATGGACAAGTTTTACATAAAACATCAATACAACTCATAGATAGAAGAATATACTTTCTTCTTTTCACAATTCCTCGAAGAGGAATAAAAGCAACAATTACAATTCATCTTCAACTAATCAAGAAGCATTAGAAAAAAACCATGTCTTCATTCTAATCAAATTTCATCTGCAAAATGATTTGCACGGGTCAGTTCGATGAACTGAGCATATTAAGCACTTATCCTTAAAATGAGGTGCTTCAACTAACTGTCTCAATAAAAGAACCCTGATTTTATGAAACGACGGTAAGACATCAATCACGAAATAGGCACAAAAGAAAGATCAGCATAACAACTGAACTATCAAAATATCATCACAATCAGCCAAAGGATGTTGTCTCGTTTCCACATAACAACTACAAGTCTTTATTCACAATATTTGCAAATTAAGAAATACAAATAGCTTTATTGTTGATATGACATACTGTTATCCTTTCCACGCCTTTCATTAATAATAAATGCAAAGGATGAAACTAACTGAAATGTAAACCCGTTACTTTCCTTTCAGTTCATGCATCATACTAGAATCCAAGCAATCAAGCACAGACAAGAAAGTGAACAACAATGCATATAGTCGCTCATATCTAGCACTACAAGATTCGTTATCAACAAAGTATAGATTCCAACTGAATGAAAGAAGAACAGATCATTTTTCTAAGTCATTCATCCATGTCCCTATTTCTTTCCACATGGCTGTTCTAAAAATGGAATCCAAACGAGACACAAATCAAGATAACAGTTCAGAGTGAAACTTACAAAATCCATTCAGAATTCACTTTCCAGCAGCAAGAGTAATTTCATTTATAATCCTTTTAAATGAAAACAGGGAAGAATTCATCATCCATATCCATATTTCATTTGAATCAGGTTCATATGAAAACCCGAAACAGGTTAGTACAACATTGTTTATCATAGATCAAATAGTATAAGGATGCATACTATATATTTACCGTACTAAAAGAAACCATATTTCTTTCACTGTATGTTAAACAGATAAACCGTTATACAATCATGCAGTCAATTAATCACATGATTTCCTAATCCTATGAACGTATCCCGTTCAAAATAACATTTTATTCATTGCTGTTACCTACAGCAAGTCCAATAATCACCTGACTACGAATTTCACCAAGTCAGAACAGCAGACAGAAGAAGAATTCATTTCCCTATAATTTCATTAAGAAACAATCATTTTGTTCGGAATGAAATAAAAACACCCAAATCATGTTTATCTTAGTCATGAAAGCTCAACTTATAAAGATCATGTAACAATCGTTCTCATTGAAAAGCATACTCACATAGCCTGTACAACTTCAATCCAATATACCACAAACAATGAATATCCAATTCGAGTTCTATCTCGATCAACCGTTAACTCCAAAAACAACATTCTCCATTTTCTTAATGAGGTATAAAACTCAAAATATATTCATATATCAATACCTCTATAAAGGCAAACCAACATAGGGTGTTAATTGCGTAAGCTTGGTACAGTCAGAACAGACTCAGAAAACAAGCTAACTCCCATATTTTCCATTTATTTACATAGAAATCCAAGTCAAGTTCGCATTCACAAGACAGTTCAAATCAGAAGGTCAAACCACAACTACAAGATGCAATGGAATCAACTTTCCATCACAGCAAGAAGAAAATAAAATCATTCATTGCACTGAATACAAAACCAATTTGTAATCGTGTCTACGATCAACAGAAGACCGAACAACATCATTAAAACACTATACAACCATCCTATCCTCACAGTAAGGAAGAACACAATTCATTAATAAGTTCAGAAGGAAAAACAGTTAACTTTTCCTACTTTCACGAATACCCAATACGTATTCGTTCATTTCCTATACAAGAAAAGGCACAGCAATGAAAATATTGCTAATACTTCATTCAAATCGAGTTCAAATACTCATAGAAAACCCAAATGCCATTTCCATCAAAATCCAAAACAGTAGAAGGAAAAGGATCCATTTCCCTAAAAATTTCAATAAGAAACAACTTCAACAACTATTGCTTCTTTCTTTCCAGTTCGTTAGCAAAAGAACGATTGTTTCAATAGTGAAAACAACTCATATAACATGTACCCATGATACACATGACGAATTCCCCATTACTGTCAAACAAACCAGCACAACATGGAGGTGTTTCCACTCAATTAAAATGCAAGGACAGATCAATCACAACAACAAGAAAATGATTTTACCCCATCATTTCCAAAAATGACAGCAAGGGTCAACGAACCCAAATCATAGCAACATAACACGACTGTATTTCCACTTTTTTTTTTACATGCAAAGACAGTTCCAACACAACAGCAAGGGAACGATTACACAATAAGGAAACGATCACACAGCCTGTTCCAATTTCACATAACACGAACAGAGAGAGAGAATATCTATTTCAATCCACCATACTGTCAACTACCAATACAGTAATTCATATTCCAACTCGATTCGTGCAAAAACAAATCAAGGCCGAGCAACCAGAAGTGATTCTTCTTATCATTTTCCAAAAAAAAGAAGCAAGAATCAATGAAATCCAAATCAAATCGACCGACAACAATCACACAATCCAAACCCAAGAGCAGGGTTGTTTTAATGAGACACTTAAACAAAGCAAGAATTTTTAAAGAGAAGGGCTTAACATGCCTGTAATCTCTTTTCCAGAACTCGAAGAAAGCTTTGTTTGCCGAGTTATTTCCTTCCACAGCGGCAGCACAAACTTCCCAACACTCCTTTCTTCTTCAGGCTCAGCAACAACCTTAAAATCTCCAAGAACAGTGTCAAATTCCAAGAGCTGGTTCGACTAACAGACCAGAAAAACCAAATGCAGAGCAACTTTGCAAAAGCCCGAATCGACAAAATGAAAATCAGAATTCCCTCATACACTTTCCAAGGTGAGCTGGTCGCGAGGACCAAGAATAATCAATGCATTAAAGGCTCTTCCTTTTCCTAACTTCCATGCCACTCGCCAACTTGAGTTGGCAAACTCTAAATTTCAAATTTCCCATGCAAAACCGAATTTGGCTCTATCTCCACATAGATACCTCCATTTCTTACCTGCCCCACCAAAACTGGCGCTGTCCACGTATGGACTTTCTATTAAATGCTAATGAATACCCTCCTTCCATCCTTATCCTTTCCCTCCAAGGGTCTGTGCGCCCCTTTAGATTAGGATTAGTTTAGGTTGCATATAGTGTTCAACCTAGGTCTTAGTTTAGCCTTAGGTTATTAGGGCTTAGGTCTATTTTTCCCCTTTTTTTTGTAATTTAAAAATCCACTTAGGATAGTAGTTTAGGATGCATGTTAGGACTTAGGATTAGTTTAGGGTTTTAATTCCTACTAACCACTAACACCAAACAACTTCCATCCAGCCTTCCAACTGACATTCACGTTAATGCAGAGCAGGACGTTCCGTCCTTTGGATCACGTGTCAAGGCCACCTGTGTCCAGGCATTTCTTGCCTCACGAGGTCCCAAGTTCGACAGTACAGGGTTCAAAAATTGAACCCCTGTCGTTGGCATTTACGTGCCAGCTGCTCATACCTGCAATCAGGTGCTGCACGTTCATATCAACCTCTGGTTCGGTTCAAGAGTAAATCAACACAGAAATCACAAGAAGCCCTCAGCATACTTTGGATCAATGAAATTGATTCAAGGTGTGCTGTCAATCAGCAACGAGAGTTTAGCAAGTATACGACAATTTGTCGTCACATCAAGCAAACATGTAAATACATTAACTACTGTCCTATACAATAAATCACAGCATGCAAGAATCCAAGTTAGCAACACATTCCTTTAAGATCAGAGTTTATCTTAACATGTTTGCCTTCATTCCAGCAGTTATAACAGCATGAAAAACTTTCACCAAGATAACATACAAAATCAGAGCGTTACACCAGCAAGAAGGCCCACATTGAAATCATTGAGGATATCAACCCTTCTCCACCTTCTTCACCCACTCCACCTTCTTCACCACCTTCACCGATAGAGTCGATGTATCCATAATCCATTCCTCCTAAATTTTTTTAGAAACACAATTTCCTTGGGGCCTCGACTTATCAACGCGAGGGCAAGGCCCCTCTTCTCTTCCCTTCCTGTATCCTGAAATGATTGATGATGATACACCTTATATTAATGTCATTCAATGTTAGAATGATGAATCTATACTCACATATCTTGGTGCAGAAGACTCTTATATTCATTAGTTATTACCATCTGAGATGCAAACCATGTTGAATGAATCGATTATCAAAGTCAACATCCATACTTAGGACGACCTGCACATTCTAAAGATCGTCCAATCTTTAGATACTATTGAACAAGAAGCCCTCACTTATTTTCTCAAAAATCATAACCATGCTTTTGCTTGGTCTTATGCTTTGACATACCAGTATTCACCCCACCATATTGGTCCACAATATCATAACCATTGCTAATGCCAAACCTATAAAACAAAAGATGAGGGAAATGCAACCTCGCATTGCTCTTCTAGTTAAAGAAGAACTTCAACAACTTCTTTCTTTTTCCTTCATCTTACCCATTGATTATCCCCGATGGATTTCTAACATTGTCCCTATAACTAAGGCGATAGGGGGACTTTGCATTTGCACAAATTTCCATAACCTCAATTTAGCTTGCCCCAAACACATATTTCCTTTACCTAGTATTGACCAGCTAGTTGACCTTACCGCTGGTCACGAGATGTTATCACTCATGGATGGTTTCTCAAGTTATAACCAAATCTTGCTTGCCCTAGAGGATCAACACAAAACCACATTCATCACCCCTTGGGGGACCTTCTGCTATCGAGTCATGCCTTTTGGCCTTAAAATGTTGGTGCCACATATCAGTGGGCTATGACTTACATCTTCCATGACATCATGCACCATATATTGGAATATTATGTAGATGATCTCCTTGCCAAATCTAAATTCCACTTTGAGCACCTTGCCGTCCTAAAAACCATCTTTGACCACCTCATTAAGTATTGTGTTTTCCTTCAACCCAAGAAGCATGTCTTCGCGGTTCTCTTAGGAAAACTCCTGGGATTTATCATTTCCTTACATGGTATAGAGGTTGACCCTGCTAAATTCAAGGCCATTCTTGAAATTCCTCTGCCCACTAACTTTGTGGTAACTCCGTATCCTAGAAGGTAAGTTATAGTTTATTCACCATTTCATTTCGTAACTTTTCGATCGATGTTAGCCATTTCATCATCTTCTCAAAAAGGATGTCTCCTTTAAATGGGATGATGACTGCCACAAAGATTTTGAGGCCTTAAAAAATACCTTCTCCAACCACCCGTACTCATTCCACCTAAAGATGATCAACCCTTCTACCTATACATCTCTACTACCGATCACTCCTTAGGGGCCATGCTTACTCATCGTGATGAAAAACATAGGGAGCAGGTGGTTTATTACATAAGCCATACTCTTCTGGACTACGAAACCCGATACACCCATGCCAAAAAAATTTCTTAGCCTTAGTTTTTGTTTCCACAAAACTCTACCATTACCTACTCAACCACAAAACCTATTTTTTGAACAACACTGACCCCTTACACTTCATCTATGCCAAACCTTATCAAAACCAATGGGCTGCATGCTAACTTATGCTTCGGCCAACCTCGACCTTGAATTCACCCATCAAAAGTCCATCAAGAGTTGAGCTATTGCCGACCAATTGGCCGATGCACCTATTTCCGAGGATCAACCCTCTAACTTTGAATTTCCAGATGAGTCTATTGCTACTCTTTCCCTGGATGAACCCACTTACCAAATGACACTCTTCTTCGATGGTTTTAAGTGTTAGCGTGGGGGTGGGGCTGGTGTTATCCTCATTCTGCTTGATGGTGAATCCATGCCTTTGTCTTTCAAACTTGATTTTGATTGTACAAACAATATTGTTGAATACGAAGCACTCGTATTGGGTCTCTAGGCTACTTATGCCTTAGATGTTAAGTCCATCAACATATTTGGTGATTCTCAATTGGTCATAAACCAAGTCAATGGTATATACTAGTGTTGTAATGAGATACTTCAAAAGTATAAACATCATGTAGACATAATTCCGGCCACCTTCACTTGTTACGAACTTCAAACCACCCCATGTTCTACCAAAAATTTGCAAATACCATGGCCTACTTGGCTTCTCAAATACCCACTTTTCCCGTTGACTCTAAAATATTTGTCACCATACAAAGAATCCAATCACCCTCTTATTTACCTCATGAAGTTTACTCTATCGGAACCATTGCTCCTAACCCGAGTGACCTTTGGTATAAACAATACTCAGACTATCTTTCCCTCTCCATCTTACCTCCGAACTCACTCGTAATGGACAATGCGCCTTTCTCAAAAGGTCTCTCATTACGTCATCATGGGTGGCCTCCTCTATAAGTGTGGCTTTGATAGTATTCTCTTACGATGCCTTATGAGTTCTGAAATTCCCTATACCATTAAGGAAGTTCATGATGGCATATGTGGAGGTCACTTCAGTGGTCTTGTGGTTTCTAAGCATATTCTTTACCTAGGCTATTACTGGTCGACCCTTAACCATGATTGTTGCGACTACGTTAAGTGTTGTGTAAAATGCCAACAACATGCCAACCTTCATCATACACCCAGTCAAGCCTTACAGGTCACCCGTGACCATTGGCCCTGTTAGGATTAATATTATTCTTTAAACATTATTAATCATAATTATTATTTGTAATATAATATGAGTTGGTTTACAACTCATATTATTATTAGTTATATGTTTTGTTATATCTATTTGTTTTGTGAGTTTAATCAAACTCACGTAAATAGGTTTAATACATATGTTATTGTTTTGTATAATTCCTATTTTATAGGAAGTTGTTCAATTTACATTCATGGCTATTTAATAGCCATTGTATCGAAGCATGATGAATATACAATATGAAGTATTATTATTATATTTTTCAATGTAAATCGCTTACCAATTTCATTTGGCATCGAGCAACATGGAGTCTTGAAAATTATATGGGGAAAATCTTTTGTTGTTTATCATTTCCCCAACATATGGATTTTATTTTAATACATGAGGGGTCTTTAGCTTTAGAAGAAAATAGTTTAGATTCTCTGTGTGTTGTAGGATCAGTTTTTAATTTATTTGTTTTTCGTGAGGCGTTTTGAAGTTCTTTTTTTTTTTTTTAAAAAAAGAGGAGGAAAGTGTGGTTGTCTCACTGGTATATCTGTATCCATCCCGTCTAAGGAATTGCAAATCTATTATTTGAAGCGCATCCTCAAAAATAGAAGAGAATAAGATCCACGTACAGATCTTCCATTCATCCTTTGAGCATTCAGTCCAATTTGTTTTTGACAAATTATATTTGGTATTAACACTTGTGTGGATACACGTGGAGTTTTCTTGTTGCTTCTATTATGTGCATATCTCCCAGAATATGAACAGGTGAAACGTAAGAATTGGAGCCTTCATGCAAAGATTTTTGAAAATTTTTACGCCATTTATTGTCAGTCTATGTTCAGTGGTCAGATCCGTGTAAGGAGGACGTGAATTCTTGTTGATGTACCTCAGGTTCGATAAGAATTGAGACTCAACTTCACATAACTCGATCCATTCATTGTTAAATCTATGACTGTAGTTGCATTGGCTTTGTATGTTCCAGGAATCAAGAATTTTAGTCTTATGGTTTGGATCTAAATGTATGTGGCCATAAAATTTCACACTTCCAGCTATAACTATTTGCAGTTTGGCCCTTCATAGCTGTCGGCTTGACTTAAAATTCATTTCCTCCACATGCATATCTACCTCCAGATTGATCTTCCCACGTACAGTGCATTGACATCTTCCTGACAGCAGTCACCTGTGTGGAGATGTATCAGTTCTGCAAATCAATTTAAGTATTGCCACATTTGTTCTACTCTAAGAGGTCATTCCTTGCGTGTGGAGACCTGTTTGCTTTGGTATTATGGCCTCTATAGGTGGTGGCTTCCAAAAACTACCTACTCATATGGGAATCACATTGCATCGACCAGCTGGTTGGATCTATACTCACTCAGACATCGACTTCAGATGGAGATCTCCTCATAATTCCTGACTCGGTAGCATAAAATAGGACGTCTATCAATACACCAGAATTCTCCATGGATTTAGCACACTGGTTATCTTTCAAAGGTGTAGTATTTAATAATATCTAGATCAGAGTGGCTCGAGCTCATTGCAAACTCAGATAAGGTATTATGTAATTTTCACTTGATAGTCATTTCTATATATTTCAATATTTTGTTTTGATTTATACCATTGAAATATCCATGTAAAATTTAAAAAGTAATTTTTTCTTATTACTTTTTAAATATATAGTGTAAATCAGGAGCAATATCGGTTGAAGCCGACTCCCCTAAGAGTGAATTTTCGGTTGAAACCGACGCTCTAAGGTATAATGGACATTCCACTAGAAAAATTCAATGGTCTCAATTTTCACACATGGAAAGTCAAGATCCAGATGTAGTTGATGAACAAAAATCTTTGGAGGATAGTAGATGGAAAAGAACTAGCACCTTCAGATCTGACTAGATTGGCAGAATGGGAAACACGGATGATAAAGCCAAAGCCATTATTGGCCTTGCCCTTTCAGATTCTGAATTACATTATGTTGATCTAGATAAAAACTCAAAGGACATCTGGGATAATCTGAGAAAATTATTTGGTTCAAAAGAAGTCAATGCAAATTTTTCCCTAAAACTTCAGTTGTTCAAGCTCAAAATGAGTGATGGAGACACAATGTCTAGTCACATCAACAATTTACGATCTCTTCTAAGACAACTTGCAGAAGTAAAAGCTTCAATAGATGACGAGGATGCAAAAGCTATTCTGCTAAATAGTTTACCACCCAAATATAGTAATGTTGTTTTCACTCTTGGTGAAGCCTTCCCATTGGAAGATATGATATCATCTCTTCGTCTGAAGAAAAAAGGACTAAAGAAGATATAGAAGAAGAAACGACAATGTATGTGAAAAATAAATACAAAAATTTCTTTAAAAAGGAGGACTTAGAATGCTTTTATTGCAAAAAAAGGACATGTCTAAATTTTGCACGACTCAAGCCAAAGATCTTCTCAGTGGAAAATTGAAGCCACATGAAGAAAATATAGTTGTAGTAGAATCTTTCAATCAAAAGATGAGCAGTGGTGATGAACCCGATTATAATTATGAAGACTACTTGTTTTGATTTCAGATTATCGGAGGATGGAGGAAAATGGAGGAAGGAGGTCAATCGAAACCTCTCATTACTCACCAATGATGGGGCCACATAGATGGTTTGGTGACATGAGTGTGGTTTCTATTTTTAGTTCATTTTTAGTGTTCTTGTTTGCAGTGTGATGGTTTCTTTGAATAAACCCTTTTAGAGATTTTGGAAGAGTCCTATTTTCAGAATACTCACTTTTGGGAGCAGGAGAAGATATCGAGGTAGACTCAAGGGATGATTATCCGGCTAGTGTGAAGCTTGTGGATCTTGGAGATTCGGGAATTCGGGTGCCCAGGAGGAAGGGAAAGTACCACGGGAACCCAAAGAGAAAGGGAGCATTCTGCATAATTCAGCTCGGCACTATGCCTTTATGAGGGTAAAGAGATAATCTATGGATTTTGTACCTAGTCTAAGAAGTGCTTTCAGGAGGTGGCTCAAATTATTCAAATATGGTTCTTCACCGTGTTCACATTAAGGGGGTGAAGATCAGTGATTAATAATGTTCACACTAAGGGGGTGAATGTTAGGGTTAATATTATTGTTTAAACATTATTAATCATAATTATTATTTTTAATATAATATGAGTTGGTTAATAATTCATATTATTAGTTATATGTTTTGTTATATCTATTTTTCTATGAGTTTAACCAAACTCATGTAAATAGGTTGTACGGGTATGTTATTGTTTTGTATACTTCCTATTTTATAGGAAGTTGTTTAAATACATTCATGGCAATTTAATAGCCATTGTATTAGCATGATGAATACACGGTATGAAGTATTATTATTATATTGTTCAATTTAAATCGGCTTACCAATTTCAGGCCCTTATCTCAATGGGGTTTAGATCTTGTCGTAGAGATCAATCCCCATTCTTCCCAAGCGACATCAATGGATCATCACCGCTTATTAAATACTACACCAAATGAGTTGAGGCCATACCTCTCATCTCCATGAAAGCTGAGAAAATATGTGAGTTCATCAATCATCACATTATTTATTGCTTTGGCATTCCACATCGCCTCATCACTGATAACGGAAAACAATTCAAAAATAAAACCTTGCAAAAATTTGTGACGCCTTCGGCATTCAACTAAGTTTCTCGTCACCATATTACCCACAAACCAATGGCCAAGTTGAATCCACTAATAAAACCTTGAACAAAATTCTCATGAAAGTGGTTAATGATACTGGGAAGGACTGACATACACACATTCCTTTCACCCTGTGGGCATACCATACTAGTATTTGCACTTCCATTGTTGCCACTCCTTTTCTCTAGTCTACGGTACAGAGGTTGTTTTGCCTCTCAAAGTCCAGATTCCATCTCTTCATATTTCTCTCCATGACATGCTCAATGATGATGACTTTCACCAGGACCATTTAGCACAACTTGAGTTATTAGACGAATGTTGTCTTAATGCTCTTGACCATCTCCAAGTTTACCAAAAATGTATCAAATGTGCCTATGACAAACATGTTCATGAACGAACCTTCCAAGTTGGTGATCTCATCCTGAAGGAAAATCAACATGTAACCAAAGAAGAAAAAAGTAAACGGGGAAAATTTTCTCCTAATTGGCTTGGACCATACATAACATTGAGTTTTCTCTCAAGGTGTGGGACCTTGTAAGGTGAGAAAACTCTCCGAAGATCGATTTGGTTATGTATGCATGAATTTTGGAGGTTCAATACTAATTCCTACAATACTAATTCCTACTAAATTCCAAGGAGACAGAGTTGAAAAGATGCGAATGAAAAGGGGAAACAAAACTAAGCTAAAATGGTGATACACCAAAGGAGTGATGAACTTTTGTTTTGTAAATAAACACAGATCATAAGAATGTAGCACAAAACATGCACAAATTGCCAGAATATAATGAAAGATCAGAAGACAATGATAAACACATGAGAGGATTGGAAAATCAATCATAGAACATACATTATCATTCCCAAGTTTAATACAATGCATTACAATGGCAAGGAGGCAAAAAATATGTGTTGCAGCCTGTATGAGAGGTCTGAAACTCTACAAATCTACCTGCTAAGGAAGAAAAGAGAGCTTGTAAGAGAAAAATGTCCAACATTACAATAGATTACATCCTTTCCATTTATAGCTGAAGAAAAGAGAGAGAAAATAGAGGAGGAAGAAAATATGATCTTTTTCTCAACCACCCACCATTAATCCTTTCAAATTGGCCTGTAATCCATCAAATCGAGCTCCTCTGCTTCTATTTTGTGTGTTGGAGAGAAAAAAATGATGAATTTGGTGAAACACATCTCTCAAAGCAATCTGATCTCACATTTATGGTGTGAGAAGACATTTTAGGGTTTTCCTCCATCAAATGAGTTGATTCTTCATCCTTGGCATGTGGGAGAAAGCAACCATGGTGGATTTGAGTAAAAAACAACTCATTTGAAGCAATCTGGTTCGCATTAAAGGCATGAAAGATGTTTTTAACATTTTCTCCATCAAAACCTAAAAAATGATGTTTTTATTCCTCCAATGCATAGAGGGCTCGAGACCTTTCCAAAAAGTCTGATTTTGTTCAAATCTGATCTCTGGATCGAAAGATATGCCCATCTGAAGATTTAGGGAAAAATAGGGCATAAATTTGGGCACAAATTTTGAGGCACAAATTAGGGCACACTTGGCGGAAAAATCAGATTTTGAAAATGGGTCCATGGGGTCAAAATTTACTTTTTGCACTTTTGGAAAATTTTCCAAAAAAATCCCGCCTCCGCCACTCCGAGACACGTGGCACCTCTGGTTCATTGATGGAATCGTGGGCTCAAACTTCCTTTTTCCTTTTAAATTTTCATTGGGAAAATTTCCCATTTTTCCCTGCGCCCCCTCTCCCTGTGACATGTGGCACTTCTTGGTTGCTTGGTGGGGATGTGCCTCAACTTTTTTTTGCCTTTTTTCACTTTGGAAAAAACCAAAATCCTCCCCCCCGGTCTCGACTCCTCCACTTTTCAATTTTAGGGACACGTGGGGCTTAAAAAATGATCCATGGGCCTTTGGGCCAAAATTTGACTTTGGGCATTTAACCCCCAAAGGGCTAAATGCCAAGTTTTCCTCACGGGCCTGCGCCACCCACCCATTTCCTTCCTTCCTCGGGGCCCATGGGCCAAATTTTTTCCTTTTGCCCTTTTGACCAAAGTGCCAAAACTTAAACTTCCCCCGACGATCCGCCACTCCGCCCTGCCACGTGGCACCTTCTCATTGGTCGTGGGCCTGTCTAGGAAAATTTCCCCAAAAAAACTCCACCAGAGCCATAACTCAAAAATTACAAGGAGTTAGGAGGAAAATTTTACCTTTCTGGAAAGGTAAGAAAATTCTCTATCTGATGGAATCATACCCAAAAAAATTTTGAGTCCCTAAAGTGTGCAAAAATTTCATTTTAAGTACCAGCAAAGGAAAAGGAGGAGGAGTTAGCCAAAAATAAGCATGGGCTTATTTTGGATAACAATTTTGGTGACTCAGAGGGGTCATCTGCCTACTGGATGAAGTGACCAGCTACCTGAAGCAATCCATTGGGCAATGGAGTCATGAACTTAACTACTTGTTACTCTCAATTCATTAGAAAATCTCTAAGATGAAGATTGTGAGAGTAGAAAAATCACTTTGACCTGGAACATGATCTAAAAAGATGCATCCTTGGGGCAACAAAACCTGTGCCAAAGCACTTAGGGAAATGTAAATCTAAGCTACAACAAAACAATGTGCATAAGCACTTGGAGGAATGAAAAATCTAAGCTAATATGTACAAGGTGAGAAGTTTCCCTTAGTAGCAATGCTTTAGATGGATTCCATTAACTGGAATCTGTAGTTCCTCACCATCCAATGTAGACAATTGGAAGGCATTGTTGTTTTTGCATTTTGTGACCATGTAGGGGCCACTCCAAATGGCATCAAATTTTGAATGCCTTCTGGCTTTTGCTCGGTCTGCATCCCATTTCAACACTAAATCTCCAACTTGGAAAGTTCTAGCCTTAGCTTTCTTATCAAAGCTTCTCTTGATCAATGCTTGGTCCTTTTCCATTGTTTGGGCTGCATGCTCTCTGATTTCTTGGAGTTCCATCAATTTTGCATATCTAACCTCCATGGGCTCAAACTCTAACAATTCCAATTGCTTCATGAGTTCAATGTTGGCAACTCAAGTGACATAGGCAAGACTGCCTCTTTCCCATAAACAAGTCTGAATGGAGAGTTACTGTGGATCTCTTGGGAGTTATCCTATCAGCCCATAGAGCTGATTTGAGCTTAGTGTGCCAAGTCCTCTGATTTTCATCAAGAGTCCTCTTGATGATCCTTAATAGATTCTTGTTTGTGGACTCAGCTTGGCCATTACCTTGAGGGTAATAATTTGATGAAGTGCTCAAATAGATCCCATTTCTAACAGCCCATTTAGTTACCTTTGATCCTATGAATGCCAATGCATTATCTGATATTATAGTGGTAGGTATACCAAATCTAGTTGTTATCCCCTCATAGAAGTCTAGAATGTTGGATTCATTTGCCTCTTTGAGTGCCACCACCTCAATCCATTTGGTGAAGTAGTATTGTTTGTTAGAATCCATTTGTGCCCTTGGTTTGAGTTTGGATTAATGACTCCAATGAAGTCCAAACCCCATTGCATGAATGGCTGGTCAACTGAGATTGGGTGCAATGGAAGTGCTGCTAACCTCTCTTTTCCTGTGAAGAATGCACAATTCTTGCACCTCTTGATCCATGCATAACAATCACTAAACACTTTGGGCCAATAATAACCAGCCTTCATGATCTTGAGAGTTGTCACTCTTGGAGAAAAATGACCCCCAACTGATCCATTATGGAACTCTTCTAACATTTTCTCAATCTGATTTGTCCCAATGCACCTCAACAACACTCCATTGATATCCTTTTTGAACAAGACACCATCAACAAGTGCATATGGAATAGCCTACAATATGAAGTGTCTTCTTTTGGCTTTGTTCATCTCTGGAGGGCATAGGCCTATTTGTAAGAAGTGCATTATGTCTTGGGTCAGCAAGGAGTGAGCACACCACCATTTTCTTCTTGAACATCTCTTTGTTCTTGGTTGTCCTACAACATCAAAACAACATTCTTCTCTTTGCTTGCTTCAATTGGTTGACTCAAGGCCAATTTCTCACACAATCCCTTTCCTCAGACCAGCTTGGTGACTTTGATCTCAATGTCATACTCCATGACATGAGTAATCCACCCTGCACATTTTTCATTTAGATCTTTGTTGAGGAGGAAGTCTTTAACTCCCACATGAGAAACCAACAGTTGAACCTTGTTGTTTGAAACTAGATGCTTAAATTTCTTCAAGCTCCTAATCACTACAAGAACATGCTTCTCAATGAAGGAATACCTTACTTCATAGTCCTCCAAGCTTTGGCTAAAGAAGGCAATTGGTTGCTCTGCATTTTCTTTGTTCTGTTGTACTAAAATTGTAGAAATTGTATCACCACCACCAAATGCATAAAGGATGAAGTCTTTGGAGAAATCTGGGTTAATGAGAGTTGGAGCCCATGAGATAGCTTCTTTGATTGCCTCAAAACTTTCCTTACCTTCAGCTATCCATTTGAAAGCCATACTTTTCTTCAACATCATAGTTATTGGCTTGACAAGGGCTGCAAAGTTTGGAACAAACCTTGAACAAAATTGATTCTTCCCAAGAAACTTTGAAGAGCCTTCTTATGACTTGGAAATGGTAGTGCTCTTATTGCTTCAACCTCTCTGATCAATTGCTAACCCTTCTTTGGAAACAATGTGGCCTAGGAGCTTGCCTTCATGAGCTAGGAATATGCATTTTTTGGGATTCAAGGATACCCCAAATCTTCTACATCTTTGGAACACTTGTCTCAAATGAAAGAGATGGTCTGCTTTGCACTTTTAGAAAATATAGTAATATCATCTAGGTATATCAACACTATTTTGTTGATCAATCCCTTGAATGCCATATCCATTTCCCTTTGGAAAGTAGCTCGGCGTTAGACAACCCAAATGGCATTTTTCTATATGCATAGGTTCCCCATTTGGTGGTGAAGGCTGTTTTGAACTGATCATCTTCCTTTACCATGATCTGATTATACCCTGAATAACCATCTAGCAATGAAAACCTCTCAGAGCCAGCAACAACTTGCAAAATCTGCTCCATAGAAGGAAGTGGGTAGTGATCCTTGAGGGATGCTCTGTTCAAATCTCTAAAGTCTACACACAACCTGATTTCCCCACTCTTCTTTCTAACTGGAACCAAGTTTGCAACCCATCTTGAATGCTTGATGGGGAATATGATACTTTCTTCTATTAACTTATTCAATTCCTTCTTCATGAGAGGCTCAATGTGTGGATTGACCGGTCTATTTTTCCTGATGGGCTTAGCACTTGGATCTAGTTCAATTGTGTGTTGAGCTAGCTTGGGATTGAAACCTCTCAAGTCTTCATAGCTCAAGAAAATACATCGGGAACTCTTGGAAAAGTTGCATGAATTCATACCTTTCTTGCTCGGTTGCCACTTTACCAATTTGAAGTGACTTGCCTTCTCCAACTGAGATGGGCTCTGAATCCTCTCCCTTGACTTGGATGTTTTCTTTCTCCTTCCTAAATTGATCATTAGGATTGAAGATAGACTCTAAAGTCACAAGTCCTTTTGGTAGTTTGTTGGTTCTCAGTTGTACCACTTGATCACCATATTGTTGTCCCAATTTTTCCTGATTTTTGGCTGAGAACTCAACTTCCTCTTGCAAGAAATTGATGATTTGTTGGTCACTCTCAAACACTTGCCAACTTGCATTATTTTCTGGCACTGATGGCCTCACAATCACATGGATGTTTGGCTGCATTTTATCTCTTTTGATACTCTCCACAACATCAAAAGTTGCTCCAACTCTTCTGCAAGCCTATCAACAGACTTGGTTCTCTTTCCTAGGGATGGAGTTGATGCCAAAAGCCCTCAAAATCCTCAATGAGATCCCACACCCTATTCCTATAACTTTTGAGCAAGTCATTCTTGGCAGCATGTTGTCCTTTAACTTGATTAACAATCAGCTCACTATCACCAAAGACTTGTAAGTTTTTGATGCCTCTCTTCCTTGACCAATGCAATCCATGTATCAAAGCTTCATATTCAGCAAGTGTTGTTAGAACATGCAAACTGAAATCTAAAAGCTGAATAATACTTAATGCCTTGAGGTGAAACAAGCATAGCTCCTCCTCCTGCACCTTGTCTACTTCTTGATCCATCAAAGAACAACTGCCATACCTCATTGTCATCTCTATGGTCTGGCTTGGTGATGCTAGGAAGAGGTTGATTTTCTTCATGCATGTAATAGACTCCTAGTTCAGATTCCTCCATTTCCTTGTAGGGATCAAAAGCATGTACCTTGCTTGCCCATTCATCAAGAGTCAAATCTGGAATGCTTCCAACTTTGGTGTCAGCTTCATGTGTGCTTGGATAATCCTCTTGATCAAATGTTGAACAGTTGGCATTGATTGGGCTTGGAGTATGAGGCTCTATGTGAAAGTTTGCAATAGGTTTGGACCTGATTGTGGCCTTGGCTCCATACCTTGTCCTAAACAACATGTGTGACCAATCAGCAGATAGGTAGCCTCAATTCTAGCTGTGAAATCCCTTGACAAACATAAGGCAAAGAGTGGTGGAAAATCTATCACCGACACATCTTGCAAAACAGTGACATTGGGGCATGCATGCAAAGTAAGGCTCAAATATTTAATTACCCCAACTGTTTTTATTGTTGTCCCATCTAATTGCACCACCCCCTTGGATATGACTTCATATTGAAGGCCCAGATGATCAGCTATTTGCTTGGGCATCATGGAACTACTTGCCCCAGAATCAATCATACAATTATGTACTAGTTTATCCCCAATGATCAATGAAACATAGAATGGAGGGGGCTTCAAATTTTTACCTTGTTGTCCTCCATGATTCCCCTCAGGATGAGTGGCATTTGTGAGTACCTTCTCTTGCATATGAGCTAGCTGATTTGAGGTTGACCAATTCTTCATGGCAGCTTGTAATAGATCCCTTTGTCCTGGGATGGATAGTGACTCCCACATAGATATGTTCACATTGGTCTTCTTCATTTGTTCAATGATGTTAAATGGGGATGAACCATCTTTTTCTGCCCTTTAGTCTACACATTCTTTTCTTGTACATGGGCTACAACAAGCTGGCATTTGAGCTGGTCTAGAAGGTGGCTTGGGCTGTCCTTGCACATTTGGAACTGCATTTTGCTTGCCAACACCTTGTGGAGTGATGGAAGGTTGTGAATCACTTGGATCTGATGACTTCCCTTCACCAATATTCCTCTTCTTTGACTGTGTGTTAGCTGCTACACTCTGAGAAGGTGTTTGATTCACACCACAAAAATCTTCAGCCTGCCAATTCACAAGTGTAGTCTCATTTGGAGTTGTATCTTGTTGAGATGTCCCTTGTTGTTGGTTTGTTTCTGACTCTTGCTTCACTCTCACACCAGTTTTTGTCACCATCAAAGCTTGGTTCAAAGCACCATTGAAGCACATAGATTGGTTGTGAGGTTCATTGCATGGGAAACACCAGTCATACTCTTGAGCTATATTATTTTGCACTGGCACTAAGGCTTTAGAGGTAGATGCAACATTGGGGTTATAGGGCTGAAATGGTCTATTGGTAGGAGGCCTTACTTGATTTTGATTTGCAGCTGGGTTGGGTGGCCTATTAGGCTGATATGGTTGTCTATTAGGCTGAGTTTGAGGCTGATAAGAAGGCCTAAAACTTTGAGCTTGTTGTCTCTTGAGTGTAACCAGCTCATTGCCCAAATTTTGCAATTGTTTCATAACTTCTTGGAGCTCATTTGAGGCACTAGAGGATGAAGTAGAAGTTTCATTTGAACTCTGGTTTCTAGGAGTGGGAATAGGAGCTAAAGTAGGTGCTTGACTAGTACTTGGGCTTCCCAACTCTGGATATAAGGGCATAGGAGGCCTAGGTGCAAGTTTACCTAGCTTGGATCAAACAATTCTCAGCCCTAATGGTGATGTTGTAAGCTGCAGGTAGAGTTACACCTCCCATGGATTGGATCAACATAGAAATGTCAGAATTTAAAGCCTTGAGAAAGTATAAGAAAGCACCTTGAGCTATTGTTGGCCTCACTGCCAATGGGATTCTATCCCATGTTCTTTGAAATCTGAAATTGAAGTTTGTTAGCTACTCATTGGGAGCTCTCTTGATAGTTTTAGTTGCTCAATAGAGACAAGTTGTCCCCTTTTCTCCAAATTGGTTATGGAGAGTTGTGCACAACTGGTTCCAATTGTGGATAGAGCCTGCCTCAAGGCTCTGAACCATTGCAAGGATTTCCCTTTGAATGAAGATGCCAACAATTTGACAACAATATCCATCTCAACAATCTCATGGATTGCACAAACATTAGCAATGTCTTGGACATGATCACCAAGAGTGGTATGATTTTCTCTAGTAAAGTATGGAATGTTCTTCAATGCTGCAATTGGAACTGGGTTTTGTGGATTGAGAGCAAGTGGGATGCTGCCAGTAAAGTTGACATAAGGATTGGGTTGTGCCATTATGATTGGCTTGAGAACCCTTGTTGATTGGATGAAAGGTCTACTAGGTGGAGGAGTTGATAGAGTTTTGTTTGGTGGAGATGGAGACCTTTGAATCCTTCTTCCCCTTTCTCTTCTTTCTAGGGATAATTGTAGATACTCAGACAATCCTCTTCTCTGGCCCTTGACCTTGTTTGGATCCTTCTCATGAATCTTCAAGCTTGGATTGCTGAAACTAGTTGATTCTATCCTTTTGGAGTCGCAGATGTGTAAATCAAGGCTCTTTCAAGCAAGAAACTTACAACAATTACACATCAACTTTGTTGTAATGAAGATGAAGACCTCTAAGGTCCCACCGGGCATGCCAAAACTATTAGTGCAAATCTACAGCACCCCAAAATGACCTTCAGATCTGTAGTCTAGAATTGGGTCATTTAGTGTGATTGCACAACATTGAGTTTTCTCCAAGGTGTGGGACCTTGCAAGGTGAGAAAACTCTCAGATTGAAGCTGGTTCTTACTCCTCTATTTAGGTGTATGCATGAATTTGCAGAGGTTCAATACTAATTCCTACTCTAAATTCCAAGGAGACAGAGTTGAAGATGCAAGAAAGGGGAAACAAAACTAAGCTAAAATGGTGATACACCAAAGGAGTGATGAACTTCTATTTTGCAAATAAACACAAGATCATAAGAATGTAACATAGAACATGCACAGATTGCTAGAATATAATGAAAGATCAGAAGACAATGATAAACACATGAGAGGATTGGAAAATCAATCACAAAACATACATTATCATTCCCAAGTTTAATACAATGCATTACAATGGCAAGGAGGCAAAATATGTGTTGCAGCCTATATGAGAGGTCTGAAACTCTACAAATCTACCTGCTAAGGAAGAAAAGAGAGTTTGCAAGAGAAAAATGTCCAACATTACAATAGATTACATCCTTTCCATTTATAGTTGAAGAAAAGAGAGGAAAACAGAGGAGGAAGAAAATCTAATCCTTTTTCTCAACCACCCACCATTAACCCTTTCAAATCGGCCTGCAATCCATCAAATCGAGCTCCTCTGCTTTTTTTTTGTGTGTTGGAGAGAAAAAATGATGAATTTGGTGAAACACAACTCTCAAAGCAATCTGATCTCACATTTATGGTGTGAGAAGACATTTTTAGGTTTTTCTCCATCAAAAATGAGTTGATTCTTCATCCTTGGTGTGTGGGAGAAAGAAACCATGGTGGATTTGAGAAAAAAACAACTCATTTGAAGCAATCTGGTTTGCATTAAAGGCATGAAAGATGTTTTTAACATTTTCTCCATCAAAACCTACAAAAAATGATGTTTTTATTCCTCCAATGCATAGAGGGGCTCGAGACCTTTCCAAAAAGTCTGATTTTGTTCAAATCTGATCTCTGGATCGAAAAGATATGCCCATTTGAAGATTTAGGGAAAAAATAGGGCATAAATTTGGGCACAAATTTTGAGGCACAAATTAGGGCACACTTGGTGGAAAAATCAGATTTTGAAAATGGGTCCATGGGGTCAAAATTTACTTTTTGCACTTTTGGAAAATTTTCCAAAAAATCCCCGTGCTTCCCCCGCTCCGAGACACGTGGCACCTCTGGTTTGTTGATGGGATCATGGCCCCAAACTTCACCTTTTCCTTTTAAATTTTCATTGGGAAAATTTCCCAAAATTTCCCCATGCTCCCCGCTCTCTCTCCTGGTGACATGTGGCACTCTCTCATTGCTTAGCGGGGATGCGCCTCAACTTTTTCCTTTTGCACTTTTTTTTTTGGAAAAAAAAACCAAAAAATCCTCCCTGCCTCGGTCGACTCCTCCACAAACCTGGACACGTGGGCTTAAAAAATGATCCATCCATGGGCCTTTGGGCTAAAATTTGACTTTGGGCATTTAACCCCCAAAGGGCTAAATGCCAAGTTTTCTCTGGGCCCACGCCAACCCATTTTCTTCCTTCGTCGGGCCTGCGGGCCAAAATTTTCCTTTGCACCCTTTTGACCAAAGCACCAAAACTTAAACTTCCCCCGACGTCCGCCACTCCACCCTACCATGGCACCTTCTCATTGCCATGGCCTGTCTAGGGAAAAATTCCCCAAAAAACTCCACGAGCCATAACTCAAAAATTACAAGGAGTTAGGAGGAAAATTTTACCTTTCTGGAAAGGTAAGAAAATTTTCTATCTGATGGAATCATACCCAAAAAATTTTGAGTCCCTGAAGCATGCAAAATTTTTTCATTTTAAGTACCAGTAAAGGAAAGGAGGAGGAGTTAGCCAAACACCTCGAATCAATCATGCCTATAACCTACTAACCCATTCTCATACCTCCTCACATTTTCCCCTAGCTTATGGGAGAACTACATCAACCTAAGGTCCCCTTTCACTAGGACTATGTAGGTAGCACTTCAAGGGCATGGGGCCCTTGGAGGTTAGCTCACCACTCTCTACCCTTACCAATTTTCCCCTATTTTCCTATTCACATTATACCTGATTTTTCCTTTTGTATATCGACAACTGGAAGTATGATCTCAACATACAATAACTAATACAAATATCTACCATCCATGTTTCAAACATCATCATAACATTCACCAATTCATCATTTCATATTTCCACACACAATAACAATTCAGAAAATTACATCATCACGTATATCTACATTACCATTTGTTATCTGTATCACCAATTACTTGTAATCTAAACCAAAAACATGACTCAATCCATGCCTATGACCTAACTCCATCCATGCCTAAACCAAAAACCTGACTCAATCCATACATAAATGAAAAACCTAACTCAATCCATGCCTATGACCTCGACTCGATCTATGTGTATGACTCCGGCTCTATCATGCCTACGCTATTTAATTTCCATCACATATAAAAATCATAATAGCAATTTACACACAACCATATATACATCATGCCATAATCACCATCATCTCTATAAATAAATCATCCAAACAAGTGTATCCATTTACATGACTCTCAAATATCTTCAACATGCAAAGCCGGTATATAAAACAAAATCTCAAAATGCTCATGACATCCTCACTATATTTAGCACGCAAGGTGGTATATATGTCAAAAACAGGATGTCAAAAATAAACTAATCATACATCGAGCTCAATTATCTCCCCATTTGATATCTAAGCATGTCTCATCTGTCTCCTCCTCCTCTCCTCTAGATCGGTGTCCACTGACCTCTCTCTCGCCTCACCCGGTCTAGCCTCCCGATGGTCTCGCCCTTCGATTTGTCCTCCATGCACTAGTGGCCTCAACTTGACCCGGCCCTTGGGATCAATTCCCCCTATACTCTCCACACTATGTGTGTGGGATCTGCTCCTCTCACTCGAGGCCTGTTGTGCTTTGTGCTTGGCATATGATAAGACATATATCCCTGCTGCCATCAAGTGATCCTAGTAGTATCTCACCTCGCCCATAGTGTCTCTCAACCTAGCTATAGGTACTATCTACAATGGTGTCATCAACCTCTGACCCTACCCTTCTCTTGCCTGAATAACGGGACCCTATCCATGCCCCTGTGGTGGTGCCATCAGCCCTAGAACCTACACCTGTACTTGGGCCTAAAGGGCCACTATCTATGCCTGTGCGGCTACCAACCGGCCCTAAAACTGTAACATGTCCCTACATCGTGGCCAACTAGACCTACAACGTCACTTGACCCCGTAGGTGGCTATCTCATGTACCCCATCTCCATCTCCATCTCTATCTCCACCCTCTCGTTCTCCCCCCGGTGTGCATTTATTGGTCCCTGTACTCCTTGTGCATGAAAAGCGGCCACCTGTGCCTGCAGAGTCACAACATATGCCTCGACCCCTATCAGATGTCCATGTACTATGCCCAACTAGGTCACTAGGGTAGCCACCTCTCCGCTATAGAGCATCTCTCTAAATCGTGATGGTGGCTAAATTTGATTGCCCTGACCTTGGTAGTACTGCTCGTAGCTCTACATCCCACCATTGTTTATACTTGTTTATCACCCCGACATCATCTATCTGTCAATCGACCGGATCCTCCTCCTACCTAGTTGGCACTGTAGGTCATGGCAGAGACATAGGCCTCTCCACATCATCTCTCCTATACTGTGGGAAGGGTGGGGGTATATCCTGTGGCAATCTCAAACTACCGTCTGACCCGGTCTATGGGTATCATCTCATGCTCCCCTGCCCACCGCCCCTCTATCCACCTGTAGATCTATAACCCATCCAGCTCCACTACCATCCACCTATATGAGGGGAAGCCCACATATGGCCTCCAAATGATGTCCACACTAGAAAACCCCTCCAAGTAATCACTGTAATAGGCTACATCATGTGTAGCTCTCACCGTTCGGCACTCTCCAATAACCGGCACCATCACCTCGTAACCCACTCGAAAAAATCCTCGGCTCAAATGCATTAACCCGATTCATACCAACTACGCACACACACACAATGTGATCATAGGCCCAACAATGTAATAGGAATGTGTAGCACAAGCTGAATCTCCGTAGTTCCCCATAAGCCCACAACTCCTTGTATAGTTGTACCAAGAATGCAAGTGCCCATGCAAACTAAGTCCTGCTCTCCACCATGTCATGTAGAACCCCATCAGTGACCATGAGAACCTCCCACCCTCTCGTATTTGGTAGTGCAAAACAGCAGACTACCTCCATTAGAAGCACTACCAGCCTCATCTCCTTGGGGTAGGCTCAATACATCGCTCCATAGCTCATACTGGCACTGTGGAATCCTAACAATGTCATCCCCTCTCCAAACACTGGTAACAGTAACTCCTCGGATGCCTCTAAGGAGATTGAGTAAACCTATGTACCTACTATAGGTAGTCATAGGATCTTGTAAACATCCTCTAGGGTGATCATGATCTCACCCGTCAGAAAATGGAATGTATTGGTCGCCAAATCCCATCTATCGATGAGGGCAACCATCAAACTCACCTCCCGGACTACATGCCGGTAGCATTTGACCCCAATCAAGCCCACCTTTATAACATGGATCCACTCCTCACATGTCGTACTCCCCATACCTCCATGAGTAAGGGAGGTACCCTATCCCTCATTCGTAGCTAGTCCCTGGCCTGCATACAACCAATCATATTATTAAAACTTGACCACACCTACATGCAACCTTGCCACCCCCACTATACCGCTTACCCTAACTAAATCAACCTTTCACCTATATCTATGCCCTAAATCAACACTACCTATCTACCCACACCTCAGACCCTCACCTATTTTCATTTTACCTATCTACCCATGCCTCAAACCCTCACCTATTTTCATTTTACCTCTCTCACCGATCTTCCTTATTCACCCACCTACCCATACCCATAACTCTTCCCCCTACCTAACTCTCCCTATCCCTACCTATCTGTTCATAACCCATTTATTTTAGCTCCTTGTGGGCCTACCTCTCTAGCCTGCTAACCGACATCGGTCATCATCGAATGACCACAGTTATAAAAAAGCGCATCGTCACCGCATCTGTGGATTGATACCAATCCTCACCCACCGACGGCTAAGAGTGGACTGACGTTAGTCACTTTGTCACGGTGACAAACTGTGGTACCCTACCCTATTTCTACCTACACTTCTCCTTTCTACCCATTTCCCCCACAAATGCCTACCCAATACCTATTCCCACCCCTCATTTACCCCAATCTACCCTTTATTGTTCCCTTTTTCTCATTAAATTTCCCACATTCAAATTTTAATATTTCCCCCCATAACCCACTTTCCTCCTATATGATTTCTATCCTCCACCTACTCAAAACAAAAAACAATAGGAATAGAATCTTACCTCATAACATTTTCATCTACGTGGTGGCACCTCAAGATACTACATAGGTCCACCCGATGCCTCTCCTGCCTCTGCCATCACCGATTGCCCACTAGCTCTCCACCCAATCAAATCGATCACACCGCTCGTAGACCCACCTATCAACCAACGATCTCTCACTCTACCACTCACCAACTCATCTCTCCATGTCGTTTTGTTGATTTTCACCTCTTTCTCTCTCTCTTCTCATTTTCTCCTATGTGCCAAATGACAAATGATTTTCAAAAATGCGGTAATTTTTATTTTTATAACCTTTTGGACTCGACTAGTGACGGTTTCACCTCAACCGACATCGGTCCTATGCCCTAGCCTACCATGGTCAGTTCATGACAACCAACATAGGTTAATTATGACAATTGTCAGTTATCCTGCTCAGTCTTATTACTACCCATTACCCCTAATTTTCTGGACTTAATCCTTTCTACCTTACCCGCTTTGATTTGGACACTTCAATTTACCCTCCTGACCTCATCATTTTCCACCTAACCTCTTCATCATTTTGGGACTCATTATTTTACCCATACCTCAGCCTTACCCATGCCGTGACCTAGCTACTTAGACTGGAACATTGCTAGTGACCTGTGACCTCATGTGCTCATTATACCTTACGACAATGTTACCCGTGTTGTTTGACCTAATGACCTTACCTTGCCTCTTTTCGTGACCATTTATCCTGACCTAACCTTTGGTGTACTGGAACATACCTAAATGTTCCTGCACCTGACCTGCGTCATGTTTCTTGACCATATCATATACCTTGGATACTAGAATCACCTCAACCTTGTTTGGATAAACCTATCGACCTTAGACAATGTAGAGTTTGCATGCTCTTCAACACAGCATCTTGTCTTTGTAGTTCATACGTGTGTGTGCATTTGATCACATTACCTTTGACCCGACCCATTACATGGATTAACCGATTGGACCTTTACCTCTTTACCCCCGTTGTTCACCTTCCTCTTTATCACATTCACCTTTTATCAAACCACTCATCAATTCTACCTTTTGCCTCATCGGTTCCTAGTTTGAGGGGGATCACCTTCACCCATACATGGGGCAACCACATCTTATTTTTGTCAGCATCGCTTACCAATACAAGCTACGTAATAAAAAGGGGAAAATGTAGACACCAAAATTGGGTCATACTCCCCTTGACCCCTCGTCAAATAACCAACCTGAACACACTTACCTAGCCATGGCCCCTTTTACCCCACACTAATATTAATTTAATTAATTTAATTAAATTAATCCATGATCTCACAATATTTATTATTTAATTATCCTAATTAAGATAATTCCTACCCGCCACCTCACCTAGACACCTCACCTAGCCACCTCACCCCAAATCTATTCTTAGTATGTTGCCATAACTAACTAAGACCTACCTAAACCCTAAAAATCAAATCCTACATCCCCTCGACCACATTTCCCACATAAGAAACCCATAACCATTTACCCCGCCTCAGGATCTAATCCTAACTTATCCTCGTTAGATTAGATTTTACTTATTGTGTTTATATGAGATGCCTAAATCATATTGACTACAGTAGGAAAATATTTACCTTATTTCTCACATTAATTTATTTACAACAGTGGATTGCCAACCTTCTAGGGAGTACCACACTTCCCGGAATTAGCATACGCTAGGCAGTCCACTGCATATATTATTTAACTTCTATTTGGTGGTCTTGTTGTTTATTTCAGGTAGTTCCTCCCAGCCAAAAGGAAGCTCTCACGATCAGCTGTGGATCAAGAAGTCATACGCGCACAACAACCTTCAACCAACTTCAACAAGTATTCCTCCTAGCCCTTTTACCCTTATCTGTTTCGTCACATTCCAAGAAACGTTCTAAGAATCAGGTGAAACAATGGATTCCAAGTGAAATAATACAAAACATATTTTTCCACTTTCTTTACAATGATCACAAGCATTCACAATAAAAAATTTGGACAACACTTTAATAGGTTTCCAAATGGCTCAAGGGTGTAAGTTACACAAAAACCCAATATCAACTTCTATACACAATGTTTTTCATCTTCAATACACTTCATTAAGATAATCTCATTGTCAAACAAAATAAGGAATTCAAAGGTGACACTTACATCCTAGCCATGTAATGGGGAATGATCTCATCTCCATTGCCCCACAAGTTTCTTAACTCACATAGGGCTAAAGAAATAAAAACCGAGATTCATAATAAACATGACACCTAAATCACACACAATCATGCAAACAAAGTTCACAACAACCAAGTAAACAAAGGGGATAAACAACCAGTATGTCAACCATGAAAAATAAGGTAATACACATGACTAAACTATATATGGTTTGAAATGGGAAAGGAAGTACCACCATATACCACATATTTTTACACTAGGAGAGGGTAGATAGCCCTTGGTTCCTCCAAAAGAAATAGAAACAAGATTTGGATCATCATTTATACCTCCCATTCCCATAACCACATATAGCTAAACTAAGACTAGTTGCCCCCCCTTGGTACCACCAAAACAATACCTAAAGAGGGAACATATCTCTCACTTCAAATGTTATGTATCCATCCAATCATAAATCAATTTTCCCGCACACAACACCTCTTGAATTCCCATTTTGGAATCATGCAAGCATCAACACAATGCTTGACCTAAAATGATCACATACCCAAATGGGTAATTACAATCAGAAATTTGAAATTAGTTCAAGGATAAAATTTACATCACAAATAGGAAATCAAATGGGTAAGGAATACCTAATACATATGTTAGAAGAATAATGATTGAGAAGGGGGTGAATTAGTCATATAAAAATTTAACTTATTTTACCATGCCATTCATTAACATTCAAATTAACCATTCAACATGCATAACCAGTTGTGAGATTATTATGTGTGCAAAATCTTACCATAGGAACATGAAACAAAATATAGAACACATGAACACCATATGCAAGTGGAAAACCTAAAAGGGAAGAAAACCCATTGAAACCCCTACTTAGATTACTCATAACAAAGTAATTATAAGAATATTACACATTAATCAAGATTTGTTTAGTGAGGAACTAATTATCTAAAATTGTGGAATAATAGTAGTTAATCTAATCTAGAACATCATGTAAATACAAGTAAATAAATGTAGTAAATGACTATGGAAAATGACCCAAGAAACTAATCTAATGAAATTATAAACCCTAATATGCAAGAGAAGTATGGAAGTGACTTAGCTGATTTGATGAACTTGAAGGAATGTGTCGAAGTGGTGGAGAAACAGGAAGCAGGAACAACTATGTAGAGGCCCCAAAAAGGATGGATCTCGAGTTGTTTATCTAAAAGATCGAGAGATTATTCAGAGGAGAATATGAATATAGTAAATACACTAATAATATTATATCCAAAACTCTTATAATTTTTATTATAAGCGTTATTATATAGCCATAGAGGATACAAAATAACTTCTGAAAAATAGGAAGTCAATACAACAACATGCTCGTTTAAATGATTTATGGGTGTAACAACTAAAATATATTGTTTATAACAATATATCTAACCTACTAATAATTTTTCATAATTAAATAATATTTACCGAAGTAAATACTAATATATTTTCTAATATTCCCCCTTAGTGTTTACATGGGAAGAAGCACATTTGAAGATTGGAAACAGAATCATATGCCTCTACATACTTTTAGGTCTACATACTGTTGGCTTGGATCTTGTTGTTTGGATCTTGCTACACATGATCACCTCTCTGTGTGAATTTATTCACCAAATGATCATCTTCTAATGAAGTATGACAGTGAGGACTGCATACAACATTCGAGGATCACTACAATTAACTTCCCTCCTATACAACTATGCACATCCTCCATGTTTCAATCATAACAAGGGAATGGAACCACACACCACTCGAAGAAAACAACTGAAATATAAAACAAAATTTCACATCACATTCTATAAGAATCATAATGTTGTTAATTGTAGCCATTGTTTTCTATCACTTCCACTCAATCTCAAACAACATAGGAAACCGCCACTGCCACTAGAAGTTGTCCTTGAATTTAGTCATTTTATGTGCATAATGGAAATGAAACATTGGTGAAATGTTCCCCCAAAATGTGAAATTTATATTTATTCACATAACTAGGAACACAAAAATAAAATAAAATCAAACTTAAAATGGAACTCGAAAAACTCACACCACACATTTGTCACCACATATGATATGCGGCCCAGTCATTGGCAACTAACGAGGGGTGTTGATCATCCTTCATCCTCCATTTCCTCCAACCTCCAATGAATGACGCTACTAACTCAATGTAATGTGAACATGTTGCTCAATAATTTCCATTGGACGTCGGGTAACACCAAAATGTGTCTGTGAGGCAAATTTTTACAATTTTTGACATTGACATGATGAGGCTCAAAAAGAGGGTATTTTTCAAACTTCATATTGTTTTACTGAAACTAGAATCAATGCGATGAGGATAAAAAATAATCACTTTTGCAAAAATGAAACTTTATTTTGAGGTACCGAGAAAACAATATTAAAGTTTCAATTTCGTAAAAAGCCCAATTTTAATTAAAATTGGATCAATGATTAAAAAATTTCTCTAGATGGAGAGAAAATTTATCATGTGACCACTCGTTGGAACTGGGAGGAAATGAGGATTCCAAAATTGTCAAAGATTGAAAAACTAGCACCGAGAAGAATATTAATTTACTTTAAAAATGTAATAATTTCCCTTAACATGCAATTATTAAACAAAAACTATAGTAAAATTAAATTTTTCAAACTATAGTCTTGGCTAAAATTAAAAAAATAGCTAATAAAACATGGCTGCAAAAACTCATGGCTTCATTGAAGTGGCCAAGAATGATTTGTTAATAATTCGAGAACCAGAGTTCCATTTTGTAAACCGAAAATGAGTTGGAAAGGTGGTTTCAATATCGTTACAGAGGTACCAAAAAAATTTGATTTCATTACCTAACATAAAAAAATTAATGACTGATTTGGACATGAATTTGGATCTATTTTTCATGCTTAAATTCATAAATACCACTTTCAAAATAGATGTATTGAATAAACTATCACAAAGTTTACAACCAATAATTCCCTAAGCCAAAGATCATCATAGGACTCTCATAACTGATGGATTAAGCTTGCTCTGATACCAAATCTAAAATATCAGAGAGATTATTCAGAGGTGAATATGAAAAGAGTAAATACACTAATAATATTATATCAATACTCTTACAATTGCTATTATAATGGCTATTATATAGCCATGGAGGATACAAAACAACTTCCTGTAAAATAGGAAGTCAATATAATAACATGCCTGTTTAAATGATTTACGGGTGTAAGAACTAAAATATATTATTTATAACAATATATCTAACCTACTAACAATTTTCCATAATTAAATAATATTTACCAAAGTAAATACTAATGTAACTACTAATACATTTCCTAACAATCTAGTTGGATCAAGTGCATGGAGAGGTCTTGGGGCACTTGTGGGCACTTTAGTCTACATAATGGGCACCCGAGTCTCTACAAAAGGTCTGAAACTAAGTTTCACATGTCCTGTAAGTGATCTGAAACCTTTTTGCTATCACATTAGGTTCACTACACCGCACTAGGTGTCGCTAATAATCTAATATCCGTAGAAGACCCGCAAAAGACTAGGAGAAGTATAAAAACCCTTTAAAAAAGAATAATGTATATAAATAGGTTTGACTTACCTTAGTTGCCACAAAAGTGGGCTTACTAACTGAGTGTTTCACTACATTCCAAACCCAAATGTACTTCTAGTGTGTGTGTGAATCATGTGCGCTAGGTGCTCTTGGGCTAGTCACACTTTGTGAAGTAGAAAACAATAATTAGATGTAGAAATGTAGTAGAATGGTAGATGAAATAAAATATAATCCCCTCCTATTCTTTTGTGATATGATTAACCAACCTTGTCCCTTGTAATGGAGTTAAATGAATGTAAATGATCTCAAAATTCCTTTGATAGATGTAACCCTAGGTGGATGATAGTAGTGACTAGTGCTTGGTCCCTTATTATGGTCTCATAACTTTATATTTATAGGGTTATCTTGATCTTATTTTGTAATTAACCTCAAGATGGCCAACCAACAAGAAGCCGAAATGGATTGTGTAGTATCTTATCACTACTTTCCTCAACATCCATTCCCAAGTACTTTGCCATATCATCTAGATTAACTGAGCTCACCCAAGACACGCGCAAGTCCTAATCCCCTCCTTTATGTGAGATTCATGAGAATTCTCCTTCTTAACACGAGGATGTAATATAACTAAAAAATAAGTGCATTTATTCATGGAATTTAAGATGTAAACACTAACTCCTAGCCTAATGCATTCCAAGCATAGATTAACATGATCAACTAAATGAAAGTAGAATCAACCCATGAATATCATCAAGAAAACCCATAACACACACATGAACATAAGGGAAAAACACATATCAAGATCTGCTACAAGAGTATTACAAAATTACTTCATTATATTTATGAACCAAAGTATGGTGGCCAAGATTACATCAAAAAGAGTTCCATTTATGGAAATGTTCATAGTAGTAGAGCTTTCTTTTCATCACACCACTCGTCATTACTCATTACACAACATATTTATCCCTTTCAGGTCCCCAATTTCATTTTTCTCCCAAATTGTCCTCCCTATACATCTCTACTTATCTCCCTTTCCTTCTTTGTGAAAAACCATCATACTCATAGAATAATCATCCTCCTTCCATCTTAACCACTTGAAATTATCTCCTATGAAATCCATAGGGGTTCCAATCATGATTTCTCTACCACTACCCAATAATATGTTAGGTGTCACCATGTGTTTCCCTTAATCAAGTGCCTTATAGTATGCATGTGCCAGCTAATCCTTAACAACCTCAACTCCTTATCCTTTCATGATAACCATATTGATGCCCTGGAATATCCTTTCCTTGATCCGCAAGTCTCCATAGCTTATCCACATCTATATTTGGTCACTTTTCCATTCGCTCCCTATGCATGTCTTTTCTTGTTATCTAAACCTTACTAAGTCATGGCTCCATCTTTCCCGGCTGCGAGAGCCTTTACACCTCTCTAAGAACTATTTGTGTGTGTGTACCTTTGTGCCCTACTTCTACATGCCAAAATGTTTCATGCCTTAGGTACTTAGTTACTTTTAGGGGTCCAACATCACCCCACACTAAAATGGTTACTATCCCTAGGAAAACCTCGCGCACTTCCCGAACAAAAATTTTATAACCAAAACTGTGCAATTGTAAGAATGCTTCTCCAAATAATAAAGAATAATGGGAGAGAAAGAATATTTGTATAGAATTGAAGAATGAGGGGGAATGCTACATGACCAATTGAAGGAGTTCAATGAATTTTGTGTTTATCTCATCCTTCAATTTCTCCTATGCCTTAAATTCTAATAAGACCTTTCATGGTACTTCATCTACAATACTAGGCACTTGGTCTGGGATAATTTATTACACTTGCCATTTCAATGTGTTAATGGCCATTCCTAGCTCTGCACGAGACACATTTGAACTAATCCATCCATTCAGTGATGGAGTCTCGAAGATCGCTGATTCTGAAATTCATATTTTCGTGCTTTGTCTTGATTTTCTCCTTGGTCCATGGTGTTGACGACCAATTGTGTGCGCTCTACCTTGTTGGTGGGGATGGTCTCCTATAACACTTTTAGGGATTCCTCTTCCTCTGTCACCTACGCATCGATAATTGGCTCACATTTTCTACAGCTATTAAAGCCCCTATCTATTAGTATATTCACCTCTTTGAGTTGGGAGAGAAAATATTCCAACTCGTGATTCCAAGCTTCAATTACGACCTTGTTTTCTTCTTTTCCTTTACGAGCTCTGTAGTTGTGGGGCCCACACCATCCTTGATGTTAATGAGTAACATCCTGCCAAGTCCTCAAGGTACTCCATATCATCCCCATAATCAGTCCTGGCCTAGCTCACCAACATTAGACATTGTTCCAAAATGTTTTTCACGAGGGTGCTAGCTTGGTCATATGCCTCCTTTGTTTGTGCTTATTCTCCCCTTAACCCCTAGTGCAACGTATCTATTTTCTTCTCCTTTCTCGTCCTCTTTGTGATAAAGGTCTGAATAGTGGTCCCTATATCCAAACCGCACCTAATTACCTTTGAAAACATCTTTTCGTGAGCATTTGCATACTGTTATCCAAAATGAGCCCCTACTTATTTTGGCTAACTTGCCTTCATTATTTCTTTCCTTGTGCTTCAACTTCAATTTTCACACATTTTAAGCACTCAAGGGTTTCTAGAAATGGCTCCATCAGATAGGATTTTTCTTCCCCTTTCCAAAAAGGTAAAATTTTCCTCCTAACTCCAAATATTTTGAAAGTTATGGCTCGGCGGAGTTTTTTGGGGAAAATTTCCCTAGGTAGGCCCGCGGCCAATGAAATGGTGCCACATGGTGGCGAGAGGTTAGGTAGCAGAGAAAAGTTGGAGAATTTTCCAAGAAGAGGGAAAAGGGTGCAAAGGGAAAATTTTGGCCCGCAAGCCCGCGGAGGAGGATGGAGAAAAAGTTACGGAAGGCCCGTGGCCAATGAGGAAGCGACACATGTCCATGACAGTGGTGGGAGTCGAGGCGCGGAGGAAACTTTGGTTTTTTGCCAAAGCGATAGAGGCACAAATGGAGAAAAAGAAGCATGCCCCGCCAAGTAACCATAAGTCAACATGTGCCACCAGAGTGGTGGAGCACATGGAAAATGTGAGAATTTTTCCCAATGTGAAACCAAAGGAAAAAGGCAAAGTTTGGGCCTGCGTTTCCATTAGCAAATGGGAAAGCACCATATGTCACCGGGAGAGCGGTGTGCGGACTAATTTTGAGAAATTTTCCCAATGTAAACATCAAAGGGGAAAAGTGATGTTTGGGCCCATGATGCCATCGGTGAATTAGGAAGTGACACGTGTCCTGGAGCGGCAGAGGTTTTTGGGAAAAAAATTCAAAAGGGAAAATTTTAAAGTTTGACCCCGCCAACCGAATTTTGACTCTATTTTCACCATTTTTTCCCTAAATCTTTAGAGGGCCATATCTTTTGATCCAGAGCTCATATTTTCACGTTCTTTATGTCATTGGAAAGCTGGTGAAATTCTCTACACGTTGGACCCCTCAATTTTGGATTTTTGTGAAGATTCATGGGATAAATTTGAAAAAATGTCCTGGCACTGGAAAAGACAAAAAATCAGATTTTCATCTACTAGATTTAATGAGGTATGGGCAATTTCTTGTCCTGCGGGCTCGAATGCATTGGGAAGTGGATTTGCAGAGGTTCCCTTGCTGTTTTAATGAATCTTGTTGGTGGTTGAAGTCCAATATCAAATTTGCCCACGTTTTCTCCTTTCTTCCATTCTGCTTCATGGTTAAAAGCTAGTTGTAGCTAATTTGTAATAAGTTGTTCATTCTTTTTGCTTTGCCCTCCGTTCTTTTCTTCCCGTGGTCAAAAGTGGAGTTAGAAACTCCTCCCCTGCTCTGTAATGGTGTTTTTTTTCCTCTTACTAGTAAAATGATGTTCTGTGCAAACTTCTGAGCAAAAAAATGTGTTTTGTCATGCATTTGTCCATCCTTGCTCGCTTTTCTTTGTTTTCTTCTTGCGTCTCTTCATTATAGGTATTTGTACATGTTTGGATGTTCATTACGGGTTTTGGAGATGTGTTCATGGAGTTTTAGGACATTTTTTTGTGTGAAATCCATCCTTGGTTTTGTGATGCACTTATCTAGTCTTTCCATTGCTCACCTCTTCTTGTTCCATGGCATATTTGATAGATGTTCAACATTTTCCTTCTCTAGTGTATCACCATTTTAGTGTAGGATTTGTTTTTCCCTCTTTTCTCTCTCTTTGTCTCCTTGGCATAGTTAGATTAGGATTAGATCAGCTTGCCTACACTAGAATAGCTTGTGGCAAGTAGTTTAGGAAGAGGAACCAACCTTCTCTAGAGAGCTTTCCCCATTTGCAAAGGTCCCACACTTTGGGAAAGCTCAATGTTGTGCATTCACACCAAATGAAATTGCCTTAGAAAAGTAGATCCATAGGTCATTTTAGGGGTGCTGTGAATTTTCACTAATAGTTTTGGCACGCCCGGTGGGACCTTAGAGGTCTTCCACTTCATATTTTGTAGGTTGATGTGTTCCTGTGAAGATTTTAGCCTTTGGAGGCAATTACAAACACATCTGGTGACTCCATCTAGTCAATAACTCATTCTCTAAGTTGCAGACCTATTTTCCATTCATTTCCATTCATTCTTCTTTCCATCTCTTCCATCTTCTTTCCATCTCTTCCATCTTCTTTCATTCCATGAAGTTGTGTAATCATGACTTCATTTCCCCCATGGAATTTGCATTCACAACAGCAGCAATATATTCCACCTCCAACATGTTTCTCAAATCCTCCAGATCATTATTTTGATCATATTCAAAACTAGTATGCATACCCATATGAGCAATGCCAAAATCAGTTTGGATATGAAGCACATCAAGCACAAGGGTATGTAGATTGTGAGGGAAGTCATGAAGAAAATGCAGATCTGCTAGAGAAGATCCAAAATATGGAGGCAAGCATGGTGCAATCTAGGGCTCAAGCACAAATGAAAGCATTTGGAATCGGTTGTGGAGCACCTTGTCCATGGGTGGGACCTTTTCCAAGGCATTATAGCCCTCAAGAGAAACTTGAATTCATTTTTGCAACACTGCCATTGCTTGCAAAGTGGACTAAAGGAATAGAGGTGTATGAGAGGAGTATTCAGCAACCTTGTCAACGGGTAAGCACACCATCTCATGCCTTTTCTTTCCCTCTTTCCCAATTTGTTTTATCTCAATAGTGTCAAGTTTTAAACTCTCCATCTACTGTCTGAAAATATGATTCCATTTCTCCATTCCCTAGTCTTCCACCCCATCTCAATTCTTCTATCCTTTTCCCTTCCAAACAGCCATTCCCTCCAAAGAAACAAGAGTTTCTACCTCCTCAAACACCACAAAAAATTTCAAAATCAATTGAGTCACAACCCACCCCTCTTACATTCCTAAATCCATGTTGGGAAGATAAAAATCAGAATTCTAGTCAAGGAAAAATGCAGCAAGAAGAAGAGCCAAACAAGGATGAAAAGATCAAAAGTTTGTTGAACTTGGCTCTCAAATTTGGGATTATAAAAATCCCCTTGATGGTGATGCCAAAAGAGGAAGTTGGAGTTGAAGCAATAGTGGTGGTTGAGGCTGAGTTTGCAATGAGAAGAAGAATAAGAACAAGAGGAAAAGAATCAGCAGTTTGTTGGTGATGAGTTGGGTGTCCATGTTGGCACTTTGCCCAAAGAAAATGTTGATCCAATTTGCACTACAAAATCAGTCATTGTGGAGGAAGAAAAACCAGCTCCAAACCCCATTGAAGAGGAGAAAATGGAAGAGATTAAATCATGTTTGAAGCCATTGGATGAAGGAAGCATTATTGATGAATTTTTGCTTTCATTTGAAGGGGCTGATTTGATTAATGAAACCGTTATGGAGGTGAACAAAACAGGTCCAAATTATGAGAAAAAGGCACAAGAATTTCCATGTTTCTCTCCCACTTCATCTCTCCAAAAATCTGATTTCTTGGATGAATTTGAATTGGCAAGTTGCATGTTTGAAAATGAAGTTGCACATGGTGAAGAAAATGCAGATTTGAAGGTCACCATGCAAGAGGGAAAATCTTTGTTGCAGCAGGACAACAAAGAGTTTGATGGTTTATCAAACTTAGAGGAATGTATTGAGGAGGAGCTAGCTGAAATTACAACATTCTCTTCTCCACCATTCATTCTCCAATATCAAGAGCCTGCTGCCACAAAGGATAACATTCAAAAACAACAACCTGTGTTTTGTGACATCTCATTAGAACAAATATTGGAAGGTATTAATCTTCCATGTTCTTCATTGGAGGAAGAAGGAAAACAACAGGATAACTTCATCATTTCTTCCACATCATCCACCCAAGAAGGTCCACAAGAAGACTCCATTTTTGGAGTTGAAAATCAGAGCTATGGGCATATCAAATGGATCAGACCTTGCCTAATAAGGTATTTGGCTTCATTGGAGCCAAAGGAGAAGCCACAACCAGTCATGCTTGCTTCTAAGCATGAGGATGAGCTACAAAGTACCAAGGATCAACTGCCATACCTCTTCAATCCAAATGCAGAGCAACTAAAAGAGGTATCTAACTTGTTTTTAGTTGACACCTTGCTGATATGGGTAGAAGACCAGCTTCTTATTGATTTTCCACTCATCCTAACAGCCATGATCAGCTCCAAATCAATTGCATGGCTTCCCATTTTGAAGAAAGGAAGCTATTTTGCACAACCAGTTGTTGGGTTTGTTTAGCCCATCTTTGCTTCTAGTTAGAGTAGAATAGGTAGGTTTGCTTTCAGTAGAAGAAGTGCTTGTGCACACTCTACATATCCCACTTGGGGTATGTATGATTTTCAGTTTTGTACATAGTTTTTTGTGGTTCTGGTTTTGCTCTTGCACAGTTCATTTCAGTGGCATTTTGGTGAAGATCAGCTCCAAGTTCAGTGGGTTTCCAAGTGGCTCAGAGGTCAGATTTTCATAGTTCAGATCAGAATTGATTATCATGCTTGACTCCATGCCCAATGGATGCTTCAAAGGCCACAGATCATTCATCTAGCAGGCACATGACCCCTGAGAATCACCAAATTGTTATCCAAAATGAACCCCCTACTTATTTTGGCTAATTTGCCTTCATTCTTCCCTTACTTGTGCTTCAACTTCAATTTTCTTACATTTCAAGCACTCAAGGGTTTTTGGAAATGACTCCATTAAATAAGATTTTTCTTCCCCTTTCCAGAAAGGTAAAATTTTCCTCCTAACTCCAAATATTTTGAAAGTTATGGCTCGACAGAGTTTTTTGGGGAAAATTTCCCTAGCCAGGCCTATAGCCAATGAAATGGTGCCACATGGCAGTGGAGGTCGAGGTAGCAGAGCAAAGTTGGAGAATTTTCCAAAAAGAGGGAAAAGGGCACAAAGGGAAAATTTTGGCCCGCAGGCCCGTGGAGGAGGATGGAGAAAAAGTTGCAGAAGGCCCGCGGCCAATGAGGAAGTGACATGTGTCCATGATAGTGGCGGGAGTTGGAGGTGTGGAGGAAACTTTGGTTTTTTTCCAAAGTGATAGAGGCACAAATGGAGAAAAAGAAGCATGCCCCCACCAAACAACCAAAAGCCGACACGTGCCACCGGAGTAGCAGAGCATGGGGAAAATGTGGGAATTTTTCCCAATGTGAAATCAAAGGAAAAAGGTGAGGTTTGGGCCCATGTTTCCATCAACGAATGGGAAAGCACCACGTGTCACCGGGAGAGTGGGGTGTGGACTAATTTTGGGAAATTTTTCCAATGCAAAAATCAAAGGGGAAAAGTGATGTTTGGGCCCGCGATCCCATCGGAAAACTAGGAAGTGACACGTGTCCCGGAAAAGTGGAAGCACGGAGGTTTTTGGAATATTTTTCAAAAGGTAAAATTTTAAAGTTTGACCCCACCGACCGAATTTTGACTTTGTTTTCACCATTTTTCCCTAAATCTTTATAGGGCCATACCTTTTGATCCAGAGATTGGATTTTCACATTCTTTATGTCATTGGAAAGATGGTGAAATTCTCTACATGTTGAACCCTCAATTTTAGATTTTGGTGAAGATTCGTGGGAAAATTTTTGAAAAACATCCGCAGCCTTTGGAAAAGACAAAAATCAGATTTTTCACTACCATATTTAATGAGGTATGGGAAATTTCTTGTCCTACGGGTTTGAATGCATTGGGAAGTGCATTTACAGAGGTACCCTTTCTGTTTTAATGAATATTGTCGATGATTGAAGTCCAAAATCAGATTTGCCCACATTTTCTCCTTTCTTCCATTCTGCTTCATGGTTAAAAGCCAGTTTTGGCTCATTTGTAACAAGTTGTTCATTATTTCTGCTTTGCCCTCCCTTCTTTTCTTCCCCAGGGTCAAAAATGGAGTTAGAACCTCCTCCCCTACTTTTTAATGGCATTTTTTCCTCTTACCAAGTAAAATGATGTTCTGTGTAAACTTCTGAGCAAAAAAAACATGTTTTGTGATGCATTTGTCCATCCTTGCTCATTTTTCTTTGTTTTCTTCTTGCCTCTCTTCATTGTAGGTATTTGTGCATGTTTGGATGTTCATTTCAGGTTTTGAAGCTATGTTCATGGAGTTTTGGGACACTTTTTTTTTTGTGAAATCCATCTTTGGTTTCGTGATGCACTTGTCCATCCTTTCCATTGCTCACCTCTTTTTGTTCCATGGAATTTTTGATAGATGTTAAACATTTTCCTTCTCTAGTGTATCACCATTTTAGTGTAGGCTCTGTTTTTACCTCTTTTCTCTCTCTCTCTCTCTGTCTCCTTGGCATAATTAGATTAGGATTAGATCAGCTTTCCTACGGTGGAATAGCTTGTGGTAGCCTGGTTTAGGAAGAGGAACCAGCCTCTCTCGAAGAGATTTACCCATTTGAAAAGGTCCCACACTTTGGGAAAGCTCAATTTTGTGCATGAAAAAACTACCAGCAGGATCTAGCACTTTGGAAGAGTGAGCACATAGATTTACAGAGGAGAAAATAAGAGCACAATAAAGAAGAACAGAGAAATTATTATTTATCTCGATGTCTTCACCATCTAGGAGAAAACATTTAAATAGATATAACAAGTAGTTTGATACTCCTAGATAAAAGGGATGCCAATCTAAAATAGAGATAACAAACCCTCTAAACTAGAGATACCAATCTAAACTAGTTACATGAGTTTAAACAAAATCCTAATAAAATAAAACTAATAGAAATTATTAGCTCACATGTGAATATTAGGTGTAAATGATTATTTACACCAACACCCTCCAATAAGAAATTGTTAGGGAGCAAAGATAAAGAGAAAGAAGGTTCTTGACTACTAGGCCTGATAAGGTACCCAATACAATACTAGAAAATAAGGAAGGAAGGACTATACAAGCTCCCCCAAGGACAACTTCCTTCACCCCAAGCTTGTCTCACAACTCCAAATAGTGAGGGGAAGCCAAGGGTTTAGTGAAGATATATGTAAGTTGTTTAGTCTGTAGGAACAAACTCCATCTAAACAACCCCATCCTGAATCAACTGTCAAATGAAGTGCATGTGGATCTCTATATGCTTCGTGCACTGATGCTCAACAGGATTACGTGTAATGTGAATAGCACTTTGGTTATCACACCAAAGAATGGAAGGAGACTCCTGTGAAAAACCAAACTCACCAAGAATCTGATGAAGCCAAAGAACCTCCTACCCTACTATCACAGCACCTCGATACTCAGCCTCAGTGGATGATAATGTAATGGTATTCTAATTTTTACAAGACCAGGAAATTGAACCAGAACCAAGATGAATAAAATAGCCAGATGTGGATTTGCGAGTATCGCGACATCCACCCTAATCAGAATCTATAAAGCCCTCAATACTAGGAATAGTCTGAGGTGTGTAATGAATACCAAAACTCAAAGTCCCCCAAAGATATCTCAAAATCCACTTGGCTGCTTCCCAATGACTCTCATGAGGCTCATGTGAAAACTGAGAGACAAGATTAACAAAAAAGGTGATATCGGGACGAGTATGAGTAAGATACAAAAGGCTCCCAACCAATTGTCTATACAAAGTGGGATCAACTAGTTTAGACTTACATGTAGCAGTCAATTCAATGCCTGATTGGTAAGGTGTGGGAGATGGCTTGCAATCAGCCATATGAAATCTCTGAAGTAGATCTGTAGCATACTTCTTCTGACAAATAGAGATGCCCTTAGTAGACTGGCAAACCTATAGGCCAAGAAAGTAGTGCAACAATCCCATATCTGTCATATCAAATTCTACTTTCAATTTGTTTAATGTCCTGTGTTAGAGAATTTGAACTACTAGTAATGAGGAGATCATCAACATATAATACCAATAGAAGTAATTCATCATCAATCTTCAGGACATAAACTATATGATCGGTCTTACAACGATGAAATCCAATAGACAACAAGAAAGCATCCATCTTCTCATACCAAGCCCGAGGGGCTTGTTTGAGACCATAGAGTGAACGCCGAAGTCTACAAACTAGTGAAGAGTCATGTACGAACCCTTGAGGTTGCTCCATATAAATATCCTCATGGAGATCACCATGCAAAAATGCACTCTTCACGTCCATCTGATGTACTGACCATCGATGAGAAGCAGCAAGAGAGAGAACAAGGTGAACAGAATCCATCTTTGCGACAGGAGCAAAAGTTTCAGAGTAATCTACTCCTTCAACTTGAGAATACCCCTTGGTGACAAGACGTGCCTTGTATTTTTCAACCGATCCATCAGCTGCATATTTGGTCTTATAGACCCATTTACATCATACAAGCTTTCTTCCCTTCGGAAGAGGAACCAAATCCCAAGTATTATTCTTCATAAGCAAAGAATATTCATCCTGCATTGTTGAATCCCATTCTGGGTTTCAGATGCTTGTGAAAAAAGAACAGGATCATTAGAAATAGCTTGGCTCATAAGATCCATACCAGAATAGGGCCGATGATCGACAACACCAGAAGTCTCAGCTCTAGTACATCGTAGATCTCGTGAATCACCCACCAAATCACCTACTACAGCCAATGTAGATCTCAGCCATTTCGGAGCAGGAGCAACAGGATCAGGATCAGGGGGGCCATCAAAATCATCATCAGTGGTAGGAGTAGGAGGCAATAATGGAGATGGAATAACTACTATATGATCTAAAGGAGCCTCGGTCTCATCAACTCAAACATCCCACCGAAACACAACATCTTTGGTAGTGGGATCAAAGAGGTGATATGCCTTCACATGCTCACAATGACCAATAAAAATGAGTTCTTTGCTTTTCTTCTCCATGGTTTTCTAAGTGTTGTTAGGAACAAAGGCCCAAGCCTTACAACCAAAGACCCAAAATTTTGATATGTTAGGTTTTTCACCCAACCATGCCTCCTCAAGAGTAACCCCTTACACTGATTTATGTGGAATTTTGTTTTGAATATGATTTGCACAGTTGATTGCTTCCACCCATAACTGAGGTGCCATGTTCTTGGACTGAACCATGCAATTTTCCATTTCCTTGAGTGTTCGGTTCTTTCGTTCAGCAACTCCATTTTGTTGAGGGGTGTGAGGAATAATATACTGGTGCACAATTCCATGATTAGCACAAAAAGTAGTAAATGCATTACTCTCATATTCCCCCCCATTATCTGTGTGAAGTATTTTAATACAATGTCTAGTTTGTTTCTCTACAATAGCTTTTAAAACTTTGAAATGTTCTAGGAAATCACTTTTGTATTTTAGAAAGTACACCAAAGTTTTCCTAGTAAAATCATCTATGAATGTGAGTACATACTTAGCACCAGAAAATGATCTATGAGGGAAAGAAGTAAGATCACTATGTACCAATTCAAGACGAGCCTAAGATCTTTTTGATTTTCCTTTTGGAAAAGGACACAAGTGTTAGTTACCCAGCATACAACTGGGGTAGAAACCATCATGTGATTTTACCTTTGGGAGTCCTGTGACCATATTCTGTAAAGAGAGTTGCTGCAGATATCTGTAATTGAGGTGACCAAACCTCTCGTGCCACAATTTTCTCAAAGAATCAGCATGAGCAATAAGTGAAGATCCTGCAGAGTTATCAAAGCTCTCAAATACATACAAATGTGAACATGAATCCACATTTCTTGTAGCTACAATATCATCATGATCATGAATTTCCCTGATGACAACCTTATCTGGTGAGAATTCAACAGTTCTACCATCACCAGAGTTATAGATTTGATATATGGAAAGCAAATTGTTAGACATATGGGGAACATAAAGAACATTATTTAGATGCCCATTTGGCATTTTTACAAGATTCGTAACCCAATACATCTACCGAAATCTATGATTTCTACAAGTAGAAAAAAAAGTCAACAAATCCCTGTAATGTGTAATATGATGAGAAGCCCCTGAGTCAAGAATCCACCTATCTTGCAAAGGAGAAGAAGCTCTAGTAGAAAGAACCTTACCCTTGCTAGCATTGGAAGCAGATGAAGGTGATGGAATAGTGATCTTGTGTTGTTTTAAAGCCTTTTCTAATGCTTCCAACTTCAAAAACATCTGGATTTAGGATGATTTTACCCCCACAAAAGGAACAAGGATCAAACACCGCTTCGAAATGGTCTCTTATTTTTACCATTATTCTGTGGTTTAGAAGTGTCAACAGAAGGATTAGAAACCATATTGTGAGAGGGTACAAGCTTATCATAGCTTTGTTTGGGTTTGTTTCTCCAATTTTTCTTAGGAGAAGAACTGGCCACAAGAGCTTGATTCGATGTAGGCATAACATCTAGAGAGATTAATTTTTCTTGTTCTCGTGAGAGACATTCAAAAAATTGTTCAAATGAAGGCATTTTAAACTGAGTGTCTAGTGCATCCATAGTAGAAAAGAAGGTTGACGTAAATATAGAAAATGGACCCTTTAGTTTAGTTAGGATCGTGTATATGCATTTGTCATCCTTTTTAGTTCTACCACCTACTTTCAAATAATGTGAATCTCTTTAAATTTTGACAAAAATTCTTCTATGGAAGGAAAATTTGAAGGTGATAAAGATTTTAATTCATGATCCAGTTGAATTAATTTGAACTCATTTATCTTGCCAAACAAAGATTCAAATTTTTCCCATACCTCTTTTGGAGCTGTGGCCGTAGAAATATGAAACTGGAGGTTATCCGCTACATTCAACGTGATCAATATGAGAGCTTCATCTTGCTTGCATGCATACAGGTACTTGTCCTTCTCTGTGGTGAAAGTGGGAATTGTATCATCGAACACATGCCATAATCCACAAGACTGTAAGAGTTGCTACATCTTTGGTTTCCAGGCATGGTAATTTGTCGAGTTTAAAGGATCAAACAACCGGAGATCTCCGGTGTGAGTAGACGAAGATGATAAAAAGGCTCTCGACATTTTAAGCAATTTCACAATACTTATAACTCCCAAATAAACAATGTCCTCCAATGTTATTGTTTTCAACAAAAATATTTAAAAATTAATATAAACCCAACCACAGCTGCTTCAACACAAAGTGGATGCGAGACAAGAGTAGATTCTACCTCTGTTGTACCAATATGATGACCACTTTCATGATCACCATAAGAAGTTCTAAATTATCTAGGCACAAAAACAAAAGAATAGTGGACGGGATTTGGAACCACCACCATCCATTGCTAATCCTCCATGCAGAGGTGCATGTACGTGAGCACCATAGAGACCTCGACACATATAATTACAAGTAAGACAGATCAGTTACGTGAGCTTGATTCACAGTAATATTCCACCCGTCCAACTCTTTCCCGTTCATGGCCTCGATGGTGTCCATCATTGACTGCTCATCGCTAAAAGTCACAGTATATGCCATTCACGTATTCACGTCTAGAATCACTGGATTTGCTAAGCCTGGTTTGATCTCTTGGTCCTCCGAGATGACATAGAGAATCCCAATTCACTCACGAGGGCCTCGTATTACTTCTCCAAGCAGCCCAAATGGAGCAAACTTACGAAACTATCTGGCCACAACAATGGCAACTTCCTGTATTTAGTGTTCGTTCCAAGAGAGGAAATGATGTAAGATCACTTGTGTGTGGCCACAATTGTGAGGGACATGGGCATGGAGTTCTACAGAGAAAGATCATGAAGATACAAGATCAAGGCAAGGTGAAAGCAACCAAGAGTTTTGACTCAACTCTCCTGCAACTATCAGGAGCTCTGATACCATGAAAAAACTACCAGCGGGATCTAGCATGGAAGAGTGAGCACAAAGAATTACAGAGGAGAAAATAAGAGCACAATAAAGAAGAACAGAGAAATAATTATTTATCTTTGATGTCTTCACCATCCGGGAGAAAACATTTAAATAGATATAACAAGTAGTTTGATACTCCTAGATAAAAGGGATGTCAATCTAAAATAGAGATAACAAACCCTCTAAATTGGAGATACCAATCTAAACTAGTTACGGGAGTTTAAAAAAACTCATAATAAAATAAAACTAATAATAATTATTAGCTCACATGAGCTTATTAGGTGTAAATGATTATGTACACCAACAACGGTGCATTCACACCAAATGACATTGCCTTATAAAAGCAGATCCATAGGTCATTTTGGGGTGTTGTGAATTTTCACTAACAATACCTTCTTGTCGTGAGGTGGTTATGATCCACCACTTTATATGTACCTTTTTCCTTCTTCTTTAAGTGAATAGTCTCGCTCACATGATTTTTGACCTAGAACTCATGTTCCTTGGTGTAGTAGTGCATGCTCCAGATGAGCATCTTCCTGGTCCTGGGAACACCCCCATCTTGATCCATCAAATCCCAACCATGCAACTTTTCTAGTGGGAGGGTGGCCTAGAATCTTGCACGCAAGACCTTCATGGGGTCATCCATGAAGTCCATGTGTGGGGACATGGGTGTCCACTTCTTCCTTGTAGCTTTACACTTGGTTCTTTTCTTCTTCACCCCAAGGGTGAATCCCTTATCCTCCTTTATAGTAAAGGAGTCCCCTTTATCTCCCTTTGGGATGGCATTATGTGGTGTAGCGGCCTCACACACTAGACTCTTCTCAGCCCCTACAGAGTGTTCTTCTCCTTCTCCCGTTCCTTACCTACATTTTTGGTCTCCACCTCAATCACCTATCAACAGCTTTTTCTTCTAATTCCACGAGAAAATTGGTGGGGTATTTTTCCTCTCCTTCCTCTGAGCCTACTATGGGGCTTGATGCATCGGGTGTATTTTGTCTCTTTTCTTCCTCCCCCTCTTTTTTTTTCCTTCTCCTCTTTGCATCCTAGTAATGATGCCTTAGCACCATCATATTTATAAGTATTGGTGCCCTTTCTCTCATTTCAAAGTGCGTGTAGTACTTCCTCTTTCTGGAGGTATCCAACCTTCATTCATATTGTTCCTCTTCCTATTCCTCTTCTTCCTACACTTCATTCATGGGCAGGATTGGTGTCTCCCATGGCTTTAGAAAGGGAGAGTCTATAACCTCCACCTCAATCCCTCCTTTTGGTTTGGAGCACATCTAAAAAAATTCGATGGACATACCCCTTGATAGTAACACTAGCTTTTGGGATTAAGTCCAGAAATCTAGTTCTAAAACTTCTACATACATAGGTCAAGTGCCATACTTGTATGTAGCGCAAAATGTGTGGACATCAACATCCACATTTTTTGCATCAAAATCAACTTCGTGTGTCCTTGTTTCGTTGATGGTGTAATTCATATATCTAGATGTGTATATAAAGATGATTTTGCACCATTGCCCCATCTCTCCATTGGCCATCATAAACCTTGCTAGGAAAAAGTGTTGGGTAACAAATTTTTTTACCTTGTCTCCAACAACTTGTGGTAACTCATGGGGGATGTGCCACTCATTCTCAAAATCTCTACACAAAATATCAAACCATATATTCATACAAGCCTTATAAGCACTTGAGATGGTCCCATTATAGGTGAATTTTGTGAATTAAACTATAGGGTACATGTGCGTGGATGGATCCTCAAGTGATCTCCTAGAACATGATTAATAATAGGATGGAGCCCCAAGTGATCTTCACTCCTGCCTCATTTTATACCCATGCCTCTTTGATAATGCCATTCATAATGAATTGGGAAAAATTGTAGTGTGCCCTCTTAGATACCCTATAGGCCACGTACAGGAACCTCTGTTAATATCACCGCCTTTCCAATTCACCCAATTTTCAGCTAATGAAGTGAGAGAAGACTATCAACGCTAGGTCTAGGAGATCTACAATTACCGTGCCCCACCCCCTTATCATAGTTTATCTTTTCCCCATCTCCTCAATCTTAGAAGTGGCTCAAAAATAAAGTGTCATATCCTCTTCAATGTTCTACATGTGCCCATAACCAACTAAATCAAATATCCTATGATCCTCATTCTTCATCCTGCGAAGTAGAAGAAATATTACTCCACCCACAACATTAACCACCTGAAAAGTGGGGTAGGTTTGGAAAAGAAGGGAAGATCCCATAGCTATAAAACCATATTATTTTTCAGCACTTGTTGCACTAAGTGGTCAACCTTAGGGTTTTCAAGCTCATCCGTTGTTGGGATGTCTCGACACTTGGTTTTCCTACATCATCTTTTCATTTTCAATGTTTTGTGGTTGTATTTTCTGATCTTACGTTTATATAGCTTAGATCTTCACTTTTCATCCTTAATAACTCCAGGAGGGTACTACATTTCGAGTATATATCCATGGGATCCTCCTTTTCCACCACTAGTTTCTTTGTTCAAGCCTTCTTTGGTGCCATCTCCCTCTCCTTTTTTATTCATGCCCTAGGTGTTATGTTCCTTTCTTTCGACTGACTTAACTCAAAAATTTCCCTGCTTCTCTTTCACACCACCTCCTTCCTTCTCTTTTATCTTCTTCCCTCCATGCTATGTCATAAGATTTTACTACAGATTTACACAAGTCCACTAGTTCATGATAGTACTTTGCATCACTCTTCTTTGAAAAACCTTCATCACACTTCGAGCTCGAGAGCACAAAAGAAAATTTCTACAAGAAAAGTAGTCAAAATGACTATTCTTATCTCTTATTTATACTTTATCGACACCTTAGAGTTTCTCTAACCACATGCCTTAACCTTGCTATTTAATAAAACACTTTATTTCACTTAAGTCAACTTTTGTGACTTCCCTCACGCTTTTCCGCTATAACCTTTAAACTCTCCAATACAACTAAACAGCCATAGAACTCATTCATGTGCATCACCATGCTGAAGTACATAATCGATGAAGCTAACACAAAAGTTGAAAGCATACCACATTTGACTCTTGATGAATGGGCAAGCACAAGACATGCTTTTTATCCCTACAAGGAAATAGAGGAATTTGAACTAGGAGTTTATTACATGCATGAAGAAAATAAGCCTATTCCTAGCATCACCAAGCCAAATCATAAACATGACAATGAGGTATGGTAGATATTATTTGATGGATCAAGAAGTAGACAAGGTGTAGGGGGGAGCTATGCTTCTTTCACCTCAAGGCATTAAGTATTATTCAACTTTTAGATTTTAGTTTGCATGTTCTAACAACACTACCGAATATGAAGCTTTGATACACGGATTGCATTGGTCAAGAAAGAGATGTATCAAAAACTTACAAGTATTTGGTGACAGAGAGCTGAGTGTTAATCAATTTAAAGGACAACATGCTGCCAAAAATGACCTGCTCAAGAGTTATAATAATAGGGTGTGGGACCTCATTGAGGATTTTGAAGGCTTTGGCATCAACTCCATCCCTAGGAAAGAAAACTAAGCTGTTGATAGGCTTGCACTAGTTGGAGCAGCCTTTGATGTTGTGGAGAGTATTAAGGAAGATAAAGTGCAGCCAAACATTCATGTGATTGTAAGGCCATCGATTGCTGCATAATAATGTAAGTTGGCAAGTGTTTGAAAGTGACCAACAAATCATCAATTTCTTGCAAGAAGAAGCTAAGTTCTCAACCAAAAATCAGGAAAAGTTAGAACAGCAATATGGTGATCAAGTGGTATAGCTGAGAACCAACAAACGAACAAAAGGACTTGTCACTTTGGAGTCCATCTTTAATCCTAATGATCAATTTAGGAAGGAGAAAGCAAACATCCAAGTCAAGGGGGAAGATTCAGTGCCCATCTCGGTGGGAGAAGGAAAATCACTTCAAATTGGTAAAGTGGCAACCAAGCAAGAAAGGTATGAGTTCACGCAACGTTTCCAGGAGTTCTCGATATATTTTCTTGGAGCTAAGAAGACTTGAGAGGTTTTAATCCCAAGCTAGCTCAACACACAATTGAATTAGATCCAATTTCTAAACCCATTAGGCAAAAACAAAGACCGGTCAATCCACACATGGAGCCTCTCATGAAGAAGGAATTAAATAAGTTAATAGAGGCAAGTATCATATTTCCCATGAAGCATTCAAGATGGGTTGCAAACTTGGTTCCAGTTAGAAAGAGGAGTGAAGAAATTAGATTGTGTGTAGACTTTAGAGATTTGAATAGAGCATCCCTCAAGGATCATTACCCACTTCCTTCTATGGAGAAAATTTTGTAAGTTGTTGCTGGCTCTAAGAGGTTTTCATTGCTAGATGGTTATTCAGGGTATAATCAAATCATGGTAAAGGAGGATGATCAATTCAAAATAGCCTTCACCACTAAATGGGGAACCTATGCATATAGAAAATGTCATTTGGGTTGTCTAACGCCGGAGCTACCTTCCAAAGGGCAATGGATATGGCATTCAAGGGATTGATCAACAAAATAGTGTTGATATACCTAGATGATATTACTGTATTTTCTAAAAGTGCAATAGATCATCTCTTTCATTTGAGACAAGTGTTCCAAAGATGTAGAAGATTTGGGGTATCCTTGAATCCCAAAAAATGAATTTTCCTAGCTCGTGAAGGAAATATCCTAGGCCACATTATTTCCAAAGAGGGATTAGCAATTGATCTAGAGAGCGTTGAAGCAATAAAAGCATTGCCATTACCAAGTCATAAGAAGGCCCTTCAAAGTTTCTTGGGAAGAATAAATTTTGTTCAAAGGTTTGTTCAGACTTTGCAGCCCTTGTCAAGCCAATAACTATGATGTTGAAGAAAAGTATGGCTTTCAAATGGACATTTGAAGGTAAGGTAATTTTTGAGGCAATCAAAGAGGCTATCTCACAAGCTCCAACTCTCATTAACCCAGAATTGTCTAAGGATTTTATCCTTTATGCATTTAGCGGTGATGACACAATTTCTGTAATTTTAGTACAAAGAACAAAGAAAATGCAGAGCAGCCAATTATCTTCTTTAGAAAAATCTTGGAGGACTATGAGGTGAGCTATTCCTTCATTGAGAAGCATGTTCTTGCAGTGATTAGGAGCTTGAAGAAATTTAAGAATCTAGTTTCAAACAACAAGGTTCAACTGATGGTTTCTCATGTGGGAGTTAAGGACTTCCTCCTCAAAAAAGACCTAAATGAAAAATGTGTAGGGTGGATTACTTGTGTCATGGAGTATGACATTGAGATCAAAGTCAACAAGCTGGTCCGAGGAAATGGATTGTGTGAGAAGCTAGTCTTGAGAAAATCAATGGAAGCAAGCAATGGGAAGGATGTTGTTTTGGTGTTGCAAGACAACCAAGAACAAAGAGGTGTTCAAGAAGATAATGGTGGTATGCTCACTCCTTGCTGGACCCAAGACATAATGCACTTCTTACAAACAATCCTATGCCCTCCAAAGATGAACAAAACCAAGAGAAGACACTTCAGATTGTAGGCTATCCCATATGCACTTGTTGATGGTGTCTTGTTCAAAAAGGATATAAATGGAGTGCTGCTGAGATGCATTGGGACAAATCAAATTAAGAGAATGTTAGAAGAGTTCCATGGTGGATCAGCTGGGGGTCATTTTGCTCCAAGAGTGACAACCCTCAAGATTATGAAGGTTGGCTATTATTGGCCCAAGGTGTTTAGTGATTGTTATGCATGGATCAAGAGGTGCAAAAATTGTGCATTCTTCACAGAAAGGAAAGATTAGCAGCCCTTCCATTGCACCCAATTTCAATTGACCATCCATTCATGCAATGGGGTTTGGACTTCATTAGAGTCATTAACCCAAACTCAAGCCAAGGACACAAGTGGATTCTAACAGTAATTGAATACTTCACCAAATGGACTGAGGTGGTGGCACTCAAAGAGGCAAATGAATCTAGCATTCTAGACTTCTATGAGGGGATAGTAACCAGATTTGGTATACCTACCACTATAATATCAGATAATGCATTGGCATTCATAGGATCAAAGGTAACTGAATGGGATGTTAAGAATGGGATCTATCTGAGCACTTCATCAAATTATTACCCTCAAGGTAATGGCCAAGCTAAGTCTACCAACAAGAACCTATTAAATATCATCAAGAGGACTCTTGATGAAAATCAGAGGACTTGGCACACTAAACTTAAATCAGCCTTATGGGAAAATAGGATAACTCCCAAGAGATCCACTAGTAGCTCTCCATTTAGACTTGTTTATGGAAGAGAGGTAATCTTGCCTATGTCACTTGAATTTCCAATGTTGGAACTCATGAAGAAATTGGAATTGTTGGAGTTTGAACCCATGGAGGTTAGATATGCATAACTGATGGAACTCCAAGAAATCAGAGAGCATGTAGCCCAAACAATGGAGAAGGACCAAGCCTTGATCAAGAGAACCTTTGATAGGAAAGCTAAGGCTAGAACCTTCCAAGTTGGAAATTTAGTGTTGAAATGAATGCAGACCAGAAAAGCCAGAAGGCATTCAAATTTTGATGCCATTTAGAGTGGCCCCTATATGGTCACAAAATGTAAGAACAACAATGCCTTCCAATTGTCTATATTGGATGGTGAAGAACTATATATTCCAGTTAATGGAATCCATCTAAAGCATTTCTACTAGAAGGGAAACTCCTCACCTTGTACATATTAGCTTAGATTTTCATTCCTCTAAGTGTTTGTGCATAATGTTTTGTTATAGCTTAGTTTCACATTTCCCTAAGTGCTTTGGCACAAGTTTTGTTGTCCCAAGGATGCATCTTTGCAGGCCATGCTCTAGATCAAGTGATGTTCTACTCTCACAATCTCTTTCTAGAAATTTTCTAATGAGTTGAGAGTACCAAGTAGTTAAGTTGATGACTCCATGCCCAATGGATGCTTCAAAGGCCATTGATCATTCATCCAAAGGTGGATGACCCCTCTGAGTCACCAAAATTGTTATCCAAAATAAGCCCCTTGCTTATTTTTGACTAACTTTCTTTCATTCCTTCCTTCCTTGTGCCTTAGTCAAATTTTTCCACTTTTTAGGCACTCAAAATTATCTAGAAATGGCTTCATTAGATAGAGAATTTTCTCACCTTTCAGAAAGGTAAAATTTTCCTTCTAACTCCTTGTATTTTGCAAGTTATGGCTCATGGAGTTTTTGAGGGAAATTTTCCTAGGAAGGCCCGCAACCAATAGGAATGCACCATGTGGCAGGGTGGAATGGTGGGTCAGCGGAGGTAAGTTGGAAAAATTGCCAAAGAGTGGGTGGGTGCAAAGGAAAAATTTTACCCGTGGGCCACAGAGAGGAAAGAAATGGCTTGAGACCCGTGCCTAATGAGGAGGTTCCACGTGGCATTGGAGATCAGACCGGCGAGGGGTAAGTTGAAAAAGTGGTCCAAAAATGGCGTAAAGGAAATTTTTTGCCCAGAACCCCACGTTGAATGAGAGTGTGCCACATGTCCATGGGACCGGTGGGAGTTAGAGGGGCAGAGTAAATTTTGACTTTTTCCAAAATAGTAAAGGGTGCAAAGGAAAAATCTTGGCCCGAAAGCCCGTGCAGAGGAAATGAAATTTACGAAGGCCCACACCAACTGCAGGGAGGATGACACGTGTCCCGGTCGTGGCATGAGGTGGAGGTGTGAAAGGATTTGGTGAAATTTTCCAAAGTTTTAAAATGGTGCAAAGGAAAATTTTGCTTCATGGGCCTATAGAGGAAAGAAATTTGATCAAGGCTCGTGCCACAAATTAGAGTGTGCCATGTGGGCATGAGCGGAGGCGGTGGGGCGTGGAGAAATTTTGGATTTTTTTCAAAATTCAAAAAAGGTAAAATGGCCATTTGAACCCGTAGATGAATGAGGAAGTGCCATGTGGTAGTGGAGTGATGGGGTGTGGAGATTTTTGGGGAATTTTTCCCAAATTCAAAAAAAAGGGAAAAATTTTAGGTTTCGGCCCGACCCGATTTTTGCCCCCAATTTTTTCCCTAAATCTTCAAAGGGGCATATCTTTCGATCCAGAGCTCAATTTTTCTCAATTTTTATGTCATTGGAAAGATATTTAAGTCCTCTACATGATGGAATCTTCAATTTTGTTTTTGGTGGAGTTTAGTGAGAGAAAAGAGAAAAAATTTGGCATGGGAAAAGAGCAGAACCGACATTCAACCACCATTTTTAATGCAGTATGGCTTCCATTCTTCTCTAGCATGGTCGAAAATCTTGGGGAATGAACTTTTAAGGGTACCCATGCTATTTTGATGGATTTGGTCAGTGGTTGAATCATTCATTTCAATTTTCCCATGTTTCTCCTTCCTGAACTCGGGTTTTCATTGTTAAAAGCCAGATTTGGCTCATTTGTAAAGGGTTGGACATTTTTATGTTCTCAGTAGAGATCCCTCCTTCACCCTAGCAAGTGAATTTGTGGAATATCAGATCTTTTTAGGACTGCAACATGTTTTCTACCTCCTTGTTGTTGTAATGCACTGTATTTAAAAATGGAAATGACAATGCAAGCTATGTGAATGAATTTTCAATCCTTTCTTGTGTTGTTTTCTCTATCTTGATCCTTCATTACAATTTTAGCAATTTGTGCATGATTTGTGTTGCATTTTTATAATCTGTGTCAATCTACAAAAATATATGTTCACCACTCCTTTGGTGTATCACCTTGTCAGTTTAGTTTTATCTTCTTTTCTTTCTATCCTTGTCTCCTTGGTAGAATTAGAGTAGAATTTTGAGTTAAACCTCTGCAAATTTCATGCATACATCTGATCAAAGGAGTAGAGGAACCAACCTTCAATATGGAGAGTTTTTTCCCATTTTTTCAAGTCCCACACTTGGGGAAAATATTCCATGTTGTGCAATCACACTAAATGACCCAATTCTCACTTGCAGATCTGAAGGTCATTTAGGGGTGTTGCTGATTTGCACTAACACCACCCATACTGTTGCTTATGTTTTCCCATAGGAATCTTATTGTTGTGTTTGCTATACAATCCTTCCTAGGCATTACCTCTTTCCACCTTGTTAACTAATCAAGTAGAAGTAATGATATAGCATGAACCAGTCCTTCATGCAACACATGAAATCAGTCATAAAAATCAACCGCTCATTTCTCAAATGGTTCTATGTTATCTATTGGTCTCAAGGGCATCTCATATATTCTTCCCGCTTTGTTAAGGGGCTGACAATGGTCATGGGCCTTGTAAAACTCAATATAATCTTGGTATATTTTTCCCCAAAATCCCTCGCTAGTAGAATCTTCCATGCGGTGGCATTCCCTACATAGTTTCCTCCCGTAATCCCACCTTTGTGTGCTTCATCTATGATTGCAATACGTTCATGTTCTAACATACACCAAAGCACAAAATCTCATCACAACCTAGCTTGTATTGGTCTCCAATAATTAACATGTAGGGCACCGTGCATATGGCTTACCGCAACCTTTCCAAAGTCTTCATTCCCTTCGGTGTCATACCTGTTTTGAGAAACACAACAATATATTCTAATTCAGAGGGCATGTATTACAACATAAAAATTTGTGCATATGGCATTGTATCCTCAATGCTCTATGCATCCTCCTCTTGAATCAATCCTTGATAAGTGTTCATATCCCAAATTACTCTTACATGGTTTGACAACAACTCGTAAACTCAAATTCTTGAAATAATAGGACACATCTGCATATGCACCCTTATAAAACAGGTTGTTTTCCAAGTACTTTAATGCAATTGGTCTATGTAGAATATAAAGGGTGTTGCCAATAGATACTGCCTAAATTTTTGCAGCACGTAGATCATTGATAATGCTTCGCACTCAATAGTAGTATAGTTCTGTTCTGCTGGGGTTAACTTTCTACTAGAAAAACACAAGGGGTGGTCAACAATTCCTTCTCTAGGTTGTGCTAAAATTGCCCCAATCGCAACTCCTGAAGCATCAACATGTACATGGAATGGCTTATCCCAAGAAGTAAAGTGTAATATGGGTGCATTGTTAAGTTTATTCTTCAATGTATCAAATGTCATCTACTGTGCTTCTCCCCAATGGAATGCACATCCTTGCTTCAACAATCCTTCTAGTGGTGCAAAATTTTGGCATACCCCCTTATAAGATTTCGGTAATAACTCTGTATGCCCAAGGAATCTATGCACCGCACGCACTGGTTGGTAGGCTCCCCTAATCCCATAATAATAACAAATTTGGTAGGATCCACTAGCAAACATTCCTTACATATGATATGCCCCAACAAGGTTCCAAATGGAGTAGTAAAGAGACATTTCTTGATATTAAGGGATATGCACAACTACCAACATCTTTCAAACATCAACCTTAAATTGTCACAATGGTCCCTTACTAATCCATATACCATCCAATCATCAAGGTATACTTGAAGAAACTTATGGATGAAGTCTTGAAATTCCTGCACCACAATGTGTGAAAACATAATAGGTGCATTCTTCAGTCCAAAAGGCATGACTATGTAGGAAAATCTTCCCAATTAGTGGAAAAAGTTTTCTTTTCTTGGTCCTCCTTTACAATCCTAACTTGATGATATCTCAAGAAGCCATCCATGAATGAATAGATCTCGTGCCCAGCTACTCCTTCCAAGATATCCTCGGTGAAAGGGGTTGGAAAGGGATCAATGACACATACCACATTCAAATCCCTATAATCAACACATATCCTTATCCTTCCATCCTTTTTAATGCTAATTATCATTGGGCTTATCCATTTTGATTCCTCTACAGCTTCAATGATGCCTAATGCAATCATTTTTTCTATCTCTTCCTTAACCTGGACACATAGATTTGGATTCATTCGGTAAGGTCTCTTCGAATCAGGTGCGCTCCCTCCTTTAGTTTGATCTGTATCTCTCCTAAAGATTGGTGAACTCCCTTAAGCTCATGGTACCCATGTGGAAATAAATCTGAAACTCATACAATAGATCAATGATCTTTGAAACCTCCTTTTCTAACAAATAGTAGCCTCCTTAGGTTCCATTTCGAGCCAATGTTTACCTTCTTTGTTTTGAGAGGTTAATAATAGGTGCACACTTATTCATCAACACTATCTCTGTTATCTTATGCGTAACCATAGTATGGTTAACATCTAAGTTATCCACTTCCTCATCATCTATCACATAGATACACTTTCCCTTCTCTTTCTTTGCAGGAGAGCTCAATTTGTAAATCCTCTAGTTCCTCCATATCAAAACGTTCCTCCAAATCAAGTTCTATTAATAATTCAAAAATCCTATCCTCATCCATGGCACTATCTCCTATAGTTAGGTGTTTAACCACCTACAACTCGTCATTCACCAATGGCTTTGCACTTTGATATTCAAAGGTTTGAATCAAGTAATCTATTAACTCTCGTCGTTCCTTGTATAATGGTGAAATTCCGAATGAACATACCATACACATGCACAAACTTGTAGTGTGGAATAGAACTTGTGCACCTAGAGGGAAGGAGGTAAAGCTTCTACACCCCCCATCCACGTCCTCTCAAATTCTATAACATGTTCTGAGGCAGATCCTTTCCCATCATAAACACAAATTTTAGTGGGCGTTACTCCTGAAGAATATAATAGAGAGCACAATAATCACCTTGCACCACCCTGGAGGATTGCCCTGATGTGTCATCCACCAACATGTTGTGGTTCCACATAAAGTGTAGACAAGCATGCTCCTTCTTTCGATCTCACATCTCCATTGAGCTTCCATGGCTCATAGGAAAACATTAGGGTTGTCGTCCCTAGTGTAGCTTGGTAACTACTTCCTCTCAGGCACCTAAGTGGGTGCACCCTTGTCACTCTTGTAACAAGCCTCTCAATTTCCACCCAATTAACTCATAAGTCCCATGCACCCAATTTTCACATGTTACACTAGTGGTATCACTCATAGATTGAGCATCTTCAAACTGAATAACTCCTTCCATAGGATTAATCACCTCAGGGTCCCTAATAGTGCGCACATAGATTATGTCAAGAGATTATTCTCTCAAGGGCTCAGTATAGGGTGTTGACTTCCCATCGGTCAAGGGGATGATAACCCATTCTTCCTTGTTCTCAAAAATTATGTATCCCTTATTGAACCTTAGGTCCACATTATTCTTATAACACTAGGGGCACCTAAGTAATGTCGTAAAGTTGTCTCGCCTTAGCTACCAAAAAGAATTTGAAGTCTCCAAAGTGAATTTCACCCTTGGATAGTGATAGCATCATCATTCAAGACACTAATGGGAATCACTTTTATCTTTTTTTAGACATATACACCATATTCAAGGATGGATGTAATGGATTCCTTCCCATTTGATGTCATGTGTCTAGGGTGAGAACATTAACCTCCACAATCATATCTATCATAATATTACTTAGAGCCACTTGTCGACTACTACATTGAAGGTAATATACTTATCATAATAAATGGTGTGAGGTGAAAGGTTAGCATGTAAGACTTGTCATACTCGTTCTCTTCCAAAGACGTGGTACTTTTTTCCATAACCATTCCGATAGAAAAGGGATGATATTCTCCTACCTCAAAATTTTTCATGCTTCCTCAACTTCATCCAAATCCTTATGTGGATCCTCGATTGCTCTTCCCTTGCTCTAATTGTTGTGACTGTTCCTTAAGGCACTATATCACTCCTTGTAGGCTTCGAATTAAATCCATGGTCTCTTGATAAACCTCTTTCTGATGAGTAGGGTTTGGGTACTTTTCGTGCACCACCTCTTATTTATTAACCAATGTCATTTTCTTGGGTGTTTCTCTCATGAAGGAAGCCTCAGCTCATGTCATTACCAGGACAAGTTCTAACTCTAACTCACACACCACCCTTGGCATCCACTATGAGTTGGCCTTCTTCGTACTTACCATTTTGGAACCTTTATCCTTTTGTTATTGCTAGCTCATGTGCTCAAATAACTCTAGGCACTCCTCATACTTGTGCTTCTTTCCACACCAAGAACATTTTACTAAGTCAGGGCATTTGCACTTGTAATGTTCTATGGACCCATAGTTATAACAGGTTCAATGAGGAAATTCACTTCTTCCACCTCCGTGATTACCACAGCCTCAAAATCCTCCATGAAAGCCTTGCCCAAGATCCCATCCATCTCGCATGCTCTTCATAGTGATGACCATCATCCTTAGAATTATTTATAATGCTGGTCTGGTGTACACCAATATCAATAGAGTCATGTATTTGGTCAATCAATCTATAATCCTTGGTGTTATGATTAGTAGAGGTGAAAATATTGCAATAGCAAGACACATTCTTATGGATCATGTGCTGTAGTAGTGGAAACCTACTTGCATCATGATCTCCATGGAAAATATCACATTCTACCATCATGGCATGTATTAATCTCTCGAGGAAAAGTATCCTTTGTGTTCCGCTCTACCACAAATTTCATGTACCATAGGCCATCGCGAGTCTCATGCACTAAGTTCCGCACAACTTCTCTAGTTGCTTTGCCATGGAAATAATCGAGTGTCAAGAAAAGAAAAACACCAAGTATCCACGCTTCCGATATCCTTAGTGCATAGGGAAACCTCCAAGGCCTCGTAATTCTATGAAAGTATTGTGCAAAAGTGCTCTTCTAAAGGGCGTTATTAATCCTCCAACAAACCATTGAGCATGCTGAGAAGGATGAATATCATAAGATAGTTTTGATAAGAGAGTTTTAAAATGTGCATCATACTCTCACACACTCTCTGCCATAACTTGTTGAATATCCTTCATCACGCTAATGCTCTTATGTTCAAACTCAAGAATATGGAATTCAACTAAGAAGGCATTACGTAACACGGTATAATCTACTATTTTTTGGTGGGGGTCATACTTCCAGTACCAACTATGTGTGCGTCATTGAAACATTATTGCAAAATGACTTGCCTTCCATTCTAGGGCAATGATCCCCATCCTATGGCACAAGAGTAGCTCACATTTGTGTACATGCTCTCTGAGTAATCCTCAACACCTTTGTAATCTTGTATATGAAAAGATGTTTCAAAAATAATTGCTGATGTGGTTGAGGCCCTTACTTGCATGATCTGGAACCTTGATTCCCTCCGATGTTTCCTCCACCACTAAATCCATTAGATCAACCAGCACCTATTCCTCTTGATCCACTAGGTCCACTGGGTCCACTAGTTCCTATTCCACCTCATGCATCTAGTAAGGTTCTTGAAGTGGTTATGCCTTGTGTCCCCAATGTTGCATTGAACTATGTGCCAATAATATGTGATATTGCACCACTACTAGATGTGTGTCCCATGCCACTTCCAGATGAAATACCCAAGCTATTTTTACCTGTAATTTTCCTAGATGTCATTCTGGAAAATATACCTCCAAAACACAACATGATTGTGCAGCCATAGATGTGCCAAATTAAAAATTAGACCCCTTAGGTGTTGATCGGTTACTTCCACCAATACCAACTGGGTTATTAATAATTATATTTGGATTTGTATAGCTAAGCACTGTGGTTTGGTCACTGTGTGGATTCAGATGTGCACCAATGACTCTTCTCCTTTTTTCATATGATGAGCCTTCTCTCAAAGCCAAGGGGTTTCTCTTCCGTGTTTGCAAAGATGGGGTAGCACTGACTACTTAGGCTCCACATCCTCTGCATGAACCTCAAATCTTTCCCATAACATTTTCCTCCATAAATCCATCACTCCTACAACTTCATGTTGTCTTATAAACTCCCTCTACTAAGCCTCATTATACTTAAGCCATCTTTCTTCCCTCTCCTTTTCAGCCATAGGTTCGCCATCTTTCTCCACCCTAGCTTCCTCTCCCAACACTTAGAAGAAGCTTAGCCTGGCCATAGGAAATGCTTCCAAACTCAAAGGTGTAACAATTAATATCTTTATAGTTAAAGGGATATCATGTAAGAACGATCCTCTTGTCTCCCTCAAGAAATCAAACTCAACAATATATGGATAGGAATATGTAGAAATCACTAACTCCAAGGTGTAACCCATCAAAGCACTCTACTATGCCAATGATCAACAACACATGTCCAAAGCAGATCAACAACATGCATCCTCTCGATACTCATCTTGGATCCTTACGTAAGATCTATAGTACCAACTTAATCTAGATACATACGTCAAAATCCATTCACACAACTATAGTAGAAAACAATGAAATAAGATCTCATACGAGTTCATGATATAGATGTTATTCTATCCATTTACGTGCATAAAACTCAGTCCATCACTAAATCTCTAGGAAAATCATCCTCCATGCTTTTAAGCCATGCTTCGACATTGTCCAAGGTCAAGTGCTCTATCATCATGCACCATTCTCACAACAGCTTCAAAAAGATGTCCCGACAACGGAACCAAAATGTAGTCTATTATCATTAGTTTCGAATAGCCATTCCCAAGTGTGCCGACATATCATCTAGATTAGTCTGGATCTCACTTGAGGCATGCACAGGTACCGAGCCCCTCCTTTATGTGAGCTTCATGAGAACACTCCTTCTTAACATGAGGATGTAATATAACCAAAAAATAAGTGCATTCATTCATGGAATTTAAGATGTAAGCACTAACTCCTAGCCTAATGCATTCCAAGCATAGATTAACATGATCAACTAAATGAAAGTAGAATCAACCCATGAATATCATCAAGAAAACCCATAACACACACATGAACATAAGGGAAAAACACATATCAAGATCTGTTACAAGAGCATTACAGAATTACTTCATTATATTTATGAACCAAAGTATGGTGGCCAAGATTACATCAAAAGAGTTCCATTCATGGAAATTTTCATAGTAGCAGAGCTTTATTTTCATCACACCACTTGCCATTACTCATTACACAACATTTGTATCCCTCTCAGTCCCACTTTCATTTTTCTCCACATCTGTCCTCCCTATCCATCTCTACTTATCTCCCTTTCCTTATCTACAAAAACTAGCATACTCATAGAATAATCATCATCATTTCATCTTAACCAATCATCATTCTCTCCTATAAAATCCATTACCCAGAATATGCCATGTGCCACCATGTATTTCCCTCAATCGAGTGCCTTCTATTATGCATGTGCCAGTTAATCCTTAATAACCGTGACTCCTTATCCTTTCATGATAACTATATTGATGCCTTGGAATATTCTTTCCTTGATTTGCAAGTCTTCGTAGCTTATCCACATCTATATCCGGCCATTTTTCCATTCGCTCCTATGTGTGTCTTTTCTTGTTGTCTAAAACTTACTAAATCTTGACTCGATCTTACAGGCACAAGCCTTCACACCTCTCTAAGAACTATTTATGTGTGTGCCTTCACACCCCGCTTTTTGTGCACCATAAGGATTCACGCCTTAGGTACTTAGTTATTTTTATGGGTCCAACAAATACAAAGTGACCAAAAACTGGTAGGAAAGGTAAAAAATGATTGGTGTGCCCTTTATGGGACCAAAGTTGTCCATGGGTGCCCCAAAACTAGCGTGGACACCTCATTCAAAGATAAAATAATGTGCAATGACAAAAGCTAGCTAGGCATGCGGGTACAAGAGGTTGGAAATGATGAAAGATAACAAAGTAATATGGCAAAAATATGGGGGTTAATTAGTACTTTCTTCACTCAAAAACCTTCTAAATAGTAGTATGAGACCAGGACTAAATAATGTCTAAAGTGCGTGATTTTTTTCTACATTTTCCCCCACTTTATGTTGGTGAGATAAAATCTTGGTAACATGAAGTAGATAAATATGCACACCTGATGTCCATGAAGATTATAGTAGAAAACATTCCAAAGGACTAGACAAAGCATAGAATGACAAAAAGATAATGGACCGTGGAAAATAAAGATAAAAAAGTGAAAAAAGTAATGAAAGTGAACCTATGTCGAAAGGCATGTGTAGTTGTTGATGTATATGATGTACCTACATGGTTAGTATGGTGTGTGCTGCCACAAAATGTTGTTGTTGATTTTTTTTTTTGTTATTATTGCCCCATTTGACTATTTGTTTCCCATACGATCGGACCTGCAAGGAGAAAATGATCAAGTAGTCAAATATGTATGTATGTATGTGTAAAAATGCAATGTAAAAGATGCATGTAAAATTATGTAAATGTAAAATACGTAAATGAAAATGTAAATGGAACATGTGCACTGATCCATGTTGAGAAAGAGAGTGTAGAAGGATATCCTGTATTGCCGGGGTTTTTTTGGTGATCTCGACGCCATAGGCTGAAGAAGTATAGGGAGGAATTTTGTTATATCCTCCATCCTTTAACTCGCTTCCCGAACACGTGTGAAGAGATATCGTATGTCTTGTTTTTGTGGTGATCCGATGCCATTAGCCAAAGAAATATAGGGAGGAATTCTTTTGTATCCTCCAAGCTTTAACTTCTTCCAAAAATGCTAAGGACTACCTTGTCTGATAAAATTCATTGTGTACAAAGCTTCATAGACTAGTCTCGAACCCACTCACCGTATGTAACCCAAAATTCCAAAGGTAGAAAGTGCATTGAATTGAAATGATGCAGTTGCATTGTGTAGTATGTAAAACTTCAAATGATGCCCCTCCTCTTAAGAGATGCATTCGACATCATTGATAGGAGAAAGCGGCTCCAAAAGAGGACGAACCACATAAACTATGAAACTCTACCCTGTATGGGGAGGGAATGTGCTTCATATAAACCAAGGTGCACACAAACAAGAAGGTTGGCAAAAGACAAGTGTTAGTACAAACAAGCATACATGTATAAGACAATGTGTAAGCTACATAAACAATGTATAAGTTACAAAGCACGTAGTAATGTAAAACACGTAAGAAGACAAAATAATCTTTATAAAGTAAGTTACAATCATGGGACATCATGCATGATGTCGCAAGACATGCAAGGCCATCATGGCTGCATATAACAAAAAATGTGCACACACCAAACATAGGTAAATTATCACAAACAAGAGAAAACAATAGATAAGTAATATAAAAAGTATGGAAGTAAATATCCCTACATAACAAATGTTACACATGAAGCACCCATTAGCATGCTAGAAATATAACTTGTGTGTCACAAAGTGTGTATAACCAAGTAATGAAAATTGTTGAGTACAAAATGAAACAATAGCACTTGGAAGATACGAATGTGGATGCCCCCGGTAACCAGTGTTGGAAGGGTAGAAGTCCACGCTACGTGTAAGAGAACGGTGTTTGAAATCAAAAATAGAGAAATATGTGAACGTGTATGTGTGTATGATATAGATAAATGACATACAAGTAATCTAACTAGCATGTGTAATAAAGCAACCACAAAAAAGAAAAAGTAAGCAAGAGTAAAATTAACCATAATATGCAGTATGTTGTGGATGGATGGAGTGGAATAAAAGATGGATGGTAGGTGCCACATGCCCCCCAAGTGAATATAAATGTATGCAATGAGTTTCATTTGGTTTTCCCCCTCAGTAGTCAAGAATGAATCGTAAACGAGAGTGCGTCATCATGAAATGGTCAAATAGTGTGTTGTGTCTAGTGTGTTGTGATGAGTATGTATACGTAGTGGTTATGATATGTGACATATTTAAGAGATGTGTGTGAACCTTATAGCCTAATTTTATATCATGAAAAAATGAATGTATGAGTGATGATTTATCCCTAAAGCGTGTATCACTACAAGATGATAGAGGAAGTGACGATTTAGCCTATAGCGTGTGTCACTACAAGATGAATAGTAGGGAGTGGTGATGTATCCTAAAGTGTATACCACTACAAGATGATAGAGTAAGTGAAAATTTATCCTATAACATGTGTCACTATCCTAGAAATGTCGAATGATGAATGTAATGTACATTTGATTTGTAAACCCTCAACAATCGCATACAGACCGAGGAACTAAAGTGCTTCATAGGGTAGTGAGTACATCACATAGAAGATGATGTAGTATATGTAATGAAGATGATAAAATGACCATGTGATGTGTATGTAGGGTATATTATTTAATGCAATATGTGTAGTATTCCTAAGAGTGTATGGTATGTTGGATTCAAGGATGGAGGAGTATGATGAAAACTAGTATGATGTATACATATGCAAAAATTTAAATGATATGGAAAAAATGTATAATTTATGATGAAAGACATGAAATTTTATGTGATGTGTCTATATTTCAGTGTGTGGGGTTCATGTATAGTAAGCCCTCAACAAAGTCACAGTGTTAACTAAAGAACAAGAGTGTGTCATTGGGTAACGACGACGCTAAAGTATGAATGAATATTTGTATGTTAGGAAATTGATGTATGAGAATGTAAAGATGAGATATGAGTAGATGATAAGATGATGTATGTGTAAATGTTAAGATTATTATGCAATACTACATAAGGATGCACAAATGGGGTGGCGTGTTAAATGATATGCCCCCCAAGTATGTGCATAATGGAAGTCTAGTCAAAATATATGAAGTGGATCAACGTAAGGATTAGTTTCCTTAACAAAATTAATGGGATGTGGAGTTGATAGAGGAGTGTGACCATAAGATGGTTCATCATCATAGTAAGCTTCATTTGGGTCCCAATAATCAATATTTGTAAGGTCTATAATGAATGTTATAATTACAAGTTTAAATATAGGTGGTGATTATTACAAATGAATTGGTGATGTGACATATACCTTTAATGGAGGAGTAGTGAGATCATCCTTAAGAGGAGGTTGTTTAGTTTGACTTGGTAATACAACAAACGACTTAGTAAGAGGATGTGATTTAGAGAAAACCATGAGAAGTGATGGCTTGTTGTGATGTGGTAATGTTACGAGATGACGGAGTATGAGGAGGTAGTGACCTTATTTTACGAGGTTGAATTGGTGATGTCATATATGGTTGGGTAGGTGACTCTTGACTATCTAAAGAAGGCGCATGAGAAGCAAGTATGGTGATGTTCATTAGATGTAGAAGGAGTAGACTTAGGAGCCCATTGAGATGTAACATGATGTTGGGCAGTGAATGAGATAAACCCTTGATTCTCAATATGTTTGACTCTACATTATAAAGCATAGAAATTGTTGTCATTATGTCCATTTATTCGATGATAATTACAATATGGATGACCCTGATACTTTATTAGTTGATAAGGAGGATAGTAATGAGTAGCGGTAAAGTGATAAATTGACGACTAAGGAGCATAGTAAGAATGTCATGGTGCTTAATGTTACACTCAAATATGAGAGGCTCAGTAATGGCATGACCTAAGGTTTAACTATATGACATGTAGTGGACATAGATTAAAGAGGAGATGTAGAGGGAGAACAAACATGAGCCTGAGAAGTGTCCCTAAGCTGTTAGATTTCATATTTGAGAGATACGATCATGGATTCCATATCCATAAATGTATCTTCAAATACAATATGTAAAGATTTAAATAATTCTAATAGGGGTTGATTAGATGAAGAATCACTTGGGTCGTTAGATAGACATGTGAGAATAGGACTTAGTTCGTGTGGCGGTGTATTGTCATCATAATACATAGGATTTTTGCAAAATATCCCGACAATTGGGATATCTCTTAATTAAATCAGATAAAGATACTTAAGTAACCTCACAACCCATGATAAAAGAAAAATGAGGATCCTAAGCATGAAGGTGGTCGGGTTCACCAAAACGATTAGCTAAAAATGTGGAATAATATTAGTTAATCTAATCTAGAACAACATGTAAATACTATAAATAAATGTTGTTAATGACTATGCAAAATGACCCAAGCAACTAATCTAATGAAATTAGAAACCCTAATATGCAAGATAAGTATTAAGTGACTTAGTTGATTTCATGAACTTTCATGAATGTGCCATAGAAGTGACTCGGAGAAAAATGAAGGAGGAATAACTATGCAGGGGAACCGAAAATGATTGATCGGGATATCTAGCTAGACTGGAGCATCTAAAGAGGGACTCAGGACACTGTGGGAACTCGGTCTACATAATGGGTGCCCTAGTATGAGTAAAAGGTCTAGAAAAAAGTTTCATGGGTCCTATTACTGATCTAAAACCTTCGTTGTCTGTCGCATCAGGTTCATTGCAGTGTGCATGTGTCGCTAATAATCCAAGTGTTGAATCTTTTTCATTCTTGTCAAAACTACAAAAGATGGAAGAAGTGACAATGATGGAAAAGTAAGAAAGAAATGAAGATGAAGTTTTATTAGTAGTGTCATCTCACAGAGAAAACATCATTTTCAAAAAGCATCTCAGGAAAGCATATGTAGTATGCAACAGCCTCAGGAAATTGAATTCAGAATTTAGAAGTCAAATAAATACATTAAGGGTCAAATAGATGTAAAAGAAGATTCAAGATGATCAAGGATAAGTTCTAAGGGACTTAGTTAGTTTTTGGGCAAGCCGCAAAGCTAAGGAGATATCCTTTTAATTCAATAGATGGTCAACGAAGACTTGAAGTAGTCGTCGATGAATTATAGAAAGACATAGAACTCGGAAGAAGTTGCGAAACGTATATGATTGCCACGAGTATAGGAATGAAGCTGCCAAAATAAAAGGAGCTAAAGTTAAAGTTTAGATAGAAGAAGGAGAAAGATGTTAAACTTTAAAGATAGTCGCTGAAGTCTAAGGATATCTATAGATGTCTAGAAGATGCCGCTAAGAAGTATTGAAATCTGAAAACAAAGCCGCGTAAGAATTGAGTACCCACGAGTGTAAATGGTGAACCTTCGAGTAAAGGAAGTCGGGATTAATGTTGCGGACAAAGAAAATCCGTCAATCTTGGAAAATTCATGTACAATAAGAAAAAGTGCTAAGGAAAAAAACCCACAAAGCTATAGATAAAAGGATGGATCAGCATACAAGGAACAAGCCACGAAAATGCAAAGGAAAAGGATTATAGCTGCAAGACATTATAGAAGACATGAGAAGCATATAAGAACCATATATAATTAAAAAGCTCTTTGAGAAAGGTGAAAATCTATAGAATAAAGAATATTGCCATGATACAAAGGAAAATGTCACAAAAGCCAACAAAAGTTGTGGATCGAGTAAGTATGAAATGAAGATGGATCAAGAACAATTAGATAAAATTTTAAAATGGAAGAAGTGAGATTCAGTATCCAAAATTAATGATGATTCGATTGACAGAATATTGTGGTCTGTGTACAACTAGAACTCCACAAAGAGCAATGAAGTCCACTCTTCTAGCTACCAAAATTTAATGCTTTTTGAATTCAAATTAATTTAATTAAACTCTCCTAAATATTTTGGATTTCAAGGTGTAAATTAAATATTGGATTAAAAAGGAGCTTGTTTATTCCTGATCATGAGGAAATCCTAAAAATACAATAAATCTATTTTTAGGAGTTGGCTCATAAATAATTTCTAGCAGATGCATAGAAGAAGGTGTAATCGGGTTTAATATAGAAGGATTAAAAACGAAGTTAGTGGCATGCATTTAACAGTCCTTATTTTTAGGTGACAGTAGGAGAGATTGCATGACATGCAAGATGAAGTGGCGATTGGATTGATTGTTCATATAGAGAAAATTAGATGCATCGATGAGTGTTTCTCGATTGGAAAAATGATGCACCAGAATTGAAGGAGAAACAAGAGGAAAGAGGCTCAAGATAAAAATGATGTATTCAAGATAAAGGAGGAAAAGGAGTAATGCGGGAATGAGTGTAGAGTCGAGAATTGGTTAAATGTATTACAGATTGATGGAATCAGCAAGAGCACTCTCATGATCTTTTGAGATAAATAATTGAAAATTTGAAGAGTAGAGAGAAGAGATTAAGTTTTCTTGGCATAACAGCTATTTAACACGATGAGATCCCTCTCCACCATCGATCCCGAGCTTTTGGTGTGACAGTAATTTGTGCAGCTCTGATACCAAATGATTTTATGTCACACCAAAAGCTTGAACTTATTGTGGAGAGGGATCTCATCATGTTAATCAGCTACTACGCCAACACCCTCCCACATGATGGAGCCGGGTATACACCCAATCAGGCCCAACAACATTAGGAGGTAGTGACACCGGGAATTTCCCGAGAGGTCACCCATCGCCACACTACTCTGGGGTTGGCATGCTTAACTTCCTGGTTCTGATACCAAATGATTTGTCATCACAAAAAAATCTCAAACTAATAGTGGAGAGGGATCTCATCATGTTAACCGGGCTTGCTACGCCAACAACCTCCCACACAATGGAACTTGGAATACACCCAATCATGCCCAACAACATTAGGAGGCAGTGACACCGAGAATTTTCTAGGAGGTCACCCATCCCAGCATTACTCGGGACTGGTGTGCTTAACTGCCTAGTGTTAGACCTGTACGACTTTTAGTCAAACCAAAAACTCAAAGCGATGATGGAGAGGGATCTCATCATATTAAAATTGTTTAGCTAATGGGTAGACATGAGCTGTATTAGAAATCAGCTAAACAGATCCTTCATTATGTTCATGGCACTTATACGATGGCATTCACTATGATGGAGGGATATATATCGACTTAATTGGGTTCATGATTCGATTGGGCTAGTGACTTAGATCATCGGAAATATACTTGGCTATAATTTCTCTCTTGGTTTGGTTCCTATTAGTTGGTATAGCAAGAAGCAAAATGCAATTACGATATCATCTACGGAGAGGGAGAATACGAGAGGAGTATTTAATGCGCCACAAAAGCTATTTGGCTATAAGGTATTTCGACAAAGTTTGGCAACCACTCTCGGTAGCCTACCATTATCTACTCTGTGATAACATGAGCACTATCTCTATTTACATAAATCCATTCAGCATCAGCAAACTAAGCACATTGAGCTCCATATGCACTTCATATGAGAGCTTATTCATGATGGTATCATCGACATTTAGTACATTCATACGGTGATCGATTGAAAATTTATTTATCGATCCCTTCACCGAGATGAAGTTTCTTCATTTATGGTCTCTTCTTGGGGTGAGGTCTTCTACTGCCTGCTCATCTTCTTTGGGCTATGTAGTCCTTATTTTATTCTTCTTCTTCTATGAAGATTGTGTTTGTATATGGGCACCTTATCAGGCCTTTAGTTGTCGGGCCCCATTGACACATCTTTCTTAGTTGTTTAGGAGTTTCTTCTTTTTCTATCTGACTCATCATAGCTGCTACCCCAACTTTGATGAAGGGGGGGTGTTGGTGTGAGTTATCCTATGTGTCCTCCACTCACATATGGGGGTCATCTCACATGGGTAAGGTTTAGGGTTTTCTATTAATTCATGCACTGTGGTCATTTAGCACCCTATATCTACCCTTTCACTATTCATTTATGAGCATGCCAAAAGACTCCGTTGTCTTTCTCTAAAAAAATATTGGCGTAGCAGTTTGTTTAACATGATGAGATCCCTCTCCACCATCAGTTCAATATTTTGGTGTGATGGCAATTCATGCAGCTCTGATACCAAATTATTTTCCGTCACACCAAAAGCTTGAACTTATGGTGGAGAGAGATCTCATCATGTTAATCAGTTGCTATGCCAACACACTTCTGCACAATAGAGTCGAGTATACACCCAATCGGCCCAACAGCATTAGGAGGCAGTGACATTGGGAATTTCCTGGGTGGTCACCAATTGCCACACTACTCTGGGGCTGGCGCACTTAAATGCTTGACTCTGATACCAAATTCTTTTCCATCACACCAAAGGCTTGAACTAATAGTGGAGAGGGATCTCATCGTGTTAACCACCTGCTATTCTAAACAATTTTAGTCAATCCAAGTAGATTTTCAGATAAATAAAATGACTCATAACCATTTTTAACATCTAGTGCTAATGAAGAAGAGATGAGAAAAGAGCTATGGAAGGAAAGAAGAGGTAGTTGCATGATGTGGATATTCGGAGAGAAGAGCAAGGAGAAGCTAAAGACAAAGTCATTGCAAAGAGGAAGAAAGGAGATGCAACAAAATAATGGAGATCCAAAGTATAGAGAAGAAGATAATATATGTGTACAAAAGGATAAAACATTATCAGATGAAGAACTAATGTGTAGAGAAAAGTAGAAAGTCTGATGAGTCGAATGAGAAGAGAGACCAGAAAGAGGTAAAGAAAACATTGCATATCTAACTGTGAAGAGTGATTGTAAATGAATGAAAAAGCAAGGTGATCATAATCTATTATATGTGTAACATGGAAACTAGATGATTAAAATTTGTGTAAACAACAAGTCTAAGTTGTAGCTTAGCATTTCCAGGGGGTTGGAGCCTCCTTGTGGGTTGGTGCCTACACAAGATCAATTGTAATTGATTAAATTAGTGGTTGGTGCTCCTTATGGGTTTGGTGCCTCACTAAACAAATCTCTTATGATGTGTTATATTCACTTGAGTTATTTGTTGTGTGTAATATTAACAAAGGTGTAAGGGTTTGGTGCTCCTTGTGGGGTTGGATACTCATCAAAAAAATCTTGTAGGATGTGTAATATTCTTGCAAGTCCTTGCTTTGATTAATATAAGCAACGGTTTCAGTGGTTTTTTTCTTTAAAGGGTTTCCCACATTATATCTAGTCTCCTCATGTGAATGTGTGAGTATGCTTCTTATTTCTATAATCTCATGGTTAATATTACATGTTTGTGACAATCAATAATAGTTAACAACAATAGATATAGAAAATAAGAAATTGATTGCATATTTTATTAGCACTTATTCACCCCAGTCTCAAGGTGCCTTAAATCTCTAACAATTGGTATCAAAGTAGTAGTTATCCTATGTAAATCTTAACACCTTGGAGTTGATCCTATAGAAAGATAAGCATGGAAAAATCTACTTATAGAAAGTATCAGGATGAAGTTCACAAAGAAAGGTTGATGATGGCAATGGAACGTTGCAGCAGCTCCAAAAATGATTCAGATGTTGAGTTAGAATGTGCTCTAGAGGAATTAGAGAAATCAAGGAAGAATAATAAGAAATTGAAAGCCTACATCAGTTCCTATTAGAAGAAAATCACTCTCCTCGAGAAGAAATTGAGAAAGAAAGAATAAGAGGATGCTCAAGAATGTGAAAAAGATGATTCTCAATCAGATAAAGTATTGAACTCTCTCAAACTCAAAGATGAAGAAATCAGCAATCTGAAAACATTTGTGATGGAACAAGTAGAGAAAATCAGACATCATGAAGCGACGGTAATCCAAATGGAGAAATACCATGAAGAAAATATTGAGGAAATTGAGGAACAAGTCAATTTGATCTCTAAAGCTCTCGGGGGACAAAATTGAAAAATATGAAAAACTAAGCATAGCCATGGGGTCTCTCTAAGAAGATAGACATGTGAACATAGGACTTAGTTCGTGTGGCAGTGTATTGTCATCATAATAATTAGGATTTTTACAAAATAACTTGACATTTGGGATATCTCTTAATTAAATCAGATAAAGAGACTTAAGTAACCTCACGACCCATGATAGAAGCAAAATGAGGATCCTAAACATGAAAGTGGTCGGGTTCACCAAAATGATTAGCTAAAAATGTGGAATAATAGTAGTTAATCTAATCTAGAACAACATGTAAATACTATAATTAAATGTGGTTAATGACTATGGAAAATGACCCAAGCAACTAATCTAATGAAATTAGAAACCCTAATATGCAAGAGAAGTATGAAGTGACTTAGTTGATTTGATGAACTTTCATGATGTTGGTCCCATTATTGAGTTTTCATAATGTGCCTTAAAATTTTCATGTCAAATTCTGCTCTGAAACATTTCATTGGTTGATTTGGTGGTCTGCAAACTTGATTTTCTCTAGTTGAAAACTTTCAAATGCTCATAATGTTGTTATTTTGCCCTGTTCTAAAATGATTTTCCAAATTTGCCCCCATTTGTGCCCTAATTTCTTCATTTTTATGGGCTGTGTCTTTTCTCCTTTGTCAAAATCATGAAAAACTCAAAATTGATCAAATCCCAATTTTTTCAAGTGAAATCCCAATCCCTAGGTCAAAAACAATGTTAAATCATGTTTCAATTGACTTAAAATCAAGAAATCTGCCATCCTTGTGAAGATTTTCGATTTCTAGGGCATCATTTGAATTTTTGACGTTTTGACGGTCATACGGGCGTCATCTGCCCGTCAAATTCATCATCGCAACTCATCGACGTGCGGGTTCCTATTGGCCATGGATATACGGGAAAACATTTCTAACTTGTCGCTTTTGAAATTTTGACAAAGGGAAAAATTTGATCTGCGGCTCTGCTTGCTACAGTAAAGTGCCTACGTGGCACATTGTGATTGGTCAAAGGATTGGCGGGTGGCGGGTTATACTTAGAAATTTTTCTTTCCTTTTGCAAAATGTTCAAAGGAACATTTTAGCCTGAAAGTCCTCATCCAATGAGAAGTGGACACATGTCCAGGAGAAGCCAAAATGGGAGGGTGGGTTTTGAAATAACTTTGAAGTTTTTAACTTCAAAAGGTAAAAGTAATTTTCCAAGTGAAGTCCCACAACCAATGAAAAGAGGACACGTGTTCAAAAGAAAGAAAGGGAAAAGCAGGTTGGTGGGAATGTTTTGGATTTTTTGCCTTTGGAGGCAAAAACTTAAAATCAAAAAATTGTCTACTTTGCCAAATACAAAGAAATGTGAATGGAGGGGCGGAGGTTCAGAGCTCGGGGTTACCATTGGAAATTTTACAAATTTCAGCAAATGTTTCAAAGACAAAATTGAAGGCGTGCTTCCACAGCCAATCCACGTTAGACACGTGGCACATTTCAAGGAGGTCAAAAGGAGATTGTGGGCCCACAATGAGTTTTGAATTTTTCAAAATTTGGCAGGAGGTCTGAAGGCAAAGTTGGAGGCGTGGCCCTGCGGCGAATTAGAGGGCACCACATGGCGGAGAAGAGAGCGGTATTCAGGCAGCATGGAGTGTTTTGAGAAAATTTTCCTTTTCTCAAAAGGGTGGCAAAATTCATGAAATTGGCCCGCATTTTCAAGTAGGGCCCACATGTGGACACGTGGCGGGTCCAGAAGCGAATAAAGATTTTTGTAAAATTTTCCAAAGGTAAAAAGGGTCACAAATGCATTTCTAAAGCATGGGAGTTCGATCCAATCATGTTTTGACATGTGTCCCACCTCATTCAAAGGTCAAAAAGGTAGTTTTGAGCTTATTCCTTAAATGACATTATCCACGTGTAAGGTTGATATTAAAAGTTGATCAAAATCAATGGATATTGTGTAATTTCATTTTTTGGACGCCATGGGAGCTCCAAGGAGCTTGGAAATCACATTTCTTCATCAAAATTCATCAAACCTTATATGATTTTGGGTCCCCTCGGCCTTCTGAGAACAATGGCACCATTTTCATGAGCTAATTTGATGATCTATGATGTTTTTAATGCATTTTTCTCGGGCCCGATGTAAAAAATGTGAAAAGTGAAAATCAAAAGTTGTAGAGGTGAAATGATGAGGGAAAAGGTGAAAAATGATTGACAAAGCATGTTGGCATGCCTGAATGACAAAAACGTGACCCTGGGATGGATAAGAATCTGAATTTGTGTAATATTTTAAAAAAATTATGCATCCCTAGCAACTGCGAAGTTGTTTTTCAGTTGATGTCATTTTCATGGAATCATGAGGGGTTTTGTAACAAATTTGATCCCTCAAGCATATTCTTTGCTTGAGAGGCAAGAATCCAAGCTGGCATTAAGTATATATGATATTGTTTCACATAGAATGTTTCCGTTTTTTGAATATACTTACTTCTATCCTTTCATTCCTTTGAGAAAGCAGATAAGGGTTAGGCTAGGAGGAATACCTATTGAATGTTGAGATGGTGTGCGTGCATCGTAGAGAAAGATCAAATCGACCTGTGAAGAAATTCTTTTTGTCTTGGAAGGACTACCTACAAGTAAGAATACAAGACCACCTAATTTTAATTAGACAATAAATGAGGGAGCTGCCTTAGGCCCAGGAAATATAAAACTTTCTTTCGAAGGTGGTCAGTTCCCCTGCTAATATGAATTAACACAAATGATTGTAAAATCACAATTTAATTTCCTCATTGAAACAAGTAGAGGAAAGGCTGGTTTTGGTTTTGAATCACTTGTGGTCGACGCCTTGTCAATGTCACCGTCTCGGTTGATGATAACCGATATCGATAGGGGTAGTGATTTAATGGGTTGGGTGAAGGTTGGCTATAAGATGGCTATATGATAGTTATGGTGTTTATAAAGTGTGGCGAGAATGACCTGGGGATAGGTAATGAGGTGATGGAGAAGACTCAGAGAGTATGGGGGCTGTTCTTGGGGCAAAGTAGGGGTAGAGGAATGTAAGTTAGGTGGAGAGTGTTACCGGGTAGTGGATCTGAGGGTAGACTTGTAATTACTGTGATTCAGAAATCCAAGAAATATTATTAAAAGAATGTATAAGACTTACTTACTAGTTCCTGATGGAAAATGCAGGTTTTGGGACTGTGATGATGAAGACAGGGCTCAATTAGGATGATCTGACAATCCAAGATGAGCTATCTCCTCTCCTGATGCTCGGATGAGTGTCACTAGGCTCTGGTTATTTAGTTGCAGTCTTGGGCTTGATGTCCTTCTCTGCAAACTTCTCTCTTTCCTTCACTTGTCTCTGCTCAGCCAAGTCAAATCTGGATCTTTCCAATGACTTCTCCTTTGGATCAATGAAAATCCAAAAAAACCCTCTATTTTTTTGGGAGTGGTCATTTACAGGGAACCGATGGCGGTTACGTAACCGACGGCGGTCGAGTAGGAACCGGTATCGGTCAGGTCAAAGTGGGCTATTTTTAGTAAAATAGCCAGCTTTCCCTCCTTTTCTCCCGAGGGATTAGTTGTGGGCTTGGTCAAGTCATTATGAGGTTGGTTTTAGGTGCGGGTGAGGAGTCATTAGTCATGGGTGTGGATGTAGACCAAGTTATAGGTCTTAATTAGGTTAGTTTAGGGTTAAGACTAGGTCATGATGAGGTGGCGAAATGAGGTGGCAGGTATGGCGATGTGGATTTATTAATTATAAGGTAATTAATAAATAATTGTGTAAGGTTTAGGTGATGAGGTTAGGTTGCGAAATGAGATGCGGGGCACGAGGGGGTCGTAAGACACAAATTTGGTGTCTACAGATATTTTGAAGAGAGAAAAGGAGGAGAGAAAGAACTTAGAATTTTTCAAGCAAAAAAATGGAAGAAATCCATTTTCTTTGGAGAAAACCACCTGAGAGCCATTTGTCAATTCCATATTGCATCAGATTTCATCATGTTGAGTTGGTTTCAGTTGTAAATCCATCAACATGCTCTGATATTGTTCCAATAACATTCCCCTGCTAATGTATTTGATCAATTTTTGATTATTTGGTGTTATCTCTTGGCAAAATGTGTATATGCTTGTGCTTCAGAATGATTTCAATTTGTGTTCCTTGCTCATGTTGAAATATTGTGTTTAGGATCTCTTTGATCATACATGGTCTCATTTCTTGTTGATGGTTTGATGGCAGCTACAATCTTATATCCAGAAGAGCTTTCATCTTATAGAAGATAAACAGATTTAAAATCATTTTACTATCCTTGAATCTTGAGATTATTTGTAAACTTTCGGGGTACCTTAGGTCATAATCAAATAGGGATTTGGATACTTTGTTGATATATTTGCTTCAAGATTTTGTAGCAGGTTGTCAAAGATTGTGTGGAAGAGTGCAGATCTGGGCCTCCATTTGTGCACATATCCTGGTTGAAGGAGTATTTTAAACCTCTTGAAGCATTCTTGTTGTGTGAGTGTTACAAATTTCTTGCAAAGGTTCCCAAAGAAGTTGGTAATTCCTAGCTAGTCTTATCTAAACATCTCCCAACAAAATTTCATTCAAACTAACTCATCCTACCCATACTACCCCTGCATTGCATTATGTATCAACAAAGGAATACAATCCATTCACAAAAATGCACAAAGCATATCAGGATTTTATCATGTCTCTAGCAGCCTTAGCCTTGTCTTGAAAGCATTTCCATCATTTAGTAGTGATAACTCCTTTGAGTTTGAATAATGGATAATTGATCATGTTTTCCCATGGCCATCTCCATACAATGGTACAAAATACAAGGATATCTCCATCTCCTTTACCATACAAGGGCTGCAATATAGGTTCTCTTGCCTTGGTTGGTAGGCACAACCTAAGACAGTGAGGATCAGATCAAGATCCTTTTGAAGGTGATATCCACTCCCTCAAATCTTGAGTGCCAACAAGCTAGATAGATGTGCTCCCCGGATACAAATCATCTATCTACCCTTGAGTTTCTTGTTTAAATTCATGATGTTTTTCAAGTTGTGAAGGAGATTAAATCTAGATACCAACACATGAATGTGCCATAGAAGTGGTTTGGAGAAACATGAAGGAGGAATAAGCGTGCAGAGGACCCGAAAATGATTGATCCAAGATATCTAGCTGGAGTGGAGCATCTAGAGAGGGACTGAGACACTGTGGGAACTTTGGTCTATAGAATGGTTGCCATGGTATGAGTAAAAGGTCAGAGAAAAAGATTCACGAGTCTGTTAGTGATCTAAAAGCTTCGTCTTACGTCACATCAGGTTCATTGCACCTGTTCCATGTGTTACTAATAATCCAAGTGTTGAACATTTTTCATTCTTGTCAAAACAACGAGAAAATGGAAGAAGTGACATTGATGGAAAAGTGAGAAAGAAATGAAGATGAAGTTTTATTAGTAGTTTCATCTCATGGAGAAAACATCATTTTCAAAAAGCATCTCGGGAAAGCATGTGTAGTATGCAACAACTTCAGAAATTGAATTCAGAATTTAGAAGTCAAATAAATACATTAAGGGTCAAATAGATGTAAAAGAAGGTTCAAGATGATAAGGGATAAGTTCTAAGGGACTTAGTTTTTGGGCAAGCTGTGGAGCTAAGGAGATATCCTCTTAATTCAATAGATGGTCAATGAAGACTTGAAGTAGTCATCGATGAATTATAGAAAGACACAAAACTCAAGAAGAAGTTGCGAAACGTATATGATTGCCACGAGTATAGGAATGAAACCGCCAAAATAAAAGGAGCTAAAGTTAAAGCGTAGATAGAAGAAGGAGAAAGACATTGAAATTTAAAGATAGTCGCTGAATTCTAAGGATATCTACAGATGTCTAGAAGATGCCGCTAAGAATTATTGAAATCAAAAACAAAGCCACATAAGACACGAGTACCCACGAGTGTAAATGGGGAAGCTTCGGAGTAAAGGAAGTCGGGATTAATGTCGTGGACAAGAAAAAAATCCATCAAGTCTTGGAAAATTCATGTACAATAAGAAAAAGTGCTAAGGAAAAAACCCACAAAGCTATAGATAAAAGGATGGATCAGCATACAAGGAATAAGCCACGAAAATGCAAAGGAAAAGGATTATAGTGCGAGACATTATAGAAGACATGAGAAGCATATAAGAACCATATATATATAAAAAGCTTATGAGAAAGGTGAAAATTTGTAGAATAAAGAATATTGCCACGAGACAAAGGAAAATGTCACAAAATCCAACGAAAGTTGTGGATCAAGTAAATATGAAATGAAGATGGATCAAGAACAATCGAGATAAAATTTTAATATGGAAGAAGTGAGATTCGGTACCCAAAATTAATGATGGTTCAAATGACAAAATATTGTGGCTATGTGTATAAATAGAACTACAAAAAGAGCAATGAAGTCCATTCTTCCTACTAACGAGAATTTTATGCTTTTGAATTCAAATTAATTTAGTTAAACTCTCCTAAAGATTCGGATTCCAAGGTATAAATTAAATATTGGATTAAAAAGGAGCTTGTTTATTCCCGATCATGCAGAAATCCTAAAAATACAATAAATCTATTTTTATGAGTGGGCTCATAAATAATTTCTAGCATATGTATAGAAGAAGGTGTAATCAAGCCGAATATAGGAGAAAAAGCTGAAGTTAGTGGCATGCATTTAATAGTCTCGATTTTTAGGTGAAAGAGTAGGAGAGATTGCACGACATGCAAGATGAAGTGGCGGATTGGGTTGATTGTTCATATAGAGAAAATTATATGCATTCGATTAGTTTTTCTTGATTGGAAAAATGATGCACCAAAACTAAAGGAGCAACAAGAGGAAAGAGGTTCAAGATAAAAATGATGTATTCAAGATAAAGGAGGAAAAAGAGGAAGAGAGAGGCCAAAGGAGTAATGCAGAAATGAGTGTAGAGTCTTAGAATTGGTTAAATGTATTACAAATTGATGGAATCATCAAGAGAACTCTCATGAGGTTTCAAGATAAATAATTGAAGATTGGAAGAGTAGAGAGAAGTGATTAATTTATTGGCGTAGCATTGTTTAACATGATGAGATCCCTCTCCACCATTAGTTCGAGCTTTTGGTATGATGGTAAGTCATGAAGCTCTAATACCAAATGATTTTTGTCTCACCAAAATCTCAAACTAATGGTGGAGAGGATCTTATCATGTTAATCAGCTTCTTATGCCAACAACCTCCTACACGATGGAGGCGGGTATACACTCAATCAGCTTAATAGCATTAGGAGGCAAAGTGACACCAAAAATTTCCTAGGAGGTCACCCATCACCATACTATTCTAAGCCTAGCATGCTTAATCGCCTAGCTCGATACCAAATGATTTGCCATCACAACAAAATCTCAAACTAATAGTGGAGAGGGATCTCATCGTGTTAACTAGTTAATGAGTATACACCCAATCAGACCCAACAATAATAAGAGTAGTAGTGACAATGGGAATTTATCGGGAGGTCACCCATCCCAAAGATTACTCTCGTGACTTGGCATGCTTAACTACAGTATCGTGAGCTGCATGACTTTCTGTCACACCAAAAGCTCGAAATGATGGTAAAGAGTGATCTCATCATGTTAAATAGCTACTCGGTGATGGGTAGACATGAGCTACATTAGAAAGTAGCTAAACGGATCCTTCATTATGTTCATGGCAATTATACTGATGGAATTCACTATCATGGAGGGGTAGATATTGAATTAATTGGGTTCACAGATTCTAATTGGGCTGGTGACTTAGATCATCAGAAATATACTTCTAGCTACAGTTTCTCTCTTGGTTCGGTTCCTATTATTGTGTCTAGCAAGAAGCAAAATGCAATTACGATATCATCTATAGAGGTAGAATACATAGGAGTAGTTAACGTTGCCACAAAAGCTATTTGGCTACAGGGTATTCTGACAGAGTTTGGCATCCACTTTCGGTAGCCTACCATTATCTACTGTGATAACACGAGCACTATCTCTATTTGTAGAAATCCAATTCAGCATCAGTGGACAAAGCACATTGAGATCCATATGCACTTCATACGAGAGCTTATTCATGATGGTATCATTGACATTCAGTACATTCAGACAGCTGATCAAATTGCAGATTTATTTACCAAGCCCTTCACTGAGATGAAGTTTCTTCACTTACGGTCTCTTCTTGGGGTGAGGTCTTCTGCAGCTGCTCATCTTCTTTGGGCTATGTAGTCCTTATTTTCTTCTTCTTCTTCTAGGAAGATTTTGTTTGTATATGGGCACCTTATCAGGCCTTTAGTTGTCGAGCCCCATTGACACATCTTTCTTAGTTGTTTAGGAGTGTCTTCTCTTCTGTCTAACTCATCATAGCCGCTACCCCAACTTCGATGAAGGGGGTGTTGGTGTGAGTTATCCTATGTGTCCTCCACTCACATATGGAGGGTCATCTCACATGGGTTAGGTTTAGGGTTTGCTATTGAGTCATACATCGGGTTACTTAGCACCCTATATGTACCCTTTAACTATTCATTCATGAGCATGACAAGAAACTCCGTTGTCTTTCTCTTAAAAAAATATTTATGTAGCAGTTGTTTAACACAATGAGATCCTCTCTACCATTAGTTGAATATTTTGGTGTGATGGCAAGTCATGCAGCTCTAATATTAAACAATTTTCCATCACACCAAAATCTCAAACTTATGGTGGAGAGGGATCTCATCATGTTAATCAGCTGCTACGCCAACACCCTCCCGCACGATGGAGCCGGGTATACACCCAATCGGCCCAACAACATTAGGAGGCAGTGACACCGGGAATTTCTCGGGAGGTCACCCATCGCCACACTACTCTGGGGCTGGCGCACTTAACTTCTTATCTCTAATACCAAATGATTTTCCATCACACCAAAATCTCGAACTGATAGTGGAGAGGTATCTCATCATGTTAACCAACTACTATGCTAAAAAAATTAGTTGATCCAAGTAGATTTTCAGATAAAGAAAATGAATCATAACCATTTTTAACATCTAGTGCTAATGAAGATGAGATGAGAAGAGATCTATGTAAGGAAAGAAGAGGTAGTTTCATGATGTGGATATGTTGGAGAGAAGAGCAAGGAGAAGCTAAGGACAAAGTCATTGCAAAGAGGAAGAAAGGAGACACAACAAAATAATGGAGTTCCAAAGTATAGAGAAGAAGATAATATATGTGTACAAAAGGATAAAACATTATTAGATGAAGAACTAATGTGTAGACAAAAGCATAAAGTCTGATAAATCGAATGAGAAGAGAGACCATAAAGAGCTAAAGAAAACATTGCATATCTTACTTGAAGAGTAATTGTAAATGAATGAAAAAGTAAGGTGATCATAATCTATTGTGTGCAACATGAAAACCATATTATCAAAATTTGTCTAAACAACAAGTATAAGTTGTAGCTTAGCATTTCTAGGAGTTGAAGCCTCCTTGTGGGTCGGTGCCTACACAAGATCAATTATGAACTCGATTATATTAGGGGTTGGTACTCTTAGTGGGTTTGGTGTGTCACTAAACAAATCTCTTATTATGCTTTATATTTACTTAAGTTGTTTTTGTGTGTAATATCAACAAATGTGGAAGGGTTTTGTGCTCCTTGTGGGGTTGGATCCTCATCAAAAATATCTTGTAGGATGTGTAATATTCTTGCAAGTCCTTGCTTTGATTAATATAAGCAACGATTTTAGTGGGTTTTTTTCCTGAAAGGGTTTCCCACATTATATCTAGTCTCCTCATGTGAATGTGTGAGTATGCTTCTTATTTTTATAATCTCATGGTTAATATTAGATGTTTGTGGCACTCAATAATCATTAACAACAACAGATATAGAAAAGAAGAAATTGATTGCATATTTTATTAGCACAGATTCACTCCCCCCACCTCTCAGTGCCATAAATATCTAACAATTGGTATCAGAGTGGTGGTTCTCCTGTGTAAATCTTAACAACTTGGAGTTGATCCTAGAGAAAGATAAGCATGGAAAAATCTACTTACAGAAAGTATCAGGATGAAGCTCACAAAGAAAGGTTGATGATGGTAATGGAACATTGGAGCAGCTCCGAAATGATTCGAGATGTTGAGTTAGAATGTGCTCTAGAGGAATTAGAGAAATCAAGGAAGTATAATAAGAAATTGAAATCCTACATCAGTGCCTATGAGAACAACATCACTCTCCTCAAGAATAAAGTGAGAAAGAAAGAATAAAAGGATTCTCAAGAATGTGCAAAATATGATTCTCAATCGAGATAAAGTATTGAAGCTGTCTCAAACTCAAAGATGAAGAAATCAGCAATCTAAAAAGATTTGTGATGGAACAAGGAGAGAAAATCAGACATCATGAAGTGGAGGTAATCCAAATGGAGAAATACCATGAAGAAAATATTGAGGAAATTGAGGAACAAGTCAATCTGATCTCTAAAGCTCTCAGGGACAAAATTGAAGAATATGAAAAACTTAGCATAGCCATGAAGTCTCTCCAAGAAGATCTAGATCGAGGTAAAGCTAGCAAATGTGAATATAAAAATGATAAAGAATATGCTGTTAGAAGCTTGAAGCTGAACTAAAGAATATGAAGATAGAAATAGAACAAATGCAAACTAGCATAATAGAGCATGAGACTCTCAGAAAATAATTAGAACAAGCAAGGAAAAGGGAGTTGAAAGCTGAATCAAGACAAACATGTTGTCAAAAATGCTCAAAAAATAATGAGGATGAAAAGGCTGGTTCCAGTATGCAACCAGATAAGAAGTAGACCAAGGTGACCAGAAATGGATGATTCAAGTCAATCAGACAACCCAACGCATCAAGTATGAAAGAAAATTTAGTGGATATTTTTATTCATGTTATGGTTTTGGTCACAAGTCCGTGGAGTGTAAAAGGCTCAAGATAGACAAAGAACATCCATGGAGGGAAAAAAATCTGAATCTTAGGAGAATAAGATGTGTTTCAATTGTTATGAAATAGGACACATTTTTAGGTATCGCTTAGAAAGATCCTTACGAGATTTTACCATTGATCACTCAAATTCAGATAAAAGGATAAATAATGTAATGTGTTATACATGTCATGAATTTGGGCATTATTCAAAGCACTCTATCAAAATGAACAACCTAAACAAACCATTAGACCTCATACCTTTATATGGAAAGAAAAGAAAGCTTCTACTATGAAAATGATTCCTAAGAATCATACAAAAGATTCCAATAATCAAACAAATCCTAAAGAGAAGAAGATGAGATGGGTATATAGGATCAAGGAAGTAAAACTAGAAGTCAAATAAGAAAATAAGGACAAGAAATTATTGTGGGAATATGACATGGAAAATCAAAAATCCAAGTATAGACCAAGAAGCAATGAATGATGACAAAGGAAATAAAAAGAAAGATGAACTAAGTAAAAGTAATGAATAATTTCTTCCTCAAGAAGTGATAGAGGAAATTCCGTATATGTGTCTCGCCGGTATTAAATTTGAAAAAGAGAGGTCAAGGGACATGATAGTCATGCCGAAAAAATTTAGTCAAGAAAATCATCAAAAGAACAAGAACCAGGAAAGATGAAACTGATTCATCATGTTGCTATGATGACTATCTACTATTTTGATAGAACCTAAGAAGACATGATATACCTTCTCTAAGATTCTAGAAGGTATACCAAATCTAGAAGAAGCATGGTAAAAATTCCATCATGGTGAAGATTTGATAAGCATGAAAAAAATCATTGGTTGGTGGCAAAAGTCGTAGTTTAATTGTTCAAGATGTCAAGGTATGTCACATATGATTTGCTCCATGTTATATAGTGTTGTGCATATTGAAGTCCTTATATATTCCCCTAAGCCAACATAGGAAAAGAAATTTGTCAATTGTTTCCTATTCATGTATGTGTCTCCTTAACCTTGTCATTGGTATAAGTCAAGTGAGAAGTGGTTCCATGAGAGAAATCTTGAATCAATGAACAAGATGGTTGCATGGTAAAAACTGAATCAAAATAGGTTTGATATTCTTTGTGTATGTATGGATGTAAATTTTTATGTCATATTCAAGTCATCAATTGGCTAGTTGTTATTAGTAGCACATATCCATGGTGGAAAATGAGTTATGTACAAAATCCTCATGCATTGAGTGTTAAAAGAAGAGCATATTCAAGTGCCAAAATCGGGCTTTAGTGTGTTTTGGTCACATGTGAATCTTGATGCCTAAAAAGTCCAATCATAAGTGTCTTACATCAAGTTTGTTGTCATGATCCCTCAAATACAAAATGTGTGAAGTACATGTGTGTATTCATTATATAAGTGCATATTCCAGAATTTTCTTTATCACACAGACTACTAATATGAGTAGAGTAATGAAAGCCACAAGTGGAAACATGAGAGATGCTAATGGATAAGTGTCGGGAAGTTGTTGACCAAGAGATTAGAAGAGGTCATTCATACCATAAGAAATGTGTCTAAGACAAAAATATGCAACATACAAGATGAAATATAGTCTCAAAGCAAGAGTAAATGGACAAGTGGATTTTGATGTGAGTTTAAGAAAAAATGGAGTGAATCACAAAATGTAGCAGAGAGAGTTTTTTAACAATGAAAAATGCAACATTATCAAAGGGGGAGATACCGGTGATCTAGCGGATTAGTTTTTACTACTAATGGGAGAAAAAAAGATGGAACGCAATCCTAGGGGAATTCTCATGAAATCTAAGCTCCAAAATAATGCTAAATAGTATTTAGGCGAATGGGAGCTAGTTTTACTAGCACATTACTATAATAACATCATCATCTCGGAGGAGGATTACAATGGACATACCAGATCGGGTGCATCGAAGCATGAGCCAAAAGAGAGCCTCTTAAGGTAAGAACATGATAAATCTAGGTGCTCTTGTGTCGGTCACAATTTATGAAGTAGTGAGAAATAACTAGATGTAAAAGTGTAGTAGAATGGTGGATGGAATTGAATAGAGTCCCCTCCTATGCTTGTGTGATGCAGATTAACCAACATTGTCCCTTGTGTTGGAGCTAAATGAATGCAAATGATCTCCAAATACCTTTAATAGATACAACCCTCGGTGGATTATAGTATTGACTAGTGTGTGGTCCCTTATTATGGTCTCATAACTTTATCTTTATAGTTTTCTCTTCATCTAATTTCATAATAAACACTAATATGGATGACAACCTAGAAGCTGAAATGACTAGAAAGTGCCCAAACAATGGCGGGAAAGTTCAAAAAGGATCAACGTGTCCCTTGTAGGACCAGGGCACCCATTTGTGCCCCAATCAAAGCTAAAATAATGTGAAACAACAAAAATTGACTGGGAATTTGGGTGCAAGAGGTTGGGAATGACAAAAAAACAAAGTAAGATGGCGAGAGATGGGAGTTGATTAGTACTTTCGTCACTCAAAAACCTTCTAAATAGTAGTATAATATCATGACTAAATAATGTATAAAGTGCATGATTTTTTGTCTACAAGCACCAATCCCACAAGGAGCACCAACCCCTAATTTAGTAGGACACCAATCCTACAAGGAGGCTACAACCCCCAAGATGACCAAGAAACAAGTCAAAAACCTAAAATGGATGATCACTAAAGAAATTTTTCTTCCACAACATATTGTGATCTCTAATTCAGCTCCATACACACAAAAACCTTTCAAATTTCTCTCCCCTAACTCCCTCAAATATGGTCATTCTCTTGATAATTAGGTCTAATGACCTTGAACATCTACAACTACATATTTATTAGGAATTCATCACTCTTATTATCTCCCCCTTGACCACTCTAACCTCTTCTCTCATCTTCTATAGCTAGTTCACATCTTCCTTTTCTCAACTAGTCCAAATGAGCTCACACAATTCTCTTTTATACTAGACACACCCCATAAGTAACCACATATTAGCTAAGATGATTAAGGTCGGTCATACCAGAGACACATATAATTTAGTCAACATGATCTTATTACTAAGATCATACTAACTATCCTAGTCCTGTGTTAATTTACTACACTACACTAGTAAAATACCCTTTCTAACCCCTTTGAAACCTCTTAAACCATGTTAATCCCTCTCCAACCAGCTTCTATAAGCTTGTTTCCCTTTAATTAACCTTTTTAGGTTAATTAACATTCTTATTGACTTTATATTGAGAATTTGACTTTATAAGAAAATATCTTACCTTTCCAAATAGCCACTTAGCCTTCCAAATCCAACACACCTCCAAATAGGTTTTTCTAAAAATCATCTTTTTGAGTCATTTTTAGTCCCACATGTATCCAAAACATCCTTTTCTCAAATCCAAAAAGTATAAATAGAGCGGTACCTCTCCCACCTTTTCCTATGAATTCTCTCTCATCTCATTTCGATCCAGTCCTGCTTAAGTATTTTTAGAGTTATTCCATAGTTTATTTGAGCTATTTCCTTGTTATTTGCTAAATCCTTTCAAATATTTAGGTAAATGGGAGAAGCCATTAATGGTGAGCTTCCATTCTTAATATTTTGAAATATCAATAAACAAATAACCGATTGTTAGATCATTATTGGGTTCATTTGTAAATAGCTTTCATGGAGTAGAGAACTAATATAGTCATGTTTAGAAGTTGATTGTTTTTTTCAAAATTTATATATACATGAAAATAGGAAGCTCTTGTTTATCTCTTATCGATGGTCATTTGAGTTGTTTGTTCGAAGCATTTTGGGTTTCTTTAGAGATTCTTACCCCATCTTCATAGCTTTAACAAAATTTTCATTGCACACATATACCAAACATAAAACACAACTAAAAAACCATAAAAACACGCTAAGATACACAAGTACGTTATCAAGGGTTATGATACACCAACTAGCATAAGGCAACTCAAATAGACCTTAAAACAATATCCTTCTCTTCCATCGAATGCATTAGGACCTTTAATGGAATATAAAAGAATTTTCATGGATCAAAAATATCCATAAACCTCGGGTAAATCCTAAAATCAGTAAATATAAACTTAATAACATCTTAATCATCTATCTCCACCATGAAACACACCAAGAAACAAGCATGCACAACTAGGTCTTCAAGAACCCAGAAATCAATCCCGTAGAAAATAAGAAACTTCACATAGAAAAACTCATCATTAGGGATCAATTATAATAACAATGGAAAGGAATCTTATTCTAATTTATGAAACAAAAATTATTCACCAAATCATAGCACAATTCCTCCAACCATGACAATCTCACAAATTGTTCATTCAAGCCCCAAGAACTCAAGAACCAATCTTGAGTAATCAAGCTCTAATCACCTTGATCATCACTTCCATGATCAAACAATGCATTTCAACACGTCATGTTAGGCCTCTATCAACTTTCTATGCTCGAAACAACTTATCCAACATGTATTTCTATCAAACACACCTCAAACCTCCATGGCTAGTTTTAGCCCTTCTAGGCCAAAAGTGGTAGGGTAACTTGGAGGAAATGTATCTTCAATTTTATCCACTGAAGCTACCTAAAAATTTTCATGGAAAATTAGAGTACCTCCTAAGATTCCTATAACAATTCACTTTTCTTCATGAATCTTCCATCTCAGCCCTAAAACTATAAATCTCCACAAAACTAGGGTTTTTCTCTCACTTCCTGAAACAACTAGAACATGAAACCACCACCAAAATGAAATCTTGAGAATCACCTTTGACCCTTATGCATCACATTTTCTTTCTTAGACCATTTGCAATCCAAATAACTCATTTACTTGATATTTCTCTACTATGAGGGTTTATGTATGGTTTAAGACCAACTTACCTTCTTAGCATTTGTTCAAAAAGTATGACAATCAAATCAATCCATTATTTTGAAAAAACACTCTTAGCTCAATGAAAAATCATCCCGAAAGTTGCACGGGGTCCCATGAAAAATTTGTGTGATTTGTTGAGCATTTGAAGTTACCTATCGAGCTCATTTTTACACTCTCAAAAGATCTATTTTTCTAGAAACATCAAAATATTCACAACCTTAACCTAAAGCACCATGACTACCTCCTCTAAGCGATGAGGTTAGGTTGTGAAATGAGATGTGGGGCACGAGGGGGTCGTAAGACACAAATTTGGTGTCTACATTAGCCCCTTTTGTCGTGTAGCTTGTCTTGTTAAAGCTGCACGGACAATAATAAGAAGTGGTTACCCCTGTTAAGGGTATAGGTAATCCCCTCAAATCTATCACCGATTGAGGTAGCGTGAGATCGGGGATAGGGTTGATAAAGGGTAAATGGTATTTAGATGATGGTAAGATGGTGGGGTAGGTCCAAGAAGCAGAGACGCATGTTGAAATGCGGTAGAGTGCGACGGGTACATGATTTGAAGAGAAAACAAGCAATTCATAGGCAAAGGTCGATAGTTTATCCAAACAAGGGTGATATAATCTTGGTATCAAGCCATAGGAAGAAGCTCCGAGGATATAACGGGTAAGGCGAGGCGTTTAGGCATGTTCGGCAATACCAAATGGTTGGTTTGGTTGAGATAAATGTCATGGTCTTGGTCTAGGAAAATTTGGTCGATTGATCAAGTCAAGGACCCTAATCATGCTAAAACACGAACAGGTGAGCTCGATTGAACAAAAAGCTATATGATGGGTGGATAAAATTGTAATTTGTTGGTTTTGGGCGAGGTATTTAATGGGTGCGGCCTTGGGTCAGGCCGATTGATTAGTAAGGGCCATGGGTCGAGCCAAATGGTTGGGTGCGGCCTTGGGTCGGGCCAAATGGGTTGGTTGCGGCCATGGGTCGGGCCAAATGGTTGGTTACAGCCTTGGGTCGGGCAGATGGTTGGTTACGGCCTTGGGTCGGGCCAAATTGGTTGGTTGCGGCCTTGGGTCGGGCTAAATTTTTAGTTGCGGCCTTGGGTCGGGCCAAATGGTTAGTTCATGCACCTTGGGTTGGGCCAAATTGGTTGGTTGCGGCCTTGGGTCGGGCCAATGAAGTCAACAAAGGGTTTTTAACAAAGGTGGATATAGGTGATGTTGTGAGAAAGGGTGATTAGTAAATAAGGGCAGAAATTGGGGAAAAGGTGGGATTAAACCGATATCGATTCTCTATGACCGGTATCGGTTAGATGACCGATACCGGTTTTGTAGGGCATAATATAACCGATATCGGTTATAGGTCGAAAACCTATAAAAAGAAAAATACGGCCTGTCATTGTCACATTGTCAATTTGAAAACCAATTTTAGTTGTCTGAGGTGTGTTAGTGAGATTGTTGAATTTGTCGGCTGAGGTGGCACTATTTGAGTGGAGAAGTGAGTGGTTGGTAGGCCCTAGTGAGTAGGAGGCAGCATTTGATTGGTGGAGGACCCAGAAGAGGAGATTTAGAGCCATGGCACAGCCAAGAGGAGTTGGAGGTCTTTGGACTATTTGGACCACCACCGCCTATCCCACCACGATGACATGTAGTCGTACCAGTAGGTTCGAAACCTCTCATTATGTGAATTTGATGTTGTTAAGCTAGATTTGGGGGTTTGGGTAGGAATCCAATATTTTGATAAAATAATGAATAAATTGAAGCTATTTGAAAAATGGAGAGGGTAGATGAGTTAAATAGGCCAAGGCGGCAGGGTGGGTAGGTTTTTAGGGTGTTTGGGTGGGTAAATAGAGATAAATAGGCCAAAAATGGATTTGGGGGGCCGCGTCGGGTTTGGCTCCGTAATTTTACAGTGACCGATGTCGGTCACTAAGCGACCGGCATCGGTCACAAAGTTTTCGGGCGAGGTTGGTTTGTGGTTGACCGGTGTCGGTCATGGGTCGACCGGCGTCGGTGGAGAGACGATGGAGAGAGGACCGGTGGCGGTCATGGGTGACCGGTACCGGTCCTTAGTTAAGATTATTTATTTTGTTGGTTTGGGTGTGTTGTTGTGTTGAATTTGTGGTTGTTGTTTGGGTGTTTTGGTATTGTTTGGGTTGTTGTTTGGGTGTGTTGGTAGTAGTGATTTGGTTTTTGTGTTTATTGTTGGGCTTTGTGTTTTTGGGGGTGGAGAGGGAAGATTTCCAAAAGCTTTGATGTGTGTTATTTGGGAAATGATAGAAAGGAACGTGACTTTTGCATGGGCACCTACATATTTGGCAGAGAGCTATACGAGGGTTTATGGGCTTGTAGGTGAAATCACGGGATGACACTAGATTGTTCATATTTATTACATTGTTGGGCCTATGAGCACATTGTTTGTGTGTGACCTATAGGCCGACCCATCCAGATTAGCGAGAGATAGAAATGCAGAGGTTGGGATTGAGACGATGGGTCCCAGGACAACAAGAGGCAAGATCCCAGGCCGTGACAAGTGACACTGAGTATTATAGGTAGGTATGGGAGATGGTGACGATTGCGGATATCTGGTGGAGGCCTTTCGAGAACTATATGGTAACAGAGAACATAGCTGAGGAGTTGAGGGGTGTAGAGCGATTGAGGTGGATCGCGGGGCACAGGCCAGGTGAGTATGAGAGGATTCCTCTAGATTGCATGCGGTGACAATTTGGATTTGTGCAATATATACCCCTGGCTTATAGACCATATATGAGGATCGACGCCGAGGCAGCATTCTCACCTCCCCCTACGACACCTCGGAAGGGGCGGAAGAGATAGCAGCCGATCGTAGGGTAATGGATGCGGGAACGATAGAGGCCTATAGAGTATGGTGGGTAGCAGAGCTGCGAGGTGTACGTGATCGTCCTGACATAGCTATGATTATAGCGGAGAGAGATCGGCTGTAGGGTTTAGTTCATTAGCTCCAAACGCGGGTGAATGAGACAACAGGATTAGTAGCGGTTGCCGAGTCACGAGCGGAGAGACTAGAGGCGAGATTCCTCCATGCAAGAGATTGTATTCATATGTTACTGAGATAGATTGGCGATCAATGGGCGGTACCAATAGCCGTGGTGCCTTTGAGGATGGAGAGGCCCGGCGAGAGGCATCGACGATCACGATCATCACCTGGTTTGGGATGAGGCGCGAGGGTCTAAGTGAATTTTATAGAGGTATAAGAATAAATAAGGATGCCGACCTGTGCATCGATGATAGAGAAGATGTATTCTTTGAACATCTAAATAAAACTAAATATGTATGTTGATTTGAGTTATAATAATAAGAAGGGTTGTGTTTGAATGTTTGTTTTGAAAAAGGATAAAGATGAATGTTGGCAAAAAAGAAATACACAAAAATATGTATATTTACAACACATGATAGGTTATGGTAAGGGATGGTCGAGCTAACCTTGGGAGACCCCATGTCTCCTAAGTGATGCCTACATAGCCCTTTGCACAAAGCAAGGAGGGGCCTTAGACCGATGTAGTTCTCCCTTAGGACCAAGGAGAGGTGAATTCAAGCAATTTGAGTGCGGTTAGGCAATTTGTTGGTTGATAAGAATTTGATGTTGATAGGGTAATGTTGTTGGTGTTGGTAAGGTATGGGTGATGTTGATGTAGGTATAGGTAAAGTGAAATTTAGCTTACCCAAATAGTAGGGAACCGTATCTGATTAAGGTTAACACATAATCCTAGAGTCGAAAAAGAGGCAAAAGTGTCCCGTAGTTTAGAAGAGCTAAACAAACCACATATTAACATAGGATGAGCTTGAATCCCTAAGTACCTTGCATAGGCGAGAAGTTGATAGGTGAAAAGATTTGTATAATCACAATATATCGGATATACGTCACATCCCTTGAGTTTTGTTGCTTTGACAAATGGTGAGGTGAGGTGGTTGATATAGGCGGGAGTCTTTGAGAGCATTACAAGGTAATTATTCGACGAAAGAGAACCAAACCTAAATAGACAAGTCCATGACTCAAAAGTGATTTTGAATGTGGCTTCTTTTTTTTGCTGAATATAGGCGATTGATGTGGGAAGACTACAAGGGATATGTATTTTGTTACTCTTGAGGTCTTCACAAAGCTGATCAATGCGAGAAGCTTCGATAAAGGCTATTTGTGTATAGCTGTCCTTCAAGGAGCGATCTATTTATAGTAGCGAATGCGGCATTTGTGGTATAGCTGTCCTTCGGGGGAGCAGTCTATATATAATAGCAGCAATAGTTTGGCATATAGCTGTCCTTCGAGGGAGCAGTCTATATATAATTTAGAGATCTAGATGTCCGTTTGGCATAAAGCATCTAGTTTTGTAGGAAGTTTGACTCAAGAAAATCCCATAAGTGTTTTAATTAAGAATGTGTCATTTTAATACTGTGAATTCATGGACTAGACTAAAAAGGGGAAGGCATTTTTAAAGGGAGGTGATAATCAAACCATGTGAGCTTGATTTAATTGGAAGATGTAGGAAACAAAGTGTATGCGATGGTAAATGAGCTCAAGGGACGAGCGCAAGGTAGATAAGAAGTGATATAACGCTGAATTCAACAGTAGAATGGTCGAAGATGCAAGGCATTAAGGGGCTCAAGCTCAGGTTTACCATTAAGCGAATCTAAATGATAAGTGCCTGATCCATAAGTGTGAGTGATAATGTAAGGCCCAATCCAATTAGGAGAAAATTTTCCATGTTTGCTCTTTTCTAGTTTGGTTACATGTTGATTCTCTTTGAGGACAAGATCACCAACCTTAAAGGTACGCTCATGAAGTCACTTATCATAAGCACGCTTGATGCATTTTTGATAGATTTGAAGGTGGTCAAGAGCCGTAAGACAACGCTCATCAAGAAGCTCTAATTGGGCTAACCGCTCTTGGTGGAAATCATCGTTGGTGAGAATATCCTGAAGAGATATTCTGAGGGAGGGTATTTGTATTTTGAGAGGCAAGACAGCCTCGGTACCATATACTAAAGAAAATGGTGTGGCATTAGTGGAGGTACGAATTCTAGTACGATAAGCCCAAAGGGCAAAGGGGATGTGATCATGCCAATTTCTTCCAGAATCATTAACAACTTTCATGAGGATTTTGGTTAGGGTTTTATTAGAAGATTCAGCCTGACCATTGGCCTATGGATAGTAAGGTGATGAGAAACTAAGTTTGATACCAAATTTGTCACAAAGGTCTTGTAACAACTTATTTTTGAAAGATTTACCATTATCTGTTATCAGGTGATGAGGAACACCAAAACGACAGATAATGTGATGGTTAACAAATTCGACGATTTTTTCTTTTTTGGTTGAAATGAGTGGAATGGCCTCCACCCATTTTGTGTAATATTTGGTTGCTGTGATTATCCATCGGTGACATTGCGAAGAGGGTGGATGAATCTCACCAATAAGGTCTAAACCCCATTGTGAGAAAGGCCAAAGATCTCGTGCGACCTGTAGCGGATGGCTAGGAGTATGTTGAAGGTTGGCATGTTGTTGACACATAACACAACGCTTAACATATTCGTTGTAATCGGTATTAAGAGTAGGCCAATAATAGCCTAGGCGAAGGATCCGTTTAGCCACGGCAAGGCCGCTAAAATGTCCACCACAAATACCGTCATGGACCTGTTGGATGGTATAGGTGACCTCCGCGCCGGTTAGACATCGAAGGAGGATGCCATCAAAGCCACATTTATAAAGGATTCCCCCATGACGACATAATGAGAAACACTTTTAAGAAAAGCACGTTTGCCGGTACTAGTAAGGTCAGGTGGGAGAACAGAGGTTGTAAGGTAGTCGTGAAATTTGTGGTACCAAGTATCCTGCGAATTAGTAGACACAGTATTTATCATACAAACAACCGGGGCTGAGTAAGATGGGGCAAAGAGTTGTTGGACCAAGACGAATATGTCAGAGTCAGTTGGTGAGGCAGGAATTTGTGAGGCTAAGCAAGCCATAGTATCCACAAATTTGTTAGTGGAGCGGGGAATGGTTTGGATAGAATAACGAGTAAATGAGGTCAAAAGTGAATCCACGTAATGTTTGTACTTTTGAAGTTCCTCATTTTTACATTGGTAGATGCCCATAACTTGATTGACTACCAATTGAGAGTCACCGAAAATATTGATAGATTTGACACCTAAGTGTAACGTAACCTGGAGACCCAAAACAAGGGCCTCATATTCCGTTGTATTATTAGTGCAGGGGAAATCGAGCTGGAATGAAAGAGGCATCGGCTCAGCGTCAAGAGGAATGAGAACAACGCCGGCTCCTCCACCGTGGCACTGGCATTTGGATCCATCAAAGAAGAGGGTCATTGGATATGACTCCTCCCTGAGTGAAAGAGTAGCGATGAGTTCATCGGGGAAATTAAAATTGGTAAATTGTTCCCCAGGTAAAGGGGCCTCTGCGAGTTGGTCTGCAATAGTTTGTCCTTTGATTGACTTCTGGTGTATAAATTCAAGGTCAAGGTTAGCGAGGAGCATAAGCCATCGGGTGATGCGTTGGTTTAGATGTGGTTTGGTGTACATATAATGAATGGGGTCCGTGTTGGTGATGACAAAAATTTTATGATTCAGGAGGTAGTGTCGGAGTTTGGTGGCTACGAATGATAGGGCTAGGCACAATTTTTCTACATGTGTATACCTAGTCTCGTAATCCACGAGAGTACGACTTATATAATAAATGGCTTGTTCTCGATGTGCCGAGTCCCGATGTGCAAGCATGGCTCCTATAGCATGGTCAGTGGCAGAAAGGTAAAGGTAGAAAGGGCGATCATCCTGAGGTGGGATAAGCACGGGTGGCTGCAAGAGATAGGCTTTGAGAGCTTCAAAGGCTTGGTGACACTCTTCGCTCCATTGAAAGGAAATGTCCTTTTTAAGAAGGTGATGGAAAGGTTGACATCGATCCGAGAGTTGGGAAATGAAACGCCAGATAGATTGAAGTTTACCTTGCAAACTATGTAATTTTTGAGGTTTTAGGGTGGGGAATTTCTAGGATAGCTTTGACTTTAGATGGATCGACCTCAATGCCACGCAAAGAGACGATGAAACCAAGAATTTTTCCAAAGAAAACCAAAGACACATTTCTTTGGTTGAAGCCGGACAAAATATTGTAACAGGTGATCGAAAATAATGGTTAAAACATCGAGATGTTCACTGCGATGTTTAGATTTGCCATGAGATCATCGACATAATCCTCAAGGATAGTGTGCATAATGTCATGAAAAATGTAAGTCAAAGCCCTGATAGGTCGCACCAAAGCATTCTTAAGGCCAAAGCGGCATGACACGATAATGAAGGTTCCCAAGGAGTGATGAAGGTAGTTTTATGTTGATCGGCGGGGCTACCAAAATTTGATTGTATCCCGAAAAGCCATCCATGAGAGAAAGCATTTCATGGCCACAGTGGAGATCAACAAGTTGATCAATACTTGGGAGGGGGAAGTCATCCTTGGGGCAAGCGAGGTTAAGGTCTTGGAAATCCATGCATATCTGAAGTCCCCGTCACTTTAGTGCAGGTATGATGTTAGAAATCCATTGAGGATAGTCAATAGGCAAGATGAAGGAAAGCAGAAAGGAGTCGTTGAAGCTCTTCTTTGACAAGAGGGCAATGCGTGGATGCATTTTCTCGGTTTTTTTTGACTGGTTTGGAATGAAGTTTTAGGGTAATGTTATGGACAGTAATGTCGGGATCAATTCTGGCATGTCGTAATAGAGACAGCGAAAGCTTGGTTGCGGGTATGGAGAAAGGTAGTAAAGGCGGCTTGTTCTTATGTGTTAAGGGATTGTCCAATCTTCACAATGTGAGGATCCTCCTCTGTGTGGATGTTGATTTCTATATTCGAATCATTCAACATGGATTTGAGTTTGAGAAAGTAAGGCACGTTGAATATAGGAGTCATCTGCACCAAGGTAAGTGAGGATGGAGTCGTCATCCTGGCACTCAACAACATTAATTGAAGGTGAATCCTCTTCGATCATGTCTGGATACAGCAAGGGAAGAGAAGATGGGTCCTCATTATCGCGTTGATAAGTGAGAGGACCTAAGAAGATAGAATTTATGAAAAAAAAGGTTAGGAGGGATAGATTCAGGGTCTATCGACTTTGTGGGTGACGATGGCAAAATGGGTGATGATGGTTTGGTAGGGGTGACGTCGTCATCTTCCAGGATATAACTGACACGAGGTTTCTCCGGTGTAAGTGTTTCAGGAAATCCAAGACCACTATGATCATTGTGTTTGCGTGTAGTCACGGGAATGATTGTATGTCGGCCTTGTTCATAAAGACTGAAACCAAAGCCTTTCCAAGCATAGCGAGTCAAGAAGGTGACGGTGAAACGACGATTTTTCCGGTATTGAAAATCGGATATGAAGGGAACCACCCCAAGAGGAGGTTCAGGGGTAACGGAGGATGCGTCGACACCCCCATACGTTAGGTTGGTGCGGCAATTAGGTGGTCCGTAAGAGATTACCTCCCCCACGCGACGGTCGTAGGTAGGATGTGCATGTAACTGTCCATACTCCTGTGGGGTATGGAAATAACTAACGTTATATAGGTGGTACTCCCCCAACGTAAGGCGTTGAAAAACATCTACTAAGGGGTCAGAGGTTGGGATGTTATCTGCAGGAAAGGAAGTGGTATTTGTGATGGCGGTTTCATTGGTTGAAGGTGTGGGTGCGGTTGAAGTGGATGGTAGAGGTGTGGTTGAAGTGGATGGTTGGGTTGGATGAATGGGTGTCTTGACTAGTACAAGCACATCATTAGGGCGATATAACATATTGCAGGTTTTGATGGGGAAGGATCAGCTTTTACGGTGTAGGACTTCCCCTCGTACTCAAATTTTATGCATCTATCCAAGGGCGGCCTAACAACATATTATATTAGAACTCTCCCTCAACGACATAGAAAGGAGGCTGCAGCAGTGTGCTTTCTTTCACTTTCCCTTTGTTTTTCGCCCTCGAGTAGCAACACTAATCATATTGATCTCGTGAATACGAGAGGAGGAAGACAGTATGGTCCTAGTCTTCGAGAGGTGGATTTGTAATAATGATAGATTTTGGTGAGGCGGGGACAAAGTGGTATAGGAGAGGGAATTGAAGCTAAAGGTCTCTCCCATCGTAAGTTTTCTTTCTTAACTTTTCTATCGAGAGAGGTGGTGACGAAGTATGGATTTCAACGCTTTGCATCCCTCTACGTCATGTCTGGTGTGCGGTGGTAAGTGCAGATTTTAGACTCATCATAACCTATAGGTTGAGGTTTAGATGGATCATAAAGTATAAGTGGGGGTAGGGAAATGGTTGCATTCTCCACCAACATAGCAAGGATTTTGGCGTAAGACCCTTTGAGTGGGTCAAAGTCGAGAGGAAGATGAGGCTATTGACCGGGTAGATTCAGCAAATGACGGGGTATGGTTGATTTGAATGGGTGGCGATTTAGCCAAGGGGTTTTAATAATGGGTTTTAACTAAACGTGGCTTCTTTGGTTGAAGCTATGTTTAGTTTGGTTAGATGATGAGGCCACAGATGATGTGGTATCATAAAACGATCATGCGAGAAATAGGAGTGACAAATAAACAAATCTTTTGATGATGGAATTTTTAGAGTTGATAGGTGGACGGGATACGTGGGGTGACGGTGTTGATATACCCTTGGATCTCTGTATGGGTGTAGAAGGCGTAGGTCATTTTAAAGAAAATGCAGGAGGTATGATATATTGATGCAAGGTGGAGGGATGAGGTCCCAATATGGAAGGTAGGTGTGACGACGATGGTTTTAGTTGTGATAGAGACATAGGTTGAGGAGATTGAGTTTGTCTCCTAAGTGGATGGACGGCTTTATTTTTAGATAAATCAAGCCACTTAGGTGGGTGTGTTAGACTGGGTATTGGTGAGGTCCCAAGTGTAGGGGAAGATTTGGTTAGGCTAATAGAGGTGGATGAGGTATTTGGTAGAGATGAGGGGGGTGAAGATGAGGACATAGGCATTTTAAGCTTCTGTAAACACTTCGGGTATATGGTAGAGGCGTCTGGATCGGTCATCTGCATTTGAGTAGAATATGGCGTACTCAAACGTTCCCATAGGACTCATCTATCTTCTGAGGGATGACAGTCCTCACGTGTGAATAGGAACTTTTGTATGGAAGAAAGGTGAGTTGTGATTCCGGTCCACTGTGGGTGTGATACAGGGGGTAGATGAGGCACTGTATCAATGGGCGTTAAGAGGTCAACCGGTCGCTGAAAATATTTAGGCGATGAAGAACTAATAGGTAGAGGGCGTGTTTGAGAGGATCCGTCATGTTTACAGAATGTGATGATGTCGGTGCAAGAGGTATCTCATCTAAGGATGACAAAAGAAGTGGTGAACCTTCCTCTTGTACAGCAAGAATGGTAGAAGGAGACATTTGGGAAATAGATAAGTTAGATAACATCCGCTCACAGTCTTGCAAGGATGTGGTGTAAGAGGGCTCATTTGTGAGAAGAGAACTCTGGGCGGTTAATTCCTTGATGGGTAAAGGAACGGAAAGGATTTCATCTTGTCTTGATGGTGATGAAGGGGGTTCGGGTTCCTGCATTAGTGAAGAGGCTTGATTCAGAGTTTTTTCGATAGAGGCTTTTGGCTGGGAGTCGAAGACTGCATGGATCTCATGAACACTCTCCTCGGCTAAGATATCTTTGTTTATGTTCTTGTTCGGAGAGTGATTCGGGAATGGTTTATTGAAAATTTTCAAATTTTGGTTAGCAGAGGGCATTAGGATAATCAAGGGCTATATCACCTGCATCAACCATTTCCTACACTATGTTTTCCAACATCTTGCAGTTTTCATGACTGTGTCCCTTCATGCAGTGGAAGTTACAGAAGTCATTTTCTTTGTACAAGAAGGTATGGCGTGAGTGGAATCAAACCCGGAGTGAGGTTTAACAGAGGTAAGGTAATGGCTCCTACTTTAAGCAATTTTCCCAATATCACACCATAAGTTTCTCCCAAGGGTGTAATTGATGGGCTCGGCTTTATACTTGTAGGTGGTTTTTGGCGGGGTATTAGACAGTGGTTGGGATTTTACCATCACCGCGTGCATAGCTCCTTTTGATTTGAAGCATTCGATGGGTGAGGATTGGTTGTGTTAGGTTTTTTGGTGGAATCTTGAGTTCGGAAATTGGGGTTTTGATGCGTAATCGCAATTTCTCTTCCTCTAAGGCTCGAATCTCTAGTTTCGAGCCATAGTAAAGGCCTCGTCAAATGTGCGGAAAGTTTGAATTTGGAGGGTAGGAAGATGTGCTTAGCGTGAGGCCGCGTAAAAGTTCGATAAGTTCACCTGAGGCAAGGCATATGTAAGTTGGTTGATAAGGCCCCGCCATCATCCAACGAAATCTGCGATAGATTCGTCTTCAAATTGTCGGAAGGCATAGAGGTCGGTGATAGATACTTTCTTGGCAATGTTAATGGAGAAATGATCCAAGAAAGATTGGGCTAGTTGGTTAAAAGAGAAGATTGAGTGCTAGTTTAAAAAGCTTGTACCACTCAAGGCGGGTCCTGATAAGGACATGGGAAAGGTGCGGAGTAGTAAGCCATCGTCATGAGCAATTAGATATGAGCATGTCTAAATGAGTGCAAGTGTTGTTGAGGATCCTCCTTACTATTAAAATAGGTAAATTTTGGTAATTCCCATTGAGGAGGATATGAATGAAGGGGGACGAGAAGGGTGGATAGGCTCCCAACAAACTTGCTTGTATGTCAAGGCGCTACGACTTCCTGAAATAGAAGCCTCTAGATTTTGTATTTTGTCCATCATTTGTTTAATTAAATTAGTAGTTGGATGAGATGATGGCACGGTTGTGGTAAATGGAGGTAGATTGGGCCAAGGGCCAACACTAGACAATGGTGGGGTTAAATTTTGATAAGGTATGGAGGACGAAAATGTTGAGGCGGCTGAATAGGGATGTCCTATATAAGACGTTGAGGTTACCGGGTACGTGTGTGGAAATGAAAAGGAAGGCAGAGCTTGAGAAGAAAAGTTCGTGTGGATAGGTGGTAGAGAGCAAGTCATAAAAGGAGCAGTCTACAAGAGAGACAAGGTGGGAGCAGTCGACGGTAATGATATGTTGGGCCCAAGATTAACCAAAGGAAATTCGGTCTGTGCCGTATGAACCCCTGAAGCTGCTGAGCTAGGAGACGAGACTAAAGATGTAGAAGGCAAAGGAAAGTTATCAGGTGGAGAAGGAGCTAAATGAGCAGCTATACTAATAGGCATGCCAACAAGGAGTTGACCATCGGGCGTATGGTCAGGGGCATGAGACAAATAATATTGTACAGCGCTAGGATTGGCGTCCAAAAATTTTGCAAATTCCTTATCTCCTACAGGGATTTTGGGAACCTTGCTGGTGTCTATAGGGTTCCCCATAGAATGGGAAGGAGGTGATTCAGGCAAAGGCATGGAGCAGGCATGTGAAACCATGGCTGCAGCTTGTTTCTGAGTGATAACAACCATGGACAAGGGTACACAGTAGGATGCAATCTATCAAGAACTGAAGAAGCAACAAAATGTTGGAATTGGCAGGTTGCTGGTTTCGGAAACTGTGAAAGACAATAACCGATATCGGTCAGGTAACCGATGTTGGTCAGGCTGTAGCCACCGTCGGTAAGCTAACCGATGTTGGTAGAATAGAACTGGTGTAAGAAGCAGTAGGAAGTTGTTGATTTGGTGTTAACAGTGCTTAGTATGCCTACCAAACTGCTTACGAGGTGATCACGTAAAAAAATAGTGTATGACAGAGAAACAGAACTGAAAACAAGCAAGAATGCACAAAAAAATTAACAGACTAACCCTAGGGTTAATTTTAATCAATTTGGGCTTATGCCTTTAGACGAGAATGATGTCAATCCTAAACAAAATACTTAGGCAAAATGTCAAGTTTGTTTTGGCTTATAAGGTTACCTCAATCGGGCGGAGGAATACCGCGGAAAAGGGGGGATGTTTTGAGCTATTGTGTTAATTGTGAAGTGATTTGGTATGTGTTGTGTAGTGAAAGTAAGATTAATTTATTAACAATATCATGGAAATCACCCCACGTATACGACACATTACTTAATCTATGTTCACTAGAATTGAAAAAAAGACACAAAAATGGGATGCACGTGTTTTAAACCCAAATTGAAAATGTTATTCGATGAAGCAAAGAAGATGACTTTTACTAATACAAAACTGGGAAAGCAAGACAAATTCTTTTACCAAATATAACAAAATATCGTGTGAAATTTTTAGAAGAAGAAAACAGCAAGTATGCTCCATATATGAAAGCAATCAAGAAAGAAAGAAACCGAAATGGGTCCCACCCGAAGCGTGCCAAAATGTTTCGCATGAGAATGTTTCCATTTTGGAATAGACTTACTTCTATCCTTTCATTCCTTTGAGAAACAGAGATAAGGGTTAGGGCTAGGAGGAATACCATTGAATGTTGAGATGGTGTGCACGTGCACCGTAGAGAAAGATCGAGATCGATTGCGAAGAACTCCTTTTTGTCTTGGAAGGACTACTGCAAGTAATAATACAAGACCACCTGATTTTAATTAGACAATAAATGAGGGAGCTGCCTTAGGCCCAGGAAATATAAAACTTCCTTTCGAAGGTGGTCAGTTCCCCTGCTAATATGAATTAACACAAATGATTGTAAAATCACAATTTAATTGCCTCGTTGAAACAAGTAGAGGAAAGGCTGGTTTTGGTTTTGAATCACGGTGACCGACGCCGGTCAGTGTCACCGGTACCGGTTGATGATAACCGATATCGGTAGGGGTAGTGATTTAAGGGGTTGGGTGAAGGTTGGCTATAAGATGGCTATATGATAGTTATGGTGTTTATAAGGCTGGTAGAATGACTGGGGATAGGTAATGAGGTGATGGAGAAGACTCAGAGAGTATGGGGGCTGTTCTTGGGGCAAAGTAGGGGTAGAGGAATGTAAGTTAGATGGAGAGTGTTACCGGGTAGTGGATCTGAGGGTAGACTTGTAATTACTGTGATTCAGAAATCCAAGAAATATTATTAAAAGAACGTATAAGACTTACTTACTAGTTCCTGATGGAAAATGCAGGTTCTGGGACTGTGATGACAAAGACAGGGCTCAATTAGGATGATCTGACAATCCAAGATGAGCTATCTCCTCTCCTGATGCTCGGATGAGTGTCACTGGCTCTGGTTATTCAGTTGCAGTCTTGGGCTTGATGTCCTTCTCTGTAAACTTCTCTCTTTCCTTCACTTGTCTCTGCTCGGCCAAGTCAATTCTGGATCTTTTCAATGACTTCTCCTTTGGATCAATGAAAATCCAAAAACGCCTGCGCTCTTTTTTTTTTGGGAGTGGTCATTTACAGAGGAACCGATGGCGGTTACGTAACCGACGGCGGTCGAGTAGAACCAGTATCGGTCAGTCAAAGTGGGCTATTTTTAGTAAAATAGTCGGCCTTTCCCTCCTTTTCTCCCGAGGGATTAGTTGTGGGCTTGGTCAAGTCATTATGAGGTTGGTTTTAGGTGCGGGTGAGGAGTCATTAGTCATGGGTGTGGATGTAGACCAAGTTATAGGTCGTAATTAGGTTAGTTTAGGGTTAATACTAGGTCATGATGAGGTGGCGAAATGAGGTGGCAGGGTATGGCGATGTGGATTTATTAATTATAAGGTAATTAATAAATAATTGTAAGGTTTAGGTGATGAGGTTAGGTTGCGAAATGAGATGTGGGGCACAGGGGGTCGTAAGACACAAATTTGGTGTCTACAGATATTTTGAAGAGAGAAAAGGAGGAGATAAAGAACTTAGAATTTTTCAAGCAAAAAACTTGAAGAAATCCATTTTCTCTGGAGAAAACCACCTGAGAGCCATTTGTCAATTCCATATTGCATCAGATTTCATCATGTTGAGTTGATTTCAGTTGTAAATCCATCAACATGCTCTGAGATTGTTCCAATAACATTCCCTTGCTGATGTATTTGATCAATTTTTGGATTATTTGGTGTTATCTCTTGGCAAAATGTGTATATGCTTGTGCTTCGGAATGATTTCAATTTGTGTTCCTTGCTCATGTTGAAATATTGTGTTTAGGATCTCTTTGATCATACATGGTCTCATTTCTTGTTGATGGTTTGATGGCATCTGCAATCTTATATCTAGAAGAGATTTCATCGATAGAAGATAAATAGATTTAAAATCATTTTACTATCCTTAAATCTTGAGATAATTTGTAAACTTTTGGGGTACCTTAGGTCATAATCAAATAGGGATTTCTGGATACTTTGTTGATATATTTGCTTCAAGATTTTGTAGTAGGTTGTCAAAGATTGTGTGGAAGAGTGCAGATTTGGGCCTCCATTTGTGCACATATCCTGGTTGAAGGAGTATTTTAAACCTCTTGGAGCATTCTTGTTGTGTGAGTGTTACAAATTTCTTGTAAAGGTTCCCAAAGGAGTTGGTAATTCCTAGCAAGTCTTATCTAAGCATCTCCCAACAAAATTTCATTCAAACTAACTCATCCTACCCATACTACCCCTTCATTGCATTGTGTATCAAAAAGGAATGCAATCTATTCACAAAAATGCACAAAGCATATCGGGATTTTATCATGTCTCTAGCAGCCTTAGCCTTGTCTTGAAAGCATTTCCATCATTTAGTAGTGATAACTCCTTTGAGTTTGAATAATGTATAATTGATCATGTTTTCCCATGGCCATCTCCATACAATGGTGCAAAATACAAGGATATCTCCATCTCCTTTACCATACAAGGGCTGCAATATAGGTTCTCTTGCCTTGGTTGGTAGGCACAACCTAAGGCAGTGAGGATCAGATCAAGATCCTTTTAAGGTGCTATCCACTCCCTCAAATCTTGAGTGCCAACAAGCTAGATAGATGTGCTCCCGGATACAAATCATCTATCTACCCTTGAGTTTCTTGTTTAAATTCATGATGTTTTTCAAGTTGTGAAGGAGATTAAATCTAGATACCAACACATGAATGTGCCATAGAAGTAGGGTGGAGAAACATGAAGGAGGAATAAGCTGTGTAGAGGACCGAAAATGATTGATCCAAGATATCTAGCTGGAGTGGAGCATCTAGAGAGGGACCGAGACACTGTGGGAACTTTGGTGCAGTAGAATGGTTGCCATGGTATGAGTAAAAGGTCCGAGAAAAAATATTCGCATGTCCTGTTAGTGATCTAAAACCTTCATCTTCTCGCGATCGGGTTCATTGCAACTGTTCAATGTGTTACTAATAATCCAAGTGTTGAACATTTTTCATTCTTGTCAAAACAATGAGAAGATGGAAGAAGTGACATTGATGGAAAAGTGAGAAAGAAATGAAGATGAAGTTTTATTAGTAGTGTCATCTCATGGAGAAAACATCATTTTCAAAAAGCATCTCGGGAAAGCATGTGTAGTATGCAATGGCTTCAGAAATTGAATTCGGAATTTAGAAGTCAAATAAATACATTAAGGGTCAAATAGATGTAAAAGAAGGTTCAAGATGATAAGGGATAAGTTCTAAGGGACTTAGTTTTGAGCAAGTCTGCGGAGCTAAGGAGGTATCCTCTTAATTCAATAGATGGTCAATGAAGACTTGAAGTAGTCATCGATGAATTATAGAAAGACACGAGAACTCAAGAAGAATTTGCGAAACATATATGATTGCCATGAGTATAGGAATGAAACCGCCAAAATAAAAGGAGCTAAAGTTAAAGCGTAGATAGAAGAAGGAGAAAGACATTGAAATTTAAAGATAGTCGCTGAAGTCTAAGGATATCTGCAGATGTCTAGAAGATGCCGCTAAGAAGTATTGAAATCCAAAACAAAGCCACATAAGACACGAGTACCCACGAGTGTAAATGGTGAAGCTTCGGAGTAAAGGAAGTCAGGATTAATGCGTGGACAAGAAAAAAATCCATCAAGTATTGGAAAATTCATGTACAATAAGAAAAAGTGCTAAGGAAAAAACTCGAGAAAGCTATAGATAAAAGGATGGATCAACATACAAGGAACAAGCCACGAAAATGCAAAGGAAAAGGATTATAGCTGCGAGACATTATAGAAGACATGAGAAGCATATAAGAACCATATATAATTAAAAAGCTTATGAGAAAGGTGAAAATTTGTAGAATAAAGAATATTGCCACGAGACAAAGGAAAATGTCACAAAATCCAACGAAAGTTTTGGATCGAGTAATTATGAAATGAAGATGGATCAAGAACAATCAGATAAAAATTTAATATGGAAGAAGTGAGATTCGGTACCCAAAATTAATGATGGTTCAATTGACAGAATATTGTGGCTATGTGTATAACTAGAACTACAAAAAGAGCAATGAAGTCCATTCTTCCTACTAACAGAATTTTATGCTTTTTGAATTCAAATTAATTTAGTTAAACTCTCCTAAGATTCGGATTCCAAGGTATAAATTAAATATTGGATTAAATAGGAGCTTGTTTATTCCGATCATGCAGAAATCCTAAAAATACAATAAATCTATTTTTACGAGTGGGCTCATAAATAATTTCTAGCATATGTATAGAAGAAGGTGTAATCAAGCCAAATATAGGAGAAAAAAGCTGAAGTTAGTGGCATGCATTTAATAGTCTAGATTTTTAGGTGACAGATTAGGAGAGATTGCACGACATGCAAGATGAAGTGGCGAATTGGGTTGATTGTTCATATAGAGAAAATTATATGCATTCGATTAGTTTTTCTCGATTGGAAAAATGATGCACCAAAACTAAAGGAGCAACAAGAGGAAAGAGGCTCAAGATAAAAATGATGCATTCAAGCTGACGGAGGAAAAAGAGGAAGAGAGAGGCTAAAGGATTAATGCAGAAATGAGTGTAGAGTCTTAGAATTGGTTAAATGTATTACAAATTGATGGAATCAGCAAGAGCACTCTCATGAGCTTTCAAGATAAATAATTGAAGATTGGAAGAGTAGAGAGAAGTGATTAATTTTATTGGCGTAGAAATTATTTAACACGATGAGATCCTCTCCACCATTAGTTCGAGCTTTTGGTATGATGGTAAGTCATGAAGCTCTAATACCAAATGATTTTTGTCTCACCAAAAGCTCAAACTAATGGTGGAGAGGGATCTTATCATGTTAATCAGCTGCTTACGCCAACACCCTCCTACACGATGGAGCCGGGTATACACTCAATCAGCTCAACAACATTAGGAGGCGGTGATACGAAAATTTCCTATGAGGTCACCCATCACCATACTATTCTAAGCCTAGCATGCTTAATCGCCTAGCTCGATACCAAATGATTTGCCATCACAACAAAATCTCAAACTAATAGTGGAGAGGGATCTCATTGTGTTAACCAGTTCCTGAGTATACACCCAATCAGACCCAACAATAATAGGAGGTAGTGACAATGGGAATTTATCGGGAGGTCACCCATCCCAAAGCATTACTCTCGATCTTGGCATGCTTAACTACACAGTATCGAGCTGCATGACTTTCCGTCACACCAAAAGCTCGAAGGCTGATGGTAAAGAGGATCTCATCATGTTAAACAGCCTACTCGGTGATGGGTAGACATGAGCTGCATTGGAAAGTAGCTAAACGGATCCTTCATTATGTTCATGGCAATTATACTGATGGCATTCACTATCATGGAGGGGTAGATATTGAATTAATTGGGTTCACAGATTCTAATTGGGATGGTGACTTAGATCATTAGAAATATACTTCTAGCTACATTTTCTCTCTTGGTTCGGTTCCTATTATTGTGTCTAGCAAGAAGCAAAATGCAATTGCGATATCATCTACAGAGGCAGAATATATAGGAGTAGTTAACGTTGCCACAAAAGCTATTTGGCTACAGGGTATTCTGACAGAGTTTGGCAACCACTTTCGGTAGCCTACGATTATCTAATGTGATAACACAAGCACTATCTCTATTTGTAGAAATCCGATTCAGCATCGCAGACAAAGCACATTGAGATCCAGATGCACTTCATACGAGAGCTTATTCATTATGGTATCATTGACATTAAGTACATTCATACGAAAATCAGATTGAAGATTTATTTACCAAGCCCTTACTGAGATGAAGTTTCTTCACTTATGGTCTCTTTGGGGTGAGGTCTTCGTAGCTCCTCATCTTCTATGGGCTATGTAGTCCTTATTTTCTTCTTCTTCTTAGGAAGATTATGTTTTGTATGGGCACCTTATCAGGCCTTTAGTTGTCAGGCCCCATTGACACATTTTTCTTAGTTGTTTAGGAGTGTCTTCTCTTTCTGTCTAACTCATCATAGCCGCTACCCCAACTTCGATGAAGGGGGGTTGTTGGTGTGAGTTATCCTATGTGTCCTCCACTCACATATGGAGGGTCATCTCACATGGGTAAGGTTTAGGGTTTGCTATTGAGTCATACATCAGGGTTACTTAGCACCCTATATGTACCCTTTCACTCTTCATTCATGAGCATGACAAGAAACTCCTTTGTCTATCTCTTAAAAAAATATTGACGTAGCGAGTTGTTTAACACGATGAGATCCCTCTCTACCATTAGTTCAATATTTTTGTGTGATGTCAAGTCATGTAGCTCTGATACCAAACAATTTTCCGTCACACCAAAAGCTCAAACTTATGGTGGAGAGGGATCTCATCATGTTAATAAACTTTACGCCAACACCCTCCCACACGATGGAGCCAGGTATACACCCAATCGGCCCAAAAACATTAGGAGGCAGTGACACCAGGAATTTCTCAGGAGGTCATCCATCGCCACACTACTCTGGGGCTGGCGCGCTTAACTTCTTATCTCTCGATACCAAATGATTTTCCATCACACCAAAAGATCAACTAATAGGGGAGAGGTATCTCATCATGTTAACCAACTACTATGCTTAAAAAAATTAGTTGATCCAAGTAGATTTTAGATAAAGAAAATGAATCATAACCATTTTTAAAATCTAGTGCTCATGAAGATGAGATGAGCGAGAGATCTATGCAAGGAAAGAAGAGGTAGTTTGTTGATGTGGATATGCTTGAGAGAAGAGCAAGGAGAAGCTAAGGACAAATTCATTGCAAAGAGGAAGAAAGGAGACACAAAAAAATAATGGAGATCCAAAGTATAGAGAAGAAGATAATATATTTGTACAAAAGGATAAAACATTATCGGATGAAGAAATAATGTGTAGACAAAAGCATAAAGTCGATAAATCAAATGAGAAGAGAGACCATAAAGAGGTAAAGAAAAATTGCATATCTTACTTGAAGAGTAATTGTAAATGAATGAAAAAGTAAGGTGATCATAATCTATTGTGTGCAACATGAAAACCATATTATCAAAAAAATTCTAAAAAACAAGTATAAGTTGTAGCTTAGCATTTCAGGAGTTGAAGCCTCCTTGTGGGTCGGTGCCTACACAAGATCAATTGTAACTTATTATATTAGGGGTTGGTCTTCCTAGTGGGTTTGGTGTGTCACTAAAAAAATCTCTTATTATGCTTTATATTTACTTAAGTTATTTTTGTGTGTAATATCAAAAATGTAAGGGTTTTGTGCTCCTTGTGGGGTTGGATCCTCATCAAAAAAATCTTGTAGGATGTGTAATATTCTTGCAAGTCCTTGCTTTGATTAATATAAGCAACGGTTTTAGTAGGTTTTTTCCGAAAAGGTTTCCCACATCATATCTAGTCTCCTCATGTGAATGTGTGAGTATTCTTCTTATTTTTATAATCTCATGGTTAATATTAGATGTTTGTGGCACTCAATAATCGTTAACAACAATAGACATAGAAAAGAAGAAATTGATTGCATATTTTATTAGCTTGATTCACTCACCCCCGCCTCTCGGTGCCATAAATCTCTAACAATTGGTATCAGAGTGGTGGTTCTCCTGTGTAAATCTTAACAACTTGGAGTTGATCCTAGAGAAAGATAAGCATGGAAAAATCTACTTACAGAAAGTATCAGAATGAAGTTCACAAAGAAAGGTTGATGATGGTAATGGAAGCGTTGCGGCAGCTCGAAATGATTCAGATGTTGAGTTAGAATGTGCTCTAGAGGAATTAGAGAAATCAAGGAAGAAAAATAAGAAATTGAAAGCCTACATCAGTGCCTATGAGAAGCACATCACTCTCCTCAAGAATAAATTGAGAAAGAAAGAACAAAAGGATTCTCAAGAATGTGCAAAATATGATTCTCAATCAGATAAAGTATTGAACTCTCTCAAACTCAAAGATGAAGAAATCACCAATCTAAAAACATTTGTGATGGAACAAGGAGAGAAAATCAGACATCATGAAGTGGAGGTAATCCAAATGGAGAAATACCATGAAGAAAATATTGAGGAAATTGAGAAACAAGTCAATCTGATCTCTAAAGCTCTCAGGGACAAAATTGAAGAATATGAAAAAATTAGCATAGCCATGAAGTCTCTCCAAGAAGATCTAGATCAGGTAAAGCTAGCAAATGTGAAGATAAAAAATGATAAAGAATATGCCTGTTAGAAGCTTGAAGTTGAACCAAAGAATTTGAAGATAGAAATAGAACAAATGCAAACTAGCATGATAGAGCATGAGACTCTCAAAAAATAATTATAACAAGCAAGGAAAAGGGAGTTGAAAGATGAATCAAGAAAAACATGTTGTCAAAAATGATCAAAAAATAACAAGGATGAAAAGGCTGGTTCCATTATACAACAAGATAAGAAGTAGACCAAGGTGACCAGAAATGGACGATTCAAGTCATCATAAAACCCAACGCATCCAAGTATGAACGAAAATCTAATGGATATTTTTCTTCATGTTACGGTTTTGGTTACAAGTCCGTGGAGTGTAAATGGCTCAAGATAGATAAATAAGATCCATGGAGGGATAAAAAATCTGAATCTTAGGAGAATAAGATGTGTTTCAATTGTTATGAAATAGGACACATTTTTAGGTACCGCTTAGAAAGATGCTTAAGAGAGTTTACCATTGATCACTCAAATTCAGATAAAAGGATAAATAATGTAATGTGTTATACATGTCATGAATATGGGCATTATTCAAAGCACTACTGTCAAAATGAACAACCTAAACAAACCATTAGACCTCATACCTTTATATGGAAAGAAAAGAAAGCTTCTACTATGAAAATGATTCCTAAGAATCATACAAAAGATTCCAATAATCAAACAACTCCTAAAGAGAAGAAGATGAGATGGGTATATAGGATCAAGGAAGTAAAACTAGAAGTCAAATAAGAAAATAAGGACAAGAAATTATTGTGGGAATATGACATGGAAAATCAAAAATCCGGTATAGACCAAGAAACAATGAATGATGACAAAGGAAATAAAAAGAAAGATGAACTAAGTAAAAGTAATGAATAATTTCTTCCTCAAGAGGTGATAGAGGAAATGCCGTATATGTGTCTTGCACGGTATTAAATTTGAAAAAGAGAGGTCAAGGGACATGATAGTCATGCCAAGAAATGTAGTCAAGAAGAATGACAAAAGAACAAGAACCAGGAAAGATGAAACTGATTCATCATGTTGCTTTATGATGACTATCTACTATTTTGATAGAACCTAAGAAGACATGATATACCTTCTCTAAGATTCTAGAAGGTATACCAAATCTAGAGGAAGCATGGTAAAAATTCCATCATGGTGAAGATTTGAAAAGAATGAAAAAAGCATTGGTTGGTGGCAAAATTCGTAGTTTAATTTTTCAAGATGTCAAGGTATGTCACATATGATTTACTACATATTATATAGTGTTGTGCATATTAAAGTCCTTGCATACTCCTCTAAGCCAACATAGGAAAATAAATAAGTCAATTGGTTCCTATTCATGTATGTGTCTCCTTAACCTTGTCATTGGCATAAGTAAAGTGAGAAGTGGCTCAATGAGAGAAATCTTGAATCAATGAACAAGATGGGTGCATGGTAAAAACGGAATCAAAATAGGTTTCATATTCTTTTTGTATGTGTGGATGAAATTTTTATGTCATATTCAAGTCATCAATTGGCTAGTTGTTATTAGTAGCACATATCCATGGTGGAAAATGAGTCATGTACAAAATCCTCATGCATTGAGTGTTAAAAGAAGAGCATATTCAAGTGCCAAAATCGGCTTTAGTGTGTTTTGGTCACATGTGAATCTTGATGCCTAAAAAGTCCAATCATAAGTGTCTTGCATCAAGTTTGTTGTCATGATCCCTCAAATGCAAAATGTGTGAAGTACATGTGTGTGTTCATTATATAAGTGCATATTCCAGAATTTTCTTTGTCACATAGACTACTAATATGAGTAAAGTAATGAAAGCCACAAGTGGAAACATGAGAGATGCTAATGGATAAGTGTCAGGAAGTTGGAGACCAAGAGATTAGAAGAGGTCATTCATACCATAAGAAATGTGTCTAAGACAAAAATATGCAACATACAAGATGAAATACGGTCTCAACAAGAGTAAATGGACAAGTGGATTTTGATGTGAGTTCAAGAAAAATGGAGTGAAGCACAACATGTAACAGAGAGAGTGTTTTTAACAATGAAAAATGCAACATTATCCAAGGGGAGATACGGTGATCTAGCGGATTAGTTTTTACAACTAATGGGAGACAAAAAAATATGGAACACATTCCTAGGGGGAATTCTCATGAAATATAAGCTCCAAAATAATGCCAAATAGTATTTAGGCGAGGGGGAGCTAGTTTTACTAGCACATTACTATAATAACATCATCATCTAAGGAGGAGGATTACAATGGACATACCAGATCAAGCGCATCAGAAGCATGAGCCAAAAGAGAGCCTCTTAAGGGAAGAACATGATAAATCTAGGTGCTCTTGTGTCACCACAATTTATGAAGTAGTGAGCAATAACTAGATGTAAAATTGTAGTAGAATGGTGGATGGAATTGAATAGAGTCCCCTCCTATGCTTGTGTGATGCAGATTAACCAGCATTGTCCCTTATGTTGGAGCTAAATGAATGCAAATGATCTCCAAATACCTTTAATAGATACAACCCTCGGTGGATTATAGTATTGACTAGTGTGTGGTCCCTTATTATGGTCTCATAACTTTATCTTTATAGGTTTCTCTTCATCTAATTTCATAATAAACACCAATATGGATGACCACCTAGAAGCTGAAATGACTAGAAAGTGCCCAAACAATGGCGGGAAAGTTCAAAAAGGATCATCGTGTCCCTTGTAGGACCGGGGCACCCATTTGTGCTCCATCAAAGCTAAAATAATGTGAAACAACAAAAATTGACTGAGAATTTGGGTGCAAGAGGTTGGGAATGACAAAAAAACAAAGTAAGATGGCCAAGAGATGGGAGTTTATTAGTACTTTCGTCACTCAAAACCTTCTAAATAGTAGTATAATATCATGACTAAATAATGTATAAAGTGCATGATTTTTTGTCTACAAGCACCAACCCCACAAGGAGCACCAACCCCTAATTTAGTAGGACACCAATCCTACAAGGAGGCTACAACCCCCCAAGATGACCAAGAAACAAGTCAAAAACCTAAAATGGATGATCACTAAAGAAATTTTTCTTCCACAACATATTGTGATCTCTAATTCAGCTCCATACACACAAAAACCTTTCATATTTCTCTCCCATAACTCCCTCAAATATGGTCATTCTCTTGATAATTAGGTCTAATGACCTTGAACATCCACATGACTAAATATTTATTAGGAATTCATCACTCTTATTATCTCCCCCTTGACCACTCTAACCTCTTCTCTCATCTTCTATAGCTAGTTCACATCTTCCTTTTCTCAACTAGTCCAAATGAGCTCACACAATGCTCTTTTATACTAGACACACCCCATAAGTAACAACATCTTAGCTAAGATGATTAAGTTCATTCATTCAGTAGACACATATAATTTAGTCAACATGATCTTATTACTAAGATCATACTAACTATCCTAGTCCCGTGTTAATTTACTACACTACGCTAGTAAAATACCCTTTCTAACCCCTTTGAAACCTCTTAAACCATGTTAATCCCTCTCCAACCAGCTTCTATAAGCTTGTTTCCTTTAATTAACCTTTTTAGGTTAATTAACATTCTTATTGACTTTATATTGAGAATTTGACTTTATAAGAAAATATCTTACCTTTCCAAATAGCCACTTAGCCTTCCAAATCCAGCACACCTCCAAATATCTTTTCTAAAAATCATCTTTTTGACTCCTTTTAGTCCCACATGTATCCAAAACATCCTTTTCTCAAATCCAAAAATATAAATAGAGTGGTACCCCTCCCACCTTTTCCTATGAATTCTCTCTCATCTCATTTCGATCCAGTCCCGCTTAAGTATTTTTAGAGTTATTCCATAGTTTATTTGAGCTATTTCCTTGTTATTTGCTAAATCCTTTCAAATATTTAGGTAAATGGGAGAATCCATTAATGGTGAGCTTCCATTCTTAAGATTTTGAAATATCAATAAACAAATAACCGATTGCTAGATCTTTATTAGGTTCATTTGTAAATAGCTTTCATGGAGTATAGAACTAATATAGTCATGTTTAGAAGTTGATTGTTTTTTTCAAAATTTATATATACATGAAAATAGGCAGCTCTTGTTTATCTCTTATCCGATGGTCATTTGAGTTGTTTGTTCTTAAGCCTTTTGGGTTTCTTTAGAGATTCTTACCCCATCTTCATAGCTTTAACAAACTTTTCACTACACACACATACCAAATATAAAACACAACTAAAAAACCATAAAAAACATGCTAAGATACACAAGTACGTTATCAAGGGTTATGATACACCAACTAGCATAAGGCAACTCAAATAGACCTTAAAACAATATCCTTCTCTTCCATCGAATGCATTAGGACCTTTAATGGAATATAAAAGAATTTTCATGGATCAAAAATATCCATAAACCTCGGGTAAATCCTCAAATCATTAAATATAAACTTAATAACATCTTAATCATCTATCTCCACCATGAAACACACCAAGAAACAAGCAAGAACAACTAGGTCTTCAAGAACCCGTAAATCAGTCGAGAAAATAAGCAACTTCACATAGAAAAACTCATCATTAGGGATCAATTATAATAACAATGGAAAGGAATATTATTCTAATTTATGAAAAAAATTGTTCACCAAATCATAGCACAATTCCTCCAACCATGACAATCTCACAAATTGTTCATTCAAGCCCCAAGAACTCAAGAACCAATCTTGAGTAATCAAGCTCTAATCACCTTGATCATCACTTCCATGATCAAACAATGCATTTCAACACGTCATGTTAGGCCTCTATCAACTTTCTATGCTCGAAACAACTTATCCAACATGCATTTCTATCAAAGCTAGTTTTAGCCCTTCTAGGCCAAAAGTGGTAGGGTAACTTGGAGGATATGTATCTTCATTTTTATCCACTTAAGCTACCTGAAATTTTTCATGGAAAATTAGAGTACCTCCTAAGATTCCTATAACAATTCACTTCTCCTTATGAAGCTTCCATCTCAGCCCTAAAACTGTAATCCTCCACAAAACTAGGTTTTTCTCTCACTTACTCAAACAACTAGATCATGAAACCACCACCAAAATGAAATCTTGAGATTCACCTTTGACCCCGATGCATCACATTTTCTTTCTTAGACCATTTACAATCCAAATAACTCATTTACTTGATATTTCTCTACTATGAGGGTTTATGTATGGTTTAAGACCAACTTACCTTCTTAGCATTCGTTCATAAATGTATGACAATCAAATCAATCCATTATTTTTGAAAAAACACTCTTAGCTCAATGAAAAATCATCCCGAAAGTTGCGTAGGTCCCATGCAAAATTTGTGTGATTGGTTGAGCATTTGAAGTTACCTATCGAGCTCATTTTTACACTCTCAAAAGATCTATTTTTCTAGAAACATCAAAATATTCACAACCTTAACCTAAAGCACCATGACTACCTCCTCTAACCGATGAGGTTAGGTTGCGAAATGAGATGCGGGGCACAGGGGTTCGTAAGACACAAATTTGGTGTCTACATTAGCCCCTTTTGTCATGTAGCTTGTCTTGTTAAAGCCGCACGGACAATAATAAGAAGTGGTTACCCAAGTTAAGGGTATAGGTAATCCCCTCAAATCTATCATTGATTGAGGTAGCGTGAAATCGGGATAGGGTTGATAAAGGGTAAATGGTGTTTATATGATGGTAAGATGGTGGGGTAGGTCCAAGGAAGGACGCACGTTGAAATGCGTGAGTGCGACTGTGGTACATGATTTGAAGAGAAAACAAGCAATTCATAGGAAAAGGTTGATAGTTTATCCAAACAAGGGTGATATAATCCACGGTATCCAAGGCATAGGATGAAGCTCCAAGGGATATAACGTGTAAGGTACATGAATGTTTAGGCATGTTCGGCAAGTACTCAAATGGTTGGTTTGGTTGAGATAAACGTCATGGTCTTGGTCTAGGCAAATTTGGTCGACCGATCAAGTCAAGGACCCTAATCATGCTAAAACACCAACAGTGAGCTCGATTGAACAAAAAGCTACATGATGGGTGGATAAAATATTAATTTGTTGGTTTTAGGTGAGGTATTTAATGGGTGCGGCCTTGGGTCGGGCCGATTGATTAGTAAGGGCCATGGGTCGGGCCAAATGGTTAGGTGCGGCCTTGGGTCGGGCCAAATGGGTTGGTTGCGGCCGTGGGTCGGGCCAAATGGTTGGTTCTGACCTTGATTCGGGCCAGATGGTTGGTTATGGCCTTGGGTCGGGCCAAATTGGTTGGTTGCGGCCTTGGGTCGGGCCAAATGGTTAGTTGCGGCCTTGGGTCGGGCCAAATGGTTAGTTGCGGCCTTGGGTTGGGCCAAATTGGTTGGTTGCGGCCTTGGGTCGGGCCAATGAAGTCAACAAAGGGTTTTCAGTGAAGGCGGATATAGGCGATGTTGTGAGAAAGGGCGATTAGTAAATAAGGGCAGAAATTGGGGAAAAGGTGGGATTAAACCGATATCGATTCTCTATGACCGGTATCGGTTAGATGACCAATACCGGTTCTGTAGGGCATAATATAACCGATATCGGTTATAGGTCGAAAACCTATAAAAAGAAAAATACGGCCTGTCATTGTCACATTGTCAATTTGAAAACCAATTTTAGTTGTCTGAGGTGTGTTAGTGAGATTGTTGAATTTGTCGGCTGAGGTGGCATTATTTGAGTGGAGAAGTGAGTGGTTGGTAGGCCCTAGTGAGTAGGAGGTAGCATTTGATTGGTGGAGGACCCAACAGAGGAGATTTAGAGCCATGGCATAGCCAGGAGGAGCTGGAGGTGCTAGACCAGCTGGACCGCCACCACCTATCCCACCACGATGACGTGTAGTCGTACCGGTAGGTTCGAAACCTCTCATTATGTGAATTTGATGTTGTTAAGCTAGATTTGGGGGTTTGGGTAGGAATCCAATATTTTGATAAAATAATGAATAAAGTGAAGCTATTTGAAAAATGGAGAGGGTAGATGAGTTAAATAGGCCAAGGCGGCAGGGTGGGTAGGTATTTAGGGTGTTTAGGTGGGTAAATAGAGATAAATAGGCCAAAAATGGATTTGGGGGGCCGCGTCGGGTTCGGCTCCATAATTTTGATGGACCGATGTCGGTCACTAAGCTGGCGACACAGCATCGGTCACGAAGTTTTCAGGCGAGGTTGGTTTTGGTTGACAGTGTCGGTCATGGGTCGACCGGCATCGGTGGAGAGACGATGAAGAGAGGACCGATGGCGATCATGGGTGACCGTATCGGTCCTTAGTTAAGATTATTTATTTTGTTGGTTTGGGTGTGTTGTCGTGTTGAATTTTTGGTTGTTGTTTGGGTTGTTGTTTGGGTGTGTTGGTAGTAGTGATTTGGTTTTTGTGTTTATTATTGGTCTTTGTGTTTTGGGGGTGGAGAGGGAAGATTTCTAAAAGCATTGATGTGTGTTATTTGGGAAATGATAGAAGGGAACGTGACTTTTGCATGGGCACCTGCATATTTGGCGGAGCTATACAAGGGTTTATGGGCTTGTATGTGAAATCACAGGACGACACTGGATTGTTCATATTTATTACATTGTTGGGCCTATGAGCACATTGTTTGTGTGCAACCTATAGGTGACCCATCCAAATCGGCACAGAGACAGGAGTACAGAGGTTGGGATTCAGACGATGGGTCCACATAGAATAAGAGGCAAGATCCCAGGCCGTGACAGGTGACACTGAGTATTATAGGTAGGTATGGGAGATGGTGACGATTGCGGATATCTGGTGGAGGCCTTTCGGGAACTATATGGTAACAGAGAACATAGCTGAGGAGTTGAGGGGTGTAGAGCGATTGAGGTGGATCGTGGGGCACAGCCGTGTGAGTATGAGAGGATTCCTCTAGATTGCATGCGGCGAAAATTTGGATTTGTGCAAGATACACCCCGGCTTATAGACCATATATGAGTATCGATGCCGAGGCAACATTCTCACCTCCCGGTGACACCTCCGGAAGGGCGAGAAGAGTTAGCGGCCGATCGTAGGGTAATGGATGCGGGAACGACAGAGGCCTATAGAGTATGGTGTTTAGTAGAGCTGCGAGGTGTACGTGATCGTCCTGAAATAGCTATGATTACAGTGGAGAGAGATCGGCTGCAGGGTTTAGTTCATCAGCTCCAAACGCGGGTGAATGAGACAACAGGATTGTTAGCGGTTGCGGAGTCACGAGCGGAGAGACTAGAGGCGAGATTCCTCCATGCGAGAGAGCGTATTCATATGTTACAGGAGAGATTGGCAGATCAATGGGTGGTACCAATAGCCGTGGTGCCTTTGAGGATGGAGAGGCCCGGCGAGAGGCATCGACGATCACGATCATCACCTGGTTCGGGATGAGGCGCGAGGGTCTAAGTGAATTTTATAGAGGTATAAGAATAAATAAGGATGCCGACCTGCGCGTCGATGATAGAGAAGATGTATTCGTTGAACATCTAAATAAAACTGAATATGTATGTTGATTTGAGTTATAATAATAAGAAGGGTTGTGTTTCGAATGTTTGTTTTGAAAAAGGATAAAGATGAATGTTGGCAAAAAGAAATACACAAAAATATGTATATTTACAACACATGATAGGTTATGGTAAGGGATGGTCGAGCTAACCTTGGGAGAACCCATGTCTCCTAAGTGCTGCCTACATAGCCCTTTGCACAAAGCAAGGAGGGGCCTCAGACCGATGTAGTTCTCCCTTAGGACCAGGGAGAGGTGAATTCAGGCAATTTGGGTATGGTTAGGCAATTTGTTGGTTGATAAGAATTTGATGTTGATAGGGTAATGTTGTTGGTGTTGGTAAGGTATGGGCGATGTTGATGTAGGTATAGGTAAAGTGAAAGTTAGCTTACCCAAATAGTAGGGAACCGTATCCTGATTAAGGTCAACACACAATCCTAGAGTCGAGAAAAAGAGGCAAAAGTGTCCCATAGTTGAGAAGAGCTAAACAAACCACATATTAACATAGGATGAGCTTGAATCCCTAGGTACCTTGCATAGGCGAGAAGTCGATAGGTGAAAAGAGTTGTATAATCACAATATATCGGATATACGTCACGTCCCTTGAGTTTTGTTGCTTTGACAAATGGTGAGGTGAGGTGGTTGATATAGGCGGGGGTGCTGAGAGCTTGTTACAAGGTGATTATTCTGACGAAAGAGAACCAAACCTAAATAGACAAGTCCATGACTCAAAAGTGCTTTTGAATGTGGCTTATTTTTTTGCTGAATATAGACTGATTGATGCGGGAAGTCTACAAGGGATATGTATTTTGTTACTCTTGAGGTCTTCACGAAGCTGATCAATGCGAGAAGCTTCTGATAAAGGCTGACTGTGTATAGTTGTCCTTCAAGGGAGCAGTCTATTTATAGTAGCAGATGCGGCATTTGTGGTATAGTTGTCCTTCTGGGAGCAATCTATATATAATAAAGATAATAGTTTGGCATATAGTTTTCCTTCGAGGAGCAGTCTATATATAATTTAGAGATCTAGATGTCCGTTTGGCATAAAGCATCTAGTTTTGTAGGAAGTTTGACTCAAGAAAATCCCATAAGTGTTTTAATTAAGAAAGTGTCATTTTAATAATTGTGAAGTCATGGACTAGACTAAAAAGGGGAAGGCATTTTTAAAGGGAGGTGATAATCAAACCATGTGAGCTTGATTTAATTGGAAGATGTAGGAAACAAAGTGTATGCGATGGTAAATGAGCTCAAGGGATGAGCACAAGGTAGATAAGAAGTGATATAATGCTGAATTCAACAAGAGAATGGTCGAAGATGCAAGGCATTAAGGGCTCGGGCTCGCTCAAAGTTTACCATTAAGTGAAGCTAAACGATAAGTGCCTGATCCATAAGTGTGAGTGATAATGTAAGGCCCAATCCAATTAGGAGCAAATTTTCCACATTTTCTCTTTTCTAGTTTGGTTACATGTTGATTCTCTTTGAGGACAAGATCACCAACCTTAAAGGTACACTCATGAAGTCGCTTATCATAAGCACGCTTGATGTGTTTTTGATAGATTTGAAGGTGGTCAAGAGCCGTAAGACAACGCTCGTCAAGAAGCTCTAATTGGGCTAACCGCTCTTGGTGGAAATCATCGTTGGTGAGAATATCTTGAAGAGATATTCTGAGGGAGGGTATTTGTATTTCGAGAGGGAAGACAACCTCGGCACCATATACCAAAGAAAATGGTGTGGCATTAGTGGATGTACGAATGCTAGTACGATAAGCCCAAAGGGCAAAGGGGATGTGATCATGCCAATTTCTTCCAGAATCATTAACAACTTTCATGAGGATTTTGGTTAGGGTTTTATTAGAAGATTCAGCCTGACCATTGGCCTGTGGATAGTAAGGTGATGAGAAACTAAGTTTGATACCAAAGTTGTCACAAAGGTCTTGTAACAACTTATTTTTGAAAGATTTACCATTATCTATTATCAGGCGATGAGGAACACCAAAATGACAGATAATGTGATGGTTAACGAATTCGACGATTTTTTCTTTTTTGGTTGAAATGAGTGGAATGGCCTCCACCCATTTTGTGTAATATTCGGTTGCTGTGATTATCCATTGGTGACGTTGCGAAGAGGGTGGATGAATCTCACCAATAAGGTCTAAACCCCATTGTGAGAAAGGCCAAAGATCTCGTGCGACCTGTAGCAGATGGCTAGGAGTATGTTGAAGGTTGGCATGTTGTTGACACATAACACAATGCTTAACATATTCGTAATAGTCGGTATTAAGAGTAGGCCAATAATAGCCTAGGCGAAGGATCCGTTTAGCCACGGCAAGGCCGCTAAAATTTCCACCACAAATACCGTCATGGACCTATTGGATGGTATAGGTGACCTCCGCGCCGGTTAGACATCGAAGGAGGATGCCATCAAAGCCACGTTTATAAAGGAGTCCCCCCATGATGACATAACGAGAAACACTTTTAAGAAAAGCACGTTTACCAGTACTAGTAAGGTCAGGTGGGAGAACAGAGGTTGTAAGGTAGTCATGAAATTGGTGGTACCAGGTATCCTACGAATTAGTAGACACTGTATTTATCACACAAACAACCGGGGCTGAGTAAGATGGGGCAAAGAGTTGTTGGACCAAGATGAATATGTCAGAGTCAGTTGGTGAGGCAGGAATTTGTGAGGCTAAGCAAGCCATAGTATCCGCAAATTTGTTAGTGGAGCGGGGAATGGTTTGGATAGAATAACGAGTAAACGAGGTCAAAAGTGAATCCACGTAATATTTGTACTTTTGAAGTTCCTCATTTTTACATTGGTAGATGCCCATAACTTGATTGACTACCAATTGAGAGTCACCGAAAATATTGATAGATTTGACACCTAAGTGTAACGCAACCTGGAGACCTAAAACAAGGGCCTCATATTCCATTGTATTATTAGTGCAGGGGAAATCGAGCCGGAATGAAAGAGGCATCGGCTCAACGTCAAGAGGAATGAGAACAATGTTGGCTCCTCCACAAAGGCTTTGGCATTTGGATCCATCAAAGAAGAGGGTCATTTGATATGACTCCTCCCTGAGTGAAAGAGTAGCGATGAGTTTGTTGGGGAAATTAAAATTGGTAAATTGTTCCCCAGGTAAAGGGGCCTCCACGAGTTGGTCTGTAATAGTTTGTCCTTTGATTGACTTCTAGTGTATAAATTCAAGGTCGAGGTCAGCGAGGAGCATAAGCCATTGGGCGATGTGTTGGTTTAGATGTGGTTTACCGTACATATAATGAATGGGGTCCTGTGTTGGTGATGAAAAAAATTTATGATTCAGGAGGTAGTGTCGGAGTTTGGTGGCTACGAATGATAGGGCTAGCACAATTTTTCTACATGTGTATACCTAGTCTCGTAATCCACTAGAGTATGACTTATATAATAAACAGCTTGTTCTCGATGTGCCGAGTCCTGATGTGCAAGCATGGCTCCTATAGCATGGTCAGTGGCAGAAAGGTAAAGGTAGAAAGGGCGATCATCCTGAGGTGGGATAAGCACGGTGGCTACAAGAGATAGGCTTTGAGAGCTTCAAAGGCTTGGTGACACTCTTCGCTCCATTGAAAGGCAATGTCCTTTTTAAGAAGGTGATGGAAAGGTTGACATTGATCCAAGAGTTGGGAAATGAAACGCCAGATAGATTGAAGTTTACCTTGCAAACTACGCAATTGTTTGAGGTTTTTGGGTGGGGGCATTTCTAGGATAGCTTTGACTTTAGATGGATCCACCTCAATGCCACGCAAAGAGACAATGAAGCCAAGAAGTTTTCTCGAAAGAACACCAAAGACACATTTCTTTGGTTGAAGCCGGACAAAATATTGTAACAGGCGATCGAAAATAATGGTTAAAACATCGAGATGTTCACTGCGATGTTTAGATTTGCCAAGCAGATCATCGACATAATCCTCAAGGATAGTGTGCATAATGTCATGAAAAATGTAATTCATAGCCCGCTGATAGGTCTCACCATCATTCTTAAGGCCAAATGGCATGACACGATAACAGAAGGTTCCCCAAGGAGTGATGAAGGCAGTTTTATGTTGATCGGTCGGGGCTACCAAAATTTGATTGTATCCCGAAAAGCCATCCATGAGAGAAAGCATTTCATGGCCCGCAGTGAGATCAACAAGTTGATCAATACTTGGGAGGGGGAAGTCATCCTTGGGGCAAGTGAGGTTAAGGTCTCAGAAATCCATGCATATCCGAAGTCCCCCCGTCGCTTTAGTGACAGGTACAATGTTAGAAATCCATTGAGGATAGTCAATAGGCAAGATGAAGGAAACAGAAAGGAGTCGTTGAAGCTCTTCTTTGACCAAGAGGGCAATGCGTGGATGCATTTTTCTCAGTTTCTGTTTGACTGGTTTGGAATCAGGTTTTAGGGTAATGTTATGGACAGCAATGTCAGGATCAATTCCTGGCATGTCAGCGTAGGACCAAGCGAAAGCTTGGTTGGGTACGGAGAAAGGTAGTAAAGGCGGCTTGTTCTGATGTGTTAAGGGATTGTCGGATCTTCACAATGTGAGGATCCTCCTCTGTGTGGATGTTGATTTCTATATTCGACTCATTCAAAGATGGTTTGACTTTTTAGACGGTAAGGCGTGTTGAATATAGGAGTCATCCGCACCAAGGTAAGTGAGGATGGAGTCGTCATCCCGGCACTCAACAACATTAATCAAGGTGAATCCTCTTTGATCATGTCCGGATACAAAGCAGGGAAGAGAAGATGGGTGCTCATTATCGCGTTGATAAGTGAGAGGACCTAAGAAGATAGCATTTATGAAAAAAAAAGTTAGGAGGGATAGATTCAGGGTCTATCGACTCTGTGGGTGACGATGGCAAAATGGGTGATGATGGTTTGGTAGGGGTGATGTCATCATCTTCCAGGATACAACTGACACGAGGTTTCTCCGGTGTAAGTGTTTCAGGAAATCCGAGACCACTATGATCATTGTGTTTGCGTGTAGTCACGGGAATGATTGTATGTCGGCCTTGTTCATAAAGACCAAAACCAAAGCCTTTCCAAGCACAGCGAGTCAAGAAGGTGAGGGAGAAATGACGATTTGTCAGGTATTGAAAATCGGATTGGAAGGGAACCACCCCAAGAGGAGGTTCAGGGGTAACGGAGGATGCGTCGACACCCCCATACGTTAGGTTGGTGTGGAAATTAGGTGGTCCGTAAGAGATTACCTCCCCCACGCGACGGTCGTAGGTAGGATGCGCATGTAACTGTCCGTACTCCTGTGGGGTATGGAAAGAACTAATGTTATATAGGCGGTACTCCCCCAGCATAAGGTGTTGAAAAACATCTACTAAGGGGTCGGAGGTTGGGATGTTATCTGCAGGAAAGGAAGTGGTATTTGCGATGGTGGTTTCATTGGTTGAAGGTGTAGGTGTGGTTGAAGTGGATGGTTGGGTTGGATGAATGGGTGTCTTGACTATTACAAGCACATCATTAGGGCGATATAACATATTGCAGGTTTTGAAGGGGGGAGGATCAGCTTTTACGGTGTAGGACTTCCCCTCGTACTCAAATTTTATGCATCTATGTAAGGTGGAGGGAACGCATCCCATAGCCCAGATCCAAGGGCGGCCTAACAACATATTATATTAGAACTCTCCCTCAATGACATAGAAGAGTTGGGGTAAAGTGCATGGCCCTACACGAATGTTAAGGATCACGGTACCTAAGGTAGAAGTAATAGCATCATTGAATGATCGCAACATAATGGGGTTGGCACACATGCAGCTAGAAGGGATATTCATTTGTTGGAAGGATTTTGAAGAGATGATGTTTAGACTAGCGCCCCCGTCAATCATAACATGACATACCTGAATGTCCCAGACATAAGCTGAGATGAACAGAGCAGGGTCAGGATCTTCAGCACCAAAGTTGATAATTTCGTCTTCAGAGAAACTGACAACAGCGGCTTGCTGTACAGAGACAGAAGTGGTTGGGGAGATGGGTTGTTTGGTGAGCGAAGCAACATGATTGGGTGTGAGAATGGAGGTAACCGGAAATGTTTCATTAGGTAAGACCTCTATCCCTTGAGGGATTTCAACGAGACCTTGTCGATGAGATTCAGAAGTCTGAATGAGATCATACAGTGTCATTTTTACAGGTGATTGGTGAAGTTGTTTGATCATGGTTCGGTGGGCAACTCCATTAGAGACGGGGTAGGCGGGTCCACGAATAACCACTTTAGGTGGTGGTGCGATCGGGATGGTGGACAGAGAAAGGGAGGCCGCAGGTGTGCTTTCTTTCACTTTCCCATTGTTTTTCTGCCCTCAAGTAGCAACACTAATCATATTGATCTCGTGAATACGAGAGGAGGAAGACGGTATGGATAAGTCCTGGTCTTCGAGAGGTGGAGTTGTAATAATGATAGATTTTGGTGAGGTGGGGACAGGTGGTATAGGAGAGGGAATTGAAGCTAAAGGTCTCTCCCTTCGTAAGTTGTCTTTCTTAACTTTTCTATCTGAGAGAGGTGACTGATGAAGTATGGATTTCAACGCTTTGCATCCCTCTACGTCATGTCCTGGTGTGCGGTGGTAAGTGCAGATTTTAGACTCATCATAACCTATAGGTTGAGGTTTAGATGGATCATAAAGTCTAAGTGGGGGTAGGGAAATGGTCGCATTCTCCACCAACATAGCAAGGATTTTGGCGTAAGACCCTTTGAGTGGGTCAAAGTTAGAGGAAGATGAGGCTATTGACTGGGTAGATTCTGGTAATGACAGGGTATGGTTGATTTGTATGGGTGGCGATTTAGCCAAGGGGTTTTGATAATGGGTTTTAACTAAACGTGGCTTCTTTGGCACAGAAGCTATGTTTAGCTGGTTAGATGATGAGGCCACAGATGATGTGGTATCAGAAAACAATCACGGAAAAATAGGAGTGACAACAAACAAATCTTTTGATGATGGAATTTGTTTAGAGTTGATAGGTGGACAGGATACGTGGGGTGACGGTGTTGATATACCCTTGGATCTCTGTATGGGTGCAGAAGGCGTAGGTCATTTTAAAGAAAACGCAGGAGGTATGATATATTGATGCAAGGTGGAGGGATGAGGTCCCAATATGGAAGGTAGGTGTGATGACGATGGTTTTAGTTGTGATAGAGACATAGGTTGAGGAGATTGAGTCTGTCTCCTAAGTGGATGGATGGCTTTATTTTTAGATAAATCAAGCCGCTTAGGTGGGTGTGTTAGACTGGGTATTGGTGAGGTCCCAAGTGTAGGGGAAGATTTGGTTAGGCTAATAGAGGTGGATGAGGTATTTGGTAGAGATGAGGGGGGTGAAGATGAGGACATAGGCATTTTAAGCTTCTGTAAACACTTCGGGTATATGGTAGAGGCATCTGGATCGGTCATCTGCATTTGAGTAGAATATGGCGTACTCAAACGTTCCCATAGGACTCGTCTATCTTCTGAGGGATGACAGTCCTCACGTGTGAATAGGAACTTTTGTATGGAAGAAAGGTGGGTTGTGATTCCGGTCCACTATGGGTGTGATACAGGGGGTAGATGAGGCACTGTATCAATGGGCATTAAGAGGTCAACCGGTCGCTGAAAAGATTTAGGCGATGAAGAACTAATAGGTAGGAGGGCGTGTTTGAGAGGATCCGTCATGTTTAAAGAATGTGGTGATGTCGGTGCAAGAGGTCTCTCATCTAAGGATGACAAAAGAAGTGGTGAACCTTCCTCTTGACAAAGCAAGAATGGTAGAAGGAGATGTTTGGGAAATAGATAAGTTAGATAGCATCTACTCACGGCCTTACAAGGATGTGGTGTAGGATGGTGATGAAGGGGTTCGGGTTCTGCGTTAGTGAAGAGGCTTGATTCATAATTTTTTTCGATAGAGGCTTTTGGCCGGGAGTCGAAGATCGCATGGATCTCATGAACACTCTCCTCACCTAAGATATCTTCATTTATGTTTCTTATTAGGAGAGTGATTCAAGAATGGTTTGTTGAAAATTTTCAAATTTTTGGTTAAAGGGCATTAGGATTATCGAGGGCTATATCACCTGCATCAACCATTTCCTGCACTATGTTTTTCAACATCTTGCAGTTTTCATGACTGTGTCCCTTCACGCGGTGGAAGTTACAGAAGTCATTTTCTTTGTACCAAGAAGGTATGGCATGAGTGGAATCAAACCCGGAGTGAGGTTTAACAGGAGGTAAGGTAATGGCTCCTGCTTTAAGCAATTTTCCCAATATCACACCATAAGTTTCTCCCAAGGGGGTGTAATTGATGGGCTCAGCTTTATACTTGTAGGTGGTTTTTGGCGGGGTATTAGATGGTGGTTGGGATTTGACCATCACCGCATGCATAGCTCCTTTTGATTTGAAGGCGATCGATGGGTGAGGATTGGTTGTGTTAGGTTTGTTGGTGGAATCTTGAGTTCAGAAATTGGGGTTTTTGTTGCGTAACCACAATTTCTCTTCCTCTAAGGCTCGAATCTCTAGTTTTCAAGCCATAGTAAAGGCCTCGTCAAATGTGTGGAAAGTTTGAATTTGGAGGGTAGGAGAGATGTGCTTAGCGCAGGCCCATGTAAAAATTTCGATAAGTTCGGCCTGAGGCAAGGCATATGTAAGTTGGTTGATAAGGCCCCGCCATCGTCCAACGAAATCTGCGATAGATTCGTCTTCAAATTGTCAGATGGCATAGAGGTCGGTGATAGATACTTTCTTGGCAATGTTAATGGAGAAATGATCCAAGAAAGATTGGGCTATTTGGTTAAAAGAGAAGATTGAGTGCTGGTTTAAAGCACTGTACCGCTCCAAGGCGGGTCCTGATAAGGACATGGGAAAGGTGTGGAGTAGTAAGGCATCGTCATGAGCAATTAGATAACAGGCATGTCTAAATGAGCGCAAGTGTTGTTGAGGATCCTCCTTACTATTAAAACGGGTAAATTTTGGTAATTCCCATTGAGGAGGATATGAATGAAGGGGGACAGAAGGGTGGATAGGCTCCCGACAAACTTTCTCGTATGTCAAGGCGCTACGACTTCCTGAAATGAAGCCTCCAGATTTTGCATTTTGTCCATCATTTGTTTAATTAAATCAGTAGTTGGATGAGATGATGGCACGGTTGTGGTAAACGGAGGTAGATTGGGCCAAGGGCCACCACTAGACAATGGTGGGGTTAAATGTTGATAAGGTATGGAGGATGAAAATGTTGAGGCGGCCGAATAGGGATGTCCTATGTAAGATGTTGAGGTTACCGGGTATGTGTGTGGAAATGAAAAGGTAGGTGGAGCTTGAGAAGAAAAGTTCGTGTGGATAGGTGGCAGAGAGCAAGTCATAAAAGGAGCAGTCTGCAAGAGAGACGAAGTGGGAGCAGTCGACGGTAATGATATATTGGGCCCAAGATTAATCAAAGGAAAGCCGATCTCATGCCGTATGAACCCCGAAGTCGCTGAGCTAGAGACAAGACTAAAGATGCAGAAGGTAAAGAAAAGTTATCAGTGGAGAAGGAGCTAAATGAGCAGCTATACTAATAGGCATGCCAACAAGGAGTTGACCATCGGGCGTACGGTCGGGGCATGAGACAAATAATATTGACAAATGCGCTAGGATTGGTGTCCAAAATTTTTTGCAAATTCCTTATCTCCTACGGTGTATTTTGGGAACCTCGCTGGTGTCCGTAGGGTTCCCCATAGAATGGGCAGGAGGTGATTCAGGCAAAGGCACGAAGCGAGCATGTGAAACCATGGTGCAAACTTGTTTCCAAGTGATAACAACCATGGACAGGGGTACACGGCAGGATGCAATCTATCAGAATGAAGAAGCAACAAAATGTTGGAATTGGCAGGTTGCTGGTTTTGGAAACTGTGAAAGACAATAACCGATATCGGTCAGGAAACTGATGTCGGTCAGGCTGTAGCCACCGTCGGTAAGCTAACTGATGTCGGTAGAATAGAACTGGTGCAAGAAGTAGTAGGAAGTTGTTGATTTGGTAATAATAAAGTGCTTAGTATGCCTACCAAACTGTTTCGAGGTGATCATAGTAAAAAACAGCAAATGTATGACAGAGAAACAAAACTCGAAAACAAGCAAGAATGCAAACAAATTAATGACTAACCCTAGGTTTAATTTTAATCAATTTGGGCTTATGCCTTTAGATGCAGAATGATGTCAATCCTAAACAAAAGACTTAGGGAAATGTCAAGTTTGTTTTGGCTTATAAGGTTACCTCAATCGGGCGGAGGAATACCTCGGAAAAGGGGGATGTTTTGAGTGTTGTGTTAACTATGAAGTGATTTGGTATGTGTTGTGCAAAGTGAAAGTAAGATTAATTTATTGTCAATATCATGGAAATCACCCCACGTATACGATTGTTGCTTAATCTATGTTCTCTAGAATTGAAAACAACACGCAAAAATGGGATGCATGTGTTTTAAACCCAAATTGAAAATGTTATTCGATGAAGCAAAGAAGATGACTTTTACTAATACAAAACTGGGAAAGCAAGACAAATTCTTTTACCAAATATAACAAAATATCGTGTGAAATTTTTAGAAGAAGAAAACAGCAAGTATGCTCCATATATGAAAGCAAGCAAGAAAAAGAAAGAAACCCGAAATGGGTCCCACCAAGGCGTGCCAAAATGTTTCGCATGTAATGTTTCCATTTTGGAATAGACTTACTTCTATCCTTTCATTCCTTCAAGAAACAGATAAGGGTTAGGGCTAGGAGGAATACATTGAATGTTGAGATGTTGTGCACGCACTCATAGAGAAAGATCGGATCGATTTGCGAAGAACTCCTTTTTGTCTTGGAAGGACTACCTGCAAGTAAGAATACAAGACCACCAGATTTTAATTAGACAATAAATGAGGGAGCTGCCTTAGGCCCAGGAAATATAAAACTTCCTTTCGAAGGTGGTCAGTTCCCCTGCTAATATGAATTAACACAAATGATTGTAAAATCACAATTTAATTGCCTCGTTGAAACAAGTAGAGGAAAGGCTGGTTTTGGTTTTGAATCACGGTGACCGACGCCTGTCAGTGTCACCGGTACCGGTTGATGATAACCGATATCGGTAGGGGTAGTGATTTAAGGGGTTGGGTGAAGGTTGGCTATAAGATGGCTATATGATAGTTATGGTGTTTATAAGGCTGGTAGAATGACTGGGGATAGGTAATGAGGTGATGGAGAAGACTCAGAGAGTATGGGGGCTGTTCTTGGGGCAAAGTAGGGGTAGAGGAATGTAAGTTAGGTGGAGAGTGTTACCGGGTAGTGGATCTGAGGGTAGACTTGTAATTACTGTGATTCAGAAATCCAAGAAATATTATTAAAAGAACGTATAAGACTTACTTACTAGTTCCTGATGGAAAATGCAGGTTCTGGGACTGTGATGACGAAGACAGGGCTCAAGTAGGATGATCTGACAATCCAAGATGAGCTATCTCCTCTCCTGATGCTTGGATGATCACACGGGCTCTGGTTATTCATTTGATCTTGTGCTTGATGCCCCCTCTCAGTAAACTTCTCTCTTTCCTTCACTTGTCTCTCGCTCACCCAAGTCAAATCTAGATCTTTCCAATGACTTCTCCTTTGGATCAATGAAAATCCAAAAAAACCCTCTTTTTTTTTTTGGGAGTGGTCATTTACTGAGGAACCGATGGCGGTTACGTAACCGACGGCGGTCGAGTAGAACGGTATCGGTCATGTCAAAGTGGGCTATTTTTAGTAAAATAGTCAGCTTTCCCTCCTTTTCTCCCGAGGGATTAGTTGTGGGCTTGGTCAAGTCATTATGAGGATGGTTTTAGGTGCGGGTGAGGAGTCATTAGTCATGGGTGTGGATGTAGACCAAGTTATAGGTCGTAATTAGGTTAGTTTAGGGTTAATACTAGGTCATGATGAGGTGGCGAAATGAGGTGGCAGGTATGGCGATGTGGATTTATTAATTATAAGGTAATTAATAAATAATTGTGTAAGGTTTAGGTGATGAGGTTAGGTTGCGAAATGAGATGCGGGCACAGGGGGTCGTAAGACACAAATTTGGTGTCTGAGATATTTTTGAAGAGAGAAAAGGAGGAGATAAAGAACTTAGAATTTTTCAAGCAAAAAACTGGAAGAAATCCATTTCTCTGGAGAAAACCACCTGAGAGCCATTTTTCAATTCCATATTGCATCAGATTTCATCATGTTGAGTTGGTTTCAGTTGTAAATCCATCAACAAGCTCTGAGATTGTTCCAATAACATTCCCTTGCTAATGTATTTGATCAATTTTTGGATTATTTGGTGTTATCTCTTGGCAAAATGTGTATATGCTTGTGCTTCGGAATGATTTCAATTTGTGTTCCTTGCTCATGTTGCAATATTGTGTTTAGGATCTCTTTGATCATACATGGTCTCATTTCTTGTTGATGGTTTGATGGCATCTACAATCTTATATCTAGAAGAGCCTTCATCTGATAGAAGATAAATAGATTTAAAATCATTTTACTATCCTTAAATCTTGAGATAATTTGTAAACTTTTGGGGGTACCTTAGGTCATAATCAAATAGGGATTTCTGGATACTTTGTTGATATATTTGCTTCAAGATTTTGTAGTAGGTTGTCAAAGATTGTGTGGAAGAGTGCAGATTTGGGCCTCCATTTGTGCACATATACTGGTTGAAGGAGTATTTTAAACCTCTTGAAGCATTCTTGTTGTGTGAGTGTTACAAATTTCTTGTAAAGGTTCCCAAAGGAGTTGGTAATTCCTAGCAAGTCTTATCTAAGCATCTCCCAACAAAATTTCATTCAAACTAACTCATCCTACCCATACTACCCCTTCATTGCATTGTGTATCAAAAAAGGAATGCAATCTATTCACAAAAATGCACAAAGCATATCAGGATTTTATCATGTCTCTAGCAGCCTTAGCCTTGTCTTGAAAGCATTTCCATCATTTAGTAGTGACAAATCCTTTGAGTTTGAATAATGGATAATTGATCATGTTTTCCCAAGGCCATCTCCATACAATGGTGCAAAATACAAGGATATCTCCATCTCCTTTACCATACAAGGGCTGCAATATAGGTTCTCTTGCCTTGGTTGGTAGGCACAACCTAAAATAGTGAGGATCAGATCAAGATCCTTTTGAAGGTGCTATCCACTCCCTCAAATCTTGAGTGCCAACAAGCTAGATAGATGTTCTCCACGGATACAAATCATCTATCTACCCTTGAGTTTCTTGTTTAAATTCATGATGTTTTTCAAGTTGTGAAGGAGATTAAATCTAGATACCAACACATGAATGTGCCATAGAAGTGGCTGGAGAAACATGAAGGAGGAATAACTGTGTAGAGGACCCGAAAATGATTGATCCAAGATATCTAGCTGGAGTGGAGTATCTAGAGAGGGACTGAGACACCTGTGGGAACTTTGGTCTGTAGAATGGTTGCCATGGTATGAGTAAAAGGTCCAGAAAAAAGATTCGCAGGTCCTGTTAGTGATCTAAAACCTTCATCTTCTGTCACATCAGGTTCATTGCACTATTCCATGTGTTACTAATAATCCAAGTGTTGAACATTTTTCATTCTTGTCAAAACAACAGAAGATGGAAGAAGTGACATTGATGGAAAAGTGAGAAAGAAATGAAGATGAAGTTTTATTAGTAGTGTCATCTCATGGAGAAAACATCATTTTCAAAAAGCATCCTAGGAAAGCATGTGTAGTATGCAACAAGCTTCAGAAATTGAATTCGGAATTTAGAAGTCAAATAAATACATTAAGGGTCAAATAGATGTAAAAGAAGGTTCAAGATGATAAGGGATAAGTTCTAAGGGACTTAGTTTTTGGGCAAGTGCATGAGCTAAGGAGATATCCTCTTAATTCAATAGATGGTCAATGAAGACTTGAAGTAGTCATCGATGAATTATAGAAAGACACAAAACTCAAGAAGAAGTTGCGAAACGTATATGATTGCCACGAGTATAGGAATGAAACCGCCAAAATAAAAGGAGCTAAAGTTAAAGCGTAGATAGAAGAAGGAGAAAGACATTGAAATTTAAAGATAGTCGCTGAAGTCTAAGGATATCTGCAGATGTCTAGAAGATGCCGCTAAGAAGTATTGAAATCCAAAACAAAGCCACATAAGACCTAAGTACCCACAAGTGTAAATGGTGAAGCTTGAGTAAAGGAAGTTAGGATTAATCTTTGTGGACAAAAAAAATCCATCAAGTCTTGGAAAATTCATGTACAATAAGAAAAAGTGCTAAGGAAAAAACCCACAAAGCTATAGATAAAAGGATGGATCAGCATACAAGGAACAAGCCACGAAAATGCAGAGGAAAAGGATTATAGCTGTGAGACATTATAGAAGACATGAGAAGCATATAAGAACCATATATAATTAAAAAGCTTATGAAAAAGGTGAAAATCAGAGAATAAAGAATATTGCCACGAGACAAAGGAAAATGTCACAAAATCCAACAAAAGTTGTGGATCGAGTAAATATGAAATGAAGATGGATCAAGAACAATCGATAAAATTTTAATATGGAAGAAGTGAGATTCAAGACCCAAAATTAATGATGGTTCAATTGTGAGAATATTGTGGCTATGTGTATAACTAGAACTACAAAAAGAGCAATGAAGTCCATTCTTCCTACTAAGCAATTTTATGCTTTTGAATTCAAATTAATTTAGTTAAACTCTCCCTAAAGATTCTCGGATTCCAAGGTATAAATTAAATATTGGATTAAAAAGGAGCTTGTTTATTCCCGATCATGCAAATCCTAAAAATACAATAAATCTATTTTTACGAGTGGGCTCATAAATAATTTCTAGCATATGTATAGAAGAAGGTGTAATCAAGCCGAATATAGGAGAAAAACTGAAGTTAGTGGCATGCATTTAATAGTCTATATTTTTAGGTGATGAGTAGGAGAGATTGCACGACATGCAAGATGAAGTGGCGGATTGGGTTGATTGTTCATATAGAGAAAATTATATGCATTCGATTAGTTTTTCTCGATTGGAAAAATGATGCACCAAAACTAAAGGAGCAACAAGAGGAAAGAGGCTCAAGATAAAAATGATGTATTCAAGATAAAGGAGGAAAAAGAGGAAGAGAGAGGCCAAAGGAGTAATGCAGAAATGAGTGTAGAGTCTTAGAATTGGTTAAATGTATTACAAATTGATGGAATCAGCAAGAGCACTCTCATGAACTTTCAAGATAAATAATTGAAGATTGGAAGAGTAGAGAGAAGTGATTAATTTTATTGGCGAAGCAGCTATTTAACACGATGAGATCCCTCTCCACCATTAGTTCGAGCTTTTGGTATGATGGTAAGTCATGAAGCTCTAATACCAAATGATTTTTTGTCTCACCAAAAGCTCAAACTAATGGTGGAGAGGGATCTTATCATGTTAATCAGCTGCTACGCCAACACCCTCCTACACGATGGAGCCGGGTATACACTCAATCAGCTCAACAACATTAGGAGGCAAAGTGATACCAAAAATTTCCTAGGAGGTCACCCATCACCATACTGTTTCTAAGCCCGGCATGCTTAATCGCCTAGCTCGATACCAAATGATTTGCCATCACAACAAAATCTCAAACTAATAGTGGAGAGGGATCTCATTGTGTTAACCGCCATTCGAGTATACACCCAATCGACCCAACAATAATAGGAGGTAGTGACAATGGGAATTTATCGGAGGTCACCCATCCCAAAGATTACTCTCGTCTTGGCATGCTTAACTACTCGGTATCGAGCTGCATGACTTTCCGTCACACCAAAAGCTCAAACCGATGGTAAAGAGGGATCTCATCGTGTTAAACAGCCTACTCACTCGGTGATGGGTAGACATGAGCGCATTGGAAAGTAGCTAAACGGATCCTTCATTATGTTCATGGCAATTATACTTCGATGGCATTCACTATCATGGAGGGGTAGATATTGAATTAATTGGGTTCACTGATTCTAATTGGGATGGTGACTTAGATCATCGAAATATACTTCTAGCTACATTTTCTCTCTTGGTTCGGTTCCTATTATTGTGTCTAGCAAGAAGCAAAATGCAATTGCGATATCATCTAAAGAGGCGAATATATAGGAGTAGTTAACGTTGCCACAAAAGCTATTTGGCTACAGTGGTATTCGACGAGTTTGGCAACCACTTTCGGTAGCCTACGATTATCTAATGTGATAACACAAGCACTATCTCTATTTGTAGAAATCCGGTTCAGCATCGCAGACAAAGCACATTGAGATCCAGATGCACTTCATACGAGAGATTATTCATTATGGTATCATTGACATTAAGTACATTCATACAAAGCAAATCAGATTGCAGATTTATTTACCAAGCCCTTACTGAGATGAAGTTTCTTCACTTATGGTCTCTTCTTGGGGTGAGGTCTTCTGTAGCTCCTCATCTTCTATGGGCTATGTAGTCCTTATTTTCTTCTTCTTCTTCTAGGAAGATTATGTTTGTGTATGGGCACCTTATCAGGCCTTTAGTTGTCAGGCCCCATTGACACATCTTTCTTAGTTGTTTAGGACTGTCTTCTCTTTCTGTCTAACTCATCATAGCCACTACCCCAACTTCGATGAAGGGGGGGTGTTGGTGTGAGTTATCCTATGTTTCCTCCACTCACATATGGAGGGTCATCTCACATGGGTAAGGTTTAGGGTTTGCTATTGAGTCATACATCGGGTTACTTAGCACCCTATATGTACCCTTTCACTCTTCATTCATGAGCATGACAAGAAACTCCGTTGTCTTTCTCTTAAAAAAGTATTGACGTAGCAGCTTGTTGTTTAACACGATGAGATCCCTCTCTACCATTAGTTCAATAGTTTGGTGTGATGGCAAGTCATGCAAAGATTGATACCAAACAATTTTCTGTCACACCAAAATCTCAAACTTATGGTGGAGAGGGATCTCATCATGTTAATCAATTGCTACGCCAACACCCTCCCACACGATGGAGCCAGGTATACACCCAATCAGCCCAACAACATTAGGAGGTAGTGACACCAGGAATTTCTCAGAGGTCACCCATCACCACACTACTCTGGGGCTGGTGCGCTTAACTTCTTAGCTCGATACCAAATGATTTTCCATCACACAAAAAGCTCGAACCGATAGTGGAGAGGTATCTCATCATGTTAACCAACTACTATGCTTAAAAAAATTAGTTGATCCAAGTATATTTTCAGATAAACAAAATGAATCATAACCATTTTTTAACATCTAGTGCTAATGAAGATGAGATGAGCAGAGATCTATGCAAGGAAAGAAGAGGTAGTTTCATGATGTGGATATCTTTGGAGAGAAGAGCAAGGAGAAGCTAAGGACAAAGTCATTACAAAGAGGAAGAAAGGAGACACAACAAAATAATGGAGATCCAGTATAGAGAAGAAGATAATATATGTGTACAAAAGGATAAAACATTATTAGATGAAGAACTAATGTGTAGACAAAAGCATAAAGTCTGATAAATCGAATGAGAAGAGAGACCATAAAGAGGTAAAGAAAACATTGCATATCTTACTTGAAGAGTAATTGTAAATGAATGAAAAAGTAAGGTGATCATAATCTATTGTGTGCAACATGAAAACCATATTATCAAAATTTGTCTAAACAACAAGTATAAGTTGTAGCTTAGCATTTCCAGGGAGTTGAAGCCTTCTTGTGGGTCAGTGCCTACACAAGATCAATCAGAATCGATTATATTAGGGGTTGGTACTCCTAGTGGGTTTGGTGTGTCACTAAACAAATCTCTTATTATGCTTTATATTTACTTAAGTTATTTTTTGTGTGTAATATCAACAAATGTGTAAGGGTTTTTTTCTCCTTGTCGGGTTGGATCCTCATCAAAAAAATCTTGTAGGATGTGTAATATTCTTGCAAGTCCTTTCTTTTATTAATATAAGCAACGGTTTTAGTGGGTTTTTTCCTGAAAAGGTTTCCCACATTATATCTAGTCTCCTCATGTGAATGTGTGAGTATTCTTCTTATTTTTATAATCTCATGGTTAATATTAGATGTTTGTGGCACTCAATAATCGTTAACAACAACAGATATAGAAAAGAAGAAATTGATTGCATATTTTATTAGCACTCGATTCAGTCCCCCTCTCAAAGTGCCATAAATATCTAACAATTGGTATCGAGTGGTGGTTCTCCTGTGTAAATCTTAACACCCGTGAGTTGATCCTATAGAAAGATAAGCATGGAAAAATCTACTTACATAAAGTATCAGAATGAAGTTCACAAAGAAAGGTTGATGATGGAAATGGAACGTCATAAAGCAGCTCCGAAATGATTCAGATGTTGAGTTAGAATGTGCTCTAGAGGAATTAGAGAAATCAAGGAAGAAAAATAAGAAATTGAAAGCCTACATCAGTGCCTATGAGAATCACATCACTCTCCTCAAGAATAAATTGAGAAAGAAAGAATAAAAGGATTCTAAAGAATGTGCAAAATATGATTTTCAATCGATAAAGTATTGAACTCTCTCAAACTCAAAGATGAAGAAATCACCAATCTAAAAACATTTGTGATGGAACAAGGAGAGAAAATCAGACATCATGAAGTGGTGGTAATCCAAATGGAGAAATAACATGAAGAAAATATTGAGGAACTTGAGGAACAAGTCAATCTGATCTCTAAAGCTCTCAGGGAAAAAATTGAAGAATATGAAAAACTTAGCTTAGCCATGAAGTCTCTCCAAGAAGATCTAGATCAGGTAAAGCTAGCAAATGTGAATATACAAAATGATAAAAAAATGATAATGAAAGCTATTTGTTATTAGTAGCACATATCCATGGTGGAAAATGAGTCATGTATAAAATCCTCATGCTTTGAGTGTTGAAAGAAGAGCCTATTCAAGTGTCAAAATCTGGCTTTAGTGTGTTTTGGTCACATGTGAATCTTGATGCCTAAAAAGTCCAATCATAAGTTTCTTACATCAAGTTTGTTGTCATGATCCCTCAAATGCAAAATGTGTGAAGCACATGTGTGTGTTCATTATATAAGTGCATATTCCAAAATTGTCTTTGTCACATGACTACTGATATGAGTAAAGTAATGAAAGCCACAAGTGGAAACATGAGAGATGCTAATGGATAAGTGTCGGAAGTTGGAGACCAAGAGATTAGAAGAGGTCATTCATACCATAAGAAATGTGTCTAAGACAAAATATGCAACATACAAGATGAAATACGGTCTCAAAGAAGAGTAAATGGACAAGTGGATTTTGATGTGAGTTCAAGAAAAAATGGATTGAATCACAAAATGTAGCAGAGAGATTTTTTTAACAATGAAAAATGCAACATTATCCAAGGGGAGATACAAGTGATCTAGCGGATTAGTTTTTACTACTAATGGGAGAAAAAAAGATGGAACGCAATCCTAGGGGGAATTCTCATGAAATCTAAGCTCCAAAATAATTCTAAATAGTATTTAGGCGAATGGGAGCTAGTTTTACTAGCACATTACTATAATAACATCATCATCTCGGGAGGAGGATTACAATGGACATACCAGATCAGTGCATCGAAGCATGAGCCAAAAGAGAGCCTCTTAAGGTAAGAACATGATAAATCTAGGTGCTCTTATGTCAGTCACAATTTATGAAGTAGTGAGAAATAACTAGATGTAAAAGTGTAGTAGAATGGTGGATGGAATTGAATAGAGTCCCCTCCTATGCTTGTGTGATGCGAGATTAACCAAAGATTGTCCCTTGTGTTGGAGCTAAATGAATGCAAATGATCTCCAAATACCTTTAATAGATACAACCCTCGGTGGATTATAGTATTGACTAGTGTGTGGTCCCTTATTATGGTCTCATAACTTTATCTTTATAGGTTTCTCTTCATCTAATTTCATAATAAACACCAATATGGATGACCACCTAGAAGTGAAATGACTAGAAAGTGCCCAAACAATGGTGGGAAAGTTCAAAAGGATCATCGTGTCCCTTGTAGGACCAGGGCACCCATTTGTGCTCCATCAAAGCTAAAATAATGTGAAACAACAAAAATTGACTGGGAATTTGGGTGCAAGAGGTTGGGAATGACAAAAAAAAACAAAGTAAGATGGCCAAGAGATGGGAGTTGATTAGTACTTTCTCACTCAAAAACCTTCTAAATAGTAGTATAATATCATGACTAAATAATGTATAAAGTGCATGATTTTTTGTCTACAAGCACCAACCCCACAAGGAGCACCAACCCCTAATTTAGTAGGACACCAATCCTACAAGGAGGCTACAACCCCCAAGATGACCAAGAAACAAGTCAAAAACCTAAAATGGATGATCACTAAAGAAATTTTTCTTCCACAACATATTGTGATCTCTAATTCAGCTCCATACACACAAAAACCTTTCAAATTTCTCTCCCTAACTCCCTCAAATATGGTCATTCTCTTGATAATTAGGTCTAATGACCTTGAACATCTACAAACTAAATATTTATTAGGAATTCATCACTCTTATTATCTCCCCCTTGACCACTCTAACCTCTTCTCTCATCTTCTATAGCTAGTTCACATCTTCCTTTCTCAACTAGTCCAAATGAGCTCACACAATGTTCTTTTATACTAGACACACCCCATAAGTAACCACATCTTAGCTAAGATGATTAAGGTCACCATTGCAGTAGACACATATAATTTAGTCAACATGATCTTATTACTAAGATCATACTAACTATCCTAGTCCCGTGTTAATTTACTACACTACGCTAGTAAAATACCCTTTCTAACCCCTTTGAAACCTCTTAAACCATGTTAATCCCTCTCCAACCAGCTTCTATAAGCTTGTTTCCTTTAATTAACCTTTTTAGGTTAATTAACATTCTTATTGACTTTATATTGAGAATTTGACTTTATAAGAAAATATCTTACCTTTCCAAATAGCCACTTAGCCTTCCAAATCCAACACACCTCCAAATAGCTTTTTCTAAAAATCATTTTTTTGACTCCCTTTTAGTCCCACATGTATCCAAAACATCCTTTTCTAAAATCCAAAAGTATAAATATAGCGGTACCCCTCCCACCTTTTCCTATGAATTCTCTCTCATCTCATTTCGATCCAGTCCTGCGTAAGTATTTTTAGAGTTATTCCATAGTTTATTTGAGCTATTTCCTTGTTATTTGCTAAATCCTTTCAAATATTTAGGTAAATGGGAGAAGCCATTAATGGTGAGCTTCCATTCTTAAGATTTTGAAATATCAATAAACAAATAACTGATTGCTAGATGTTTATTAGGTTCATTTGTAAATAACTTTCATGGAGTAGAGAACTAATATAGTCATGTTTAGAAGTTGATTTTTTTTTTCAAAATTTATATATACATGAAAATAGGCAGCTCTTGTTTATCTCTTATCTGATGGTCATTTGAGTTGTTTGTTTTTAAGCCTTTTGGGTTTCTTTAGAGATTCTTACCCCATCTTCATAGCTTTAACAAAATTTTCATTGCACACACATACCAAACATAAAACACAACTAAAAACCATAAAAACACGCTAATATACACAAGTACGTTATCAAGGGTTATGATACACCAACTAGCATAAGGCAACTCAAATAGACCTTAAAACAATATCCTTCTCTTCCATCAAATGCATTAGGACCTTTAATGGAATATAAAAGAATTTTCATGGATCAAAATATCCATAAACCTCGGGTAAATCCTAAAATCATTAAATATAAACTTAATAACATCTTAATCATCTATCTCCACCATGAAACACACCAAGAAACAAGCAAGCACAATTAGGTCTTCAAGAACCTAGAAATCAGTCCCGAGAAAATAAGCAACTTCACATAGAAAAACTCATCATTAGGGATCAATTATAATAACAATGGAAAGGAATCTTATTCTAATTTATGAAAAAAATTATTCACCAAATCATTGCATAATTCCTCCAACCATGACAATCTCACAAATTGTTCATTCAAGCCCCAAGAACTCAAGAACCAATCTTGAGTAATCAAGCTCTAATCACCTTGATCATCACTTCCATGATCAAACAATGCATTTCAACACGTCATGTTAGGCCTCTATCAACTTTCTATGCTCAGAAACAACTTATCCAACATGCATTTCTATCAAACACACCTCAAACCTCCATAGCTAGTTTTAGCCCTTCTAGGCCAAAAGTGGTAGGGTAACTTGGAGGATATGTATCTTCATTTTTATCCACTTAAGATACCTGAAATTTTTCATGGAAAATTAGAGTACCTCCTAAGATTCCTATAAAAATTCACTTCTCCTTATGAAGCTTCCATCTCAGCCCTCTACAACTGTAATCCTCCACAAAACTAGGGTTTTCTCTCACTTACTAAAACAACTAGATCATGAAACCACCACCAAAATGAAATCTTGAGAATCACCTTTGACCCCGATGCATCACATTTTCTTTCTTAGACCATTTATAATCCAAATAACTCATTTACTTGATATTTCTCTACTATGAGGGTTTATGTATGGTTTAAGACCAACTTACCTTCTTAGCATTCGTTCATAAAAGTATGACAATCAAATCAATCCATTATTTTTGAAAAAACACTCTTAGCTCAATGAAAAATCATCCCTGAAAGTTGCAGGTCCCATGCAAAATTTGTGTGATTGGTTGAGCATTTGAAGTTACCTATCGAGCTCATTTTTACACTCTCAAAAGATCTATTTTTCTAGAAACATCAAAATATTCACAACCTTAACCTAAAGCACCATGACTACCTCCTCTAACATTCCCGAGTTCCATATTTTCTCAAATGTATCTAAAACTCTCTCACCACCAATACTTACATGTGTCTACATGCCTTGTTCATAAGAAACTTTCTTCAATAGACCTTGATATGCACTTTCTAGCTGATTATTGACCGAATACACCTCATCCACATGTTATGTCATGTCACAACACCTTTCACATGATCATATCAGACTATCCTACTTGATATCTCATGCCAATATGCAAAACCACATGCACTAGGTCTAAGAATATGCCTAAAATGACCTGACTTAACCATGAATTCTCATGAATTGGCCATTATGACCACTTGCAAACACTTATACACCTTTTCCACATCATATTGACCATGATTGACCTCAACATATCTCATAAAACCTTTAGAAAACTAAAACCATCTTGAACATTCCTATAACCATGCCTAGACATCATCACAAGACAACATGATTGGACACTACCAATAAAAATTCATACTTGACCTTGATTGACACCTCATGGAGAGACCAATGACACTAAAACTACCTTTTTCCATCAATTACATTTGAAATAAATGACAAAAGCATAGACATAATGGGTAGTAATTTCTGTTGGAAAACACAAGAACTAAGAGGGGAGGGGTGAATTAGTGCTTCTCAAAAATTTGAAAACTCTTCATAAACTCAGTAATTTATTCAATCTATATCACCATTAACCATGAGAGACTAATGACATTCAAACATGAGCAAGTAATAAGAAAACACACATGAACATAGTTTAATGTGGGAAACCCTTAAAGGGATAAAAACCCACTGAAATCAATGCACTAGTGTGGAAAAATTGTCCTATAAAGATTACAAGGATTTCAACTTGTTGAGCAACCACTCAACTTGAAACACCCACTCCAAAATTTAACCAAGCACCCACTTAACCTTTAGCAATCTCCTAGTGGCATGGAAGCTCTAACTCCCAAAAATTTAGTCAAGCTCCTACTTGACCTTCTACAAGCTACAACTTATAAGGAAGCTTCAACTCCCTACTTGCGAAGAAACAACTTATAATTCTTCTAAGGTTTGATCACCCTCATTTAGTTGTCTAACACAAAAATTGTGATCTCTAAATTAGATCTTATCTCTTCACTCTTCACTTCTCCTAATTCACCTCTTTTCTCATCACTTCATGCTCATGCAAGTACATTACTCAAATCTTCTTTCACATACAAAATTTTACATGCTTATCTCTAATTGGATAATACACCCAATCACTTACTCTTTCATGTATACATACTATTGCGAAATTTGCAGTCATGAAGGCTTCTTAAATTCTCCTTGATCATCTTTATTTTACATTTCCTCACACTACTTCACCAACATATTCATCAAAACTAATTCTCAAGCACTCTAAGGCATTCAAATACACGAGCATTAAATGTTCTTACACTTAAATTCCAAATAATCTTCACCTACTTTGCCTTTAAGTCATACAAGGAGCATGCGATGACATCAAAAACTACAAATGTGTAATTATTACACCGAATAAGTGTCGGTGATAAGTAAAGATCTTACACAACCTATCAACATGCTTCTTAAACCTATTATGAGAAAGGAAACTATTTTGAGCTCCTTGACCTTCTCGATTTCCATGCAAACATTCCAATCTAACCTCTCGTAACTTCAGATTTGTAACGGTTCTGTCATGTTTTTCCTCTTTCAAAAATACCATTTTTACTTCTATGGGCTTACACAAACAGACAATCATTGTGAGCATGCAAGCACGTTACACAAATATACTTAGTTGTATATGTTAGGAATTAACATGAATGAATAATTGATGAATTATAAATCCATAATATCAAGATTATAGATTATGAAGTGCATCGATTAGATATACATTAATATGTTTATATTACATATTACAAAACCATGAAAATTAAATTAAACAACATAAATATAAAATACACATAACACAATATTTATAGTGGGAAACCCAAAGGAAAACAAACCCACTCATAATAAAGCACTTCTTGTATTAAGAATTTCATAAATACTTTTACCCATCACTTCAACTTCACTCCTCGGTCTCATGGAATAATTCCATAACAGTTTCTCATAATTTTATAATTAAATGATCACAATAATAATAATTCCATTTGATATTCTCATATTCTAATCCCATGTGGGATCACCCTATATATAGGATGGGTGAATCGGTCACACCGTTTCACTCTAATTTGTGAAAGAATGACATAATAAATTTTATTAAATAAACTTTAAAATAACATGATGCGTGTAGTGGTGGTTCACCTAAATGGTATCCCCACTTGATATTATTACCCCAACACTCCCCCTTAATTTTAAGTGGGACAAAAAAAAAAAACATGTTAAATTACCTTTTTCTACAAAAGGATTTACATATCCATAAATCATCAATGATGATTCAGGCTAGCATGTAAACAAGGGAAATCATATAGATATTCCCATACAAAAATAAATCAAGGGAAATCATACAGATATTCCCATACATAAATTCTTAGGAAAATTGCTTTATATATGAAGACTTATATCATATTATGGAGCCTTTTATAAAACAATGCATCCCCATAACTAATGCTTTGTTGGGATTTACAAGTAAAATCACATAATGTGAACATTTACTTATCAAAAATGGAGGAAATATTAGAATTTTACAACAGGATGTTACGAGGTTAAATTTTCATGCACACTCCCCCTCAATGGAAACTATGATAGGCCCAACAAGGCATGAAACTTGCAAAACTTCACAGCACATAGTGGCTTGGTGAAAATATCTGTAACTTGATCTTGATTAACAGAACTTGAGATCAATATCACCATTCAAGACTTTCTCTAAAATAAAGTTCATATGAACTTCGATATGATTTTTCCTTTGATTCCAAACCGGATTGTTTACAAGAGCAATGCAAATCTGGTTATCACATATAATAGCATTTCTTCCTTTTAATCCCAATTGTAGTTCATCCAACAATATTTTTAGCCACATACCTTCCTTTGTTTCTTTTATATCACTTATATACTCTAATTCAAAGAGAAGATATATAAATTGTTGGTTATTTCTTGCTACTCCAAGTGATGGCACTGCACCCAACGCTTTTTTTTTTATTATTGGTAAATATTTTTGAAGGGACTATACCTGTTTACATAGAGGGCCTAAAATCCAGATAAAACATGAAGAGGTTCCACAAAAAAGGATCAACATCCAGAATAGGTGTTAAAGCCAACAATAACCGAAAGAGAGTTACTAAAGAAAAGTAAAATAGAGTGTGCACTGCAACAAAGAAGCCAAAAATAGCAAAAAAATAGCAAAAAGTACGATGAAAAGAAACATCTGCAACAAAGGCCTCCTTTACTTCTTGCCGATCTATTAATTCTGGACTTAATAGTTTGCAGTGAGGTGAAAAGAGCCACCATTGTCATGTGTGTGGGGTCCTTAGCATCCAACTTTGTTATGGTTTGACTGCTTTCCTTGTCCGTTCCCCAAAGAGTGTCCGGGATCTCACTAAGCATAGAAATGCTACGAACATGTTGTTCAAGGAAATCACTGATTGCATTAAAAATTGCCATGTTGTGATCATGGCGATCCTTTGCTCTCCCTAGACGATTTTCCAAGGAGTTTAGATTTTTGTAGATGTCCTCAACTTGCTTATTTCAAGGTTAGTATCCTCATCCATCTTCCTTTTCCTTTTTGATTGGCTGAATGCTGCACTTCTTCTTTCAGTTGCATCATTTCATTTTCCAAAGCTTCCAGCCTTTGGGAAGTACTTTTTCCCTCTTTTTGTAAGGTCTCTTCTTGGCCTACACTGCTGATGTGCAATAAGTTTTGGACATCTTCCAAATCTTGATTGCTACTGAAGAACTCTGCCCGAAATAGGGGTGTCCAATTTGGGCTTCTTATGGTTCTTTGTTTTAGGCTTGGTCATGGTGGAAGGGATGGGGGTGGGGGTAGTGGTGGTAGGAAAGAGTGGAACGGTGTTGGGGGATGATGGGAGACTAGGTTATTTGCAAACACAGAGCTTGTGCAGAAAAAGGATAAGGCCTTGATGTAGGGGAATAGCATGGGAATGCTTCTGTAAATCTAAGATGGAGTGTTTGAGGGAGTTCAAAAGATAATGTGGGAAGCAGACAATGATTTTCCTATGGAAATGGTTTAGGAACACTAGGTGTTTAATAGGAACTGTAACATATCTCCCTTCTAAAGAGATATACCGGACCATCATTCGGGTGATTTCATCAAAGGGTGAGGGGATAGAACTTACCCTTAATCCCACAATAACAAAAACCAGCTCCTCGTTATCAGCAGAAAACTTCTTCTCCTTAGCATTTTTGTCAATCCTCTTATTGAAGAAATGGAAGCCATCCATCTCCATGCTTGTATCTTCAACAATTATCTCTTCATTAACAGTGATTTTAAGTCCTCCATTCTTCATTTTTCGATCTTTCCAATCCATATTGAACTAGACTGAAATGCTATGATCATGTCCCTGAATTCGATCAATGAAGTTTGTGATTCCACCCTTCTTGAGGAGGTTCCATAGCTCCTTGTTGCTCTTCCATTCTCGGGTCACTTCTAGGTTCTAACTGGCACGGGGCTCCTCCCATTTTTTCCTCTCTAAAATTACTGCAAATCTTGTCCTCAAAACCCTTATTTGAACTGTTATTTGAAATGTAGTTATCTTTTTGCCTGTCCCAATATTTTAAGAGTTCCACACACTTGTTGGGAGTAATGAAAGTTAATGTGGCCATAGCTTACATGATATTTCCCGCATGTGCGATCTTTTATCCCCTCTAAAGCCCACTCCAATTTATCATTATCCTTACTCCATACTTGAGTGCCCATAAATATCTACTTTAATGTTGCTTTGTACCTTCTCAGGGATGTGATTAACATTATCCCAAATAATTAGATTATTATTTATGCCATGATTAGCCAATGCATCAACAACCTTATTTCCCTCCCGGTATGTATGCTTGATTCAGATATTTTTGAAGGTTTGACAAATGCTTATAGATTCCATGATGAAATCCTTGATATTCCAGCTAGGAGGTGAAGATTGATTTAGATGATTAATAATATCCGAAGTATATTTTCTATCTATAACATCACCATCATGGTCAGAATCACAATATCCAAATAACTTTGCATCATCACAAGAAGAATAATACAAACCATAATTAATTGTTCCTTTAACATATTTCAGAATTATTTTTTCCATTTTCCAATTATCCTCATAAGGATCCTACATGAATCTAGAAACAACTCCTACTACATATGAAATATCAGGTCTAGTAATAGTCAAATAAATTAGACTACCAACTAGCTATCTATATAGAGTAGGATCAAATTTAGCACATGCAGGTTTAGGATCCAATTTCACACCAACTTCAATAGGAATTACAATAGGTTTATAGTCAATCATGTTAAATATTCTAATTAAATTAGTAGCATACTAAGATTGAGATGCAACAATAGATTTATGATCCTGAAATATAACCATGCTTGAAAAATGATTTAACAGACCTAAATCAGTCATTTAAAAACATTGTTTTAATCTTTCTTTGATTTTAACAATTAAATTTTTATCACTTCTAGTAATCAATAGATCATCAACATATAGAATAATAATAATAATATGATTATTTTCAAACTTAGCAAATAAATCATTATCAGAAAAGTAGTTTGTTAATATAATATCCTGAAAGAAACTATTAATTTTAGCATACCAAGCTCTAGGAGCTTGTTTAAGACCATACAAATATTTTTTCAGCTTACATAAATTTAGTTCCTTACGAGGTTCTTCAAAACCTTTAGGCTGACACATGTAAATTTATTCTCTCGGTTCACCATTTAGAAATTAATTTTTAACATCCATTTGGTGAATCTTGCAACCATTTTGAGCAGTTAATGCTAGAAGAGTCATAACACTACTCATTTTAGCTACAGGATAAAAAGTTTCAACATAGTCAAGACTAGGTTTTGAGTGAAACCACAAGCTATGAACCTTTCCTTGAATTTATCTATTTTTCCTATAGAGTTATACTTAATTTTATCTAACCACTTGGATCCTATAATGCTTTGTTTAGAAGGATGAGGGACAAGTTCCCAAGTGTTATTTTTAATCAAAACATTGTATTCATATTTCATATCCTTGATCCATCCATCATCCCGATGGGATTCAACCTCATATAGGGTCATCAAGGCATGATAAGTATGTTGACTACGAGTTACCTTTCTTAGGTTAAAAATATTCTAGTCCTTGACAATATTTTAAGCCCATTTAGGAATCTTGGGATGTAACACATTTTAAGATGACACCCCTCAATATCCATCATATCTAGATTAAGATAATAATCCTCTTGAACTTTTGTTTCCATATTTTTAGAGAAGCATTATCAAGCTCTATTTCCAGAGAGAAAAGAGGAGGGTTCACAAGAAGCATCACAGAATGTCTTTTCCAAGACATGAACATTCCTGTTTATAGTTATATGTCATGCTTGTAAGGGGCATAGACTCTTAAACCTTTTGTTAGAAAACCATAACCAACAAAAATACAAGGATAAGATGTTGGGTCAAGCTTCTTCCTTTTAAATTTTGGAATAAAGATTAAATTAGGACTACTGAATATTCTTAAGTGAGATATATCTAGTTTTTGCTTTATCTATACTTCATGAGGATTAGTTTGATGAAGATATTTTGTAGGAACTCTATTAAGGATATAAATTGCATTATTAATTGCTTATTCCCATATAAACTTAGGCACATTTGACACATGAATCATATTCCTATACATTTCTAAAATGGTCTTATTTTTCATTTCGCAATGCCATTTTCTTTGTGGGGAATATGGAGTAGTCAAATCTCTCTCGAATCCCATGAGACACACATAACTCATAAAATTTTTGCTAATATATTCACCTCCATTATCATTCCCAATTCTTTTTATTTTCATATTAGAATAATTTTCAACAAAAGGATTTAAACTCTTGAACTTTATACAATACATCGACATTTTCTTAATGAAGTAAGACCAGTTCATCCTAGAGAAACCATTAATAAAGTATACAACATACAAAGCTCCACTGAGAGAAGGAAATTCAAGTGGACCTCTCACATCACTGTGAATCAACTCTAATAGTTGAGAGGAATTTGGATAATGATGTTTTTGAAATGGTTCAACATATTTCTTACCATACAAGTAACTTTCACATGTTTCATGATCAAATTTCATCTTAGGGAGACCAATTACAAGATTTAGGCGAGACATTTCATACAAACTTCTGAAATTCACATGACCTAATATTTCATGCCAAAGTTGAAGATCATTTCTAGATGAAGAATAAAATCAAGATTTAGAAACAAATCCATCAAAATATATAAACTATTTTTCTATATACCAGATGTAATAGCATTACTGAGATCATCTTTTACAAACCATTTATCTTGAAATAATAAAACTTTTTACTTTTATTTAGTTAACTGAGAGCATGATAAAAGATTATTTTTCAGGTGAGGGACATACAAGACATTCCTAATTATAATTTTTTTAGTTTAACATTTCCACAACATACAGATCTAATGATGGAATTATCTCTTAGATATATATTGTCCTCATATTTTACAAAATTTGTGAATATATCATGAATATAGGTCATGCTTCTAGAGGCATCACTATCAAGAATCCATTTTTGTCATTGAACTCGAGAGTGAAGTATATAGGGAAATAGAATGCTCAACACTATTTGCATTAATTTACTTCGATCTTTCTTTTAATTGTTCTATTTACTATTTTTAAATAAATTTGTTAGTTTTTACTTGACAATTAGATTCTTTATGACCAAATTTTCCATATTTGTTAGATGTGTCGTTAAATTTAAATTTTAAATTATAGATGTTTCTATTAGTAGGATTGGGTTTAAATTTTGATCTAATGTTAGATTTGATTAGGATTGATATTATTCTTATTTTGAGAAGGTTTATGATTTTGAGAGAATAATTCTTGAGAGGAAGTCTCTTTTGAATCAAAATTTTCCATAACTCATTCTTCTTGAATTAAAAGTGAAGACAGAGTGTCTAGATCAGGTAAATCATTTTCATTTTGATATTTAGAGTTAAGGATGGAGATATAGTTTCGTATTTTTCATGGATATTTATCTAAATGATAAAATATAGAATCTTATCTTGAAACAATTCACAATTACATCCATCCAATTGAGCTTTAATATTTTTAATTTTAGCTAGGTAATTAACAATTTTCTCATCCCCCTTCATGGGAGTTGTAAACAATTCTAAAATTAGTTTAATTATTTTGGAGAGATGATTACCTTCATGCATAGTTTCTAATTGTTCTATGCATCAGTAGGAGAATCCATATGACCTATATGCATTAAAAATTCATATTTTATGCTCTGCAATAGGATTAAAAGGGTTTCTTATGATATTTGAGAGAATGAGATAAGGTTTTCGTGGTTTGCATGTTTACCAAAGGCTTCATTTTTCCACACTAGTTACAAGATCCCATAATTTTCTAGCCATAAAACAAAATTTTAACCTAACACCCCAAATATTATAATTTGTTCCATTTAATAACTAAGATTTATCCATTGAGAAACTAGCATTTCCATTCGATTTTTAATAATAATAGTAGGCACAAAAACATCTATGAAATAGATATTTGACTACAAAGAACAAAATCCTTGTAAGAGAGGAAATAAGAGTTAAGATGAGGCTATCTTATCATGAGCTATAAACCCAATTCGGTGCACAGGGGAACATAACTCAGCAAAAATTAACTACAACTCACAAGCCGATCAACCGAGCTTCGATGAGTCAAGATAAAAAACCATGACCAAAAAGTAAAGACATAATTAATAAAATATTAAAGAATGTGTGTCCGAAGTAGAAGGAAAAAAGTCTGACACGAATAACAACAATCAAAAGGACACATGGCATCTTTCCGGTAACTTTCTAAAAATCTTATCCTAGTGAATGTGAGGTCCCTAGAATTAAACAAAAAAGAAATATTTTCAGGTCTCTGTGTATGTGAATCAAAGATAGAATAGAACACACAACAAAAAAGCAAGAAGAAACTTTGAAAATATTAATTTATATATATATATATATATATATATATATATATATAATGTGAACAAAACAAGAGACAACACACGTCGTAAATCAACAAAAACAAGAGGGAACATGTTGACCTTCTAGAAAATTTACATGTTGATGAGCTCGGCAGACGCAAGGTCCCAAGAATTTAACACGATAATTTACAAGTTAAATAGTTTATCGATTCTACAAAATGGTTTGACAAGGTCAACGAGGTATGCAGAAAACAAACAAATGAACATGAGTCGAGGATAGAAAACGCATGGGGCACACTTGTCTCAAGATCAACAAAAGAGAGAGGATTTGTGGCATAATTATAACCTGCACTCTCAAATAGAGATGCACCCTACAAAACTCAAGCTCATAGAAAAAACTAAACAAAATGTCTTTTCGTGTCTACAGAGAAAGAGACAAAAGAGCACGTGATAAGAAGAAATATAAACATGTGTCAAAGGATCAACCATGGAGAGAGGACACATGAAAAGATTCCATCAATCTCAAAAAAAGATGTGTTCCATGGATCTCAAGTATGCAGAATAAGCTAAAGAAGATATATTTTTTCGGGTCCACGATGGAAGCAAGATAGAAAGAGTGACCCCAATCAAATAAAATGGAAGAACGTGTAACAGAGACAAACCGATAGTGTGGGCACACATCACTAATTTGATGAGACATTAAAGGAAATTATCTCTATGGAACTTAAGCCATGATGAAATGAGAAACAAAAACATAGAAAATTTGAAATCTGACCCAAGACAAAGAAGACCATGAAAGACTTAAAAAGAGGTACAAACTTATTGAAATAAGATGCACAATGGTAATGGCTATTAAAAGTGTGAAATAATATTATACGTAAGATTACAATGAACCAAGAATAAAGAAATAAGGTGGAAAATAGAGAATAGACATAGGTCTATGCACAAAAATGCATAAGAAAGATATATTCAACAAATCGAAAAATATTATTATAATATTTTGATGACATTTAAACTTTTAAACATGATTAACTTGAAGTTGAAGACAGAACAACTAGGGTTCTGTATATCAAAAAAACTTCAAGTTCTTTACTCCTAGAAATGAAAAATATCCAGATCTATCATGCACAAGCATAACCACCAGTTCGGATACCATGTTAGGGAATTAATAATTAACAAATTATAAATCCATAATATAATTGTTGAAGATTATAGATTATGAAGTGCAACAATTAAACATAGATTAAGATGTTTATGTTTCATATTACAGACCATGAATATGAAAGTAAATAACAAAAATATAAAATACACAGAACACCATATTTATAGTGGGGAAACCTAAAGGAAAAAAACCCCACTCGAAATAAAACACTTCCTATATTAATAATTTCATAAATACTTTTACCCAACACTTCCACTTCACTCCTCGGTCTCACAGAATAATTGCAGAACAATTTCTTACAATTTTACAATATAATGATATGATAATAATAATTCCATCGATATTCTCATATGCCAATCCCATGCGGGATCACCTTATATATATATAATGGGTGAATCTATCACACCGTTTCAATTTAACTTTTGAAATACCGACATAATAAATTTTATTAAATAAAATTTAAAATAACATGGGGCGTGAAGTGGTGGTCCACCTAAATGGTATCCCCACTTGAAATTATTACCCCAACACTCTATAACTCGATTACATGTTTTATATCTCGCAGTTTCATTTTCAAGATATCATTTGGACTCATATATACAACTAGGTACAAGTGCTTCACACAACAGCCTTAAAATTGAGTGTATGAGTAACCTAATAAACTCATTTATTTCAATCCACTTAGGATTAAATAATATATGAAATTTCTACACCATAACCATGAGCTTGGAGATCAATAAGTCAAAGATGGGAGCCTTTATTTCATACGTTCTTCACATATTTCTATACATGGTCATGGATGACCTAAAATCCAATCATATAAATGCTTCGACAACATCAATGCATGATTATTCATAAATTTTCAAATCTTGGACACAATGGTATGTGATCTCTAGATCACCTTCAAATGTAAAGAGTAAGCCTATAACTTTTATTTAGTCAAGAAGACACCGATTTGAACAAGACACTTACCGGATTTAAATCACAACAAAAATTCCTTCACAAGTGAGATTGTTCATGCATTCAAACACACCTCCAAGGCTCAAAAGTCACATTTATGGAATCCTCTATGTCTTGATAAACTTACCAGTCCATGCATTACATCACTTGAGATAAAATAGGTCATACATGCTTTTTTTTCAAGAGTCACTCGGGCTAGATTTCATGTCCCAAAATCCAGTCATGCTTTATCTTACACCTCACACACTAAAACTCAATTTCATGGAAAACCATTGCATAAAATTTTTACAAGATCTTCTAATTCATGATTAAATAATCTCCTTCATGTGTTGAGTGGAGAAAATAAAGTTTCCAAACTCATTTCACAAACATTCTTGATTGTCCTAAAATGGAAGTATTGGACCATTAGGACTAGTACACAAAACCACCTCACCACAAAAATTTGTTGGCTCAAGCATGCTGCATTAGAATTATTTTAACTGTTTATGCTCATTTTGGACCTCCACAACATGTATTCACATCAACCCTCTCTCATTCCACCGACTGGTTTTGGTATGTTTAGCTCTTAGCGGTAGGTGACTTTGATTTACATTGTTCACCAAAAATATGCAAGGAAATCACCTGGATCTTTTCATGAACATCAAGTACACTTCCTATACAATCTTCCACAACAATATTTTCATCTTAACCTCTATCATACATGACTACACTACTAATTTTCTTCAAAAAGGGGAAAATTGTACTTGAACAACTCGACTTGGAACAAGCCACTAATGTAAAAATGTGCTAGAAGGAGTTATTTACATGCTCAGATCATCAACTTAACTTACCCAAGCTATTTCATGATAGAAAAAACTCATAATTTTTCCTATCTCTAAAGGTAGGGTTTTGGGATTGTTTGGAGAATTTTCACTTCTTAAGCTTTATTCATAAAGCTTAGGTCATCACTCTTTCTCATTCCACTTGCAAATTGGACTAAATTCCTTTCCCTAACTTTTCTAAGAATATTAGGCCACCATACAAAATTTTTACGTGCCAATTAGCTCTTCAAATTTTCCCCTCGAGCTGGGAAAGTGCATTCTATGATCTCGGAGATCCAAAAACATCACTACGTGAAAATTATTGTTCACATTTTCCTAAAAATTGGTTTATAGCTCTATAACAACCCAATTTACATGTCCCAAGGATTATTTTTTCATAAATTATCTTATACCTTCTTGACCAATACCATTTTTACCCGTTAATCTTGTTTGTCCTCAAGGAAAGTCATGAATAGGTCCCCAAATATGCCTCCATTTGTAGACACCAAAATTGGGTCACACTCCCTTGGTCCCCTTTAGAATAACCAACTTAAAACATATTCACCTAACCATGAAACTTATACCCCACATTAATATTAATTTTATTATTTACAATTAAATTAATACTCATCCTCACTTCATTCATTATTTAATTACCTTAATTAAAACTAGTTTCCACCTCACCTAGACACCTCACCATAGACCTATTCATAGCATGTTTCCATAACTAACTAAGCCCTACTTACCTTAATTAACTAATACTTAGTTAAACACTAAAATCACATGCCTATTCTTCCTCTAACCACATTCTCGTTATCTAACCGTAAAATCCTATTTTGATCCATGAGAATAGATAGACCTGACCAAGCGATTGCCAAGATATGTCATTTTTAATAAACCTAGGATTTCCCACCTTAACCGATGCCAATCAACCCTAAACCATTGTTAGTTACCATATAACCCTTTTGGTAACCTTGTTTGAGAGCTTAGACACATTCTTGAATATTAGAGCAAAGGAGATTTGCATGCAAGCAAGAACCAGAGCTCTTTCACACATCCAGGTAGCCATAACCAACACAACCATTGATCAAAAGGTCTTACATTCACAGGAGAACTCCAAGAAGCACCGTCATGACGTTGATCACCATTTTACTCATCACCACCCAGCCATCAAACTTGCATGAAGTAAGTGTGTCTATAACTGACACCACTTCATTTCTATTTATTTTATAGGAGTTCTTCACATTTTGTTTATCAACCATCAACTATATTTTCACCCTACCACTATTGGATTCTTGTGAAACTAGCCATTCCCATCACTCCTACCCCTTTTAATCACATTTGAATATTCCCAACATCCCCTAGACCTAAACCAAATCCTCACCATCATTGATCCAGTCTCAGACAAATCCCCAAAAACCATGAATTATTGAGTTATTACCAACCCGCATTAACTATCATCCATCCTTACTAAACTCTGTCATCGGCTATACCAAACGACATTGGTCTCTCGTATTTGGCAATCCTACTAATACTAGATCCCCATAACCCTTTTTAAGTGATTCAAGTGACCTAGAATTTGACCCTGACCTATTCCAAAGACCTTAGTTGTTTACCTTATTTCCAGATCTGATCATAGCCTAGCTGTTATGTTATATTTTCTTATGTGATTTGGATGAGATACCTAAATCATATCAAATACAATATGATTCTATTTACTTACATTATTTCTTGTATTAAATTCTATTAAAATGTGGGTTGATCGGCACCATGGAAGTATCACACTTCCGGATCTAAGCACACGCTAGGCACTCACCGACATATATTATTTAATCCTCTTTTGTGGTCTTTTTGTATATTTCAGGTAGTTCCTCCTAGCCAAAAGAAATCTCTCACATTCAGCATTAGATCAAGAAGTCGAATGCACACAACAACCTCTAACCGACCATCACAATGTATTCCTCCTTGGCCTACACCCTTATCTCTGTTTCATCCAAAACTTAAAGAAAATAGTGAAACACCAATATCTAATACATGACATGTAACATCATCTAAAACCTCTCTATAATGTCCCTACACACTTCTCATGTTTGTCCTACCCTACTTTAGCTTATTGTGCTTCATACATCCATCCAAGCTTGCACTAGGTCCTTGAACTAGGCCTAAATGAGCTATTTTACACCATGAATTATAAATATTGACCTATTTTTCATCATGTAAACCTTTAAACATGTTTTCTTCATGTTATCTCATTCCTTCAATCTATTATCCTAGGTCATCATGCTGACTAGGCCTAGGATTAGGCCTACTAGACTGAGATAGTCACACTAATTCTACTCATACATCCTTGGATTCATCATACTAACTATATTTACTCATCACACACCTTCTAAACCTTCTAATATATCATCTTGGAATGCTATCACATCATTATAATGTCTTTTTAATCACTAGCCACTCAAGAAGCTGATTCTCATTTAAGTTTTCTCATATATGCCTTGTCCTACCTTTTCACACTCACTCCCGATTCTGTTTCTCTTCTTCATCATTCTTTGTCATTAATGTTCCTTTTACATAAATGAAAACTAATCATCCACATTTCAACATCTTCCCTTTGTAATTTATGGAAACCACCTTCATAAACATTGATGGCAACAATAAGATCAAAATCCTATAAGACTCACTTTATCATGTTTATGATGTTACTCTCCCCTATGACATCTACAAAAAAAGGATATGTGACAACTCAAAATGAAAATGAAAACTCACAATGACAAAAATGCATAAGATAACTTACTTGTTCACAAGGTCCTCCAGGAATGTACTCTATTTTCTTTGCTTCATAAACAATAAATGAGAGCCATGGTCTTAAAATAAGTAAGAACATATCTCCCCCTAAACTAATACATCATACTTTGGCTACTATACAAATTATTTTATTCTTTTACCACTTAAAATCATGCCAAAAATACAATATCTACCTCCATTCTCTATCATATCTTAATTTAGGATATAACCCCTAAAGCACATCTTTAAACTAGATTTGTAATTTCTCGAATACAATAGAGTAAACCGGTATATGAAACACCCTCCAAATGCCCCCGACATCATACCATCATCTACTAATGTTCAAAGCTAATTTGAGAGCTCATACCTTAAATACATTATATGAAGATAAGCCTTCTCCAACGCCTTAGTCTGAATCAATTCCTTAATGTTCTCTACCTCATTTTTGTGAAGTAAAAATTTTAGAGATTTGAAAAGTTTCATCTTTCAATGTGCTTGAAATCAGTCAAAAACCTTTCAAATAGTCCTTTTGACACCTAAAACACTTATTTAAACCATATGAAATATCATTATCAGCTCTTTTAGAAAAAATAGTTCTTTTTATACATGTTACACACCATCAAAGTTCTCCACAAAATATTGTACCTGTCAACTTCATAAAATCATGAATGGAAAACTTACGGATACTTCACAAATTTACTAGGCCCAACTAATATAAGAGAATAATTAATAAGACATTTCAAAATGTAAATTATCAAGGATATGAGGTTAAATTCAGAGCTTAAAATGTATGGAGTCGTGAAAAGGAGGCTTGAGTGAGTGAGTAATTCAAACTTTAAAATTGGAGGTTTTCCCTCCTAAATGGTACTTCAAATTTTGAACACACGTGTAGTTATAAGGTAAGAGGAATGATATTATAGAGATATAGTAGGGGTATACAAATGTCATAAGATTTTTTAGAATGGTGAATAAGTCTAGAAAGAGTCGTGTAATATATACAATTGTTGTCAAATGCCTATTTTGGCTTATGAAGGCATAATGAGTCATTATGACTCCTAGAAGGGCAGATTACTAGTGAAATGGGAGTTACACGCAAGAGAGGAGATCCATCATATGAGAGTTATTATACAATTAGAACATTATGCCTCATGGAGAGGATCAAGAATTTTTTTAGAAACATGTATAGAATTATATCTAACAATACGGTAGCTCTATTTTAGACTTATTCTCTTGTCTTGCATATGAGAAATTTTGGGTTTGATATGTAAGTTGCATGAATATATTTATTTACCTTTATGTATCCAAGGAAAATATTATGTGAAGGAAAATTATATATGGTCTTTAAGTTCATTGAATCACCTATAAATGTTTGTATTTTTACATGTCATTTTTAACTTACAAATTGTTGATTACACTATAAATACAATGAAATTTTGTATGCCAAGGTCAAGTGAGGGGTAAGTGCTCAAATAATGAATTATTTAAATAATAATCATGAAAATTAATTTTTATTGGGACATACTAAATTCATTCATAGAATATATAGATTTTGGGAATGAAGTTCAAGAGGTTAAAACACCTAAAGTCAAGAGTGAAAGGGCATAAGACTCAAGACTCTTATTTTGGTAGATGAATGATACTTGCTTAGGAAAATTATAAGATTGAAGGCACCCTATGTAAATATATTCACGTGCTTGTTGATGATATTAATATATAGGAAGAGCTTAGTGTTATGAAGGTTTTCATTTTGCATGATAAGACTTTTGAAGCCACAAAATTTGCTTATGTAGCTCAGAACAACTAAACCCATGTATTTTCTTTGCAAATCACTTATTAATGACCATTACTAGTAAAATAATCCCCTTTATAATGTTGAACAAACCTCCTAGAAAATTTTAAGACTTTGAATCGAAATAGGGTAAATCTTAAAGACAAATATTGCTCCTTGGGCTAACACTGCCAAGTAACCAAGGTTTTGACTAGAGTTTATAAAATGAAGACTCAAACAAAATAATTTAGACTTTAAAATTTGTAATAACAATTTTTAGGAGGTGATATAAGAGATTCAAAAGGAAACTTATCATTCCATTTGTGGAAATTTGAGTTATCTTTGACATAGTACACTCACATGGAGCAACACAATTTGAAACCTAATTTGAGAGCCCAAATTATAAAGGAATTAGGTGTTAGATAATCAATCTTGAGATGTCATGCACAACTTGACATTGAAAATGGGTTCCTAAAATGATTAGTGTGGAGTGATGAAACCCCAAGAGAAGAAAAATATACATGTATATGAAAAGAACCAAAGCTGGTGATATTTAGGTAGCTTGGAAAAGGATATCAAGATGGTTTGGGAGGAAGATTGAAACTTGGAGATTTGAAACTTCACACAAACCATTACGAAGGTGAAAGAAATGAGATGGAAGTATTTTTTTTGGATTATATAGGTTTATAAATATCTAATCCTAAAACATGCATAAGAAGTGCTTTTGGGGGCTAATGCAAGGAAGTGGAAGAAAAGAGGGAAAAGGTAAATGTAATTATTTGATTTCATCAAAATAATTGTTGATTTATCATGGTCGAGGAATGTAAAAATAGGGTATTGCTATAAATAAGAAGCCTTGAAGGTAAAAATTCATGATTTGACATATTTAGGAGCTAGAGTTAGTAACTAGTAGAGGTGAGTTGAAGAAAGTCAAGAATAGTTGAGAATTCCATTAAAAAAATTCATCATAGTAGAGGAAATAACATGTTTTGAGGTAAGTGGAGCAGGGTATTATAATGATGGAACAATATGTTACTTGAAAGATCAAATAAGAAATTTTTATCTATTTTAGACCTACAAGAGAAGGAATTATATTGAATGAATGCAATTGAAGGCTAATAACTTGATGAATGGATGAATTTGTGTTTAGAGGTCTACATCATTTGGTATCAAAGTGTGGTTTTGAGTTTGAATGAAATTTTATTGTTGATTTATAACAAGGAATTGTGAAAGTTGCTTGTGAATGTGAAAGTGACATGTAAAGACAAAGACAAGAATGGATAGAGAAGAACTAGTGGTAGAGTTGGTGAAGCTGATAGGAAAGAAGGAGAAAAAGAAAAGAGAGAGAATCCAAGAAAACATAAAGAGGAGAAAAGAAGACAAGAATAATGGATGGAGAGAGAGTTGAAAGAATTAAGAGAGGATTTAGAAAAACTATAAGATATGATCATGATGATGGAGGATAAAAAAGTGGGATATGTAATGAGAAAAAGGGTCAAATGGCCTATATATTGGATTATCAAGATGAACTAGAGACTGCAATTGAAAAGGATCATCAGAGAAGAAGAGAAGATGCTAAGACACATGATGAAGCACACAAGCAAGACATAGGAATAGATAGTTAAAGAAGTTGTGTATGAGAGAATTCAGAGGATGGATGAGGACATTGAAGGTGTAGCAACAACATATCAATCCATGAATGAGGTATGTGATTCATTTAAAATTCCAAATGACAGTTGTTTGATTGTAAATACTAAAAAGGATGAAAAAGGATAAGTTTAATAGCCTTGTGAATAGTGAAGAAATGTGTGAATTGAATGTTGAAAAGGAAGAAATGAGTCTAGGGAATATGATTATGATGATGGCTATTAATAGGTTCTTATTGAGAGTCAAGAAAATAGGTATGCAAGTGTAAGAGAGTGAATTAGGGAAAAGAAAAGTGCGGGTGGTAAATTTTGGGGATAATATTCATAAATAGGTGAATATTAGGAATTTTAAATTTTGAGTTTGGCAAATATTTTTCTACCGTATGGTAGCACGTTCACCAAAACTTTAAGGGTCCTAAAAAATTGAATATAATTTTTCCTTTGTGTTTCCACTAAGGTCCGACCAATGTTAGCATATTCACCTTCATGTTATAACATACTACTATATATATGATTAATTTGCTATAATATAGTAATATTATTTACTTTCAAAATTCATTAATAAGCCTCTCAAATATTTGAAAGTATAAGACAAAAATATGAAGGATTAGGGAATAAACAAAAGAATCAAAAGGTAAGAGAAAAATAAAATATGTTTGTAGATTGTTAAGTTTTTTTGTGTTGGGAGATAGTATCCGTTATTTTTTGTTGTCATCGACAATATTAATGTGCAATGTTGGATAGTAAGATAAATGTGTAATGTCAAGAGGTAAAAAACATGTTACCGGTGGGTAACATGTTTTTACATTGTCATTCGACTTGTTGTAATGTTTATTTTATTGCATTGACAATATTCATTTATGTTATTTGTTTTAACATGTATGTACTTTTATTACCAACCAAGTAATGATGTTTTTTCAACTGGTAATGGGTTCTCTATTACCGGTAGATAACAATTTGCTATCTTTTTCATTATCATTTAGTAACATTCGTACTTTCCATTCAAGAAGGTTGCGACTTGTCGGCCTGGAAAAAAATGCTTCCGCCACTCCAGAGCCTTGAAAAAACTCTCCATTCACCGTCGTCCCAAAACCCTCATTTCTTACATTTTCGGCGCAGGATAATACAAGACGGAGTGATTATGGTGCACGAAACTTTACATTCCATGGAAAACAATAAAAAGGCTAATATGATCCTCAAGCTTGATATGAATAAAGCTTTTGACAAGGTTTCTTGGGTCTTCCTTGACAGGATTTTATCTAAATTTGGGTTCACGGAAAAATTTAGAAAAATTGTCAAGTCTTGTATATCTACAGCCAGGTTCTCTGTGGTTGTTAATGGGGAGCCTGTGGGTTTTTTCACCAGCAGCAGAGGTCTAAGACAAGGAGACCCCATCTCCCCCTTACTCTTCATTCTCTTAGCTGACAGCCTTAGTAGAACAATTGGCAGAGCGGTTGAGAACGGCCTTTTAAATGGATCTAAACCCGCTTCATTCAGCCAAGCTGTCTCTCATCAACAGTTTGCGGACGACACAATCCTTCTTCTTCTGGCCTCAGTTGTGGAAGCTAAAGCTATTAAGGCTTTATTACAACTCTATGAATCTGCTTCTGGGCAAGAGATTAATTATGACAAAAGCACCATTTTTTTCTTTAACACCCCTGAGGAAAGACAGCTCAAGATTGCTAAAATTCTGGGCTGTAGAATAGGTGCTCTTCCAGCAACGTACTTAGGCCTCCCTCTTGGCACTAAGAAAGTCTCTCACATGGTGTGGGATGATTTGTTGATGAGATTTCAGAAAAAGATGGCAGGTTGGAAAGGGGCCACTCTCTCTAGTGCTGGTAAGTGCCTTCTCATTAAAAGTACACTCCAAAGTCTGCCCATCTATATCATGTCACTTTTCAAAATTCCTTCTTCCTTCAGAGAGAAAATTGAAAGGATTCAGAAAAAAAATTTATGGCAAGGCATGGAAGAGAAGTTCAAATTTCACCTAGTGGCCTGGGATAAGGTCTGCACCCCAAAATCCATGGGAGGGCTGGGCATAAAAAATATTGAGAAAATGAATGAGGCACTCATCGCTAAGATGGGCTGGAGATTGCTATCTGAGAAACAGCCTTGGATTGATGTTATTAAAGCAAAATACTTGAATCAACAAGCTGTCTACTCCTATCTGCATGAAGAACAACTACCCAATGGTTCCATTTTTTGGAATAATCTGGTCAAGAGTAGAAACTTCATCAAGCAGGGCAGCAAATGGAAAGTGGGGGATGGCAGTGAGATAAACTTCTGGGAGGATAACTGGTTCAGTGACAACCTCTTGGAGAGATTTGGGACAGCTAAGGACAGCCTTATAAGCAAGTATGGAACTAAAGTCAAGGACTATATTGAAGGAAATGGCACCAACAAGGCTTGGAAAAGACTTTCTATGGAACGAATTGAGCTGAAACAATCTACTTCCTCCCTCCAGGATCTTTTAGACCTCTTCCCTTTAAGTCAGCTGAATTCCAAGGATGAGCTGGTTTGGAGCAATTCACAAGATGGGAAATACTCAGTCAAATCTGGTTATACCATTCTTTCTCAGAGTAACCAATCTGACTTTAACTGGAACAAGATCTGGATGCCTGAGTTAACCCCCAAAATAAATTTTTTTCTTTGGCTGGCCATCAGAGGTAGAATTCTCACCACTGACAATTTGATGAGAAGAGGATTTATAATTCCTAATTGGTGCCACCTTTGTAGGAATGACTATGAAGACATTAGTCATCTGTTCATACATTGTGCTTATGCCAATAGAATTTGGAGCTTTTTTCTTTCTAAATTTGATGCTCTCTGGGTGTTTCCGAAGAACCTTAATCAGCTATGGAATCAATGGAACCCACCATTCAGACATTGTGCTATCAAAAGAATCTGGAAATTAGCAATCCCACACTTAATCTGGAGGATTTGGAAGGACAGAAATAATATCATATTCGAAATAAAAAAGAATTATAAAATCAAGTATTGGCAAAATTTCTCAAGGTATCAAAGAGGACATGGCCAGATTTAAACCCCCCAAGAACAAGTGTTATCCTGAGAATGAAGAGCACATTTTATCTAATTGGCACATTGGAAATTGGAGCAACCCTGGGAATAGTGTAGATAGATCTTTGATTAAATGGCATCCTCCTGACTCTAATTGGTTCAAGCTGAACTTTGATGGTGCCTCTAAGGGAAACCCTGGGACAGCAACTGGAGGAGGACCTATACGAGACCACAAAGGTAATTTGATTGCTGCTTATGCTGGAAAAATGGGAATTCAAACCAATCATTTTGCCGAAGCATTATCTGCTCTCTGGGGCTTGAGAGTTGCACGGGCTCAAAATATTCAGAACCTTATTGTTGAAGGGGACTCCCTTAATATCATTAAGCTTCTTAATCAGTCCTCATCTCCCAGTTGGAGTATTAAAGACTTTATCTCTGAATCCATAAGCATTTGCCACACCTTCAATAGTATCAGAATCATACATACTTACAGGGAAGGCAACAATCTGGCGGATGCACTGGCCAATTATGGCATTAATATAAATTTTACTGTCTGGGATAATGATAGTATCCCTAATCAGCTTCACAACAGCATCCATGCGGATCTTCACAAGCAAGCAATCTCTAGAGATAAGCCTTAATCTTTGGCGGAAAATCAAAATCATTTATTCTTTCACACGTGCTGCTTTTTTCTATATGGCGAGGCAAATAATATCTTTTTCAAATAATAGTAAGATCTATTTAAGAAATTTCAAGTGGAGTCATCCAGATTTGAAAATCACGCACGTGGGGGGTACAACGGCTGTTGATATCCGGATGCCAAACTCCACGAAAACCGATGATAATTACAAAGTGATTGTTGACAGGGAAAGGGTTTTCACACGTGACTTCCCGCAGGCTCAGTTCAGCAATTACGCAGCCATTCGTGAGAAGACCAATGGCTACAGTTCCCAGTCTTATGCGATCTTCAACAGTAAGAAATGAACTGTTCTTCACGCTCAGCGGCATTCTAGAATTTTTTGTAACCTGCACACCACTGAGAAGATGGGAGGACCTCCCTGTCAAATTGAGCCGTGCGCGGACCCTGATTGGAAGGAAAACACCGAGCTTTGGAACATTCTCAGCATAGGCGGCTTCACCAGCTTTGTTGAAAGGATGCAAGGACATGATCAAAGTATTTCAGTACGCTTTGCAAAGGAGTGGAAAGAGAGGACTGTCGACTATGGGGGACAGAAAATTCTTGTCAATGAAGAGCTCATTGCTGAAGTGACCGGTCTCAGCCTGGATGGATACCGCTTCTTCAACAAAAGGGTTATCAAAGAAACTGAAGAAAGAAGATTTGTGGAGGAAGATGAGAAGCTTATTTTTAGACAACGGGTCTCGCTTGTAAGCTCAATCCCATCACCGTTTGATGAAGTCACTCGCATGATGATTCATTTCATTTCCTGGAAGGTAGGTTTGTTATCGTCCCATTAAGCATCTCATCTTTTTAAACCACTTCCGTAGGAATAGATTGGTTTTCTTCCCTCATTATCTTTTAAACTCTCTTGAGTGCTCCATTTTGGAGTTCCAGAAGCATTCCGGGTGATTCCCTTGCATCAAGGGCTTATTTTGCTAATTCACAAATATTGCCTTCTCAAGTACCCCGGTCTTCCTTCCTCTCCTAGCCCGGCTCCGATGGGCTCGCGTTGCGCCCCGCTCTCTCCTGCTGCCCTTGATGCCCTTGCTGCTGCCCTACCACCGGTGCTGCTACCCCCTTGCCACCGCACATGTTTCTCCTTCTATTCCTCCTACTACTCCTCCTGCCACCCACCTCACCTCTACCTCTAAGCGTCCACTCACTAGGGCTTCTAGGAGACTCAACCTTGAGACTCTTGTAGCAGGGAAAGAGCCTCTTGATCTTGACATTGCACGTGACCTGCTGAACATAAGTAGTGCCAGTCCCCGGGAAGCACAGATGGATAACCCTTCCAAGAGACTGGAGGCCTTAGAGGCTGAGATAAATATGCTGAAGAATGAGGTCAAAAACCTAGCTAAGCAAAAAGGTAAGAAAAGCATGGAGGGGGAAGGGAGCATTGACAATAGTCAAATTGAAGACATATATAAAAAGCTGACCTCCTTGGACTCCCGCCTTGGGAAGGCTAAGACTAGGCATGATTACAACATTTCCGCCTTTAGGGCCATTGAGGAATTCATCGTGGGGCATGCCAAAAGTGTTTCCAACCTCAGCGGTGTCCCGGCTGCACTTTGGGGCAATGAAAAAGAGAGCAAAAGAACCATCGAGGAGCTCGATAAGACGGATGCTGCCCACATGACCGCTTTGGGTATGTTTCATGCTTGGAAAAAAGTCAAGATCAGTGTTCAAGAAGCCAAGAAGTAGTCCTGCATGCTTCTACTGCTCTCTTTTATTATTCTTACTTGCTTCTTGGCTGTGGTTACTTTTTTTTTCTTTGTTGTTTTCTTTGTTAAGTCTCGCTTGTGTAGCTGTTTCTGGGCTACGTGGAATTTCATTGTATTACCTAGACTTGGTTAGTCTTGCTATGTTTCTCACTCTTATCCCGGCTTAAAGGCCTTTTTTTGTATTCAAGGGTATAGTCCCTTTCTAAAAAACTATTTGCCATTATTAAAAAAACAATGTGAATGAATTTTTATCATATTCGCCACCCATTCTATAATATTTTTTTAGAGGGCGGGTATTAAAATGAAACACACTGATAAGGCTCCTACATAAACCTGAAGCAATCCCTATTGCATAAGAAATGTCAGGTCTAGTAATAGTTAGATAAATCAAACTACCTACAAGTTTCCTATACAAAGTAGGATTAGCTTTTTCACATGCAGGTTTAGGATCAAGTTTACATCCAAATTCTATAGGAATAGCAACAAGTTTACAATCAAGCATATTAAACCTTTTAAGTAAATTAGTTACATATTGTGATTGAGATACTACAATATAATTTTTATCTTAAAATATAGCCATGCCCAAAAATTATGTAATAATCCTAAGTCTATCATCTCAAAACATTACATTAATTTTCCTTTAATTTTCATAATTAAAATATTAGAATTACTAGTTATAATTAAATCATCAACATACAATACAATGAGAATGATAGAATTTTCTTCAATTTTAACAAATAAATCATTGTCAGATGAACAATTAGAAAAACCAACTTCATTAAAAATTGTTAATCTTTGCATACCAAGCTCTAGGAGCTTATTTTAAACCATATAAATATATTTTTTAATTTACAAACATAAATTTCTTTACTTGGTTCTTCAAAGCCTTTAGGTTGAGTCATATATATTTCTTCTTTTAAATCACCATTCAGAAAGGCATTTTTGACATCCATCTGATGGATTTCCCAACCATATTAAGTAGCTAAGGAAATTGAAATCCTTATTTTGCTTATTTTTTAACGGATGCAAAGGTTTCAACATAGTTTATAAACCTCGGGTTTTTCTGGCTTTGAATTTATCTACACTTCCATATGCTTTATATTTAATCTTGTATAGCCATCTAGATCCGACTATACTTTATTTTTTAGGAGGAGGGACTAAATCCCAAGTTTGATTTTTAATCAAGGCAGAATATTCATATTTCATAGCATCTATCCATCTTTCTTCAAAAGAAGATTCTTTGAAATATTGGGGTTCAAGTTCATACAATGTCATTAAGGCATGATATGTATGATGACTTCTAGTCATTTTTTGAAGGTTTCAGGATTAGAGTCTTGAATAATAGACTCAACCCATCTAGGTATTTTAGTTATAGAGGAAACATGTACTATCTCATTTTCAACTATAGGTTCATTACTAGTTTCTTCATCATTTACATCATTTTCACAATTTTCAATTTCAATTTCATTTTCATTAGAATTATCATAAATAAATAACACAAGAGAAGAAGAAGAACAAAAAGGTTTTTCTAAAATTTTAACATTCCTATTTTTTATAACTTCTCTTTTTGATGGATCAAAGATCCTAATACCTTTAGTTTTGACACCGTATCCTACGAAGATACAAGAAAAAAGGTTTGATCAAGATTCTTCCGTTTTGATTTTGGAATGAAGAGGGAAGCATGGCTACCAAAGATTCTCAAATGAGACACACTTGGTTTTTTATTTGATCACTTTTTTAGAGGAGTGGAATTTACTAAGGATTTAGTGGGAACTCTGTTCAAGATATGAACAATAGTGTTCATTTCTTCATCCCAGAGGAATTTAGGAACCTAAGTTGAATGCATCATGGTTCTAGCCATTTCCAAAATGGTGCAATTTTTCCTTTCCGTAATCCCATTCGTTGAGGGGAATAGGGAGTAGTCAGTTCCCTTTGAATGCCACATTCGACACAAAATGATTCAAATTACTTACTGACGTATTCTCCCCCATTATCATTCCTAAGCCTCTTAATTTTATACCTAAAAGAGTTTTCAACTAAAGCTTTAAATTCTTTAAATTTTGACAAGACATTAGATTTATTTTTAATGAAATAAGACCAAATCATACAAGTGAAATCATCAATGAACATGTGAAGCATACAAAGAACCATTAAGAGATGGAACTTTTAGGGGTCCTCAAACATCACTATGGACAAGTTCCAAAGGTTTAGAAGAATTAGCATCATGATGAATGTGGAAGGGGTTAGCATATTGCTTACCACATAAGCATCCTTCACATGTTTCATGATTTTGGGAAATAGGTGGCAGACCAGTCACTAGGTTTAGTCAAGACATGTCATACATGCTCCTGAATTTACATGACCTAGTCTTTCATGCCACAATTGCATGTCACTTCTTTGAGATGTTAAACAAGAAGTAAAAGGAAAGCCATTAAACACATACAAACCATCTCTTTGAATGCCTTCAACTATAGTAACATCATGTTCATTTTAATAAACCATTTATATCTTTAATAGTATTACACTATAGTTATTTTGATTCAACTGAGAACAAGAAAGAAAATTCATTTTAAGTTTAGGAACTAACAAAACATTGTTAATAAAACCATTTGAAACTTTTGCTTTACCTTGTCCTTGAATGTCGAGAATGGAATGATCACCCAAGTAGATCTGATCATTACACTCTTTAAGTTTAGATAGGATATCAGATCTAAAGTCATGTGCCTAGAGGCACCACTATGTCAATATCCACTCATTTTATTTTGCAGTGATAAAGGTGGCATACAAAGAAATTACATTTGATTTTTGACTATTTTTATGATTCTTGTTTTTCTTGTTTTGATTTTGATCAAATTTGTTACCCTTTTGATTTTTGAAATTTGACTTATTATTTTTAAATTTACAATCTTCTTTCTTATGGCCAAATTTACCACAATAATGAAATTTACCATCAAAGCTAACTCTTAGATTTCTAAGTTTCTTATCTTTTCTAGGAGGTTTAAAAGTTGGCTTTTTAGTTTTTTTTTGAATCTAGAGGTTTTACCTTTTGATTTCTGAGCGAGAAGTTCATGAGTGACATTCTTCCTTAGAATCAAAATTTTTCATTACTTTCTCTTCCTGAATGAGTAGAGAACTAAGGGTTTGAAAATCTATAATGTCTTGTTTTTTTGATATTTTGAATTCAAAATTGAAATGAAATTTCTAAATTTCTCATGAATATTCAACTGAATAATGAAATAAAGCAATTTATCTTGAATTAAGTTACAACTACATCCATCTAACTGAGACTTAATATTTTTATTTTTGCTAAATAATTTATCACTTTTTCATCTCCCTTCATGGGAGTTTATCATAATCTCTAAAATCAATTTAATGATTTTTGATAAACGCATACCTTCATGCATCGATTCAATTGAGTCCAAGCCTCATCACTTGGAATTTCTTGATTCCGATATGAAGCAGAAAATCATCTTGTACACTTCGCAAAATGATGGACATCACCTCTTGTACTTTTTATTGAAACGTAGCAATATTTTCCACATTTTATTTTCTTCCGGTCGGAGACCTCTCAGTTCCATTAACTATTGCCCATAATTTGTGAGCCATGAATTCTACCTTCAATCAAATCTTCCAAATGTTGTAATTATTCCCATTCAACATCTGAGATTTATCAATTGAAAATTGATTAGACCCCATTTTTTGTAAATAGAAATAAATAATTAATGAGGATTAAAAAATATTTTAATATAAATCCCTTGTCATCGTTTAATCCTCGTAATTAAAAAAATGATCATTTTACCAAAAGGAGGTCTTGTCAATTAGATAGTCTATACATGAATGCATTAGTATGATATCAAAAATAAATCAAAATGTGAGTGAATTTTTTTAGTTTTCTAAAATGATGACGATGATCTAATCATCGTGTCACAAAAATATATCATTTTAAACAAAAACAATTATATTATTTTGACTATTTTTCACAAAAATAAATAACTTTTACAATTAATTTATATTTTGAAAAAAAAAATAATAATAGTTTATATATTTTGAAAAAAAAAACAATAATGGTTTTTTTAAAAAAATTGGGAGCTCTTTACTCCTATATTGGTTTGAATTTATATCAACTCAATTCCAAGTTGGTTAAACCAACTCGGTGAGTTTATCACTAAATTAATATTAATCAATGTTACCATATACCATATACCATCAATTTGCAATTTGAATCGAAACTTATCAATCAAATTATGTCAAACCATATTAATAACCAATCCTTATTTTAAACTGAGTCAATATATATATATCGAATGAACCAAGCCTTATATTATTTACCACCACAAAGAAATTTTTCAATTTTAAAACCAACATTACACCATGCGCGACCAGGAGAGTGAGTCGTTCAGCCAAGCCGAGCCACAAGGCTCTCAATAAAAACATATTAGTGTGACCGAAGTCACACCACATCCTCTTATCTCCAATGAATTTAAATCCTCTATAAAATCCCATGCCTGTCCCCATGTGTTACTAATCTACCCAAGGAAGAAGATGGGGGCCCACGCAGGAAGTGGGGCGGTATGGGGACCACAGGGCTATGTGGAGCATGCGCGGCGAGTGGGTGAGGGTAGTGAAGTGTACGCCACTTGGCGCATGGGTAGATGGGGGTTGGAAGCCCCCTCTATAATACATTGCAACCATTATAAGACCGCATTTTTGGTTTTAGGTATAGTGTATAACATAAATTATAATTCTATATGATATGTGTTTTTTAATTTAAAGCTTTGATTTATAAGATATAAATGGGGCCACATTATTAGGTTATATAGTTTATAATATAATATAAACTATAGAATATATATTATATAGATTATATAAATTAGGTTTATATAAACTATATAAATTTTATATATTTTATTTTCAAAAAATTTTTTTAAAAACAAATCTTATAACAAGTCTTATAGTTTTTTTTAAATATAGTATATAAAAATATAGTTTATATTAACTATAAACTATATGTGCAACCCTTATTAAAGAAGGGGGTCTAGAAGGACATGAGAGAATTTTTGAAATTCAAAGTTGAAAATAATATAAAAATTTTACATCACCAGGGGACAAGAGGTTTGATCCAACCAATAAAAAAATTGAAACCCCTATTCTCATGGACTCTTGTCTCCTCTGTGAACTAGGTTTCACTTTGAATTTTACCTCTATTTTTAACATCTCGTATTAATTATCCTGCACACTTTAAAAAACTATAGAAATATAATAAAATATTTCACATAAATGATTAAATCTTACCTCTATTTTCAATACCTAGTAATTCTCCCGAGTTCTAGTTTTCATGTGAGGGTTAAAATATTCAAAGAGGTTTCCACTTGTGCACACTCACATTAATTCATTTAGAGAGGGAAGGGGGGGTTAAATAGGATACTAACCAACTAACCACATAACTTCCCAACTATTGTAACTTTAGGATTAAATAAATTATTTAACTCCAAAATTTTACCCCAGTACCATGTCAGGATGAGGGGATGAAACATATATTAAATTTATTTAATAAACATTATAAACACATATAATAAATGAATGAATACACATAAAAGTAAATAACACAATAACACAAAATTTAACGTGGAAAACCCCAATGGGGTAAAAAACCACGGTAGAATAATTTCCACTATATGAGAAATTTTTTACATCCAGTCCAGTAAACTCCCTCCTCACTTCTACTCCATGTATTTACCGAATTACCTTATTGAATTCAAATATGACCTATAGTCATATTTAAATAACCCAAAGGGTTATGACCTTCTTAAGTGATGAGGTACACCTCCCCGATTAATATTAGTTAATAAATAACTAACAACCTAATATAAAGTTTATATTTAAATAATAAGAATATAAGTTATTCTATATTATTTAACTATAAACTAAATATTATGATCACTTAATATTATAGTTCTAACATTATATCTATAAGCTTCTATCTTTCCCATGTCTCTCTCCTCTATATAGATTCTCCATTTTTCTCGCTTCGACTTCAAATTAAAACTCATCTCTTTAATGATCTTATCAAAGTGTAATATTATTTTATCCAATCTTGTTGCGCCACCTCATTCAATGGTTGGATTCTCCTTATCATCCATCCCATCATCAAGTCTTTATCACCCACATGACCATGCGCAGATCTATTATGTCCTTTTCTTTTCAATTGTCACTACATCCTTATCACCTTAGGATTTTTCCTTTGCACTTTTGTTGCACCCTTTTACTTAGGTTAAGGTCCATATGAGATCCTTGTGTGCTTCATTGAAATCTTCGTGCCTTCTTTATATTTGGCTTACATCACAGGTAATTGTTATCCACATGTCATCCTTCTTATTTACGCACTCTCATATTATATTTCTTCATGGACCATGGCATTGAGATGTTTGTAGTCTTCTCATGCCTTCATAGTCATGCACCCTTTGAATTTTTCTTCCTCTTATTTTCCGTTAACTATGCCCTTCTTTCTACATGGCATTATCTTCTCTGGTCAATTCCTTTATGGCCTTCTTTCCATCCCACACACCCATTCTTGTTTGCCATCATTGAAATTGTGTGCATTTCTTCGTACATGCCTCTATGCTTATGGATTCAAGGCCATATCTCATTCCATCCTTGTCACTTTCTCTTCCGACCTTGATTTTTCCTACTTCTCACAACCTTTTTCCTTCTCTCGACTAGTCGCCTCATAGTCAAGTGTGTTCTACCAGTCTTTCCTCTTCCTTTAGAATTTGTCATCCTCATGTGTTGTTATTAACTATATGTGCTATTTTTCTTCATATATTTCTCCTTAAGTGGTTTGTGCCACTCTCCCTTATCTTCATCCTTTCATTTCTCTTCTTCATGCAACCTTCCATCATTTTTCAGCAAGCTTCGTACTTTGTCACACATCTTTCGGCGCTCACCTTTGTTTATTTGGTGTGTCCAATGTATCTCTTGCACTCACCTTCCTTCTTCGGTGAAGGTATTCTTAGTCGATTCCCGGGATGACCCTACACCAAACACCCGAGGTATTTTTACCTTAAATCCCTCCTCAAGAGGATTTGAGTGATGGAACCACTCTTCGACACCAGTCCTAATTTCTTTATCTAGTGAGCCTTTATCCATATTCTCCTATGCTTCTTTTGTACCCTCTTCCAGTCTTTAACCACCTCTTGGTGACTCTATTTTTCCCACATGAAATTTATTGTGAGTTCCTTTTCCCTATGGATTATCTTTCTTTAGGTGGATCCTCCTTCGTGGTCTTTATCAAATTTCTACTTGCTCCTCCCCTATGCAAGTATTTTCTTTCTCTACCTTCTTCTTTTCCTCCTCTATCTAAGGACTATTTATCAAGAATTCTTCTTTGTGATTATTTTCTCAACTCCATCTCTTACTTGTGTATATCTATTTACTCTTGCGTTTCTCTTCTATGGTCCATTCTACCACTAGGATTCTCCTTTTTCGTGTTTTTCTCTATGCACACTTATTTAATTTTCTTCTTCTCCTTTTCATTGTGGAATCACCTGTCATCTTATCTTCTATTCTCTTTAAACCTTCCATAATGAGTTCTTTCTCTCTCACTTCCTTTCTCTACGCATTGTTTCTCTTTTATGGCCTTCATTACTTGGGTCCTTCGCAACATGTCTTAACTCGTCATTCTTCATCCACTTATTTGTGCATCCATCTTCTCACGAAATTATCCAACGCAACTCCTTTACACTTCCACATCTTCCTTTATTGTGCACTTCTTAAGGAAATATTCTATCCTCTCAGGATATATTAGACCACACTCTTGCTAATGGCCTTTACTTTATCCTCCCTCTTATTGTGCAAACATTTTTGTGCCACTTATTTCCTTTATCTCTTTTTATACCTCCTACTCTGCGTAATACTTTTTTAAACTTACTATAGGACTCTTTGAGATCTTTTTGATCTCTTCTCCTCCTTGTGTACCTCATTCCATGCACCCTTAAATAAATATTATTAGTTTCTCTACATTTTTTACCTTAGGGGAAAATTACTCTAGTTCAAACCACTCCAAGCATCTCTTGATCCCAGACTTCCTCCTCCACATTATTATTCAATTTATCTAAATTTTCTTCACACTTCCTTTGGCTCATGCACTCATTTGCACACTTCTTGACACACCTTCTCTTGAGATCACCTAGATATCCTTACTTGGGTATGTAATTTCTCATGCATACTCGCACAATCTCCCACAATTTTATGTCCTTTTTCGCAATGGTGTTCTCATTATTACACGCATCTTCATCTTCGTGCTCCACTACTCTTCTTGGATTTTTCTTCCACTAACATGTCAAAATATCCCCAAGAAAATACTTCCATAATTTTATGAATAAATTCAATATGATTATTACATATATGTGGAAATAAATCACTTGACATGATTACATGAGAAGTATCAACATCAATGTTGACATTGATGGTATCTATGGAGCTCATAATTACACTCGCCCCATATCGGGATGAACTAGGGATTTGAGGAAACATGGAACTGTCTCCAAGTTGTGGAGTTTTCACTTAAAGATAGACCTCCGAAGAAGGCCGGATTCCTCTACCTATTTCAATCGCTAAAAATACTCCTAAGATAGGAAATGTAGCTACCTATCACTACTCGAAACCTAAGCTAAAGGAGGTGATAGCACTAGAAAGAGGGCGATGAACACACTTAGTGAGTGAAAATGAAGGAAATTCACATTGGTACGGTAGATAAATGTTCCACGAGTTTGAAACAACATTCACTTAATTTCTTTCATGGGTCATAACAAACAAGATCCCCTAAGAGATATTATGTATTCATGCGCAGATCAATCAATGCAATAGAAGGAAAGAAGATGCAATAAAACTCAAACCAAGGCCGAGAATAGCCACAAAATACAAATTTAATTTCTTTAAAGTGATGCAAAATTGATTACAATGATGAGAGAGGTAAGGATCTACATGAAAATGGCTCAGATATGAGGCTTGTAACTTAAAATGCAAAAGATAAATGTTCTGAACAATACTTTAAGGAAACTAAGGGAATCCAACCTTTTACAATGAGAAATGTTCTACTATTTATATAAGAAGGAGAGAAAGAGAGGGGAAATCGGATTCAAACTTCCATCCACTAACAAAAAGAAATAATTTCCTATAAATGCACTTGCAGATCTTTGTTAGATTCACCTCCACGTGTCTATTTTGTTTGTGGAAGAAGAAAGGAGACCAAATATGAAGAAATTTGGGTGGTTGATTCGTTTGGATGTATGCATTAATGGATCGACTGAAGTTTCCCTATTTTCTATCTATAAAATCCCATCAAAACATGATTTTGAATACCCTAGAGTATATCCCACGTCAACATATTTTTAAAAAGACCTAGAGTGCATGAATCGATTTCGTAGGAGAATTTATGGTGATTTGAAGTTTGCAGTGTAAATCGAACACTCAAGACACATGGCATGCTATGATCGGTTGAAGGTTTTTGTTAAATATCCATTTTTTTAATTTTCTTCCACGTGTCATGCATTCATTTTTCACAAGGACTCTACTCGTAGCTAACATGTTCTACGATAGGTTTCATGTTATGCACTTCATCCGACATGTTTACAAGTGGTGCTCAGTGATTGGTGTAAAAGGTTGACTTGGCACATGCCCAAGGGCAAGGGGCGTGAGAGGGAATAATGCAGAGGTTTTGAGTATCCGATAAAAGGAGCATGTAATGATAATAAGGAGAAGTGTGCAGAAGAAATAAAAGCATCTTAAAAGGTTATTTGTAAAGGTATATCGCGTAAAGGAAGAATGTGGAAGGGGGATGAGTACGTGTGATGCAATGTGTAGGACTCAGAAGGAAGGGCATGCACTAGGAAAGCATACCAAGAAATTATCCAAAATAGAGGGCAAGTCCCAGTACACCCATGAAAGGGTGCAAAAACTATTGGAATGAAATAGGGTGCAAAGGTTATGCATAAGGAGGATGAACAGAGATAACATAATACAAAATAAAGTGGGAAGCATGTGAAAGGAAGTGAAGGGAAGAGGAAGAAGAAATAAGTGCATGAGGGTGCATGTGAAGAACTACAACCATGCAAGAGTGCCAAGGTATGAAATCAAGAGTGAGAATAATCAAGATTTACTCTCAAATCTAGAATGGATCTGTAAGTTGTCTAAATAACCAAGTGGTTATTTTGGACAATAATTTTGTGACTTTTGGGGCCATCTTTCTGCTAGATGAAGGATACCAAAGTGACCTTAGAAGCATTCATTGGGTATGGATTCTTCCTGTAAACATGATTTTCTGATCAGAACTGAAGAACACCCCTAAAATCATTGAAGAACTTCCTAAACTCGGAAAAGCTGCTACTCTCATATGAAGATGTTCTGATTTATTTTTATGAGAATGGAAAACTGTTGAAAACTACTTGACTATTAGAATACTATCAACTAGACTTACATCCAAGAAGAAAAAAGAGCATGCGCAAGGGTACGTACGATAGGAAAGAATTATGTATAAACACATAATGTGCGTGGAGTACACTTGGAGGAATGAAACTACTCTAATATGTATATGATGCAGACAACTTAATGGAAGTGTTTGAGATAAATTTTATTGATTGGATTGATAGTGCAACTCCATCAAGATGAGACAACTCAAAATGGTTAGACTCCTTACAACCATTGATGATGTATGGGACACTCCAAACTTCATCAAACTTTGAATGATGCCTGTGTTTTCTCTCTTTCAAGATCCCATTTTAAGACTAGACCACCAACTTTGAAAGCTTGAGGTATAGCCTTCTTGTTAAACCACTGCTTGGTTAATATTTGATGTTGTTCTAACTTGATCATGGAAGAGTTTATTAATTCTTCAATTTCAAATAGTTCTTCCATATTAATTTCTCTTTGATCGCACCTCAAACACCAGTTTAAGGCTAGCTCTAATGAAGGCAATTCAAGTGATAAAGGAATCCTATCTTCTTTACCATAAATTTTTTTATAAGGTTAGGTACATATTTCCTTCTTCACCTTGATTATCATGCCTAGAGTGTTCACATGACCTTTCTATGCCACTTCCTCTATTTTATATTCATTGTCCTTTCATGATTCTGATTAGGTTCTTATTAGTTGACTATGCCAAGACATTATCATGAGGGTAGTGGCTAGAAGAATTATTTAAATAGATTATGAGGCTAACATCCCAATCATAAATTCTTGTTCCAAGGAAGGATTTTTCATTCTCAGAGATAATGGTCTAAGGAACGCCAAAGTTTGTTATAATATGTTAAATAAATTCAAGGTTGGATGAATTTTTTGATTCCTTGAGCACAACATCTTCTATCCTTCGGTGAAGTAGTGTGTATCATTCAATGCCCACTTATGACCAACGCTTGTAGGATGGTTGATCATTCGATGAAGGAAAGACCCCATTGCATGAAAGGATAATCTGTTTGGGTAGGATGGAGGGGAAGTTCGCCAATTTATTTTTGCCTTCAAATAAATCATGGTCCTTTCATTTTATTATCCACTTGTGCACATCAGCAAAGAGGGTAGGCCGAAGTGTCCTACCTTGATGATCTTTATTGTTTTTTCCTTAGAAAATAAGTTTCCACTAGATAATCCATCGTGAAATTATTCTAAAAATTTTCAACTTGTGCACCATTAATACAACTCAGTAGCACACCATCAATATTTATTTTGAAGATAAGGCCATCAATGAGTGCATATGAAATTGACTACACCTCATATTTCACCTATTTTTTTCTCAAACAAGGACAATATTCCCTAGATGAAATTAAGGTCTGCATGTCCTCCATCCAGGTGCATGCAACAAGATATTCAATCTTCTCGACTTTAGCATGTAGGAGGTCTTCATCCAGAAATAGTGAAATATCTTTCTCATTTTACACGTCCTCAACAAGTTATTTGCAGAGTGAATTTCCTATAACAATATTAGTAGTTTTGATAGTCACATCATACTCCATGATTTTGGCAACCCATCTCGGCTCTCTTCTCACATATTGTTTCTCCCATGATGAAGTCCCTCATACTAGATTGTGAAACTAGAACCTTGATGATTTTTGGAGAGCATGATTTTGAAAAATTTTAGCGCACACATAATGATGAAGACCTTTTTTCAGTATGAGTGTATTTCAATTCATTATCCATCAGTGTTTGACTGAATATATCCAATGGCTACTCTAATCCTTATTCATTTTCTTGTGTTAAGACAACAAGAACACTTGCATTAGATCCATAAGAATAAAGGATAAAATCCTCAAAGTAATCTAGATTGATGAGTGTTGGGGTGCAAGTGTAGACCCTGTAGTTTTATCAAAACACTATTATTCCTAATATTACACTAACTATTATTCTTCTCATGAATTGAAAATACCTCATCAGTAGGGCCTCCTCCATTTCATCATTTACAATATTATCTTAGTCGTATTTCTCCTATGAACCAATTAATGGGGTTAATATAGTCCATTATTAGCTAAAACATCTTCTCACCCTCTTCTATACCACTTTTACTAACTTCCTAGTCTATCAATCCATTTCATTGGATTGATTAGACCTTTCAAAACCCCTTTTAAAACCCTAATTCTTCTCTAAAAAGGATTAACTAGTCTAACCTAGTTTAATTAACCCTAAAGCATGATTAACCTCTTCTAAACCTAGTCAAATCTTATTTTGAATCTCTAAAATGACTTTTGGCTTATCCTTTTATCCCACATGCACCGAAATTCCCCCACTTTCCCAAATGGAAAACTATAAACAACCCACTACCCCTAGACCATTTCTTAGAACTCTCCTTCTTCCTAACATAAACTATATCATTTTTCTTAGGGTTTAGACATTATTTCATTTATTTTATTGATTTGTTTCTTTTTCCATTGCACTACACACCAAGCATTGAGTAAATGGGAAGAACAATTTGCCTTGAAGACATTAATGGTGAGCTCCCATTCTCATCACCACATAACTGATTGCTTTGAATCCTTAGTAGGTTATTTTTATTAAATCTTTCAAGAATAGAGGATTACTAAATATGTTAGGTTGCTTATTTATTTCAAGTTTAATGCATGCAAAGTGATGAATCCTTGTTTATTTCTTATATGATGGTCCATTAACTAGTTTGTTAAAAGCCTTTGGGGTTTCTTGAAAGATTCTTACCCCATGTCCATGGATTTTACAAAAAAATTGAACAAATTTGGCACGCCTAGTGGGATACTCACCATTGTCCTCTAGGATCCTTTTTCAAGCTTTCTAAGTCCACTTTCATGTTTCCTAGGAAAAATATCTTGTTATTTAATTAATTTCATTTTTTAAGTAAGTTGAATCATCCTTGTTCATATGTATTTTGTGGGTTTAAGTTGGAAATAGGATTCTTTGACTAACGTTTAACCTATTTGAATATTGAAAATTTTCATTTCCATGACTTTTATATGTTTTATGGAGGGGAGCATCTCTGTTGAAACCCAAAGACAGCGTCGATGGGGCCGTACACCCCGTTCTATCATATTTTTCATAAACTGTTATTTTACAAAGGGTAGTGTATCCGTTGAACCATCGGCGTCTCCATTGGCTATCACGATTTCCTCTCTCTGGACACACTTTGGTGTATATTAACATACTATGTTGATTTCCATTTTGTTCTTACAAGCCTCTTTGTTGAATCGTAGTCATCTCCATCAAACCCTAGCATATACTGTTTACGAGGCCCATGTAGGTGTTGGACCCCACTATCAAGATTCGCTTCCACATGTCCACATTAGTTAGGGCATGTATTCATTATTTGCGACACGACACAGGAGTCATTCTAGATGCGTAGGTGTCTATACTAAAATTTGATTTTTTTCTACTCGAGTTGTAAGATCATTTCTTTGGATTTTCCTGATGTTTGTAGGGTTTAACAAGTGATTGCAGGTTTCCATTTGGTTATTTAACTAACTTAGCTTAAAGTGTTTTAGTTTCTTAGTTAAAGCAAGGTTTGTGAAGTGTGTATGCTCTCTCCTCACACCTTCTAGGTGATCTTGGAGATCAAAAACAATTCTAGGAACCTTTATCACATTCAAAGACACTTATTTTATGCTTCTTAATTAGATTAACCTTTCTAAAGTTGGTTAAAACAAATTCTATCTTTGGCAAGCACGTTTAAAAGTACTTTCCACAAAAATATATTATCTAGTGGATTTTTCATGTTTTGTATGCTCTTCCTTCACACCTTTCGGTGATCTTAGGAATCAAAAACAATGCGTAAACTCTCTTTCTTGATATCAGTATTTGATGGAAAAATTCTAACTTTGTGTGTATAGGGCCTAAATGCTGTCAAATAAATAATTCAAGACAAAGAAAAAAATTCTAATACACAAGTTTTCATACATGTTACCAAATGGTGTGCTACTTAAAACCACATTAAGTTAAGTAAGATAAAAAACACACCATTTCCCTTCACACTGTATTGCATATTTTAGAAAAGGGTACGTCCCTATCCACTCAACTGGAACATAACCCATTTGGCATAATGCCTTAAGCTACAATAATGGGGGTGGTTCTAGGAACCCTAAATTAATCCATCACTGAGTAACCTCATGGATGAAACAGGAAGTGCTCCACTTACCCACTTGACTAGTTTTTACATTATAAGTTACAGTCAAAGTTGTCTGTATCGTGACCCCAGTGAGAATACGCATGAACGCACTAGTTGCTCATCATATTTTAATGGGGTAAATTAAAGCCAAGATACTCCCAAATTATTCATTACAATTTTTTTGGTAAATTGAGTTCACATTTAGACAACTTGTAACACCTAGTTAAGAGAGCTTATTAGGAAAGCCATTCTATCTTGGAGCCCACTTTTCTAGTCCGTTGTCATGTCAAGCCATCACAAAGTGAGGACTCACTTAGATTCTGAACCTTGTTTCTCGAACAAGGAAAAGATCCCATGTAAGTTAGAGCTAAGTTTCTTTCATCACAGAATTAAACAACATCTCACTTAGCTTGGTTTCATTCTCGCCTTTGGACGAGGTGAAACTCTTCCCAAGTGACAACTAGTTTATTTTCACCTTTTGATCTATATCCTTGCATTCTCACCGCCCATTTTTCTAGGCTGAGAAGGAAGCATACCACACGATTCTTATCAAAGATAGTATTTGCCACTTTTTTGTCCATTTATGCCCATCCATGTTTACGGCTGGGTTGTTAAACGTCTAAAGTGCATAGGTATATTTTCATATCTTTGATAGTTCTTTGATCTTGATTTTAGGATCGTCTTCACTATTGTGATTTTGGTTCATCATTTATCTCTCCTTAGGTTGATAGTTTTTTCTCACATTCTAGTCACACAATCTTGGTACTTACATCGTGTTTTCAATTTCTTGAGAACTTGATATAAGTCCCTTTATTATGCGGTTACGCTACTCGCACAACTAAAAACTTCTTGTTATACTCATACTTAGTTTCAATTCCAACGTTATCTAAGTCTTTTTAGAGTGTCGATATTGCCTTATATATACCAAAATAACGTCGTCTTGATATTAACAACTTGCTTTCTCAGTTAATGTATCAAGATAGTTTTGTTATGCTATACATACTCGCAACTTCCATTTTCAGAAAACTTATCTTTCATCGGCATTCGAACTAGTTTTAGTATACCTCATCAAGAGATTGTGTCAAGTACCACTTTAATATTTAGGCCTTGTTAGAATTCTAACTTGACCTACGTATTGATACGATATTGTCACTATCCGCTTTGGACCCTTCACCAAAATCATAATTAGGGTATAGGCTTGGCATAATGACAATTCAAGTGATCGTTGCATTTGAGTTTTCATATGAGTGTTATTTGAATCATAAAAAAATTCTTTAACATTACTTCTAGAGAATACTAGGATATTTCAACACCACATCAAGTAACTTACACAAACATACACCTAGGTCCTACATGAAATTTGAAAACCTTTAGATGGAACCTCATATAACTTTGAATAGTGATGCCTAGAATCATAAAGATGGCGTCAAAAACCAAACGAACGTGATTTAGGAGAAAACCCTTTCGAGTCCTTCCCATTTATCAAGAATAACTTAGCACCTCTAATTTCATAATTCAAGGACATAGAGACATTTATTGATCATAATGAAGAGGAGTCTAACTCTTCTGGAGAACAACACCAATTAGACCTAGGTCTCTTTGACAAGATCCTTTATTACAACAAAGATCAAGTACTCACAAGAGTCTTAGAATTAGGGGCTAAGCTTCCCCAAGAACACAAAGTAGAAACTAAGGCCATTAATCAAAAACAAGAACGAAGGTCCCTCTTAGACATGGATAACCCCTTTAACGTAGGGTACACTTCTACTTATGGGAAACATCACAACACCACTAAAGGAGACCCATCCAAGCCACTTGGTGATCCATAGTGACCTTATTACAAAGCTTCATGTAAAGTGAATATTGAGCACAAAGGCTCACCTCCTCCCAAGTTTAACAAGGAAGAGGATCCTTTAATTAAAGAAGAGATCCTTCAAAAACAGATCATGAAACCGAGCCAAAAATTAGAAAACTTAGTCTCTTCAAGGAGGAATGTATACAAATACAAACTCAAGATGAAATCTAGCAAGTTCCACTTTGATATGTATAATGACGTGACTTTTAAAGTTGCTAAGGCACAAATACCAATATCACCTACCAAAGAACAACTCATTGAATGGGAATTACAATCAATGGAAGACACGCTTACTATATTACAAGAGGGAAACATAAGACATAGTAGGAAATATTTGTATAGAGAACTATGCCTTTACCCCTTTGATAAGGACGTGTTGTGGTAACCCTTCCAAAAGCATTTTACCATTCCTAAATTCGATAAATATAAGAGGAATGGTGATCCTTGTGATCACATCAAATACTTTTATATGGCTTACCAAGAGGTCATGTACAACATAACTTCTTAATATAACTCTTCCCCTGTAGCCTAAAGGCACCTGGGATTGGAATGGTTCTTTAACATACCCAAGGGCTCCATTACAACGTGGTCTCGTGTTGGTAGAAAAATTTGTATGCCATTATTCCTACAACATAGAAAATGATATCACAATGAATGACCTCTGCAATGTAAAGTAGAAGCCCAATGAGACCTATGCAAGATTTTTACAATGATGGAAAGGGTTGGCGAGCCGTTTCCCTTATGCCTTTCAAAAAAATGGCTAGTAAGCATATTTGTGCCTAACTTAAACCCAGAGATAGCCTTCCATTTAGTATCTAACTTCTAAGAAGTTATAAAGAAGGGCAGATAAAATCAAAAAGGCCTTCATCACAAAGGAAACACTTAAACTGGTTTGTCAAAGACAAACATGAAGAAAAATCCTTAGATAATTCAAGTTCTTTAACAACAACAACCATGTCATTAGAGATGGCTTTTATGTGAGTTAAGTGAGGAATCATCATCTAGATCAGGGATTTAATGAATAATGGTGGCAATGAGACATACATTCATCATAGGACTTAGAGCGGTCTCTAGACAAATGTGTTCATTCCAAATAGAAAGGACTTATAATTATCAAATAACTACGGTGAGGAAGGAAAACACATAAGATCTACATCATTACACAATATCCATGATTAGAAATGAAACAACATAGATATGGATCAGAATCAACTATACTCATGCTCATTTATGTCTGTAACCTCATTACATTCATTCTCATTACAATCAATGGATCCATTTGGACTACCATAGCTTGATCAGACCAAATTCATACATCACAATAGGGATCATGTCCTTCATCCATATAAAGAAAAACTTATATCCCACCCATGTCCTAGTTCTAGCAATTCTTTTTGGCCTCTATGCTCTCTCTCTTTACAACCTCACGCATCTATACAACATATCTATATCTCTTTTTATCTCTTCTCACTGGAACTCATATATATAGGCATTCCAAAGTGCCAATGCCTCCTTCTGTGGCCTCAGATATGCTTCCAAGCATCCATATGGGCCTCTTATGGGACATGTTCCTTCAGGTATGGGTTCTGCACATTCTGCCATGATGGTTTCCTAGGTGCCTGCTCTTCAGCATGGGCTCTGCATGTTTTGACATGATGGTCTCCCATGTGTGCCTCCATCGCTAAGCATATTCCTTTTGTGGGCCCCACACGGCTAGTATGACACCTTATTCACTCCACACATGTGGTGGGTCCTTCTTCCGTGTCCTCCTTAAGATGCCAAATTTGGCTAAGCCCCGAAACTAGGTTCTATCCACATGCCTTATCCTACGCGCCCTTCTTCCACTAGGCCTTGCGTGCTTTCTTCTTGCACACCCATCCTTCAATCCATGTCTTGCATGCCTACGTGCCTTGGTGTACTTAGTCGATATTTTAGGGGCCCAACATCACCCCACACTATGCCTATTCTCCATCTCATGGGAACACTTCTTCACTGGACAAGGGAACCAAGATGTGGAATAATATTTGCAAAAAGAATAAGGGAATGAAGGAATGTGGGAAGAGAAGAAAGAATGGGGGAGGGTGACATTAGCTCAATAAGCTAGAAAATCCCTTTGCAGGTCGGCCTCCAACTTGTTCCATCCATCGACCTCACTCTGAGCTTTTCAACAGAGGTCACCGAATAGGGTGCTTACCTCCTCAAAACTTAGTCCATTTCCTGGGTGCCCAAGGTGTCAACAACCTTTTCCATCTCCTTGCCTAGGTCTTCAAGTGTGTCCATCCTCCTGGTGATCTATGGGTATAGTTCCTTCAACTGGTTTTTGATTGAGCCCCTTAAGGCTTCAATGGCTTCATATTTTCTTTCAACCTCGGTGAGGATTCTATCTCTTTCCACCCTATTTCCTTTATTCTTCTCCTGGAAGTCCTTTAGCTCTTTGCTTCATGAGTGGTGACCAAGGTGCTTGCCACTACCCTATCCCAGTCTGCGCAATTATCATATGTGGCCTCAAGCGAGACTAGGTATAACAGCCTTGACATCCGTGAGCACCTCACTATATACTCAACAATGAGTGCTACCACTTTCAACTTGTCCTCTTTCTCTAGGTGCATGCTGCCACTTCTTCTGCAGACTCTGGGCCAATGGTTGTCTCTCCATGGTAAGGATGTGTCAGGTCCTCTAAGCATTCAAGAGTGGATCCGTACTTCTGTGGGTAACGCTAGGTCTAGATGCTTTAATATAATGGTGCTCTTAATAGACTCCACTTTTTGTATACTTCCCGCACCTTCTCCTTTTCATCCTTTAGCTCGTGATTCAGCTACACATTGATCAACTCTTCTTGTTTCAAGGCCTTTGTCCTCTCAGCCAGCTCCTCTTCCTTCTTTGCTAGCTTTTCCTCTAGAACCCCTATGTTGTCATTTCTCGCAAAGAGCCTAGCCTCAAGTCTCTCGATTCATGACCTTGTTGAGTGCATTACAGAGCTTCTCATCCAAGAGTTGTTGGGACATTTACCAAGGGATTGGCTCCCTTAGACTCTGGCACTGTCATGATTTCCCCTCTGCATACTTCAAAGTCTGGCTCATCAATATGGGACTCAAACGCCCAAGAGAGCATCTTCCTTGTCCTGGGGTATGTACCCTTCTTGTCAAATGACCCCATGGCTAGGAGCCTTTCCGTGGGTATAGTGCACTAGAAGCGTGCGCGTAACACCTTCTTTTAGTCATCAACATAGTTCATGACCTGTCCTCATTCTACATCAAGGATCCTCCTTCCCGAGCACGTGCCTTTGGGGAAACTCACTGTTAGACTGGGACCTCCTCCCATACTATGGCTTTCTCTTTCTCATCACTCTCCTCCTTGCCTTCCTCCAATACTAGGTCAAGCACCTTTGCTCCAACTCTTGTTCTACTAAGGCCTCGATTATTTTGTCACCTCTCTTTCTTCCACCTCGGTTACTTGCTCCTCCATAAAGCTTATAGGTTTCTACTCCTCCGTGCCAACCTCCTCATTTCTTCCCATGTCTTGGGTGCCTTCCTCACCTTGGCTACTCTTACGCCACGCAAACATGAACTCTGTTCTTCTTCTCCTCTCACTCTCCTTCATTGAATCATACACCTGAAGAGAGTGGCCCTTGATCTCTCTTTGGCAGGCTCATCCTCCCCACTGTCATCTTCTTCACTATCATCATCCTTCCCACCTATGTATTTCTCCAAGCTATCGGTTTCCTCCGAGTCAGCTTCCTCTTCTATCCTCTGCTTCTTCTTGGGAGGTGACTCTTTGGTAGGGGATTCAACCTTCTCTGCTTCCTCTGGTGACTTCTCTTTGGTGAGGGGTTGCTCTGGTGCCTCTTCTTTCATGTCTTCTCCTTTACCGGGATTTCTTCCTATGCGCACATAGGTGCTAGGTTGGTACTCTCCGCCGGCATGCTTACTATTTGAGCAATCTTGCACACTCGGTGCTTCTTCTTCTCCTCTTTCCCTCTTCTTGGTGTGGGCTTCTTTCTACCCATGGGATCTTTAGGTATGGAGACATCATTCTCCAGGTATGTGCCCTTCTCAAATTTTGGCCTTATGCGGAGGTATACGTGCCACGGATCCTCCTACAATGGGCAAGGTTATGGGCCTTGTCATTTGAACTTCATGCGACACATACCTCTCCACGTATGCACGCATGCTTTCCACCAGGTAGATCAACCCTTTTCACATTTCCCTATGGTCCCGGTCCAGATTACCAAGGTCCAGCTTCAACTTCTTGGATTCTTTGAACCTGTTTACTCCCGCTTGGAAGTATTGAGCTATGAAGGCAAAGGGGAGCTTGCACCATGGGCTCCATGTCTCATCTATTAGTCTGAATCTACCAGGCAGAAATGCTAGTACACAAAAATTCAGCTTCTCCCTTGGTGGTCCATTGGTAGTTGTTTGGGAATCCTCCATTCTACCCCAAATGCATTCCTTAGGCGTGTATACCACTTCTCCAAGTGTGCCTTGTGCATTATTGTCATAGTGTCATAGGCATATTTCTCAAATCTCTTCGTTGGTGAAGGGTTCTTAGTAGGGTACTCCCACACAAACTTGTCTCAATGCATCAGGGACTCCAATCTCTGAAAATACTATGGTGAGAAAGACATTTCCGAAGAGGATTCTGTCACCTTCCTTCGCGCAACTGACAATCTCCTCCACGATGAATGTAGACAAATTGTAGATGGTGCCCTGAAATTTTCCTACAAACATGCAACCATGGTTTATTGACTTGGGTCCATCTCTCTCCTGGCCATTTAACTTTGTCACCAGATGTGTGGCCATCTTCATCACTCGGGTCCTCGATATCTGTGATATCGTAGTACCTTGACCCTTTTTGTATGCATAGGCGGTGATAGTTTCATTGACTGCCTTTGTCACTTAAGTCATCCTCCAAACTATCTCCTTCACATATGAGGCTGTGAACTGTGAAATGAGCTGAGGAGTAATGTGCATCTTGCACCCTACAAAATGGAAGTAGTCTTCATGCACGTGCGTGACATCAGCCATTGATATAGGTGCTCAAGCTTCCCAAAATAGGGCAACTCAAAGAGTTGTAATAACCCTGCCTTTTCCATCTTGACCTTCACATCATCGTTGTAGATGGGAAAACCCTCTAGTGTCCTTTTATTTGTTGGGTGCACTAACTCTAGTGCCATCTCCTTCTCGATTGTGCTTGTTCGATGATTGTAGTCATTCATAGACATGCTTTCTTAGATGGGACTCCCACTCCTTTCCCAAAATACTCCATCTGGGTACTACATTTCTACATACCATTCTTCATTTGTACTTGTGTCAGTTTCTTGTTGTTTGGCCTTGCCCTTGCCCTTGCCCTTCTTGGGTGTGCTAACTGGTTTCTTTGGTGCCATTGTCTAGGTCCTCTTATTACTTCAATCACTCCTTACTTACTCTGATCTTCCACTTCTTCCACCCTTAGATCGCAAACCTGTGAAGAAAATATCTTAAATCCATGCCCTAGTTTTTCAAACCCTAACTGGGATACTCCTTTCACAAGATGGCACCTTCTCACAACTTCCCTTACACCCGTGAAATCCCTTCCTTCTGGTTCATAAATCCAAACTAGCTATTCACACTTCAACCTCTCAGATTTTTCTTCACACGGATCAGCTCTGGAAGCCCTAGTTTGCAGAGAGATGCAAAAAGTGCTTCTTCTCCTTATTCGCAAAGTGAAAATGAAATACCTTGACCCTTTATTTATAGATTTTTCCCACTTTGCAACATTAAATGCTACCTTACCTACCACCATACATTAGCACTTAATGGCTTTTTCAAACAAGCCCGACTTTCGTGCATTCACTCACGCACCCAACCTTGCATGGAAAATTTTCCAACCTCCTGGCATGAACCCAACTTTCACGCATTACCTCACGCACCCAACCTTGCATGGATAATTCTCCAACCTTTGGCACGTAACCAAACCATCTAGACAGAGACTCTTACGTGCGCATGCGCGTACCCCCATGCCGAAGGCACTTCTTTGTCCTAGTTTTTGCTCTCGCCTACCTCATGTTGCTTATGTGCTTCTTCTTACCTTGTACGTGGATCCTCAATGTAGCATTTTCCTAACACCCACCATCCTTTTTCACCTTTTCCTTGCATGCACTTGTTTCACAGGGCCATTCAACCGGGATTTTCAATTCAATCCTTCCTGGTGCTTCACACTTCAATTTCTTCCACCTTACTCCACCCCACACTAAAAATGATGTGTGGTCCTCTGCGCATGTACACCTTCACTAGAGAGTAATGAGATTACCGGTGCCCAAGGTGTAACACAAAACAAAAATGAGAAAGGGAAACACAAGAAAGAAAACTGCTCTAGAGAAAATCCTAAACTAATCTGGCAATATTACCTTATTGACAAACACCAAGAAGACTTATTTATAGTAGGGCTTTAACCTACTCCCATTGAAGTGTCTAGCAATCTCGTCCCATCCAATGCTTGTAACTGGCACGCACCCAAATCAAGGATGTACGAGATGGTGTAAGGACCTAACCAATGCACTTTTAACTTTCAGGATGGCACAAAACTTAGAATCATATAGTAAGACCATCTGCCCAACCTCAAACTTCTTGTTCCTGATGTGGTGATCATGCCATGCTTTCTGCTTTTCTTTTTCTATGGTTTGGCTCCACCTGGAAAGTGATCATCTTTCATCCAGCTTCATCAGTTCATCAATTATTTCTTCTAATGCTTGCTCATCTGGGCCTATCCCCTCTTACGCATGCTATATACGCAAAGAAGGTAACATGAATTCAACCGGTAGGACAACTTCCATGCCAAACACCAATTGAAATGGTGTGGATTTGTTCAACCTTTTATAAGTTTTCTGTAGGCCCATAATACATTTGAGACCTTGTCATCCCAATCTTGTCTCCCGACATCACAAATCTTAGTCAATGTGTGACTAAGTATTTTGTTAAATGCCTCAAAGTAGTTCCATTTGCTTGAGGGTGATAGGGAGTAGTTTTGTGATGAGCCACCATGAACTCTACTAATAGGATCCTCATGGTCTCATTCAAGAAATGTGTACCCCTTATCATTGGTTAGACTCAAAGGGCATCCATACCTCATGATAATATTCTCCCACAAAAATCTTGCTGTTGTAGTTGCCATACAGTCTTTAGTTGGGGCTGCCTCTACCCACCTTGTCAAATAGTCTGTAAGTGATCACATAGCGTGATCAGTCCTACGTGCTACTGGTGTAATAGGGCCTACAAAGTCTATTTCCCATTTCTCAAAGGGTTCAGTGCTAGGGATAGGGTGCAAAGGCATTTCATCCCTCCATCTTGGCTTTCCAATGCGCTGAAAATGGTCACATGCCTTACAATACTCCTTGCAATCTTGAAACAGGGTCTCCCACCACAATCTTGCCATTAATATCTTACGCGCATGGTGGCGTCACCTGCATAATGCCCACCTACACTTCCTCTATGTGCTTCCTCTATGATGGCGAGGTGCTCATGCTCTAGCACACATCTTCACAAAACTTCATCATGCCCTAGTTTGTATAAGTCCCCACTGATCAACATGTAGGCACTGCAACGCGTATGGCTAGTTGCTTTCTCTCTAGTGTCTTCATTCCTTCTGGTGCCATACTTGTCTTAAGGAACACAAAAATATCCTCCAAGTCTGAGGGTGGCCACAACCTAAATAACTATGCATCTGGCATGGTATCTTCAATGCTTTGCGTGTCCTCTCTTGAATCAATCCTAGATAAATGGTCAGTCCGAATTACTCTTGCCTGTTTGACCACTACGGTGAACTCAAATTCTTGGAACAACAAGACCCACCGACATATGTGCCCTTATAGGATGGGCTTGTTCACCAAATACTTTAATGCCATGTGGTTAGTGTAGAAGATAAAGGAGTTACCAATAGATACTACCTAAACTTATGAAGCGTGTAGATCATAGATAATGCCTCACGCTTGGTTGTAGTATAATTTTGTTCTACTGGTGTCAACTTCCTACTTACAAAGCATAGGGGTGATCAACAATTCCTTCACCAGGCTATGCAAGCACTACCCCAATGGCCATTCCAGAGGCATCCACATGAACATGGAAGGGCTTGTCCCAAGAGGGAAATGTAATATAGGCATGGTGACAAGCCTATCCTTCAATGTGTCAAACGCCTTTGCTGCCTCTCCCCAGTGGAAGGCACTCTTATGCCTAAGTAGCAACTCTTCTAAAGGTGTGGCGATCTTGGCATACCCCTTGATGAAATTTCTATAGTAGCTTGTGTGTCCAAGAAATCTGCGCACTGAGCTTTGGCTAGTTGGCTCCCCTAATCCCACAATCACTGTAATTTTGGCAGGATCCACCAACAAGCCTTCTTTACATATGATGTGCCCCAATAGGGTCCCAAATGGGGTAGAAAATACACACTTCTTGATGTTGAGGGATATCCTCAACTGCTAACACCTTTCAAACATCAACTACAAGGTTGTCACAATGGTCCTTGACCAGTCCATACACGGTCCAATCATCAAGGTATACTTGGAGAAACTTGTGGATGAAGTCTGGAAAGCCTGCACTACAATGCGTGAGAACACAGCGGGTGCATTCTTCAACCCAAAAGGCATGACCATATAGGCAAAACTTCCCCACTCGGTGGTGAAAGTTTTTTTTCTCTAGTCTTCCTTTGCAATCCTCACCTGGTGATAGCCTGAGAACCCATCCGTGAAAGAGTAGACTTTGCGCCCTACCACTCCTTCCAAGATCTCTTCAGTAAATGGGGTTGGGAAAGGATCAATGATACACACTACATTCAAATCCCTATAATCAACACATATCCTTATCCTCCCATCCTTTTTGATACTAATCACCATTAGACTTATCCATTCTAACTCCTCCACAACTTCTATGATTCCTGACTCTATCATCTTGTCTATTTCCTCCTTGACCCTTACGCAGATTAGGATTCATCTGGTAGGGTCTCTTCCTGATCAGGTATACACCTTCCTTCAACTTAATTCTCATCTCCCCAAGGAGTGGTGAATGCCTTTGAGCTCATGATACCCACGGGAATAAATCCTCAAACTCACGTAAAAGATCAATGATCTTAGAGACTTCTTTCTCGACCAATAATCTCCAATGATAGCTTCCTTGGGTTCCACCTCCAACCCAATATTAACCTTCTTTGTCTTTAAAGGCTCATGATAGCGCGCGCCATCTCATCAGCACTATCCATAACTTTACATGTGAGCCTAGAGAATGGTTAACCTCCAGATTTTCCATCTCTTCACCATCTATGACATAGACCATCTTGCCTTTTTTTTTTTCTACACATGCGCGCTCAAAGTGTACCTCATTAGGCTCATTTTCACCAATTTATCCACCCAAGCATGGCTGTCCTAGAAATTCTACAAGCCTATCCTCTGCCTTGGCACTATCCCCCATCGTAAGGTGCTTGACCTCATGCAATGCCTTATCCACCGATGGTTTGGTGCTTCGATACTCAAATGTCTGGATGAGATCAACCACTAGTTCCTACCAATTCCCTGTTTGGAGGTGGCATGTCTCAGAGTGGATGTACCATGTGTGCAACCCTGCAATGTAGAATATAGTTTGTGGATCTAGAGGGATGGTGGCAAAGCCTCCATGCCTTCTCTCCATACTCTCTCACATGCTTGGATGTGGAAAGAGGTGGGCTCACTACCATGGTAATCTTTGATGGTGGTGGGCATTGCTTCTAGAGAACTAGACAGAGAGGGAAATTCTCACCTCGCACCACTCTAGAAGGTTATCCCGATGCATTTTGCCCACCAGTGTGCAACAGTTCCTAGCAGGACGTAACTTAGCATCCCTCTTCGTTCCTTCTCCTCCTTCCACTGAGCTTCCATCTTCTACAAAAATATCTCAGGGAAGGCTCCTCCTGAGTACTTAGGTAGCTCCTTTCCTCCTAAGCGCCGGATAGTGCACGTGCCTTTTTCACCTTTGTCACCAATCCTCTTAAGTGCCATCCAATTAACTCATAGGTTCCATGTGCCCAATTATCACATGTTATACTAGTGGTGTCACTCACCGACTGAGCATCCTCAAACTAGATAACTCCATTGGTAGGATGGATTATCTCTGGATCCCTGATTGAGTGCACATATATCCTATCCAAGACCTCTTCTCCCAAAGGTTCAGTATAGGGTGTTGACTTCCCATCAACCAGGGGTATGATGACATGTTCCTCCTCATTTTCAAAGCTGATGTACCCCTTTATTGAACTGAAGATCTGCATTGTTCTTGTAACACCATGGGTGCCCAAGTAGTGCTGGGAAATTGTCTACCTCAACGAGCGCTAAGACTTCAAAGTCCCAGTAAACTTAGCTCCCTGAATGGTGATAGCTGCATCCTTTAAGACACCTATGGGCATTGCCTTTGTTTTGTTTGCCATATACAACACATTTGAAGATGGCTGTAATGCAAGCCTTCCCATCTGATGCCAAGCATCCAAAGTGAGAACATTGACCTCTGCACCTATGTCGATGAGGATATTGCTAAGGAGCCATCCATCCACGACCACATTCAACATGATCTCCTTATCATAGTTGAGGTTGTGAGGGGGAAGGTTTGCATGCAAGACTTGCCTCTCGTGCTCTTCTCTCCGCACGTGGTACCTTCTCTCTCAACCATGCTCCTAGCAAGGGAATAATATTCTCTTGCCTTAGCATCTTACATACCTCCTTGACCTCATCTAGGTCATCTTTTGGTGCCTCGACCCTCCTCTTTTCTCTTCTCTCCTGGATTGCTCCTTTAGACACTAGATTTCTCCTTGTAAACTCGAATCACATCCATGGTGTCTTGATACACCTCTTTTTGATGCGCAGGGGTCTAGGTACCTTCCATGTACCACTTTCCCTTGAAACTAGGTTCTTCTACCTTGGTATCTCCCTCGCGTGCACGGCCTCTGCTCTTGTGGTTACCAAAACAGGTTCCAAACCTGCATCGCATGCTACTCATGGCATCCATTGGGTGTCTACCTTCTTAATGCTTACCATTGTAGTGCCCTTGTCTTTCTAGTGTTGCTGACTCATATGCTCAAACAACTCAGGGAACTCCTCATACTTGTGCTTCTTCCCACACCATGAGCACTGTAATAAGTCTAGGCACTCACGCTTGTAGTGGTTGGTAGATCCATAATTAAAACAGGTTCCACATGGGAATTCACTCCTTCCTCCCCATGGTTACCATGACCACAGAATCCTCCATGAAATCCTCTTCCACACGTGCCTCCATTGCGCTCCTCATAACTTCGATCATCACCCTTAGAACTACTGGAAATGCTGGTCTGGCGCACCCCATGATCAATGGCTTCATGGATCTAGTCAATAATTCTACAATCCTTAGTATCATGGGTTGTAGAGGTAAAATCTTATAGTAGTAGGACACATTCTTCCACATCACATGCTACAACAAGGGACATTTACTCACATCATGGTCCCATGACAAATCTCACAATCTCATCATATGCCACGTGATCTTGTCCTCTAGGGGAAATTATCCTTGACATGCCCCTCAACTTCACAATCTATACACCATAAACCACTGTGAGTCTCATGTGTTGAGTTCATAGACAAATTCTCCATATGCTTAGCCATAGCAGTGATCTGAGCCTCCAAAATGGGCTAACACCAGTATCAACACTCCCAATAGCCTCGACATGCAGGGTGGCCTCAAGCGCTTCGTACGGGTCTGTGAAAGTTTTGTGAGATAAAGCTCTTCTGAAAGGTGTTATCAACCCCCAACAAACCATTGAGCATGTTGTGAAGGGTGAATGTCATATGAAAATTTTGATAGGAGAGTCTTAAACCATGTGTCATACTCCCACACGCTCTCTCGCCATTCCTTGTTGAATCTCCTTCAAGGCGTTGATGCTCTTTTGTTTAAACTTAGGAATGTGGAATTCTGCTAGGAAGGCATTCCTTAAAGTAGTATAATCCACCACCATTGTTTGATGAGGGTCATACTTCCTATACCAGCTATGCGTGCCCTTATAATGTTGTTGCAAACTGACTTGCCTTCCATTTTGGGCTAGTGATCCCTTTCGCATGCCATAGTAGCTCACACTTGTGAACATGCTCTGCAACATCTTCAATGCCCCATGTAATCTAGAAAATGTAATGACATCTCAACGAAAACTTGAGGGGGTTACTGGGGTCCTTGTCCTCCTGAGCTAGAGCCTTGGTTCCCTCTGGTATTTCCTCCACCACTGCCAGATCCACCAGGCCCACTAGGTCCTATTCCTCCCGATCCACTAGATCCACTAAATCCACTAGGTCCACTCCTCCGATCCATCCACCAGATCCACCAGGTCCTGTAGTAGTCATGCCAAGGGTCCCCATAGTCCCACTGAACTACACGCCCATGGTCTGAGATGATGCCCCACTGCCAATAGTGTACCCTGCGCCGCTCCCTAGACGTGAGACCGAAGGTTGGTGCACTTGATCCTTATCCAAAAATCCCTCCAAAAATAGGAATATGTAGTAGCCATAGAAGTTCGAATGAGAAATTATACCTCTTGGGTACAGCTCGGTCACTCCCACTGATACCAACTTGGCCAACAATATTCTTTCCTTGGTCTGGAAAGCCAAGCGCTAGGGTTTGGTCACTAGGTGGGTTTAGATACATGCCAATGACTCTTCTCTCTCATGATGAACTCTCATCAAAAGCCGAAGGGGTCTCTCTTACACGCTTGCCAAGATGGGGTAGCATAGACTGCTCAGGTTCCATCATCCTCCGTGTGAACCTCAACTCCTTCCTGCAATGTCTACCTCCACATATCCATCACACCTACAACTTCACGTCATCTAACAATCTCCCTTTCATGTGCTTCACTATACCTGAGTCGTCTCTCCTCCCTTTCTTTTTCCACCACAAGGTCTGCCATCTTCCCCCACCCTAGCTTCCTTCGCCCTAATGCTTAGGATGGTTTAGCGGCCATGGGGAATGCCTCTAAACCCAAGGTAACAAGCAAAATCTTCATTGCCAAAGGGATAACATGTAGAAATGATCCTCTAGGGCTCTGCAGAAACTTAAACTCAGTAATTTCTGGGCAAGAGTATGTAGAAATAGCATACTCCAGTGTAGCTGGCCAACACACCTCTCCACCAATGATCCACAACATGGGTCCACGTTAGATCTGCATCTTGCAGCCTCTAGTATTCTTCTTGGGTCCATGTGTGTGATCTATAATACCAATTCGATCTAGATGCATATGCTGAGAGCCATTCATATAATTCTACTGGGAAGTAACAAAAAATGTTTCATATAACTCATGGTAGAGGTTCTCTTCTACCCATCTACGTGCATCAAACTCAGACCTAGTGTTGAATCTCTGAGAAAATTCATCCTCCGTGCTCTTGAACCATGATTCAACACTCTCCAAAGTTAAACACTTTGTCATTACTCATTATATAGATCAAGATGCATGCCATTTCCCACTACAACTTCAAAAAGAGGTCCTAGAAATGAACCAAGATGTAGTCATTTTTATACCCATGAAGAACAAGGGAATCCCATGCACACCGACCTATCACCTAGTGGGAACTGGGCACTCACCCGAGGCACGCATGGGTGCCAAGTCTCTCTTTTATGTGAGTTAAGTGGGAAATCATCATCTAGATCAGGAACTTAATGAATAATGGTGGAAATGAGACATACATTCATCATAGGACTCAGAGCGGTCTCTAGACAAATGTGTTCATCCCAAATAGAAAGGACTTGTAATTATAAGATAACTATAGTAGGAAGGAAAACACATAAGATCTACATTCATTACACAATATCCATGATTAGAAATGAAACAATATAGATATGGATCAAATCAACTATACTCATGCTCATTTATGTTTGCAACCTCATTACATTCATTCTCATTACAATCAATGGATCCACTTAGACTACCACAAAGCTTGATCAAACCAAAGTCATACATCATAGCAGGGATCATGTCCTTCATCTATACAAAGAAAAATTATATCCCAACCCATGTCCTAGTTCTAGCTTTTCCTGGCCTCTACTCTCTAGCTCTATCAACCTCACACACCCATACATCATATGTATATCTCTTTTCTCTCTTATTTTGGAGCTCATCATATATAGGCATTCCAAAGTGCCAATGCCTCCTTCTGCGGCCTCAAATCTACTTCCAAGTGTCAGTATGGGCCTTCTATGGGGACATGTTCCTTTAGGTATGGGTTCTGCACATACTGCTATGATGGTTTCCTAGGTGTACCTACTCTTCAACATGGGCTCTGCATGTTCTGACATGATGGTGACCCATATGCACATCCATCTCTAAACATATTCCTTTTTGGGCCCCACGTGGCTAGTTTGACACCTTATTCGCTCCGCACGTGTGGTCGGGTCCCGCTTCCCTGTCCTTCCCGAGATGCCAAATTCGGCTAAGTCCCAAAACCCGAGTTCTATCCATGTGCCTTATCCTGCGTTCCCTTCTTCCACTAGATCTTGCGGGCTTTCTTCTTGCACTCCCATCCTTCAATCCATGTGTCCAAATCCAAAAATGGGTATCTTCAAAGAGCCCTTTCCTAACCATGTAGTTAAAAATAAAGGGAATCCAGATCATGGAAAAACTTCCAATCGCTATAGGATTGCTTCTATCATTATCCCACCAATGATAGCCCCTTCGATTACCTCATAGGATGTATCCGTTTGTCGATGAAAAATTCAATACTATTAGGATCTTAGAAAAGAGTTGTGTAGTAGGGATGTGAAATTTTCATTTGATCATACTAGATCCCCTACTTATCCCTCGGGAAGGTCAATATAACTTAATAGAATAGTTAGAGAAAACGTCTTCTAGGGTATCAATCTTAGATCTCCTCAAAATATCTATGGCACATAAAAACATATTGTATAAAACACTGTAGAGTTTGGGAGTCTCTACCGATGTAGATCTCGTACACCTCTAAGCCATGATTACACACCTTGACTCTAACGATCATATCATTTTTTATCGTGCTAAAATCTCACGTAACGACCTAGAGCACAACCTACCCTTATATAGAAGTATTTGTTACCCACCACAAGATCAAGAGAGTACTTGCGGATGGAGGATCTGGTTTAAACAGCTTGTACTTGAAAGTGGTTAAGTAGCTAAGCCACTTAGAATTGCATTTAGGTGCCAAAACTATTACAATCATGACGTTGATAATGAGGAGCAAGATTTAGCAAGCAATAAATTAGTTCCGATGGAAGTAGGGGTGATTTGTCATGATACATCATTTACCATACAACATGATTTTAGGATGCACATGGATCTATGCCATGCAAGCCATTCCTACAACTTTCCATCAATGTATCAAAATCTTCCATAAAGGACATATAATCACCATTCAAGGTGATCCGTAAGCTGTTACACACCGTAGAGCCTTGCAAAATTTCTCTCGTGTAGCCTATGAATTCCGTTCGTAGACATTGTTTTTCCTTTACAAATAGAGGCTATCAAGGAATGTGTGGATCTAGATTCACTCACTCCTTATAATTAATACTTTCCTTCTTTGGTCAACCCTTTCACATCATGGGAGGAAATGTCAACAAAATATGGCCCAAGCGATCCATTCACTCTTGAAAAAGATTTATTAATATTAGATTTATCATTGTCACCCAGGACATGTGGTAAACCTTATTTTCAGTTCAAAAGCACTTGGGATCAATATGCCCTAAACCATTGGATAATTTCATTCCTATTGGTTTCTTATCCGAGTAAAAGATGTTAGAAGATCCCACCAGCAAAGTACCTGAAGGTACCATGGCTTCATGCCATTGGGCCTCGCTATATGTTAAAGGCCACCATATGATGTATGTCATGGGTTACAATGGGTTTGGATGTGGTATCAATGCACAAGGAAGATTAGAACCCATTCTTATCCCTCACTTCAAATCAAACAAAATCAAGCTTGGAATAGTACCTCGTGACAAGGCACCCTTTGAGATTGATGCCACCTATTCGAATATGAGGATGAATCATCTTATTTCAATAGCGATGCAGATTTCCAATGTAGCCTCTACGAGGATCTTACCTCCACTAACCTATTCCCGATTCGGCTATCCTTACCTTATCTAGATCCAACCTCAAACCAATTACCAAGTAACCCTTGTATATCCCAAAATTGTAGATTGGGATCAATAGTTTCACGTGCCAATCTATCTCTTTGAGAATGATGAGGCATTTGTAAAATTCATGGGACTCGGGGATTCTATTCTAGGGGTCATAAGAAAGGATTTGGAATTCAACTACACACGTGTGCATACTTTGGAGAAGAAGCGAGAGATGTGGACGATGAATGGGAAATTCATAAACAAGAGTAAGAATACTTCAAAGAAACCTTGTGCAAGGAATAAACACAAGTCTCATAGCGAAAAAAATTTGAAGCACTCATGAGATAAAGAGAACAAAGAACCTATGGAAAAAATGATTTATCTATTCAAGGATGATGTCGAGCTACCTAAGGATTTTTACCTTACTCTTCCCTTGATCATGTTTAGATGGAAGATGCCTCAAATATGCTTGTGGAAGAAACCATTAGTGTCAACATTGGCTTAGAAGAGGAACCTAGAATGATAAAGTTGGGAGCTTCACTCTCAACTCAAGAGAAAAAGGTTTTTGTAGAGTTGTTAAGAGAATATGGAGATATATTTGTGTGGTCATATGTCGATATGCTTGGTTTGGACCTAGAATTGGTTATGCACAACCTCGTTGTGCACCCAGATGCCAAACCCATCAAGCGAAGTTGAGAAATATGCACCCTAAAATTTCACTCCTTGTCAAAGAAGAACTTGAAAAATTATTAGTTGTTGATTTTATTAAGCCCATTGACTATTCAGATTGGATATCTAACATAGTCCCTGTTCAAAAGAAACATGTTGGCAAAAGGATCTGGCCCAACTTCTACAACATCAATAAGGAATATCCCAAAGATGACTTCCCCTTGCCTATTATTGACATGATCATTGATTCCACCACTGGTTATGAAATTTTGTCCTTAATGGATGGTTTTTTAAGTTTAACCAAATCAAGATTGTAGAGGAGGATCAACATAAAATATCTTCCATCACCCCTTGGGGAATGTTTTATTACAAGGTCATGCCTTTCGAACTCAAGAATGTTGAGGCCACCTATCAACTATAATGACCATCATCTTCCTTGACATGATGAATGACATCACGGAAGATTACGTCGATGATATCTTAGAAAAGTACAAAAGTAGAGAGAGAGCACCATGAAGTCTTGAGATGTATTTTCCAATGCCTCCAAGATTAAAAGGTTCACCTAAACCCCAAGAAGTGTGTCTTTGGCATTTTTTTAGGAAAACTCCTAGGTTTCATTGTTTCACAGAGAGGCATAGATGTGGATCATGTAAAGGTTACACCTATCACATAAGCGCCTACACCTACAAGTCTTAAACAACTGATAATTTTACAAAGAAAAATTTAAACAATCCACTGTTTTATTTCATAGCTTGAGGATAAGTTCCACCCATTTACACATCTCCTCAAAAAGGATGTTTCATTCAACTGGGGACCACACTATCAAAAGGCATTTCTCTTTGCTTAAATATTACCTTTTCAACCCACCTATACTCATGCCACCTACCCCAGGTGAACCTATCCTCTTATGCATCTCAGCTACCTAATTTTTATTGGTGCACTACTTGCCCAATATGATCTAGACCATAGAGAAAGGGTATTTTATTATCTTAGTCACACCTTGATTGCCTACGAGTTGAATTACCCGCATATTGAAAAGGCCTGCTTAGCAGTCATCTTCACCTTTCAAAAACTTTCCATTATCTCCTTAACAATAAAACCAAGCTAATATCCAAAGTTGACCCTCTCAAGTACCTTTTATCCAAACCAGCCCTTACGAGATTAATGGATAATTAGATCATTCTCCTAAGTGAATTTGACATCGAGTTTTTAAACTAGAAGTCCCTAAAGGGACGGGTATTGGTTGATTAGTTGGCGAAGCTCCTCTACCAAGAATGGAGCCTTTGTGTCTAGATGTACCAAATGTATCCATGATGTATGTTGAAGAACATATAGAATGGAAAGTCCATTTTGATGGATCATTCACCTTCCATAGATCAGGGGAAAGGGTAGTGCTCATCACTCTTATAGGTGAGGTTATTCCAAGAGCATTCTGTTTGGAATTCCCTTGCACTAATAACATTACAGAATATGAGGCACTCATTGTTGGTCTCAAGATGTATATCACTTGGAATATCAAATAGCTACGAGTCATTGGGGACTCCCAACTTATCATCAAAAAAGTTAATGATAAGTATAAGGTCAAAGATGAGAAACTTAATCCATACAAGAAGTTGGTTGAAACCTTGAAGAAGTAATTTACACAGATATTCTTTGAGTAAAAATCGAGGTCACATAATAGATCAACAGATGTTATGGCTACAATTGGATCTCTCTTACGCATTCCACCTCAGGAGAGAAAAATGCCTTTCTTTGTAGAGCATTTACAAATACCCACATATGACATGCCAGAATCTTGTTTGGCATGTGAAATTGTTGGTCCATCCTCCCCTTGGTATGAACCTATATTTAGATACCTACAAGATGGCAAATTTCCCCAGGACATTACCCATTCTGAGAAGAAAACCCTTATCTATTGTATAGCTCATTATAACCTCCTAAGAGGCACCCTCTATTGTCGTATCTACAACAACAATCTACTTTTTTATTTGGATGTTACTAACCCATTCCACGTTATTAAGGAAGTACATGGTTGTGTTTGTGGAGCACACACTAGTGGTATGTTCTAGGCTAAGAAGCTCTTAAGGGTAGGTTATTATTGGCTCACCATAGAAGAAGATTTTTGTAATTTCATCAAGACATGTGAGATATGCCAAAAGTATGGGAACTTGATACATGCACCAACACAGGCTTTGCAGCCTATTGCAACACCTTGGCCATTTTCCAAATGGGGCCTAGATCTCATAGGGAAGCTCCATCCTTCTTCTTCAAATGGCCATACCCACATTATCACTGCCACCCACTACTTTAGTAAATGGGTAGAGGTTGTCCCTCTTACTTATGTCATGGGTGCAAAAATTTCCAAATTCATCATGAACCATCTCATCTACTAATATCCTTCCACCATTGTCACTGATAATGGTAAATCCTTCAAGAAAAAAATGGTTAAGACATTGTGTCAATGATTTCATATTTAAATCAAGTGGTCTACCCCTATTACCCCCAAGGTAATGGGAAAGCTGAAGCTACCAATAAAACCCTTGTATGAATCATGGAGAAAATCGTAAGTAATACTAGCCATAATTGGCACTTACAGATACATCCTACCCTTCGGGCCTATCGAACCTCCATCCGCACTCCTACTGGTGTAACCCCATATTCCCTAGTTTATGGTACTGAAGCCATCATAACCTTGGAAGTGGAGCTTCCCTCTATGAGAATATCTCTCTAGGATTACCTTGATAAAGATGAAGACTATATAGTAGCTCGGCTAGTAGAGCTAGAGTTATTGGATGAAAAGCATATAAGAGAGCTTAATCACCTCAAAGTATACTAGAATGAAGTATCAAGAGGAAATAAAAAAATAGATTATTCATCGTGAATTTTATGTAGGTAATCTAGAGATGAAATAAAATTTTAAAAATATCATCAAAGACAGAAAATAAAGGTGAGTTTGAAGCTAATCAAGCTAGGGCCTTATGTGGTGATTGTTAAGTATGGGTTAGGAGCTTATAAACTAGCATATTTAGATGGTGAGCACTTCTTAAACCTATGACTGCCATGCATCTCAAGCGCTTCTATGCATAAGTATGGTGTGAATATCAAATAAGAACTAAAAATTATAAAAACAAATAAAAAACAAGCAAAACATGAAAAATGGAGAAAACATAAGAAAGAAAAACATGTTGTCCACGTGTGAAAACCATGCAATTGTGGCATAGTGAGCAGGTCTTTGGGTGAACACCAGTTTTCAATGCTGAAGGAGGATTCGTCGGTCATAAGCTACTCTTGCATCCAGATGGATAACTCTCACCGCTATCTAGGATTAGTTTCCTTTTCTAGTTCTAGGAACCCTACCAAATATATCTCACAAAGTTGTGATCTGGCTTATTTGTTCTTGTATCTGCATGAAGGATTTTCCTTTTTATATTTCCATCTGATGTTGGGGGCACCTTCACATTCCACTTTCTCATACATATGCACATGATATTGTTCTCTTTGTGTATTCACACATCACGTTGCAGGCATCCACGCTTCTTTTTCCTTATACATAGCTTTCGAAACATGACCTTAGAAAATACAAAAACATCCAGAAAGGGATGCACAAAAACCTAAAAATTCAAAAAAATATCCCTTCTAGAGACAAAGCTACACCAAATTTGTAACATGGTCTTAGGAAAACAATGTGAACAGTAGCCTTGAGAAGTTGTCTTTCAAAGATAACCCAAAACATTAGAACATATATCAATGTTGTCCCGAAAAACAAAGTAGTTGTTAATTGGTTTTAGTTGTTTCTTTGTATAGTTTTGATTTTGGGTGTCTTTTTTGTTGTGTGATTTATAGAATGGTCTAGTTGCTTACCTTAGATTGCATCTTGTTTGATTTAATTGTGTATTTCATTGAGTCCACTTTTAAAAAATTGTTGTCTTTTTTATCATCTACTATGTGCATCTTTTAGGATTCATTTTACTTAGATGGAATGAGTTCATTATTAGTTACATATTGTTGTGTTGTTTTGTATGTATATGCTTGTTTAGTTTTGATTAAATTTTTCTTGTGTGTTTGTTTATGAACATCTATTGTTATCACATCTATCATATACCATTCATCACATCTAACATCATCACATATATCATATATACAAAATGCTAAGTTTTACATCATGCATGTATGTTAAACTAATCATCACATATCATATCATCAATAGGGGAAAGAGGGGTTGTGCATAATCACTAAATTATCCCCCCCACACCAATATCATCTAATATCATTCCAAGTTCTCGAACAAAAATAAAAATTTCCACAATCAAAACAAAATTATATTATCTATGATATATCATCAGTACAAAACATAAAATGCAACATCTCTATCTAACATATACATAGGAAATGAGAAAATCATACATCATGATACACTCATACATCTATGAAACATAAATCATCATCATAAGGGCATATCAAAACATGACAAGTATAAACCATCAAATGTCCATATAAAACATGTATAAATGTTTGTCTCAAAAAAGGATATACATCATCGATACAATCCACCATCTAAAGGGTGTGAATCAAAAATGATCCTTCATCAAGAGGCATAATCACAATAATGATACATCAAATACATACATCGATCAAAATCAGCCTTCATAAGAGGCATACATACATATATAAATCTATACAAAGAGGGGAAGATCAACCACAACTCTTGCTCTCTCGGGGCTTCTGGTACATGCCCTGGGGAAGAAACGGTGGTTGATGTGATGGGCCAGCACCTTGAGTACCACCCTACTATCCATTTGGATACTATACTAACATGACTGACCGGGCCGACCTCTATGATCTAGAACATGTCCCGCTCAGGTCTAAATGCTCAAAAGGATCCACTTACTACTCTCTCGGAACTACTCTATAGTAGGCATTCTTGTAATAAAACTCCTCGCCACTAGCTCTCATAAAATACTGGATCATATTTGTGTCCCCAAAGGTACTAGCTTCCTATACAAAATAATCATGCTCACTGTCAATCTTCCCCTATCAAAGCATAGGCCTCTCTCGCATGCAGTGGCAACCTCTCTATCCCTATCTCTGCGGTAATAGTCTAGACTGGTCTCTCACCGGTCTCTTTAAATAGTAAAATCATGCGCCCTGTGCCTTTTCCCAGGCCTAATCCCTTTATGTAGTGACACTTTTTACCCGAGTCTGTGGTGGTGTAAAAGGTTCAATATCTAAGCCCTACACTACTAATCGACCGATCTAGTACTATCCCACCTTTGCACCATCCCCATCCCGAGCGGCCTATGCTCTAGCTTTGATCTCTCTTGGTTGTCAAGGCCTATACTTGTGCTCTAGCTTGATCCTCTCTACTATCAAGGCTTGTACCTATTCTCGTGCCTATTATCTCTCACTTGTCACTGTCAGAACTAAATAGCTATCGCCACACCGTAGTTGTTGAAGGGTAGCCAACTATCCATCATCACCACCACCCCTGGAGCACAAGGTGGTGGACCCGATCTGGAAATACCTACTTTGTAAAGGCACATATATCACCGTAGGAATGCCTACTAGAGGTAACTCTATATTTGGTGTCTAGGGTGCATGTCTCTGCTCGAGCACAGGCCCCTATCCTCGTGGTGGTGTAGTGGAGAAACCTGTCCCCCACCCCCATCATGACGTTAGCCATCAAAAGGATCATCGTCATCATCATCATCTCTTCCATCCCCACCATCTCTGCTACCCCCTCCACCCTCATCACCGCTAGGAAGCCCCACATGGGGTGCCCTCACTCCTTCCTCATATGCAGCTCTATGAATTGTCAATTGACATGGAATAAATTCATGGTACCATGGGACATACTCTAGGTACAACCTAGATCTCAAACCTATCTCAAAGGCACCCACATGGTGGGCTCCACTGTCGGAAGCTGGCCAATGCTCAACCCCGGGAATCTATGGCCCCATGTTGAATTACTCTCTGGCCCTATGGGCATACCACATATCAGGCCCAAGTACATCATGGGTGATGCCAAACTGTCTCTAACACCGATCTACCCTGTAAATATATTGTATATAATCGCAGATCCCTAGCATGAAGTGTTCCACTGTCACAATGTTGAGCTCTAGACCATCCTGAGGCCACTTTGAAAATGTCTTTATGCCACTGAAAAATGTCTTTATGGCCTCCATACCATTATAGCATGTTGTAGATCATCTAATTCATGGCAAAGTAATGATACGCATCTCCAATTGGAACCCAACCCATACTAGAAGGCTCCTTTGGAGCTTGAACTCTCAAAACACCTAGCGGTCATTTATTTATCTTGGAATGATTTACGAATAATCCAGGCACTATTTGCTATCATTTATCTTATATTTTATCCTCTTTGTACCCATTGCGATGATTATTTTTATTAAATAATTATTTTTGGCTCGTTCTTCTCTTAGTTGGGAATTTTACTGCCACCTCGTACCCGTTTTCTTCACCTCAAGGCATTTTCACATACTTTTAGGAGATCTTTTATCTCTTAAATTCTTCTGACCAATCAAAAAAATTAAAATTATAAAATCATCCAAAAACCCAAAAACATCGTGAAAACTTTGAAAATGAACTAAAATTGGTAATCAACTCATTTACGGCTGAAATATGTGTCTTTCACATGGCATTCATCTCATATATTTTTGGCATTTCCATGCATTTTAAAACAACTCATGGATCATCTAAATCTCTAACCCATTTACAAAAGCTATGCTATGTACCTCATTGATACTCTGGGCACATGTTTCCGTGTATTGTTTGGTGTGCACACTTCTTTTTCATTGTACTTAAGTATCCTCCATCATTTCCCTTGCATATATCAATTACATGGGGCATCATTTTCAACCCTTTTCATTTACCAGAACATTTGGGATTTCAACTCGATAAGAAAATATTTGTGCAACCGTCTTGAGCATTTTTGGTTTGAGTGTGTGTGATTGTACTTATTTCCCTGTTAGGTGGGTTTTTTTACTTCTCGTATTGCATTACATATTTGTATGTTGTATAGAGTTGTCGTTTTAGCAAGGTACGGTTTCTTGACGTTGGATTTTCATGTCATTTTACACTTCCGTCGTATGCTCACATTTTAATAAGAACCGATGATGAGGATTCTAAACAAAATGATGATTACAAATTGTTTCTGTAAGCACTAGTTTGTGGATAGCTCAATATCCCCTTTTCTTGTTGTTTTCTCTTCTCTTCATCTTTTCTTTCTTATGTTCTCTTTTCAATCATCAATCGAGTTCCTCCATCACCCCATTGACACTCGAGGGGCATCCCTTTAGCTAAATAATTTTTATTCTAACCCCTTCAAAAAAATCATTTGCTTATGTTTTTCTATTTTCTTTGAAGTGACGTAGCTTACATCACCCCAAAGAGGGGAAAATGTAGACACATGTAGTTTGATCAAAGAACTATTATTCCTAATATTGCACTAACTATTCTTCTTCTCGTGAATTGATGATACCTCATCAATAGGGCCTCCTCCAACTCATCATTTATGACATTCTTTTAGTCATATTTCTCCTATGAACCAATTAATGGGGTTAATATAGTCCATTATTAGCTAAACCATCTTCTCACCCTCTTCTATACCACTTTTACTAACTTCCTAGTCTATCAATCCATTTCATTGGATTGATTAGACATCTCAAACCCCTTTTGAAACCCTAATTCTTCTCTAAAAAGTATTATCTAGTCTAACCTAGTTTAATTAACCCATGATTAACCTCTTATAAACCTAGTCAAATCTTATTTTGACTCTCTAAAGTGCCTTTTGGCTTATCCTTTTGTCCCACATGCACCAAAATTACCCCACTTTCCCAAATGGAAAAATATAAATAACTCGCTACCCCTAGACCATTTCTAAGAATTCTCCTTCTTCCTAACATAAACTATAGCATTTTGCTTAGGGTTTAGAGCTTATTTCATTTCTTTTATTGATCTATTGATTTTTCCATTGCACTACACACCAAGCATTGAGTAAATGGGAAGAATCATTGGCCTTGAATCTATTAATGGTGAGCTCCCATTCTCATCATCACATAAATTATTTCTTAGAATCATTACTAGGTTCATTTGTTAAAGCTTTCAAGAATAGAGGATTACTAAATATGTTAGGTTTCTTGTTTCTTTCAATTTTAATGCATGCAAAGTGATGAATCCTTGTTTATTTCATATCTAATGGTCCATTGACTAGTTCGTTAAAAACCTTGGGGTTTCTTTAAATATTCTTACCACATGTCCATGGCTTTCGCAACTTTTCATTGAACACAACAAGAAATTTGTTTCTTGATTTTTTTAATCTCTCTTTTCCTTTTGTTGTCCATTTGAAGACTGTGTCATTTTTTAGTATGAGGGTGATAGGCCTAACCAATCCTACAAAGTTAGGGATGAGTTTCCTAACAAAATTGATTTTCCTACAAATTTTTGCAAGGCATTCTTGTGCATTATTAGAGATAGAGATAGGATGGATAAGAAATAGTCTAGATCAATAGAGATTCCATCCTTTGATACCACATGACCTAAAATATTACCTTGTGCAATAGAAAATGTTCAGTTATTTGAGTAAAAAAAAACCCTAACTCTCTGCATCTCTCAAATACTTTCTCCAAATGCATCATGTGATCCACACTCTACTTTGAAAAATGCAGTTATGTCATCCAAGTAAACTAGGATGAAATCATTGATATATCCTTTGAAGGAAATGTACATGGCTCTCTAGAATATTACGCCTTCATTTAACAAACCAAAAGGCATTTTATGATAGGCATATGTTCCCCATTTGGTTGTAAATGTTGTTTTCGGTTGATATCTTGCTTAACCGTGATCGATTGAAACCAGAAAACCCATCCAACATAGAAAATCTTTGTGTTCCTACCCACGTCTGCAGAATCTACTCCATAGAAGGAAAAGGATAATGATCCTTCAATGATTCCTTGTTCAAATCTCTAAAATTGCGTAAATTATGATTGCATCATTCTTCTTTAGCACTGGAACACGATTTTCCACCCAAGTAGAGTACTTGATGGGAAATATAATATTTTCCTCAATGAGTTTGGATAACTCCTTCCTCATGAGGAGCTATCTTCAAGTTGGTGGCCTTTTCTTTTGTTTGATGGGCTTGATATTTGGATCAAGGTCAATGGAGTGTTGAGAAACACTTGGATCAAATCCTTTTATGTCTTCATACTCCCATGATAAGATGTTGTTGTATTTTTGATGGAGAGATATGAAATCTTGTTTTTCATCTTATGTGCATTCTTTTCTAGCAGTAAATCTTTTCCGCACACACAATAGTGATAGGAATGTAATCTTCTTACATTGTGTGCATATACTTTTCTTCACCCTTGAACTAATCATCAGAGTTGAATGTGTGCTCTAAGGTGACAAGCCCTGTAGGAAACTTGTTTTCATTAAGTTGAATCACTTGGTCACCATAGTTTTCATGAAAATCAACTTACATGTTTGAATATAACTTAGCTTCAATATGAATGAACAAGACAATTTGTGCATCATTTTCAAACACTTTCTAAATAGCATCATTTTTAAGAATGGAGGACTGATCACCATCTTGATGTGTTGCGCATTTCCTTGGAAAAAATCCTCAATATGTGAGAACCGTGAACCAAGATCCAACATATGATTTTCTTCTTTGTTCAATTACCTTGGCACTAACTACCTATTTAGAGATTCAAAGCTCTCTAAGAGCTCCCAAACTCTATATTTATAAGCTTTGAGAAGCTTATTCTTTGTTGTGCACTTGTTTTTGATCGGTGGATAACCATTCAGTTTCCTCATGGATCTACGGTGCTTTGATTTGTCTTTTTTAGTAATAAGAATACCATGCACTAAGACTTCATATTATGCCACATTGTTGGAATATGTGAACTGCAGCATGTGCGCAAAAAGAATTTCTCATCTATATGGGAGATAAGAACAACACCTACACTTGTGCCATTTCTACTTCTGGAACCATCAAAGTAAATTTTCCACATTCCAGAAGAATCATCATTTTCTTTCTTAACCGTGGTAGGCAAGATGAGCTCTTCTTCAAGGATGCAATAAGTACCAAGACCAGTTTCAATAGTTGTATCGTAAGGGTCAAATTCATAGTGCTCCTTTTCTTATTCATGTAATAATAGATCAAGTATGGAGGGAGGAATATGCTACTCTTCTAAAATTGCACATTGTTCTTAGCCTTCTTGGATTAGGAAATTGGCTTGGAGAGGGGATGAGTCATATGACTTAACATAATAGGAAAATATAGGCTCAATGTTTATGGTAAATCAAGTACCATACCTTGTTCAAGTAGTAACATATGAGACCATTTTGAATACAAGTAGCCACCCACCTTGGCAAAGTGAAATCTCTTCATAAGAAAATGGAAACAATGGCGAAAAATCAATGATTGATATGTCTAAAGTTATTTTTAGACTTGGACATGCATGGAGGGTTAACTCAAGATCCTTGATGACTCCTAAGGTGGTTACAAAGTGGAACCATAAAGTTGTAAGACTCCTTTAGATATAGGGTTGTACCTGAGACCTAGGACATCAATAATTTTATTTGGCATGAAAAAATTACTAGCACTTGATTTAATCATATAATTGTTCACAAGATGTTTTCCTATTATCAAGGACATATAAAATGGTGGGGTATTGATTAATTTTATTACTCACTTCTCCTATGCTTGACATAGATTGACAAGTAACATGAGGTCTTTGGATAACTAGATCAACACATGGGAGCTACGCCAGAGATTCATCCAACACTTCTAACACACAAGTTTCTATGTGTGAGGCTCCACATAATGCTTCAACACAAGTGGCCCATGACCATCCTTTTATAGGTCAAGCCTCTTGTGAAATCCAAGGCCCCTTCCTCAACACACCGAGTAATTAAGAAATTAAATTGTTGTGCTTCAAATGCACAAGTCCGTGGACCTTCCATTCAACATTGTAGACTAGACGAAGAAGAAAAATGTGAATGTTGGTTTGAGTCCCACCGAGAGTGCCAAAACTATTAGATGTGTTAGGATATTTTGATGTTTATGAGATGACCTTATTAGCGGGAACAAAATAATATGTGCTAGCTTCAATAATTCTCTACTTGTACCTTGTATTATCAAAGACTTTGTGCATGTGGCCTTGTTGAGGTGTTCATAGTTTGGTTTCTTGTACATAATTCCTCAACCAAAAAGAACATAAGGTTGGTCTTAGGAACAACCTTTGGCACTTCTTTATTTTCCAATTTGTGTGTGCTAGTGGAAGGATCATAACTTGAAGCAATCTGAATCATGTAGGCTTACGTGTGCAAGCCATTTACACATTTATACTAACTATTAGGTAAGTTGCAAGGAAAACACCATTCTATCTCCTGGACCATGTTATTATGTAATGGAACTAGTGTCTTTCTTGTGTTGGGCGCTAGAAGAGGTTATATAGAAGGAACTATTTACAGTGGGAGGTGTGCTTTGGCCTACCATCTATCATTTTATTGGTTCTACTCAAATCTTTGATTTTGATATTGATTTCTAAAGGGCTAATGGATTTGACTAAATCCTTAGTTAGAATTATTTCTTAAGGCTTACACCACTACTTCTCTAAAGATATGACTTTATTGAAAAAATTTCTAATCAAGGCCTCCATTTCTTCATCCTACTTTTGTTGCGCGGGAGAATATGATGTGGAGGTGGTGGGATGGGAACTCGCTTTCGATAATGGGGGCAATGGAAGGTTGAGGTGCTTTAGGTATTTCAAGAAACAAGGTGTAAGTGGTCTAGGGGATATCTTGCCATCCTGAATAAGGAAATTCTCTACCCTACTAGCTATGACATAGGAATCATGAAGCTACGTACCACCCACCCATGATGTATCATTACTGCAATATCATAATTCAAGGCTCTTAAGAAGTAAAGAAAAACACCTTGAGGAGTTGGTCTTAAGAGGGCGGAATTCTATCCCATGTCTTCTGAAATCTAAAGTTGAAATCAGCCATGAGCTCATTGGGAGCTCTCTTAATCATTGTGATTTGTTCTAACAAGGATGTATTGTCAACTTTCTCTTGAACTAATTGCAAGGCAAAGGCTTATTCCATCTCAATTGGTGATAGAGGAAGGTTTCAAGCTTTTGTACCACTGAAGCACTTTTCCTTTGAGTGAAGATACAAGTAGCCTTACAACTACATCATCTTCTATAACTAGGTGAAAAGAACATACATTTGCAATATCTTGGATAAGCTCAACATGGCTAACTTGATTCTTACCCGGTGAAAAATGGTATACTTTTGAGCGTAGTCATTGTTATATCATGTTGCACGGAAAGAGCCAAAGGAATGCCACTGGTGAAATTGACAAAGGGCATATTTCTCTACACCATGGTTAGAAAGGGTCTGAATACACGGGTAGAGTATGAGGAAGCTCTAATAGGTGGATGAGTAGATTTTACCCTATGCAAAAAGATGGAGACGCATGCACGATGGCTATACTACTACTTCTTCATAGAGATAGTTGTAGATATTCAAAGCATCCTTCAATTGTTGCACTATGTCTCATGTTTATCTTGCTAATGAAAAGGTGCACGAACTTCTGAAATCAGTAGATCTAGATGTTGGTAATTGTCAAATGTGTTTAACAAGCCTCCAAAGGCTAGAAATTACTAAGTCACACACCAAAACTTAACAAAGGTGAAGTGTAAGATTTTAATGCTTACCCCACTAGGCATGCCAAAAATTGTTGGAGCTCAACATTACACCCACCCCAAATCAAGATAAACTAGGGCTTTGAGGGAAAATGGGACTATCTCCAAGTTATGGTACTTGCACTTTGAGACATACCTTTAGAGAAATACGGATTCCTCTACCTATTTCTACTACTAAAACTAATCCTAAGAAAGGAAATGTAGCTATCTATCACTACTCTACAATTCCAAGGGACCGAGGTGAGAAGGAGATGCATGGAAGGGAAACCTAAGCTAAAGGCTAGGTGATAAGAATAGAAAGATGGGGATGAACATGCTTAATTGAGTGAAAATGAGGGAAAACGTGCATAGAGAGGGTAGACAAATGTTCCACCATTTGAAACAAAATTCACATACTTTCTTTCATGGAACACAACAAATAAGATCCCCGCAAGAGATATTATACATGCACGGAAGATCAATCAATGCAATATAAGGAAATAAGATGCAATAAAACTCAAACCACGGCTGATAATAGCCACAGAATACAACTTTTATTGCTTCTAAGTGTTGAAAAATTGATTGCAATGATGAGAAAGGCAAGGATCTACATCTAAATGGCTCAGATCTTAGGCATGCAACTCAAAATGGAAAAGAGGAATTTTTTGAACAATACTCTAAGAAAAATAAGAGAATCCAACCTTTTACAATGAGCAATGTTATATTATTTATAGAAAGAGAAGGAGAGAAGAGGAGGAGAAAGAGAGGGAAACTCAGATTCAAACTTCTATCCACCAATAGTAAGAAATAAATTCCTACAAATGCACATGCGGTGGTGTCGATCCCCCTCCTTTTGTCTATTTTTCTTGTGGAAGAAGAAAGGATACCAAATCTATAGAAATATGGTTGGTTGAGTTGATTGGATGTATGCATTAATGGCTCAAATAATTTTTCCATTTTTTCCACCTACCAAATCCCACCAAAATTTGATTTTGAATAGCCTAAACTATAGCCCACGTCATCATATTTTAAACAAGACCTATAGTGCATGAATATGATTTTTGCAGCATAATTTATGGTAATTTGAAGTTCGTAGTGCAAACTGAACATGAAAAACACATACATGACGCGCTTTGATTAGATAAAATATTTGGTTGACTATCCATTTGTTTTTTCTTTTCTTCCACGTGTCATGCATTCATTTTTCACAAGGACATGGCACGCAACTCAAATGTTACGATAGGTTTTGTGTTGTGTACTTCATATGACAGGTTGACATGTGGCGCTCAATTATTGGTGTAGAATACTTCACTTGGCACATGTATAAGAGAAAGGGGCATGAGAGGGAAGAATGTAGAGGTTTTCAAGCATCTAATAAAAGGAGTGCACATTGATAAGAAGGGAGAAGCATACAGAATAAATAAGAGTACGCGGAAAGGCGAGTGCAAAGGAAGAATATTAAAGGGGGATGAGTGTGCCCAATGCAATGTGCAAGACTCATGATGGAAGGGAATGTGATGGGAAAGGATACCAAGGACTTGATCAAAATGGAGGTAAATTCCACAAATGCACATGAAATGATGCACATAACTATTGGAATGAAATTGACCATAAGGAAGCGTGTGCAAGGGGGATGAACATATATAACAGAATACATAATGAAGTAAGAAGAATACATAATGAAGTGAAGGGAAGAGGAATAAATAAGAATTGCACACAAGGATGCGCACGAAGAACTACATCCATGCAAGATTTGCAAGGTCTAAAATTAAGAGTGCTTACAACCTAAAGATTTTTTTCTCGAGCTAGATTGGATTTGTAAGTTGTATAAATAACTAAGGTGGTTATTTTGGACAACAATATCTTTATCTAACATGGTGTTGTCATCCAAAAAAATTATATGGTTTTGGAGAGCTTAGAAATCACATAATTGACATGGTCAATACAGTAATGAATTTTTCAAAGTGGGGCTTGATTGTGGATATGGACGATTTTGTAATACTACAAATGGAGATCATCATCACATTCTTGGAAAAACTCTAGGATGACCTCCTCATTATCTAAAGTTGGCAAGGGACCACTTTATTCAACATCAATCTCAAGAGCTACATATCACTTGCCATCATGATTTTGGTGAGATTTGATTTGTCATACATCTAAAACCTTGGCACCTAAAGTGATATCGAGAGTCGATATGAAGGAGAATCATCTACCTTAATCTGGATCATTCGTTCTTTTAGCATATGTTCCAATGGCATTAAGAGACAATGAATAATAATGTGATGAGAAAAGGGAAGGGGAAGAAACACCTTATCTCGATGGGATCAACATTCGCGTAGCACAAGGCTAGATGGAATTATTATAAAATGCATGGGGAAGTACGAGATCATGTGTATTATTTTCTAATGGTCTTATTTTTTTAGATATGGAAGCGATATGATGAGTAGAATTGGAGGTAGATTTTTCTAGACCTTATGAGGATGAATAGTAGAGGAATAATTAGAAATTTATTGAAGAACTCAAGGGGTATCAAGTAATGAAAGATTGATAGGTGGAATTTAGGGTAATACTTTTTCATCCTCACTATCACTTGTGTCATAGAAATGAGGGTTAAAATTGTGGGATGTAGAAAGAATTTTAGTATCATGGTTAGATGCATGTTTCCTTACTAAGCTATTTTGATAAAGGAGAACATCAAGGTGATGTGATTCAACATGAGATAGGATATAGTTTTTATCGGTGATAGATATGGGAGTAATGTGGGTTGTGGGTTCACAACAAGGTATGTCATACTAATGGAATCATCATATTCCATTACCCCCATTTAGATAAAGTAGAATGGGGAGGTTTGATCCTTAAATAGGTAAGTGATCTCGATCTCATCCTTCTTGAAAATGATACTAAAGGAGGAATCATTACAATGTGGCTCCTCATAGTATAAGATATGAGGAATTTGATCTAGAGGTAAAAGGACATGATGTAGATTATTTTTCTCCACAACACACCCCTAATTTCACAAGTGAAATCATAAAACCTATTGATCTTCATAAATTAATATGAAATTATGCCCTTATTTTCTTCATTATACTTTGTGTGCAATTACTTCACCTCAAAATTCTCACTCCTTAGTCATGTTGTAGAGGGTTTATCTACATCCAAAACTTATGAGCCTTTTACAAAATTACCCACCTTCCATTTTTCATAACACTTATAATCCATCTATGTAATTCTTGTGTTTCTATGTTACCTTTATGCAAACTCCTTTCATGGGAACCATTGCACAACCGTGTTTTACAATATCTTTACCCATCCCATTTTTCCCTAAAGTCTTCACATTTATTTTGGAATAATCATGTGGCCTCTTTGCATTCACAAATAGCTTCGCACGATCTTTATGCAGCTGCATACCAAGTCTAGAAAACGCCTTTCGAGCACTCCACGTACTTAACTAAAGAACATTACACAAGTGACAAGTCAAATACAAAAATGTGTTTAGCTTCATATGTTGATCTGTAAATATGTTTCCCCTATACTTTATTTATTATGCACAATGTTAATAATATTCCTTATTTATTTTGTGTATATAAGGGGTGATGGTGGAGAAATGCACCAAGGATAGTTACACAAGAAATATATATGCACCAACTAAATACAAAGGAGAATATTGTGAATGGAATCCTTCACACTTTTTCAGAAAATTTACTATTGCACAAACCTTCAAAGCACACATCATTGCTCACTCCAAATAAAAATATGTATTAGATGACAAAATTTCAGGTTAACCAACAGATAAATCAACACCCACAAACCATGGAGTGGAATTAAGTAATCTTTCAGGAAATCTCACCTCCCATACATGTTATGCTAGAGGTAGTTGGTTACCTTAAATGGAAAATTTGAATCTTGCAATCTAGTGCCTCATGCTACCTAAGAACCAGTAAAATATAGGCATAACATGGTTGGGCTTGGCTTGAGATTTGTACCATTTTATGAATATCTTATAGAGGATATCTTCTTACATTACATACCCCGAGATGACCAACTTGGCATTAAATGTAATATACCTACTATAATTAATCCATAAAAAGGGAATTGTTCATTTAGGTTTCCATCCATACATACATACATACATACATACATATATATATATATATATATATATATATATATATATATATATATATGTATGTATGTATGTATGTATGTATGTATGTATGTATGTATGTATGTATGTATGTATGTATGTATGTATGTATGTATGTATGTATGTATGTATGTATGTATGTATGTATGTATGTATGTATGTATGTATGTAAGGTTCCTTAAGGTTGGAATTGAAACTCTTTTCATCCTTGTATTTCCTTTTTTCTCACTTGTATTTGTATTCCCTTGGCCTATGTTATTTTTGTGTTCATTTTGGAATGGTTTGAATGAGTGTTAAGGATCACTTTTTTATTCAATGTAATATATTCCCTTAGAAATTAGGAGGTCGAGAGTGTATCTTGTATGCCCAATGACATTTTGGATCCCATTGCCTCGCTCCGATTCCTTCCCCTTAGAATATCACACATGTCTACATCTTGATCTAATACGTACTAGTTTGAGCTCGGGTATGGTTATCATGATCCTTTGTGGTTAATGAGCTCACAGCAAGATGTGCAAACTAGCTGCTTATTCTCTTTCTTCCCTACCCTACTCTCTTTTGTACTTTTTATAACTCATTTAGTATTACGACCAAATCTTGTAATTAGATTTTAATGCATAATATTATATGTTATAAGTGATACTCATGGTTGAATATATGTATTATTGGTTGTTGCACACTAAAATAAGAAATGAATAAATACTAAATAAGTTAATTGTTTACTACAAAATCTTGTAGCTGACTCTCCTATGATGTATTCCCCAAGTCATTCATTTCCTACATTGGCTTAAAACTAGCAACGAACCATCAAATTCCCTAAAAATAATAAATAATCGCTCTCCCTTGACTTGAGCTATTTCTCACACATATTTTGGCCACCAATACTTGGGGAGAAGGAACCTTGGAGGAAGGATTCTTGTGTTATGTTAAACTACCTATTTTTTATCCCACATACATGCCTTAATTTATAAGAGAGGTAGAGTCTCATCCATTCACTCAAGAATTTTTCTAGTTTATCAAACCTGTGTTTTTTCGTGACTACCTTCCATGCGTCAACTTATTTTTCATTATGGAAGGGAATTCAGGTTTGATGCTCATGGAGATCAATAGTAGCTAGTGTTATATTATTTGGAAAGTGGTTCTTATTAACTATAGTTTGTAAGTCATTAGGTTCATCATTATCCAAATTTTCTAGGGCAACTTGAAAGTCGGGTCTATAATCATAACAAAAATTATATGCAATACTAGGTATTATGTTGGTGGTAGGAATGTAGAAGGGTTTGTTGGGGAAGTGTACAGGTATGTCCCAAGGGTTAGGATTAACGTCATTCCTATATCATTGATTATTTTGAATGTATTAAATATTATGGTACTCGGACAAAGTGTTTGTGCACATGTGATGTGTCTAGGGAATTTAAGTAAAAGAATATAAAAAATCATATGATTGAGAATGATGAGCTTAGTGTGAATTATTTTTGAGATTATTATGATGGGAAACCAAATACAAACCGAGAGGTTTCTGAATTTTTTTATCAAATACATGATGGATGACTCGGGTGTACTAAACATCATCAAGAGAATAGTTGAGTTTTTGGTAATAGAAAAGGAGACAACATTGATTTCCTTTTCTTTGTCTACCAAGAATTGTCTTTATTGTAAATCATGAATAATGAATACTAATAAGGAGTAGAGGATCATCTACATGAAATAATATTTCATCGTTGATCATATCATATTCAAGATATGCAATGACATATGTTTTAACATTTTTAGGAGGAATATTCATTTCAATATTATGAATCTCATAATTATGTGGAGTAAGTGGTGAGTCTTCTACCTCATGAAAGGAGTCCTCAAAGTGATAGAGTTTATGCATCAAGAACTTTCGATATTGGGAGATGGAGGAATATGCCAAAAATTAGGTGACATATATGTCTAAGACACTTTATTTGAGAATGGTGAGATAGGCTATGTTGAGAAGTCTTTTACAATTTATATTGGATGAGGATCGATTAGAGGAGCATGCTCATTGTTTTATTCCTTGTGATAGGTATCAATGAGTTTTTTTCATTGGGGGAGGATTTTAATGTTTTTGAATGGGGTATTTATGTGTGGGCTTGTGTAAAGTATTAACTTTGGCCAAAAATATGTATGATGAATTGAGGTATTTGTGATCATAAAAACCTTCAATGGTTCCCACAATGTAGTACATAGGTTCCTTATGGGGAAAATCCTGAATTGGCATTCTTCATGTGCCGAAGAAGGGGTTGATATTTCTCATAGAATGCCTAAATGACATCATTACTACCAAAATGAATCCCAAGAAAGAATTAAATGGGATCCTTCTTTAGATCCCTACAATCATATTAGGATTGGATGATAGTGGCATGCCACCAACAAAAGAGGTTAACATTAAAGGAAGCCATAGGTTGTTTGTTGGAAGAGAAAATATGAGGGGTAGGGAGGATTTTTAATAACTCTCTACAAGATAATGGAGAATGATGTTTTAGTTACCATCATTTGGAGAGGATCTTGGGGTCACTTTTCCTTTAGAAATGGATTGATAATTAATGGTATTAGAAATCAATTTGAGAGTATTGAAATATTTGCGTCATTGGTCAAATTATCACAAGAGGTAATCTCATCATTTGGATTACTCAATAACCTCTTCCAATATGGTGGTATAAAAGGATCGAACCTTATAGTAGAGATTAGTAACAAGGACCTCAAGGAATAATTGACAAAGATTTTGATTTTAAAGGAAATATTTGGCATGGTTAGATAATAGCTTCCATCACTTCATAAAATCATGGGTTGATTCATTAGGAGTAGGGAAAATTTTAGTGGCGAATATTTGTAATATGGCGAATATTCCATTTTTGAAAATTTTGAAAAGGCAAATTTTTTGGCACGGGTCAGTGACCTGTTCGCCTAAAAATTACACTTTAATTTTTTTAGGGGTCGGCTTCACCTACCCTTGAAAAATATCCCCTATATAAACCTAGATTATTCACTAGGTAGAACACTTCTACTTCACATTTTTCAACAATATGATATATCCCGTATTATAGACGCGTGACAAGGGGGTAAGTTATTGACGCGTGACAAGGAGGGTTTGCAGACAAGGAGATACTGTAGATATTGACGCATAGTAGACGCATGACAAAGATTTGGTTGACGAGCGACATGGAGTTTTTTTCGATGAGCAAGAAGAGGGCAGAGGTTGTAGACGCGCGTCAACAGGCCTTAGTGACGCGCGTCAATAGGCCTTAGTGACGCGCGTCAATAGACCTTAGTGACGTGCGTCACTAAGGCCTATTGACGCGTGTCACTAAGGCCTGTTGACGCGCGTCAACAGGCCTTAGTGACGCGCGTCAATAGGCCTTAGTGACGCGCGTCACTAAGGCCTATTGACGCGCGTCACTAAGGCCTGTTGACGCGCGTCAATAAGGTCTGTTGACGCGCATCAACAGGCCTTAGTGACACGTGACAAGGAGGTACAACAGATATTGACGCATAGCAGATGCACGACAAAGAGTTTTTTGATGCGCGACACGGAGATTTTTGATGAGAAAACGAGAGGTGGAGAGGCTGCAGGCGTGCGAGCGACAAGAGATTTTCTTTGTCGCGCGTGAAAAAAATGCGGTGTGCAGGCGTCAAAAGACCTTAGTGATGCGTGTCACTAAGGTCTATTGACGCGCGTCACTAAGGTCTTTTGACGCGTGTCACTGCATTTTTTTTTACGTGTGACAAAGCCAAAATCTCCGTCGCGCGTCTGCGCAGCCTCTCTGTCGCGATGCTTGATAATCAAAGCGAAATTTTTTCATACAATCCCCAAAAAATTCGCCTTCCCTTGAAACCGGTTCCGGGGATATTCGCCAGGTATTCTCCACCTCTGATTTCCAGGAGGTCTCTTAAAATGAACCCCGATTAGAGACTATTTTAGATTAAGGAAGTTTTGGAACATGTGTAATAGGAGATCATGTCTTTTAAATTACTTCGTTAAAGCTTTGGAGTAAATTTTCTATGTCGATAATAGGTGAGCGAATTAAATATTTCCTATAAAATATTATACATGTGTTTTTGTGAAAAATGAATACAATACTAAAATTAATTAAGGACTAAAACCTTAAACTATTTTTATTTTACAAAAATTACATGGACACAAAGTTAAGATGGATCTTGACTTCATAGTGGTAATTTTTTGGAATATTATCTTAAAAAAACATGACCCAATAGGTATAATACTTTAGATTTGTATGTTTTTGACAAAATATTGAATAGAGATTCCAAGCCTTAGACTTAGATATCCAAGTCTAATCCAAGCCTAAAGGAGAGAAGATTCCAAGACAAATCAACTATAACCTTCTTGTGTTATAATTTACTCATGATTTTGGTCCAAGGAAAATTTTAAAGAAGCATCCCGAAAATTATTTATAGAAATCATGGTGAATATGGTTGGAACCAGATTCATTAGGTTGGTAAATTATCTAAAATGTGCATTCGTGGCATTAACGAAATATAATATATTTTTGAAGGAAATTGTAGATAGAGTGGCAAATGAAGGTTAATTCATTTGCATGAAGGATATTTATTGCAAAAAAACACATTTTAAGTCCAAATGGAGGTGTCTTATGTGTTCCCCCTGATCTGTCACTCCATCTCATCTAACATGAGACTTAAAAATTTAATGAATTGGTTCATTCCACGGGCTTGGATTTAATGAATTGGTTCATTCCACGGGCTTGGATTCCACAGAATGCCTTTTCCTTGAGGATGCTTGGAATCCCACCACATTTCCACCCGATATTTAATTTTGGGTGTTGGGGATCCTTTTGCATATCGTTACACTCGGGTGCCCAGATTGGGTGACACTTGGTTGCTCCTCATGCGCCAAGGCTTATCGATGGTTTTTAATGGAGTCTTTTAAATTTGGTTTGTGTGTGTGTGTGTGTGTGTGTGGTGAATTTAATCAAATTTCAAAAAAATCCTAAACATGTTGGCGAATGAGACCAAATGAACAAGAAGGTTCCATAGATTTCTTAGCGATCCAAGAATGTTTTAAAACCCTGACCCATCTATCACGCAATGATTCAATAAAAAATATATGTTGGGATTGGATATCTATTGGCTATTCACATGGGACAAATTATTGTTTGTGAAATTTTTCAATAAACGTGGTCAATACCATGGTCGTAAAAATAGCCAAATTCATATTCCAAAATTCCTACTTTTAGCCAAATTATGAATATTAACCACTAAAATTTTCCCTATTTTGGTTGCATGAACTTTGTTCTACACTATTTTTGACACATTTCTTAATAGTTTTATGTTGTGAGAAATTCCATATAATTATTGCATAGTTTTGTATTTTTATGTTTCGTACATTCCTAGGACATTCATAGAACATTCTTATTCTATCTTTTATCTTATATTGATATAATGAAGTCATTTTTAAATTCTTTTCAGAAATGTTTTATCATTGTTTGTGAATTGATTGTTTTTCTATAATTTTTATATTCCTAACATCTCTAAAACATTTATCTTTTATCAATTTTCTTAGGTTGATATACATTTGAGAATTATGAAGAGAATACCAAAATTGGAAAAATCGAGGAGTTGTGGAAATAAAGGAAACTTATGTAAAAAGGGTGTGAAAAAGGATACTAAACTCCACATATTGTCCAAATAAATTAGATACATCGAAAAAAAATCATCTAATAGAGCAAAGAAAGAAGAGGAAAAACAAAAACAAAGGGAATGAGTGTAAAAAAATCATGAAAAAATGTATCAATTTTTTAGGTAAATTTATGTCATCTCTTCCAAATGAATTTGATATTGAAACAAATCCTCAAACACCAATTGAATCAATAAATAACAAAACAATGAAATATGATACGACTCTAAATTTTAACTTATACATTACACTAAATGATCAACCTATTCAATACACACAAAATTTACTAAATCATGAAGATGGAAAACATATGGAAAATGAAAAAAATAAATTTTGTTCATCCAATGTTAGTATTGCTTTATCACCAATTAGAATATTGTGTAAAACACCGAGGATTTTACTTGAAATTGATGAAAAAAATTAAACCCAATGAGTGATAAGATTGTTAAACACACTTGTAGAAGAAAATCTAATAATATATGGAAAATATTATTTGATAACTTGAAATAGGAACATGTCAATTGCTTGTTGAAATGATGATAAGTGTTAAGTTAAGACCCGCTATAATGACAATTTGTCTAAGAACATATGATACCAACAATGAACAATCTATTGTAAAAGATATAATGAATGCATATCAAGCAATAGGTTTGAATTCATGTTTCAAAGATAGTAATTCTACCAAACTTATTATTACATTGACTATAGTAAGTAAATCAACAAATAAATCTAGTTTAATTAGGAAAACAAGTAGTGTAAGAAAAATATACATATACAAATATTGAAAGTTATAGAAATACGTGAAAGAGTTAAGTATCCCAATAATAACCAATAATTAGAGTTCCCTGTAGAATCCCATTGAAAGATAAAGACATCTAATTATTTGAGAAACCTAAATCAAGAAACCACACATCCTCTAAACACACATTGGATGAGAGAAAATAATTTGATTTATCTTACCATCACTTTGTTCATCTCGAAACTTCTTCTTTTCACCCTCTTGATTAGCTTGACTCTTAGCTTCCATTATCTTGCAATCTTTGACAAAATGACCTATTTTTGTAGTAATGACAAGTAAGGTTTATCTTTCCTTTAATTTAAAATTTAACTTGATATTTCCCATTTGAAATACTTGCATTGGTTACAAGTGCCTATTCGATGTTTATTATGAATCTCTTGCATATAGTCTTGTTTTATCCTCATGGGATAAAAGAGAATACATTAATTCATTGTAGTGTTTAGATCCTTTTACTCCTCAAGAGTAATCACAATATGTATCCATCTTTGTTTCAAAGATCTCAAAATGTTCCTAACTATAAAATTGTCTTTTGTGGTTTCTCCATAAAACCTCATTCAATGTAGTATATCATTTATCTTTATACAATACTCTCCAACTTCTTCATTGTCCTGGAATTCTAAAATATTCAAAATTTAGGTTAAGAGTTACAATTATTGCTTCTCTCAACTTATTAGAGACTTGATATCAAGATTATAAGGTATTATGTGCCTCATGGGAATTTTTTCATCCATCGATTCTTGGATAAATTTTGGGGTCTATGGCACTTTGGAAATAGAGTATTTATTAATGTAAGTGCACTTATTGGAAGGAGGATGATCATACACTCCATAACATTGATTTTCCTATGATGAAAACTTATTACAATAATTAATTTGTTGTTCTTGAATATTGTTATTGTCTAGGAATTGATAAATATCATAATAGACCCAAAAACATATTTTATTTTCCTTATTGATTTTTAAATATTATTTTCTAAATAAATAAAGAAGGAAATTCTATATTTTACAATTAATTATAAAAAACACATAAATCGAACATAATTTGTAGACATCATTTTTGAATTAAAATAACAAAAAAATTATATTTTACAAATAATTAAGAAAAAAACACATTAATATAAAATAAATTTTATAAAATCATAAATCAATAAACATAATCATCAAATATTTTGGGAAATGTTTTAAAACAAAATTGCCACCTCAAACAAAATTTCCTTAATAAAACCTTTTACCAAAATTGTCTAAATTAACATCCGGATGTAAGCGATATTTGAGACACACTTCTAAGCCTTACTAAACCTTATGTCAAGTGGTTTGGATATCTATACATATTTTGTATTAATTGTTTTAAATGACTCTAATTGTGTAGAAAACATAGGCTAACTTTGTTTTTAGGGATTTGTTTTATTTGATAATAAAAATATAAGAGATTTAAAGGCAAGCTAGTGAATGAAGGTTGAGATTCGACTGTCTGTTTCACCTGTAAACAGGAAATATGAATCCGGCTAAATAATTGTGTGTGAATTATTATAATAAAAATTAAAATAACCAGCTAAATCAACTTTGTAGGTTCAAGTTTGTTAATAATATATCAAATATCATTAGTCATCTTGAATTTGAGTGACTTGATTGGTTCGAATGTTAACATTAAAAAAATATTTTATATAATTATTATTTAGAGAAATTTCTTGTTATTATATTGATAGATGTTCTACAATGATAATAATGAGGATTATAATGTAGTGAGTTGTTCACATTTATGTTAGTCAATATTCATTTGAATGTTATATGACAATCTCAACTTTAAATGCAACATTTATATTGGATCGTCAATTAAAAGTTGTTTCGTATTGTTTAAAGAGGTTGATTGAAAATTCATATTATTTTACTATATAGAAAATTTGGAACTGACATACTTAGCAAACATAGATGCAATTTGTAACCAATTATTGAGATATTTACATAGAAGATATTTTAATAATTAATCAAGTATGATATATGAAAAACATAAAATATAAACTTTATATATAATAAGATATATATTTAATATATTAATTATGGACTCTAAAAGTATTATATCTCTTATACATATTATTTATTAATATAGATTACAAAATAATGTATCTTATAAACTAGCAATTACATGCATAACAATGTGAACGTCGAAAGGGGTTGGGCGTAGGAATAAAGAGTGGAGGAGAGAAAGCAAGGAAGAAGAGGAGGGTGAAGTGGAAGGTAAATTTTGGGATGGAACACGACATAACATAAAAACGTAATGGCTTTGATGGGTATGCAGGAACATTGGAGGATATATTTGTGGAAAGTATGGAGATGCAAATATAGTAATGAATAGCTTGAAAATATAAATGGAATGTATAGTAATACCTAGAATAAAAACTATTTTGTTACACATTCAAAGTTTAAAACTATGTTAAAATCCCTCCACCATTGAGCATCAATGGGGGATCACGAGGCATAACAATGTGGAGGTCTACCCATTTTGTGTCTGTCGCACAAAGAGTAAAGAAAAATTTGGTGGACCTAGTTGCTTGAACATGTGCAAAATATCACGTCATTTTTTTCTCCAAAGCGAGTGCGTCCCTTGAAGTTTTGTCCCAAAATGCAACACACTGTCTAGGAGCCAATTGTGGGGGTAATTCTAAGTTTTTGAACATGCCCAATGTGTGATTATTTGAATATGGATTTCCCTACCATAGACAAAGTTGGAAAATCCATGGAATGTAAGCATTATATGTTTTATTCATTTATTGGTGAAAGTTCAAGTTCAACATGCCAAAGTGAAGGGAGTTTGATGGCCATATACAAGTAAGAATTGTAGAATATCCTCTTCTCATGTACTTGTAGGACTTTAGAATGCAGGGTTGATGTTCGGGTCTATATTGTTCCATGAGGAGAAACATTTCCTGTTCCTTTCATATTCTCATTTATTATAAGTAAACAAGCCTTTAAAAAATCATGGTTTCATATTAGTTTCTTGGAAGGATGCCCCCATATTAGTTTCTTCAGAATTGTGGAAAATGGGTTGAAAGATTGAAGTTTGTGGGAGCACATTTGTAAACTATGAAGATGTTAACATTGAAGGAAGGAAGGAATGTGCAGGGTTGTGAAATTTGGCCTCCATATACTCTTATAGGAAAATGGCATCTTGAAATTGCAAAGTGGTTGAAGTAGAAAAGAAGGAAAGGAAGGTACACAAGTGCATGTGGCAAGCAGTTGGAAGTTGGTGGGTACAATTGCCAAATGTTTCTTTTCAAATGTGGTAACATTTTTGTTATGTATCATTGGTGTCGGAGCTTATTTAGAGCATATATTTATCACCTTCAATATAATTTCTCAGGATTTGACATCGGGAGAAGGTTTCATAAGATCGAATAATTGCAAGAGAAGAAGGCAATGCATGAACACTCACCGATAATTGATACCCTTGAACGGACATATGAATGAAAAGAAGATTTTATTCGTTGATCGAACTTTTCTATTTTTTATTTTATTTTTATGGTGTCAATTTTTTTGAGAGAACAACAAATCTAATGAAGTAGATTAGGCAAAGACATAAACTTAAAGTCAAAAATAAAAAAGGTGGGAATTATCATCATGGGGAAATGACACTATAGATAATAATTTCTTTGTTTATTAGTTTCCTCTTGAAAGAAAAACTTCGAAGATGATGATGCTATAAACAAATTATAATGTCAATTGTCAAAAATAATTTTATCTCTTCTCCAATAACGAGATATAAATTATTATTATAAAAAATATTCAATCTACCTAAGCTAACTTTTCTTGATGATGTGACATATATTATATATTATTGCTACACACAAGCGAAGTTGGGCAAAAATTGTGGATATTGGCGATTAGCCAAATTTTAGCTCCATCATCCTTTGCCTGTCCAAAAACAAACATGCACAAGTAATTCACCACCGGCCTTATAGAGGGTTTAATTAAGCCACATCCTGAAAATGAAAATAAACCTAAAGGTAGCTACTATATCAAGTCATATGGAGCTTGTAGCGAGACATTTTGGCATCGACATTAATGAAATTTTTCCCACAACTTCTTTTTCATTGTTTAGTCTTTGGGAGGACAATTCTATGCAAACCGGCTCACTTTGTCTTCACTAGAAAGAAGCAACACTTGTTTTTTTGATGTATATGACGTCAATGAAAATGCAACATGATGTCAATGTGTTTGTGTAGGCGAGAACCACTTGGGATATTTGATGGAGTCATCGATGCGAGCTTTTGTTGACTTCAAAGAAGGTGACAACATGACACCATGTGAGGTGATTAGGCCTTCCATTTCTCCTTCAATCGAAATTGCATACGTGGATGGAAAATATCGATTCAATGTCCCCGATACGAGGCTTATGTGTGGATGGTGTTAGAACATAATATTAAGTTCCTATAAACCTTAGTTTATAATTAAATAATTTATAATAGTTATATTTTTAATTATTTAATATAAAATTAGTTGTTTATGTTTAATTGGCTATTAATTAATCAATTTATGGGTAAGTGCATGGAAATGGGGGGCCAAAAGGGGGTCTTAAGTGGACACTTTTTTCTGAAAAATAAAAATCTTCAACTTGTATGAGTTATTTGAGATAGTTACACTCAAAATTTGAAAATGTTATAAAAACATGAATTGTAGCATTTTGAGTCTAGTTTCTAAACTACTATTTTTAAATGGTTAAGTGTAAGTGGGTTAAAGATATAAAATTCCAATAGGTGCTCCTGTTTTTGTGAAAAAAACATAGTAGACAATCAGTCGTGCCCACCCCCAATGTTTTGAGAACAATTTAGTATTTTTGAAAACACTTTGGTAGAAAGATAGATAAGAGCATTTAGTTTCTAAGATATATTTCTTTTTAGATTTTTTTAGTTCGTATTTATTTTTATGATTTTTCAAGTACAAAGATTTTAAATTTTGAAAAATAAGGGATAACCAACTATTCCCTCCCTAACTACCTCAAAAATATCAAAACTATTTTTTTAATATGTATATAATTAGTCCTAGTTTGGGACTGTATAATTTTTATTCAATTTTGATGAGTTGAACAAAAGATACACGATGAAATATAGAAGTGTAAAAATTCAAAAAATAGCTAAAAAATACATAGAAAATAATTAGTATGGAAACCTTATACTAGTTAGAAAATTTGAAAAATCATATATTTAGAAAGAAGAAAGTTTACTCGACCTCGTAGTCATATTTTTAATAAATGTGTTGATCGTTTTTGTTGGATTTATTAAGGAGGAAGACACATTTTACCATTTTCTTCAAAAACACATTGTTTGTTGTGTTTTAGCAGGTCCATGCCTCAAGCTTGGGGATCCAAACATAATCCAAGCTAAGAGGTTTTCCTTCATAAATGAAAAAAGTTATAAGGCAAGCGTGTTTTACTTTTTATACATCATATGCCCTCCAACGTCCTTTTCCACATCTTTCATGGGATTTATATCCCCACTCTACATGCTTTGTACATTCCTACATGAATTTTGAGTAGTTGAGGTTGTCCCCTACCCCACTATCTATATTTTTCTAATCATGGGGGATAAAAAATGACGTAAGGATATGAAGGTCAAGAACAAGACACCAGAGAAATTGGAAGAGATTAGAATAAATAAATTTAAGTGGATGTAAAAACTTCATGGAGGGCAAGGTACATCTACTATATCAAATTTACCGATGTTTTAGAAAATGAGGATGAAATACATAATGAAATTGAGGAGAATAATGATTTTTCAATGAATATTGATAATCAATTGAATGATAATGTTGTTATGAATAAAGAAATTGGTATGAATCCAAATGTTGAACCTAAAATTCATATGGAAACATTGAATGAAGAAAGTAACCTTGATAATGACTCTTTACCTCTAAGAACACCTCCTTCCATTTTTCATAGAAAACACATTCACTTAATTGAAATTGATGAAAAATTATAAAGCCAATGCCTAGAAAAATTCAAAAAGAAATGTCGGAGAAGAAATTCTATGGGACTTTAGGATAATTACTTTGAGAAATTAAATGATACATAAAGATTTCAATTATTTATTATATTGATAAAATTAATTAAGATGATACCTACAATGAAGACCCTAGGGTTAAGAACATCTAATGTTGATGATCAAAATGCGGCAATTGTTGAAAATATACATAAATGATACCATATTGTAGGTGTAAAAAAATGTTACAAATATAGTAATGCTACACAACATGCACTTACTAATTGTATAGTAAGTGATAAAATAATTAATAAATGTTTGATTATAAAAACAAGTAGAGCTTTGAAGCTAAATAGAAAACACTAATGAAAGTAATAGGGAGACGTAAAAGTCTTGAGTCAACCAATAACACTGACTATTGGGCATTCTCTAGTAGACTCCCATGGAAAGACAATGATACATATGATATTCTAAAATAATTACTTGTAAATTTTTGGAATGAGAACACAAGGGTGTCACCAAATATAATACATACAGTAAAAAGAAGAATAGGTTCTCGTAATCATGAATCACATGCAAAAAAAAATCTTGGACATAAATCAAACACAATTGTTCTCTAAGTTTATGAATGAAAATCCAGAAATTAACATTAGCCAAAGATTTTTTAAAATGAACAAACCCTTTTATGTGAAAATCAATCACTCACATACCACTTGTTGTTGTAGGCACCACGTTTAATTTTCAATTGATTATGATATTTTTGTCAAGTACGTTGTGTTTTACATACTAAAATCATGTTGCATAAGTATGGATAAAATGTCCCACCAAAATATATAATGGAATTTATTCCTACAATATTTAGTGAAAGATCAATTGGACAATGTTTTATAACAAAGCTTGTTTGGATGGAACGTGCAATGTATATGGTAGCTTGCCGAAATTAAAAATTTGCATCCATGAGGAGATTACACATTCAATAGGAAAAGAATTAGTTGGTTTTAGCAAATATAAATCTATGGCATATCAATTAAAAGATGGAAAAGAATATAAGAGGTGTGAGCTTGTTACAAAATAATTACTTGTATCAGGATATATGGTTAAATTCAAAGAGGAAATTGTTTAGGAGTATGCAAGGTACACAGATAGAGCTTAATGGTTGGATGAAAATTCAAGTTAATTAAGGACACATTCTCACTTAGTAATATTGTTTCAGCAAATGACTTCACAAATAATTACTTATTGCAGCCACAAACAGAGGTTCATTCAAAATACTATAGCTTAGTACAAGTTGTTATTTTCATGCATATAATATTCATGCACTCTCTAGAAAGCACTGATAAAGATCAAAAATATTAAGAGAGTATCATTTCTACATCAATGATGATCAAACACATTCTAAATAATATGTGCAAGGGTGTTTCCAGTTGTTTTATGCAAACTTGGATGAGAGGAAAATTATTTTCAATCAACATTACATTTGGTTAGACAACTGCACATCGAAATTCAAGAATGTGTAGATGTCTTATTGTCTAGGAAGGATGCACATAAAAATAGGTGTACAACATATCTAGATTTTTACTGAGGCAAGACACGGGAAAGGAGAACATGATGGTGCAGAAGCATGTTTGAAAAGAGCCCTTGTAAGAGAGAAATTAAAGTTCAAATATGGTGCTAAATTTCTTTGGTGCATGATGAGACCAAAATATGTCTCATTATATCACCAAATAACACTCTTAATATCTCTCTTAAAATCGATATTTCAAGTGAATTTAGATTTAGTTTTAATAACGGATAGCATATTTAAGATAGAATATAAGATTTATCTTATCATCTTTTTAGAAATCTATTTGCAATCTAATTGTTATTTACTGATATTTCTTCTAAAGTTGGAATGCAATAGCGTGTAGAAAATAGATCATAAGCAACTCTACTCCAAGTTTATAGATTACAACTAGCGAAAGTCTTCACATGACTATTAAAATGACTAGCTACTGAAATTCATCATGCAGCTACTGAAACACCCAGCTAGTGAAATTATTTTGGTTTGTTCCAAAGTAATATAAAGGAGCACAAAACTATTCATCTCACTCACTACTTTCACATCATCAACCAAGAATACAAATCCAAACATGTGGCAATCCAAAGCCATGCATGCATGTGGCATTATAAGAAGAATTCAAAGTCGTGGACTTAGAAATATTTCATTTTCTCTCCATGTTTCAAGGATGATAAAATAGTGGATTAGTATTAGGAATGTTGAATAAGTACTCTCCCACTTTGTGTTCCTAGATTATGTTAGAGTAGGTATTTACCTTAGCTTATGTTCACCTAGGTACTTTATTTGCATTTATTGTATTTATCCTCAACCACTTATATATGTGGATATTTATTTTTATTTATTTAGATATTTGGGGGATATTATCTAGTTCTTAGGTAGAGTTCTTTCCTTGATCTATGGTATTGACTAGATCCTTAATGTCTAGTTCTCTCCTAAATCTATGGACTTGACTAGTTCTTTCCTTGATTTATGGCTTCGATCTATGACCTTGATTGGATTTTAGATTGTTATTCATTTCCTATATAAGCAAGGCCCATTCCCATTGTATTTAATTGAGTTCCATAATAATATATGATATTGTTACTCATTTTTTTGCAAAGGTTTTATGTAAATGTACTACTGGTGAATTGCTTTCATCTTATAGATCATGGTGTTTGATTAGCATCGAGTTCTTGGCAGTACGATTTGGTTATCATTCCTTTTATGGTATCAGAGCAAGAGATTGTTGTTGACATCCATTTGTAAGTTTCGTTTTGTAAACATTTTTTTGTATATTCATATATTCAGGATTTTTCCGTATTTTTTTGTTGTGTGTGTTATCCCTAAGATCGAATGTAAACTCGACCATTTCTGGAGGTAGTCATTTTTTTGGTTTTTTTTTGTTACAGAAAAATGCATTGGTTTGCCTCAAGATTTGTGTCAGACATGAAAGAAACCCATGGAATCAATTTCTAGGTTTTTTTAGGTTTCTCAAGGTTGACCTTTGGTTTTTTTTCTCGCGATGTAACATTCTCGGTTGTGTGCAAGAAACGGTCTCAATAAATACATTTCTTTCCTTTTTACGGTGGTTCTAAAGGATGTTGTGCATGGTTTGCTATTTCTAGAAAATTTACAGACTTCTACTTTGGGCAAAGAAGGTTGTTCTAGACACAATCCAAAAATAGAAGGTTTTACCGGAAAAACAATTGGATGTGAATTTCTCAATACACCCCTTAAAATCCTTAGCCCTTGATCATATGGTATGGTCGTATGAGGGCTTAAAGCTTGTGATTCCTACTAGTATGTGCTTAACTCTAGCCCCCTTTCATTTTATTTGTGTGGTGAAGGAAAGATAATTTTATTTTGTTTTAGTGGCAACTAAAATAAATAGTAGAGCATAATATTGAAAAGCTTATATCTTTTGATCAGTAACTCAGTTTTTAGTGTTGTGCAAAAGTGTTTATTTTTTCGTGTTCTTTCCATTAGAAATATTTATTTTGAGAATTTCACTATAATTATACGATTTCATATTATAACACACACTCATTATAAAGTGCCAAAATCTTGGGGGATCTTATAAAATTGCTTGGGGGTCTTGTTGCATTGTTTGGTTCTTGCATTTCTTTTAATGATTTTTTGAGGATGGCATCTTTGTCTACTTCTACATAAGATAATGTTGAGCCATTAACAACACATAATTACCACACATGGAAACCAAGAATGGAAATAATAATTAAGTGGAAAGGATTATGGGCTTTAACTTCTTTAGAACAACAAGTGTTCACTAGAGAATATGAGAAATTTTAGTACCAGTGTAAATTTGATGAGTGTATGGGTTTGATAGGAACTTATGTAAGTGATAATATTTTGTTTCATTTGGAAAAATGTGACTCTCCTTTCAAAATATGGGAGAAATTGGAGGATTTATTTGGTAAGGTGGATCATATGAGATCCATACAACTTGAAATTGAGATCACCTCTCTTAATCCTAAATATTTTCCAACAATTATAGACTATCTTACCAAGTTCAAGCATTTGTTGACATAGTTGAAGGGGAGTGGAAGATATAAGAAAGATGAATAATGTGTTTACTTGATTCTATCCAAGTTGAGAGGACATTTTCAAATATTTTCTTCTACCTTTTTCTCTAGCATTGATGCATAAGGTGACACATTCAAAATGCTTGACTTAGAAAAAATTTATGAAATAATTACTAGGGAAGAATCTAAATTGTCTCACATTTAGTCTTCCACCTCTCAAAATGCATTAGTTACATCTAATCCTAAGGGAAAGGGAAAACCAAATCCACCCCTTTTCCATCTCAAAATGCTCTTAAACCCAAAGAAAACAACTCTAAACCCAAGGAGTCTTCTAAATCCAAGAATAAGTCTAGCCTTTCATGCTCTTTTGTGGGGGTAGTGATCATGAAGAACATAAGTGTTATAAGTGAATGAAAGCTTTAGAGGATGCAGTCAAGAAACAAAAAAATATATATCTCCTCTCCACCTCCTTCTAATCAGCATGGAAAATTACCTAATCTTCTTGGGAGATCTCGGTCACCACTTGCAAATAGTTGGGTTATAGATTATGGTTCTTGTCATCACACGACCTCTTCCAAGGAGATTTTTCTTTCTCTAGGTTTGAGTTCTACTTCCAAAATTAAGGTTGGAGATTCTTCCTTTCTTTATATTGAGCGAAAAGGTGATATAAACCTTGATGGTGGAAATTTTCAAGATGCACTTTGTATGTTCATAAAATTACCATAAATTTACTTTCTGCATATCAAAATTTTCATTTTGGTCAAGAAAAAACAATGAATTTTACACATGGGGTAGAAGTACGAACTTTTTGGAGCCTCATTCACTTGTTGCTCAAGGTATTTTTAATCATAATTCTAGACTATATAACTTTGAGGGTTTGGATGTCACTTCCTCTATAGGGACAGGATTGGTTTCTCATGCAGATTTAGAGAGTAAGTTTTGGCATAAAAGGTTTGGTATGGTAGATGGTCTTCCTAGAGTTTCTTATCTTGAGGGATTTTTCTCTTCACCACTTGATATTTTGCATAGTGACTTGATGGGTTTTCCTACCCCTCTTTCAATAGAGCTAAGTATTCACTTACATTTAATGATAATTTTTGAGAAGTACTTGGGTTTATTTTCTCAAGTACAAAAGTAATATTTTTCACACTTCAAATTCTTCAAGGCTTTGGTCAAGAAACAATCTTCTAGTTGTATAAAGAACCTTCGCACTGATAATGGGGGGAGTACTTCAACAATGAGTTTTTATTTTTGGCAACTCAAGGCATTATTCACTAGCATTCTATTCCTCATACTCCACAACAGAATGGCTTAGCAAAATAGAAGAATAGAAATTTGAAGGAAATGGATAACTGTATGATGCATTCTAGAGATTTACCTCCTATCTATTGGGAAGAAACAATTAATTGTGCTAACTACATTCAAAATCACACACCACATAGAGCACTTGAGCATTTGACTCCAAAGAAGCTTGTCTAACACTAAGACAAATGTCTCATTTTTTCAAGTCTTTTGGAGCCATGTTTGGGCCTTTGTGCCAAAGAAGAAAAAGAAAGCTTTGGATAAGAAGAGAAAAATCTTGATCTTTTTAGGGTATTGTGAGGACATGAGAGCTTATCAAAAACTAGATTCTTATACTCGTGACATTATTTTTGAACACATGTTCATTTTGATGAGCACTTCACTCCTCATGATTCTTCATCTTCTTCCACGCCTCCTTCATCATCTCATCTTGAGGATCCTTTCTTTGAGGAGGTTGATAAGGATTTTATAGATGTCATTGAGGATGCTATTCCCACTGATGTTTTCACTATGCCTAAGTGGGCTCATACTATAATTTATGAGGTAGTACCTTTCATACAGGATCTTCCACCCACTAGGCATCATCACACATATTCTAATGGTTGTGATCTTTTGTGTCGTAGTTTCGAGGTTCCAGATTCTTTTCACTGAGCTCAAGAACTTAGATCGTACGAAGCCAAGAACTCAAATGTTAATCAAACACCACGATCTATAAGATGAAATCAATTCTCTAGAATAACTTTACATTAAACCTTTGTAAAAAAATGAACAACAATATCATATATTATTATGGAACTTAATGAAATATAATGATAATGGGACTTGCTTATATAGATAAGGAATAACAATCTAAGAACTAATCAAGTTCGTAGATCAAGCCATAAATCAAGGAAATAACTAGCATAAAAAAACTAGTCAAGCCCATAGATTTAGGAGATAACTAGACATCAAGGGTCTAGTAAATACCATAGATCAAGGAAATAACTATACCTAACAACTAGATAATATCCCCCTAATATCTAAATAAATAAAAATAAATATCCACACACATAAGTGGGTGAGGATAAATACAATAAAGGTAAATAAAGTACCTAGATGAACATGAGCTAAGGTAAATACCTACTCTAACACCCCCTTCAAGTGAAGCTAGGGGCCAAAATAGAAGTATCATGTCCACTTTGTATGAGTTTCGGTAACTAGGCATGATGAGGTACTCATGTACAATAAATACATGAAGAAATCTCGAACCAAAATAAGGAAATAATCTTGCTAGAAGGAAAGAGAAATAATAATAATAAGGAAGTTGTTCTCATGAACACCCCAAGAACAAATTCTGAAACCCCAAGCATGCTATGAAACTCAAGGTAGTGAGGTAATGCAAAAGGCTTCATAGAGATGTTGTGTAACCTACTGATGAGTCGAATGTACTCCAAGAAAATAACTTCATCCCGAATGCGCCGACGAATGAATTGGATGTGTATCTCAATATGCTTAGTCACCTGGTGTTGTGAATTACACTTTGGTTGTCACACCAAAGTATAGTCAGTGAATCCTATGGGAATCCAAACTCTAATAATAACTCGCCAAAACTAAAGAATTTGTTGACTCATTGTAACTGTTTCCCTGTACTCTACCTCTCAAGATAAAAGTTCAATAGCATGTTTCTTTTTGCATGCCCAAGAAATTGGAGAAGAACCAAGATAAAAAATATAGCCAGAAGTGGAATGCTTGTCATCAATAGACCTACCCAATCTGAATCTATATATCCAACCAACTGAGTAGAACCCTTAGTGTAGTGTAGGCCAAAGTGGGAAGTGTCATGCAAATAGCGTAAAATAATTTTAGTAGCTTGCCAATGAGTACTAAGGAGAATGTGCAAACTGAGATACAAGCCCTACTGCAAATGAAATATCAGGGAAAATATGGGTCAAGTACATGATACTTCCAACCAAATACCTATACAAAGTAGGATCACAAAGTGGAGTGGTACATGTGGAAGTAAGAGTAACCCTAGACTGAAAAGGAGATGGACTTGGCTTACAATCAGCCATATCAAAGTGCTAAAGAAGATCATGGGTGTACTTTTGCTGACTCAAATGAATCCTCGAATGTCTCGATAAATCTGTAAACCAAGGAAATAATGCAATAACCCAATATCTATCATGTCAAACTATGTGGAAAGAGACCTCTGAATAGTCGAATGTTGGAAGAAGATTTGGTAATAAGTAACAAATCATCAACATACAAGACCAAGTATCACAATATCCTTACCAACATGTTGGCTATACAACTGTATAATCAAAATGGCAACAAACAAAACTAGTAGATAAAAGAAAAGAATACATATTTTCATACCAATCATTTGAGACCGTAGAGAGACCTTTGGAGCCTATAAAAATAGAAGAATCCTGAAAAAATTCAATCGGTTTCTCCATGTATATTTCTTCTTGTAAATATCCATGTAAAAAGGAACTCTTCATGTCCATCTGGTATATGGGCCACCCTTATGATGTAGCAATAGTAAGTACAAGGTGTACTAAATCCATCTTAGAAACGGGTGCAAGAGTCTCAGAGTAATCAATACCCTCAACTTGTGAAAAACCCTTTGTAAAGAGATGAGCCTTATACTTGTCTATGGACCCATCAGCTATGTATTTGGTTCAATATACCCACTTACACCTAATCATATTTCTTCCTTTAGGAAGAGATACCAAATCTCATGTATGATTCTTAATCAAAGAAGAATACTCATCTGTCATCGCATCATCCCACTCTTGTATCCCATGAGCCTTTGAAAAAGTTGGTGGATCCTCCAAAAATACCTAACACAAAAGTCTAGAACCTATAGAATGTGTGTGATGATGCCTAGTGGGTGGAAGATCCTGTATGAAATGTGTTGCCTTGAAAACCATAGTACGAGCCCACTTAGGCATAGTGACAACATCAGTGGGAATAGGATCATCAACGCCATATATAACCTCCTCATCAACCTCTACAAAGTAAAGAATCCTTAAGATGAGATGAAGAAGGAGGCATGGAAGAAGATGAAGAATCATGAGGGGTGAATCACTCATCAAAATGAACATGCATTCATAAAATAACGTTATGAGTATCAGAATCTAGAAGTCTATAAGCTCTCATGTCCTCACAATACCCTACAAAGATCAAGGTTTTCTCTTCTTATCCAAAGCTTTCCTTTTCTTCTTTGGCATGAAGTCCCAAGCATGGCTCCTAAAGACTCAAAAAAAAAAGACATTTGGCTTAGTGTTGGACCAAACTTCCTTTGGATTCAAATGCTCAAGTGCTCTGTGTGGTGTGTGATTTTGAATGTAGTTAGCACAATTAATTACTTTTTCCTAGTAGATAGGAGGTAAATCTCTAGAATGCATCATACAATTAGCCATTTCCTTCAAATTTCTATTCTTCATTCTGCTAAGACATTTTGTTGTGGAGTATGAGGAACAAAATGCTGGTGAATAATACCTTGAGTTGCCAAAAATTATAAAACTCATTACTAAAGTATTCCCCACATTATCAGTGTAAAGATTCTTTATGCAACTAGAAGATTGTTTCTTGACCAAAGCCTTGAAGACTTTGAAGTGTGAAAAACATCACTTTGGTACTTGAGAAAATAAACTCAAGTACATCTTCAAAAATTATCAATAAAGGTAAGTGCATACTTAGCTCCATTGAAAGAGGGGGTAGGAAAACCATCAAGTCACTATGCACAAGATCAAGTGGTGACGAAACTCTCTTGGTCAAATTCTTAGGAAATGGATCTTGGTGTGGTTTCCTAATGCACACTAGAGAAAACTAGGAAGACCATCTACTATACCATGAGTTCTCAACTCATTAAAATATCCTGTAACATCCCATAAGATGATCTAGTTATCGTTCCTTAGGAATTTTGAATAAGTACTCTCCCACTTTGTGTTCCTAGATTAGGGATGAGTTGTAGAAATATTCTCCATGATAAGTGGATTGTTGTAGTCAATTTTGTTTAGGATTAATTGCTTTAAATAAATCCACCCAAGAATAGGTAGTTAGTTCTTGGTGTGTGAACTAAGTACAATAGGAGTAATGTCTATAAATACCTTTTCCATATATTTAGAAAGGGGGCATATTTTTGAAATCATATTTGAATCAATACAAGTGCGGTTCTACAAAGTTAATTATAGTTGTTGCAAATCCGAAGGGAAGAGAATGGTTAAAATCCATTATTCCCTAAGGAAGGGAATTTTTCTGTTATTTCCTAGCATAGTTTATTTATTACAAATTTATTTTAGTAATTTATTTGTTGTGTGTTTCTTTTTTATGTATTTTTAATTTCATTTTATTTTCTTAGGAAGAAGTATTGTTAAATAAAATTTTCTTTCTCCTTTTGTGTATAGCTTTACACACCGCATTGGTTATAATGACACCAACTTATCTATGATTTGGTTAAATGACTGGTAATATAATGACTTGTCATTTTTTGCGCCATTTTGAGGATCATGGTGTTATTAGGAGACTCATATTTTTCTAAAAGAATATTCTAGTGACAGTAGAATACCTCTTAGAAGATTTGTGACAGGAGATTCTTATTCAATAGCTTCTTTAGAATTTCTTTTCATGTAACTAGATTAGAATTTTCTTTCAAGTTTTTTATTTTCCTGTAAATTTATTTTCCTACAATTTTATTTTTGTAAATAGATTAAATTTTATTTTTGCAATTAGATTTAGAAACCTACTGGAGATTGCCAAAAGAAACCCACCCTCAATAAAATGGAAACATCATTTCATGTTTATATTAGTCCATCAGACATGTGTTTATGCAATTATTTATTCTGTTAAGAAATATTTCTATTATATTCATATTGATCATTTCAATATGATATTATACGTCGTTGACAAGATTTACTACCTTAATCAACATATAGATGAAAATTCATAATATAAATATGCATGCTCATCAAATAAAACCCGTATCTAGTTCCATTTCCTATATACACAACAATTACAATGGCTAGTTACCCATGTATTTTGGTGTGATGGAATGGATACAATAGGAATTTGATGATAAGTTTTCTTAATATTTATAAAAATTGTAAAATAATATATTTCTGCAGGGTATAAATTGATTTGGGTTTCCTATTCTAAAATATTTCTTGTTTGCATGTGTATTCTACTTCCTGTAAGTGCAGTCCGCATTTACATAGGAAACTAACACAATAATATTATATCTTCTTTGTTATATTTCAAACATCCACATCATACAAATATATAGGAAAGATATTCCTATAATTATGGAGATTGTTTAACCAACAAATCTCTTAACAAAGTGTATTGTTACTCACGTAACAATATACTATCTAATCACTATGAGTTGTTTTAACAACTCATTTACAATTACATTACATTATATTTACTTCATATAATTACTCACGTAATTACTCACACTATAATGTAAGCACTAACATAATGATTCCTAACATTCCCCCCCTTATTACGAACATGGAAGAACAACAATTGCACTTCCTTCTGCAGCGTGCCGCCCGTGTGTGCTCATGATCTGGATGGTTTTTCAGGACAGCCAACAACCTCAATATGGATGGTTTTATAGGACAGCCAACAACCTCAACATGGATGGTTTTACAGGATAACCAACAACCTCAATATCATGATGTTGCTTTTCTTTTGTGCTTTCATCTGTTCACAATGCTTTTCCTTCAGGGAATTATGTAGGAAACACAACTGACATATCTCAAAAAACTGCACAATAGAAGAAATACGAAAAAAATTCACATTACTTCCTATAAGAATCGTAATGTTCTTAATCGTAGTCTCGTGTCATTGATCGTTGCCACTCGATCTCAAACAACATAGAAAAAGCGCCACCGCCATCGGAAGCTTTCCTTGACTAAGTTGTTTTGGGTGCGAGAATGGGAATGGAACATTGGTATGAATTCCCCCCCACAATGTGAAATTCCAAATAAGAAATCAGAAAGGGAAAAATGTATTGTGTTGTATCATACTAACTGGATCTTGTTGTCTTGATCTTGTTGCACATGATCACCATTGCCAATGAACGTATTCACTGACCGATCATCTTCCAATGAAGTACGGCAGTCAGAGGATCTCTGCAGTCAGAGGATCTCCGTAGTTTTCTGCTCTCTTATACAAATCTTTTCCAGTATTAACAATAAATCACACCACTCAAAGCAACAGGAACACTGCAAACTGAAGCACACTGAGAAAATGGAAACCACACTGAAAATCATATACTCACACCATACATATGCCACCACAGCTTCTGCGCGCCCCGTCATTGATGACTGACGAGAGGTCGTTGTTCGACCTCCTTCCTTCGATGCCTCCTTCCTCCATTGATATGCTACTTAACTTAGCTGGATCTGAACATGAGACTACATGGTTTCCACATTGTATTTATTTAAGCTTCTCCCCTCAATGTGAAACCTTTTATTTCAGGAAGTCGGGTACAACCGATAATGCATCCACAAGATGACCAAAATAGAGGGTAATTTTCAAAAAAATATTTTCTCCCAAACTTAGAACCAATAGGACGGGAATAAAAAAATATGCACTTTTGAAAAAAACGGCGCTCGATTTCGAGTTACCATGCAAAAGTTATTGAAGTTACAATTTCCCGTAAAATGGCCCAATTTGAATTAAAATTGGATCAACGATTAAAAAATTACTCTGGATGGAGAGCAAATTTATCGTGTGACCACTCATTGGAACTGGGAGGAAATGAGGATTCCAAAAATGTGAAAGGCCCAGAAAAATGGTGTCGGAAAAATATTAATTTGGCTAAAAACGTAATAATTTCCCTTAAAATGCAATTATTAAACAAAAACTATAGTAAAATTAAAATTTTCAAACTATAGTCTTTGCTAAAAATTAAAAAATTAGCCAATCACAAATGGCTGCAAAACTCACACTTCATCAAGTGAGAGAATGATTTGCTCATAATTTGACAACCAAAGCTCCGTTTTAGAAACCGAAAAATGCGTTGGAAAGGTGCTTTAAATATATTTGCAATGGTACCAGCAATATTTGATTTCATCACCAGACCTAAAAGTTGTTCATGACTGAGTTTTACTTGAATTTGGAGTTGTTCTTCATGCCTGAACTGCAAACACAACCTTCTTTTACCAAATACATCCAATCCATGAATTTCAGTATGGGAATCAAATGCTCTTGATGTGGAACAAATATCAAGTAGTCAGAACTACACTCTTCTACACCTTAAATTGTAATAGATGTCAAACTGATACCATGGCAGAAGTCTACAATAAAAATTAGATCCAAATATGTTGCACAGCTGAAGACTGAAAACACATTACCAGGGCAACCAGAAATTTGGAGAAGCCCTTAAACAGCTTTAGCACTCCATGAAGCAATCGGATCTAATTTCTGTCAGCAGATTCACCTGCTCTGAAACCAAATGTAAGTGCAGGTCCAGATTTACACAGGAAACTAACACAATAATATTATATCTTCTTTGTTATATTTCAAACATCCACATCATACAAATATATAGGAAAGGTATTCCTATAATTATGGAGATTGTTTAACCAACAAATCTCTTAACAAAGTGTATTGTTACTCACGTAACAATATACTATCTAATCACTATGAGTTGTTTTAACAACTCATTTACAATTACATTACATTATATTTACTTCATATAATTACTCACACTATAATGTAAGCACTAACATAATGATTCCTAACAGATTACTTCGCAAAGATTAAATAACAGTTCATGCATGTAAGAAATGCAAAAAAAAAAAAAGTGCAGGTTAACAGAGACAAATATTTCTATGGAATATTTGTGCAAATAGATTGGGAGGACATGCAAAAAGAAACAAGGCATTACAGAGGAGGTCAAAGAAAAGATTCGGTGATAAGGAGTTTTCATAAGAAAAATAACAATGTTTTATGATGTAAATTGATCGCAACTTGCAAAGAAATATCTCAAACGATTTATGGTTTTTGTTCTCCACACTTTGATATTTATAGATCATTTTGAATCATTCATTTTTGTTGAGAAATGCCCAAGATATCATAGTTTGAATGCATGCACTAAAAATATAATCCTCCGATGAAGACTATTTTTTTCTTTTGTTAAAAAATAGTCTTATGATGCATGCAAGTATTCTTTCAATACTCCTCATTTTCAGTACATGGTTCATTCCATACTACCCTCTCTATTTCATTTTTTGTTGAGTTTTTATAAAACTCATTTTCCCAACTATTGGAACCACTAAAAATTCCTCTGATATTTTGTAGTCAATGTTAATTCTTCTCATGACTATAGAATAATACTAGCTCAACCAATATATGCTAATTGAAATGCCAACATACCATTTGTATTTAGGATCATACCCAAAACCTCTCATAATAAACCATTCATTCCCAATAAATGAAGAAGTCCTTGAACCATCCCATTTCCCAGAACAGTTTACCATTGTTTCTCAACTTCTTATTTGTCATGTACACCTAACTCTTCAAAGAAACAATTATAGCAAAAAAATTCTCCTATGCCAAACCATACCTCATACAAATGAAGTTTTTTGATATTTTTGTTATCTAATACATTAATATTTGTATTTCATTTTCTCACAATTTGGTGACAACATAAGCTTCTAAGCAGTTGCTTTGTTCAAAGAAAGTTCATCACTTCATGGAGCACTCATCATATGAGGATTCCAAGGGCTGATTGATTCTCTGCAAAAGAAGACATTTGTTTCAATGGTTGTATATTGTTCTCATATCACAAAGGTTACATTTTGAAGGAGAAGTTGAAGATTGTAATCAGCTTTCTAAGCTAATTGGATACTGCAGAAAATCTGGAAGATTGCTTCTTGATTTCCCATCATGTTTCCATTTCTCAAAAGGATAGTGATTGGTTAGAAAACCAGTTTATTGGCTGACCAATTACTAAAAATTTAAAAAAATACGTAAAAAAAAATTGCACTTCAAAATATTTCTTAGATACATATGATTGTTTCTCTTATTCCAACTTGGTTGATGAAATTATTTTTTTTACTGAAAAAGTTCTATGTTGTAGAGGCCTCGACTTTATATCTATTTTTTTGTTCCACTCGCAGATAGAAATCAAGGTTATACAACATGATGAAAGCAAGGATAACTACTAAGTATGGTATGGTAACTTCTACTTTTCTATTATCAAATATTGTTTTTTTTTATTATGGGTAAATAGTTTTGAAGGGACTATACCCTGTGTACAAAAAGGCTCAAAAGCCAAATACCAAAAGAGGAAAAACTAACCCTAAAAGAGTAAAACATCCAACATCAGGGGGCTCAACAGCCAGATAATACAATATAGTAACAAAACAAGATCAAGACAGACAGTGATCCGAACAAAAGCTAGAAGAGACAAAAAATGAACAAGAGATAACCATCACTGGTCATCTCAGCCAAAAAATAGCACCAAAAATGCCAGTCAACAACAACTTCACCGCCAGTAAATAGCAACAGAGCTCCACATCACTTGATAGCCTGGTCAATCTTGGCTTTAATCGTTTGGAGCGAGATAAAGAATGCAATGGCAGTGGCCTAGGAAGGGTCTTTCAAATCCACTGGGAAATTGCAAGATCTTTATTCTCCTTAGAGCCCCAAATATCCTCGGTAATACCGCTGAGACTGCAAATACTATGAACATGTTGCTCGATAAAATTGTAGATACTTTTAAGGGTAGAGAGGATACAGTCATTACGCCCTTTTGCATTGCCAAGCCTGGCATCCAGAGATTGAAGCTTCTTGAAAACTTCAACAAGTGATATCATCCTCTTCATCATTTTGTAGTTTCCTTTTGCCCTTAGCTTTATCCATATCCCTAATAACACTCTTTAGTTCCTAAATTTCCTTTTCCATCTTTCCAACTCTGACCAACAAGTCCTCATCTTTAGGCTCCTCCACCAGATTACTAATGTGCAGTAAATTCGCAGCAAGCTCCAGGTCTTTATGACTTCTAAGAACCCTCTGAGAAGCAGGGACCTTAGTTTTCATCTCCTTCCTTTTCTTGCTAGTTGAAGCAGTGTCAAGCTTCCTATCAGGCAGGGGAGGGATGGAGGTAGGGGGAGGAGCAGAATCCAAGTGGGGACAGGCTGAGCAGTGGCGGTGAATAAGCAGTATTAACCCTTGATGAAGGGGAATAGCCCTAGTGTGATTTTGTACTTCCAGAACAGATTTCTCCAGAGAATTCAACAAGTAATGAGGAAATTTGATGGTGAGGTTTCTACGGAAGTGATTAAGGAAGATCAAGTGCTTTTGGGGAATAGTGACAAATCTCCCCTCTAGAGTAACATACCTTACTACCATCCTTGTGATCTCAGCAAAAGGCTCTGGAACATAGCAAGCTTGATGCCAGCTGTCACAAATTCTAGATTTTCCCCCTCATCAAGAAACTTCTTAGCCTCCACCTCTCTGTCCACCCACTTGTTGAAGAATTTGGTGCCGTCTAGACTGAGCCTAGTGACCTGGGAAATAAGCTCCTCTGATATCTCAACCTTGATGTTATTGTACTTAACCACGTGATTCCTCCATCCCTGAGCAAATTTAATTGAGAGATCCTGATCAAAACCTTGGATTTTTTCAATAAAGTTCGTTAGACCCCCTTTTTGTAGATAGTTCCAAAGAACTGTATCATCTTTCCAAGCTGGATTATGAGTGGGCTCTATCTTGCAAGGCAGTCCCCCCATTTTTCCTGTGATATTACCTCTTCCTGCAATGGTAAAAATTTGAAAACTATACGAATCATCCTCAGCTCTGCTTTTGAAGCCCTCCCAATCGTGTGAAGAGATGTAATTATTAGTCCTCACTTTACAATTAATTAACCACTCCTTAGCATCTGCCCTATAACTATTAATGATGACACTCCAAGTCGCGTAAATATTTGATGATGTCATCATTCTACACTTAAAAAGCCACTCCTTAGCATCAGCACTACAACCATTAGTGATTACGTTCCAAGTCATGCAAATCTTTGATGATGTCTTCATTAACTTTAGTGGGAAGAATGTCACCCCTTAACCAAGTTTGAAAAGTATTATTAACCCCAAAATTTGCCAATCCATCAGCCACACTATTGCCTTCATGGTAGGTATGTTTGATTTCAAAATTTTCAAAACTCTTACAAATATCAGTAGCTTCAGCAATAAAGTCTCTGATTGACCAACTGGGGGGTTGTTTTTGATTTAAAAGATTGATAATGTTCAACGAATCACCCTCAATTATAATATTGGAAATATTACAATCTCTGGCTAGCCTTATTCCCCAAAGAGTAGCAAGAGCTTCAGAGTAGTGGTTAGTTTTCCTACCCATTTTTCAGAAAAAGCAGCAACAAAACAGCCTCTGTGATCTCTAATGACTCCCCCACCTCCAGAATCCCCAGGATTGCCTTTTGAGGCCCCATCAAAATTCAACTTATGCCAAGCACTGGGAGGCTTAATCCATCAGACAGTGGATCTATCAATACTATTGTTATTCTTGTTCAAAACAGTGCCAATATTCCAAGTAGCCAGAATGTGCTCTTCTTCCTCAAGGTAAATTTTATTTTTGGGAGGTTTAAATATTTCAATGTTGTCTTTCACAAGCAATGATAATTTCTTTGTAAACTTTTTGCATAACTTTCTAGTATTCCTGAAAATGACATCATTACGAGCTTTCCAAACTCACCACATGGTGTGAGGTAAAACCAGTTGCCATAATCTCCTCACCACACAATGTTTGTAAGGAGAGTTCCATTGTTCCTAGGCCTAAAGACAAGTATGGGGAAAGATCCATTCCTGATTAAATTTTTCAAAAATAAGATGCCAAATTTTGGAAGTGTACTTACAATGAAGAAAGAGATGTTTGATGTCTTCTGCTTCTTCCTGACACATGCAACATCTATTCGGCATGATGAATCCTTTCCTAATGAGATTGTCATTAGTTAGGATCTTGCCTTTAATGATGAGCCACCAGAAAAATTTTACTCTAGGGGTTAGCTCGGGCATCCACAACTTATGCCACTCAGTATCACTTTCAATAGAGGCAAAGAAAGAGTTGTAGCCAGATTTAACCGAGTACTCTCCATCAAAGGAATCTTTCCAAATGAGTTCATCCTTATGATTTTGAGGACTGATATGAATTAGGGAGAGATGACTCTGCATAGATGAAACATCAGACTGCACATTATCCTCATCTACTTTGAACTGTTTCCATTTCCTTTTATTTTCATCCACCTCAATATAGCCCTGGACTTTGTGCCCATAATTTCTAATTAAGTTGTCTTTAATGTGACCATAAGAGGAAATCTAGTTAATATCGACCATTTATCAGTCCAGAAATTAATGTCTTGACCATCCCCAAGCTTCCAACTACATCCCTGAGAGAGAATATGTCTGATGTGGAGAAGATTGTTCCAGAAAATAGAACCATTCGGAAGAAACTGATCAGAAATAAAGGAATTCTTGCTTTGATTGGAAAGGTATTTGATTTTGATCAACTTAGTCCAAGGCTTGTGCTCTTTTATAAGTCTCCAACCCAACTTTGCAATAAGAGCAGCATTCATATGTTTGATATCTTTGATTCCTAAACCCCCAATCCTCTTTGGTTTACAGACCTGCTCCCAAGCAACTAAATGGTACCTAAACCTGTCTTCAGTACCATGCCATAAAAAGTGATTTTGAATTTTTTCAATGCTATTCATCACTGTTGTTGGAATGCTGAACATTGACATGATATAAATAGGTAAGTTCTGAAGAGTGCTTTTTATCAATAAACACTTGCCTGCACTTGAAAGTAAAGCTCCTTTCCAACCAGCCAAGTTTTTGAAATCTCTTAAGAAGATCATTCCAAACCTCATTAGAAACCTTACTAGTACTCATAGGGAGCCCTAAATAAGTAGCAGGGAGGGAATTAATAGTACATCCAAGAATGAGAGCAATCTTTCTTTGCCTTTCAATAGGAGTATTGAAAAAATAGATTGAGCTTTTGTCAAAATTAACTTTCTGTCCCGAGGCTTCCTCATAAAATCTAAGGATAGTTTTGATAGCCTTCACCTCAATTATTGAGGCCATCAGAAGTAGGAGAGTGTCATCAGCAAACTATTGGTGAGAGGAAACTTGATTACTGAAGTAGGTTGAAAGCCCTTTATCATACCAATATGAATAGCTTTTGAGATAGATCTGCTTAAACTGTCAGCCATTATAATGAACAACAAAGGGGAGATGGGGTCCCCTTGTCGAATTCCTCTATTGCTGGAAAAAAAACCAACTGGTTCCCCATTAACAACCACTGAGAATCTAGATGAAGAAATGCAAGAATGTATAATTTTCCTGAATTTATTTTGAAATCCAAACTTGGATAAAACCTCATCCATGAATTTCCAGGAGACTCTGTCAAAATCCTTATGCATGTCTAACTTGATAGCCATCCCAGCTTTTTTACTTTTATCCATTGAATGAATTGTTTCATGGACCATAATAACTCCATCCTGAATAATTCTACCTTGAATGAATCCGCTCTATTGTTGAGAAATAATTTCCATTAGTATAGGTTGCATCCTAGTGGTTAAAATCTTTGTGAAGATCTGATAGATTACATTAACCAAACTAATTGGCCTAAAATCTTTGAAATCCTTTGCATCCAACTTCTTAGGAGCAAGCACAATATGTGTATTGTTTAACTCTTTTATGAGATTTCCAGTTCTATAGAACTCATTAACAACTTTCAACAGATCTTCGGAGTAGATTTCCCAACATCTTTGGAAGAAGTTTGCAGAAAAACCATCAGGGCCCGGAGCCTTATCCCCTTCCAGAGCAAAAATAACTTTTTTCAATTCCTCGATGGTGACTGTTTTGGAAAGACTCTTAAACCTCTCGGCAGGTAGTAAATTATTAGGAATGGAGTCTAAGAGAAAGGAGGCCGCTTGCTCATTGTAGGAATTATTCTCTGTGAGTAGATTCTTGTAGAATTTGAGGGCTTCATCTTTGATGTCTTCAGAATCCATAGTAATGTTCCCATTTCCCTTTGAGACTATTGTTATTTGTTATTATCGAATATTGTTATTTGTTGTTTTAATTACAAATTGATTCACTTCTCGAAAGCTTAAAAAAGAGAAAAAGAGAGAAATTTGTCAAGATCTACATGTGCTAATCAAGTCAACTAATAAATAATATGATGCAGATGACGTCTTTCCAGTTTACAACAATTGGGATCTACCGGTTTCTCAATAAAAATAGTTTGCATGAGGGCATGCATAAAGATAAGTGTGGAGAGACTCACTCTCTTCCAAATATTATGAAGAATGCATGTGGAAAAAAAGAGCTAAGTGTGGGGAAAAAAACTCACTACATTATCTAAGAAAAACCTTATGAGAGCATCAATAAGAAAGAAGTAAAAATTTTACTTCTAGAATCTTTGTTTGTTGTTATCATGAAAAGAGGAGAAGACAATTTGAAAGATACAAAAGTATTGAAAAAATTAGATTCTATAGGAAGATCAGTAGCTTGCATGAGGGCATGCGAGAAGTTAAGTGTGGGGTAAATGATGAGACCAAAATATATGTCATTATATCACCAAATAGCACTCTTATTCTCTCTTAAAATCAAGATTTAAAATGAATTTAGATGTATTTTTAATAAAAGATAGCATATTTAAGGTTGAATATAGGATTTATCTTATCATCTCTTTAGAAATCTATTTGTAATCTAATTGTTATTATTTCTAGTATTTCTTCTAAAGTTGAATGCAATAGTGTGTAGAAAATAGGTTATATGAAACTCTACTCCAAGTTCATAGATTTCAACTATCGAGAGTTTTTACGCAGCCTATCGAAATTCTTCACGCAGCTACCAAAATGTCCAACTAGTGAAAGTCTGTTGGTTTGTTCCAAAGTAATGTAAAGGAGCACCGAACTATTCAGCCCACTCTTTGCTTCCACGTCATCAACCAAGAATACAAATCCAAACATGTGACAATCCAAATTCATGCATGCATGTGGCGTTCCAAGAAGAATTCAAATTCATGGAATTAGCACTCCTCCATTTTTTCTCCTTGTTTCAAGGATGAGAAAATAATGGAATAGTATTAGGAATATTGAATAAGTACTCTCCCACTTTGTGTTCCTATATTAAAGGGATGAGTTGTAGAAATATTCTCCACGATAAGTGGATTGTTGTAGTCAAGTTTTTTTAGGATTTATTTCTTTGAATAAATCTTCCCAAGAATAGGTAGTTAGTTCTTGGTGTGTGGACTAAGTAAACTAGGAGTAATGTCTATAAATACCTCTTCCATATACTTGGAAAGGGGGCATATTTTGTAAATTAGTTTTGAATCAATACAAGTGCAGTTCTAAAAAGTTAATTGTAGTTGCTCCAAATCTGAAGGGAAGAGAATGGCCAAAAGCCACTCTTCCCCAAGGAGAAATATTTTTCTGTTATTTCTTAGCATAGTTTATTTTACTGAGATTTATTTTAGTAATTTATTTGTTACGTGTTTCTTTTTTATGCATGTTTATTTTTAGTTTGTTTTCTTAGGAGGAAGTACCGTTGAATAATATTTTCTTTCTCCTTTTGCATATAGCTTTGGACACTGCCTTGGTTATAATGACACCAACTTTTCTTTGATTTGGTTAAATGACTGGTAATTCAATGATCCATCGCAGTGAGAAAGCATTGTTGATTGGTGTAACAAGAAAATGGGTCATTAATCTCAAGATATTTCAACAGTTAATAGATATTTATGGTTCATAGAGGAACAATAATTGGAAAACTATGAATATTGTATGACAGCTTATAGGATCAAGTGATATGCATTCATTCAGTAATTTAAATGCAATTCCTTATACTATTTATGCTAGGTGCATGGCATATTTTTGTATATCGTGCATTGAATTTGTGTGGAATAAATGTGAGTCACAACAATGGATGGATGAGTGGACTTGAGACCTCTAATTCCACTCGACACATATCAATTTCCAGTAATCATTACAAATTATAGTGTCTTTAGATCATATGACAACATCAACTAACTTTGACCAAGTCTTTGATTTAGTGCAACAAGGTACATACATGTCATGTTATAAATTTATAAATTATGAAATTATAATCTCTTAATGTATTTTAAATTTGACTTGAGTTTTACTTTGTGATGCAGGGCATGTTTTTGCAGTTATTGTGACATAATTTAATGAAGATGGGACAATATTATTTTAGTCTTTTTGTGTAGAGGAAAAAAATGACTTCCACAATCATTGATGGTGAAAACCTTGAGTATCCCATTGGGTTAGTGGTAGTCACTAGAACTTGGCTTCGATGATATCCTATCAAAAAATAAAATACTTGGTTGTTTGAAGACTATGAAATACATAGAAATATACTTCACTATTCACATTTGGTTCTTGCAACAAATATTTAGTTGATCAAATATCGAGGTAGGCCATCAAACAAGAATATGTGGAAGGTTTGTGAATCAAATCATGAAGCAATTCTTGTTACTATCAAGAGTAGAGTTGATCCTTGCAGTTCATTGGATTGAATTTCTAAAGGTATGTTCACTTAAGATTAGATATACATATACATGAATTTAATTTGAATATTTACTTTAATGATTTTGTTTAAATTTTATAGGTTTTAAAATTCTATTTAATTGTTTACTAACATGTTTACATAGGTTAGTGGTGCTAAAAATCTTCCACCTTCACACGGTTGGCATTACTAATAGAGAATTTATTATTCTTGAAGCTAAGAGAAGCTAAGGAAAATTAAATATTAGAAATAAACAAAAATCATAAATCCTCATTTCACCACCTATATTGTTCGAAAACCCTCTTCTTACAATTCGTATTTCACAACCTATATTATATGAACAATTTCTTCTTAACATTTTTCTTATTACTTGTATCACATTCAAGGATTTATGGCACCAGAAATGAAGCCTCGCCTAGTGTTTACAAGGCCACCTTGATATGTGGCCGCAATCGTTCGGTGCCATGAGCGTTCGTTTGTAAAATATTACATTAAACAACATTACACCGACTTGCACCGCAATATTGTAACAGATTACAAACAATAGGACAAGGATATGACCAAATTTAGATGGAGAAAATGGAGATATGATTTTGTAGAGGGTCCCACCACATAGGTGTAGGATCGACGATACCTTTCAAGTTTCCTTGGAGACCAAGAATTCACACCATGAACTTATAGTATTTTTACTCTAAGGGATCTTAAAAGACTACACCCAACCGACGTAGGCTAAGCACCAACATCATTGGGAACTATAAAGCATCTTCCTAAGAGTTTACCATACTACTCCAATGCATGTGTACATTCTGTTCGGTGATAGGAGATTTAGTTTGTAATATATTCCATTGGACAGTCTTATACTCGACTCGCACACAACTATTCAAGATCTTGTTTCAAATAATAAGACATCAAGAGGACCAAATTGAGATGGAGAAACCTAAGGCAGGATTTCATAGAGGTTCCCAACATGGAGGTGTAGGATCAGATGAGAAATTTTAAGATACCACGGAGACTGAGAAATAACCTAGTGAACTTATAGCCTTTTTGTCTCTCAGGGATTTTAAGGGACTACTCCTGACTGACGTAGCCAGGAAGCACCAACATCGTTGGGCACTAAAAGGAAACCTGACCGAGTGTTTACCAAGATACCCTGACATGTGGGTATAGTCGATTTGGTGTCATGAACTTCCGTTTGTAAATTATTACATTGGATAACCTTAAACTAAATCACACCGCAAAGTATTCAACATTGTTACAAACTATAGGATAGCAAGAGGACCAAATCAAGATGGAGAAAATCGAGATATGATTTCGTAGATCTTCTTAACACAAAGGTGTGGGATCGAATAGACCTTTCTAGGTGATCTAGAGGATTTTAAACTATGGATATCTTCCCTAAAATTCCCTAAACCTATACCATGCTGAAGGTATTCTTGAGACCTTTCTAATGGTATGTTGAACTTCAAAATCAGAGTTCGTATGCAAATTCTATCACCGGTCAAAGTTAAGGTCGTAAATGGGTCAACCTAGTCAACAGGTCAACAAGTGGACCAATGAAAAGGTGACATGTGGAAATTGGAGACAAGGAAAAATTTATGGTCTTGTAATGTTTCAAAATCAGTTCCATGGTATAGAGCTCATCGCAAGATTTCGACGCATTTTGAACGGACCAAATCTGAGTTCGTATGCAAAAGTTATGCATTTGAAGTTGATTCTTCGGACTGTCGTAATTATTTTAAAATCTTCAAATTTTTGAATTATTTATGCTAACTAGTGATATTATGTAGGTGGAACATCTGGCCAATATTCCAACTACAAGATACCCTTAGTTAACATATTTTATTAATTCATAAATTAATCCTAAGATATCTGTTTAATTAATCCTAATTAAGCATCTTAAATTTATCAATTTTTGACCAAATCTTCTCTCCCAAGTTTTGGCGCATTTTTCAAGGCAAGCCATTTTTCAACCAAGAAAATCTCCACAAGAGAAGGAGGAGGGTGGTTAGCATTATGTGGACTTGGTATGCACATTAAATGGAGGATTTGAAGGCTTTGATAAGGTCTAAAATTGGTAATATCCCATTATACGTGGGATTATTCCTCCATTTTTATGCTAAAATCCACTCACATGGATAAGAGAGAATCATGGGATTTGGGAGGATTATTGGGAGATTTAAATGAGATTAAATTTACTAAATATACACTTACACGCATGCGCAGTGTGTGTGTGTGTGTGTGTGTGTGTGTGTGTGTGTGTGTGTGTGTGTGTGTGTGTGTGTGTGTGTGTGTGTGTGTGTGTGTGTGTGTGTGTGTGTGTGTGTGTGTGTGTGTGTAAGGGAAAAGAATAAGAAGAAGAATACACACAAGTGTATTATTATTTGACTGTCTTTGGAGTTTTGATTCAAGGCCATTTTTGAGGGTCTTGGAGGCCAAATGGAGACTTGATGTCTTCTAGAATTTTGTCAGGAATTCAGAGAATATTCTAGTGATGTGATTCTTTTCCCATTTTGAGTTTGTTTGACCTATTTTTGGAAGCAAAATGTGAGGGTTTTTATGGAGAACTCGAGGGAAGGAGTAGAGAGATAATGAACTAGTGCTACGAACTTGTGGAGATGCTTCTCTGAATGGTTTCAGAGGTTCTTAAAGTTTAGTTTCAGTACTATTTGCAGGTTCATCTATTTTATGTTGTATTTACATAATTTAATTATTATTGCAACATAGTTAGAGAGATATATTGATCAGTTTATCCTGTATGTACATATGTAATCTTCTATTGTATGAAGCTAAGTAGTTATGGAAGTTTTATATAAGATATTATTATGTGTTCTTTTGTTTGATTATTTTCAGGGAACTAGTGCAAAGGATTCTTGGAAGACGTTCCAATCCACTGAAGGAAGACAAGCTTCTAACAGCTAAGAGTTTGTAACACTAGTCCTGTAAGATCAATCCAGTTGAGGAACGAGCATAATGACACTTGGTAAGATATTTTTGGATAACTAATCATACTATGGAAATTCTATTTTCTTACCAGTTATAAGTGAAAAGACCAGATTCCATTATGAGACATGGAAATGGCAATAAGGTTATTTGGATTTACTAAGTTGCATTTTTAAGACATTGAGATTTATATTGGTTGTTCAGTCGATTTGTCTTCACAACTTGTAAGTATTGTAGAAGCAAGTAGGATGAGTTGTTTAGAAGCTCCGACAAAGTGCCAACCTTTCTCAAATCAGTATGCATACTTCATAGTTCTTAAAGAAGGTAATAATTGTTTTTCAGTATAGCTATGTGACATGGGTTATGGATTTGATTCCTTCATGTGTGTTGCACTAAAAGTAAAAAATATACCTTGATATGGAATTATTTATAAACCTTTTTGGAATTTTTGGTTCAGTTGTATAACCAAACAAGAGGAAGAAGTCCCTTGTATTGATAATGGTTAATGAATTGGTTTAACAAATTCAACAATAACGGTCATCTAACTCTTTCTGAGATAAAGTTTCATAGATTTCATAGTTTCTCAAAGGAAGGTAAAACTATTCCGACTCTTCTAGATTTTTAATGGCTTTTTGAACACAGTGTATTGGTTTAAAATAACCAGATGGGATGACCTTTGTGTGGCTAATCTAGAAGGGAATATACCTTGTTGAGATTGTTCAGAACTTTAAAAGAGGTTTTTATCACTAAGTCAGTTGAATAAAGGGTGATGATATAACTTCCTATTCATGTTATTGAAACCATGCAGAAGTACATATGTTGCTAAAATGGTTTAATGAATAGTTTTAATAGGCATTACTATGATATGAATAGTATGCTCAGTTTTCATTCAGACACTTAATCAGGGAATTTTTAGAGTATGGGATCCGGGAAGAAATTGACATGTTTAGTGTTGTGGATGGATATTTGCTATCTCCTATTTTGCAGTTTTCTATTTTCAGATATTTTGGAAAACTAACTCAGATGGATAAGCAGGGGGATATGAGACAGAGAGTAGTCATCAGTGAGGACACCTCGAGACAGGTTTAAAATTCTTGGTATACTCCTCATATTTATGATATTTGCTTACACTTATAGGTTGTAAGTTGTAAAGAGACTCTTATTTTATTGGTGAAAATCTCTAAGTTGATATTAGGGTTTGACAAATGTAGTGAAAGGGTTTTGATAATCAGTTGCAGGGATAAAATAGTGAATGTTGATTACAGGATGGATTTTTCATCTATTTTTCCCTTAGATTATCCTTTCATATATATACAGTTGACTATACTTTTGATTCCGTAGTAATGTTGAAAGGAATCACTAATAGATTGTTGAATACAATTTTGAGCTACCTACAAAGTGGGAAAACTTAGAGGCAGAGTTTAACACACTTAGTTTTCTTCTCACAGTTAATGGTATTGCAAGCTCTATTTTTTTATATATCTCCTACTAATTTTTTGAGTTCCTCATCAAATGTGGTAATGGATTTAACTCATATTTTAACTTGGAGATTATCCAGTTCATTGAAGTGACCTGTAGAGAAAGTCTGAGGGATAGGTCATCATACTCATATTACTCTCATAGTTATGGTTATGGAAAACTTCATTTGTGAACTTCATTTTTGGACTTTGACAACAGGGTACACATGATTACTTTTGGGCATGATCAACATGTCTTGCAGCTCAGTTTAAGTGTTGTCATTTATAAGGTGGACAAATGTGGATGCAATTGTATTAGGCAATATAACTGCTACTTGATATTTGATTATACGTTTAAGTCTATATTGGGAAATGATTGTACGTACTTTTCAAAGACCCACAACATGACACGTTGGTTCATACAAGTATACATTTTGTTGCAGTGATTTATAAAGGCCTATAATGCATTATTGACACATATGATTTTAACATCATGGTTGCAGCACCTTGTTTTTCCTTGGAAGATATTGATAAAACAAGGAGAACACCTTAACTATTATGCAAAGTGCAAAGGTTAAGAGAATTTGTCATCTCGGTGACTATTTTTGGGTAACAAGTCATTTTTGGAAGATTGGGATATACAGAGTTGGTATTTACTCTTTGCAGTTAGTATACAATTTCAGTGAGATGGTTGATTTCTTGCAGGGAAGTTTTTATATCTCGTCTTATTTTGCTGATAGAATTGGTGTTTTGTGAAATGGATTTTTTACATCAGTTGATAGAATTGACTTCATAACACCTTGATATGAGTTTTTCTCCTGTATATGTTGGATTAGTGCAGGATCAGGATGTACAGAAATATGGCAGTTGCAATGTCATATCAGTTGCAGTTCAGGCCATTGGGTTATGTTACTATTATTGGAATTTGAATATTGCAATATTTTGGAAAACTTACCATGCTATAAATTGGGTTTTGTGTTTGTATTATGTAGAGAACATGTGTACATTTCAGCAGAGTGAATTTCCATTTTGAGGTCAAAATGGTCTTACTGGGGAGGAGTGATCGGAGGATTTTTCACTATGTAGATCTTCCCTAAACTTCCCTAAACCTAGACCATGTGAAGGGATTCTTGAGACCTTTTCGACGGTATGCTGAACTTCAAAATCAGAGTTCGTATGCAAATTCTATCACCGGTCAAAGTTAAGGTCGTAAATGGGTCAACCTTGGTCAATAGGTCAACAAGTGGACCAATGACAAGGTGACACGTGGAAATTGGCGACAAGGAAAAATTTATGGTCTTGTAATGTTTCAAAATTAGTTCCATGGTATATATCTTGTTACAATCTTTCCAACGCATTTTGAACGGACCAAATCTGAGTTCGTATGCAAAAGTTATGCATTTCGGAAGTTGATTCTTGACCGCCGTAATTATTTTAAATCTTCAAATTTTCGAATTATTTATGCTAACTAGTGATATTATGTAGGTGGAACATCTGGCCAATATTCCAACTACAAGATACCCTTAGTTAACATATTTTATTAATTCATAAATTAATCCTAAGATATCCGTTTAATTAATCCTAATTAAGCATCTTAAATTTATCAATTTTTGACCAAATCTCTCTCTCCCAAGTTTTGGCGCATTTTTCCAAGGAAAGCCATTTTTCAACCAAGAAAATATCCACAAGAGAAGGAGGAGGGTGGTTAGCATTATGTGGACTTGGTATGCACATTAAATGGAGGATTTGAAGGCTTTGATAAGGTCTAAAATTGGTAATATCCCATTATACGTGGGATTATTCCTCCATTTTTTATGCTAAAATCCACTCACATGGATAAGAGAGAATCATGGGATTTGGGAGGATTATTGGGAGATTTAAATGGGATTAAATTTACTAAATATACACTTAAGTGTGTGTGTGTGTGTGTGTGTGTGTGTGTGTGTGTGTGTGTGTGTGTGTGTGTGTGTGTGTGTGTGTAAGTGTGTGTGTGTGTGTGTGTGTGTGTGTGTGTGTGTGTGTGTGTGTGTGTGTGTGTGTGTGTGTGTAAGGAAAAAAAAGAAGAAGAAGAATACACACAAGTGTATTATTATTTGACTATTTTCGTAGTTTTGATTCAAGGCCATATTTGAGGGTCTTGGAGGCCGAATGGAGACTTGATGTCTTCTGGAATTTTGTCAGAATTCAAATTAAATTCCAGTGATGTGATTCTTTTCCCATTTTGAGTTTGTTTGACCTATTTTTGGAAGAAAAATGTGAGGTTTTTTATGGAGAACTCGAGGGAAGGAGCAGAGAGATAATGAACTGGTGCTATGAAATTGTGGAGACACTTCTCTGAATGGTTTCAGAGGTTCTTAAAGTTTATTTTCAGTAATATTTGCAAGTTCATCTATTTTATGTTGTATTTACATAATTTAATTATTATTGCAACATAGTTAGAGAGATATATTGATCAGTTTATCCTGTATGTACATCTGTAATCTTCTGTTGTATGAAGCTAAGAGCTATGGAAGTAAAATTACAGTTTACAGGAATGATCCGGGCCTCTACAGATTTGAATTATTACTCTAATGGGTTTCTATGTAGTTTACAGTTGATTTACATACCCATATCAGGGATTTTTTGAATACCCACAAGGTGGAGAATAGAAACTTGATCTTGAGATCAATGAATTCCACACTCAGTGAAGTACTATTTCATTTTTTTAAATATCCATACTGATGTAAATTGTAAAAGAAATTTTTACATTGGTTTTTAATGGAAATGGTTCGTTATTCCGAACCCGGAGATGTAGTCCCAAATGGGATGAACTCCGTTATCAACTTTTGTGTCTTTCATTTTCAGTTTGTTCATTGTTTAGTTAAATGCAGTTGCAAATGGATTTGAATGCATCAGTTAACAAACTTGTGAAGATTTTCAAAACGACACATGAAAGAGTTAAGCAGGAATGAATTCATCAGAGGTTTCTAAGTGAGAATTTTGTTACATTCCTAGAACAGTAAAAGAATCCAATTTTCTATTCAATACTAAAGGAAAGTTGAGAATCCACTTCCAATTCTATGTTTTTAAAAGGAATTGAGAACTTCAGTATCTGTTGTGTAAAACTGTTTAACCCGGTTTATGGATCACTAGGTGCCATGGAGACCGAAAAATCACCCGGTGAACTTATATCCTTTTTTGCTTTAAGGGATATTAAGGTACTATGTCTGACCGACATAACTGAGAAGTACTGACATCATTAGGCACCCAAAAAATGCCTCACCTAGCATTTACCAAGCCACCCCAACATGTGGGTGTAGATGGTTTGATGCCACGAGCTTTATTTTGTAAAATATTGCTTTGGTCACCTTACACTACCTCACACCGCAAAGATTCGACATTTTTGCAAACAATAGGACATCGAGGGGAAAAAATTGAGATGGAGAAAATCAAGACAATATTTCAAATATTTTCCCAATGCAGAGGTGAAGGATCAGACAAGACCTTTCAAGGTGCCACGAAGATCGAGAAATCACCCGAAAAACTTCTAGCCTTTTTTTCTCGGTGGCTCATAATGGACTATGCCCGACCGATGTAGCCGAGAAGTACCACCATCGTTGGGGATGAAAAAACCCTCACCTAGTGTTTACTGTGCCACCCCAATGTGTGGGTGTAGTCTGTTTAGTGCCATGAGCTTCCATTTACAAAATATTGCATTGGTTAGCCTTACTTTGAATCACACCTGTAGTATTTGAGTCTTGAATCACACTTGTAGTATTTGGTATTATTACAAACAATAGGACAGAAAGAGATCCAAATTGAGATGGATAAAAACCAAGAAAGGCTTATGTATAGGGTCCCAAAATGGAGGTGTAATATCTTACGAGACATTTCAAGGTGCCACGGACACCAAGAAATCACTCAACGAACTTATAACGTGTTTGCCTCTCAAGGATCTTAAGGGACTACGCCCGATCGATTTAGTAGGAAGCACCAAACTCATTAGGAACTAAAAAAATCCTCACCCAATGTTTACTAGGCCACCCAAATGTGTTATTGCGCAGTTGGTTCGGTTCCCAAAACATTCATTTGCAATATTTTCCATTGGGCAGCCTTATACTAACCCACACCGCAAAGATTCGACAACATTGAAAATAATAAGATGATGAGAGGAGTGAATTTAGATGGGGAAAATTGATACAGGATTCTATATAGGGTCCCAATGTGGAGTGTAGGATCCAACGAGACCTTTCAAGGTGTCACGAGACCAAGAAATCACACAAAGAACTTATAGTCTTTTTTTCTCTCATGGCTCTTAAGGGACTAAGCCTAGCCGAGGAAGTTGGGAAGTACCAACATCATTGGGAACCAAAAAAAATCCTTTCCCATCATTTATTATGTTACCCTAACGTTTTGGTGTAGTTGGTTTGGTTCCAGGAGTGTTCATTTGCAATATATTACATTCGATGACCTTATAGTAACTCACACTTTGTGGTATTTGGCATGCTTGCAAACAATAGGAGAGTGAGAGGACCAAATTAAGATGTGGAAAACTAAGATAGGATTTTGTATGGGGTCCTAACACATAAGTGTAGGATCACAAAATACCTTTCAATGTGCCACAAAGACCTAGAAATCACCCAAGAAACTTATGGCCTCTTTTAATCTCAAGGCTCTTAAGGGACTACACCCAAACTATGTAGTTGGGAAGCACTGACATCATTGGGAACCAAAAAAAATATTCACCTAGTATTTTCCAAGCCACCTTGATGTGTTGGTGTAGTCGTTTTGGTTTTAGTAGCATTCATTTGCAATATATTCCATTAGACGGCCTTATATTGACTCAAACTATACTATTCGACACAATTGCAAAACTATAGGACAATGAGAGGACCAAATTGAGATGGATAAAATATATACAATGGATAACACTGATACAATATTTTGTAGAGGGTCCCAACATAGAGTTTTAGGATCGACGAGACCTTTCGTGGTGCCATAGAGATGGATAAATCACCTAGAGAACTTATATCTTTTTTTCTTAGGGATTTTAAGGGACTACACCATGCCGACGTAGTCCTGGAAGCACCATCATCATTGGGAACTAAAATGAAGTCTCTCCTAAATTTTTCTAGACCACCTTGACACGTGGGTGTAGTCCATTTAGTTCCAAGAGATTCGGGTTGCAAAATATTGCATTGGACAACCTTACACTAACTCAAATTGGACTATTCAACACAATTACAAACAATAGGACAACAAGTAGACCAAATTGAGATGGGTAAAACTGAGACATGATTTTGTAGAGGGTCCTAATGTGTAGGTATATAAGAAGATGATACCTTTCATGGTGCCTTAGAGACCAAGAGATCACCCCACGAACTTATAGCCTTTTTTTTTCTCACAGGGCTCTTAAGGGACTACGCCCAATCGAGAAGCATCGACATTGTTGCACACAAAAATGAAGCCTCACCTACCCTTTACTAAGCTACCTCGACATGTGGGTGTAGTTGTTTTAGTTTCATGAGCTTTCATTTGTAAAATATTGCATTGGGAAGAGTTACACTCGACTCACATTATAGTATTTGACACTGTTGCAAAAACAATAGTACCGAGAGGACCAAATTGAGATGGAGAAAACTGAGATAGTATTTCATAGATCATCCCAACATAGAGGTGTAGGATCAAAAAGACCTATCAAGGTGCCATAAAGATCGATAAATCATCTGGCAAATTTATAGTCTTTTTGTTCTAAGGGCTCTTAAGGGACTATGTCCAGTCGACGTATTCAAAAATCAACGCCATCATTGGGCACCAAAATGAACCCTTTCCTAGCATTTATCAATGTGTGGGTGTAGTGGGTTTGGTTCCATGATCTTCCATTTGCAAAATATTTCATTTGGAATCATTACTGGTGACTCACACCGCAATATTCGACACTTGTTACAAATAATAGGACACCAAGAGGACCGAATTGAGATGGAGAAAACTGATATAGGATTTCATAGAGGGTCCTAATATGGAGGTTTAAGATCAGATGATACCTTTCAAGTTACCATGGAGACCGAGAAATCACCCAATGAACTTATAGCCTTTTTCTCTTAGGGATCTTAAGGGAATTTTCCCGAATGACATAGCCTGAAGCACTAGCACCCTTGGGCATTAAAACAAATCCTTCCTAAGTGTTTACTAGGACACCTCGATGCATCCGATCAATCTGTTTGGTGCCACGAGATTATGTTTGCAAAATATTGCATTGGGTAGCCTTACACTAACTCAAACCTGGACTATTCGTAATGGTTGAAAACAATATGAAAAAGAGATTGAGAAAACGAGACATGATTCCATATAGGGTCCCAACACAGAGGTGTAGGATTGGATGAGACCTTTTAAGGTTCCTCGAAGACTAAGAAATCAACTCGTGAACTTATATCCTTGTATTCTCTCGGGGATCTTAACGGACTACACCCAACCTGACATAGCCTAGAATTACCGACATCATTGGACATCCTCTCTCTCTCTCACACACACACACACTTTATTTATCTTGCTTTGTCTCTCTCTATCACACTCTCTCTCACTCTCTCTTTATCCGGCACTCTCATTCTCTCTTTATCCATCTCTCGCTCTCAAATTCTCTCTCTTTTCTCTCACACCCACTCTCTCTTTCTATGTCTATCCCTCTTGCATTCACTCTCTCTCTTTCTCTCTATAGTTACATTTTAATTATTAGAATTAATGTAATATTATGTTGTCTCCTTACATATGTTTCATTTGAATTATTGAGATTCCAGGAAGTGGATGACATTGACATTATATTATTATAATTGATGGCATTGAATGATTATAGTAGTGGAAAAATTGTAAATTAGTTACATATATATTTTAATTCCCATGTTTAAAACATTAAAAATAACACTAATAATACATATTAACATAACATACATATGAAATCATATCAATCCACTTAGATACATGTATAAAGCATGTTTCATCCACTATACAAGATTTAAAACAAAATATTTTTGTCTCATACATTATATTGATTCAAAAATCCTTGATAACATACAAAATTTGATCAAAATCAATGTCTTAACAAATCCATGTAGGCATATACAATGATATACATCGACAAAATATAAATCTATGCCAATATGCCACGAAGGCAAAAAAATCTATATACATCTAAACAATGAGGTGTCATTAAATAATGTATTTCTCTTTGGCACATTTGGGAAGATGACTCAGAACATTAGGTGAATTCTCCTTCTATAAATCATACATCCTACCCTAAAAGGATGTTTGTAGCTCTATATATTAATACAAATAAACAACATACCCATTAGTATACAATTAATGACATATAAAATGACACTACTTAAAAATAAATACTTATTGCAATCTGATGATCACTCGCAATCATCCTTTGCCTCTCAAGATCATCAAAAACATCAGTAGGAGGTGCACTAACAGGATTTTTCAACTCCTCCTATTGCAACCATGATGAAGAAAATTAGAATACACATGAATGTAATTTAATTATATTACATGATATTATTTAATACAATCAATTCATTATGAAGATTACTTTACTAGTGCATACATTTGTAAGAGGCGCGGTATAAGCTATGCCCATAGAAACTTCAATATCTAATGATCGTTGAATCTCAATGGGAGACTATAGTGACTTTATCAACTAAAAATAGAAAAAGGTACAACACGTACAAGTTACATGACATTAACTATAATTCATTTTATTCATGTATATGATGAATAAAAATAATAAAACTCACATTAGTAAATTCACCAACATGCGAACTCATACCGAAATTCACCTGTTCAACATCAAATTGTAATTTTAGGATAACATCTCTATATGGAAAACAAATTAACACAATATATTTACTAATTTATTACCAATTTATACTTGAGGGGTTGATGTGTCGGCAAAAACTACGGAGAAGGGAATGTGACACTGGATGTATAGTTTGACCCTATAATTTTATAAAAATATACACATGACTCATTAATTTTCATTCATAATTGATTAACATTGTTAATTATAAAATTTTGTATGATATATATATTAAATTGTAACTAACTTCATGTAAAATTACCTGCTAGTCAATACCAAAGGTCGAATCTAGTAGAACATCTATGATGATGATATTTTCCAACATAGAATCATGATGTGCCTCCTCCGATTGGACACCTTGCTCAACTTGTGAAGCATCCCGACTAGGCAATGGAGTTGCATCGTGAGGATGTGGAGTTTCCTCATGATCCTATGGATCTTTCTCTCTAGGTTGTGGAGATACCTCATCAACCATGTAGGTTCCTATACTCCCACAAGCATGACAAGTTATGTTATATGATGTCTAATGCCTAGAAGGACCAGCATCATCACCCTAGGAGAGATGAGTGCCATGCTAAAGAAATGAATGTTTCAATGACTAGATAGAATCAAGAGTCTCAACCTTCGATGTCTTCTTCACAACAAAAAGGACTGAAACATGATGAAAAGATGGGTGTGCTTGATGGGTCTAGCTAGTTAGTTTTGTAAACATTGTTCCCCCACTCTATCATGTGCATATCCTTTTCCTCTTCCTTAAAAATCTTAAATGTCAAAATAGTTTGGTATTTCATTGAGGATGAACTCACAATAGAGTTTCCTCAAGAAATATTGTGGCACCTCAAAATTGTTACAAGGTGGTTGGTCAAAAACCATCCACCACCTATCCCAAAAATTATTTTTTATCCCCTCATGATTACACAAGTGGATGGGGAATTTTTGCAACTCAATAGTAATGGTGCATTAGTTTTAGGATCAATAAACAATGCACACAATTTGTATTTTGTGATTTTTTTCTTCTTCAATGCATCATAAGACAACATCGCATGAAAAAAATATGACAATTGCTTTTAAAACTCTCCCATGTGTTTATTTAACCAACCACATTATTGATATTAGATAATAGTGATTCTAATAATGTAACAAGGTTTTGGTGATGTGAATTTATTGCATTGGGGTTTCTATTAAACCCTCAGTTTGAACTTTTTCTTTTTAATCTCCCCTAAAATATTGTTTTGGGTGTTGGGAGGATGTCTTACTATTCAAGGGGTGCTTACGGAATGTTTACTTCTTCATCTTGGTCTACGAGTGAATGAGGTATTTGAATTAAAGGTATTGAAACCTCTAAAAATGAAAATAAAAAACAAATCAACAACGCAAAAAAATAAGATTAATAATGAAAATTAACCTAAAATCAACAAGAACTAACCTTTTGAGCTTGATTCCATGGTCGATTTGAGGTGCCAAAGGATTTGGATGCCACAAAATGCGTTCTTACTTTTCCCCACTCATGTTTTCCTCTTCTAAGATTTTTTTGTTTTTAGAATGAAAATGATCTCTCGGGTTTCGAATATCTTTTATCTTAGTCAAAATGCGCTCAGCGTTATAATCGACCTCAATTTTTTTCCTCACATGCTATAACACGATTGAGCCATAATGTAAGCGTGTTATGGAAAAAATGACAAAAAAACAAATTTATGTCCACTTTTTGGCCCCCCATCTTTATGCACTTACCCTTATATTAAATCGGGGTGTTGTTTATTCATACATTGTCACTTGATATGGTTCCCGACCCATGGGGTCAAATAAATATGATCATGGGTCATATTGGTATTTTCACCTTGGGTGAATTTGATTCAGAGAGAAGTGAGGGAAGGAGATTTTAGATTGTACTATGTTTCTCACATAATGGAATATCTCATTTTTGTCGTGGTTTTTACCCCTTAGGGGTTTTCCATGTTAAATATTACCTCTGTGTAATTTATTTTTCTTGCATTTATTTCATATTAACTTAATTTAATTAACCAATGGAAATGTGGATTGGTTGGTTGGTTGGGTGGTTAGAATAATTGTTTTAAATACCCCCCCTCCACATAAAATTCCTATTGGTGGGTTAGATACCCATGGAATGGGGCCAAATATAATTCACTCCTAGTTTAATTTTTTCCCTATTCAATGTGACCCCTAGTAAATTTATTTTGTTAATTTATAATCTATAGTATTCAAAAACAATTTTTACCTATGTCTAGTTCAAGGTACCCCTTTAAATTGTATAACATTGGAATATATTAAAAACTATATCCTATAAACTATAGTTTATATTCATTATCCACATCATATACATGTGTATAAATGTATTGATTCTAGTGTAAAGGGTGAAAAAATAAGTGACAACATCTCTCACAAGACCTTGTATTAATACCATGTGTTATAACATATTATATTAAATTTAAATGTAATAACCTAAGTTATACTAAGTGGTTAAATAAAATAAAATTATTATCAGCTAATCTAAGGTTAAATTTGTTACCCTAAATACTAAGAGGCCTACATATTTTGTTTTAAAAATATTTAAAACCTAAAACCCACCCTATTTATTTTATTAGTGAAAGGCTTTCTATAAGGCCATTTTAATAAGTTAAATGAAAATTAAAACATTTAAAAACTATATTAAAAACTTTAAATCTTTTGTTATTATTTTTGTGGTCAACAAAGTGTATACTATGAACTTGTGGTTGGAGCTTGTTGCAGATTGGGCTATTAATGCCAAGGAAAATGATAGGTGTCAAAGGACACTTAGGATGTGGTTAATGCCAAGGAAAATGATAGGTTTCAAAGGACACTGAGGATGTGTCGGTCTCCATGTTTTGCTTTGGGTTTTGAAGAATGGTAAACCCGGTTGGTGGGTTTGAAATTGACATGGGTGTATTTTTTCACATTCAACTTTCATTGTTTTGTTAAATACATGGACAAACAAATACTTTTGAATCTATACAATTCATATCATATCTTTTCAACACCAAGCTTATCAATCTAAGGAATATCTATATTGAAAGCCCATAAAAAAAAATAAAAATGTGCCTTAACTCTACAAACCCAATAAAAAAATTGCATAAGGAACCTAGGTTATCATAGGTAATTTAAAAATAAATAAAAAAGTGTTACGTTTTAATTTTCCTTTGTGTGGTTACGAATGCGAGACCTTAGGTCTAAATAATTTGGTTATTTTTTGCATTTACAAACACCAAAAAAACGTTTGAATAGACATCAAATATCAACTTTGATAAGGATGTATCAAATTCTCTAAGCAAGTGGGATCTATCTAAGTTGCGAATGAAAAACAATGGTCGATACATACTAGTGAATCTTCTTCAAGGAAATGGAGGTCCCTCAAAGTCCTCTCTTTACTATGTTAAAATATTTGTAAAATATTATGCTAGATTTATTTAAAACATAAATGTGTGGTGGTGAGGTTAGTATCGTTAAGCACATAGGTGTAAACATTTATTTTTTTACATTAACAAAACTTGTGGAGGCTATAAATGGATGTAGATTGTGGACTGTGTGGAATCTTGACTTGGAGTGGCGGTGGTACTTTGCCTTGTTTGTTCTCAATATTCACACCATCCTAGCCAACATTGTGTCTTCCCATAACATCACCAATTAACCCCAAGGACCATGTTCATGTTGCGCAAATGCTATGCATAAATATGCTCTTACACAATACATGCACGAGCGTAGAATAAGTGGAACTAGAAATATATATAATTCATGAGGAATTTGACTATAATTACTTAGTTGACAAATAATAAGAGGATATGTTGGGGGTAGGAGATTGGGGAAAGCGAGCATATCGAGAAAATGTTCCCTATCATTTTTAGTCACGTCTCATCTCATTGCCATGTGATTGCAAAATTGAAGATTCTCTCCGGTAAGAGGGGACTAGGTGTATGATATTGTCAGCTTTCCGTTGTCGATTTATTGTTCACTTTCGCATGTAGAAAATGGGAATGGGAATGGGGATGGGTGTTACTGTTCAGTTTCACTGTTGGTGAGCCCCCGATTTGTTATGAGAGAGTCCAATCACATCCCCGAACTGCTTGTCACATCCAAGGCATGTTTAATGGTGAGCTCCAAATGTCCAATATTTGAACATCCCACATCCACCTAAAACTCAAGCACATACAATTTTGGAAAGAGAAATTAAGAAGAATATGTTCGAGGTGGAGGAGCGAGCCAGATTGAGAGGCATCGACAAGCAGCAGAAGCATTGTGTCATCAATGGAGCGGTTGTGGGTGACAATGATGTGAGTTTTAAATGTGAGGATGTGTAAAACTAAGATCTATCTCTTTACGAAGTGATCCCCATCCGACCCATCTGTGCACAGGATGTCATCGCCTTAAAGTAAGTCGAAGATGGATTTCTAATAAACTTTTTCTTTACGTCAACCACAATTCATGCTTTGCACTAATTTGTGGGTTGAAACATGTCTTCCCATTGGTACTGCTAGCTCTATCATCATCATTGTTTATGACATATCATTCCGTCCACCTAGTTTTTCTTTACTTGTTGTCAACAACTTTTCTCGATAGACAGTGCTTCATTCTCTTCTACACTTTCCTTTTCTGATCACCTTTATTTATCTTTCGATGTTATCATCGCACACCTCATGTGCAATTGCTATTTTTGTAAAGGAGGTCCTTATGTTATAAAAGGCTCCTAGAGATGGTGGTTGAGATATTTTCCATGAGAAAGCTGTGAGATGTAGTCTCATAAATCATGCTTAGCCTAAATCATTCACTACCTTTTGATTTATGGATTCCAAATCATTCGTACTAAAAGGTAATTTGAGCACATGATGAAGGTGTATAAATCCTTCGAATGTGATATGCTAGCCTAAACTTCACTATGTTTTATGGATTTGTAAAGCATGTTTTATAAACAAGTAATGTTGGCATATGGTTCCCCACTTAATATTAAGGGGAGTGTTAGAACATAATTTTTTTTTTTATAGATAAAGCGGGTTAAAGGGACCCGTTCCCTATTTAGTGTTAGAACGTAATATTAAGTGCATATAAACCTTAGTTTATAATTAAATAATTTAGAATAGTTATATTCCTAATTGTTTAATATAAACTTAGTTTTTTATTTTTAATTGTTATTAATTAATCAATTTATATTCGAGGTGTTTTTATTCATACCCCATCACTTAATATGGTTCATGACCCATGGGGTCAAATAATATGATCGTGGGTCATATTGGTATTTTCACCTTGGGTGAATTTGATTGGGAGAGAAGTGAAGGAAGGATATTCTAGACTCGTACTATGTTTCTCACATAATGGAATATCTCATTTTTCCCTTGGATTTTACCCCTCGGGGTTTTCCATATTGCCTCTGTGTAATTTATTTTACTACATTTATTTTATTTTTTAATGTTACTTATAATGTTGGTTAGATAAATATTTTATGTGTTTGTTTATAACCTTGTCATAAATATCTCTGGTTTCTAACAAGGTATATGCCTTTTGGGATGAAGAGAAGAAAGTGGATTTGAATCAAGATGCTAAAAATTACATGTTATCCTCACAAATAAGGCTAAATGTAATTTCTTTCCCTACGATCAAAAATGAAAATGTTTATCGAACAAATTAAAAAAATAAAAAATTACCAACATGAGGATCATCTTTCAACAAAATGTAGTTGTGACTGTACTTAAGCTCACATAATTTCTTCAATAGTTTTCACTTTTCTAACAATTCTTTGGTGTCATTGGGGTTCTAAATCTACCTATATAACGGGAAGATATTTTTATCAAAGAAATATCAATGTTGCAAATGGCCTTACCTAGATGATTTTGAATAACATACAATGCCATCCAATGCCCTTCTCAATCTCAAAGCATTGTGTACGAGAGGTTCAATTAAAAGAAGTGTTAGAAACTCTCTTTACTATGAACAACCCTCCTATAGACTCTTCTATATATAATTATTTATCGCAGTCTTGCATTACTAAAAATCCCTTGCAGAGGGTGAGCAAATCCATTCACACATTAATGTCAAGGGATTTATGTTTTCAACAAACATATTACTACACAATATGGTTGTCAACATGTATGAAAAATGTTGAAGTTTGGTGGATGCTCACAATTGTTCTTCCATGCGATCTAACAATGATATCCTCTTCATCATGTGAAATGTTTCCATATTTATTATAACGATGAAGAATAATCAACTATCACAATATGCAACTCTTCTCGCACTGCTTCACCCCTGTAGAAGCTTTCATTAACGAAAGTTAAACTAGCTATATCTCAACTTATATAAAGGATGAGCATGACTAAAGGGTAGGCATGATTAATGTATTAGTTCATGTGTGTTTTTTTGGGAAGGAACATGTAGACTATAAGAAAAAATTGTGATTTCCAATCAACGTCTAGGGAATACAAACAAAACTAACACAAATCAGAATTAATGATTTCCAAGGAGAAATGTGAGAGGACACAACATACAAAAACATGAAAAATTAGAATATAAGGAGATAAAATAGGTCACGATTTCGGTTGATTTGGTGTGAAGAACAAAATGATAAATGGTGAAGAAAAATGGAAGTTGTAGTGTTAGCTGCTATATCCATCAAATCACAATTTAATGTGATTTATACTTTATGCACTTAAAATCATGGCCTACAATGATTTCTACATGAATTTTTAATCTCAAAAATATTTTAACACCATTTGCAAATAATTTGGTGACATTTTTTATGTGCAGACATTCCTACAAATCCACCATCACGATAAACTTTGATGTAGTTCCCACCTCTTTTTGTAGTAGTTCCTTTGTTGACTCATTGCTTTTATTTGTTGTTGGACATGAATTTTAGCACCATTTTCATACTATATGATCTTATTATGGTTCTTTTGATGACACTTGTGGTGATTTGGGCACGCATAGCACCAAACTATTATTATAGATCGTTATCTCAGCTTTATATTGTATGGTTTTGGATATCAGTAGGTTATGGTATAGTTGGTTGCATTTCGTATGTGATGGATTTACATATGACTTTGTCATATACTTGGCTAGTTATAGTCATGTAGTCATGTAATGCTTAGATGGATAATATAGCATGACTTAATATGAATGCATATGATTAACGTTTAGCCATTTCATGCTGACATTTATTATGGTATAGTTAGCATGATTTATCCATGATTTATTTATTGAGATTATTTAATTAATATATTTTATCAACTAGGTATGTTCAATGTTTGTATTGAGTGTGCAGATTTCATGGCACAAGAGAACGTGGGTTTCGTGGTAGTAGTTGTGCCTTGAGTTATGCAAGCGGCTGACTAGGTCGAGTCCTAGCAATGCATGATTGTGTGTATCCTTGTATGGTTGTGGCATGTTTGTGTTTGGGACTCCATGAGTGATTCCTAATTATAATTATGTTATTTTCATTTGTTTAGTATTGTGATAAACTCGTTTAGGGACCTAATGGTCCCTGATTGTGTTAGAAGTGAATTAAGATTAATTAAATTTGATATTAGGAGGTTGGGACCACATAATCACCCCTTGGGTGGGCCCCACTACCTCAACCCTTATGTCATTTAGCCCAACCTCTAAATTGGGATAAATGTGGAAATTTTGGGGTCCTCTTTTCACTTTGGGGATTCCCCTTTCATGGAAATGATCCCCTTGGACCCTACATGTTAGTAAAAAATCACAGCACCCCCAAATGAGTCGTCAGATCTGCTTTTCTAAGGAAGATTCATTTGGTGTGATTTGCATAACATTGAGTTTTCCCCCAAAGTGTGGGACTTCACAGGTGGGAAAAACTCTTCAGATTAAGGTTGGTTCCTACTCCTCTGTTTAGGTGTGCACATGAAATTACAGAGATCTATCCTAAATCCTACTCTAGTTTGCCAAGGAGACAGAGTTAAAGAAGGGATTCAAGCAAATAAAACTTAAGCTACCAGGTGATACACCAAAGGAGTGATGAACAATTGTTTTGCTGGTAGACACAAACCAAAAGAATGCAACACAAAAACATGCACAAATAACCAAATTTGTAATGAAAGATCAAAAGACAACAATTAACACAGAAAGGGATGAAGATCACCCACAGAACATGTATTATTTCTCTCATGGCTTGATACGATGCATTACAATAGTAATAAGGAAAATTTGCATTTACATTCTATATGGGAGGTCTAAAACTCCATGAATTCATTTGCAAGGGGAAGAGGGGAGCCTACAAAATAGAATAATGTCCAACCCTTTACAATGAGTCCGACCCGACCCTGCATTTTGAGATTCAATCAAAGAGGAGAAAGAAAGAGATAGAATTAGGAAAATCATGTTGAAGTTCAACCACTGCTATTAATGCCTCCTACAAAATCTACCCCCAAATATGTCTTGATGTATCAATTTTTGGTTGGGCGCCTCGAAGAATAAAGGAAATGGCAGAGCAAATCGAATTTGATCCGGTTTTGAGGTATATAGATCCACATTAATGGCCATGAAGATGTTTTCCCATTTTTATTTACCTAACCTCCCCAAAATTAAAGTTTCAGATCTCCATGGCATGGGCGAGGCTAAGATATTTCCAACGGTGTTAGATTTGTAATATTTCGAGCCTAGAGTTGAAAAATATACCCCTTCAAATTTTGTATCTGGTCCATACAACAGAGTGGGAAAACTAGTTTGAAAAATGGGCCCCCTCTTTAATATGGAACACATGGTTGGCTCGTGCATGTCTGAGGGTGGCCTTTGTATCTTGCTTTTGGAATGGCGTGGGGCTAACACATGGCTTCATCTGCTGGCCTGCTCAATTTCTATGTTTCTCGGCTAATTCCTTTGCTTGGCGGGGTCATATTCTTTGACCAGGGACACGCGACGGTCTGACGCTTGTTTGATAACCATCTCTCTATTTTACCCTTGAGTTAGCGTCATTTGAACATTTGGCACTCTCTGTTAGCCTGCCATTATGCATTGACTATTCAACCCGACTCTATCCCCCTTTGAAGAGACTGGATGGTTGGAGGCTCTGCACTCACTTGAAAGCCCAATCAAGATTTTCCTTTGAAGGAGTGTCGGATTGACACTTGGAAGCTTCCGCGGGTCTTTGTTATTTTCAAGGACCTCTTTGTTTTCCTTTTCGAGACTTTAGGCTACGTGGTGAGCTGGATCTTGTTTGAGCCTTCACTTTGGGATCTACCCTTGGAGATGTCTTCGCTTGGACATGTGGCGAGACTCCACCTTTACTTCTATACTTATCCATTTTTAGAGGCCCACCCCATCCTCCTTTTGACCTCTGTTGACCATTTTCTACGTGGAGGGCTGGCACGAGTTTGAGTCTTCTCCTTGGGCTCCCATTTTGGATTTACGTCGAGCCGACACCTGGCACCCTCCTGCCTAGCCGAAGACTTTTCAACGGCTGCACAAATTTTGGGGCTCTTGGATGCATGGAAGCTTGGTGCTCGTTTGAGCCTCCCATTTTGGAATCAACTTTGGAGAAGCATCGTTCCAACATGTGGCTCTCTCCATAACCTCCTCCATACTTAGCCAATTTTTGGACTCATTATGAATTGTTTTGAGCTCAAGGATTTCAGATCTTCGCCATTTCTTCCCTCAATTACTCCTGGCTTCTTTGACACCGATCCTCAAGCCACGACCCTGTTGTTATTTTTGAGCCTACCTGAAACTTGTAGAATGGATTTAAGGCTCGGATCCACTCGATAGAGTTGTTTTCTAGATTTCTCCCACACAGGGTTGTTTGACCTTCGTAGGCCCCACCACTTCCATTATAGAGTCCCTCTGTAATTTGTTTGTAGGATATGAACGTGATTTCTTAATTTATTTCGCTATGCGGGGTGTTACGATTCAATATTTTCCTAGGGAAAATATGGATAACAATTTGGCGACTCTGAGGGTAAAGCTACCGCTAGATGAAAACATTGATTTCCTTGTCATATCCATTGGGCATGGAGTCAAGAACGATGGTCTAATACTGATTCTACCTCTGATTCACGAGCCTAACTATTTGCACTCTCAATCTTCATAAGAAATCTTGAAATGATGGTTTCTGAGAGTAGAAAATTGTTTTGACCGGGGCTTCATCTGCTTCTGAATGAGCTGTGCAAGAGTAAAAAAATAGCACCACAACTATATACAAAATTTGAAATCATACATGCTCCAAGTAGAACATGTAGAGTGTGCAAAGAACTTAGGATAAAAGTAACCTAAACTACAACAAGACAATGTGCACAAGAACTTAGAGGAATGAGAAACTAAACTAATATATACAAGGTGAGAACTTTCCTTCTAGTAGCAGTGTTTAAGATAGATTCCATTCACTGGAATCTGCAACTCTTCACCATCCAATGTAGACAATTGGAAAGAATTGGTACTTTTACATCTTGTGACCATGTAAGGGCCACTCCAAATAGCATCAAACTTAGAATGCATTCCTGGTTTTTCCCGATCTGCATCCCATTTCAAAACCAGGTCTCCTTCCTAGAAGTTCCTTGTTTTTGCCTTCTTGTCAAAGAATTTCTTGATTGAGGCTTGATCCTTCTCAATCTCTTGAAGTGCATGCTCTCTAGTTTCCTCCAACTCCATCAACTCCACATACTTGGCCTCCATTGGTTTAAACTCAATCATATCCAGTTGCTTCATGAGTTCCAATGTTGGCAACTTGAGTGATATAGGCAACACGGCCTCTTTCCCATATATGATTTTGAATGGAGAGCTGCTTGTATACCTCTTGGGTGTTGTCCTATTGGCCCATAAGGATGATTTGAGTTTCGTGTGCCAAGTTCTCTCGATTTTCATACGAGTTCTTGATAATCTTTAGCGAGGTTCTTGTTTGTAGACTCGCTTGGCCATTACTCGAGGGTAATAATTTGATGAAGTGCTCAAGTAAATCTCATTCCTTATCACCCATCCTATGATTTTGGAACCTATGAATGCCAATGCATTGTCTGATATAATGGTGGTTGGCACTCCGAATCTGGTCATTATCCCTTCATAAAAATCTAGTATACTAGACTCATTAGCTTCTTTGAGTGCCACTGCCTCGGTCCACTTGGTGAAATAGTCTATTGCTATCAAAATCCATTTGTGGCCTTGGCTCGAATTTGGATTGATGACCTCGATGAAATCCAATCCCCATTACATGAATGGTTGGTCAATTGAAACTGGGCGCAATGGAAGTGTTGCTAGCCTTTCTTTTCCTCTGAAGAATGCACAGTTCTTGCACTTTTTGATCCATGCATAGCAGTCACTAAACACCCTGGGCCAATAATAACCCACCTTCATGATCTTAAGCATCACTTGTGGATCAAAATGGCCTCCAGATGCTACATCATGGAATTCTTGTAACACTCTCTTGACTTGATTTGTCCCAATACATATTAACAAAACACCGTTGATGTCCCTTTTGAACAAGACACCATCAATGAGTACATATGGGATGGCCTGTAGTCTAAAGTGTCTCCTTTTTGTTTTACTCATTCCTGGAGGACATAGGCCTATCTAAAGGAAGTGCACCATGTTCTGAGTCCAACAAGGAGTGGGCACATCCTCATTTTCTTCCTCTCGACTATCCTGCAGGATAAAAACAATGTCTTTTTCATCACTTACTTCTTCTTGTTGACTCAATGCCATCTGTTCACACAATCCCTTCCCACATACTAGTTTAGTGACCTTGATCTCAATGTCATACTCCATGACATGAGTGATCCATCCTACATGTTTTTCATTTAGATCCTTGTTGAGAAGGAAGTCGACTAACAATTGGATTTTATTGTTCAAAACCAAATGCTTAAACTTCTTCAATCCTCTTATCATTTTCAGGACCTACTTTTCGATGAAAGAGTATTTCACTTCATAATCTTCCAGACCTTGGCTGAAGAAATAAATTGGTTGCTCTATATCTTCTTTGTTCTATTGTACTAGGATTGTAGAAATCGTTTCACTGCCACCAAAGGCATACAATATGACATCCTTAGAAAAATATGGATTCACGAGAGTTGGGGCTTGTTATATAGCTTCTTTGATGGCCTCAAAACTTGCTTTTCCTTCAACTATCCACCTAAATTTCAAACTCTTCTTCAACATCAACATTATTGGCTTGACAAGGGCGGTGAAGTTTGGTACAAACCTGTGGACAAAATTGATTTTTCCTAAGAATTTTTGAAGAGCCTTCTTATAGCTTGGTAATGGAAATGCTCTTATTGATTCAACTCTCTATGGGTCAGCTTGCCAAAACTTCCTTTGACACAATGTGGCCTAGAAGCCTGCCCTCATGGGCCAAGAATATGCATTTTTGGGGGTTCAATGATACCCCGAATATCCTACACCTTTGAAACACCTGCCTTAGGTGAAAAAGGTGGTCTACTGCATTTATGAAGAACACTAGTAATGTCATCTAGGTAGATCAGTACTATCTTGTTGATAAACCCTTTGAATGCCATAACCATTTCCCTTTGGAAAGTGGCTCCGACATTAGACAATCCAAATGGCATTTTTTTGTAGGCATAGGTTCCCCATTTGGTGGTGAAAGTCATTTTGAACTGATCATCTTCTTTCACCATGATTTGGTTATACCCTGAGTAGTCATCTAGGAGAGAGAACCTCTCTCGATCCGGACACCACTGCAAGATTTGCTCCATTGAGGGGAGTGAGTAGTGGTCTTTGAGGGACACTTTGTTCAAGTCATGAAAGTTGACATTATTATCCTACAAAATTGTCAAGGGCAATTTGCAGGTAACCATACCCAAAAAAATTGTTTTGGCCCCAAGGAAGTTTGACAACATTTGAAAGAAGCCCAAAATTCTCTTCCGAAAATCAAGTTTTAAGGACTTAGCCATTTTTAGTCTTTTTCAAGCAAGGCGCTGAGAATGTCCTGTCGACATGCTGAAAAGTGCGCCCAAGGCGCTAAGAATGTCCTATCGACATGCTGAAAAGTGTTCCCAAGGCGCTGAGAATGTCCTGTCGACATGCTGAAAAGTGCACCCAAGGCGCTGAGAATGTCCTGTCAACATGCTTGAAAAGTGCACCAAGGGCGCCGATAAGTTCCTGTCGACATCTTTGAAAAGTGCACCAAGGGTGCTTGATGAATGTCATGTCGACATGCTAAAAAGTGCGCCAAGGGCGCCTGATAAGTTCTTATCGACATGTTGAAAAGTGTGCCAAGGGTGTTGATAATGTCCTATCGACATGCTGAAAAGTGCACCCAAGGCGCAAGGAAGTTCGTGTTGACACGACGAAAAGTGCGCCAAGGGCGCTGAGAAGTTCCTGTCGACATGCTGAAAAGTGCGCCCAAGGCGCTGAGAATGTCCTGTCGACATGCTGAAAAGTGTGCCAAGGCGCTGATAAGTTCTGTTGACATGCTGAAAAGTGTGCCAAGGGCACCGAGAATGTCCTGTCGACACATGAAAAGTGCACCAAGGCGCGCGATAAGTTCCTGTCGACATCTTTGAAAAGTGCACCCTTTTTGCGCTAAAGAGTATTTTCTTCCGGGATCCATTGATCATTTTTGTAAAATATTTAAAAAGCATGTTGGCATACACGATGACATCATCCATGTTGCACCATGGGATGTTGCCATCCAAAAACTTGCCCAAGTCAACTGTTGACTTTTTAGATATTTTCTAGATATTTTGTAAGTGGTTGGTTTGCTTTTGTCTTCTTTCCTCTTCTTCTTCTATATATACTTGAATACTTGTTGTATTCAGTGGTGGATACTTTTCGGGTGAAAAATAGAAGTAAGAAGAAAAGACTTTGAGCTTTTTTGTAATGAAGGAAATATTAATACAATATTTAGACTTTGTCTTTGAATACTGTGTTATACATCGAGCTTCTTATGTTAGATCGTATGTTTGTTCATTGAATCTACTTCTTCTTTATTGTCATTTATTCATCAATATTGCTTTGTTCGTCTATGTGAGTAAGTTCAGCTCTATTTACTACCAGCCCAAAACATAGACCCTCTGACCTTTCTACTTTGGAATTCATTTCTTTTCTCCCTTCAGATCCGTCTTCCTTCCTTTCCTTCATTCCTTTCTGTTCTTCGTCGAAACTACCTCTACTGGGATGAGATCCCAAACCCCCTGAAGGCAGAATATTGTAAGACTTGCATAGGTTCTTCTGGTAGAATAGCAATAAACCAGTTTCGCTTTGCTATCTCAAAGAGGGGCTATGCCCTACACACTGTTGGCTCGTCTATCCATAGATCTGCTCTCATGACAGATTTTCGAACCAATAGTTTTTGGTGACTCATTGGGATCGAAGCATTTAACAAATCTATGATAGTGGTATGTTAGAAAATTAGTAAAAATTAGAAAAATCACTACCTGTTTGCAAATTTTAACTTTTGTTCAAAATCTAATTTTTTTGCAAAAGTGACCCAAACTGAAAATTTTCTTCAGAGGTCCATAGATCGGGACTAGTTAGAGATCTTTAGTTCGCTGAGTTTTTACAAAAATCTGTATTTTTCCATAGATATGAGTTTTTGACAGTTTACCAAAATTTTCAAACTCTTCAAAAAGTCAACTCTAGATCTGAAAATCAGCCTACTAAGTTGGCCATTATTTTATCCTCGTTAATATTTGTCATTAAACCGCAATCGGTTTTCAAAAGGAGGATAATTTTAAATATTTAGAAAAGTACATGCTGCTGATTTTTGTCAGAAAATCAGCATGTACAACCAAAAAGATTTTTTAAAATTTGCTCCAAAATATTGCAGATCTGGAAGGTACACTGGCAGGTGAACCATTTACTCATAGCAGGAGAGCTCATGGAGAAGTTGATCTTACTTTCGATCTACTTTAAAGAAACAACTTTAGTGTTACACCAAAGCCACGCTTCGTCGTCACTGAGCTCAGCCGACCGGTCATCCAGGAGTGTCTCACCTCCACGAAGGAAGCATCTCTTACAAGGAGCATCCACATCCCTTTGCAGTGCTCTGTTGTTCAGTGGAACCACACTTCCAGCTCGCGTCCTTTTTCCAACTGTTCAGATGGTGGTGCCATGGGGAAATGCTATAGGCCCTCTCGCCTTACCACATCCAGTTCACGCACTCCCTCATGGAAACCGAAATAATTTCCCAAGAGTCGATGGTAGCGGGAACTAGAGCATGGATTCACACATATCCACGATCATCATGTCATGCAGTATCCTGGATGTGACCCATGAAGATGTGTCAGTTTTCCTCTTTCTGGAAACCTTGCAAGGACCAGCAGCAGAATGGTTTTAGCATTTTCCGGCTGGATCTATTACTAGTTGGGCCACCTTACGGACTGCATTTGAAGAAAGGTATAAGCCTTCTAAGGATGCATTTGTGTTGCTATCAAAGATCACTCACCTAAAGAAGGAGGTCAATGAAACCATGCATGATTTCATCGCCCATTTCAACTCACTAATCAATCGAGTTCCACCTACCATGCTGCTAACGAGAAAATCAGAAGTGTTTCTTCGTGAATGCCATGAGCTCAAAAGTAAGTTTCTTACTCTTGCAAGAACAGTCGCTACTTTAGTTCTCGCCCAAGCTGCTGCCATACGGATTGAAGATAACTTGCTAATATCTGGCGAATTAAAAAGAGAACCATCCAAGCCTAAAGCTTTGATCCCTTCTCCCACCACTTCATCTGATCGGCATTTCAAAAGATGGCGAATGACTTGCTTGCATTAAAGAAGCAATTAGCTCAAGCCCCATACCGGGACATCCCACGGAGGAACTTCACTCCCAACAACACCCCACAAAGGTCGCATTTTCCTACAACTGCTCCGCGGTTGGCACTTGAGGCTCCTCCGGTCAATGCTCTAGTCGAGATTGAAGAAGAGGAGAAAATTTATGAAGAACCTTCATCGTCGGTGAAGATGATCAAGATGTCGGTGAACCGACTGGCGACTCTACAATCGGGTATATGGAATTTGATGATGAAGAGTCTGATGAAGAAGAGGGTACCCAAGGATATGCAAGCGGACAGTCATATGCTGTTTTCACCCGCTCGCAAGGAAAAGAAGCAGAAGTTGCTACCAAGATGCAGAAAGAGAAGGCCGTGTCAAACACGCCTCCAACCATCGCTAAAAGAGGTAGTCCCCTTCCTGCTCAACCTGTTATTAAGTCTTTTCGAAAAAATCTTTTTCCCCTATCTCCCCTCCGAATCAGTCCTCTCATATTCCTATCAAGACCAGTAATCCTACCCTACCATCGTGAAATGAGGGACTCATTCCTCCATCAACGCAACCCTTGGCCACGTTTGACATAATCGATCATGCTAAAAAAGACGAAGATCCAAATTTACAAGCCAGTATCTTCGGTCCAACCCCAAACAGCTTGTAAGATTGACCGAATACATTCAAAGCCAAGGTGTCATAACTTCCCAGGTTTCCCCGAAAGGAATCATTTCTACTCCTCCTCCATCTCGCATAAATGTTGCCTCAACATTTGCATCAGGAAAGATAGAACCTTTATATCTCTCCCTCCTAATCAATGGTCACAAGCTGAGCAACTGTATAATTTATTCTGGGGCTTCCGATGATGTCATGCCGGCAAAATTAGCCCATGCCCTGGGCCTCACCATTACCAAGCCTTTTAGCGAGATGTTATTCCTTGGAAACCAAGCAAGTTTCGTTGATCGGTCAAATCAAAGACGCGCAGTTTGCATTTGCGGCGTTCCTAGAGAAAAGAGTAAAGATGAACGTCCTTGTTGCTGATATTCTGGTAGCATACGGAATTCTATTAGGAAGGAGTTTTTACAGTGAGGTTGGAGGAGAAATTCATATGGATTGGTCTAAGGCTAGAATCCCTATCAAAGGTGTAATGCAAACATTGGAGCCTGAATCACAAAAGAAGTACCTGGTTACTAACTCCGATGATCCCAAAGCCCAAATTCTCTTCGAATCATCAGGGATGGGAAACTATTTCTTGTCCACTGAATCTGACAAGGTGGATTTCCTCATCTAAGCAGAAGATCTTAACAAGATCTAGACTTTGCAGTTTGATGGCAGCTGCACGACTAGTGGGTGTGGCGCTGGAGCCGTGCTAATATCCCCCAAGGAGGAGATTATCCCTCTCTCTTTCAAGTTGTAGTTTTTCAACATGAATAATACTGCTGAGTATGAATCTTTGCTACTTGGCATGCAAGCTGCAAAAGAAAGGGGAATCAAGAACCTAAAAGTACAAGGTGATGCAGAGCTAGTCGTAAATCAAGTTAAAAGGATATACCAAGTGAAGAATGAAAGGCTCAGACATTACCGCAACGCGAGTATGGGATAACATTGAGGAGTTTGACGCTTTTTCAATAAAATCCATTCCAAGAGCTCAGAACGATATGGCCGATTCATTGGCCGTCTCAGCGTCCCTCATGCTTCCTCACCCAGGGTTGAAACAGACAGATACACCATTGAGGTGGTTTTCCGCCCAAGCGTGCCAAACAATTCTCAGCACTGGTAGGTATTCAATGATGACAATCAACTTATTGCCTTCCTAGAAAAGGCAGAGAATTTTAATGAGCTTCATTTTGAAGGATCCACTTCTACATGCCATGAATCTGTTACTGATCAAGATGGTGAATCAAAAGGAAGTGATGGCATATGTCAGCTCAAAGGAAATAAAATTCCAAAAGGTTTAGTTTCTCTAGAATGTTTGTTTGACAGGCATGATCGTTTTGTCAAGAAGAAAAGGTGAGATGATCCTAACTCCTCTCTAGAGACCGAATCGGTCAACCTGGGTACTGTAGAAGATCCGCAGTTTGTGAACATTGGAAAATGTTGCACACCCAAAGAAAAGCGGAAGTTTTTCAAATTGCTGAAGAAATACATGGATGTATTGGCATGGTCCTATGCCGATCTAAAGTCTTTCAAGCCAAAAGACGTCCAGCATGACATCCGTTGAAAGAAGATGTCAAACCCTTTTGCCAGAAACAGAGGCACTATAATCCTAAGATCTTAGGTACTATCTAGGCCGAAATTCAGAAGATGTTGGATGCAAGGATCATTTTTCCTATCCATCACAAGTACTAGGTCGCAAACATCGTGCTACAAGTACGTAAGAAGAATGACGAGATATGCATCTGCGTAGATTTTCGCAACCTGAATCAGGTGTCCTTGAAGGATAACTACCCGCTTCCCATAATGGATCAAGTTCGCAGCAAGAATCGGATCATAAATGTTGTCCATGCTTGATGGTTTTTCAGGCTATAATCAGTTGAAGTCTCTTAGAAGACCAATTCAAGATAGCATTCACTACCCCTTGGGGTACGTTTTCCTATAGCAGGATGCCTTTTGGGCCTGACCAATGCTGGTGCCACTTTTCAGCGGGCCATGGAATTTACGTTCAAAGGTATGATGGAGAAGGTCATCGTAGTCTACTTGGATGACTTAACTCTATTCTTCAAATAGCGAAATGATCATTGTGATCATTTGGAACAAGTATTGATTAGATGCCGAGAGCACGGGATCTCCCGAACTGGAAAAGTCATTTTTCGGAGGCACGAGAGGGAAAGTTGTGTTATAAAATAAGACATAAAATATGCGGAATAATCCCTCACAGAATCATAATAGAAGAAACTAATATGCAGAAATTATTACAGATCTCAAATAAAATTGTAGAATAAAATAACACAACACAAAGAGACAATATTTAATGTGGTTCACCCAATTTGGGCTACGTCCACCAAGAATCACTTGCTCAGATTTTATTACAAGCCACTGCTCTCTCAATACAATACCAGATCCGTTTGGAGCAAAGCTCAACAAACTCTATAGAATTCACCAAATTCAAAACACATCTCTGCAATACATTTGCTTGTCTATCTATCATATGCATAAGACCATATAAATAGACAATCTGCTTGTGATTTGATACAAAACCGTGGGTATCAAAACCAAGGGCAAAAACCGTGGGTATCAAAACAATGGGTAAAAGACCAAAAAAACCATGGGCCTAAAAACAGCCCATAACGGTTACCCATTACCCATGGGTTAATAAACCACCCATGAAAATTTGCTTCGGGGCTTCGCCCCTGAACCCCCCTGACCCGCTCACCGGCGAGTGGGACCGCCATAAAAATACCCGAGTGTAACACATGGAAGGTGTACCATACTCTAACATGAAAATAGGCTCCACAAACATAACAATCTCCCACTTGGAGACTAGTTTCCACTGAGTAAGCTTCTCAACCCTTCACTGTCATCTGCGAAGGCCAACCAAAGTTGAACATAGCTTTAGTTTATCCCTAGTGACCACCTTGGTCATCATGTCTCGCAGGATTCTGACAGGTATGAATCTTCTCCAACTTCAACTTATCTTCCTCCAAAGATGTCCTGATGAAGTGATATCTCAACTGTATATGCTTCGTCCTGGAGTAAAAAGTAGAGTTCTTAGCTAGGTGTATAGCACTCGACTATCACCGTATAGCTTACATTCCTCCCGCTTATGCCCCAACTCCTCAAGTAATTGTTGTAGCCAAATCAGATCTTTGCTTGCCTCTCGTGGTGGTAGCAACATACTCGGCCTCATGGTTGACAAAGCCACCAGCTTCTGTAGTCGTGAAATCCAGCTCACTGTTGTCCCACCTACAGTGTAAATATAACATGTCATGTTCCTCGTACTGTCTACATCTCCAGCCATATCTGAATCTACATAACCACGTAAAGTGGTGTTTGATCCCTTGTAGCACAAAAGCTGTCCCCATGGTCCCTCTTAAATACCGAAGGATCCACTTTCTTGTTTTGCCAATGCTCTTTACCTAGATCACTCATAAATCTACTCACAGCTCCCACTACATGGGCAATATCAGGCCTAGTGCATACCATGGCATACATCAAACTGCCAACTGCTGATGAGTAAGGTACCTTGGACATTTGGTTTCTTTCCTGCTCTGTCATGGGACACTGCTCCTTTGATAACTTGAAATGGCCTACAAAGGAGTCCCAACCGGTTTAGCATCCTGCATGTTAAACCTGTCTAATACCTTCTTAATGTACTCTTCCTGAGATAAATTCAACTTCCGTTCCTTCCTATCCCGAGTTATCCTCATACCAAGGATTTGTCTGGCTGCCCCCAAATCCTTCATATCAAAGGATTCACTTAGTTGTTTCTTGAGTCCTTTTATTTCCTGCATGTTTTTACCTGCAACCAACATGTCATCAACATACAAACACAGGATAATATAACTTCCATCCTCAAATTTATTTGTATACACACAATGGTCAGAATGACATCTAATATAACCTTGCTCCATCATGAAGCTATCAAACTTCTTATACCATTGACGTGGAGCTTGTTTCAAGCCATACAAGATCTTCTTCAATTTGCACACCATCTCCTCTTTACCTTTGACCTCATAGCCCTTTGGTTGCTGCATATATAGTTCCTCCTCTAAATCACCATGGAGAAATGCAATCTTTACATCTAAGCTGTTCTAAGTGCAAGTCTTCTGCTGCCACTATTCCAAGAACAGTTCTAATAGAAGTCATTTTTACTACAAGAAGAAAAAATCTCATCAAAATCTATACCTTGTTTCTGTGCAAACCCCTTGACCACCAATCGGGCCTTATATCTTTTCTTTCCTCCTTCTTCATCTTTAACTCTGTACACCCACTTGTTCTGCAATGCTCTTTTTCCTTCCGGTAGCTTCACCAAAACCCAAGTCGGTTCTCCATGAGAGACTTATGCTCCTCATCCATGGCTTGCTCCCACTTCTTCCTGGCATCTACCTGCATTGCTTCATCAAAGCTCTCTGGCTCTCCACTATCAGTGAGTAATAAATAATAAAGAGAAGGAGAAAACCGTTCAAGTTCTTTTCTTACCCTAGAAGACCTCCTCACTGTAGGAGTTTGGGGTTCCTGTTGAGTAGGTTCTGAACTGATTCATGGGTCACTTTCCCATCCGAAATATCCTCTACCACTGCATATTCTTTCTTGGATTCTTCCCTGTTTTCCTGCAACTGTTGCTTATACATGAATTTCTCATTAAAGACCACATCCCTAGACCAAATGATTTTATTTTCCTTAATACTCCAACATTTAAATCCAAAGTCATCACCACCATAACCAATGAAAGTACATTTTTCTGATTTAGCCTCTAGCTTGGTCCTATCATCCTTGTTTATATGAACAAACACCTCACATCCAAAGACTCTAAGAAATGAATAATCAATTTTCTTACCATACCATGCCTCCATCCACGGCACTTGAGGGTCCCTCTGTTTATCAAGTACAGTTGTGCTCACCGCTTCTACCCAAAAAGAAAGAGGCGATCTGTATGTAACCTCATGCTCTTAGCACGTTCCATTACTATTCTGTTCATCCTTTCGATACCCCATTCTCTTTGTGGAGTTCTTGGAACCATCTTTTGCCTGTGGATTCCATTCTTAGAACATTAATCATTAAATTCATTGTGCAATACTCCCCTCCATTATCTCGACTGAGACATTTTAGCTTAAGACCTATTTCATTCTCTACCAAGGCTTTCCATTTAAAAAAGTGTCAAATACATCATATTTGTGTCTAATACAATAAACCCAAACTTTCCTTGTTGCATCATCAATAAAAGTAACATAATAACTTGAACCCCAAGAGATGATACGAGCCGCCCCCACACATCGGAATGTACCAGCTCTAACTTACTCTCTTTCTTTGTAGGTCCAACCTTGAGAAACCTTACTCGCTCGTTTCCCATATATGCGGTTTTCACATAAATCCAAACTGCTTTCGTATATCCAGGAAAATTCTTCTTTATAATGTTCATGCCCTTATGGCTCATATGACCGAGCCTATAGTGCCATAATGTTGTATCCGCATACGAAGCCACAAGATTACAATCATTAGTATTATCAGTGGTTAAATACAAGGTTCCAACCTTCTTACCTCTTGCCACCACAAGAGCACCCTTGGTAACCTTCCAAGAGTCTGCTGTAAATATCATAAGACAACCATCACTTCCTGTTGGTGACAAATCACAGCACCCACAGGACTCTTCAAGTTGTGAGGTTGAGACTCTCAGTGCGATTGCACAACATGGAGCTTCTCCCAAGTGTGGGACCTTGCGAAATCGGAAAAGCTCTCCGGATGAAGGCCGAGTTCCTATTCCTCTATTCAGATGCACAAATAAAATGCAGAGGGTTTACTAAAACCTAATCTAACTTGCCAAGGAGACAGGGTAAGAAAATGCATAGAATAAAACCTAAACTACAAAGGTGATGCACCAAGGAATGTTAGACACTTGTTTTGCAAATTTAACACAGACCACATAGATGTAATACAAACACCATGCACAGGTAACCAAACTGCAATAAGAGATCAAAATGACAGCAATGAATACATGAGAGGGTTGAGAATCAATCACAAACATATATATATTGCTCAAGAGTCGATACAGTACATTACAGTGGCCAAGAGGCAAAAAATACTGGCATTACAACCCATATGGGAGGTTTGAAAACTCCACAAATTCTCTTGCAAGCAAGGGAAGAAGGGAGGATACAAAACAAAATTGTCCAGCATTTACAAAGAGCCTCTCCTTGCCATTTATATGAGAAAAAATGAGGGAGAAGAGAAGAATTCAGAATTTCCCCAACCACCTCCAAGACTGCACCTAACTTCAACAAATCATGGCGGTAGGTGAGAATCTCCACAAACTCAAAATACGGCAAACTGTATATTTCCAAGTCGGGGGTTTTCACCTGTCGGGTTCAGGATTTCCCTCTGCATTTGCATCGGGCTTGGAGGATGGCTCGACATGCTGCTTGATGTTTGCGTTTTCCCGAAACCCGCTTCTGCCAGTATTTCCGAGCTTTCCTTTGTTTCGGGGCGGAAGATGAACTTGCATGTGCATCGGGTTCGGAAGGTTGCTCGACATGTTTTCACCCCGTGCTTCCCCGCCGTGTTTTCCCGACTCGAGACCCGATTTCCTTTGATGTCGGGTTTTCCAACCCCTTAGACATGCCTTTGATGTTCTCGACTATATTTACGGGGTAAATATATACAACAATTTGGTGACTCGGCGGGGTTACTGCTCGCTAGGTAGAAGATCAATGGTCTTTTAGCGATCCATTGGGCATGGAGTCATAAGCAATAACCTGAAACCGACACGATATCTCGATCCAGAGCCTAATACTGCAACTCCTTCTCTGAGAACACGCTGAACTGTAGAAAACCAACCCGGAGCAACAAAACCACGTGCCCAAAGCACTTAGGGAAACGAAACCTAACTACAACAAGACAATGTGCATACGCACTTAGAGGAATTGAAATCTAGGCTAATATTTACAAGGGTAACACTTTTCCTTTTCAGTAGCAATGTTTAAGATAGATTCCGTTAACCGGAATTAGGAGTTCTTCTCTATCCAATGTAGACAATTGGAAGGCATTACTATTCTTACATCTCATGACCATGTAGGGACCACTCCAAATGGCATCAAACTTAGAGTGCTTTCCTGGTTTTTCCCGATCTGCATCCCATTTCAGAACTAGGTCCCCCTCCTGGAAGGTCCTTGCTCTTACTTTCTTATCAAACCATCTTTTCACTAAGGCCTAATCTTTCTCAATTGTTTGAACTGCATGTTCTCTAATTTCTGCCAATTCCATCAACTCTGCATACCTGGCCTCCATTGGTTCGAACTCGGCCAACTCCAACTGCTTCATGAACTCCAATGTAGGTAGTTATAATGATATAGGAAATACTGCCTCTTTTCCATAGACCAACTTGTAAGGGGAATTACCTGTAGACCTCTTTGGTGTTATTTTGTCAGCCCATAATGCTGATTTTAGCTTGGTATGCCATGTTCTTTGATTTTCATCCAGAGTCCTCCTGATGATTCTTAGAAAATTTTGTTCGTGGACTCTGCCTTTTCATTACCCTGTGGGTAATAATTGGAAGAGGTGCTCAAGTAGATTCCATTCTTGACAACCCATTCTGTAATCTTGGAACCTATAAATGCCAATGAATTGTCTGATATGATAGTGTCCGTACACCAAACTGGTCACTATTCCTTCATAAAAGTCTAGTATGTTAGACTCATTTGCTTCTTTGAGCGCTGCTGCTTGTCCACTTGGTGAAATAGTCCGTTGCCGTGAGAATCCACTTGTGGCCTTGGCTTGAGTTTGGATTGATGACCCCGATGAAATCCAATCCCCATTTCGTAAATGGTTGGTCAACCAAGATTGGGTGCAATGGAAGCACTACTAGTCTTTCTTTGCCTGTGAAGAGTGCACATTTCTTGCACTTTCTTATCCATGTATAGTAGTCACTAAAGACTGTCGGCCAATAATACCCTGCCTTCATTATCTTGAGAGCTATTACTTGTGGGGTGAAATTTCCTCTAGAATATCCATCGTGAAAATCTCGTAACACCCTCTCAATTTGATTTGTCCCAGTGCACCTCAATAGAACTCCATTGATGTCTTTCTTAAACAAAACACCATCAACAAGCACATATGGAATGGCTTGTAATCTGAAGTATCTCCTCTTTGCTTTGCTCATTTCTGGGGGGCATAGGCCTGTCTGTAGGAAGTGTATCATATTCTGAGTCCAACAAGGAGTAGGCACATCATCATTTTCTTGTTCTTGACCATCCTGTAATACCAAGACAGCCTCTTTTTCATTACCTGCTTCAACTTGTTGACTCAAGGCTAGCTACTCACATAGTCCCTTCCCACGTACTAGTTTGGTGACCTTGATCTCAATGTCATATTCCATGACACGAGTTATCCATCCTGCACGTTTCTCATTCAGATCCTTGTTTAGAAGGAATTCCCTGACTCCCGCATGAGAGACCAATAATTGGATCTTGTTGTTTGAGACTAGGTGCTTGAATTTCTTTAAGCTCCTGATCACTGCAAGGACATGCTTTTCAATGAAAGAGTACCTAGTTTCGTATTCCTCCAAGCCTTGACTGAAGAAAGCAACTGGTTGTTCTAATCCTCCTTTGTTTTGTTGTACCAGGATTGCAGAAATTGTGTCCCCACTACCAAAGGCATATAGCACAAAGTCCTTGGAAAAGTCTAGATTGACGAGAGTTAGGGCTTGAGATATAGCCTCTTTGATTGCCTCAAAACTTGCCTTGCCTTTAGATGTCCACTTAAATACCATGCTCTTCTTTAACATCAACGTTATTGGCTTCACAAGAGCTGCGAAGTTTGGAACAAACTGTGCGGACAAAATTGATCCTTCCTAAGAAGCTTATAAGAGCCTTCTTGTGACTTGGCAATGGCAATGTTTGAATTGCTTCAACTCTTTCTGGGTCAATCATCAACCCTTCCTTTGAAACAATATGGCCTAGAATTTTTCCCTCGTGAGCCAAAAATATGCATTTTTTGGGATTCAATGATACCCCAAAACTTCTACACCTCTGAAATACTTGCCTCAAATGACAGAGGTGATCCGCTGCATTTTTTGAGAATACAGTGATGTCGTCAAGATATATCAAAACTATTTTATTGATCAACCCCTTGAATGCCATATCCATTGCCCTTTGGAAGGTGGCTCCAGCATTTGATAGCCCAAATGGCATCTTCTTGTAGGCATAGGTCCCCCATTTGGTGGTGAAAGTCGTCTTGAATTGGTCATCTTCTTTCACCATCACCTGATTGTACCCTGAGTAGCCATCTAGGAGAGAGAATCTCTCTGAACCGGATACTACTTGCAATATTTGTTCCATTGAAGGAAGTGGGTAATGGTCTTTGAGAGATGCCCTGTTTAGGTCTCGGAAATCCACACACAACCTGATTTCTCCACTCTTCTTCCTGACCGGAACCAAGTTTGCGACCCAGCTTGAGTGCTTGATCGGAAAAATAATGCTTGCCTCTATTAGCTTATTTAGCTCTTTCTTCATTAGAGGTTCAATGTGAGGGTTGACTGGTCTCTGCTTCTGCCTGATGGGCTTAGCATCTGGATCCAATTCTATGGTATGTTGTGCCAAATTTGGATCGAATCCTCTTAAGTCTTCATAGCTCCAAGCGAAGACATCTGGATATTCTTGGCAAAGTTGTATGAAATCTGATTTCTCCTGCTCAGTGGCCACTTTACCAATTTGAAGAGTTTTTCCTTCCCCAACCGGAATTGGCCCTGAATCTTCTCTCTTGACCTGTATGTTAGCCTTTTCCTTACGGAACTGGTCGTTAGGGTTGAAGATAGACTCCAACGTTACTAAACCCTTAGGAAGCTTGTTTTTCCGCAGTTGCACTACTTGATCCCCATACTGCTGCTCTAGCCTATCCTGATTTCTAGCTGAGAATTCAGCTTCTTCTTGTAAGAAATTGACGATCTGTTGATCGTTCTCAAACACCTGCCAGCTTGTGTTATTATCTCTGGGCTGGCACTTTGGCCTCACAATCACATGGATATGTGGCTGTGTTTTTCCCCTTCTGATGTTGTCAACCACATCAAATGTTGCTCCAACTGTTGTGAGCCTATCTGCGGCTTCATTTTTCTTCCTTGGTATGGACACAATGTTGAAAGCTTCGAAGTCCTCAATGAGGTCCCATACCCTGTTCTTGTAGCTCTTCAGCAAGTTGTTCTTTGTAGCATGTTGTCCCCTAACTTGGTTGATGATTATCTCGCTATCTCCAAACACCTGCAAGTTCTTTATGCCCCTTTTCCTGGCCCAATGAATTCCATGAATCAATGCTTCGTATTCAGCCGTGTTATTTGAACAGAAAAGCTGGAAACGAAAATCACGAAAAATATTTGATGTCTTGTGGTGAAATCAACATTGCACCACCTCCAAAGACTTGTCTGCGCTTCTCGAACCATCGAAAAATAACTTCCAAACTTTTTTTCATCCTTTTTTCAAGCTGAATGATGTCGGGAATGGGTGAATTTTCTTCATGTATACAATACACGCCTAATTCGTGATTGATTCTTCAATTTCCTTGTATGGGTCAAATTCATGACTCTTGTTTGCCCATTCATCCAAAGTTAAATCAGGAATTCCCTCGACCTTAGTACCTGTTTCTGGATCATTTGAACACTCCTCCTGATCAAAAGCCGAGCAATTTGCATTGATAGGACCTGATACATGAGGCTCAATATGGAAATTGGCAATTGGTTCCGACCTGATTGTTGCTTTAGCTCCATACCTTGTCCTAAAAATCATGTGTGACCAATCTGCAGATAAATACCCACCGATTTTTGCAGTGAAGTCTCTTGATAGACACAACGCAAAGAGTGGTGGAAGGTCAATCACAGACACATCTTGTAGAACTGTAACATTACGACATGAATGTAGTGTTAGGCTTAACCCCTTGATGACCCCAACTGTTCCCACTGCTGTTCCATCTAGTTGTACTACTCCTTTCAGCACTGGCTCATACTTCAAACCCAGTTGATCTGCTATTTGCTTCGGCATCACTGAACTACTTGCCCCTGAGTCTATCATGCAGTTGTGAACCAAGTGGTTTCCAACAATCAACAAAACATAGAATGGTGGAGGCTTTAAATTTTTGCTTGTCTGGCACCCATCCTATTGCACTACATTAGTGAGAACTTTCTCATGTCCCTAGTTTGATACATTTGTGGCAGACTAATTAGCCATTGCAGCTTGCAACAAATCTCGTTGCCCTGGGATCGCCAGTGATTCCCACATGGAAATGTTCACATGTGTCTTCTTCATTTGATCAATGATGTTAAAGGGGATGAATTGTCCTTTTGTTGTCCCTTACTTAGTGTAAACTTTTCTGGAGCTTGAACAGGTGCATGTGTTGCTACAACAGGTACCTTAGGCTTATTTTGCGCATTCAGGGCTGCGTTTGGTCTACTGACCCCTTGTTGTGTAAGAGCGGGCTGAGAAACAACTGGATTGGATGGTTGTCCCTCTTCTATGTTTCTCTTCTTTGACTGTGTGTTGGCAGCCACGCCTTGAAAAGGCTGTTGGTTAACTCCACAGAAGTCTTTCGTTTGCCAATTGGCTAATGTGGTTTCTGTTGGAGGTCCTTCTTGTTGCATTTCTTGCTGTTGATTCTCTTCTGGCTTGGTTCTTGAGGCACACCAATGGTTTGCACCATCAGGGCTTGATTTAGTGCGCCATTGAAACATGCTGACTGATTGTGAGGTAGATTGCAAGGGTAACACCAGTCGTACTCTTGTGCCATGTTATTTTGTATTGGAACCAAGGCTCTTGAGGATGTCGTTGCATTTGGATCATACGGTCGAAATGGCCTGGCAACTTGAGGTTGTCCTTGGTTTTGGTTTTGATTTGTAACGAAAGTGGTGGTCTATTTTGTTGGTATGAGGGCCTAGCTTGTACTGCGTGCTTGAGGCTGATACGGTCTAGCACTTTGAGCTTGTTGTCTTTTGATAGTTACTAGCTCATTTCCAAGGTTTTGTAGCTGTTTCATAACCTCCTGCAATTCCTTTGAAGTATTTGAAGAAGTTGATGCCTCATTACTGCTTTGATTTCTAGGAGTTGGAATGGGATTCAACTCTGGTGCTTGACTAGTTGTAGGATTTCCCATATCTGGATAGAGAGGCATTGGTGACCTTGGTGCAAGCTTGCCAACTTGGATCAAACAGCTTCTCTACTACGATAGGCGTGTCGTAGGCCCCTGGCAGCGTTGTCCCTCAAATTGATTGGATCATCATGGCTATGTCGAATTTATAGCCTTTAAGAAATAAAGGAATGCTCTTTCGGCGGTTGGTCTAACAGCTATTGGAATCCTTTCCAATGTTCATTTGGAACCTGAAGTTGAAATCTATCATTTGTTCGTTAGGAGCCCTTTTGATTGTTGTCACTGCTCCAATAAAGACAAATTATCTCGCCCTCTCCCCCTGGTTGTCAAAGAGCTGAACAAAGTTGGTTCCAATTTGTAATAGACCCTGCTGCAAGGCTCCTAAACCATCGTAAGGCCTTACCTTTGAAAGATGAAGCCAACAACTTTACTACAACATCCATTTCATTTATTTCGTGGATTGCACATGCATTAGCAATATCCTGGATGTGATCAATAGGAGTAGTATGATTTTCTCCTGTGAAATAGGGGATATTCTTTAGCGCTGCAATCGGAATTTGATTCTGAGCATTTAGGGCAAGTGGACTACTACCCGTGAAATTGACAAAGGGATTCGGTGGTAGATGTGCCATTATGATTGGCCTAAGAACCCTGGTTGATGCGAAAAGGCTACTACGGAGGTGGAGGTGTAGACAAAGTCCTGTTAGGTGGAGATGGTGATCTTTGTGGTCTTCCTCCTCTCCTTCCTCTACCTAGTGAAATTTGCAAGTGGAAAAATAGCCCCTCTTCTCGAGTATTAGACCTGGTTTGAATTCTTCTCATGTGCTTGGGCAACTATGCTACTACACCGTTGAATTCTATCCCTTCGGAGTCGCCAGATGTGTTAGATAACAAGCCTCTAAAAGGCTGGATTTTGCCAAGTTACACACCAAACTTGACAATATTGAAAATATGATTTAAAATTTGAAGGACCCAGAGGAGATAATCTTCAATTCGGAATTCGGGCCTTGTTGTGCAGCTGTGGATCCCTGAAAAGTACAGGCGGAACTCAGGTCATGCAATGCAACTTACAAAACCCGAATTGCCATGTGTCAGAACTTGGAACATGCCCGACACCCTGGAAAACCTGAAATGACTATTTTCGGGAATAGGACCATGCAATGCATCCCCCAAAACCCGAAATGACTGTTGGGTCTGCTTTGATGTTCTCGGACCTCAAAAACTGAAACACTAAAAAGCATGAAATTTTGAAAGTCAAAATCTCAAAAAACTAAAGATACCCTTTTGAAGATTACCCTCAGATCTACCAACTGGTGAAATTTTGACTTGTTTTGAGCAAGTTAAGCCCTTGAAAATTGATTTCGGAGTTCAGCCTGGAAGGTGCAAAAATCCAAAATTTTAAAACTTGCAATTTCTTAGTCCAAATTTCATGAAAACTCCTTCAAATCTTGTGGAATGACCTCTTGGTCCCACCGGGCATGCCAAAACTGTTGGTGACAAATCGCAGCACCCATGGGACTCTGCAACTTGATGGGTTGAGACTCTCAGTGCGATTACACAACATGGAGCTTTTCCCAAGTGTGGGACCTTGCGAAATCGGAAAAGCTCTCCGGATGAAGGCCGGTTCCTATTCCTCTGTTCAGATGCACAAATAAAATGCTAGAGGGTTTACTAAAACCTAATCTAACTTGCCAAGGAGACAGGGTAAGAAAATGCATAGAATAAAACCTAAACTACAAAGGTGATGCACCGAGGAATGTTAGACACTTGTTTTGCAAATTTAACACAGACCACATAGATGCAATACAAACACCATGCACAGGTAACCAAACTGCAATAAGAGATCAAAATGACAGCAATGAATACATGAGAGGGTTGAGAATCAATCACAAACATATATATTATTGCTCAAGAGTCGATACAGTACATTGCAGTGGCCAAGAGGCAAAAAGACTGGCATTACAACCCATATGGGAGGTTTGAAAGCTCCACAAATTCTCTTGCAAGCAAGGGAAGAAGGGAGGATGCAAAACAAAATTGTCCAACATTTACAAAGAGCCTCTCCTTACCATTTATATGAGGAAAAAAAAAGAGGGAGAAGATAAGAATTCAGAATTTCCCCAACCACCTCTAAGACTGTACCTAACTTCAACAAATCATGGCGGTAGGTGAGAATCTCCACAAACTCAAAATACGGCGAACTGTATATTTCCGCGTCGGGGTTTTCTGACTGTCAGGTTTGGGATCTCCCTCTGCATTTGCATCGGGCTTGGAGGATGGCTCGACATGCTGCTTGATGTTTGCATTTTCCCGAAACCCGCTTCCACCAGTATTTCCGAGCTTTCCTTTGTTTCGGGGGCGGAAGATGAACTTGCATGTGCATCGGGTTCGGAAGGTTGCTCGACATGTTTTCACCCCGTGCTTCCCCGCCGTGTTTTCCCGACTCCGAGACCTGATTTCCTTTGATGTCGGGTTTTCCAACCCCTCCGACATGCCTTTGATGTTCTCGACTATATTTACCCGGGGTAAATATATACAACACTTCCCAACTACCCTGCCGATATCAAATTTCGTCTTAATGTAGGCACATGTCTGACATCCTTCAATAGCCAAGTATTCCCATTCTGCATCTTAACCTGAACAGAACCTTTTCCAACTATGCTGCAAGGCTCATCATCACCAAGAAAAACATGCCCAAAATCTCCTTGAACATAATCAACAAAATAATGCCTATGTGGAGAAGCATGGAAAGAAGCCCCTGAATCTAAAACCCAAGATTCAGTAATATTATGCAAAGAAAGAATCAAAGCATCCTGACATACATTACCCGTTGCCACATTTGCCTCCTTGTTTTCTTCTTGTTGTTTCTTCTTATCCCGAAGCTCCCAACAGTCCTTCTTTGCATGCCCAGCTTTCCACAATTCCAGCATACAATCTTGTTCTTGGATTTTGACCTTGCTCGATCTTTTGATTTTCCACGGTTTCCTCTATTCTTCTGTCTCCCTCTAGTTTCTACTGTTAAAGCATTCCCTAAAGTAGAAGATTCCCCAGAGCTTTTTCTTCACATTTCCTTGCTTAGAATCACCCCTACAACATCCTCAAACTTCAACTTCGAGTTAGCTAGAACCGAGTTACTTACCGCCATTACCAGGCTATTCCAACTCTCAGGTAAAGAGCACAGAATTAATAAAGCCCTAACTTTTTCATCAAATTCTATTATAACCGAAGCTAGCATATTCACTACCGTATTGAAATCATTTAAATGATCTGCTACTGAACTATTCTCAGACATCTTCATATTAAACAACTTTTTCATTAAAAATATCTTATTAGAGGCAAAGGGTTTTTCATACAACTTCCCTAATGCATCCATTAGATCTTTTGTAGTCTTTTCCTTTGAAACATTAAATAATACCGAAGATGCAAGACTCAGCCGGATCATTCCAAGTGCCTTCCGATCCAACAAATCCCATTCCACATCTGTCATACTTGAGGGTTTGTTCACCTTCTCAGACAACGGAGTATAAAGATCCTTCTGATAAAGGTAATCTTCCATCGCATCTTCCAAAGCGAAATTCTCGCCTGTTGAATTTATCAACCCTAGATCTTCCTTCATCTGCCATAGCTCCCACTCAAGCTAAAAACTTTCCTGTGATTCAACACTTCAGCAAACCAAACCAGGCTTTAATACCAATTGTTAGGAAATAAGAGATAAAATATGTGGAATAATCCCTCACAGAATCGTAATAGAAGAAACTAATATGCAGAAATTATTACAGATCTCAAATAAAATTGCAGAATAAAATAACACAACACAAAGAGACGGTATTTAACGTGGTTCACCTAATTTGGGCTACGTCCGCCAAGAATCACTTACTCAGATTTTATTACAAGCCACTACTCTCTCAATACACTACCGAGATCCGTTTGGAGCAAAGCTCAACAAACTCTCTGAAATTCACAGCTGAATTCAAAACACATCTCGCAATACATTTGCTTGTCTATCTATCATATGCATAAGACCATATAAAATAACAATGCTTAAGCGATTTGATACAAAACCATGGGTATCAAAACCAAGGAAAAAACCGTGGGTATCAAAACAATGGGCAAAAGACCAAAAAAACCATGGGCCGTAAAAATACCCGAGTGTAACACATGGAAGGTGTACCATACTCTAACATGAAAATAGGCTCCACAAACATAACAAGTTGTTGGGACATGTTGTTAGCAAAGAAGGGACGAAGATAGATACCGAAAGAGTTAAGGCTATTCAGAGCCTTACTTTACCTACAAGCAAGACCGGCGTTCACTCCTTCTTCGGAAAAGTGAATTTTCTCAGGCATTTTGTTCCTGACTTTGCTGAAAAAACTCGCCACATATTAGACATGATGAAAGGGTCACAAACTTTCCGGTGGAATGAAGAAGGGAAGAAGTCATTCAAGGAGATAAAATCCTCTGTCGCCCATGCGCCAGTCCTAGTATGTCCTGATTTCTCCAAAAAAATTATCATGTATAGTTATGCATCTGAGCATACAGTGTCAGCTATCCTAATGCAAAAGAATTCTGAGGATGTTGAATCCCCGATTGCGTTTATGAGTTCCCCCTCAAGCCTCATGAATTAAAAATGTCTCAGTTGGAAAAGCATGCCTTCGCCGTTGTCAAAGCAGTCAAGAACTTCAGGTACTACATTCTAAACTCTCATACGGTAGTTCTAGTTCCTGACGCGCAGTCAAGTCCATCTTAACTCAACAGGAGTTAGGGAGTTTGCGAGGAAATTGGATTGCAAAAGTCCAGGAGTATGATCTAGATATAAAACCAACCAAGTTGGTAAGAGGCAAGGGCCTATGTCAGCTTATGGCTGAAAACCGAGATTTTGAGGACCCTAAGGAAAAGGATGATTGCACCAAGGGAGTACAAAGCCAGTTGGAGGAAGTTGATTCTCTACCCATGGTTCTATTTGTCGCCACCAACGAAGAATGGTATTCTGATATCACTTTCTTTCTCACTTATGGTGAGTGTCCAGCCCATCTAACTTCAAAGGAGAAGCGTGCTATAAAGCTCAGAGCAGCCAGATATGTCATCTGGGATGACGGTTTATACAAACGCGGAATAGATGGCATTTTTTTGCGATGTGTTGACAAACCACAACAGACAAAGTTACTTCAAAGTTTTCATGATTCATGCCTGTGGTGGTCACTTCTCCTCTTCCGTGACAAAGCACACAAGATCATCGGGCCAGGTATTATTGGCCAACGCTTTTCCAGGATGCAGCCACTTGGGTAGCAAAGTGTGAGCCTTGCCAGCAATTTGTCGGCAAGCCCAAATTGGCTGCTTTTCCCCTCAGGCCGGTCATCATTGATGAACCATTCAGGTAGTGGGGAATTGATTTTATCGGAGCACTCCATCCCCAATCGAGTGCTGGACATAGTTATGTCCTGACAGCAACAAATTACTTCACCAAATGGGTAGAGGCCATACCTGTCAAGCATGCCACTTTCGAGGTTGTTTGCAGTTTCATCAAAGAGAATATCATTGTCGAGTTTGGTATACCACACAAGATCGTTGTTGATAATGCTTCCAACTTCGCTCACAGGAAGTTATCGGTTTTTGCTATGGGTACGGGATAACCTTGGCCCATGCCTCGGATTATTACCCCCAAGGAAATGGTCAGGAAGAATCCAGTAATAAAAACCTAGTGACCATCATACGAAATCTGGTCAATGAGAATCAGCGGTCCTGGCACAAGTCATTGTATGATGCTTTGTGGGTAGATCGTATCACTCCAAAGAGATCTCTTGGCATGTCACCTTTTCAAGTGTTATATGGAATCGATGCTGAGATCCCTATCTCCACAGAACTCCCTACTCTACACTTGGCACAAGCAATCGAAGATGAAACTTTCCAAAATTCTCTTGAAAAGAGGATCATGTATCTAATGAACTTGAAGAAAAGAGAGTAAGAGTGGTCGACATGATCACCGAACATCAAAATCAAGTCAAGAGACTATTCGATAAGAATGCCAAGCAGAGGGATTTTCAAGTGGGAGATCTCATTCTTTTGTGGGACAAGCGAAGAGAGCCAAAGGGCATGCATGGAAAATTTGATTCTCTATGGAGAGGGCCTTTCAAGATCACGCAGCTCAATGGAGAGAATAGTTTCTATCTCTCATATCTGGATGGAACCAAGCTCCCGCTTCCCTATAGTGGGCAGCATCTAAAGATCTTTAGGAAGTAGAGCTTGCTCTCTTCTTTGTACAGTTTGCTTTCGTTGTGTGTTTGCTTTCTGTTGTTGTGTGTTCCCTTTCTTTGTTCCTTTTTGTTTGCCCTTCGGTCGCCCTTGTTTTTGACTCTCCAACCCAATGGATAGGCACATGAAGATCTGGGATTCTCTACCACTGAGTTCCGCTAGAGATAGTCCCAGAAAGAGCATTTGTTATCCCTGCAAAATTGTCAAGGGCAATTTCTGTGTAACCATACCCAAAAATTTTGTTTTGGCCCCAAGGAAGTTTGACAACGCGTTCAAAAGAAGCCCAAAATTATCTTCCAAAATCAATTTTTAAGGATAGCCATTTTTGGTTTTTCGAGCAAGGTCTTTGAGAATGTCCTGTCGACATGTTGAAAAGTGTGCCCAAGGTGCCGAGAATATCCTATCGACATGCTGAAAAGTGTGCCCAAGGCATCGAGAATGTCTTGTCGACATGCTAAAAAGTGCACCAAGGGCGCCGATAAGTTCTGTCGACATGCTAAAAAGTGTGCCAAGGGCGTTGATGAATGTCCTGTCGACATTTGAAAAGTGCACCCAAGGGTGTGATAAGTTCTGTCGACATGCTTTGAAAAGTGCGCCAAGGGCGCTGATAATGTCATGTTGACATGCTGAAAAGTGCACCCAAGGCGCAAGGAAGTTCATGTTAACACGATGAAAAGTGCGTTAAGGGCGCTGAGAAGTTCCTGTCGACATGCTGAAAAGTGTGCCCAAGGCGCTGAGAATGTCCTGTCGACATGCTGAAAAGTGCGCCAAGGCGCTGAGAAGTTCCTGTCGACATGCTGAAAAGTGTGCCAAGGGCGCTGAGAATGTCCTGTCGACATGCTGAAAAGTGCGCCAAGGCACTGATAAGTTCCTGTCAACATGCTGAAAAGTGTGCCCTTTTGCGCTAAAGAGTATTTTCTTCCTGGGATCCATTGATCATTTTTGTAAAATATTTAAAAAGCATGTTGGCATACATGATGACATCATCCATGTTGCACCATGGGATGTTGCCATCCAAAAACTTGCCCAAGTCAACTGTTGACTTTTTAGATATTTTGTTAGTGGTTGGTTTACTTTTATCTTCTTTCCTCTTCTTCTATATATATACTTGAATACTTGTTGTATTCAAAGTGGTGGATACTTTTCAGATGAAAAATAGAAGTAAGAAGAAAAGACTGAGCTTTTTGTAACAGAAGGAAATATTAATACAATATTTAGACTTTGTGTTGAATACTTGTGTTATACATCAGAGCTTTCTTATGTTAGATCTGTATGTTTGTTCTGTTGAATCTACTTCTTCTTTATTGTCATTTATTCATCAGTATTGCTTTGTTCGTCTATGTGAGTAAGTTCGGCTCTATTTACTACCAGCCCAAAACATAGACCCTCTGACCTTTCTACTTTGGAATTCATTTCTTTTCTCCCTTCATATCCGTCTTCCTTCATTTCCTTCCTTCATTCATTTTTGTTCTTTGTCAAAACTACCTCTACTGGGATGAGATCCCAAACCCCCTAAAGGTAGAATACTTTGTAAGACTTGCACAGCTTTCTCGCTTTCGTAGAATAGCAATAAACTAGTTTCACTTTGTTGTCTTAAAGAGGGCTATGCCCCGCACACTTTGCTGGCTCGTATCCATAGATCTACTCTCATGACATGATTTTCGAGACCAATGCATCAAGACACACAACCTAATCTCTCCACTCTTCTTCCTTACTAGGACCAAATTTACTACCCATCTTGAATGTTTGATTGGAAATATGATACTTGCCTCTATCATCTTGTTCATCTCTTTCTTCATCAGAGGATCAATATGTGGATTGACTAGTCTCTTCTTTTGCCTGATGGGCTTAGCAGCTGGATCTAATTCGATTGTGTGTTGTGCTAACTTAGGATTGAAACCTCTAAGGTCCTCATAGCTCCAAGTAAATACATCTGGAAACTCTTGGAAAAGTTACATGAATTCATACCTTTCTTTCTCGGTGGCCAATTTTCCAATTTAAAGTACTTTGCCTTCTCCAACTAGAATTGACTCTGAATCTTCTCCTTTGATCTGTATATTAGCCTTTTCTTTTCAAAACTAATCATTGGGATTGAAGCTAGACTACAATGTCACTAACCCTTTTGGAAGCTTGTTTGTATGTAGCTGCACTACTTGATCTCCATATTGCTGCTCTAGTCTACTTTGATTTCTAGCTGAGAATTCAATTTCCTTTCGCAAAAAATTGATGATCTGCTAATCATTCTTGAACACCTGCCAGCATGTGTTATTATCTGGCATTACTGGCCTCACAACTACATGGATATGTGGCTATCCTTTGTCCCTTTTGATGTTGTCAACTACATTAAATGTTGCTCCAACTATTGCAAGCCTATCAGTAGCTTCATTCTCCATTCTGGGTATGGACACAATGTTGAAGGCTTTGAAATCCTCAATGAGGTCCCATACCATGCTCTTGTATCTTTTAATCAGGTCGTTCTTGATATAATTTTTTCCTTTGACTTGATTGGTAACTAGTTCACTATCACCAAACACCTGCAGGTTCTTGATTCCTCATCTTCTGGCCCAATGCAATCCATGGACCAAAGCCTCATATTCTACAATGTTATTTGAGCAAGTGAACTGAAATATGAAGGCCGAATAATATTTCATACCTTGGGGGAACACAATCATAGCCCCTCCTCTGGCTCCTTGTCTGCTCCTCAAGCCATCAAAGAATAGTTTCCATACTTCCTTGTCATCATTGTGTTCTGGCTTAATGATGTCAGGAAGAGGAGGATTCTCCTCATGTAAGTAGTAGACTCTTAGTTTAGATTCTTCCATCTCCTTATAGGGATCAAAATCATGCCTTTTAACCTTCCATTCGTCAAGAGTCAGGTCTGGGATACACCCTACTTTGGTATCTTCCTCAGAAGTCTTTAGGAGGTCCTCTTGATCAAAAACCGAACAATTTTCATTGATTAGGCTAGGCACATAGGACTCAATGTGATAATATGTTAATGGCTTGGATATGATTATGGCCTTCACTCCATAACTTGTTCTAAAGAGCATATGCGACCAGTCAATAGACAAATATCCTCCAATTTTGGCAGTGAAGTCCTTGGACAAACACAATGCAAAATGTGGTGGCAAGTCTATGACTGATACATTCTACAATACAGTCACATTAGGGCAGGCATGCAAAGTGAGGCTCAGATCCTTGATGACTCAATAGTGGTCATTGTTGTCCCATCCAATTTTACTACTCCTTTAGAGATGACTTCATACTGGAGGCCCAGTTGATCAACTATTTGTTTGGGCATTACTGTAACTACTTGCCCCGAATCAATCATGCAATTATGCACCAATTTTTCTCCAATGATTAATGAAACATAAAATGGAGGAGGCTTTAGATTCTTACCTCATTGTTCTCCATGGTTTCTCTCAGGTTGAGCCGTATTGGTAAGCACTTTCTCTTGCTAGCTAGGGGGTTGATTTGAGCTTGACCAATTTTGTATGGCAATCTGCAATAGATCCCTCTGCCCTAGAATGACAAGTGACTCCCATAGTGAAATTTTCACACTTGTCCTCTTAATTTTCTCAATGATATTAAATGAACTGTCCTTCTATTGCCCCTTCCACGACACATTTTCTCTTGTACATGGACTGCTACAACTGATGCCTGAGTAGATTTTGAGGGTGGCTTAGATTGGCTCTGCATATTGGGAGTTATATTTTGAATGTCAATACTTTATGGAGCAATGGAGGATTGAGGGTCACTTGAGTTTGGCGAATTTCCTTCTCTAATATTTCTCTTCTTGGACTAGGTATTAGCAGCTATACTTTGAGAAGGAGTCTGATTCATTCCACACAAGTCTTGACTTATCAATTGACAAGCATAGTTTCACTTGGGGGTCCCTCTTGCTGAGACCCTTACTACTGATTTTCTTTGTGTCTAGGTTCTTGTGACACACCAATGGTTTGCACCATCAGAGCCTAATTTAATGCACCATTGAAGCACATTGATTGATTATGTGGCTGATTGCATGGGAAACACCAATCATATGCTTGTGTCATGTTATTATGTGATGGAACTAATGATCTTGATGTTGAAGATGTGTTTTGATCATATGACTGAAAGGTCTTGCACCTTAAGGTTTCCTTGGTGTTGACTCTGATTTATAGCTTGGGCTGGTGGTTTATTTTGCTGATACAGGGGTCTAGCTTGATACCGAGCTTGGGGCTGATATGGCCTAGAACTCTGAACCTGTTGTCTTTTGATGGTTACTAATTCATTCCCCAGGTTTTGAAGTTGTTTCATAACTTCCTAAAGCTCCTTTGAGGTGTTAGATGATGAAGTGGAGGCTTCAGCTGAACTTTGATTCCTAGGGGTAGGTATAGGAGCTAATGTGGGTGTTTGGCTAGTACCTAGAGGCATGGATGGTCTAGGAGCAAGTTTTTCAACCTGAATCAAACGATTCTCAGCTCCTATGGAAAGGATAAAGGATGCAGGTAAGGTTGTACCCCCCATTGACTAAATCATCAAATAAATAACATAATTTAAAGATCTAAGGAAGTATAAGAAGGCACCTTCATTAGTGGGCTTTACTGTTGTTGGAATCCTGTCCCAAGTCTATTGAAATCTCAGGTTGAAATATGTCAGTTGCTCGTTTGGATCTCTCTTGATTGTTGTCAGCTACTCCAACAAGGATAGGTTATCTCCCTCTTCTCCAAATTGGTTTTGAAGAGTTGTGCACGAGATGGTCCCAAGATTGAATAGAGCTCGCTTCTAGGCTCCCGAACCATGTGAAGCTTTTCTCTTGAGTGAAGAGGCTAGCAACTTGACCTGTAATTTCCATCTTAGCGATCTCATGGATTATACAGAAATTTGCAATGTCTTGAACATGGTTAATGGGACAATTCTGGTTTTATCCAAGTGAAATATGGCATGCTCTTCAATGCGCCACTAAGACTAGGTTTTGTGCATTTAGAGCAAGTGGGCTGTTGTCAATGAAGTTGACATAAGGATTTGGTTATTGGTGTGCCATCCTAATCATTCGATCACCCTTGTTGATTGAAAGAACAACCTACTAGGAGGAGGTGTTGATAAGGCTCTATTTGGTGGAGATAGAGACTTTTGGGCTCTTCTTCCTCTTCTCCTTCTATCTAGAGACAAGTGTATGTGTACAAACTATCCTTCTTCTCTTGTTCTTGACCTCGTTTGTAAATCGACACTACCTATTTCTTAGGTTATTTCAAAGTGTAGGGGCATTCGATCAAATATTTTCTGGGCCAAAATATGGATAACACTACCTATGTGTAGGGGGTCTCTTTTCATGGTAAAATGATATTTTCCTCCCATTTGTCCCCTCTCATGTCACCATTCTTGTAATAATGGTTTGTTTTTGTTTCTTAAAATTTGTAGGGTGTTGGATGGATTTGCATTTTAGGGAATTTGAGAGATTACATCCTAAAATGGTTGTGTTTTATACTCATTTGTCAATTTGGGAATCATTTTTTGGGAAATGAGATGGGTGACACATGTCACCCTCTCATTTGTGAGGATTAGTGACTTGTTCTTCCTGTTTAACACCTGCATGGAGAGGGGTTGGGACTTTAGATTGGTCATTTCTTACTCTTGGATTTGGAAAGCTTGGGAGCTTGGAGCTAAGGAGAACTTGTTGTTCTTGGATTTGGATTTCTTGTTTTTGAGGTAGGATCCATACTCTTTTTTGTTTTTGTGGTATAATGTGAAAATAAAGAATGGTTGTTGAACTTTTTTATTGCATATGGTTGTGGGTGTATTGTGTGTTTGTTATATCATTATTTTTATCCAATCCATCCTACATTTTGAGGTGGATTTTTGAAATGTATGGGGAAGAGGGAGGATTGTTCCCTCTTATACCACATGGCTTGATGGGCAAGCCATGATGGTATTATTTTATTCCTCCCCTCATATGGTTTGATGTGTAGAAGGATTTTCATATGGTTTGAACCTCCTTCTCCATCCTTGGCAAGGAAACCATGTATGGTTTGAAAATCCTTCCAAGGAGGAGGCATGGTGTATGGGAAGGAGAGATAAGGAGGGTGTTTTTGAATGGAGAGATAAGGAGGGCATGTTGGATATTTTTCATAGTGATCCTATGGTTGGTTCACATTTTGGTTTCTTATGGGATTCTTTCCACTCTTCCCCTTGGAGGAAGAACATGGAGTTTTTCCTCATGTGATAAGTGTTGTTCATTTCTTGTTTGTTGTTTGTGAAAAATTTGTGTGTGTGTTTGTCACCCTTGTTCCCTTCACTTTTGCATTCTTGAGGCTTTCTACTCTCTCTCCCATGGGCTTGGAGGGAGGCTAGCATGTCCTCCATGTATTGGAGATGGTATGTGATGATGCCATTTTTGGGAGGTAACCGGGCCCTTTCTTCTTGTGTTATGAAGACTAATTTTGGAGTGAAAATGTAGTTTTGGCTTGGGGTTTGGTGAAGAAAAGTTTAATATTTTGACATGTTGTTCCCCATTTTGGGGAGGATTATCCTCTTGTATTTTATTATGCTTTGTAATGGTATTGTGATCTTGTTGAGTCTTCTCCTATCTTGGGATGAAATTTGAACCTTGCATTGAAAAATGTTGAGTCATGTTACCCTCTTTTGAGAAGGAATATTGGTCTATTGTAATCTTGATACTTTCACGTTGTAATAAAATTTTACGCTTGCTTTGATTTTGTTTTGTAAATATTGTTTTGAGGAAGCTATGTGGGTATGTTTGTATTCATTCAAAGACATATTGTATGGTGTGGCAAATGAGATGGAAAGTTTGTATTATCATGTGTTGAAATGGAGATTTGAAGAAGTGAATGAATGTTAAGCACCATAAATTGGCTATCCTTGTATTATTTCCTTTGCTTATTGTGTTAAATAAAAAGAAAGGTTCTCATATATTTCTCATTTTACTTATCAAAGGATGCTCTACTTGCATGTATTATGGAAGGAAAGATTGCAGATTTGGTTGTTGTATTTCTTGGTATATAATGCAAGGAGATAGTGAAGTTTTAGTCTTGTTTTAGCTCTTAAAATAATCCTTTAAATTTCAACCTTTGCTCTCATTTTCTTGAACTTGGAAATAGTAATAGACTTTTTTCTACACTCATAGGAAACTCATATTTCTTTATTGTGATGTATGTTGTAACCTTGGATTTGTATGAAGTTGGAATGCACTTACATTTTGAAAGAGAAGTAAATAAATGAAATTTATTGTATTTTAAAAAGGAATGAACAATGAAGTTGGAGCTGGAAATTTATTTGTGCCTTGTATCATCTGTGGGTTAAAAATAAATTGTTGAATACTTACTGGTACAAGAATGCATTTTTCTTATTGTAGGAAGTGATTATATGAAAGGAAAGTGAAATTTAGTTTTATACTTTTTTTCATTATTTAGAAAATGGACTATTCGCTTAAGTTTTTTTAAGTCAATGTATTTTCATACATAAGGAAAATAAGTTGTTTATTTTATTCAACAAAAGAAAGAAAAATTTAACTATAACTTCCTTATAACCAGTTTATTCTTGTAAGTGACATATTTGAAAAGAGGTTGTCCTATTGGGTACACACACACACACACAGCTAAGAAAACTGTGATTTCATCAATATATTTTTATTAGTAAGGAGAAATTGGTTATCTTTTGGTTTGAATTTTTCATATATTTTTAAAAATATATATAATAATATGAACTGTGGGTGTGGCGTCCTACCCCATCCCCGCACTGTATTGTGTGATACACACACACATGTGTGTGTATGTGTATACATATATATATATATATATACACATATATATACACTGCTAAGAAAAATGTGATTTCATAATATGTTTTCAGTAAGGAGAAATCGGTTTTCTTTTGGTTTGAAGTTTTCATCATATATTTTTTAAAAATATATATAATAATATGAATGTGGGTGTGGCGTCCTACCCCATCCCCGCACTTGGTATTGTGTGATACACACACACATGTGTGTGTATGTGTATACATATATATATATATATATATATATATATATATATATATATATATATATACATATATATATATATATATATATATATATATATATATATATATACATATATATATATACATATATATACATATATATACACATATATATACACCGCTAAGAAAAATGTGATTTCATAATATGTTTTCAAGAAGGAGAAATCGGTTTTCTTTTGGTTTGAAGTTTTCATATATTTTTTTAAAAATATATAATAATATGAACTGTGGGTGTGGCGTCCCGCCCCCATACCCCGCACTGTATTGTGTGGTGTGGTCATGGCCACATCACGCCCCAAAATACATACCCTACGCCTCTATTATGGTTGTTGTGGCCTCACAAAATCTACGCATGGGTTGTTAGCCATGTAAATATAGAATGGGAAAATGTATTGTGTGTGTGTGTTCATAAATGAGGAAACTTGGATTTAAGAAACAAACAAAAAAATCAAGGAGAAGAGAACAAATGAAATGCAAAAATCTTAAAACCCTAGGCACATGGCAAAACCAGACTTTTTGAGGAATATTTTCCCCCTTTTTTGCAAATAGATTGGAATAGATCTCAAGGAGGGAAAGCAAATATCTCGTAAGTTTTATGGATGAGCTCAAAAATGGCCTCCATGGTTTCCTTCTTCCTTTTTCCACCCGCAAAAAAATAAACATGTGCAAAAAATGGAGGCCACAAAAGCAAAATAAAGATAAAAGGAAATCATAACGATGGGTTAGGGTTTTTATAAAATACCTAATATTAAGGGTAGAGATTAGAAGAAGCCAAGGGCTCAAATTTTACCCTCATACTTTAATTTTATGGGAATGGGTAAGTACTTAAATGGGTATTGGGAAAGTAATTATTTAGTTGGGAAACTAGGGAATTTTATTAGAGGCCATGGTGAATTTATAAATTTAAAATGTGGTATTTAAGAATTGGTTAAATAAAAAAATATTTAGAGTGGGTGTATTTGAAGGGAATAAAATATTAAGTTGGGATTTAAGAAAATAATTAAATAAATAAGTTTTCGGACATGAGTTAGCATGCTTTATCCGATCGGGTCCATTTTCAAAATTAATTTAATATGAGCAAGAGGGCATTCAACCCCTGTAGCAAATATGGAATAATAAAATAGTGTGGCCTAACTATTGGTCATAGCCTGAACCTTATTTGAGGATTTAATAAAATAATCTATTTAAAAAAATTGTCGTAATTTTCTAGTCATGTGTTTTGGTTTTGATGTGTCAAAATGGGGCATTACATTTGGTATCAAAGCTCAAGTTCTAACATTAGGCGTACTAGGAATAAATGAATGATAAACAATAATTTGGTTTGGTTTGGTTTCCCATTTAATGAAAAATTTTTCGCTAAAATATGTAGTTTTTTCTTCTTCATTGGTCAAAAGTCGCAATGAGGTGTTCGATGAAGCATACCTAGTAACAACCGCTTTGGAGCATTGTTCTACTCAAGGGTTTGTCTTGTGTTTGAGTTTAGGATTTGACAAGAAAATGTGAGAAATAGAACCACATGTTGTATTGAAAGTAAGACATTCAAGGTTAAATATTTTAAAACACTTTGTAAAAGTGAGAAAAATTTGTTCAAAGATTACATGTAAAAGGGCTCCTATACTCCCATAGCAAAGATTGTGTGGGTTGATCGGTGACAAGGGATGTCATAATAACATTTAAACCTAATTTATAAGATCATTTGATCATTTAATTGAAGGAATTTTGAGCCATGTTGATCGCATTGCTGCATGGGACAATAATTGAAATCTAAGAAAATTCATTTCGATTTGGGCCTATGGTTTAGGGAGCTTTAGTAGAAAATTGAAATCTACAACTTCTAACCTTTATTATTTCTACATGTCAATTGGTTGTAGTAATTAGTTTTGAAAAAAATGGGGAGTGATTTTTTCAAGCGTGATTACAAGGCCTCTAGTCATTCTAGCACAAAAACAAACTAGTCAATCACATAAATTAGCTCAGAAAATGAGATCATAACTAGAGTTCTAGTTATCAAAATTACATGTCGTAAGTCACATCAGATTCTCTATATATAGGAGAATAGATTATATTTGATAGAATGAGTATTCAAGATGTGAATTCTTGTTTTCAAAACCCATTTGTAGCCAATTTCACTAAAAAAATTGCTGAAGTGCAATAGCAAAACTTTAATAGTTGGCCCGAGAAGGTGGTTCTAGTTCAAAATTAATTCATCAGTTTTTGGTTTGGTATGTCTTGTTTTACTCCTATATATAATAGATAATTATCTAGAATTATTTGTTTTACCATTTGGGTATTGGGTACTTGTTTGGTAGGCCCTTTTTATAGTCATTTTGGCTAGATCGTAGAATAAGAGAACTGGGTCTTAATGAACCGTTTGACTTAATAGGACACCCTTGGAGGGTGTAAGATTTTATAATATGATTATCATGATGTCCTACATGTTCTCTAGGTTGAAATTTATGACATAGAAAAATTATATGCTAAGAGGCATTTTGGTCGCTATTTGTTTTGGTATAAGTTGGTCATTTTGGTCACCATACGTAGTCATGGTTGTTTTGTAAATGATCAGTAATTCAATATGGTAGGAGTATGTTTAGGGTGTTTAGTTAGTTGATTTTTCCTCTATGAGTGATATGTTATATCTTGGGATACTCACTCACAATGTTAAGTGCACCACGTTTAAACCTAACAAAACCCTTTTGGTATGGGCGTAAAATAAACAATTGTGCCTTGTTGTAGAACAACCTAATAAGGGAAAAAGGTCTTCCATGTATTAAAATTCCATTATTATAAACTATAATAATTTTCACTCCTCGTGTATATGCTACTAATCTCAATTTTATAACTCTCTTTATAAGAAAATTTACCAAGCCACCCTATAAACTTTCCTTTTCTTTTGAAAGTGTGTTCCAAATTTATCATACTTAGGATGAAATTGTTTGTTAATGTAAACTCCTCAAACTTGAATCTAAATAATGTATGATAAGGGGAAAGAATTTTAGTGTCTTTTTATATGAGGGTTGTACATAAAATGATATTTCATAATTATTTCATCCCCTTTTCATAAACTAGAATACATTGAGCCATTGAAAAACAATTCTAGTTTTCACAACTTAAATTTTTTATCAAATCCCTCAGCATAACTTTTGGATTAGCTTCAAGTAATGTTCAAATAATTTTAACCTTCTTGAGCTCGATAGGCCTATTTTCATATTATGACCATTCACTAAGTTTGGTGCAATGTAACTTGGTTAAATCATTTCACCTTAGAAGGTACACTTGTGATAATAAACCTCCTCGAATTGATTAAAATGTTCCTAATTAGTCACGTTTATAACACTAAGACTTATGTGTAGAAATCATGGAATCAATCTCTCTCTCTCTAAATTTATCTCATAGATAGAAGAACAATAATTATGCAAAATAAATAAATAAATAAATAACAACTCTCTCTCTCTCTAAATAACTTAGTGTTGGTCGCTCATCTTTGGCTGGGTGAGATGGTATGACAATGCTAGTTGGTCCATAGAATTACATATAATATGGTGTAATTATGGTGATTGCAATGTTTCGTAACCCTATATATACATATACACACACACACACACACACACACACACACACACACACACACACACACACACACACACACACACACACACACACACACACACACACACACACACACATATCAATTATACTTATACCTTATAAACAACAATAAAACCATGTAATTATATGTAAATGGGAAAACTCGTCGAATATGTATTTGAACAACCTTGGTTGACCAACAATGTTATCATTTATTACCCCTTAAAATCTAAAATTGAGGTGATCATAAGTTATAGTTTCAAATGAAATAAGTGAAGTTTATTATTCTTATTTGTGCAATGTTCATCTAATTTAGGTTACACACTAAATTGTTGATCTTATGTAAGTAACTTAGGAATTGTGTTTTCATTCCTAAGTTCTAGGTAAGAAATTAAAGTGAATAATCAAAGGTTGCAATGGTCTCAAAGATTAAATATGCCTTTGGCTACTTGAATCTTAGGAGACTCTTGCATAATATTTCCTTCACATTGAAAAATATCAATAACTTATTATAAGATAAATGGTGTAACCCCTTATTGTGAGGACTAAGGATAATGATTAACTATTCTTTCCACCTACCTTGGGTGAAGATGTCCTTTGTTATCAGTATAAACCCTAATTAAGCAATGTAAATTTGGAGTTGTTTCGAGAGCTATGTTGTTTTGGGGTACTCTTGAAAACATGGCCCCATTGTTTCACCATTCAATAGGGTGGTGAAATTTAAGTTCTTGTGTGAAATGGAATTCACCATATAGCTAAAAACATACTTATATAAGTCTCTTTTGACCTAATGGGTCATTGATGACCAAAATAATCATCACATCTAAGTTAACATAAATAATAGATTTTGAAAATCATTAGGCTATACTTTTCCTTAAGGAAAATGTATGTTGATCCCTTCTACTCTAGAGGAAGGTATGAATGGAAAAGTTATTGTATCTCGTCAAGTTATATTTTTGTAATAGTATCTTGATAGGTTTTGAAAACATCCTTTTAGATGAATTTTGTTTCACCTAACACATTCATTTATTCTCTTGGTTATAGTGATAAAGGAACGATAAATTTAAGTAAATATTTTCATATATCTTATTGAATTGAAAATTTGTTGGTTGTTATTTCATTAAGGAATTATGGCTTGTTTGGAGTGTAGAAAGTTTGAAAATTGATCTGTCATGATGGAAAAATTAGGTAAAATGTTAAAAATAATAAATTAAACCATCCCTTATGAGTTTTCTAAAGCAAACTTTGAACCAAATTGAGATGTTCTAGAAAATGGTACATGCTATGGAACCCTAAAACCAAACTAGAAAATCAATCCTAACTTGATGATTATATATATATATATATATATATATATATATATATATATATATATATATATATATATTAAAATTTATTGGTACTATCATTATGTGAACGTAAAAATAATTTTCAAATCAAGTCATCACCCTTAATTACGCTTGGTATTATGTGAATCTTCATCCTTGACCTTAATGAATAATGCAAATGTTAGGACCGATTTGGAAATGCTTATGAACCATTTTACAAATTTTAAATTTAATTTTGAGATAAAATATGTTTGTGTGGTTTTTGTGTTACTTTGGATGGTTTCCATGAGTGGGCTCACACACATCAAGTATGGATAACTTGTTAATCCTATTGAAACAATCACTATGTTCCTTGGCACCCATCAATAGTTTCCTTTATATGTAGGACCTTAGGTTGAACATCCACTTATGTGGACCCTTGTAGAAAGGTTAGACTGATGAGGTAAATGAATGTTTGGAAGCTACAATTTCCTTGATTAATAGTCTCCTATTTGAAATACACTTGAATTTGAACCACGTTATAATTGGTGAGGCATGTTTGTTGAGACAAAAAAATATAGTTCCCTTAAAGAGACTGTAATTTTTGACATCCACTTACGTGTGACCATGTAGAGGTTTTAGACAATGATGTTAATAAAATTTCCTTGGAAGCTACAACTTTCTTTAATTAAATTACTCTAAATGAGATAGACACTTAGTACAAGACCAAGTTTGAATTGGTGGGACATGCTTGTTGTGACTAAACAACCACATGATACGACACGATACCTCGTGAGGTCATATCCCTATCTCTTCTAGTGACTTCCAAGAGGAAGTCTAATTTTAGGAGAGGGGGATGTAGTACCCACCTCTTTTTGTAGTAGTTCCTTTGTTGACTCATTACTTTTATTTGATGTTGGACATGGATTTTAGCACCATTTGGATACTATATGCTCTTATTATGGTTCTTTTGATGACACTTGTGGTGATTTGGGCACATAGTGCCAAGATAGTATTATAGATCATTATATTATCTTTGCATTTTATGGTTTTGGATATCACAAATTTATGGTACAGTTGGTTGCATTTCATATGTGATGGATTTACATTTTTTTCATATACTTGGTGATCATTTGATTTGTAATGGCTAATTGGATGTAGTCATGTAATGCTTAGATGGATAGTATAGCTTGAGTTAATATGGATGCATATGATTAACGTTTAGCCATTTCATACTGACATTTATTGTGGTATAGTTAGCGATATGTATCCATGATTTATTTATTGAGATTATTTAATTAATATATTTTATCGAGCAGGTATGTTTAATGTTTTCATTGAGTGTGTAGATTATAGGGCACATGAGAACGTGGGTTTTAGGGTAGCTATGCTTTGAGTTGTACAAGCGGCCGACTGGGCTGAGTCCTAGCCATGCATGATTGTGTGTAGCCTTGTATGGTTGTGGCATGTTCATGTTTGGGACACCATGAGTGATTCCTAATTGTAATTATGTTATTTTGATTTGTTTAGTCTTGTGATAAACTAGTTTAGGGACCTAATGGTCCCCACATGTGTTAGAAGTGAATTAGGATTAATTAAATTTTTTATTAGGAGGTTGGGACCACATAATCACCCCTTTGGTGGGCCCACTACCTCAACCCTTGTGCCATTTATCCCAATCTCGAATTTGGGCTAAATGTGGCAATTTTGGGGACCTCTTTTCACTTTGGGGGTTCCCCTTTCATGGAAATGAGCCCCTTGGACCCTACCTATGGGTAGGGGGTCTCTTTTCATGGTCAAATGGGATTTTCCCTCCCATTTGACCCCTCTCATGTCACCATTCTTGTAAGAATGGTTGGTTTTTGTGTTTCTTAAAAGTTGTAGGGTGTTGGATTTATTTACATTTTAGGAATTTGGGAGATTACCTCCTAAAATGGTTTTGTTTTATACTCATTGTAAATTTGGGAATATTTTGTTGGGAGATGAGATGGGTGACACATATCACCCTCTCATTTGTGAGGATTGGTGACTTGTTCTTCCTTTTATAATCCCTCATGGAGAGGGGTTGGGACTTTGGACTAATCATTTTTTACTCTTGGATTTGAAGGGCTTGGGAGCTTGGAGCTAAGGAGAAATTGTTGTGCTTAGAGTTAGATTGCTAGTTTTTAAGGTAAGATCCATAATCTTTTTTTTTTTTCATAGTATAATGTGAAAACAAAGAATGGTTGTTGAAATTTTTTGTTGCATATGGTTGTGGGTGTATTGTGTGTTTGTTGTTTCATTCTTTTTCTCCAATCCATCCTACATTTTGAGGTGGATTTTTGAAATGTATGGGGAAGAGGGAGGATTGTTCCCTCTTATACCACATGGATTGATGGGAAAGCCATGACGTTCTTCCTTTATTTCTCCTCTCATATGGTTTGATGTGAGGAATAATTTTCATATGGTTTGAACTTCTTCTCCATCCTTGGTAAGGAAATCATGTATGGTTTGAAAATACTTCCAAGGAGGAGGCATGGTGTATGGGAAGGAGAGATAAAGAGGGTGTTTTGAATGGATATTTAAGGAGGGCATGTTGGATGTTTTTCATAGTGATCCTATGGTTGGTTCACATTTTGGTTTCTTATGGGATTATTGCCACTCTTCCCTTTAGAGGAAAAACATGGAGTTTTTCCTCATGTGATAAGTGTTATTCATTGCTTGCTTGTTGTTTCTAAAAATTTGAGTGTGTGTGCTTGTCACACTGTGTTCCCTTCACTTTTTCATTCTTGAGGCTTTCTACTCTCTCCCATGGGCTTAGAGGGAGGATAGAATGTCCTCCATGTATTGGAGATGACATGTGATGATGCCATTTTGTTGGGAGGTAACCGGGCCCTTTCTTCTTGTGCTATGAAGACTACTTTTGGAGTGGAACATGTATTTTTGGCTTGGAGTTTGGTGAAGAAAATTTTAATATTTTGACATGTTGTTCCCCATTTTGGGGAGGCTTATCCTCTTCTATTTTATTATGCTTTGTAATGGTATTGTGATCTTGTTGAGTCTTCTCCTAGCTTGGGATGAAGTTTGAACCTTGCATTGAAAAATGTTGAGTCATGTTATCCTCTTTTGAGAAGGAATATTGGTCTATTGTAATCTTGATACTTCCATGTTGTAATAAACTTTTACCCTTGCTTTGATTTTGTTTTTTAAATCTTGTTTTAAGGAAGTTATGTGGGTATGCTTGTATTCATTCAAAGACATATTGTATGGCTTGGCTATGAGATGGAAAGTTTGTATTATCATGTGTTGAAATGGATATTTGAAGAAGTGAATGAATGTTAAGCACCATAAATTGGTTATCCTTGTATTATTTCATTTTCTTATTGTGTTAAATAAAAGGATAGCTTCTCATATATTGTTTGTTTTACTTTTCAAAGGATGTTATACTTGCATGCATTATGGAAAGAAATATTACATATTTGGTTGTTGTATTTATTGGTATCTAATTCAAGGTGATAGTGAAGTTTTCGTTTTGTTTTAGCTCTTAAAAGAATCCTTTGAATTTCAACCTTTGCTCTCATTTTGTTGAATTTGGAAATAGGAATATAGTAGACTTGTTTTCTACACTCATAGGAAAGCCATATTTCTTTTATTGTGATGTATGTTATAACCTTGGTTTTGTATGAAGTTGGAATGCACTTACATCTTGAAAGAGAAGTAAATAAATTAAATGTATTGTATTTTAAAAAGGAATGAATAATGAAGTTGGAGCTGGAAATTTATGTGTACCTTGTATCATCTTTGGGTTAGAAATAAATTATTTAATACTTCAAGTTCAAGAATGCATTTTTCTTATTGTAGGAAATGTGATTATATGAAAGGAAAGTGAAATTTAGTTTTATTCTTTTTTTTTTCATTATTTAGAAAATGGACTATTCACTTAGTTTTTTTTTAAAGTCAATGTATTTGCATACATAAGGAAAATAATCTGTTTATTTTATTCGGCAAAAGAAAGATAATTTTAATTGTAAATTCCTCAGAACAGCTTTATTCTTATAAGTAACATGCTTGAAAAGAGGTTGTCCTATGTGTGTGTGTGTGTGTGTGTGTGTATATATATATATATATATATATATATATATATATATATAATAAAGCATATTGTTAAGAAAGCTGTGATTTCAAAGTATAGATTTTCAAAGTAAGGAGAAATCAATTTTCTTTTAGTTTGAAGTGTTGATATGTTTTAAAACATATATATATATATATATATATATATATATATATATATAATAAAGCATATCTTGTTAAGAAACTATGATTTCAAAGTATAGATTTTGATAAGGAGAAATCAATTTTCTTTTAGTTTGAAGTGTTGATATGTTTTTAAAACATATATATAATAATATGAATTGGGGGATGCCCCCTCCCCGCACTAGGTATTGTGTGGTGTGGTTACGGCCATACCACACCCCCAAATACATACCCCTGTGCCTCCCTTATGGTTGTCGTGACCTCACAAAACTCTGTGCACGAGGTATTATCCGCATAAATATAGAATGGGAAAAAGTGTGTGTGTGTGTGTGTGTGTGTGTGTGTGTGTGTGTGCGCGCTCGCGTGTGCATATTCATAAACCGGGAAACTTGGATTTAAGAACCAAAAAAAATTAAGGAGAAGAAAACAAATGAAATGCAAAAATCTTAAAACCTTAGGCATATGGCATAACCGGAAGTTTTGAGGGGATTTTCCCCCTTCTTTGCAAACAGATTGGAATAGATCTCAAGGAGGGCAAGAAAAGATCTGTAAATTTGATGGATGAGCTCAAAAATGGCCTCCATGGTTTTCTTCTACCTTCTTCCACTGCAAAAGAATTTTTGCAAAAAAATGGAGGCCACAAAAGCCAAATTGAGATAAAAGGAAATCATAAAGATGGGTTAGGGTTTTAGAAAATACCTAAGATCAAGGGTAGAGATTAGAAGAATCAAAGGGCTCATATTTGACCCTCCAACTTAATTTTATGGGAATGGGTAAGTACTTAAATGGGTATTGGGAAAGTAATTATTTAGATGGGAACCTAAGGGATTTTATTAGAGGCCATGGTGAATTTATAAATTTAAAATGTGGTATTTAAGAATTGGTTAAATAAACAACTATTTAGCGTGGGTGTATTTGAAGAGAATAAAATATTAAGTTGGGATTTAAGAAAATAAGTTTTCGGCACAAGTTAACATGGTAGCCGATTGGTCCATTTTCAAAATTAATTTAATATGAACAAAGAGGGTATTTAACCCGGTAGCAAATATGGAATAATAAAATGGTGTGACCCAACTACTAGTCATAGCCCGAACCTTAGTTGAGGATTTAATAAAATAATCTATTTAAATAATAATAATAATTTACCATAATTTTCTAGTCTTTTGTTTTCGTTTTGATGTGTCAAAATGGGGCATTACATCTAATATATTCACTAAAAAGAAAATTATCATTGATAATCCAAGCTCCAAGAATGAGGCTTGCATATTTTGAGCAATAAGGAGATCCACACATACTAATTAGCTATGCACCGACTTGATGTGGATGCACCCCATCTGTTGTGGGTAGAAATAGGATCGAAGAAACCAAAAATGGTAAGCATGCTGAGCAAAGAAGGCTCAACTTCATTTTTCTTTTCTCAAAATTGTGCTTTGCTCGTTAGAGGTGGATTTTACACGTTACATGTGGATTTGATGATGATGCAAAAGTTGATGTGAAAATTTTGATTGTCAATCATTTTTAACCCTTGAGATGGTCTTTAACACATAATATGTTATGTTTGTGGAGCCTATTTTCATGTTAGAGTGTAGTACACCTTCTATGTGTTACACTCGGGTATTTTTACTGGCGGTCCCGCTCACCTAGGTGAGTGGGTCGGGGGTTCGGGGGAAGAAGCCTCAAGCAAATTTTCATGGGTGGTTTATTAACCCATGGGTAATGGGTAACCGTTATGGGCTATTTTTGGGCCCATGGTTTTTTGGTACCCATTGTTTTGTAAAACCACCTCTTCGGCTACCCATAGGTTTATGGGACGGTTTTTTTTTTGCCCATTGTTTGATACCCACGGTTTTGTAAAATTGCTTAAGCAGTTGTCTATTTATATGGTCTTATGCATATGATAGAGAGACAAGAAAATGTATTGTAGATGTGTTTTGAATTTGGGTGTGAATTTTGTAGAGTTTGTTGAGCATAGCTCCAAACGGATCTGGGTATTGTATTGAGAGAGTGGAGGCTTGTAATAAAATCTGAGCAAGTGATTCTTGGTGGACGTAGCCCAAATTGGGTGAACCACGTTAAATCTTGTCTCTCTGTGTTGTGTTATTTATTCTTGCACTTTTATTTGAGATCTCGTAATATTTTTCGCATATTAGTTTCTCTACTTCCGATTCTCGTAAGGGATTATTCCACAAATTTTATCTCTTATTTCCTAACAATTGGTATCGAGTCTGGTTTGGTTCATCAAGTGTTCAATCACAGGAAAGTTTTATCTTGAGTGGGAGCTATGGCAGATGATGGAAGATCTAGGGTTGATAAATTCAACGGGTAGAATTTCAGTCTTTGGAAGATGCAGATGGAAGATTACCTTTATCAGAAGGATCTTTATACTCCATTGTCTGAGAAGGTGAACAAACCCTCGAGTATGACAGATGCAAAATGGGATTTGTTGGATCGGAAGGCACTTGGAATGATCTAGTTGTGTCTTGCATCTTCGGTATTATTTAATGTTTCAAAGGAAAATACTACAAAAGATCTAATGGATGCATTAGGGAAGTTGTATGAAAAACCCTCTACCTCTAACAAGATATTTTTAATGAAAAAGTTGTTTAATATGAAGATGTCTGAGAATAGTTCAGTAGCAGATCATTTAAATGATTTCAATACGGTTGTGAATATGCTAGCTTTGGTTACAATAGAATTTGATGAAGAAGTTAGGGCTTTATTAATTATGTGCTCTTTACCTGAAAGTTGGAATAGCCTGGTAATGGCGGTAAGCAACTCGGTTCCAGCTAACTCGAAGTTAAAGTTTGAGGATGTTGTAGGGGTGATTCTAAGCAAGGAAATGCAAAGAAAAAGCTTTGGGGAATCTTCTACTTCAGGGAATGCTTTGACAGTGGAAACTAGAGGGAGACAGAAGAATAGAGGAAACCGTGGAAAATCGAAAGATCGGGCAAGGTCAAAATCCAAGAGCAAGATTGTATGTTGGAACTATGGAAAGTCTGGGCATGTAAAGAAGGATTGTTGGGAGCTTCGGGACAAGAAGAAACAATAGGAAGAAAACAAGGAGGCAAATGTGGCATCGGGTAATGTATGTCAGGATGCTTTGATTCTTTCTTTGCATAATATTACTGAATCTTGGGTTTTAGATTCAGGGGCTTCTTTTCATGCTACTCCACATAGGCATTATTTTTATTGATTATGTTCAAGGGGATTTTGGGCATGTTTTTTTGGTGATGATGAGCCTCAAAGATAGTTGGAAAAGGTTTGCTCAGTTAAGATGCAGAATGGGAATACATGGCTATTGAAGGATGTCAGACATGTGCCTACATTAAGGAGAAATTTGATATCGGCAGGGCAATTGGGAAGTGATGGTTGATCGTGTGATATTTACTGACTAACTCTTGGAAGGTTACCAAGGGTGCTCTTGTGGTGGCAAGAGGTAAGAAGGTTGGAACCTTGTATTTAACCACTGATAATACTAATGATTGTAATCTTATGGATTCAGATGCAGATACAACATTATGGCACTATAGGCTTGGTCATATGAGCCATAAGGGCATGAACATCATAAAGAAGAATTTTCCGGATATACGTAAAAAAGTTTAGATTTATGTGAGAACGCATATATGGGAAACAAAAGTGAGTAAGGTTTCTCAAGGTTAGACCTATGAAGAAAGAGAGTAAGTTAGAGCTAGTACATTCGATGTGTGGGGCCACTGTATCATCTCTTGGGGTTCAAGTTATTATGTTAATTTTATTGATGATGTAACAAGCAAAGTTTGGGTTTATTGTATTAGAAACAAATCTGATGTATTTGACACTTTTGTTAAATGGAAATCCTTGGTAGAGAATGAAACAGTCTTAAGCTAAAATGTCTCAGGTCAGATAATGGAGGGGAGTATTACAGCAATGAATTTAATGATTATTGTTCTAAGAATGGAATCCAGCAGCAAAAGATGGTTCCAGGAACTCCACAGCAGAATGGGGTATCAGAAAGGATGAACAGAACAATAATGGAACGTGCTAGAGCATGAGGTTACATGCAGGACTGCCTCTTTCTTTTTGGGTAGAAGCAGTGAGCACAACTGTGTACTTGATAAACAGAGGACCCTCAAGTGCCTTGGATGGAGGCATACCTGAGGAGGCATGGTATGGTAAGAAAGTTGATTATTCATTTCTTAGAGTCTTTGGATGTGAGGTGTTTGTTCATATAAACAAGGATGATAGGACCAAGCTAGAGGCTAAATCAGAAAAATGTACTTTCATTGGTTATGGTGGTGATGACTTTGGATTTAAATGTTGGAGTATTAAGGAAATAAAATCATTTGGTCTAGGGATGTGGTCTTTAATGAGAAATTCATGTATAAGCAACAATTGCAGGAAAACAGGAAGAATCCAAGAAAGAATATGTAGTGGTAGAGGATCTTCCAGATGGGAAAGTGACCCATGAATCAGTTCAGGAACCTACTCAACAGGAACCCCAAACTCCTACAGTGAGGAGGTCTTCTAGGGTAAGAAAAGAACCTGAACGTTTTTCTCCTTCTCTTTATTATTTATTACTCATTGATAGTGGAGAGCCAGAGAGATTTGATGAAGCAATGCAGGTAGATGCCAAGAAGAAGTGGGAGAAAGCCATGGATGAGGAGCATAAGTCTCTCATGGAGAACCAGACTTGGGATTTGGTGAAGCTACCGGAAGGCAAAAGAGCATTGCAGAACAAGTGGGTGTACAGAGTTAAAGATGAAGAAGGAGGAAAGAAAAGATATAAGGCCCGGTTGGTGGTCAAGGGTTTACAGAAACAAGGTATAGATTTTGATGAGATATTTTTCTCCTGTAGTAAAAATGACTTCTATTAGAACTATTCTTGGAATAGTGGCAGTAGAAGACTTGCACTTAGAATAGTTAGATGTAAAGACTGCATTTCTCCATGGTGATTTGGAGGAGGAACTATATATGCAGCAACCAAAGGGCTATGAGGTCAAAGGTAAAGAGGAGATGGTGTGTAAACTAAAGAAGAGCTTGTATGGCTTGAAACAAGCTCCACGTCAATGGTATAAGAAGTTTGATAGCTTCATGATGGAGTAAGGTTATATTAGATGTCATTCTGACCATTGCATGTATACAAAGAAATTTGAGGATGGAAGTTATATTATCCTGTGTTTGTATGTTGATGACATGTTGGTTGTAGGTAAAAACATGCAGGAAATAAAAGTACTCAAGAAACAACTAAGTGAATCCTTTGATATGAAGGATTTGGGGGCAGCCAGACAAATCCTTGGTATGAGGATAACTCGGGATAGGAAGGAATGGAAGTTGAATTTATCTCAGGAAGAGTACATTAAGAAGGTATTGGATAGGTTTAACATGCAGGATGCTAAACCGGTTAGGACTCCTTTGGCGTAGGCCATTTTAAGTTATCAAAGGAGCAGTGTCCCAAGACAGAGCAGGAAAGAAACTAGATGTCCAAGGTACCTTACTCATCAGTAGTTGGTAGTTTGATGTATGCTATGGTGTGCACTAGGCCTGATATTTCCCATGCAAAGTGGGAGCTATGAGTAGATTTATGAGTGATCCAGGTAAAGAGCATCAAGCAAGCAAGAAAGTGGATCCTTCGGTATTTGAGAGGACCATGGGGAAAGTTTTGTGCTACAAAGTGGATCGACACCACTTTACATGGTTATGTAGATTCGACATGGCTGGAGATGTAGACAGCAGGAGGAGCATGGCATGTTATATTTATACTGTAGGTGGGACAACAGTGAGCTGGATTTCATGACTACAGAAGCTGGTGGCTTTGTCAACCACAGAGGCTGAGTATGTTGCTGCCACAGAGGCAAGCAAAGAGATGATTTAGTTACAACAATTGCTTGAGGAGTTGGGGCATAAGCAGGAGGAATGTAAGTTGCATAGTGATAGTTAGAGTGCTATACACCTAGCTAAGAACTCTGCTTTCCACTCTAGGATGAAGCATATACAGTTGAGATATCACTTCATCAGGACAACTTTGGAGGAAGATAAGTTGAAGTTGGAGAAGATTCATACCAGTCAGAATCTTGCAGACATGATGACCAAGGTGGTCACAAGGGATAAACTAAAGCTATGTTCAGCTTTGGTTGGCCTTCGCAGATGACAGTGAAGGGTTGAGAAGCTTGCTCAGTGGAAATCAGTCTCCAAGTGGGAGATTGTTATGTTTGTGGAGCCTATTTTCATGTTAGAGTGTGGTACACCTTCTATGTGTTACACTCGGGTATTTTTACGGCGGTCCCGCTCGCCGATGAGCAGGTCAGGGGGGTTGGGGCGAAGCCCCCGAAGCAAATTTTCATGGGTGGTTTATTAACCCATGGGTAATGGGTAACCGTTATGGGCTGTTTTTGGGCCCATGGTTTTTCGGTACCCATTGTTTTGTAAAACCACCTCTTCGGCTACCCATAGGTTTATGGGACGGTTTTTTTTTTTTTACCCACGGTTTTGTAAAACTACTTAAGCAATTGTCTATTTATATGGTCTTATGCATATGATAGAGAGACAAGCAAATGTATTGCAGATGTGTTTTGAATTCGGGTGTGAATTTTATAGAGTTTGTTGAGCATAGCTCCAAACGGATCTGGGTATTGTATTGAGAGAGTGGAGGCTTGTAATAAAATTTGAGAAAGTGATTCTTGGTGGGCGTAGCCAAATTGGGTGAACCACGTTAAATATTGTCTCTCTCGTGTTGTGTTATTTATTCGCACTTTTATTTGAGATCCGTAATATTTTCTACATATTAGTTTATATTGTTGCGATTCGTAAGGGATTATTCTACATATTTTATCTCTTATTTCCTAACATAATATACATCATCCTATTATCGATGGGAGGGGGATTTTCACTGTGAAAACACCTTTCGACATAATTATTCTAGTTTAGATATTATGGGATTCGGGTTAATTTTATGTCAGTTTTAAAACAAAAATGGATATGGATTACTATCACAAGTAATTGCATTTCTATTCACAATGATGTACCTACAACATGTGAATATGGGGTCAAAGTTGTTTACCTTAATTTGATGGAGCTAATATTGTAGGGCTTGAAGACGTGTAACTTATTTCATGGGAAATAAATTGAGGTGTGGTGCCTTAAAAATTAAAGCCACTATTAATATCAATCTAATTTTTAAATGTATGTAGCGTATTTGGGAAATTGTACATTGGAAAAAGGTAACAAAATAGGTAATTAAGAAAATCATATATATATATATATATATATATATATAATATACAATACTATTTTCAATAATCATATTTAAACTTACGTATCTTGAAAATTTTGAATAACTCGAGTCCAGACGGTAAATATGTATTTTGATAATGTATTTGTATCACAGAAATTGGTCATACTCCTATTGAAAATAGAAAAATGCAAACAAAACATCTCCATACCAGACATCCACACTGCAAATGACATTACAAGAAGCATATAAACTTATGTCATATGCAAATGGATTAAATATATGCATATATACAATTATGGTAGTAACATACCAAACTTCAAAATGATAACCAAATAGTGTGCTTTTTCATTCTTAGAGGTCTGTAGAAGAATTTGAAGATAATTTGAACTTCTTTAACAACATGACAAGTTCACGAAAACAACAAAAAGATATAAATTTCATTAAAAAAATAATACTCGAGGGTAGTACATACATGTCCATCTTCATATGTAAACATGTTCCTTATTAAGAAATTTGGTGCATAGACAATACCACAATTGGTGGTACATCAAGAGAATGAAGAAATAACAAATCTTGTCAGAATGCTAGAGAAAATATTTTTCAAGCCCATGTGTCATGTACCTAGTGGTAATCACAGTAAAATATGATGCATATATTTCATGCTTGAATTTTTTTTTTGCAATTCTTTCACTTTGAAGATAGGGCGATAACTTTGCTGGGAATCCACATTACCAGAGAGAACTCAAAGGTGAATATTGTATATAGTAAACCCCGATCCAAAATAAATCCAAACAAAGTGATGCCTCCATTTTTATATTATAGGTATGTTACTGCACACAATTCCCACAAAAACAAATTTATCATAAGAATCACTGATATGTTTCATCAAATCTGCATGATAGTTGTAAATTTCTACATTCTAGATGGTGTTCTTCCAGTTTAGTTTTGCTCTATATTATTACACTCTAAACATGTTTTCTTCTTTTAGATATTTCTATCTATCCATTCAAAAAATGTTTCCAAAAACTAAAATGATATAAAATAATCACCATTTATTTAAAATCATTGAAAACATCATGTCATGATTGGTCATGTGGAGATTATCGAAGAGAAAATTTACAACATATCAAAGTGGCAATCCACCACATGTTTTAGGCAAGTCTGCTACACTAATGTGGAATTTTTTTCCCCTAGGTAGTCTCCATCAAATGTTGTGAAGGTAAGCTTGAGAAAATGTGTCCCTTTTTCGTAGAAAATAAATACATTTCATGCCTTTCTTTAGCTATCTTTTATCCATGTATACATTACCTGACATTTCGGTCACTGACATTAGCTATTTACTAACAACCATATAAAATTGCATACCCATCTTTCCTCTTCTAGATAAGAATAAGCTCTGCAAACTCTTTGCAAATAATTGGTTCGGTTTTGCAAGTCACTTATGTATGTATGTATGGATGTATATATGCATGCATGATTATTTTACTCACACTTTCCTCGTCTAATAAAATTTTGACATATTGGCATCATTTTTGGAATTCCAAATAGAAAACATTTTTAGGACCATTATTGACATTAATTTTTATATATTCGGTGTGATAACAATGTATCCTATGACTATGGCCTGACCTTTTACAAAAAAAATCTCTAGACGATTCTTCAAGTTAGAACATCCCAATCTATACTTCAAAGATGCAACCTAGTAATTCCCAATTTCCTCTTCAATTATCATGGTTTTTTGAGACAAGGATTGTCCTTGGCCATGTCATCGGTTTGGGTTAGGAGTGTTATTTGTACACTTTTCTTGTCTTTCCTAAACCTGATTTCCATTATTCGACCTCGAAGCTAACAATATTTCCTGTACATTTTTATTTTCATATGTTTTGCATCCAACACATGTAGTGACCACGTGATAAAACACATATTTTGGAATTGTTACCAAATTAGTAACCTTATAGATCATAGCCCTAATTTTATAGGTCTGATCAAAATACAAGTTCATGGGCATCTGGGATTATTTAAGCATTTGTGAGAACTATAATTTTGTGAAAACAATAAATCTCAGCTTATCCTACAGTAATTGAGGGACATAAATTGTCTCATTTGTAATGGTTATAGTAAGTCATAGATTTGAGCAGATATTAATAAGCCTCATTTTTAAATAAGTTTATATTCAGATATTTTTGGCCTTTGTAGGGATCAATTTTCACATGTAAAGGTTGTTAATGAGATCAAAAGCATACAACAATAATGATAATAAGAAAATAGAAGAGAAAGAATTTGAAATTTGAATGCATAGAATTGTTAACAATTTTTCAATGCTAAGTTGGGAACACATTGCCATGTTGCAAACAAATTAAAATGTTTCTAGTCTACTTGGAAAATATTCAACCAACTACAATAAAAAGCATCATACAAGAGATTTTGAATACTGACCAAAAGATTTCCTCATTTCAAAAGCTGCCACAACATTGTTTGAAGGAAGCATGATAAATACCTCAGATGACTTAGAATCATTATTTGAATCCTCTCCAGGGAAAGGAGTGTTAGAACTTGGATCATTGCCCAAAGAACCGGGTAAACCTACTTTTTCAGAATAATAGGCATCATGAGAGGAGCAGCAGATAATAGAGACAAGTCCTTGAGCTCTATGAGTTATCCTTGTAGCTCCCAACACACAAAGCAAGAAACCAATGAGCTGAACTGCAGAGAAAACCTACATACATCGTAGTCAAAGAAAACATTTAAGTTGGATTTCATTGTTCAGTAATTATGGTTGTTTTAGGAAAATATCAAAATTAGGAGTAAAGCAACAAACAACATTCATCAAAAATAATTACTAGTGTCAAATCTTTCTTTTTTTACCATTTTAATACATAAAATGGAAATTCGGTAAGGGAAAGGCCAAACTAAATGTTTGGTGTATATTAACAAGATTAAAACAATGATCTTTTATTGCCCTCCAGCTATGTCCAAATTTTTCTGCCCATCGAGCATGATGGTCTCTACCCCTGCAATAAGATAGTTACAAGGCATCAATATGACATGATAAGGGAGATAAATAATCAGGGGCAATTATACGTTGTAAATAGCTTAAATTTTACCATTCACACAAAGAGTAGAATGAAAGACTCTAAATGATTTTTCAGACTTTGCGTGAGGAATAATAGGGTTACCACCATTCGCAGTTAAATGTATGAAATTGAAATATGGACAGGGTTCGTTTAAGGCTCTATAAGCCACTGACATTTCCCTGGGTCCATTATTTATATGTCTTTGCAAAGGCCTTGGACAAAGTAGCTCACCGTTCTTTGTGTGGAATCCCCAGTTGGGAAGACAACATCCGCAACTCCGCTAAATATTGTGCGGATTTTTTGTGCTCTTCCGATTGCACAACGAAACAACATATTTACTAAATCTGGTCGCAGCCGCACCTGTGCCAAATCTTTTGAAAACGACGTTGATCCGACCATTACAGAGCTCTCTGAGGAATCATAGTCATTTGATCACACTTCACGGTTGCACAAATCTTTTGCTAGCAACAGTTCCAATCTTCATTTTAACTTTGATGGATTCTTGATCTGACAAGCTAAAACAATTTATATCGCGGATCGAACTTGAGACCAACATCGACTCGCCCTGGGACAGTTTGGTCAACGAAATATTAACCCCAACATCGCAAGATCGAATCCTAGCGGGGCACAATTCGTCCTCAGGCCACGACCACTGGTACATAAATAATGTTGATTCATCTCCATTTCACGCGTATACATCTTCTTCACAACAGATGCTCACAAACACAAATACATAATTACAGTCATGTGGGTCCAAAACACTCGTTCCTTTTTTGGAGGCCTTGAACGCGTCGAAAACACACATCCTAGGTCACCGTTCGCCACAACTCTGCACGAATTTCTACACGACCTCATGCCATGTGGATAGTCACAAAGGGTCATACATAAACATCGTCTACCCGCTAATCTCCATGCAAAGTGAAAATTGGGCTAGTGCGCACTCGAGGCTTTTGGAGTCCATGACAAGCATTCCAGCAAGATATCGCTGCTGCCTAGGCTCGCCTCGTGCTCTTCTACGGCTCTCGTACTTGCCGCCGAGCTTGTGCAGCACCTCGAGCTCCGCACGCACTTGCTGCTCCCGAGGTCGCCCATGTAAAGTCCTGTAATAGGTGTGTGTGATTTTTAAAATTCTCATCGATGGTGCGCATCACTTACGCCTTTTTTATGGTCATGTGCGGGATCTTCCATTGTCCCTTTACATGCAGCATGTCAAATGTGGGAGGTCTCATTCTCATTTAAGACACCTTTAGACATAATAATAATAAAATCATTTATATGTAGATTAATAATTTGAAATTTATTAAGTTAACAATATGAATTGTTGTATGTGTGTTATTGTTCAAAACAATTAAAACAAGGCCATGGATGGCATATACTACCGAAGCAAGCATTGAACTAAGTGGAATTTCTGTTTGGAAGAAGATTAATAGTTTTCTCGTTTTCAACGACATAACTTGAGTAGAATGTCTCGAGCAAAAAGATATCCAAATTCTAATTAATATTATATGAGAATGAGCTAATAATAATCTTGCAAGGCTTAAAAGTTAAAACGTACATTTGGCTAATGCACAAGCTTTTTATCTTGACATAATTATGTGATTAGAACTTTGAGGTGCTATGTCAATTTGTGCAATTATAAGTATAATATTGTAACAACATACAATGCTTTATATTTGCAACGATTTTTTTCTACATAATATTGCTATTGGAAATTGAACTTCGTGTTTGACAAATAGCAAGATAAGGGACCCAAAAATTTAAATGTTTGATTCTAAGAATCTTGCAAGGTGGAACAAACACGGGATGCTCCCCATATGCCAGGGTTCTCAGAGCCTTTGCAAACTTGGTGGCAATCTTTCTATCTTTGTAGAATGGAAGCTTCAACATTTCGGGCATTATAGAAGATAAACTTCTATTACTATATTTGAAAATATCAGTGGCCGTGGTGTTATCAAATGGCACGCCCTAGCCACTGGCATATACTCGAGCAGCCAAATAGAATTTTCCTGCAGACTTGGTGAAAGTGACAAGAACATCCGTAGTTTACCTGGACCTAATTACATTACAACTTTCGTTATTTGAGGCTTGGTATACAATGCATCCATGGCCACGAATGTGATGGTATTCAAAGGCACCGTTGATCATTCAGAAAGATTAGTTTCCCTTGTTTTCACATAAATACGAAAAAGTGTCTGCATCCATCAATAATGTTAATAGCATATTAATATACCAGTTTGCAAATAATAATAAAGGCGAGTGTGTAGAACAAATATTTATAATAAAACCATTATTGACTAATACCTATAGTCGAACATTTATAGAGGTCTCTTGGTTTCCCATTTATCTTAAAAGCGTATGAAGTATTGGGTGCAACTCTGATTCTTATTGCTGCATCGATGGGATTTGCATTCCACCATTCTCCTGTTTATTGAAAAATGAAAAAATTATAACAAACGATGGAACACTTTTTCTTCACAAACACAGTTGCTCTAAGATATGAATTGTATGCATGCCACCACAACATGCCTTCTTGGCCAGTGACGGTGAATCTATACGTGCAGCTAAATATAAAAATCACTGGTGCAAAAAAAAACATAAGATGCATTGAGAGTAACAAAATAAAAGTGTGTTTTACTTGTTTTTCCTCAGCTGCTACATTTCTTCAAGAGACCGTTCAATATACATTCACTCAAGAGCTCTTCAGCCAACTCTCGTTTTAGTTGCTTCATTTGTTTAGTTGCTTCATTTTCTATTCGCATTTGAATGGAAGGAATTTTGAGCCCCGTATCTCTACCATGGATTCCATAAAGACGTACTACGACACATTTCTTAATATGCTTTCTAATCCCGCGATCATAATCTGGTAGTTCCATATTTTTGATTTTTCCTCGTAATTCGACAAGGATTGCTATCGAAAGAATTTCCAAGTCGTCGCTAGACTTTAGTTTCAAATATATCTCTGTCAAAGACTAGAATGGATGTTCATCCATACACTAATGAGAAGCAAAACCTTCTTTCCATACAATTGATAGACTCAAATTTGTAGTTGTGAAACAAAGAAAATATTTGCGCTCAAGTCTTTTATCAAGCCTGTCAGCCCACCCTGTAAGCATCTGTCACACTACGTACCTGATTAATGTTAGCACAGTTGTATTAACGATCATTTATGGAGTAAATGATATGCCTCTACGCACAGATTTTTAAAGATAGGGAGACAACACATACGTATTAAATGGAGGAGGATATATATTAAATGCTCGCAGGCCAGCTGTAATCAGTATAGAAATATTTGATTGTAGACTATAGGAAAATAACAAATATAACAGGTGTCATTTTAGTAGTGGGTAATAATGAAAAATAGATTTTTTACTAATCATAAAATCTAAATATGCCTATAAATTTTTTTCAACCAATCACGAAATAAAAATAAACCATTTAAAAAATAATTAATTGCAAAAACTTTAGCTTATAAACAGTTGGTAAAATTGTATTGGTCAAAAGCTTAAGATTATTTAGAAATTTGAAGCCTATACTACCTGCCTTCGGCAGTATAATAACTCCCCATCAAATCTCTTATCCAAAACACATGAAACAACGTACTTCACGGTTCACCATATTTAAAATATTCAAGGATATAACGATGGTTGAATTTTAAATGTTTAATCAATTAAACATCCACAACTTGAAGCCTTTAATACTAATGAAATTAAATGTTTTGTAAAACTTCGAACATATAATTAATAGGCATTAAAGGGTCTCAATAAAATTAAAACACAGACTTAGTCAAATTTGAAATGTCTGCAATAAATTCAAAGTCGTACATTATTTCAGGCGACCATTGTGTATTAATGTCACTGATAAGATGGGCTGGTAAGTCTGTCATATATTAATGTATAACTTTTAAAATTGATTTGCCGTGTACGTAACACCTACATATGACTATTAATATGGCAGTAAATGTATTGACAATTGGTCAAAGTCGCACTTCGTACGATTTTTAAAATAACATTAACTGTTTATTAGAGATTTGAATTTTGAGCGTCTTGAAATATATTTAGCCGTTAGCCCATTCCCGTGGAAACGGTTTTCCGCCGGATCTCACGGATTGGAATAACGCACGCCGGGAAAAGTTCTGTTGCTTAATAAAAGCCAAGAAACGTCTCGGTTTTGTTAGTTTTTATATAGATTTTTGTGCACTGTCTGCACTTTTTCATGATATTTTGGTGATAAATAGCCAACTACCCATATATGGGGTGGAGTGAATGGGTTTATAGGTATGTATTTTTTTGTTTGTTTTACGTTTGTTTACATCTGTTAGTGCTATGAAATGCATGGCAAAGGCTATATGTACTTTTACAACTTAAGTTTTTTGAATTTTCTCTTTCAAGATTATTTAGCTATAGGTATGTACATAGGCATGCACATAATCTTTTGTCCGATGAAGCTTAATATTAAGCTTCAAATCCATCCGTCTTAAGTTAGATGGTTGGGGAATCAGTCAACGAATGGGTTTCACTTCCCTTATTCTTTTGTTTAACGCTTATGTTACTTTGCTCTATTTGCCATTGATTTCGCCTACAGCGAACACATGTAAAAGATGAAGACGGACTCTCTGGTTTTTAGTGGCATCCCAAACTATATTTATGACAATAGGAGTGACACCATAATAGAAATGGATCTCTTACTAAGATAAATGGAATAATCCCATATTAACTAATCATGAGGGTAGACCTTGAATCTATCCATAATGCACCTCATACCCCTAGAACTTTTTATGTGTGATCCACTGTATTAGGTTACCTAATCCGTCTATATAGGTCACACCCTAATCCATATAAAAATCTCTCTAAGTACTCTCATTCACTACTTACAACATGAGATCTATAATTCGCTCTCCCACAAACTAGTCATTAAAAAGAAAATTTAGAGATATGACATAAGTAATAAAAAACCCTTACGAGTGTCCCATACCACTCATAAACATTGCCATTATAAGGATATAATATAAAAGACTTCTTTATTTATGATAACATGTATAGATCTAGGAAAGTGTCACCACCACAATCCATGCTCGATAGGTATATTTTGTTAGATTTATATGCACCCTACACCATGGGGATAATTACGCTCATGTGATCTTAGTATAGTTTATGTGTGCCAAACTTAAATTTCCTCTTATCGGTACAAAAGAATTGAATGTTGGTATTTAGAAAATTGTATTATTACTAATTTGAAATACATTTTCGGATTCAATATGTGTAATTGTGTACTTTTCTTATAATCTATGTATCTTTTTCATTTTTTCAAACATGAATTCACCATAGTAAAAATCTCTTTATTCAAACATGATTTGATATTATGTTCTTGTTTACAACATTCCATGTAATGATATTGTGGATTTTAAAACAAATACACACTCATTTCAATAGGAACAAAATATTTGATAGAAATTTAAAAGTGAAACTAAATACATAAATTAGAACTTGTAAATACACATGAAAATTAATTCAAATACACTTGTATATGTATCATATGCCATAAAAACATACATTTTTTTACGAACATACAAAATGTGCCATATAGGCATACAAAATGGACTTTATGGATCTCTAGCATTAGAAATAGCTCTACATCTAGCTCTAAAACCATATCTACAATTATATTTATAATTTTCTCTTTGGATGCTCAATGTCACTAAATAAATTTTTGCTCTTTGCCCTAGATGTAGAACCGGGTGTTGACCAAGTTTCTTCGTTCGTACTCAAATTAATAAGCTAGCTACTAAAATAAACTAGCAACTCATAATATGGAGGGTTTATAGTACCTCAAAAGCGTGATATACATGGATGGATGGGCGTCAAGTAATTGATCTTCACTACAGCTGATGAACCTGCAAATAAGACAAACTGAAAAGGGGATTGATTAGATAGGATATGCAGGGGTTGCCCGAACAATTCCAACTCCAATAAGTGTGACCTTCCTTTTACGGATGTCAACCCCCATTTTAAATAAGAAACAAAGTGGAGGATGAAATAATAGAGAGCATACGAAACAAAAATATTATGAATATGAGAAATGATTAAAATTGATCTAAAAGCTGATTTGATTGAAAGAAATGTTAATTAAATGTTACTGGTCTAGGTCGATAATGACCAGTGGTTGTGCAGAGAGGCAAGTCAATGGTGACATGGGAGGGTGGATTTGAAACAAGTGAAATATGCAGGTAGGTAGAGATTTGAATGCAATATGGTAAGCGTAGAATCCCTGTGGATGCCGGAGTCACCTTGTAGAAGGAATCTAAAGGAAAAGAAACTAGTTGAGAATGATAGATTGGGAATTAGGACACTGGTCAATGATGACCAAGGTGTTAGGAAATAAGGGATATAATACGCAGAATAATCCCTCACAAAATCGCAACATAAAAGTAAAAACTAATATGCAGAAAATATTACAGATCTCAAATAAAAGTGTAGAATAAAAAATAACACAACGCAAAGAGACAACATTTAACATGGTTCACCCAATTTGGGTTGCGTCAATAAAACCATTTGCTCATATTTTAGTGCAAACCACCAATCTTTCAATACAATACTCACATCTCTGTTTAGATCTATGCTCAACAAACTCTACTGAGAATTCACACCCGAATTGGACACATCCGCAATGTTACATCAACCCTACCATATGCACAAAACCACATAAGTAGACAATTGCTTAAGTAATTTTACAATACCATGGGTATCAAAACCATGGGCCAAAACCATCCCATAAACCTATGGGTCAAAAATCCCGCCCATATAAGAAGAGCACGTTTCCCGATATATTGGGCACATTTTTTGAGGCCAAAAATGTAGTGTACAAAATACATGAAGATTGTACAGTAATTTTAGTGTATAGTCTTCAACACTTGCACACATGAAAATAAGCTCCACAACATAACAATCTCCCACTTGGAGACTACTTTTCCTCGGAGCAAGCTTCTCAACCCTTCACTATTGTCCATGAAGACCAACCAAAGCTGAACACGGCTTTAGTTTTTCCGTTCGACCACCTTGGTCACCATGTTTGTAGGATTTTGACTAGTATTAATCTTCTCCAAACTTCAACTTATCTTCCTCCAAAGTTGTCTTGATGAAATGGTACCTAAGATGTATATGCTTTGTCCTAGAGTGGAAAGCAAAGTTCTTAGCTAGGTGTATAGCACTCTGACTATAACTATGTAGCTTCCCTTCCTCTAGCTTATGCCCTAACTCCTCAAGAAATTTTTGTATCCAAATCATCTCTTTGCTTGTCTTTGTGGCAGCAACATACTCAGCCTCTTTGGTTGACAAGCCACCAACTTCTATAGTCGTAAGATCCAACTCACCGATGTCTCACCTATAGTGTAAATATAACCTATCGTTCTCTCTTGTTGTCTACATATCCATCCATATCCGAATCTACATAGCCACACAAAGTGGCGTCCGATCCACTATAGCACAAAAATGTCCCCATGGTCCCTCTCAAATATTGAATGATCCACTTTACTTCCTGTTAGTGATCTCTACCTAGATCACTCATAAATCTACTCACCGCTCCAATTGCATGGGCAATATCGTGCATACATCAAGCTGTCACAATCGTTGATGAGTAAGGTACCTTGGACATCTGGTTTCTCTCGCTCTATCTTGGGACACATCTCCTTTGATAACTTTATTAAATGGCTTGCCCAAGGAGTCCCAATCGGTTTAACATCCCGCATATTAAACCTCTCCAATACCTTCTTAATGTACTTTTTTGAGATAAAGTCAACTTTTGTTCCTTCTTATCCCGAGATATCCTCATACCAAGTATTTGTTTGGCTGCTTCTAAATCCTTCATAGAAAATGAATCAATTAACTTCTTCTTGAGTATTTTTATTTCCCACATGTTTTTACTCGCAACCAATGTGTCATCCACATATAGATACAATATAATATAACTCCCATCCTCAAATTTCTTTGTATACATGTAATAGTTAGAATGACATCTAATATAACCTTCCTTCATCATGAAGCTATCAAATTTCTTGTACCATTGACGCGGATCTTGTTTCGAGCCATACAAGCTCTTCTTCGATTTGCACACCATCTCCTCTTTACCTTTGACCTCATATCCCTCAAAGTTGCTTTGCATGTATAGCTCCTCCTCCAAATCACCATGGAGAAATGTAGTTTTTACATCTAGTTGTTCTAAATGCAAGTCTTTAACCTGTCACTATTCCAAGAAAATTTCTAATAGAATTCATTTTTACTACATGAGAAAATATCTCATAAAAATATATACCTCTTTTTGTGCAAAACCCTTAACCACCAACCGAGCCTTGTATCTTTTCTTTCCTCCTTCTTCCTCCTTGACTTTGTACACCCACTTGTTCTACAATGTTCTTTTGCTTTGAGTATCTTTACCAAATCCCATGTTTGGTTCTCCATGAGATCCAAATGCTCCTCATCCATGGCTTGCTCCCACTTCTTCCTGACATCTACTTGCATTGCTTCATCAAGTCTCTCTTTCGCCATTGTCAGTGAGTAATAAATAATAAATAGAAGGAGAAAAAAAATTAGGTTCTCTTCTTACCCTAGAAGACCTCCTCAATATAGGATTTTGGGATTCTGTTGAGCGGAGTTCTTGTTGAGTAGGTTCTGAACCGATTCATGGGTCACTTCCCCATCTAGAAGATCCCCCACCACTGTATATTCTTTCTTGGATTATTCCCTATTTTCATGCAACTATTTCTTATACATGACTTTGTCATTAAAGACCACATCCTTAGATTGAATGATTTTATTATCCTTAATACTCTAACATTTATATCCAAAGTCATCACCACCATAACCAATAAAAGTACATTTTTTCTGATTTAGCCTCTATCTTGGTCCTATTGTCCTTTTTATATGGACAAATTTCTTATCATACTAAGCCTCCTCGATATGCCTCCATCCAAGGCATTTGAGGGTCCTATGTTTATCAAGTACATAGCATTTGTGCTCATCACTTCTACCCAAAAATAAAGATGCAGTCCTACATGTAACCTCATGCTCCTAACACATTCCATTATTATCTTGTTCTTCCTTTCGACACCCCATTTCATTGTGGAGTTCCTAGAAGCGTATTTTTCTTGCGAATTCCATTCTTAGAATGATAATCATTAAACTCATTGCTGCAATATTCCCTTCCATTATCGACTCCGAGACATTTTATCTTAAGATTTGTTTCATTCTCTACCAAGGCTTTCCATTTAACAAAAGTGTCAAATACATCATATTTGTTTCTAATACAATATACCTAAAATTTCGTTGTTGCATCATTAATAAAAGTAACATAATAACTTGAACCCCAAGAGATGATACCCGAGACGCCCCCACACATCAGATTGCACCAAATCTAAATTACTCTATTTCTTTGTAGGTCCAACCTTGAGAAACATTACTCACTTTTGTTTTTGATATATGCAGTCCTCACAGAACTACCAACCTATTTCGTATATATAGGAAAATCCTTCTTTATGATCTCCATGCCCTTATGGATCATATGATTGAGCCTATAATGCCACAATGTTGTATTTTTTTTTGAAGCCACAAAATTACAAACATTAGTACTTATTATAAGGTTCCAACCTTCTTACCTCTTTCCACCACAAGAGCACCCTTGGTAACCTTCCAAGAGTCCATTGTAAATATCATAAGACAACCATCACTTCCCATCTAGCCCACCATTATCAAATTTCATCTTAAAGTAGGCATATTTCGACATCCTTCAATAGCCATGTATTCCCACTCCACATCTTAACCCGAACATAAGATTTTCCAAATATGTTGCAAGGCTCATCATCACCAAGAAAAACATGCCCAAAATCCTCTTGAACATAATAAACAAAATAATGCCTATGTGGAGTAGCATGGAAAGAAGCCCTCAATCTAAAACTCAAGATTCAACAATATTGTACAAATAAATAATCAAAGCATCCGACATACATTATCCATAGCCACATTTGCCTCCTTTTTTTCTTCCTATTATTTATTCTTGCCCCGAAGCTCCCAACAATCCTTCTTTACATGCTCGGACTTTCCAGTGCCAAAATACTATCTTGCTTTTGGATTTTGACCTTCCCGATCTTTCAATTTTCTACGGCTTCCTCTATTCTTTTGTCTCCCTTTAGTTTCCTTTGTCAAAGCATTCCCGAAGTAGAAGATTCCCAGCTTTTCTTCATATTTCCTTTCTTAGAATCACCCCTACAATATCCTCAAACTTCAACTTTGAGTTATCTAGAACAGAGTTTCTTACCGCCATTATCGAGGCTATTCCAACTCTCGTAAAGAGCACATAATTAATAAAGCCCTAACTTCTTCATCAAATTATATTATAACCAAAGCTAGCATATATACAACCGTATTAAAATCATTTAAATGATATGCTCTTGAACCATTCTCGACATCTTCATATTAAACAAATTTTTCATTAAAAATATCTTGTTAGAGGTGGAGGGTTTTTCATACAACTTCCTAATGCATCCATCATTTCTTTTGTAGTCTGTTCCATTGAAACATTAAATAATACCGAAGATAAAAGACACATCCGGATCATTCCAAGTGCCTTCCTATCTAGAAAATCTCGTTCTACATCTATCATACTTGAGGGTTTGTTCCCTTTCTCAAACAACAAAATATAAAGATAATGCTCCATCTCGCATCTTCCAAAAACTAAAATTATTCCCCTTGAATTTATCAACTGTTGGTACTGGATTTAATCTCCTTCACAACCCGAGCAAGACATCATGGATTTTGCAAGACACTCAGAGGTAGATAGATGATTTATATGTCATTTTGTAGCCAGGGGAGCAATCTATCTGACTTGTTGGCACTCAGGCTCTAAAGGAGTGGGTAGCACCTTGAAAGGATTTTGATCTAACCCTCACTATTTTAGGTTGTGCCTTTCAACTAAGGTAAGAGAACGTATACTGCAGCCTTTGTTTTATGAAGGAGGTGGAGATATCCTTATATTGTGCATATTATATGGAGATGGCCTTGGGAAAACATGATCAATCTTCCATTATTCAAACTCAACAGAGCTGTCACTACTAAATGATGGAAATGCTTTCAAGACAAGGCTAAGGCTGCTAGAGACATTGTATGATCCTAATTTGCTTTGTGCATTTTTGTAAATGGATTGTATTATTTTGTTGACACACAATGTAGATGCAGGGGTAGTATGGGCAGGATGGGTTGTATAGAATGATTTTTGGTGGGGTATTGATGAAAAAAATTGGGATATATCGGACCTTTGACAACCTCTACAATATTTGAAACAACTATCAAATAAAATGCTTCAAATAATCAAGACATTCTTTCAACCAGAAGAGGCATAAATGGAAGCCCAGAAACACTCTTCACACAATATTTGAGAACTCACCACAAAAACTTGAAGTAAAGAACTCAATTAAACACAAAAATCCTTGATCAAACCATGCCTAAGATGCCCCCAAAGGCTTACAAGAAATAAGCGTAGTCAAGGAAGGTAAAGTGATTTTAAATTTGTTTATCTCCTCATTAGATGAAGGCTCGTTATCCAAAATTCACCCCCCTTGGGTAAATTTTGATAACATGCATCAGAAGATTCAAATCCCAAGCAAATTGTTTGATTCAGAGCAAAATCAGGTTTCTAGGGTCCCTTCAGGTATTTTTCTAACTCCCCTGGCCGAAGAAACAGGGAGCAAGCTCTGAGGAAATGCAAAAAAGTAGCAGAAAGGCAAATAGGTTGATCCAGGAAAGAGTGTGAAAATTGGCTAAGTCCTGCTCAAGGTAGCATTTGGGACAAGTGGGACAAATGGAAGCGGATCGGCCGAAAAGCCTCTAGGCGGCCCAAATTGCATTTGGGACAATCGGGCCAGAAGTACGCGGCGGGCGCGAAAAGCCGATAAGGCCGAAAAAGGAAGAAAAATTGGCTAAGTGTTGCTCGGGACGTTTGGGACAAAAAGGCCCGAACCGGCCGGTTCGGCCGAAATAAGCACAGGCAGTCCAAAAGAATTTGGGACAAATGGGACGAAAGTACGCGGTGGGTGTGAAATGCCGGTTCAACCAAGAGAAAATCGACTAACTGCTGAGAGGGACATTTCGGGACAAGCGGGCCAAAAAGGCGCGAACCGGCCGAACCGGCCGAAATGAGCACAAAGGGCCCAAAATCAAATGGGACATCCGGGACAAATGGAGGCGAAGTACGCGAAAAAGCCGGCAGGGCCGAGAACCAATCAGAAGCCGCCACGTGTCTCAGGAAAAAAGAGCCAAAAAGGTCAAAGGGCAGGTTTTAAAAAGGAGTCAGCCCGAACCAATGAAATAGCGCCACGTGTCCAGTTAAGGGCCCCACAAGCGAATTTCAAAATGAAAGCCCACGAAAGATGGAGGAGAGAGAATTGCTCATCCAATCAGCACGTGCCACGTGTCGTCCAGGTGGCAGAGCGCGGGAAAGGATTTCAAAACACGTTTTCGCCTGTTTTGTGCCCTAGATCTTCAGATCGCCATAACTTTTGATCCAGAGCTCGGATTTGCACGTTCTTTACATCAACGGAAAGCTGGTGAAATTCTCTACACGATTCTGGGGTCAATATTGCGTTCTAGAGCAGTTTGGAGGAGAAAAATTGAGAAACGGCTCTGACGCGTATTCATGGCCGGAAATGACATTCCAGCGACCAGAGTTAATGCAGAATGGGTCGCATTCTCCTGCAATCCGGTCAAAATGATAGGGTATGGGTTTGTAAGGTCCTCCATGCCGTTTTAATACACCTGCAGTCAAGAAAGAATGGGCTCCCATGCCTTTGTACGTCTCCTGTTCCCTGGGTTCGACCCTTGCATTTTAAAAGCCAGTTTTGGGCTCATTTCAAAGGGGGAACATTTTTGGGCATAGCAGACTTCTTCTTTCACCTTCTTCAAGGGATTGATGAAGTATCAGACCTCTCCAAGGATTGTAACAGTTTTCTTTACCTCTCTGAGGGTGTAATGCGTATTTTGATATTAAATTGATAATGCAAGCTCTGTGAATGGGTTTCAATCCTCTGTTTGTATTATTTGCTTGAATTCGAGATGCTAAGTTATAGATTATCGATCTGTGTATGTTTTTATGTGAACCTTGGTCTCGTGTCTATTTGCATGACTAATATGTTTCACCACTCCTTTTGGTGCATCACCATCTTAGTTAGTTTCATTTTTGCACTTCTACCCCCTGTCTCTCTCGCAAGTTAAAATAGGATTAGGATCTAAACCTCTCGTAGTTTTGCAAAAATATAGATCTAAATCGAGAGGAGTTTGAGGAACCACCTCTAATCTGAGATTCCTCTCTCGGTTTTCAAGTCCCACACTTGGAGAGAGGTTTCCATGTTGTGTAATTACAATGGATGCACGAGTGATCAACCTAGAAATCGATCGGCGTCTGTGAGCTTGTAATTTTGCACTAACAGTTTTGGCACGCCCGGTGGGACAGAGGTCTCAATTTTATTGCAGCAAAGTTGATGTGCATCTGCTGCAAGTTTCTTGCTTGAAAAGAGCTATTATTTGCATATCTGGCGACTCCAAGGGGAAGAATCAATAGAATTTCAGCAGTCAGGCCTGAAAGCTTATGAGAAGAATCACAAGGTCAAGAGTTGGAGAGGAGGAAGTACTGTTTGAATACCTGCAATTATCTCCAAGAAGAAGGCAAAGAGGAAGAAGGATTCAAAGGTCTCCATCTCCACCAAACAGAACTCTTTCAACTCCTCCACCTGAGCGGCCTTTCTTTCAGTATACAAGGGTTTTAAGACCAATCAGAATGGCGCAACCAGTGAACCCCTATGTCAACTTCACAGGCAGCAGCCCACTTGCTCTCAATGCACAAAATCCAATCCCAGTTGCAGCACTGAAGAACATTCCATACTTTACTGGGGAAAATCAAACCACTCCTGGTGATCATGTCAAAGACATTGCTAACATTTGTGCAATCCATGAGATTAATGAGATGCAAGTAGCTGTCAAATTGCTGGCATCTTCATTTAAGGGGAAAGCATTGCAATGGTTTAGGAGCCTTGAAGCTGGCTCTATCACAAACTGGAATCATTTGTGTATTGCGCTTCACAATCAATTTGGAGAGAAGGGAGACAACTTGTCTCTTTTGGAGCAACTAACAACCATCAAGAGAGCTTCCAATGAGCAGCTGACTGACTTCAACTTCAGATTTCAAAGGTCTTGGGATAGAATTCCAGTAGCAGTCAGACCAACAGCAGAAGGTGCTTTTCTATATTACCTTAAAGCTTTAAATTCTGATATTTCTGTGTTGATTCAATCTATGGGAGGTACAACTATCCCTGCTGCTTATAGTATTGACATTAGAGCTGAAAATTGTCTGATTCAAGCTGGCAAGCTAGCTCCTAGGCCTCCAATGCCATTATATCCAAGTTTAGAGAGCCCAAGTACTAGTCAAGCACCTGTCTTAGCTCCTATTCCCACTTCTAGGAATCAGAGTTCAAATGAAACTTCCACTTCATCTCCAAGTGCCCCAAATGAGCTTGGGAAGTCATGAAGCAACCGCAAAATTTAGGTAATGAGCTGGTCACACTTAAGAGACAAAGAAACTCAAGGTTTTAGACCTTCGTATCAGCCCCCAGGCTCAACCTAATAGGCAGCCATATCAGCCTCAAAGGCCACCCAATCCATCCGCAAATATGAATCAAACAAGGCCTCCGCCAATAAACCATTCCAGCCCTATAATCCAAATGCCATATCTACCTCAAAGGCATTAGTACCAAAGACAAAACAACACCGCCTGTGAGTATGATTGGTGTTTTCCATGTAATGAGCCTCATAATCAATCCATGTGCTTCAATGGTGCTTTGACCCAAGCTTTAATGGTAACGAGTGCTTGGTATGGAGGGTGAGAATGCTCAAGAAAACAGCCAACAACAAGAAACATTCCAACAACAACCTGCCCCAAAAGACACCACATTGGTAAATTGGCAAGCAGAGGATTTCTGTGGCATGAATGAGGTAGTTTCTCAAGGTGTTGCTGCCAACACAAGGTCAAAAAGGAGAAATTTGGGTGAAGAACAGCCTGTTTGGCTAATCCACAACCTTCCACACTCCACAAATGATTGGCAAGCAAAACCGGTTTCAAATGCACAAGGGCAAGCGATCAAGAACAACCCCGAGGCCAACTCAAATGCCACCATTGCTTGCTGCCACATACAAAGAGCAAATGTGCAGACCAAGGGACAGCAGAGAGATCCTTCATCACCATTCAGTATCATTGATCAGATGAAGAAGACAAACGTCAATATATCTATGTGGGAATCGCTATCCATCCCAGGCCAAAGAAATCTGCTGCAAGCTGCCATAAAGGATCCAGCCAAATTCGAATCAAGCAGGTCCAAATGCGGGAGAAGGTACTCACAAATTCTGCCCACCCTCAAGGAAATCATGGAGCACAACAAGGTAGAATGCTTTGAAACCTCCCCTTTCTATGTTTCGTTAATCATTGAAAATCAGCTAGTGCATAATTGCATGATAGATTCTCGGGGCAAGTAGCTCTGGATTATGCCTAAACATGATAGGCGATCGATTAGGGCTCCAAGATGAAATAACATCCAAGGAGTAGTGCGGTGGATGGGACAGCATAATAACAGTTGGAGTGATTAGAAATTTGAGTCTTACCTTGCATGCATGTCCAAATGTTGTTGTCTTACAAGATATATCAGTCATAGACCTTCCACCACTCTTTGCCCTTTGCTTGTCAAGAGATTTCACTGCCAAAATTGGGGGATATTTGTCCGCTGATTGGTCTCACATGCTATTCAGAACGAGATATGGGACTAAGGCCACAATTAGGTCAGAACCTATTGCAGACTTCCACATTGAGCCCTATACTCCAAGTCATATTAATACCAATTGCTCAGCATTTGACCAAGAAGATCACATTGGCACTGATGAAGCCGACACTAAGATTGGAAGTATTCCAGATTTGACTCTTGATGAATGGGCAAGCAAAGTGCATGCTTTTGATCCCTATCAAGAAGTAGAAGAATCTGAGCTAGGGGTCTATTGCATACACGAAGAAAGTCAACCTATTCCTAGCATCACCAAGCCAAACCACAAGGATGACAATGAAGTATGGCAGCTGTTTTTCGATGGATCAAGGAGTAGACAAGGTGCAGGAGGTGGAGCCATGCTTGTTTCACCTCAAGGAATAAAGCATTATTCAGCTTTTAGATTTCAATTTGCATGCTCCAATAACACTGCTGAATATGAAGCCTTGGTGCAAGGGATGCATTGGGCAATCAAGAGAAAGATAAAGAACTTGCAAGTTTTGGAGAAAGTGAGCTGATTGTAAATCGGGTTAAGGGACGACATGTTGCAAAAAATGATCTACTCGGATGCTACAAGAACAGGTGTGGGACCTCATGGAAGACTTTGAAGGCTTTGGCATCAAATCCATTCCTAGAAAACAGAATCAAGCTGGCGGACAGCTGAGCTTAGCAGAGAGGGCAGCCTTTGACATTATAGAAAACATTCAACAAGACAAGGTACAACAAAACATCCACGTGATTGTGAGGCCTTCAGTACCGGATAACGATGTCAGTTGGCAAGTATTTGAGAATGATCAACAAATCATCCACTTCTTGCAAGAAGAAGCTGAGTTCTCAGCTAAGAATCAAGAGAAGTTGGAACAGCAATATGGTGACTAGGTGATACAGCTGAGAACTGACAAGCTGCCCAAGGGACTTATCACCTTGGAGTCAATTTTTAACCCCAATGATCAGTTTAGAAAGGAGAAAGAAAATATTCAGGTCAAGAGGGAAGATTCGACATCCATCTTGGTAGAAGAAAACAAGCCACTGCAAATTGGAAAGATGACAACTGAACAGGAAAGGTATGAGTTCATACAGCTATGTCAAGAATTCCCTGACGTGTTTGCTTGGAGCTATGAAGATTTGAAAGGGTTCAATCCCAACTTAGCTCAGCATACCATTGAATTGGACCCAAATACTAAGCCTATCAGGCTAAAACAGAGACCAGTCAATCCACACATGGAGCCTCTCATGAGGAAAGAACTGGACAAGCTGATTGAGTCAAGAATCATATTCCCAATCAAGAATTCTAGTTGGGTTGCCAACTTAGTTCGATCGAGAAAGAAAAGTGGAGAGATCGGGCTATGTGTTGACTTCGAGAGATTTGAATAGAGCCTCTCTAAAAGACCATTATCCACTCCCTTCCATGGAGCAAATCTGTGCAGTCGTAGCTGGTTCAGAAAGATTTTCACTACTTGATGGATACTCAGGCTTCAATCAAATTATGGTGAAGGAGGAAGACCAGTTCAAGACAGCCTTCACAACCAAATGGGGCACATATGCTTACAAGAAGATGCCATTTGGAGTGTCGAACGCGGAGCAACATTCCAGCGAGCTATGGATATGGCATTCAAAGGCTTGATCAACAAGATAGTGCTGATATACTTAGATGATGTTACTGTCTTCTCAAAGAATGCTGCAAACCATCTCTTTCACCTCAGGCAAGTGTTTCAGAGATGTAGAAAGTTCGGTGTGTCTTTGAATCCTAAGAAGTGCATCTTTCTTGCACATGAAGGGAAGCTCCTTGGCCATATTGTCTCCAAGGAAGGATTAGCAATTGATCCAGAGAGGGTCGAAGCCATAAGGGCTCTACCATTGCCAAGCCACAAGAAGGCCCTTCAGAGTTTCCTGGGAAGGATAAACTTTGTTCGGAGGTTTGTCCCAAATTTTGCAGCCCTTGTCAAGCCCATCACTAAAATGTTAAGAAAAAGCATGGCTTTCAAATGGATGGCAGAAGGCAAGGAGAGCTTTGAAGCAATCAAAGAAGCCATCTCCCAGGCACCCGCTCTCATCAACCCAGACTTTTCCAAGGATTTCATACTCTATGCATTTGGAGGTGATGACACTATTTCTGCCATTCTGGTACAGCAGAACAAAGATAATGATGAGCAGCCGATTGCCTTCTTCAGCCAGAGCCTAAGTGACTGCGAAATGAGGTACTCTTTTATTGAAAAGCATGTCCTTGCAATAATCAGAAGCTTGAAGAAATTCAAGCATTTAGTCTCAAACAACAAGATACAGTTGCTAGTCTCGCATGCTGGGGTTAAGGATTTCCTCCTCAACAAGGATTTGAATGAAAAAAGGGCAGGTTGGATCACCCGTGTCATGGAGTATGACATTGAGATCAAGATCACCAAGCTGGTAAGAGGCAAAGGTTTGTGTGAGCAGCTCGCTTCCAAACAACCAGACAACCCAGAAGATGAAGAAGACGCTGTCCTACTATTACAAGATGATCAAAAACAGGAAAATGATGATGTGTCCACTCCCTGTTGGACTCAGAATATGATACATTTCCTACAGACGGGCATGTGCCCTCTAAAAATGAGCAAAGCAAAAGAAGATACTTAAGGTTGCAGTAATTCCATATGCCATCATTGATGGAGTTTTGTGTAGACACCTAAAATTGGTTACTCAATTTAGTGTCCCTCTTACCCATTTACGTGCTTAGGTAACCTGGGGCACGTTTGCGTCACCAACTATCCCCTTGGGATAGTTTTCCAATTGTGATTTAATCACCTACTCTAAATTTAATTCATCCCATCACATCTTACCCATGAGTAATTAAGTATTAAATATTTAATTACGCTTCTTCCCATGCATCTTAATCACTTATCCACCCCAAATTTATTCTACCCATGTATCACATCTATTTTTAATCTTCCCTAAGCGGGATATTTTCCCGTAGTCGGGATGAGTCTTATTTTTCTCGAATCGATCATTTTTAGCCATCTCGGGAGTCTTCTCCGCGATCGGCGCCGACCCATATGGTCGGCGCCGATTTTCTAGGAGCGGCGCCGATTATAAAAGCAAGTCCAGAACTCAGTTCTAAGCGCGGAAAAATCGAACCGAAAGAGATCGGAGCAAGAGCGAAAAAGCGAACAAGCGAAAAAAGGAGCACTTGCACACGAACAGAGAGCGAGAGAGATACAGTCTGAGAGATCTTCAGCATCAAGTGTATCAAATTAGGGCAGATCCTGTCCGAATCAATCCCTGAGAGGAGCACCGTTACTCTGTCCCTGTCATATCAGCATCGCACCACCATCTATCATCTGGTGACTCTGTTCCAGTGTCTCGCCAACTTCGGCTCATCCAGCAGACCACATTCGTCTTCTAATTCCCGAATCTTATCGCACAGTCCCTGACTGATCGATCTGCCTCCAGTCGACGCCGATTCAACCCAGTCGACGCCGATCAGTCTCAATCGACGCCGACCAGTATCAATCGACGCCGATTTTAAAAAGCGACGCCGATTTTCTCTGCAGATAGGTAAAAGGATACAGGTAACACAAATCCAGCTTTTATTTCATAGTTCCTGTTTTACATGTATGCATCTGCATGCATTTAGATTCTGTCTTATTACTGCAATCAGAAAATCTAGTCTTTATTTACATCTTTTATCATGTATGCTTCCTTTCTTTATTGAAAACGTGGACTGACATCCGCCGAGGAAGCTTATCGCTTCTCGGACCCGCTTCTCGGGCAGTCCACTAAAATATCTTTTAACGTGGTCTTTTTCTGTCAAGCATCGGTGTTTTACAGGTTATTCGGATCTATTGTGCGAATTGCTTGTGTGCGCCCGTCTTATCTACATTGACTTCCTCATCCGTCTACATCTTCATCAGGTATCTATTTCATTGAGGTTTTTCAGGGTTTTTGTGTTTAGTTTGGTGCATTAACTTGGGACGAGTAACAAGCACGAAATTCTTGATCTACATTCGCACGCCGGTGGGAGCCAACCAAAGTCCTTTATTGAAGTTTTCGTTTCGTCATTATCACGGATGTATCTTTCCGGATCTTGTTTGTTGTTTGCTTGATCCTTTCTTGCGGAGCACTTTGCTTGTTCTGGGAGGATTGTTCGAGGAAGAGCTCAACAACGCGCTTTTTGAAGTCCACACACCTTGGAGAGCTAAATCTCTGAGGTATTCCTCTTTTCGGTGTTTTCTCCTTTTTAGGTTTTCTTTGTTGGTTGTTTATCACATCCAAACACTTCAGTTTTGGTGCTTAAAAAGAACCTAATCGCATTTGGGAAAGAACTTGTTTGAATTGTCTTCATCGAAATCAAACATTTCGTTTTAAGTGCTTAAAAAGAACCCTTCCTTTTTCATTGCTGCATGCTTTGTCATCTAGTGTTAATTAGGTTGGAAAATTGATCAAAATCGGTAGTGACACTATTTGATTTTTATTTTTCACCCTTGCACACAAAGCCAAAATCACTAGGTATAAAGCATCTAAACAAAACTCCTTCCCTGGCCTCGCCTACTTGGAAGTGATATCCAAGAGGAAGAGCCTACGCGGTACTCGGGCCGCGCTATAAATTCACGAAAGATTTTGGTATATATTGGCAAAGCACCCGACTCCCTTATCGCAGCGGTGTGTGAAGTGCGGGGGTAGGCCCCTATATCAAGCCACGTACCGGTCTTTTACTGAAGTGCCTTCGGGACTCCTCACCAAACATTACCCAAACCATCCCTAGTTTGGCTATCTGAGTAGTTCCTGTTCTAAAAAGCCTTCCCTAACATTTTCATTTCTTAAAAGCATCAAAATTTAAAGGAGATAATCACTTGCGCTGCTTGAACTATTTGTGCATTAGTTAAGACAATCTTCTTTCTTGCTTGTTTATGACGGCTATCACCCGTTCACAATCTAGGAAAATGGCCCAACAGGTTCCTTCTTCCTCCGAAATCACCACCAGCGTGGATGTTTCGGCACCCCTCCAATCTTCCTCGGGACCACTGTTAGTGGGTTCCCCCTCATGGTCGTATAATCCTTTCCATCAAGCCAAAACAATCCCATCACGTCCGGCTTCTCCTAGTCCATCAGAAATATCTTCTGACTCAGAGTCTATTCCTCGCGGGGATCCTGAATTTCAGGCTCTCCTTGATCGCAATCCGGTAGCCCTCATGGACTATCTAGTACACAAGTCGATCCAAATATCTGACCAAGACCCACCAATCCGACAAGTGTACAATTATCCTCGCGGATCATCCCAGGCCTCTTTAGAGCAGTTTGCACCATCTCTCTTGCCTCGAGCCACGGAGAAGGGTGAGGCCCCTATGCCTCCCTTTTCTCTTCCACCTACCATGTCGACTAATTCTCAATTAGTCTTACCTATCCCTAACACTGCAGCTACCTCGACTATTCCACAACCCATTTCTGAGAGGTCTTCTGCCCTTGCTATAGTAAATTCGTCTGCACATCCGCACATTGCCGTCAATTCGTCTATGCCCTCTATCGTTTCTCAAGGTCAATACCTCTTCATGAGCCAACCCCCTCCGAATAGGCAGTTGGCTCCTACTTCTCGTCCTCTAGGGGGTCTTTCTTCCAATATTCCAGCTACTGTGACATTCGCCCATCCTCTAGTATCGGCACCCTTGATACCTAATTCAGTAGAAGGCCCCTTTCAGGTCTTGTTCCCCAACATGACCAATCCAACCAACACTCATATTCCTCAATCTATCCCGATCCAATCAACCAACATAGGAGTCCACCAATCACAGGCTCCATCCGTCACCCAACCTTTATTTGCTCAACCACTTATTATCTCGCAGCCTGCCTATACGCAAGCTGCACAACAAATACCCCACCCGGTGTCACCCAGAACACCTGGTTATTCCTCTTATAATCCTATCCAACAACAGATGAATCCCCCATTGACACCTCAACCACACCCACTACTTGCTTCTCATGTAGGACAAACCAATGTACCTCCTCCCCAATCGGATGTGGTTCAATTTCTCTTCAAGAAAATTGCAGACTTGGAAGCCTCCACAAAAGGAGCCCGCCCTTCATACTCCTTTGAAGAAGTATGCAATGAACCCATTCATCCTTCGGTGGCTTTTAAGCCTTATCCTCCCCAATGGGAACTTCCCAAATTCTCAAAATTTCATAGTCGGGAAGACCCCCAACAACATCTGCGAGCATTCAAACATGCTTGCTACCTCATTGTCCAAGATCAGGAGCTCATGCTCCGTACCTTTCCTATGTCTCTAGCGGGTCCCGCTTTGGACTGGTACAATAATATTCCTCAACATTCATTATTTTCTTTCTCTCAATTGGCCCAAATGTTTGTTGAAAACTTTTCAATAAATATTGCCCATAAGATCTCAATCACAGATCTTTACAACATTCGCCAATTCGACGATGAGTCTATTGCAGACTTTGTCGCTCGTTGGAGAGGGATAATCAACCAATTGTCCTTCTCCCTCCCTCAATCTCAACAGATCGAGTTGTTCACCCGATCTTGTGCTAGTCACATTTCTTCCACGTTAAGAATCCAAACTTTTCATACTTTCGAAGAAGCCTTCACGATGGCACGCAAACTCGAATCTCGTGCCATTGAACAAGGAAAACTAAAACTTCGTTCCAAGTCTAAACCCGATTTTTCTCGGTTCACCAAACCAAATTCTTTCCCTCCTAAAGATAAGAATCAAGGGTCCACAAATACTATCGTATTAAAAACATCAAGAACTGATAGTACTCCTAATCAACCACCACGAAGAGACCCTTCGTCTGCTCGAAAAGGGGCTTCATCATCTCGATCCTTTGCTCCCTTGGGGGAATCATATGCCTCTATCTTAGAAAAAATGTTGGAAGTTCGCATGATCGAACTTCCACCCATTAGGGATATTGATGAAAGCCGAGAACGTCCTTTGTGTGCAGTACGGAGAAACGATTTTTGCCACTATCACAGAACCAAAGGTCATGACATTGAACGATGTCAGACTTTCAAAAATCTTGTCCAAAAATTCATTGATAAAGGCGAGCTTATCCTGGATAACCCAAATGCTCCCCCAAATCAAGCACTGGACGTTTTTAAACAACCCTTCCCCAATCATGCCCCAAATCATAATTCTTCAGAATCTCAAAAACCAAACACCCACATTATCAACGTCATTTCTACTGAAGAATCCGCTTCGGAAACCACGTCATCTACAAACACGGCAATCGAATCAGAACCCTCTCCCACTTCACCAATCACTGAAAATCCCCCATCTTCCGATAGCCCACCTTTGAATATTCCTACATTGCTAAGCACGGATTCATCTCTCTCCGCTCCTTCGTCCGATCTCCCATCCATACCCGAGACAGTGTCTTCCGCATCTGTCTCATCATCAGACGTTCTTTCAATGCTCGAGGCAATTACATCCCTTCGAGTTTCCACTTCGGACACATCTACTTCTGCTGCTCCCATTCCGGCTACAACTATGCCCTTGATAAACATCCCTATAATCGTGCCGACTTCGGCGAAAGTGTCCTCAACTTTGACTCTTCCTATCTCTTTTCCTATAGTAGTTCCACCCATGATCACTACACCAAAAGTGGTCCCTTCGCAAGGAACTTCTTCATCACTTACTTCTTCCATCACTAATACTACTTCACCTATTCAGGAAAAATCAAAAGAAGTAACACCAACACCTGCACACTCGATTCCTCAACCTAAACCGCGACAACCAAAATCTAACATTATACCATCAATATCTCCCCATTTGCTTCCTCCAAAAAGGTTACAATCACCTTATGACGTTGAAGTTGTCACCATCCCTGAAAAGGGGAAGCCCATATTTCGGACCATCAAAACTCTCGGTGTTCTTCCACAAAAATCTCTCTCCACGCCTCATAAACGATTAGATTTGCCCGCTGAGAAGGCATCTTCTTCTACACACCTATCAAAGTCATCATCTTCTTCTTCATCAACATCCCTAAAAGTAGACTTACCTACCAAAAAGATGCCACTTCTTCTATCAAAATCCTCATCTTTGTTACCAAAAATCAAGACACCCTATCTTCCTCCAAATTCACCTATTTTGGGAGCTTCTTCCTCTTCCAAACCGACATTATCTAAATCATCCGTAAATCCGACTAAGCAACCCCCTTTGTCTCCAAAAACCGCAAAAATTATCGCATCTCCATCCTCCTCAAAATCTATTTTAGGGGCTCCTCCTCCACCAAAGTCAATCATGTCTCATTTACTCCCATCCCAAGCACCCAAGACTGCTCCTCCAAATGTCCAAACAAACAAGAGGATCCCTAAAGAGACCGTTAAACCTAACATGCAAGTTCTTTTACCCCGGCAGTCGGTTAAGGTAAAAGAACCATCTCCATTATCTCTATCCTCATCTTCGTCTACCGGATTCTACACCGAAATCCTTCATCAACTTATCCAATCTTCAGCCATAACCCTTCCTCCGATTAAGCCTTATAACCCCTCCAAAGGAGTGAAACCTACCGGTTTAACTCGATCGATTTGTGCTTACCACCGTACTCCGAGTCATGACACTTTGAAGAATGTAAAGCTCTTCAAGCCGTTGTCAAGAACCTTACGGAAGAAAGTGACCTCTTCTTTGGAGGAGGAACAAGTACCTCCTGTCACCTTAGCCCCATCCAAACCTCAACCATCCATTCAGACCTCTAGTGGTTCCACTCCACTTGATCTCCCTCCTTCCCAAATTGACACAATCCATATCGCCACTAGAACCCAACATTATCATAACCCATCTTCATCTCCAACATCTAGACCACGGGTTGTCATTTCTGCAGCCCCTGAAGGCGTGTCTCCTTCCTCATCAGCCCCACGACCCAAGGTCTCCATTCGTGCTGCACCTCGGACTCAAGTTCCCGTATCCGTTGAGGAGAGTGTCATGAAGCAACTCACCCAAGCTCCGGTCAAAATGTCTCTTTTTGACCTCATCCAATCCTCTCCACAACATCGCCAGGCTCTAATCGATAATCTGCGTCGCATCGCAGTAAATTCCGATGAGCCCCAGCCCTTCGAGTGGGTTGTTGGATTGAATGGTCCATCGACCGCCATTTCTTTTGAGGATTCAGAAATTCCTCATCTTTCTTCAGAGGATTTGGAGGCTCCTCTCTTCATCACAGTCCAAGTCAATAACACTGCCTTAAAACGTGTTATGATCGATAGTGGAGCTGCTCTCAACGTCATCTCTTCCCACACATTCGAACAACTTAAGTTACCTAAGAATGTGGTGTCACCTCCGCCTTTCGCCCTTCGATCATTTAACGATCAGCTAGCAGTCACTCTAGGAACTGTGGTCTTACCCATCCGAGTAGGTAAAAAGCTGCTCCATGAACTCTTCTATATTGTCGAAGGAAAATTCCACTATAACATGATCCTTGGACGCTCACGGGTTCGCTTGATGCATTGTGTCCCATCCACCCTCCATCGATGCCTAAAATATCAATATGAGGGCAAAATCTACACCCATCCAGGAGATCCTTTTCCTTCTGCGCGCGCAATGCGACATGACCACAAGTGCGCGCCTTTAAAAGAAAATGCATCTTCTCCGGATGGGGCTTCATCTTCTTCCATACCTGCTGACCAAACTACCGATTTGCGAAATCGGAAGAGACATTGCAGCGTTTCTCACTAGGAGAGCTTCCTCTCTTTTCTTTCGATGCCCATCTCAAACCTAATGAGTATGGTAGACCCGACAAGCAACCTGAATATCAATCAGGTCTCGGTCGCATCGTTACCATTGGTTTGCCCAATCAACAGACCAATTTCATCTACGGTGGTCTTGATACACCTCATTATTGTCCGGATTCTCCTCCACAGAGCCAAACCTTACCTAACTTGAGGGTTTGATTATCTCTGAGAATCCCACGTTTGCAAAAACTTATCTATATCGATGCGCGTGGAAAGGTTTTGGCCTTGGAAAATATGAACAAGGTATACATGACCTCAAATCCATTCCTACTCTCATGCCACACCAAAAGTTTGGTTTGGGATTTAAACCCATTTCAAAAGCCACTGTCACTATTCTTGATGAGCCTCTTCCTACTGAAGAACCATCTTCCCCCACCAAATCCGAAGCATCACTTGATGTGGACGATGACATTTCCATCCCACCTAACTTTTTTTTTTGATCAATACCATTTCCTTGGGACCTTTAGTCTATGAGACTAACAATCGGTCTGCTTCTATACCATTAATCTTCCCTGAGATAGTTGGAGACGACTCTCCTACTATCAACACTATCCACTGTGCGGATGACGACTCTGTCCTCACCTATCTAGGGGCAGAGGATTCATACCTTCCCAAAACCATTCCTTCTGACACGTCTACCCTTCTCAACGAGGCCACTATCGACCTTAATATAGGGACTCCTGAAGACCCTCGCATCATTAAGGTCGGCCAATCCCTTGATCCACAAGAATTAGGGGACTTTACTACTTTTCTTTCCAAACATCGTCAAGCCTTTTTGCTTGGTCATACGAGGATATGCGGGACTCGATCCCGATATTGTAGTCCACAATATCGTTACCCTTCCCAACATCAAACCAGTCAAGCAAAAATTACGTAAAATGCACCCTAGAGTAGCCCTTCTTGTTAAAGAAGAATTACAGCGCTTGCTCTCGGCTAACTTCATCCAACCCATCGATTATCCGCAATGGGTGTCAATGTAATACCGAGTAACTAAGGCTCTTTGGGAAGATTCGAATTTGTACCGACTTCAGGGATCTTAATCTGGCCTGTCCAAAGGATGATTTTCCTCTTCCTAATATCGACCAACTCGTAGATTTAACTGCGGGTCATGAAATGCTTTCTCTTATGGATGGTTTCTCTGGATATAATCAAATCCTCATCGCACCAGAAGACCAGCATAAGACTTCCTTCATAACTCCTTGGGGGACCTTTTGCTATCGTGTCATGCCCTTCGGTCTTAAGAACGCCGGAGCAACTTATCAACGAGCAATGACCTACATCTTCCATGATCTTTTACACAAAACTGTAGAGGATTACGTTGACGATCTCCTCGGCAAATCCAAACGTCGTCAGGAGCATCTTTTCATCCTTGCACCTCTCTTTGAGAGGCTTATCCGCTTTTGTCTTCGTCTAAATCCATCTAAATGCGTGTTTGGCGTCCTCACTGGTAAACTTTTAGGGTTTATCATTTCCATCAGGGGTATTGAAGTGGACCCCGCAAAAATAAAAGCCATCCTTGAGATGCCTCCCCCGTCTAACTTAAAGCAACTCCATGAGTCTCGAGGGCGTCTTGATCGAGGCGTCGTTTTATCTCCCAATTGTCGGACCGTTGTCAACCTTTTCACCATCTTCTCCGTAAGAATGTTCATTTCAAATGGGATGAGCATTGCCAAAAGGCCTTTGATGATCTCAAAGCTTATCTTCTTTCTCCGCCCGTGCTTACACCTCCACGCGAGGGGGAGCCTTTCTATCTTTATATCTCTGTGTGACCATGCTCGGGAGCCATGATTTCGCATCGGGACACTTGTGGTAAAGAACAAGTCATCTATTACATCGATCGCACCCTCCATGAGTATGAGACACGTTACTCAAGGGGCTGAAAAACTATGTTGCGCTCTCTTCTTTGCAACTTCTAAGCTTCGTCATTATCTTCTTAATCACAAAACTTACATCGTCACAAATGTCAATCCCCTCAAGACAATTCATGCAAAGCCTTATCACAATGATCGCATCACTCGTTGGCTTATGCTCATGACGAGAATTTGACCTCGAGTTTATCATGAAAAAAAAGGCTATCAAGGGTCGGGTTATTGCGGATCAACTAGCTAGTGCTCCTCTTAGGACACTCAAGACCCCCTTGCTCAATTCCCGATGAATTTATTCAACAAATCGATTTTGGTCTATCTCCATTTAAAGTAAAGCTCTTCTTTGATGGATCCAAATGCCAGCAAGGGGGAGGTGCGGGTTTCGTGATGATTCCTCCTTGGGGTACGCCTATCCCAGTCGCACACAAATTGAACTTTGAGTGCACCAATAATATGGCTGAGTACGAAGCTCTTGTCTTAGGACTTCAAAATGCCATTAATCTCGGCGCTCGTCGTATTGACATCTTTGGTGATTCTGAACTCATCGTTAATCAGGTCACGGGTGTCTATCAATGCAAGAATGATATCCTTCAAAAATATCGCGACATTGTTCTTGCCCAACTCCAATCTTTCGATAAGTTCACCATCCAATCCATTCCTCGTACTGCAAATCGATTCGCGGATACCATGGCCTCATTAGCATCCCTTATCCCGCCTTTTACTGAAGACTCGCGTCTTTATGTGGCTGTGCAACGATTAGATCAACCATCTTATCTTGACGACTAACCGATCAATCTTTGTCATAACCCATACTCAGGATGAGTGGTATCAACAGATAGTTGATTATCTATCTCATTCGGTGCTTCCTCCAGATCTGACTTCCAATGGTAGAAGGTCTTTTGTCCAACGCGCTAATCGCTATTCTATCCTAGGCGGGATTCTTTACAAACGCGGCTTTGATGGTATTTTGCTTCGATGCCTCAAAACCCATGAATCATCTAAAGCTATTCAGGAGGTCCATGACGGTATCTGTGGTGGACATTTTAGTGGTTTAAATTTGTGGCTAAGCGCATCTTACGTTTGGGATATTATTGGCCTTCTCTTAATCAAGATTGTTGCGAATACACTAAGAAATGCGTCAAGTGTCAGCAACATTCCAATCTCACGCACGTCCCTAGTCAGGCTTTGCAACCTGCGGCGGATTTGTGGCCTTTTTCACAATGGGGCCTTGATCTTATTGGTCTCATCAATCCCCGTTCTTCACAGCGTCATCATTCTATCATTACTGCCACTGAGTACTTTACTAAGTGGGTAGAAGCTATCCCTCTTTCTTCAACAAAGGCTAAACCCATAGTTGATTTTGTCTATCAACACATCATTTGTCGCTTTGGCGTTCCACACAAGCTCATCACAGATAATGGTAAATCCTTCAAGAACGTCGATTTGCAAAATCTCTGCAACACTTTCAATATCAAGCTCAGTTTCTCTTCTCCATACTATCCTCAAGCTAATGGTCAGGCCGAAGCTTCCAATAAAACTTTGCGTAATATCCTCGCAAAGGTAACTAGTCGAGCTGGTAGGGATTGGCATCTACATATCCCTTTCGCTCTCTGGGCTTATCGGACTAGCATTCGTACTCCTACTGGTGCTACTCCCTTCTCTCTCGTCTATGGGTCTGAGGCCGTCCTTCCTTTGGAGGTCCAAATCCCATCTCTCCGTGTTTCTCTCAGAGAATTTGTCTCTGATGAGGATTATCGTCAAAATCGTCTAGCTCAACTTGAATTATTAGATGAGCGGCGTCTCAACGCTCTTGAGCATCATCAAGTCTATCTCGAGCGTGTCAAGCGTGCTTACAACAAGCATGTGCAACACCGTGACTTCAAAATTGGTGACCTTGTTCTTAAGGAAAATCAAAATGTCACTACACTCGAAAGGAGTCAACGTGGTAAGTTTGCTCCCAAGCTGGATGGGTCCCTACATTATCACTCATAAATATGGAGTGCAGGGCTTATCGTTTGTCTTCCATGGATGGTATCCCTGAAACAGAACCTCTTAATGCCTTGCATTTACGGCCCTTCTATTGTTAAAATCTCTCTTACACAAATCTAGTCGCAACTCAGATCTTCCATCTGTCCTAATAACCAGTCATCTACTTTCGTGGTGATTTGAAATTGTGTGGTTCTCCGCCTATTGCCTCGTTTACCTTAAATATGAGTATCGCGGCTCTACTCATTGCACGTTTCTTTTGGATATGTTCCTCCTCATGGTAGGAATACCTTAATCACCACTTCATCTGTCCCAAGTACTTATCTTAATCGGATCTGCTCGGGGCATGAGTACATGTTCTTCCATGTTCTCCTCCCCTTCATCTGATCTATCTAGGTCTAAACTCAGCTTCTTCCAAAGAGTTTCAAAAAAAAAAAAAAAAAAAAAAAAAAAAAAAAAAGATGCTATCCAAAAAGATAGACTGATCCCTCGAAGGACAGCTATCCATACATTGTCAAGTGAATCAAAAAGCAAATAGACCATACCCTCGAAGGATGGCTATCATACAAATTTCAAAATACAGACCGCTCCCTTGAAGGACGGCTGTTTCTCAAAGAAATATTCAAGGCTTCTTGTAATCAATCAGCCTTCCAGTCAGTTTATACACTTGTTAGCATCACTGAAAGACTTCCCGCATCGATCAGTCTTTCCATATCAAGCAAACTTCCCACATTGATCAGTTTGCTTTTCTGTCCAAATCATGAAGCTGAGATTTTAGACCTTTTGTCGATCATATGGAGAATCCTATTTTCCTATCATGGACATGTATTCTGTCCCTTGTAGGTTCCGACAAGATACTTACTTTCTTTTCTTTCCATTTCTATCCTAGATCTGGTTTGCGACTAGTTAGTGTCAGGTTTATTTTAATCTTATATAGGGCCTTGTATGCTTGGTCTTTCGGTTTCTTATCTGGATCTTCTCTATGGTCGGTTGGAAGTCCGACTTATCATTTCCCTTCTTTTCCGAGTGTCTTCTCTTCTAAGTCACGGTTATTTCTGCTTTCATCTTTTGCTCTTACAATAAGCATTCTCCATTTCTTTGTCTTGCATCCTGTTGAATTGACATTTCACATGTTAATTCAATCAAAATCTATCTTCTATCAACATTCCTCTTATCTATCAAAACATCTATCTTTATTCATTTCTCATTAAAATTACATCCATCTATACATCAAACGCATCTATCTATCTATCCATCAAAATATTTAAAAGCTATGTCCATCCAAGATACTTCCCATCATCTATCAAAATTAAATCAATCTATCTAACCACATCCATCTATCATCTATCAATCTATATCTATCCAATCACATCTATTCTATCCACATTTCAATCTATCTAATCACATCCATCTATCATCTATCAATCTATATCTATCCAATCACATCTATTCTATCCACATATCGATCTATCTAATCACATCTATTTCTATCATCTATCAGTCTATATCTATCCAATCACATCTATTTTATCCTCTATCAGTCTATATCTTTATCCATCACAATTACGCTACATCTATCCATCTATCCATCAAAACATCTAAAAACTTGTGCATCCAAGTTACATTACATCTATCTATCTCTCTTTTTCATCAAAATTTTATCCACATATCAATCAAAATTCTATCCACATCACATCTATCATCTATCAGTTTATATCTATCCAATCACATCTATTTTATCCACATTTCAATCTATCTAATCACATCTATTTCTATCCTCTATCAGTCTATATCTATCCAATCACGTCTATTCATCATCTATCAGTCTATGTCTATATCATCATCTATCAGTCTATCGATTTATACTCATTTTTGCCCGTGGATTGCGGTATCGCTTCTCCACGTCGTTTGCTTCCATCTGCTAATCTCTTTGCCATAGTGTTGATGCTTGGCTGGTCTATCTGATCATTATTGTGCGCTACATGTTGTCTTTCGGCACATATTTTCGATATCATCATCTATTTCGAGTTTGTTCCCTTTGCGTGGAGCACTCGCTTTTTGTTTAGCCGCTTAGAGTTACGCGGGTCTGTAGGCACTAACGTCGTCTGACTTATAGACCGTCTAGTTGTCCCTACCAATGTGTCTCTCTTTAGATGTTGGCTATTTTGCAGTTCTCCTTACACTCGCGGGTCTGTAGGCACTAACGTCGTCTCATGAGGAGACCGGCTAGTTTTCCCTACCAATGTGAGTTCCTTAGGTTGCTGCCCTTTTGTTTATTTTTAATGCATCCTCAATGATCAGCTCTACTCAGCATTTATCCAGTAGGGCATCATCTGCATTTTCATCTACCTCTTTCAAACTCGGGATCATCTGTTTTATCATCCATCCCATCCCTAGTTTGAGGGGGAGTCACATCACCACAATTCTTCCCTTCTTCCATCCCTTTGTTTTTGTCTCATAACCTTGCTTATCGCAAGTTACTTGACAAAAAGGGGCAAAATGTAGACACCTAAAATTGGTTACTCAATTTAGTGTCCCTCTTACCCATTTACGTGCTTAGGTAACCTGGGGCACGTTTGCATCACCAACTATCCCCTTGGGATAGTTTTCCAATTTGTGATTTAATCACCTACTCTAAATTTAATTCATCCCATCACATCTTACCCATGAGTAATTAAGTATTAAATATTTAATTACGCTTCTTCCCATGCATCTTAATCACTTATCCACCCCAAATTTATTCTACCCATGTATCACATCTATTTTTAATCTTCCCTAAGCGGGATATTTTCCCGTAGTCGGGATGAGTCTTATTTTTCTCGAATCGATCATTTTTAGCCATCTCGGGAGTCTTCTCCGCGATCGGCGCCGACCCATATGGTCGGCGCCGATTTTCTAGGAGCGGCGCCGATTATAAAAGCAAGTCCAGAACTCAGTTCTAAGCGCGGAAAAATCGAACCGAAAGAGATCGGAGCAAGAGCGAACAAGCGAAAAAAGGAGCACTTGCACACGAACAGAGAGAGAGAGATACAGTCTGAGAGATCTTCAGCATCAAGTGTATCAAATTAGGGCAGATCCTGTCCGAATCAATCCCCGAGAGGAGAACCAAGTTACTCTGCGCGTATCATATCAACACCATACACCATTATCTATCATCATCGGTGACTCTGTTCCAGTGTCTCGCCAACTTCGGCTCATCCAGCAGACCACATTCGTCTTCTAATTCCCGAATCTTATCGCACAGTCCCTGACTGATCGATCTGCCTCCAGTCGACGCCGATTCAACCCAGTCGACGCCGATCAGTCTCAATCGACGCCGACCAGTATCAATCGACGCCGATTTTAAAAAGCGACGCCGATTTTCTCTGCAGATAGGTAAAAGGATACAGGTAACACAAATCCAGCTTTTATTTCATAGTTCCCTGTTTTCTGTACTGTCTGTCTGCTGTTTAGATTCTGTCTTATTACTGCAATCAGAAAATCTAGTCTTTATTTACATCTTTTATCATGTATGCTTCCTTTCTTTATTGAAAACGTGGACTGACATCCGCCGAGGAAGCTTATCGCTTCTCGGACCCGCTTCTCGGGCAGTCCACTAAAATATCTTTTAACGTGGTCTTTTTCTGTCAAGCATCGGTGTTTTACAGGTTATTCGGATCTATTGTGCGAATTGCTTGTGTGCGCCCGTCTTATCTACATTGGCTTCCTCATCCATCTACATCTTCATCAGGTATCTATTTCATTGAGGTTTTTCAGGGTTTTTGTGTTTAGTTTGGTGCATTAACTTGGACAGGTAACAAGCACGAAATTCTTGATCTACATTTTGTTCAAAAAGGACGTGAATGGAGTCTTCTTGAGATGCGCATTAACACGAGTCGAGATCGAGGGTATTAAAGAGTTTCATGATGGACCATTTGGTGGCCATTTTGCACCAAGAGTGCACTCGAAAATCATGAAGGCTGGTTATTATTGGCCTAAAATCTTGATGATTGCTATGCATGGATCAAGAGGTGTAAGAATTGTGCATTCTTCACGGGAAAGAGAGACTCGCTGCCCTTCCATTGCATCCAATTCGGATGAGATCAGCCATTCATGCGGTGGGGTTTGGACTTCATTGGAGTCATCAATCCCAATTCGAGCCAAGGGCACAAATGGATTCGACGACCCACGAGACTACTTCACCAGATGGACAGAAGCAGTGGCACTCAAAGAGGCGAATGAGTCTAGCATCTTGGACTTTTACGAAGGGATAATTACCAGATTTGGTGTACCTGCTACAATAGTCTCTGATAATGCATTGGCATTCATCGGATCTAAAGTGACTGAGTGGGCTGTCAAGAACGGGATTTACCTGAGCACTTCATCAAACTATTACCCTCAAGGTAATGGCGGGCCGAATCTACAAACAAAAACTTCGTTGAGGATCATTAGGAGGACTCTTGATGAGAATCAGAAGGCTTGGCATACCAAACTGAAATCAGCCTTATGGGCTGATAGGATAACTCCCAAAAGATCCACGGGTAACTCTCCATTTAGGCTTGTCTACGGAAGAGAGGCAATCTTGCCCATGTCACTTGAGTTGCCAATGTTGGAACTCATGAAACAGCTGGAGTTGCTAGAGTTTGAGCCCATGGAGGTGAGGTATGCAGAGTTGATGGAGCTGCAAGAGATCAGAGATCAGGCATCCCAAGCAATGGAAAAGGATCAAGCTTTGATCAAAAAGACCTTTGATAGGAAGGCCAAAGACAGATCTTTTCAAGTAGGAGATCTAGTGCTGAAATGGGATGTGGACAGAGAAAAACCAGGAAGGCATTCAAAATTTGATGCCATTTGGAGTGGCCCATACATGGTCACAAAGTGCAAAAGCAACAATGCTTTCCAATTGGCCTCATTGGATGGTGAAGAACTGCAGATTCCAGTAAATGGAATCTATCTCAAGCGTTGCTTCTAGAGGGAGGTTCACTACACCTGTAGATATTAGATTAGATTTTCTTTCCTCCAAGTGCTTGTGCACATTGTTTTGCTGTAGGTTAGTTTTGTTTTCCCTAAGTGCCTTGGCATAGCTTGCTGTCCATGGAGATGTTTAGCATGTCTTTGCTTTCATCAGGTCACATTCCATCTTCCCCCTTGCACATTCTGAGTCAGTTTGGATTCTAACAGAATATTTGATGACTCCATGCCCAATGGATTGCTTCAGGCAACTGGTCTTTCCATCTAGCAGGCAGATGATCCCGCTGAGTCGCCAAATTGTTATCCAAAATTCACCCCCCTTGGGTAAATTTTGATAACATGCATCAGAAGATTCAAATCCCAAGCAAATCGTTTGATTCAGATCAAAATCAGGTTTCTAGGGTCCCTTGGGTATTTTTCTAACTCCCCTGGCTGAAGAAACAGGGAGCAAGCTCTGAGGAAATGCAAAAAAGTAGCAGAAAGGCAAATAGGTTGATCCAGGAAAGAGTGTGAAAATTGGCTAAGTCCTGCTCAAGGTAGCATTTGGGACAAGTGGGACAAATGGAAGCGGATCGGCCGAAAAGCCTCTATGCGGCCCAAGTTGCATTTGGGACAATCGGGCGAGAAGTACACGGCGGGCGCGAAAAGGCGATAAGGCCGAAAAGGAAGAAAAATTGGCTAAGTGTTGCTCGGGACGTTTGGGACAAAAGGCCGAACCGGCCGGTTCGGCGAAATAAGCACAGAGCGAGTCCAAAAGAATTTGGGAAAAATGGGACGAAAGTACGCGGTGGGTGTGAAATGCCGGTTCAACTAAGAGAAAATCGAGTAAGCTGCTAAGAGGGACATTTCGGGACAAGCGGGCCGAAAAGGCGCGAACCGGCCGAACCGGGCCGAAATGAGTCCAAAGGGCCCAAAATCAAATGGGACATCCGGGACAAATGGAGGCGAAGCACGCGGAAAAGCGGCGGGGCCGAGAACCAATCGAAGCCGCCACGTGTCTCGGGAAAAAAGAGCCAAAAAGGTCAAAGGCGGGTTTTAAAAGGAGTCGGCCGAACCAATGAAATAGCGCCACGTGTCCAGTTAAGGGCCCCACAAGTGAATTTCAAAATGAAAGCCCACAAAAGATGGAGGAGAGAGAATTGCTCGTCCAATCAGCACATGCCACGTGTCGTCCAGGTGGCAGAGCGCGGGAAAGGATTTCAAAACACGTTTTCACCTGTTTTGTGCCCTAGATCTTCGGATCGCCATAACTTTTGATCCAGAGCTCGGATTTGCACGTTCTTTACATCAACGGAAAGCTGGTAAAATTATCTACATGATTCCAGGGTCAATCTTGTGTTGGATCATTCGGAGGGAGAAAAATTGAGAAACGGCTCTGATGCGTATTCATGGCCGGAAATGACATTCCAGCGACCAGAGTTAATGCAGAATGGGTCGCATTCTCCTGTAATCCGGTCAAAATGATAGGGTATGGGTTTGTAAGGTCCTCCATGCTGTTTTAATACACCTGTAGTCAAGAAAGAATGGGCTCCCATGCCTTTGTACGTCTCCTGTTCCCTGGGTTCGACCCTTGCATTTTAAAAGCCAGTTTTGGGCTCATTTCAAAGGGGGAACATTTTTGGGCATAGCAGACTTCTTCTTTCACCTTCTTCAAGGGATTGATGAAGTATCAGACCTCTCCAAGGATTGTAACAGTTTTCTTTACCTCTCTGAGGGTGTAATGCGTATTTTGATATTAAATTGATAATGCAAGCTCTGTGAATGGGTTTCAATCCTCTGTTTGTATTATTTGCTTGAATTCAGATGCTAAGTTATAGATTATCAGTCTGTGTATGTTTTTATGCTGTGAACCTTGGTCTGTGTCTATTTGCATGACTAATATGTTTCACCACTCCTTTTGGTGCATCACCATCTTAGTTAGTTTCAATTTTTGCACTTCTACCCCTGTCTCCTCGCAAGTTAAAATAGGATTAGGATCTAAACCTCTCGTAGTTTTGCAAAAATATAGATCTAAATCAGAGGAGTTTGAGGAACCAGCCTCTAATCTGGAGATTCCTCTCTCAGTTTTCAAGTCCCACACTTGGAGAGAGGTTTCCATGTTGTGTAATTACACTGGATGCACGAGTGATCAACCTAGAAATCGATCGGCGTCCGGGGAGTCTTTGTAATTTTGCACTAATGAGGCTCTTCGAATATGAGATTGCAAATGCCACTAAACTATCAACTAGAAATGGATATCCTATGTAATTTCTAAAGACTTTCAATGCAAGATTATAACAAGAACAACGAAAACTATTTGTAGGCATTTAAAAATGATAATAGACACCATATTGCCCAGAAAAACAGATTAACTCAAAAGCTTGTTAGATTTAGCAACAGGGGAGAGTTTCATGAACAATCTCAGAGATGTGTGATGGCTATACACTTGTAACCAACTCACATACATGAAGATCCAACATAGAAGAAATTATCCTAGTTCTTTGGTGGGTTTCTCAGAAGATGAGCTTTCTCTCAGAATTTGCTCATGATTTTCAATTTTTCCCCCTCCCTTGCATGTCTCAAAACATGCATCATATATCTCTTGCCACCTTGGAGCCTTCTTTCCCAAGAAAAGAATATGCCAAGGGATCAATTTTGTTACAACCATTTCTCATGATTCACTGAAAATGACATTTAACAAATTTGCAACGAGAGTTTCTAGGTGTTTCTAAAATGGTGAATCATTACAAATATTCGGATCATTATCCTTCTTAGAGGCACATTTTTCATCATCAAGGCATGTAGATGCCTTTCCTCTCATCATTTCACCTTCTTACCCTTTAAAATTACCTCTGCAACTTTTAATTTGACATTTCACGTGTTTTCTCGGGTGGGGCAAAAATTACTTCAAAAAACATCTCAAATCTGCAAATTGAGTCATGAAACCGATTCCAATGATCCTAGAAGGCCAAAATGACATGGAATCACCAAAAATTTGATGAAATTTGATGCAAAATTCATGATTCCAAGCTTCCTAGAGGAAAAAATGGCATCAAAAATGAAAATGCACAGCTGCCCTTGATCTGCTCTTTCTCCTTCAATTTGGGCCCTCCATGTGTCAAACTATGATTGGGAACAAATTCGGGCTCATTTTTTGACTTTTCAAATTTTTTTGGAAAAATGGAAAAATTTGACTTTTTCCCCCGCCCCTCCGCCTTTGAATTTTGGAGCTGACACGTGGCACATGGTGGGTCCCATTGGGATCATGCTTCAATTCTATGCATTTTGACCTTTTTGAAAAATTGGAAATTTTTCACTTTTTGCCCCGTGGGCCCGCACCTCTGATTTCTCCCTTGCCACGTGTCTCCTTGTGATTCATCACAGGCCAGCGCTCCAAATTTTGATTCTGAGTATTTTTTGTAAAAGGGAAAAAATTCCCTCCTACCTCCACCGACCCGCCTTGTCCGCTCTACCTGCCACATGTCTCCTATTGATTTGCTTGCAGGCCTGCGACTTAAACTTTTGCTTTGACTCCTTTTTTCATAAAGGGGAAAAATTCCCCATTTCCCTCTGCAACCCGCACTTCCCTCTGACCCTTCATGGACACGTGTCCACCTGTGATTCGTTCACGGGGGCACGCTAAAAAATTTCATTTTGAACTCTTTTGTGAAAAAGGGAAAAAATCCCCTTTTACCTCCCGGCCTGCACTTCTTTCTACATCCGCCACATGTCAAATTGTGGCTCCTTTGCGGACCTATGGGCCTTCCCTCACCTTTTTTCCCCTTTTCCAAAAGGCAAAAATTCCTAAGTTCCCACCGGCCCACTCCTCCGCCTTCGCATAAGAACATGACACGTGTCCCCTTGCGGGGTTGCGGGGGGGAATTTTGAAAATTTTCCCAAAGCCAAAAACAACTAAGTTTTTCAAAGAAATCTATTGATCCATGTCTAACCAGAAGTGGCCATGTAGGAGACATTTTTGAGCTTAATTTTGATGGTCAAATGACAACTGTACGACCGTCAAAAACGTAGAATTTACCAGAGATGCCCGAATTTGATTTTTTCTTTGTGGGCGATGGATTTTTTGCTCAAAAAACAAGGGGAAGTTGATTTTATGCAAGTTTCGACCATGGGGAGAGATTTTTTAAGGCATATTGGTATAAAACGACCAATTTTGATTTTTTCACGATCGAGTAAAAGGGAGAACATGGCATAGCCCACAAATTTGGAAGAATTAGGGCGCAAACAAGGCATGCATGGGTGCTTCTTCATGAATGAGGCATGGAAAATGATTTTCAAATGGATTAAGGCATGGAAAAAAGGTAGCAGACTTCATTTCACCCATTAAAACTATAGAAAATGTCTCAGGAGATGCAGAGTGAAAGGAAAATTAGGGCAAAATAATAGAGGATCAAAATGGACACCAACACAACCCTTGATCTTCCATCATCTACCATAGCTCCCACTCAAGCTAAAACTTTCCCTGCAATTCAACACTTTGGAAAACCAAACCAGGCTCTGATATCACTTGTTAGGAAATAAGGGATAAAATATGTGGAATAATCCCTCATAGAATCACAACAATAGAAACTAATATGCAGAAAAGATTACAAATCTCAAAGAAAAGTGTAGAATAAAAATAACACAACATAAAGAGAAAATATTAAATGTGGTTCACCCAATTTGGGCTATGTCCACCAAGAATCACTTTCTCAAATTTTATTACAAGTCAACACTCTCTCAATACAATACCCATATCTGTTTGGAGCTATGCTCAACAAACTCTCTGAAATTCACACCGAATTCAGACACATCTGAAATGTTACATCAACCCTACTATATGCACAAAACCACATAAGTATAAAGCTCGCTTAAGCGGTTTACAATCTTGTGGGTATCAAAACTATGGGCCAAAACTGTCGCATAAACATATGGGTCAAAAATCCCACCCATATAAGAAGAGCACATTTCCCGATATATCGGGTATGTTTTTCAAGGCCAAAAACATTTAGTGTACAAAATACATGAAGAGTGTACAATAGTTATAGTGTAAAATCTTCAATACTTCCACATAGGAAAATAGGCTCCACAACATAACACAGGGTGGGGGGACAACGACTGTAACAAGATTAGATAAGACCGAGGTAAAAAAGGATGAAATGAGAGATCTACAAGTGAAGATGTTGGAAAAGAAGGTCGATAACAGAACTCTGAGTGTTGCATAAGTTGATATGAACCTCGCAAATCATTAAATGAAATCAATATGAAGGTAATATGATAAATATCACATAAAAACACAAATATGATGATAAATCTCATGAAGGATGATCATGAGCGATGCAAGCACATCCAAAGGAGGTCCAGGAGGTCTCAGAATTGGGAATGCTCGGGCATGAGATTCAATTCACAAGTCATGGAAAGCTACAAAATTTGCATGCATCTATTTCTAATGATTATGGAAAGAAAATACTTAGTTTTATAAGGTCAACGACATCGGTGAGTCACTTTGCCAAATACGGGAAATTTTTCCCAATGGGGTGGATTTAGTGTTTTAGGTCAGGATTTTGGGTTTTTGATGAATGGGAAAAGTTGCTTTAAATCTTATGTACATGATTAGGTTGTTTAGGGATTAATCATGAGTAGTTAGAAGATAGGAATGGGTAGAAAAAGTATAGGGATTTATATTTAGGATAAAAGCGTCCTAAATAACAAGATGATTAGGGAAAGGTAGGATATTAATTAATTAATTAATTAATGTGAATTAAATGATGATAGGATAATAGGTGGGCATTTTATTAAATATTGATGTGGATGGATTTAATTAAAGGGGGACCTAGATAGGACCATATAAAAATATGTGCATGCGGGAAGACAAGGGTAGAGATACCGAATTTAGGTGTCTACATTTGCCCCTTTTTGTTGAGTGGTTTGCGTTAGCAATCCATGAGACAAAAATAGTGAGAGAAGAGGAGTATGATGAAGATTGATGATGATCTCCCCCTTAAATGGGGGATCAATGATGCCAGAGGAAATCAATGACACATTTGAAAAAGGTAGATGATGAAGGGAAGATGGGTGAAGGATAATGTAAGTCAAGATACCCCAAACAAAAAGGATGGCAATAAAAATAAAAAACTATGTCGTTAATTCTGATATCACATGGGTAGAGGGACAATTGCATTCTCAATGGAGACATGTGACAATGCTCTATAGGCTAGTGAGTGGGAAAATCATTGTAAAAAGGAGAGAATCCAATGGGAAAGCTCTCAAATGGACACAAGCCGGAATGATCATGGGGTCATAGGAAAGCATCAAAGTATGCACAACTAAATGTGAAAATTATGCAAAATCCTTCGTACATGAGGAATCAAGCAAAAAAATATGCGTCCACAAGGGACGAGGATGAAAATAATGGTGCCCCAGCATATGACATGAGAGAAGGCCAAAAAGGTGAGTAGTGAAAAATTATGCCCAAGGGGAGAGAAGTATGGCCACGAGGTGGAATTTGTGTGTAAATTGGATAGGATTGTAAAAATAAAATGCCCGAAGAGGGAATAAGTATGGCCACAAAGGTGGACTTCGAGATTGCAAAAGGATAGGATCGAAATATTGAAACAAAATTCCCTAAAGGGAAAATAAAGATGGCCACAAAGGTGGAATTTGAATAATTCCTAAGAAGAGGTCATAAAAAAAAGATTGGGGAAGCCAAAGCGAAGGCTACCAAGGCAAGTCGATGGTGACTAAGGCCAATCAACAAGTGAATCAAGGGGGTTGATGGTGACAAGGTGTGGGTGGATATATAAGCATGGGGGTCGTGGCCGATAATGTTAATTTTCACGCACAAAATTAACGAGAGAGATCAGAGTGATTAAAAATAAAATTGAGAAATGGAGGCCACGATTCTTATGAGGAAACGCTAGAGGTGCGAGAGGAAAGTGAGTAACAAAAATCAAGCTTATTTTTAGTTTAATTTTGTATTTTATTTATTTTTTTTTTTATAGAAAAAATGGATGACACTAGGGGTGGTTAGTGGTGACCCGGATGGGTCGACATTGATGGGACCTAAGGTGTGGTGATCAACAATGAAACACGTTGACCCGGCTCGTGTTGTGTCGACTAGGGTTGGATTGGCTATGTTTAGGATTAAATTATATTTTTAATGAAATTGATTGGATTTTTTTATTTTTGATCTAATATTTGCATGTTTTGTTTGTGATTGCAGCCGGAGAGACCCCTGTATTTGAGAGACCAATTACCTACCTTATACGAGAATATTATAGGATATTTTACTGAGATCCTGAGTGGGATCACTTGGATGCAGTGGGGTTAGGTGGGTTCAGGCATTATCAGAGGATCCCATGAGATGTGGGATTGATGATCACTTTGGTGGAGAGATGGGACCGACAGATGGGGACCTTTTGGTTCAGGACAGGGGAGATGACCATCACCCTGGAGGATGTGTATAGGATTATGAGATTTCCTATATAAGGGGAGCAGATAGTTCCCATCACATCCGACATCAGCTAGTAGTTTTGATAGGACTATTTGGAGCCTCTGCACCCCACATCAGGTTTTCTTCAGGGGAGTTTTCATATGAGCTAAGGTATGAGGCAAGCGTACCTCACATTTGGTTAATCTACTTGGTGATGATGGCAAGTGTCTTGTTATGCTTTACCAAAATCAGGTGGATCTTGGTTTCCATTGGTGCTTTGGTTTTGGGGATGGGTCTACGTGGAAACATTTGCAACTATAGAATATCAAATTCAAACATGCAAATATGGATCTAATAATCCCCACAAAATCTACAACAGTGGAAGTATAAACTAGAATAATCCAAATCACACAAAAGTACACACACATAACAAGCATGTACCGTGGTTCACCCAATGTGGGCTACGTCCACCAAAGATAGAGATCTCATATATATAACATAACAAGAGATTACAAACCAACTCTTCTGCACAAGAGTACATGTATCTCTACAAGAGTATCTCCTCCTCCCAGACCTCCAACCGGATCTACCTGAGTACACTGAACCATGCCTCCATACCACCACCTGTGTCTCCTCCAGATCTCTAACCAGATCTACCTGAGTGCACTACAACCGTGCCTCTAAAACACCACTAGATCTCACATACCTAAAGCTACCCTGCATCTGCCACTGTGTAACTAAGCTCTCATTGTACTGTGAATCTATAAACAAGACCTCTAGAAGGGTCTACCAATGTGCAACTGTAACCATGCACCAAGAAGTAAGTCTTTCATCCATCACTACATCAATCTACAAACATGAAGACAACTTCCTCTACCATGCTAGATTCATATGGATCAACAATACAACATGATCACATGGATCTGCATTACAAGATCTCACAACATGTGGATCTACAAGAATGAGCAATAACAAGATCTCACAACAACTTGTGGATCCGGTAAGAAGAAACCCTAAGTGCTTTACATACTATTCAATCCATTACATGAGACTAAAAAATACAAATGAAATACAGTGGAAGATAATACCATCTTCTCACCAACAGTGTACCTGCACTTTCCTTTTGTTCATCTTCTCTCCATGGAGACTTGTCTTCATGTAACCTATTATTTCTTTCTCTTCTTCTTCTTCATCCTCTCAATCTAGGAGAATCAAGGATCTAATTCAATCCTTCTCTTAACTCTACTTCTAAACCCTAACTTTCATGCTTATATAGGCGTATATAAACTTAGGGCACTTTGTCATGCAATTACATCCAATAAATCTACTTTAATGCTAAAGATAGATTTAATTCCGAGAGTTAATTAAAACATCATTGCATAGGTAATTGATGTTGGTTAGCCTTAACCACAGCTGGTTCCTACTTGCTCTGACCGATGTCGGTCCTTCTTGACTAATGTCGGTCCTAGGTAACTCGATGTCGGTTCCCCCTTGACCGATGACGGTTGTTGTATATTCCAAAGCAACTTTGTAACACATGCTCCAGTGAAGATATTTATCTCCACAACCTAACAATCTCCCACTTGGAGATAAATTTCTGAACCTTTGTACCTATACCTATACATCACCATCCTCTACACACCGTGAAGACCATCTATTCTTTCCTTCAACAATTCTCTCAAAAATAAAACCAGGAAGATCAAACTGTCTTCTCAGAACCAAGAAGATAAAAACATGACTTACCAAAGACCTACACGAAGCTACTATTGATTCGTGATAACCGAGCTATCCATACATCAAGCTCCCACTGAATCATAACACCAAGCCTCTCATGTAACCAAGCCATCATGACTAACACACCTGCAAGAGCTCCCACTCAAACTAAAGTCACGAGCTTCAATTGCAACCATAGCCATATATGTAAAACCAATCATGTTCTCCACCCATCTATCCATGTATCCATGCAACCACCAATGCAACTAACCATACACAAGTAAAATTGGAATATGCATAAGCAAAAATAAGATCTTGTGTCAAGGAAACGCAAATGAGTTCTACATGCAACCCGTGGTTAATTACTCCATAACACCTTCACAACTCAAATAATCCAAATACTGCATTATGCAAATCCAACACTACATAAATAACTAGCATGTCCAAGACATTCATATGTAGATAACATACCTATAAAGGAGTAACATAGTAATAAGAGGAAATAAAAACATCCCCTACTCATGCTCAAGGCATATAAACTGTGCTCATAGGCATCCATGTGCAAATCAAACATCTGCATCATCATAGACTCACAAAACTGAATCTATCCACATGTATAAACTCACCTATACATCCATCCATATCACTAGCTCTCCAGAAGTTCCAAGTCTATCACCGACTAACTCCAAAAGCTGAATATAAATCTTGTGCTCATCAATGTCAATAACAAATAACCATGCTACTAATAAATAGTGCAAATACCAAAGCATACATGTCATCAACATACTCTGCACAATCAACCAAGATGAAAGCAAAACAAGGGCACCATCTAAAAATGGTAAATAAACACTGTTGTCAAACCTATGACCAAACCAACCACAGTTTCCCTAACCGAATCCAGTCACTTCGACCGACTACAATTACAAGATGGTGACCACGGTTAATCCTAACCAACACCGGTCTCTATAACAATCATATTTTCTCTTTTAACCCTTAAAACTCTAAAAAATTCTCTATCATCTTCACCTAGCTGAATCTAACCATCAACTATAATCCCATAGGGATATCCAGGCACCAAAAAATAAACCAGAAGTGACATCACAAAGCAATAAAATCGATATACCTACTAATCCGTGACTTCCCTCCAAATCCAACAAGTGCCTCTGCCACGAAAAGTAGTAATTTCCTCTTACTCTACATGTGCATCATGTATCCAATCCTGCAATGCCAACAACTATGACTTTCTCCCACTAAACACGAAATTCCCTACACTACCTCTAACACAAAGCTTAAAAGCTAATATGTCAGTGAGAAATAAAACCAGATGAAATAAAATATAAAATGAGTCCCTTCTTATCAAATAATACTCCTACATCACAGATGTTTGGAATTCTTGTGAAGTAGGTGAATCAACTTCTTTTCATCATGTGTACTCAACATCTTTCATTACCTACAACTATGTCTAACCATGACTTTTAATTGAGGATCTCATCTATAGACTAGAAACCCTTTTTCCTCAATATTCCACACAACTGGGAAATAAAATTCAAACAACACCAAGAAACCATGGTGTAAATCTATGCACACTATCCAAACATAATATCAGTTGCTCCAAATGAAAATAAAAGATGAATCATATAGAGATACTTGGCCTAAAGTCTAACTAGACTAACTGAGCCAACTCTATCCTCTTTCGATACAAAACCATGAAGTGATCTACACCGTCTCTACCATATACACTCGTGCAAGAAACTCAATCCTCCAAACCAGGACCAAAAAACCATTTGCCCTATCCACCAAAAAAACCCCGTATAGATAAGTTGCCACAAGGACCAACCACGGTTAGTTGACAAGCACGGTTCCTCCGTGGTCGACACCGGTTCTCAAACTGATGTCAATGCTGCTAGAACAAACCCAATGCCACACAGTTTGGCATATAACACCAAACTAGGTGCCTACTTCAACCAAAGCCGATAGTTGGCTGAGCCAGTCATTTCAAGAAGCATCCAAATCTCATACAAAGAACAATACAACAAATCCATGCAATAAATTACATCAAGATGAAATACATCACCTTACCAACACCAAGATACTCAACCACATATTCAATTGAACTGAAGTACATGCTTCTCTGATGGAAGCCCTATCTTCGTTCTATGTTACTTCCTCTCTCTCAAATCCCGTGCATCTAACTGCACCAAGGATGTGTACCCGCTCCTTTCTCTATCTAGATCTGTAATCCAAAACCATGCATGTGCAATTAAACCATATACTGTAAAACCAAGATAAAAACATACCTCAATAATATGGATCTGTAATCTAACCAACATGCTTGTGCCTCCAAGAACTAGGGACACCTCAACAAACAAGATACATTCCATGCATCTTCTCAATTCTTTAGATATGTGATTTCTGTTTAAAACTAGGCTACCCAGTAATTGACAATGGTCACCTATTACTGAGCACAGTTAACTTGTAACCGATCAAGGTTAACATGTAACCGACCATGGTCACACCCTACTGATGCCGATTGCCACTTAAGCGATGTGCTGTCACTTGTAATTTCCAACAACCTTACTATTCCAACTCCCACTTGATATTGAATCTCTTCTTACGATCTTCTCATGAAGCAAAACAACCTTTCTTTGAAATAAACAAGCTAACCAAGTTTTGATACCAGTTGTTGGGGATGGGTCTATGCGAAAACATTTGCAACTATAGAATATAAAATTAAAACATGGAAATATGGATCTAATAATCCCCACAAAATATACAAAGCAGTGGAAGTATAAACTAGAATAATCCAAATCACAAAAAAGTACACACACATAACAAGCATGTATCGTGGTTCACTCAATGTGGGCTACGTCCACCAAAGATAGAGATCTCATATATATAACATAACAAGAGATTACAAACCAAATCTTTTGCAAAAGAGTACATGTATCTCTACAAGAGTATCTCCTCCTCCTAGACCTCCAATCGGATCTTCCTGAGTACAATAAACCATGCCTCCATACCACCACCCATGTCTCCTCTAGATCTCTAACCAAATCTACTTGAGTGCACTACAACCGTGCCTCTGAAACACCACCAGATCTCACATACCTGAAGCTACCCTACATCTGCCACTGTGTAACTAAGCTCTCACTATACTGTGAATCTGCAAACAAGACCTCTAGAAGGGTCTACCAATGTGCAATCGTAACCATGCACCAAGAAGTAAGTATTTCCTCCATCACTGCATCAACCTGCAAACATGAAGAAAACTTCCTCTACCATGCTAGATTCCTATGGATCAATAATACAACATGATCACATGGATCTGCAATACAAGATCTCACAACATGTGGATCTATAAGAATGAGCAATAACAAGATCTCACAACAACCTGTGGATCTAACAAGAAGAAACCCTAAGTGCTTTACATACTATGCAAGCCATTACATGAGACTAAACAATACAAAGGAAATACGGTGGAAGATAATACCATCTTCTCACCAACAAAGTGTACCTGCACTTTCCTTTTGTTCAGCTTCTCTCCATGGAGACTCTGTCTACATGTAACCTATTTTTTTTTTCTTTTTCTTCTTCTTCATCCTCTCCATGTAGGAGAATCAAGGATATAATTCAATCCTTCTCTTAAATATACTTCTAAACCCTAAATTTCATTCTCATATACGTGTATATAAACTTAGGGCACTTTGTCTGTAATTACATCCATTAAATCTACTTTAATGGTAAAGATAGATTTAATTCCCAAGAGTTAAATAAAACATTGTCACACAAGTAACCGACGCCTGTTAGCCTTAACCATGGCTAGTTCTTACTTGATCTAACCAATGTCGGTCTTACCTTATCGATGCCGGTCCTAGGTAACCAATGTCGATTCCTGCTTGACCGATGACGGTTGCTGTATATTCCAACAACTTTGTAATGCATGCTCTAGTAAAGATATTTATCTCCACAACCTAACACTGTTTGGTGTGGTGGTAGATATAGTTGAACACCGAAAGTGTTTTTTTGGGACTACCTTGCTATCTTAGGTGTACCACAAGATATCAATGTACAAGGTAGGAAGGAGGTCAGGGTTGGATGTAGGATTCATGCTTCACTGTTGGGCCTATGAGCACATCGTTATCATTTGGCCACCAGGGTTTCTATGGGTCACAAGAGACCATATTATAGAGATGATGGTGGGGTTTTGAGATGGATGACTGACTGTGCTCACAGAGACATGGGATAGAGGAGTATATTGGTATGTTGATTGGTTTGCAGAGTTAGAGACCGGCCGATCGAATGGAGGCTGATAGGGACTTTCCCACATGGTCTGTGGAAGATGCAGAGTTGTATGGGATGAAGCAGACATGGTGGGTTCAAGGGAGATGACCAGAGATGATTTAGGTTGTTTAGTTTGATCAAGTGTGATGGAATTTTGGGTTCGTCTAGACTATACCTCATGATCCTATTTTGTATAGGCGGGAGGAGATAGACAGAGAGCTGTTGAGCCCTATTATGGCAGATCCATTAGGGGAGAAGGTTGCATTGTGAGATGATGATGATGATGTAGGATTTAGAGTAGGATTTGGTGATTGGATGACTACTATTTGGGTAGCTAGGGTGGCTATAGAGGGAGGAGAGGAGGAGGTAGAGGAGATGGAGATTGAGAGAGATGCAACTTTGGGAGGTAGAGATGGAGGAGATGGAGAGCTGCAGATTTAGGATGGCTTTGCATAGAGTTAGACTAGATGAGGGTGGAGAGAGATGTAATGGTCCAGAGAGGGATGCATTTGTATAAGATATAGACCAGTACCACTAGCATAGGGAGGCCTATAGGATATTTTTTTAGATATATTGATACCATACCGGGCATCGAGGCTACGAGTGGAGGACAAAGTAACAGCTGAGCAGGAGGAGGAGAGACAACACCTCTTGGTATGATTTCCATTGATGGATGCAGAGCCTTATCTATAGAGGCTAGGTATTATGAAGGGATCGTGATCAATAAGCTTCCAAAGAAATTACAATATTGGGAGTATCTACACGGGAGAGTGGTAGGTGGAGTTGGGCCATCTAGGAGCACAACGAGTGTGGCTAAACCACATTGAGGAGAGGCCCAAGGTGGAGGCAATGAGGATGATAGACAGTAAAGAGGGACCTGCCTCACATGGGAAAGATATTAGGCTCTCTGACATTCACTTTTCTTGTTTTACTTATATTTCTGTTTTGAGAGATACCCATTAGAGGGAAATGATGTATTGATACACTTTATTTTGATATATATATATATATATATATATATATATATATGATATCATGATTGTGTCTTGATTTAGCATATGTGCATTGTGTAATGTTGATTATTTGATTTATATTGATGATGATATGGATATGTGATGATGATGATGTGAATGGTTATGTATAGCTACTTTGAATTTGTATATGTATGGATGATTGATGATGTGAATTTGTTATATGGTTAATGAGGATTATGATTACATGTTAGTTTTGAATTTGACCATGGTAATGAAATGAATGGATAGAATGTGATGTAAATGGAAAAATAATGTGGATGTGATTATTTCTTAATATAAGTAAAGGTTGACATGTTTAGGATAGATAGACAGATTGATAGGTGATTGTGATAATGAAAAATGCATTGAAACATGGATGAGAGATAGATGTGAAAAGGATTGAGGAAAGAATGAAACCAAATGATGGTAACCTATAGGTACAAACAAAATTATGTCGTATCAAGGAATGCATGAAGAAAAGATGCCTCTAATTGCATTGGAGGTAAACAAGAGGGGATCCGAATAACACAAGGCACATGTAACCAAAATATGATGTTAGAATGTAACCAATGATAGTTAGTTATATCAAATATCATAAAGAGACAATGGATAGAATGAAATCATAGACCTAATGTCAACACGAAAAAGGGGTTTGAGATGTAACTTGTACACGGGAAGAGGGTTATCCATGAGTGGTGTTCCCTAAATCTATGCCCCAACTCTAGGAAAGGAGGGAAAATAATGCTAGAAGAAAGTTGATCAATGCGGGAAGCTTTCTTAGGATGCTTGATAAAATGGAAGGATGATCAATGCGGGAATCCTTCAATGCCATGATAAAAAGAGTAGCCATCCTTTGAGGGTATGGTCTACTTTATACATATGTAATATAGATGGAAAAATATAATATATATGATAGTCTTCCTTCAAGGATCGATCTATTTCTTTGATTTGATTTTTATTTATTTTTCTTCTTCTTTTTTTTTAACATGAACAATTTTCCTTCAAGGGATCAATATGTTTTTGAGTGCTTTGAATTTTGATTAGAGAATCCTTTGATTTTTATTTTGACATGGGGAAGAGCTAGGAATAGCTAAGTAAACCACTTAGGAGGGGACAATGAATGTACAAGAGACACCCCTGGACCCTTTGCATGGTTCCAATAGGTGAATGAGAGGGTGATAAATGTAATGATTGTAGATTTCTCACCAAGATGGGAGAACCTATCCATAAGGAATATGCTATGAGTAGAGCCATGGTGCTCATATTTAAGGTCATATCTAGGAAAATGACAGATGACCACATAATTCCAAATCACTATGATGAAAGATGGAAGAGGCTAATGATGGAGGGATGATATAAGGATATGACTAAGAGCTCACTAGAAGACACGTTAATAGTAGAATGGTCACAAGTGTAATGTGTTAAGAGGTTCCGCCTCCGGTTTACCATTAAAGGAGGGAAAAACAATTGTGTAATGTTCTAATTTGAGGATAGGGTGATGTTAAAGTTGCATTCGGGTAGGATGAGAGTTTGTAAAGATCAGATATCATAGGATATATAAGAGAAGATAAAAAATTGTGCTACCTATTAAGGAAGTGAAAATTTGTGTCCCTAATGAGACAATTAGATGGTCCCTCGAGATAGGGACGAACATGACCCCAATGGTGGATTTGGGATGGGAATATGGTGCCAGGAAGAGGCACGAATATGGTCACATAGGTGGACTTATAATGAAAAATAAATGGTCCCCCTATGGGAGGATGAATATGGCCACAAAGGTGGAATTGTGATGGGAATAAATGGTCTCTCAATGGAGAAACAAGTATGGCCACAAAAGTGGACTTAAAATGAGATTAAGAATGGTCCCTCAATGGAGGGACAAGAATGACCACAAGAGTGGACTTAAAATAAAGGTAAAAGGTATCCTAATGGAGAGACGAGATATGGCCACAAAAGTGGACTTTGGAAAAATAATTAATTTTACCCAAAAGGAAGGACAAGTATGGCCATGAATATGGACTTGAGATGAAAATAAATTGTCCCCCAAGAGAGGGACGAGTGTGGCCATAATGGAGGATAAAAAATTGGATTAGGTTAAATAAATTAATGTCCAAAGTGAAGTCCCCCAACATCAAGGGAGTTATTTTGAATAAATAAAATGTGAATTGATGCAAATAGGATGCTTAAGGGTGAGGGGAGGATACCCCCTAGCGTAAGAGATCATATAACTATGGATGATTAGATGTGTGTGGGATAGTGGATGTTGAAATAATTTAGATGGGATTATCTTGAATTTGGATCGATGGATGGACAGTTGAGGATCACAAGGGTGATTGGTAGGAAAAACTATATCAATAAACAAGGGAGGACCTTCCTTAGAAGGAATGTCATGTATATGAGAGATACTAAGGGATGATGTGGATGAAGGAGTCTTAGGAAACCCGATGGATGGGATACGAATTAGATTGGTTGTGGTGGATGGAGAAGTATGGTTTCTCACGAACAAGGAAGTCATATTTCTCAATAAGGTTATGAACGATGGTTTGAAATGCCTTACAATTCTCAATGTCATGACCCGAGCATTATGATAAGCATATGTGATTGGGATCTAACCACGATGGCTTTGGACTATTTGGATTAAAGGTTTTAATAAGGGGAAGCATGATGGTGGATATTTGAGTTGAATGTTGAAATATATTTGCGTAGGACCCGATCAAAATGTCATGAGGAGGGTGACTCTTGTGAGTTTTGATAGAGTATTTGGACTTGGATTTAGATTTGGATGTAGATTGGATGGGTAAGTTATGTGTCTTGAAAGACGAATCAATTTTGGGTGGGGATTTATATTGTTTGGATTGGGATTTATTATTACGAGATGTGTTATATGGAGGGATTGACCCTAAAATAGATGATGTTCTGGGATGGAGGTAGGATCTATCTTCTTATAAGGATGAATGAGAGACATTTGCGGATGTTTACCAAGAGTCTTAAATTTTGATCGAGAAGATTTACCCTTAACAGGATTACAATAATTTCAACTTGAGGATCGAAGGTTGTGGTGTAAGGGAAGATATCGAGTAGAGATAGATGTTTTTATGGTGTCTGTGGATCATGTAGGTTTTGAATTGATTAATGTGGAAGTAGTTGGTTTATGAACACCCCTTGTGTTTGCCTTAGGTGGAGGTGTTTGTTCCATAAATGTTTATAGGGGTATTTTTGATATGTTTATGAAATAATAACCCCCACCTAACACAAATATATAAGATTTGATTGGTGTGACAGTAGGTATGGATGTGGAAATGGTAGATGTTGAAAGATTAGGTGTAGAAGATTGGGGTAGAATAAGTGGTGTGATCATGGGTGAAGATGTAGATATATATGATGAATATGTCAAGGTCGATGTAAGTGGTTTTGTAGATATAATAGATATGGATGTAGTTGGGATTGACAAGGAGGTGGGTATAATTGGATCATTTAGATATGTAAGTGATGTAGTGGTAGGCATGTTTGGTGTAGATGTGGATAAAGGACTAAATATGATTAGTTGGGACATGATGGATGTGGATGCAAAGTGGTAGGTATAGTCAAAGTCGCGTAGTTGTGGTAAAGGTAGGGATAGATGCATATGTAGAACAAGTGGTAGAGGTTAATGGGATAGGTGTGATGATTGTGGACATGGTTGATGTAGATGTGGGGGTAGGTATTAATGGAGCCATAGGCACAATGTTTGCAATAGGGAAAATGATGAGATGGTTAAGGATGGAGGTTTTGATGTATCATATTGGCCACATGAGGATTGAATGTACAAGATGTGAAATATAAATATGGATTGGTCGATGGTGGATTTGGGAAGGGTTGTCTCGAAGATATCGAGAGGTGGAGATTGAATTGGTTGTGGGATTGTGTAATGTTTGAAATGAAGATCGTACTAAGGTGGTCGAGATTGGATAGGATGGTTTGATTGTTGAGGCATATGAGGCATGGGAATGAAAATAGATGGAAAAGGTTGGACATGCAAGGTAGATGGAGTAGGGATGTCACCGATATAAGGTGATAGGGGAAGAATAGGATTTCTTGATCGATAAGATCGAAAGATGGCTTTACGGTGAAAGTAATCATAGATGGGGCTAGAAGGAGACAAGGATGAGATATCAATCATGGTAGATGTTTTAGGAGTGGTAGTAATTGATGTGATAGGTATGGGGATTGTAGTTAGGGTTGATGTAGATGTAGGAGAAGTGTTGGATGGTCTTGGTTATACAACATAAGGAGTGGATGGATAAGGATGTAAGGAGGCTTGGTGTGTTAAAGCCGAAGGGATTGTTGGATAGGATGTAAGGGGTTGGATTGAAATATTTGATTTTTGAGGAACACAAGAAGTGTGAATGTTGGTGGATTGGGGTAATTGGATGGGCATTCTATTGGTAATTGTTAGTGCAAAATCACAACACCCCAAATGACCTCTCAGATTTGGTGTTTCAAACTTGTCATTTGATGTGATTTACATAACATTGAGTTTTCCCCAAAAGTGTGGGACTTTACAAATGGGAAAAATCTCCAGATTAAGGCTGGTTCCTATTCCTTTGTCTAGGTGCATACGTGAAATTTGCAAAGGATTGATTCCTAAACCTAATCTAATATTGCCAAGGAGACAAGGATGAAAGGAATGCAAGAAATTAAAACTAAGCTAACCAGGTGATACACCAAAGGAATGATGAACATTTGTTTTACTAATAGGCACAAACCAAAAATGCATACAATAATCAAGCATAGATAACCAGTTTTGCAATGAAAGACCAGATGAGAGCAATGAAGACAAGAAAGGGTCAAAAATCAGCCACAAACATGTAATATTGCTCGAAGATTTGATACAATGCATTAAAAAATGGAAAAAGGAAGAAAACATGTTGCAATCTAATAGAAGGTCTGAAACTCCATGAATTTGTTTTCCAAAGGAAAAGGGGAGCATGTAAAATAGAAGAATGTCCAACCCTTTACAATGAGTCTTAACCCTGCTTTTATAGATTCAACACAAAGGGAAGAAGGAGAGAGAAGCAGGAAAACCATTAGAAGCTCAACCAATGCCATCAATGCCTCATGTATAATCTACTCCAAATCTATCTTGATTGCATCAACTACGATTCAGCGCCTCGAAGGAGGAGGAAACGGTTTAAATCAAATCTGATTTGGTTGTTGGGGAAAATAAATCCTATATTAATTGCCCAAAGATGTTTCTTCATTTTTTTCCCACCTAACCTCTAAAATTGAAGTTTCAGATCTTCATGGCATAGACGAGGCCGAGATCTTTCCAATGGTGCCAAATTTGCTGGATTTTGAGCCCCGAGTTGAAAGATATGCCCATTTGAAATTTGAATCAGTCCGTACAAAATAGCAGGAAAACCAATTCAAAAACGGGCCCCCTTTTGAAACTAGACATGTGGAGGGTTGGTGCATGTCTGAGGGCAGCCTTTGTATTTTTCTTTTGGAGTGGTGTGGGGCTGACATGTGGTTTCCTCCGCAACTTGCTCAATTTTTATGTTTTTGGCTAAGTCTTTTGCTCGGTGGGGTCATATATCTGACTGGGGACACGCGAAGCCTGACACTTGTTTAGAAACCTCCCCTTAATTCTGCTCTTGAATTAGCACTGTTTAGACTATTGGCACCCTCCGCTGGTCCTGTCTCAATGCATTGAATATTCAACCCGACCATGTCCCTTTATGAAACCGGGACGTGTGGAGGCTCCACGCTTACTTAGAAACCCACTTAGGATTTTTCCTTGAAGGAGCATTAGGCCGACACGTGGAAACCTCCCAAGGGTCTTGGAATTTTCAACAACCCCTCTTACCTTTTCAAAGGGTCTTTGATTTTTTATTAAATTTTGGAGATGTGCTGTCGACACGTGGCGGCTTCCACTAGCACTTCTATACTTAATATTTTTGAGGCCCGCCCTGTTCACCTTTTGAATTTTAGGTTTGACTCGACCCTACTTTGGGCCTAGGACATGTGGGGGCTTGGTGCTTGTTCAAGTCTCCCTTTTTGGATTCAACTTTGGAGGTGCACTGCTTGGACACTTGGAAGCATCTCGTTGTCTCCTCCATAGTCAATTTTTGGACTTGTTCTAAACCATTTCAGAGTCGAAGACTTCAAACCTTCACCGTTACTTCTCTTTTGAGCTTCTGGATTCTTTGACACTATCTCCTCCTTCCCCAACCTTGCTATTCCATTTCCAAGCCTCGCTTGTAATCTGTTTAATGGATTTAAGGCACATATTTACTTGATAGAGCTGTTTTTGAATTTCTCCTACACAGGGTCATTTGATCTTTTGCAAGTCCTGCCACTCCATTATAGATTCCCTCTCTGCAACATGTTTATAGGATTCAAATGTGATTTCTCTGGTTCTTTCGTGCGGGGTCGTGGTTTATCAAACTTTTCAGTGGTGCAAAATATGGATAACAATTTGGTGACTCACAGGGGTATCTACCTGCTAGATGAAAGGACCAGTTGCCTTGTTATATCCATTGGGCATGGAGTCGAGAATGACGACCTGATACTAATCCTGCCTCCAATCCATGAGCCCAACTATTTACACTCTCAATTTTCATAAGAAATCCTGAAATAAGGATTCTAAGAGTAGAAGATTGTTTTGACTCGGGGCTTTCATCTGTCCCTAAATGGACTATTTTGAGGACGACTTTTTAGTTGCTCTGTATTTGTTTTATTTTGAAGATAACAACTATTACAGGAAACTATGAGTCTTTTTCCATGAATAGTGAAGGGCCTGGCCTCAGTAGCTCTAGAGAAATATGAAAAAAACTTATGTACAAAGAAAAAATCATACATGCCTCAAATGAGACATGCAGAGTGTGCACAAGCACTTCTTCTGCTGGAAACAAAGTCTACTCCTACTCCTAAACTAACCAGAGAAAAGGGGCTAAACAAAGCCTGTTATAGGCAGGAGAAGTAGCTTCCCTTTCTCAAGAGAGGTAGCCATGAAAATTATTTGACACTAAATATGGCTATCTTGTATGAGTGAAAAACTAACTTTAAGCCAATCCTCCACCCATATCAGCAAGGTATCAACATTAATGGAAAATACCTCCTCAAGCTGATTTGCATTAGACTCCTAGAGGTGTTGATGGTGACCCTTGGTGCTTTGATACTCATCCTCATGCCCTGAAGTAGGCATGACTAGTTTTGGCTTCTCCCTTAGCTCCAATGAAGCCAAATATTTGATTGGGCAAGGTATGGTCCTTTGAATGTTCCCATGGTTTCGAACTCTAACTCCAAGAATGGAGCCTTCTGCTGACCCTCATAGATGGATGGTGTGGGAGGAATGATATCCTCATACTCTTTCTATTCCTCTATAGTAGGTGTAAATTTTGGAAGATCAAAATCTTCTAACTTTGATTCAGGAGGCATGTTGTAAACTACAGTGTGTGCTTGCATGCATGCTCTCTTCTATGGAAGCGAGCTCTTATGATTGAAGAGTGACTGATGAGGGAGAAAATATTGCAATTTCAACTGGCTCCCTCTTATCAAATTTTTTTTTTGAGTCTGGTAGGAAATAAAACTCTTTACTGTCCTGATGTAACAAGGTCTCTCCCTTTTGCATGGTGATATTAAAATCTTCGTTATCTTCACCATATGAAGCTTCATCTTCAAACATGAAGCTAATGAGTTTCAGGATCCTCCAAAAGATCAAAATTTTGGAGAGGTTGAATGGGAGAGGGGGCTATATTTTCTTGTGCAACCAGCTCATGATTTAGTGCCTCTGAATTTGTCTTGGTCACCTCCATATGCTCCTTTTTAACTAGGCTTGGAGCTGGTTGTTCTTCTTCCTTCTCTTGTGAAGAACATGGAAGACTCATATCTTCCAACCTTGGTTCTAGAGACATGTTGTAAGACAAAGGATTTTACTCTTGAATGCCCTCCTTTGTGGCAGCAGGCTCATATTCTTGGAAGATGGATGATGGAAGAGAAAATGATGTGATATCCATGGGATTTTCTCCATCAAAGCAATCCTCCAAGTCAGACGAGATAATCTGCCTCATTGTTGTCCTGTATCATGTGCTCATCCTCCTCCATGGTGTCCTCTTGATCTAAAACTTGCTCACCATGGTTTACCTCTTCCTCAAACATGAATTTTGAAAGATCAAACTCTTCTTCAACATCGAGTGAAGGGGATGAAGTGGGAGGAAGAACTAAAGGTTCTTCGTATCCTAACCCACACTTGGGGCCTCTCAAACTGTATGGTCCTCCTCCTTTGCTACAAATTCAACCTCATCCACCACTAGCTCTTCAACCTTGACCTCCTCCTCTATTGGCTTGACCATCAAGTGGATCTTTATAAACCCAAATTTAGCAGCCCAAATCATCAGATTGTTTGTTATTTCTTTTCTACCAGGGATCTTCTTCTTCTTGTTTTCCTTGATTGGATTCTTGAGTCTCTTCCCAACATGAACTTGGGAAAGAAAGAGGAGTGACAGGTTGGGGTTCAACCAGCTTTGCAATTGTTTTTGGTGGAGAGGGAGGTGGAACTTCCTATTTGTTTGGAGGGGATGACTATTTGGAAGGGAAAAGGGCAAAAGAACTGAGATGAGGTGGAATATCAGGGGATGAATAAGAGAAACTAACACTTGGGGTAGAAACTGAGGGGCTTGACTCTTGATCATGCTGAAATGATAAAGACTGAGGAAGAGAAAATGAAGAGCTAAGAGGTGGTGGACTTACCCATTGACAAGGTTGTCTCGCACTTTGCTCATAAGCCTCAATGTCCTTAATCCACTGTGTAAGTTGAGGCGCCTTCATCCATGAAGCCAAGCTTCTCATGAGGGCTATAATGTCTTGGAAAAGGGCCTTCCCATGGACAAGGTTCCCTACAACCAATCTTGAATTCCTTCATTTGTGTTATTCCCCTTGACTGAACCATGTCAGCCTCCATTTTTGAATTTTATCCAATAAACCAACATTCTCCACATAGTTGTCACCATTGTATGTGTCCCCTTATTCTTGATAAACTCCATGGCCAAACTAACTTTGACCCTGCTCATATGGGTAAGCATAATGGTTCGGATCTGATTATAATGCTAATTTGGAGGAGTTGGGAAATGCATTGGAGGTGGATTACATTTTTGTAAGTGTGAGTTCCATGAAGGGAATGAAGTCATGATTACACAACCTCATGGAATGGGAGAAAATGAAAGATATGGAAGAAGAAAATGGATGAAAATGAGTGGAAATGGATGGAAAAGTTTTGCAACTCAAAGAATGGGTTTTTGACCAGATGGAGTCACCAGATGTGCTTGCATGTGCCTCAAAAGGCTGAACCTTAACAGAACTATTGTTGCAAATCAGCAGCACCCCTGGATGCAAATCAAAATTCTAAATGATGTTTAGAGCATCTAGTGTGATTACACAACATGGAAACCTCTCTCCAAGTGTGGGACTTGTGAAAATGAGAGAGGAATCTCCAGAATAGAGGCTGGTTCCTCAAACTACTCGATTTAGATCTATAACAACTACAGAGGTTCTAATCCTAATTCTAAAGATGCAAGGAGATAGGGATAAAAACTAAAAATGAAACTAAACTAAAGATGGTGATGCACCAAAAGGAGTGGTGAAACATTTTTGCCATGTAAATAGACACAAATTCATGAAATGCAACAAGGGAAAACATACACAAGCTGATAGATGTAATTAGAGGTCTTAAAATGAAGTAAAACAATACAAACAGAGGACTAAAAGCATTCACAGAGTTTGCACTGTCAATTCCATGTAAAAATCTCTTGCATTCCACCATCAAAGAGGTATAAACCTATTACAAACTGTGAAAAAGGTCTGATTCTTACAACTATCACTTGCTGGAGGTGAAAGAAGAAGTTTGCAATGCCAAAAAGTGTTCAACCATGAAGAAATGAGCCAAATCTGGCTTTTACAGTACATGGGTCGAGCCCAGGAGAGAGAAAACGTGAAAAATGCATGGGAGCCATCCCTCATTGATGGAAAATGCATTAAAATAGCATGGAGGACCTTACAAACCCATACCCTATCATTTTTGACCATATTGGAGAAGAATGCAACCCATTATGTATTAAATTTGGTTGTTGAAATGTCATTTCTGGCCATGGACACGTACCAGAACCATTTTTGAATTTTCTCTCCAAACTAAACCAAAATTATAAATTGACCATGTAATCATGTAGATAATTTTAACATCTTTCCAATGATATAAAGAACGTGAAAATATGAGCTTTGGATCAAAAGATATGATCGTTTGAAGATTTAGGGCAAAAACGGCCCAAAAACGGATCGGCGGGAAAATTTTTCAAATTTTACCTTTTTTTTGTCTTTGGAAAATTTTTCAAAAATTCCCCACACTCCGCTGGTTGGATGCCACGTGGCAAGCTCTGATTCACTCTGGAATTCTCTCTCCTTCTCTTTTCGCGGGTTTTCCTTTGAAAATCGACCTTTTTATACTCTTTTGGAAAAATTTCATTTCCCCCCGCGCCGCCACTTGGGACACGTGGCATCATTTGGTTCATTGACAGGGGTGTGGGGTCATCCTTTGGCTTTTAATTTTTTGTGTGAAGCCTTTGCTAAGTTTCCAAAGCTCTCCGACCCCCGAACTCCTCTGCCACATGGCAGCTTCCTATTGGCTGCGGGCCTCAAATGGGAAAATTTTCCACAAAAACTCCACCGAGCCATAACTTGAAAAATATAAGGAGTTAGGAGGAAAACTTTACCTTTCTGGAAAGCTGAGAGAGAGCTCTATCTGATGGTTCCATTTACAAAAATCCTTGAGTGCCTAAAAATCAAAAAAATGTAGACTGAGGCACAAGAGAGGAAAGAACACAAGGAGTTAGCCACAAAAATGAGCTGGGGCACCATTTTGGATAACAATTTTGGCGACTCAGAGGGGTCATCTACCTGCTAGATGAAAATACCAGTTGCCTGAAGTAGTCCATTGGGCATGGAGTCATCAAATATTCTGTTTAGAACCTCAACTGACTTAGAATGTGCAAGGAGGAAGATGGAATATCACATGATGGAAGCAAGGACTGCAAAACATCTCCAGGGACAGCAAGTTGTGCCAAAGCACTTAGGGAAAGAAAAACTAACCTACAACAAAACAATGTGCAAAGCACTTGGAGGAATGAAAATCTAATCTAATATTTACAAGGTGGTAAATTTCCCTCTAGAAGCAACGCTTGAGATAGATTCCATTGACTGGAATCTGCAGTTCTTCACCATCCAATGAGGCCAATTGGAAAGCATTGTTGTTCTTGCACTTCGTGACCATGTATGGGCCACTCCAAATGGCATCAAATTTTGAATGCCTTCCCGGTTTTTCTCTATCCACATCCCATTTCAACACTAGATCTCCAACTTGAAAATATCTATCCTTGGCCTTCCTATCAAAGGTCTTTTTGATCAAAGCTTGATCCTTTTCCATTGCTTGGGATGCTTGATTTCTGACCTCCTGCAGCTCCATCAACTCTGCATATCTCACCTCCATGGGCTCAAACTCTAGCAACTCTAATTGCTTCATGAGTTCCAATGTTGGAAACTCAAGTGACATGGGCAAGATTGCCTCTCTTCCATAAACAAGCTTGAATGGAGAGTTACCGTGGATCTCTGGAGTTATCCTATCAGCCCATAAGGCTGATTTCAATTTGGTATGCCAAGACCTTTGATTCTCATCAAGAGTCCTCCTAATGATCCTCAACAAGTTCTTGTTTGTAGACTCGGCCTGGCCATTACCTTGAGGGTAATAGTTTGATGAAGTGCTTAGGTAGATCCCATTCTTGACAGCCCACTCAGTCACCTTGGATCCAATGAATGCCAATGCATTATCTGAGATTATTGTAGCAGGTATACCAAATCTGGTTGCTATCCCCTCATAAAAGTCTAAGATGCTGGACTCATTTGCTTCTTTGAGTGCTACTGCTTCAGTCCACTTGGTGAAGTAGTCCGTGGCTGTCAAAATCCATTTGTGCCCTTGACTTGAATTAGGATTAATGACTCCAATGAAGTCCAAACCCCATTGCATGAATGGCTGGTCAACTGAGATTGGATGCAATGGAAGGGCAGCAAGTCTCTCTTTTCCTGTGAAGAATGCACAATTCTTACACCTCTTGATCCATGCATAGCAATCACTGAAAATTTTAGGCCAATAATAACCAGCCTTCATGATTTTTAGAGCTATCACTCTCGGTGCAAAATGACCACCAGCTGATCCACCATGGAACTCTTCCAACACCCTATGAATCTGATTTGTGCTAATGCATCTCAGCAACACTCCATTCACATCTTTCTTGAACAAAACTCCATCAACAATGGCATATGGGATAGCCTGCAATCTGAAGTGTCTTCTTTGGGTCTTGTTCATCTCCGGAGGGCATAGGCCTGTGCTTAGGAAGTGCATTATACCTTGGGTCCAGCAAGGAGTGGGGGCAACATTGTTTTCTTCTTGAGTGCCACATGGCTCATGGCTGTCTTGAACTATCAAAACAGCCTCTCCTTCATTGCATGCTTCTTTTTGCTTCCCCAAAACCAGCTGCTCACACAATCCTTTTCCTCTTACCAGCTTGGTGATTTTGATCTCAATGTCATACTCCATGACACGGGTGATCCAACCTGCCCTTTTCTCGTTCAAATCTTTGTTGAGGAGGAAGTCCTTAACCCCAGCATGTGAGACCAGCAACTGGACCTTGTTGTTTGAGACTAAATGCTTGAATTTCTTCAAGCTTCGACAGCCCAAGACATGCTTCTCAATAAAAGAGTACTTCACCTCATAGTCATCTAGGCTCTGGCTGAAGAAGGCAATTGGCTACTCATCATTATCCTTGTTCTATTGTACCAAAATGGCAGAAATAGTGTCATTACCTCCAAATGCATAGAGGATGAAATCCTTGGAGAAGTCCGGGTTGATGAGAGTTGGTGCTTGAGAAATGGCTTCTTTGATTGCTTCAAAACTCTCCTTGCCTTCTGCTGTCCACTTGAAAGCCATGCTCTTCTTTAACATTTTGGTGATGGGCTTGACAAGGGCTGCAAAATCTGGGACAAACCTCTAAACAAAGTTTATCCTCCCCAAGAAACTCTGAAGGGATTTCTTGTGGCTTGGCAATGGTAGTGCTCTTATGGCTTCGACTCTCTCTGGATCAATTGCTAATCCTTCTTTGGAGACAATATGGCCAAGGAGCTTTCCTTCATGTGCAAGAAAGATACACTTCTTAGGATTCAAAGACACTCCAAATTTCCTACACCTCGTGAAAACTTGTCTCAAATGAGAGAGGTGGTCTGCTGCATTTTTGGAAAAAATAGTGATATCATCAAGGTAAATCAGCACCACGTTGTTAATCAAACCTTTGAACGCCATGTCCATTGCTCTTTGGAAGGTAGCACCAGCGTTGGACAGCCCAAATGGCATCTTCCTGTATGCAAAAGTCCCCCATTTGGTTGTGAAGGCTGTCTTGAACTGGTCTTCTTCCTTCACCATAATCTGATTGTAGCCGGAGTAGCCATCAAGTAGTGAAAACCTCTCGGAGCCAGCCACAACTTGCAAGATTTGCTCCATGGAAGGGAGTGGGTAATGGTCCTTGAGAGATGCTCTATTTAAGTCTCTGAAATCAACACACAATCTGATCTCTCCACTCTTCTTTCTGACTGGAACCAAGTTGGCAACCCAACTAGAATGCTTGATTGGGAATATGATTCTTGACTCAATCAACTTGTCCAATTCTTTCCTCATGAGAGGCTCCATGTGTGGATTGACTGGTCTTTGTTTCTGCCTGACAGGCTTAGTATTTGGATCCAATTCAATGGTATGCTGAGCTAAGTTGGGATTGAAACCTTTCAAATCTTCATAGCTCCAAGCAAACACATCAGGGAACTCTTGACATAGCTGTATGAACTCATACCTTTCTTGTTCAGTTGTCATCTTTCCAATTTGCAATGGTTTGTTCTCTTCCACCAAGATGGATACTGAATCTTCTCTCTTGACCTGAATGTTTGCTTTCTCTTTCTAAACTGATCATTGGGATTAAAAATGGACTCCAAAGTGATAAGTCCCTTGGGCAGCTTGTTAGTTCTCAGCTGTACCACTTGGTCACCATACTGCTGTTCCAATTTTTCTTGATTCTTAGCTGAGAACTTAGCTTCTTCTTGCAAGAAATGGATGATTTTCTGGTCATTCTCAAATACTTGCCAACTGACATTGTTATCCGGCACTGAAGGCCTCACAATCACATGGATGTTTGGCTGTACCTTGTCTTTTGAATGCTTTCCACAATGTCAAAGGCTGCCCCTACTGCTGCAAGCCTGTCAGCAGCTTGATTCTCTTTCCTAGGAATGGATTTGATGCCAAAACCCTCAAAATCTTCCATGAGGTCCCACACCCTGTTCTTGTAGCACTTGAGTAGATCATTCTTGGTAGCATGCTATCCCTTGACCTGATTTACAATCAATTCACTGTCACCAAAGACTTGCAAGTTCTTTATTTTCTTCTTGATTGCCCAATGCATCCCTTGCACCAAGGCTTCATATTCAGCAGTGTTATTGGAGCATGCAAACTGAAATCTAAAAGCTGAATAGTACTTTACTCCTTGAGGTGAAACAAGCATGGCTCCACCTCCTGCACCTTGTCTACTTCTTGATCCATCAAAAAATAGCTGCCATACCTCATTGTCATCCTTGTGGTTTGGCTTGGTGATGTTAGGAATAGGCTGATTTTCTTCATGTATACAATAGACCCCTAGCTCAGATTCTTCTACTTCTTGATAAGGATCAAAAGCATGTACCTTGTTTGCCCATTCATCAAGAGTTAGATCCGGGATGCTCCCAACCTTGGTGTTAGCTTCATCGGTGCTTGGGTGGTCTTCTTGATCAAATGCTGAACAATTGGCGTTGATCTGACTTGGAGTGTAAGGCTCAATGTGGAAGTTTGCAATAGGTTCAGACCTGATTGTAGCCTTAGTTCCATACCTCATTCTGAACAGCATGTGTGACCAATCAGCAGAAAAATATCCCCCAATCTTGGCTGTGAAGTCCCTTGACAAGCATAGGGAAAAGAGTGGTGGAAGGTCTATGACTGATACATCTTGTGAAACAACAACATTTGGACATGCATGCAAGGTAAGACTCAAGTTTCTAATCACCCCAACTATTTTTCGTTGTCCCATCCATCTAAGCGCACTACCCTTTGGATATGGTTTCATACATCTAGAGCCCTAGCTGATCAACTATTTGTTTAGGCATCACTGAGCTACTTGCCCCGGAATCTATCATGCAATTGTGCACTAACTGATTTCCAATGATTAATGAAACATAGAAAGGAGGGGGCTTCAACATTTTACCTTGCTGTCCTCCATGATTTCCCTCAGGTTGGGCAGCATTTGTGAGCACTTTCTCTTGCATCTGAACTTGTTGATTCGAAGTTGGCCAGTCCTTCATGGCAGCTTGTAACAAGTCTCTTTGGCCTGGGATAGATAGGGATTCCCACATTGATATATTAACATTTGTCTTCTTCATCTGATCAATGATACTGAATGGTGATGAAGGATCTCTTTGCTGTCCCTTTGCTTGTACATTCACTCCTTGCACGTGGGCAGCAATAACTGGTATTTGAGTTGGTCTAGGAGCTGTTCTTGGCTGCCCTTGTGCATTTGAAATTGGATTTTGCTTGCCAACCATTTGTGGAGCCATGGAAGGTTGTGGATTGGTTGGAGCTAATGGCTGTTCTTCACCCAAATTCCTTCTTTTTGACCTTGTGTTGGCTGCAACACCTTGGGAAACTACCTGATTCATGCCACAAAAATCCTCTGCTTGCCAATTTACCAACGTGGTGTCATTTGGGGCTGATTGCTGTTGGAATGTTTCTTGTTGTTGGTTTTCCTTGACTTCCCTCACCCTCCACACCAGTAGTTGTCACCATTAATGCTTGATTCAAAGCACCATTGAAGCACATGGATTGGTTATGAGGTTCATTGCATGGAAAACACCAATCATACTCCTGAGCAATGTTGTTTTGTGTTGGCACCAATGCCTTAGAGGCAGATATGGCATTTGGATTAGTAGGGCTGAAATGGTCTATTGGCAGGAGGCCTTGTTTGATTCATATATTTACAAGCTGGATTAGGTGGTCTTTGTGGTTGGTATGGCTGCCCTGTTAGGCTGAGCTTGGGGCTGGTAAGAAGGTCTAAAACCTTGGGCTTACTGCCTCTTGAGAGTAACCAACTCATTGCCTAGGTTTTACAATTGCTTCATGACTTCTTGAAGCTCATTTGGGGCACTTGGAGATGAAGTAGAAGCTTCATTTGAACTCTAATTTCTAGGAGTGGGAGAAGGAGCCAAATTAGGTGCTTGATTGGTATTTGGACTCTCTAAACTTGGAAACAATGGCATGGGAGGTCTAGGGGCTAGTTTGCCAGCTTGGATCAAACAATTTTCAGCCCTAATGGCAATGCTATAAGCCATAGGGATAGTTATGCCTCCCATGGACTGAATCAACATAGAAATATCAGAATTTAGAGCTTTGAGATAATAGAGAAAAGCACCTTCTGTTGTTGGCCTGACTGCCACTGGAATTCTCTCCCAAGTCTTTTGAAATCTGAAGTTGAAATCGGTCAGCTGTTCATTGGGAGCTCTCTTGATGGTTGTCAGCTGCTCCAAAAGAGACAAGTTGTCTCCCTTCTCTCCAAATTGCTCATGAAGTGCTATACATAGCTGATTCCAATTTGTGATAGAACCAACTCCAAGGCTTCTAAACCATTGCAATGCTTTCCCCTTGAATGAAGATGCCAACAATTTGACAGCCACTTGCATCTCATTGATTTCATGAATTACACAAAGATTGGCAATGTCTTTAACATGATCACCTGGAGTAGTCTGATTTTCTCCAGTGAAGTAGGGAATGTTCTTCAAGGCTGCAATTGGAATTGGATGTTGTGCATTGAGGGCAAGTGGGCTGCTGCCTGTGAAGTTGACATAGGGGTTGTTTTGTGCCATTCTAATTGGTCTTAAAACCCTTGTTGACTGAATGAAAGGCCTACCAGGTGGAGGAGTTGAAAGAGTTCTGTTTGGTGGAGATGGAGACCTTTGAATCCTTCTCCCACTTTGCCTTACTCTTGGAGATAACTACAGATATTCAAACAACACCTCTTCTTCTCCAGCTCTTGACCTTGTAGTGATTCTTCTCATGAGTTTTCAGGCCTGCACTGAAACCAGTTGATTCTTTCCCTTGGAGTCACCAGATATGCAAATTATAGCTCTTTTCAAGCAAGAAAATTGCAAAGAGATGCACATCAACTTTGCTGCAATAAAAATGAGACCTCTAAGGTCCCACCGGGTGTGCCAAAACTGTTGTTGCAAATCAGCAGCACCCCTGGATGCAAATCAAGGTTCTAAATGATGTTTAGAGCATCCAGTGTGATTGCACAACATGGAAACCTCTCTCCAAGTGTGGGACTTGTGAAAATGAGAGAGGAATCTCAGAATAGAGGCTGGTTCCTCAAACTCCTCTGATTTAGATCTATATTTTGCACAACTACAGAGGTTCTAATCCTAATTCTACCCTAGATTGCAAGGAGACAGGGATAAAAATGCAAAAATGAAACTAAACTAAAGATGGTGATGCACCAAAAGGAGTGGTGAAACATTTTTTGCCATGTAAATAGACACAAATTCATGAAATGCAACAAGGGAAAACATACACAAGCTGATAGATGTAATTAGAGGTCTTAAAATGAAGTAAAACAATACAAACAGAGGACTGAAAGCATTCACAGAGTTTGCACTGTCAATTCCATGTAAAAATCTCTTGCATTCCACCATCAAAGAGGTATAAACCTATTACAAACTATGAAAAAGGTCTGATTCTTACAACTATCACTTACTGGAGGTGAAAGAAGAAGTTTTCAATGCCAAAAAGTGTTCAACCATGAAGAAATGAGCCAAATCTGGCTTTTACAAGATACATGGGTCGAGCCAGAGAGAGAAAATGTGAAAACACATGGGATCCATCCCTCATTGATGGAAAATGCATTAAAACAACATGGAGGACCTTACAAACCCATACCCTATCATTTTTGACCATATTGGAGAATAGTGTGACCCATTCTGTATTAAATTTGGTTGTTGAAATGTCATTTCGCCATGGACACGTACAGAACCGTTTTTGAATTTTATCTCTCCAAAATGAACCAAAATTAGAAATTGCCCATGGAATCATTTAGATAATTTTAGCATTTTCCAATGATATAAAGAACATGAAAATCCGAGCTTTGGATCAAAAGATATGATTGTTTGAAGATTTAGGGCAAAAATGGCCCAAAAACGGATCGGCGGGAAATTTTTTCAAATTTTACCTCTTTTTTGTCTTTGGAAATTTTTTCAAAAATTCCCCACGCTCCGCTGGTTGGATGCCACGTGGCAAGCTCTGATTTGCTTTGGAATTCTCTCTCCTCTTTTCCGTGGGTTTTCCTTTGAAAATCGACCTTTTTATACTCTTTTGGAAAAAAATTTCATTTTCCCCCGCGCCCGCCACTTGGGACACGTGGCATCATTTGGTTCGTTGACAGGGGCGCGGGGTCATCCTTTGGCTTTTAATTTTTTGTGCGAAGCCTTTGCTAAGTTTCCAAAGCTCTCTCCGACCCCGAACTCCTCTGCCACGTGGCAACTTCCTATTGGCTGCGGGCCTCAAATGAGAAAATTTTCCACAAAAACTCCGCCGAGCCATAACTTGAAAAATATAAGGAGTTAGGAGGCAAAATTTACCTTTCTCGGAAAGCCGAGAGAGAGATCTATCTCGATGGTTCCATTTCTAGAAAGCCTTGAGTGCTGAAAATCACAAAATGTAGACTGAGGCACAAAAGAGGCAAGAACACAAGGAGTTAGCCACAAAAATGAGCTAGGGCACCATTTTGGATAACAGAACACACCAACTTGCTAAGATGAAGTGGTAAGGCGCTTGGACCTATCCCACTGGGTGTGCCAAACTATTAGTGCAAAATCACAACACCCTAAATGACATCTCAAATTTGGTGTTTCAAACTTGTCATTTGATGTGATTTTCATAACATTGAGTTTTCCCCAAAAGTGTGGGACTTTGCAAATGGGAAAACTCTCCAGATTAAGGTTGGTTCCTATTCCTTTATCTAGGTGCATACGTGAAATTTGCAAAGGATTGATTCCTAAACCTAATCTAATATTTCCAAGGAGACAAGGATGAAAGGAATGCAAGAAATTAAAACTAAGCTAACTAGGTGATACACCGAAGGAATGATGAAAATTTATTTTCTTTGATAGGAAAAAACCAAAAAATACATACAATAATCAAGCATAGATAACCAGCTTTTTTAATGAAAGACCAAATGAGAGCAATGAAGACAAAAAGGGTTGAAAATCAGCCACAAACATGTATTATTGCTTTGCAGATTTGATACAATGCATTTACAAAATGGCCAAAATTTAGAAAACGTGTTACAATCTAATGAAAGGTTTGAAATCCCATGAATTCATTTTCCAAAGGAAAAGAGGATTCTACAAAATGAGAAGAATGTCCAACCCTTTACAATAAGTCTTGACCCTAATTTTATAGATTCAACACAAAGGGAAGAAGGAGAGAGAAGTGGGAAAACCATTCGAAGCTCAACCATTGCCATCAATGCCTCCTACATAATCTGCTCGAAATCTGTCTTGATTGCATCAAATCGATTCAAAGGCACCTTGAAGGAGGAGGAAACGACGGATCATATCGAATCCGATCTAGTTGTTGGGGAAAATAGATCATGTATTAATGGCCTAAAGATGTTTCTTCATTTTTCCCCACCTAACCTCTCCAAAATTGAAGTTTTAGATCTCCATGGCATAGACGAGGCCAAGATATTTCTAGCAATTCTAGATTTGCTTTGGATTTTGAGCCCCGAGTCGAAATATATGCCCATTTGAAATTTGAATCAGTCTTCGCATAAAATAACGGGAAAACCAGTTCAAAAACAAGCCCCCTTTTGAAACCGGACACGTGGAGGGCTAGTGCATGTCTAAGGGTAGCCTTTGTATTTTGCTTTTGGAGTGGTGTGGGGATGACTTGTGGTTTTTTCCACGACTTGCTCGATTTTTTTATGTTTTGCTCGCTAAGTCTTTTTCTCGGCGGGGTCATATATGACCGAGGGGACACGTTGGAGGCCTACACTTATTTGGAAACCTCCCCTTAATTTTGCTATTGAATTAGCACTATTTTACACCCTCGATGGGTCTCAATCATACTAGTGACTGACCGGGGACTAGATGCGTGGAGGCCTCACGCTTACTTAGAAACCCACTTAGGATTTTTCCTTGAAGGAGCATTGAGTCGACACGTGGAAACCTCCATAGGCTCTTGGACTTTTCAATGGTCCCTCCGACCTTTTCCAACGTTGGACTACATGGCGAGATGGTGCTTGTTTTCCATACTTAGTCAATTTTTGGGCCTGCTCTATCCCATTTTTAACTTGGACTATGTGGCGAGCCCACACTCATTTGGTTCTCTAATTTTTTATTACATTTTGGATATGTGCCAAGTTGACACATGGCGATTCCACTAGCACTTCTATACTTAGTATTTATAGGCCCGCCCTATTTTCCTTTTGACTTTTAGCTTTGACTCTACCCCTACTTTGGGCCTGGGACACACGTGGGGGCGTGGCGCTTATTCAAGTATCCATTTTGGATTCAACTTTGGAGGTGCGCCACCTGGACACTTGGTAGTGTCCACTGTCTCCTCCATACTTAGTCAATTTTTGGACTCATTCTAAACTGTTTTAGAGCTCAAAGACTTCGAACCTTCATCGTTCCTTCTATTTTGAGCTTTTGGATTCTTTGACACTTGTCTCCTCCTTCCCCGACCCTTTTGTTGCATTTTTGAGCTTGCACTGTAATATGTTTAATGGATTTAAGGCACAAATTCGCTTGACAGAGCTGTTTTTTGAATTTATCCTACGTAGGGTCATTTGATCTTTCACAGTCCTACCAATCCATTGTAGATTCCCTCGTAACATGTTTATAGGATTCAAATGTTATTTCTCTGGTTCAACTGTGTGGGTCGTGGCTGAACCAATTTTTCCGGGGCAAAATATGGATAACAATAATACTAGTTGGAGTAAGGATAATGTTCATATGAGAATATGTAGATGAAATATGATCCTTTGGTTGAGTGGGATGATAGGATTGAGAAGTTTCAGGGGGTATATGAAGTAGGAAGTTGAAGATAGGGCTAGAGGAAGGCCCTGGGGGTATCCAAAGGAAAATGTGGTAGAGATGTAACCAATCGAGGTGTGATGGGTTGATAGGAGATAAGAGAATTGGATTCGGAAGGAGGATCTATTTGGATAACATGGTCGTTACAGGCTTGAGAGATCTAATGTGGAATCTAAAGATTACTGGATGAAGTAATAACATTGTTAGATATATTACATTATTGCATTATCTCGATTTTGAAGAAAGAAAATAGTACGAGGTGTGAAATAAGAAAATATTTCTTTACAAAATGTGTTAGCAAACAAGTAAAAAAAGTTTTCCTTATCTGGATTGTAAGAATGTGTGAAAAATAAAAAAAGGGGATGGATGATGAGGTACTAGGAGAAAGAAACCTATATCTAGTTTTAGGTTCGTTATAGCTTGAGAGATTCTAAGGTGGGTTCCTATTGGGTGATGAAATCCTAATCACTCTTTTGGGTAGGAGGATGTTCGAGATGTGTTAATTTGAATTTGTGAGTTTTAGGTTATGTGTGAGGATTGTGAAATGTAGCAAGTTAACCTCCTACTTAAACTATGTGAGAAAACAAGATGCAGAAAAGAAAGGTTCTTTTTAAACCAAATCAAAGTGTGATATTTTGATGAGGACACACACAGGAAAGGGAATATGATGTAGAAAGGAGAAAAAAGAAAAAAGAGGAATACCTGGATAAATATTTTCCTTTATTTGAAATTTAGTGAAGATAAATCCAACATCCGAACTAGCACAAGAAAGCAAGAAGTAGGGCCTCATGTTGTAGTGTTAGTAGAAGACAAAAGAAGCAAGAAAATAGAAAATAAATGAAAAGGGATCACCTAAGGGGTGGTATCATTGGGATTTCTAGGAATATTGACCAGTTTTATTCTTTTGTACTCAAACTAATAAGCTAGCTATTAAAAGAAACTAACAACTCATAATATGCGGGGTTTATAGTACCTCAGAAGTGTGATATACATGGATGGACGAGAAAAATAATTGATCTTCGTTGCGGTGATGAACCTACAAATAAGACAAAATAAAAAGGGATTGTTAAGATAGGATATGTGGGGTTACCCAAACAATGTCGGATCCAAGAAGTGTGACCTTCCTTTCATGGATGTCAACCCCGATTTTTAAAGAAGAAACAAAGTAAAGGATGAAATAATAGATAACATACGAGAAACAAAAATATTATTAAATATGAGAAATGATTAAAATTGATCTAAAAGATGATTTGAATGAAGGAAATGTAATTTAAATATTACTTGGTCTAGGTTGATGGCACCTAGAATGTGTAGAGGCAGTCGACAAAAACGGGAGGGTAGATTTGAAACAAAAAGTGAAGTAAGCGGGTTAGAAGAGATCTAAATGCAACAGTGTAACCGCAAAATCTTGTGGATGCTAGCGTCAACTTGTAGAAGGAATTTGAGGGAGAAGAAACTAGAAAATGATAGAAAATATAGATTGAGAAGGATAAATTAGGAATCGGGATCTGGTTGACGATGATCAGTATGTGAGTTAGATAAGGCCGAGGTCAAAAAGGATGAAATGGGAGACCAACAAGTAAAGATTCTAGAAAAGAAGGTCGATAGCAGAACTTTGAGTGTTGTAGAAGCTTATCTGAACATGTAAAATGTTAGACACAAGAAATACAAAGATAATATGATAAATATCGCATAAACAACACAAAGATGATGATAAATATCATGAATGATGATCGTGAGTGATGTAAGCACCTCAAAAGAGGTCCGGGAGATCTGTAACTATTACAGGAATGCTTAAGCATGGGAATCAATTCACAAGTCATGAGAAAGCTCAAAAATTCAATGCATATGATGATTTATGATGATTATGGAAATAAACTAATTAGTTTTATAGGGTCGATGATGACTAGGATGGGTCGTCACCGACTACGGGAAAGTTTCCCTAATGGGGTGGATTTAGTGCTTTAGGTAGGGATTTTGGGTTTTTGATTAATGGGAAAACCTACTTTAAATCTTATGTGCGGGATTAGGTTGTTTAGGGATGAATCATGGGTTGTTAGAAGATAGAAATGGGTAGAAAAATCATAGGGATATATATTTAGGATAAAAGCATCCTAAAAAGTAAGTTTTTTTAAATTATTGGTAAATAGTTTTTTGAAAGGGACTATACCCTTGTATACAAAAAGGGGCCTAGAAGCCAGAATAGGAATGAAAAACATTATAAGAAGGATCAAGATCTAGATAAGACATAAAAAACTAGTGTAACCAAAGAGTAGTTACCCCAAAACATCAAACCAGTTCGAACACTGCGGAAGAGCAGCCAAAAAACAATAAAAAAACAACAAAAAACATGACAGAAGTCAGCAAGAGCAGTGCAGATCCACAATTACTTCTTGGCGGATTTGGCAATCCTAAAAAGTAAGTTGATTAGGAAATGTAAGATATTAATTAATTAATGATAATTAATTAATTAATGTGAATGAAATGATGATAGGATAATAAGTGGGAATTTTATTAAATATTGTGACAGGATGGGTTTAATTAAAGGGGGACCTAGATAGGACCATAGAAAAATATGCACACATGGGTAGAGATACCAAATTTAGGTATCTACACTAGGGGTGTTCGATGTATGAAAATGATGATAGACCCTTCTCTCTTTCAATTGTATCTACATGAAGAAAAACGAAGACATTAACATTTGAAATTAAAAATATGTAACACTAACCAAGTTTATATGCATCTTAATAAATATATACCTCTAGTGCAATCTGTAATGCAAGAAAAGATTAAATAAAAAGTTAGAAACCAAAAATAAACCAATTGATTCCTAAATCTAGTCTTCTAAAAAAACCTCGAGATAGAGAAATAAATTGAAAAGAGGCAGAGAACGATACTGCGCACTTACCTACAAGATTGTAAACTCCTCCTTTGATGTGTTGGATTTTCTCTCGATTATGGATTGTTGATTGATTGCTTCAGATTTTTGAGTCACTTGGGAAACACCTCCTCTTTTGCTTGCATTGGATGATTTCTTGATAAAAATGATGATGGATTGATTATAGATGGATTAAAGATAAATTATGGATTGATTGAGTGCTAAGAGGATAAAATGGATGGATTGAATGGCTTGCTAACTAGCTAGCTCTCATGGAGGAGAAGAGCTCAATTTATAGTTTGTGGGTGGAGGATTCAATGGCTAAGATGAATCCATGTTGGATTTGAATTAAGGGAATAATGGATATTTCTAGAATTTGAGAGAAGTTTCCATTGAATTAAAAATTCAATGGAGAGAGGGAGATATATTTTAATTTTTAAATATGAAAGAGGGAAATTTAGAGAGGCTTCTAGAAATAAAAGCCTCTAGATTTAGAGGTGAGGATATGATTAGGATTAGAATTATATTAGGTTAATAAATGATGATCAGGGACGAGGTTACATGAAAAATATAGGTGTAGGGTTGTGTAGGGTAGGTGGGTAGGTAGATGTAGGAATATTAAATTCCTATAAAATGTTAATGAAGGATTAAAATAGGATAATATGATATAATAATGAAATAAAAGTGATTAATGATAAGATGGGATATAATGATGGATTAAAAGGATTAATGGTGAAATGATGAAAATAATAAAGGGTAAATATGAATATTATAAAAAGGGTAAATGTGATAAAATAGATTAAATAATAATAATTAATCTTGCGATTAATTATTATATGGATGATTTTGGGATATTTGCAGGACAAATTAATTGTAATTAATCATGTTGACATTTTAGATGTCTACATTTTGCCCCTCTTTGAATGGTTATTGTGTAGCATTGGACATGTTCAAAGAAAAATAAGATATATTAGGATGGTGATATGATGCCCTAAAGGGGTTAGGCAGGAGGAATGAGTCGGGTAATCAATCAAAAAGAGGAGAGGGATAAGTTGGTTGATGAGAGAGGATTAGAAGATGAGAATATTTGAGGATTCAGAGGATTAGGATTAGAGGATTAGAATATTTGAGGATTTAGAGGATTAGAAGATTTGAGGAGTTAGAGGATGAGGATTAGAGGATTAGAAGATGATGATTATATGATTAGAAGATTTTAGGATTTTGGATTAGAGGATGCCCTATACAAGGGTGAAGATTTAGGATTTAGGATTATAAGATGCCCTTGTTAAGAGGTTAGGATTGAATATTTTGGATTTAGAGTGATGATGCTTGATTTGAAGATTTCAGGATGTTGAGATGGCCAGTCAAGGGGGTAGAATTTGAATATTTGAGGATGTTGGATTTAAAGATGTTAGATGTTGGGATGCCCCAATCAAGGGGGTAAGCTTTTAATATTTGAGGATGTTGGATTTGAAGATTTTAGATGTAGAGATTCCCTAGTCAAGGGGGTAGGATTTGAATATTTGAGGATGTTGTGTTTGATGATGTGGCATTTGAGGATTTTAAAATATTGAGGATGTGTGAATTTTAAGATGTTATATGGTGAGATTTCCCAGTCAAGGGGGTAGGATTTTGGATGTTTGATGCAAGACGATAAGATTTGGATGTGGTTGTTGATTGATTGATAAAAGGATTGATTGGATAGGGGGATGATGAGGTTAGGTAGGTGGTTATATGATGATAGGGGTAAAATAATATGATATAAGGGGTGTGGTGCCATAAATTTCCCACTATTATCATCATTAGCGATGTGATTATTGTGGCATAGAGAAATATGCACCTTAGTATAAATACCATGGTGACGGAATTGCCAAATGCCCTTGTCCCCATATCATTAGATAGATTATTGCAAAAAATATGGTCTAAACAAAAGGGGCCTCATATCATCGGTCATGTAAAAGAACATAAAATAAGCTTCATATCACAAGCCAAAATGTAAATGCAGACACACAAACAAAAACACACACATTGCATTTTTGTATTTTAATGGATTTTTTGAATGTTTTCTATTCTATATTTCCATTTTTGGATGTTTAGATTATTGGATTTTGGATTTTAGATGTTGATATTTTGGATTTGGGATGGGGGTAATAGTTGAGGATAGGTAAGATGAAAGGATTCATGATGGGAAAGATCATGGGGGAAGGGGATGTAAAGTGGGATGCAAATTTCTCCTATAAGTTCTAAAGCATGTTTGGGTAGGGTGAAAGGGAAGGATTGAAGGAAATTAGATAAGTTGGATAGGATAGGGATTTATTGATGGGTTAGGGTTGGATGGGATGCGGGATGGGAAATAGATAGGATGAGAGAATAAAACCCCAAGTATAAAGGGGATGGATTGAGGGATAGATGTGGTATGCCCCCAAGTGTATAGTAGGGTGGTCTGTGTGGATGGATGGATGTGTTTTGTTTATCCCTAGGAGTAGGGTAGGATGGGAAGTGAGGGGTATCTAAAATGGATGATGCCCCTTGCCAATGGTAGTAATGCTTCCCCAAATCATGATGATGACATTTGAAAGGGCTATGAGGAGGATTGGATGAAAAGGAAAGGATCATCATCTACCCACAGATGTTTGATCCAAGGAAAATGGATGTGGATGTGATGGATGGAAGGAAAATAACATCAGCGATGAACAAAATATGAGCCTAACAAAACATGTTGTAAGGAAAGAGTACAAGACTAAAAAAAGTGTGACCAAAGTATGAACAATACCTAGTAACATATGAGCCCTATGTCTCTACGAGATGAAAGTGTGTGTGATTGTGATGGTTAATTACCATTTGAAGTGAATACTTAATGGGTAGTGTGTGAAGAAAAACTAGCTAATGTATAGTGAGCAATTAAGTAAAGTAGGTGGATGGAGGGTGAGCAGGAAGGATAATCCATGCGTTACTCTAGTATCGATCATCGTCCATTGACCCGATAGAGATGCATCTAATTATTGTCACAACATTTCTCTACTACCAATAAGACGTCCATATCCCTGGTAAAGATGTTGGAAACACCCCTAGAGAGAGTCTTGAGGTGGATTTTATTTTATATTTTTAATTTTGATATGATTTTTTTGCTTTTTGATATTTTATATTTGATGATTTTTTTGCATAAAGAGGATCCACTCTCTTGAGAACTCTCAAGGGGTTAAGAATCACCAATGGCTTGATGGGGGATGGAGATGAGTGTGAAGATGAGATTGGCTAGAGTTTCAAAGCATACACGCCCAAGGGTCTTCACCAAAAGTTGATTAAGTGTGTTAAAGTGTGTGGATCTCTAGGAGGACAATTGTGTTGGAATGTTGGACATAACGAGAGACCAAATTCACATGGTTGTAGTAGGTACTATTATCTTAAAACACGTGCGAGAAAGTTGGTGAAGTGTTCAAATGAATGCATTGTGTTGGTACCCAAACCAGTCCCACCTTGTAAGCCAAGCAACATACACAGATGAAGTAGGATGCTTAGAGAAAGACATACCAAGATTTGAGTCATTTTGTAGTTGAGGATGGATCTGGTTGTCTCTTTTCACTTTGATTTGGGGAATATTGGATAGCTCATCCACTAAGGCTATGACCTACCCTGTTACTTTAGGTTCTTCCTAAAACCAGGGTGAGAGGACCCATTTTGTAACTGTATTTGTAAAAGGAATGGATATAACAACAATATTTAAACTCACTTTCTCAAGGATGTGAGGAGACATTCTCAAGAAGACATGGTCAATACAACATCATCTAAATATCATGATTTTCACACTATAAAATGGAGATATCTTCTATAAAGGCTCAAGTTACTAAAGATAGTTGTAAATTCCAACTTGATCTTGAATACTTTAGATAAAGGGTGAAAATATTTAACAAATATCCATAATATTTATGCATAGACAGTGCAATAAGGGGTAATTCAAGTGGATCTGATGGTTATTGGTTGTAATTTTGATGTATTGTTGGGAAGTTAAGTAGGATAAAGTTGATTATATGAAAAACCTCAAATGAACCTTACAAATACTATAGACAATTGTTCTTGATGTAAAATATAGATCACACAATCCTAAACATTCCTTCAACCAGAAGGTTTGTATTCATGGAATCCCAAGAACACAGGATTTCACACAAACTTTGAGAATTCAAACACAAAATATCATGAAAAACTCTCAACAAAATACTAACAATATTTGATCAAATACATTCTAGATACACTCAGGAACTGACAAAGATCTTAGATCAAATAGATTTTAAAACTGTTTACCACATTATGAAGGAAAGCTCCATCAATCATGTAATTACAATTTTAACTAAGGATTTATGTAATTTAGAGAGATTAATTAGCATAATATTGCATAAGAAATGTAGACAATCGATTCAAAACAATTCATCTTGAACAAACTAGAAAAACTCATGAAAATACACACAAATTAATTCAAAGAACTCTAATTCTTCAATAAGAGGACATAACAACTATGAACTCAATATTTTCCAATGGTTTTACAGTGTAACCATATTGGTGAGAAGGTTTGGGAATAAATGAATAACTTGGGTTTCTTAGATTAGTTCAGTTTCAACAAGTACAAACAAGTTCTCTCCTTTTTTCTCCAAAGATTATAAAAATTTAACCCCCTTATGCAAGAGTATTCTCATCACATTTATACATTTTCAATCATTCACTCACCCTCCATTCCCCCAAAAGAATGAATATCCAAATAATATTCTTCTTTACAACATACAACTTTAATATGTTATCTTATGTTTCCAGGTGGAAAATTATGAGTTGCTCCCACTATGTCATTCATTTTTACATTTTTTTAATCATTTCTCCCTTTTTGTGGGAAAAGAAACCCCTTTTGATAATTTTAGGCACCTTCATATGGCTTGATGTGACATACTAATCCCTTTCACTTTTTGAGGATCAATCTCAAATAACACACACTCATATTTGTTTCTTTCTTGAATAATTTTCCATAAATTGTGTCACATAAGTCCAAATATCTTTTGTTTGCATGATGCCAATATATTTTGGATTTATTTCCTTCATGTGAGCTAAGTGAAAAATCCTTCTTCATTTGATGGCAATGATTTTTCCATTTCAGCTTGTCTGTACCATCTTCATTATAAATTCAGCTTCACTTCTTCATTGGTATACATCCTCCTTCCATTTTTAGACTTGAAAATCTACTGCGAGGATTTTTGTTGGTGTAATGGAAAGAGTAGCTGTGGAAACTATCTTGAAAGAAATATCCTTAGAATATTTAAATCAAATATTCAATTTAACAAGCCCAGATGAAGCATTTTTTAAGGATTTATTTGAAATTGCTGACCCGGGGGATAGCAAAGGGCCCTTGACATATCGAGAAGTTAGGATTTCCCTCATTTTGAGATTGATCAAGATCAATCATGTTTTCTCAGCTTTCCATTCGATGTACTATCATCTCTTTTTATTGGGAACACCAAAAATATCCATAAGAGTTGAAGAATTTTGGATTGAGAGGAGGCTTACTGTGACAGGCATGGTTGAATATAAGTGTCCCTTTCTGTGTAATGAATAATTTGTGTTAAAAGAGGTTCCCAAGGAGTATTACATACTTTATGATAAGACTTTGATTGATATTGTGCCTGCCATTTCTCATAAAGTGTATGAACTAGAGAAAAGAATCATTTCTCTGGAAAAAGGTCAAGTAAGAGTGATGCCATCCCAATCATCCAATATAACAAAGCACAATCCTCAAGAATTAATAGGGAGAATAAAGCTCTCAGCCCCCAATTATTATTTTGGATGAGGAAGACGTAGGCCTTCATCTCCTTAATGTTTCAAAGCATCATTATCTGCCACCAAGGAGGGAAATGAAAAGTCTATTCTCACACCTTCCATTCTCGTGCGGTGGGATTTTTGATGGAGAAAACATTATCAAGACCTCGACATGTTCCTCTACCAAGAGAGCATATACCTTTCACGAGTAGGCATAGGGGTGAGTCTAGTTATAAATATTTTGATCCATTAGGTCCATGAGTCATAGTGCTTGCTCTACTAGCCATTCCAAATGCTCCCCATCAGTCAATTCCAGTTAGTCCATTTATAATAAGGAAAAAGGAAAAAACAACGTTTCTATATGTGGTTCAGACCTTTTAGACTAGGTATCTTCTTATCAGAAGAAGATTGAGCTGGGGGATATTATAGATGGTCCCAAAAATATTGTTAAATCATTGATGGATATGGGGATGTCTTGGAATCTGGTGGGGTCAGTTGTATTTTCTCAGACAACTCAGGGTTCAAATGAGTTCATATCAAGGAAGAACAAGTTGTTGAACAAGATCCCCACATTTGGAGGAGATTTAAAAGTAGGAGTATTGGATGGCTTGTGTTTTTATTTTCTTGTTTCTTTTTGATTTAGTTTCCAAATATGTATGTATCTTTTTCATCATGGGTTGGGGCCCCTATAGAACCCCAAATTTTCATCATCTGAATCTTTATTTCCATCATCTTCTGAACATATATGAATTTACATGCTTGACTCGTTGCTCCACTTTTGAATTTAACTATGAAACAAAGTCATGTCCTTTGTTAGGCTTCGGGGACATATTTGCATTTGTAGAAGAAACCCACCTTAGTGCATCCAATGGTGTCATGCCACGTGTTTTATCCATCCCTTAGTGTATCAAAATTTTTCAAAACCTCCCGCGGATCATCTGGATGATGTGATTAACTTCACTTGTGATCTACGACCTACCTTGCACTATTACTTTAGTCCAAAACACTACTTAGAAGAGCACGGTTTTGAATATCCATCTACGGGGCCTTTTCTGCATTCGTGGAACTTTCCTTCCTTTGTAGAGTTACTCTTTTGAAGTTGTGCCTGGGTGACATGTGGAGGCATGCACGTTCTTTTCCTTTGTTTTGAATTTTCAGCCCACTTGGGTTGCCTTGCCGTGCTTAAGCCACATGGTCAACCCTCACAACTTGGAGGTTCTTGATTTCTTGCACTTCTTCAAAGGTGCACCGGAGGGACATATGGATAACCTTCCTCCTTTCTATGGTGATGTTCCTTACTTTCGTGGCTTCTCAATTTTTTTCTTTGAATACCCGCCAAGTCATAGAAGTTTTTGCAGTCTACAATTTACACTGGGGACAACAAGGGCAACATTCGAAAGGGACAAACCACAATTTTACATAGTTTTTTTGACCTATTTCACAGGGGTTTTTCAGTAATGACACACTTTCACAATCCTCGACCAAAAAAGAGGATCAACACCCTAAACACAAGGTTTTCATCCTGCATTCGACATGACTATATCTTCAAGCATACGCTTTTCACATGAGCAAACTAGTTGGAGGGAAATTTTTGAAGGCATACACTAGATAAAAAGGGGGAAATTAAATCAAGCACTAATAGATTGGAAGTAGATGTGATGATAATAATGGATTAGATGTAAATGAATTTCAATGTTGGATGGAAGGAGGATAGGTGTGAAGGAAAGAACATCTATGTGCAGGTGACGAATTGTGTCCTCAATCCATTTTTAGGTGTTCAATATTTGTAGGGGATTAAGTGATTTGTGAGGCGGTTTAGTGGTCAAGATGGTAGGATCAACAATAGGAGTGGTAAAAATAGTTTTTGATGGAGTAGTGGGAGGGTCTTTATTAGTGTTAGGTTTATACCTAAGCCTAAATGACCAGTATTTTGATGAAAGAAGATGGGTTCACCAATGCCTTACTCATGGATGCATAAGCCTTTACCTTGATGTTTTATTAACAAACATATTTTTGGCTATAGGATATACATTGGATGCGAAGATAATTCCCTATGGTCAACATGAGACTGGGGGTTGTATTTTTATCATCCAATAAGAGGCCGACTTAAGAAAGGATGGGGGTGATATTTGTTTTGATTTTTGGTTGGGGATGGATGTTTGGATGTATGATGAAATTTGGATGGCTAACGATGTTAAGATATCGAGTGGGTTTGGATGGTGGACAATGGCTAGGGATAGGATCGGGATGCAAAGGTGGTGGATAGAGATGTATAAGGACAAGAAGCCCTAGGTTAATGAGGTTTTTGACATAGCACTCGTAGACACAAAATTATGCATTTTAGACATTATTAGCCCGGTATTATAATATTATTTAGAAGGTTCTCAAGTGGATAAACTAATAATTAATCCCACCTTTTGGCCATCTTTATTTTATATTTTATTTCATAGCTCCAGTGTATTTTCTAGTACTTATCTGCCCATTTCACAACTACCATGTCATTCTAGCCCAACATCGTGGCACCCCAACATGTAGTGGGGCATCCTAAGGTGCCTTGGTCCCACTTTGGGAACCTCAATCTATGTACATCCTTTGTTGCTTCTTTTTGGGGCCTTTCTAGCTATTTTTCATCCTTATCCTTTTCCCAGTCATCCTTGTTAGGATTAATTATGAAATTAAGCTTGAGATCCCTATAAATATAAATTTATAAGACCATAATGAGGGTCCTAACATCACATACTACTATCACTCCATCTAGATTTGCATCCATTACATCACTTGCATCCACATAGTGTCATGCATCAAGGCTAGGAGATCTGCATCACACACACTGCATAGGGGGAGGGATTCTATTCTATTCCATGCACACATGCTATTTAAATTTTCTATAGTTACTATTTCTCGCTACTTCACAAACTACGGTAATGACATGAGAGCACCTAGGGAACGACATGCACACACTCACCATAACTACATCCGGTCTAAAATGTAGTACATCACTCAGTGATAAGACCACTAGTTTGGTGGGTGAGGTCATTCCAGCCCATTCATTTGCATATTTAATTTTTCCTAGGGTTTGATACTTCCTCTTGTATTGTAGTTCATTAAACAACTCATCCAACAAATCGAGTGTGATAGACATGAAGAGTTTCAAATTAATGTGTGAACCCACTGAAACTAGTTTCTAAGCATTTGCAGAGATCAAGGCACCAAAACTACATAGCAGAGGGAACCTTGGGGCATCCCAATACCCTCCTAGGATCCTCAGTCAACTTAAAACCTCTAGATCTATCCTTCCTGTGGTTCTTGAGTGATCATATGCACATCCAAATTTTATTTCCAAATCTGCGCAACACAATGTAACAATGTGATCATCGTTAATCAGCCAAGTCATTCTTCTACTTCCTTTGGCATAGTTAGGGTTTTATTTCATTTAATATAATTATTTTAGAATCATTTCATTTTATTTAATGAATGTATACAATGTTTTAGTCCTCCTAATTAGATTAACTAGGGTTATTATTTCCTAGCATATAGTTCTATTTTAGTTAATCATTTTGGTGAACCCGACTTCCATTTTTTGTTTATGCCCATTACTCATAGTGGTCCCATTAGACATATCCATAATTGTGAGATTAGTTCTCCTCTTCATCATACCTCTAGATATATGGCTGACATACCTACCTCTATAGCTAAAAACCCTTAGAAACCTCTACCCAGGTTCCCCTTCACGAAATCGAAACCGGTGGTTAGCGAAAAATCCTATGACGAGGATACTAATGTTGACCAGAACAACTTGATGCTATCATATATTTTCACCAATATTTACATGAGAATCCCACTCATCTCCCTCATGTTTTGCATGCATATCTCATTGCTTAAGCCGGATCATGAAACATCCCTACCCATTTCTTCTGCTCCTATGGTATCTACACTAAATCTGTTTCAATTTCCACCTCTCCTATAGAAACTATTGTCCCTCCAACCCACCAGGGTGCCTCTAATGGTCCACTTGGTTCCTCCTCTAATACCCTTGATTTTGCATCATTATACCAAGATCTCAAAACCAAATCCACCAGTTATAAGTCACTACTTATAAAGGATATCTATCACTTGACTCTGCCTCCTTATTGCATTCTCCATTTACGTCATCCATATCTACTTACCCATTCCCACCTAACTTCATCTCTCCCAAACTACCCATTTTTAAAGGCCACGGTGATCCACAAGAACATCTTTGTGCTTTCCATGTCACCTATCTTGACTACGTTGATGATCATACTATCCTTGCCAAATTGTTCCCGCGTAGTCTACAAGACTATGTGATGCATTGGTTCTATGACTTACCACTACATTTGGTGGTTTCATTTACATATCTGGCCAACGCTTTTCTCATGCACTTTTCTATCAATATTGGTTCCACACTCTCTTATGCCCAACTCACTCAGCTTAAACAAGGCTCCATTGAATGCTTCCCTGATTACATCTTACGATATAAGAATAGTGTAGCCAAGATGACCAATGTCCTCACAGACTTAGAACTATAAGATTTATTTGTCCATAGTCTCTTGCCACCTCTCCAAGATAGTGTGCTCTTTGAAACTTTTCCATTGTTTGACCAAATTTTTCATGCTCTCAAACTACGTGAGACTAAACTTGTCTCTGTAGGCAAGCTCAAATATCAGGATGCACCTTCTTCCTTATCCCACATGCCAAGTAAGACACTATTTAAGGTGCCCGCACATAAATCTAGTGATTCACAAACTGCTATTAATGCGGTCTCCACTCTAGGAATTGTGCCCTCAGCCATACCGACGTCATTTTAGTAAACTTATTACCCGCTAAGCATATTATTTCCACAACTCATTGATAGTAATATCATTACTCTGCCACCACCTTTACAGCTCGACCCATCCTACCCCAAAGGGCATAACTTTGATGACTGTTCTTATTGTGATTATCATTAATGTGTTGGGTATTCTACTTACCATTTTTAAGCTCAATATATCACCCAAGACATGCTCAATAGCGGCCATCTTGAGCTCCTTGAAACCCCCAAATCAGTCCCTACCAATGATAAGCACAAACTCCAAATATTTAACAATCCGCTACCAAAATATGATACTAAAGAAGTTGATTTATCTTCTAACTATGTATGTCATACATTTTCTTCTCCTCCTAAACCTCTCAACTTTCTTATTGCTCACACTTTCGCTTCAACACCAATTATCTCCTTCTCCAATGCTGACTACCACGCTACGTTCGTATCGACCATTTACATATGCAGCATCTATTGGCTAAACCTCTATCAACAACACCTAGGTTGATCCCTCTTCCCCCATCAAAGTGCATGTTCCCTTTCCTTCTTGTACTCTATCGGTTACCCTACATTAAGAATCGACTACACATTTATGAGACCACGTGGTTTTGTTAAGTTACATATCATAGTTGGGCCTCTCACTCTTCTCCTCCCTTACCTTGTAAGTCAAATTGTTAACGAGATGTGACTTACTTCTTGGCCTCAATTAGATTCGTAAATCCCAAGCTATTATTTCTATGAACCATTTATGCCTTAAATTTGTTTACGAAAATCAATTTATTTCCATTGATGACATCCCTCCTTCACCTCAAATATCATCACTTTCTCTTTCGGCTCCTTTTGTGTCACCCCCTCTTACTCACACACTCCTCTACTATCACCGCCTATGCATCCTATTCCTACTTCACCACCTTGATTGGCCCCTACATAACCACTCCATTCCATTAGTCCTATGCATCAGCATAGGCCTATTCCTAGACTAAGTTACCATATCCCGTCACTAATCACTACCTCATTTTATTCCACATGGCTCATCCTCTCCCTTATGCACAACACCTCCTCAATCTCCATCACCCACACACTTTACTACACCATGAAATTTGTCTTATGTACACCCATCACATGCATATCAACTTCATTCCCCCACGTAACATTTTTCTACCATACCACCATTACTCGAGCATCACCCTCCCCTCTCATCATCACAGACATCGGTTGATAAACCTTTTCATTCAATTGCATTGGGTGATTCCTATTTTAGGACGATTGGGGGAATCACCATTACCTAATCCCCCTTCTTCATATTAGCATAGATGCACCTCTCTTCTTTACATTCTTCTTCAAATATACATATACTTTGACACATTCTAGCATCCTCGTTTCCCGATGACACACTCTTATGTTTCAGTTCACACTTTGAACTATTGAGGGATTACCATTACACTAAACCCCACACACTACACTATAGGTTCTACACACTTATCCTATCACGTACATTGCGCATCCTACACTATCCATTCAACACTCATTCTACATCCTACATTATACCACATCCCTCTCATGCACATATTAATCATTTATACATCATCTATCTTATACATACTACACTAGTCATCATTTCATGCGTGAATAGTTTTACATCCCTTTCTTACATTCTATATTTATGCTAGGTCACATTATACATGGGGCTAGCTTTACATGTCATCACTACATACTCTATCTACACCTACTTTTGCCTCTTACATCATCTATACACCCTACATTTCCTACATTGTATGATTTACATAGCGCATCTATTCATCATGTACATTCTACATACTACACTAGATTCCATTATATATGGGTCTAGTTTCATTTATCATCCTTACATATTCTATTCATATATACACCTCCTATTGAATTTCACACATTACATATCCTATACATTACACATATTACATTGCTTTTCCCATAATGCGCATTTATACATCCTATATTCATCACTGGTCATTTAAACTACATTGTTTTCTATGCATTGCACTCACCACCCTATGACACACTCTAGTTCCTCGGTCCATACTCGATTACTGAGGGTTTACCAATCAAATGGACCTTACATTCACAATGGTGACATCCTTCCCATCCAACATTTCAGTGTTAGTGACATACACCTTAGGTTACAATTTTTACCTATCCTATCATCTAGTAGTGGTATACACTTTAGGATAAATTGCCACCCCCATTATCACCTTAGGGTACATCTCCACTCCCTTCTTATTCATCCCATAGTTATATATAATTTAGGATACATCGTCACCCATTTTCATCCTTTTCATTTTATAGTGATATACGCTTAGGGCTAAATCATCACTCTTCCATTCCACAAGTCATGGTATACACTTAGGCTATAGGGTCCACACACATCTTTCCATATATCTCATCCCCATACATTCATTCTATAGTGATATACACTTAGGGATAAATAATCACTCTTCTATTCAAAAAGTCATGGTATACACTTAGGCTATAGGGTCCACGCACATCTTTCTATTTATCTCATCCACATACATTCATTCTATCATAATATATGCTTAGGGATAAATCTTCACTCCTCTGTTCAACAAGTCATGGTATATGCTCAGCTATAGGTTCCATGCACATATTTCCATATATCTCATCCCCATACATTCATTATATAGTGATATACAATTAACACTAAATCATCACTCTTTCATTCAACAATTCATGGTATATGCTTAGGCTATAGGGTCCACGCACATCTTTCCATATATCTCATCCCCATACACTCATTCTATAGTGATATACACTTAGGGATAAATCATCACTCCTTTGGTGAACAATTCATGGTATATGCTTGGGATATAGGGTCCACGTGCATCTTTCCATGTGCCTCATGCACATCCACTCATTCTATAGTGATATATGTTTAGGGATAAATCATTACTCTTCCATTAAATAAATCATGATATATGCTTCAGCCATAGGGTTCATGCACATCTCTTCACATGTCACATTTAATCACCATTAGGTATTCACACTCATCACAAAATACTAGATAAAATAAAAACTACTCGACCATTTCTTAATGACGCACTCTCATTTACGGTTCATTCTTGACTACTGAGGGGGAAACCAAAATGAACCTCACTACATACACATTCCATCCACTCAAGGGGAATGTTGCTCCTATAATTCCAATCAGTATTCCATTCCATCCATACACATCATACTACATTGTCTTGGGTGCATTTACGCTTTCTTCTTAGTGTTTTACATGATCCATTTACTACACATGTTGATTTCATTCATATATGTCATTATCATACACACATGCACATTCATGCCTTTGTTTAGTGTGATTGTAGATATAGGACTCTACACATGGCATGGATGCTCACCTTCTACCCTTCCTATACTGGTCACTAGGGGCATCCACATTCATCTTATCTAGGTGTTATTGTTTCATTTTGTACTTAACATATTATACTACTTTTTATACATGCTTTGACGTATTTGTTATTTCTCTAACATGCTAATGGGTGTTCCATGTGCAACACTTGTTTTGTAGGATTACATGTTTCCATGAATACTTTTTTGTTTCTACTTATCTGATTTATTTGCTATTGTATGCACGCTTTTATCTTTTCTTGTGTACACACTTGTCTTCTATTTTCAACCATGATGGCCTTACGTGTCTTGCGACATCATGAGTGATGTCCCATGTTTAAAACCCGCTTTGTGTGGTCTTCTTGTTTTCTTGCATGTTTACACTACTGTGTTTGGTAGTTTCTACATTGTCTGCATATTTTCCACTTATTGCATGCATGTGTTTTGGACTAACACTTGTTTTAGCTAGCCATCCCCTTTTGTGTGTGCCTTGGTATCTACCAAGCATTTCCATTTCTCCCTACATGGAATATTTATATAGGTTAGAGTATGGTGGGTCCTATTTTGGGGCCACATTCTCCTTTCAACGAAGTCACATGAGCCCCCAAAGAGGGGGGCATAATTGAAGTTTTTTCTACTAACATTGTGTATTTACACAGGTTTACACATAGCGAGTGAGTTCAAACCATTCTAAAAACTCCATACACAGTCACCTCAACTGGACATGGTGTCCTTCGGCAATATTGTGGATTAGTTACAAGCTTAGGGTTACAGTGGGTGTTCCTCTCTACACTTCTCCATCTAGTGGCGTCGATCACGCAAAAAACTAGGACAGTACATATATCTCTTCACACACTTAAAAAAAAGTGGTTAAAGTTGGAGGATATAACATATCTCCTCCCTATACTTATTCAACAAGGGTGGCAGGAGATCACCCAAAAAAACTCGTGACAGTACATGATATCATTCTACACCCTTCTTTCGACATGGATCATGTGCACATGTTCCATTTACATTTTTTCAGCATATTTTACATTTACATACTTTACATATTTCTATATACATGCATATTTTACACAACATTTTTAAATACATACATATTTGACTACTTGATCATTTTCTCCTTGTAGGTCCGCCATATGAGAAACAAGCAGTCAAATTGGGGAAATAATAACAAAGAAAACAACAATAACAACACACTACTAGGCATTTGTCTTTACTAACCATGTAGGTACACTACACATGCATTTAAATCTTGGGTTCACTCTCATCACTTTTTATGCACATTTTTCATCTTTAGAATCCACACTCCTCCACATTTTCTTTTTTTCATTCCATGTTTGAGTCTAGTCCATCGTCACATCTTCTTCTACACTCTACATGGATATCATGTACACATATCTATCTACTTTATGTTACCGAGATTTCCACTCACCAACATAAAGTGGGGGAAAAATGTAGACACAAAATTATGCACTTCAGACATTATTTAGCGTGGTCTTATAATATGTTTTAGAAGGTTCTCAAGTGAATAAAGTACTAATTAATCCCACCTTTTGGCCATCTTTATTTTATATTTTATTTCGTAGTTCCCGTGTATTTTCCAACACTTATCCATCCATTTCGCAACTACCCTATCATTCTAACCCAAACTCAGGGCACCCCACCTATATCTTGGGGCACCCAGGGTGCCCTAGTCCCACTGGGCACCCCGATCTATAAAAATCATTTCCGCTTCTTTTTGGGGCCTTTCTAGTCATTTTTCATCCTTATCCTTTTCTCACTCAAAGCATTGTTAGGATTAATTACGAAATTAATCTTGATAGCCCTATAAATTATGTACTTTAGACATTATTTAGCCTGGTCTTATAATACATTTTAGAAGGTTCTCAAGTGAATAAAGTACTAATTAATCCCACCTTTTGGCCAACTTTAGTTTATATTTTATTTTGTAGTTTCCATGTATTTTCCAACACTTATCCATCCATTTCGCAACTACCCTGTCATTCTAACACAAACTCGGGCACCCCAGCCTATCTTGGGGCACCACCAGTGCCCTAGTCCCACTCTAGGCAACTCTGATCTATAAAAATCCTTTCCCGCTTCTTTTTGGGGCCTTTCTAGTCATTTTTCATCCTTATCCTTTTCTCATTCAGCCTTGTTAGGATTAATTACAAAATTAATCTTGATAGCCCTATAAATATAAAGTTATAAGACCATAATGAGGGTCATAACATCACATAATACTATCACTCCATCTAGAGTTGCATCAATTGCATCACTTGCATCTACATAGTGCCATGCATCAAGGCTAAGATATATACATCACACACACTTCATAGGGGGAGGGATTCTATTCTATTCCATGCATGATTATATTTAAATTTTTGTATTTACCATTTCTCACTACTTCACAAAGTGTGACTGACATGAGAGCACCTAGGGCATGACATGCACACACTCACCAAAACTACATTTAGGTCTGAAATGTAGTGCAACACTCAGTGATAAGACCACTAGTTTGGCGGATGAGGTCATTCGACCCATTCATTTGAATTTTTATTTTTCCTAGGGTTTGATACTTCCTCTTGTATTACGTGGTCATTATTTTAAGATACCTCTTGGAAACTAGAGGTGGAAAATACTGGTGAATATCACTAGATATGGTTGCATGAAAAAATTTCAGGGTGTTGTTTAGGAAAATTTGCTTCAACAAAAAGGCGAATTATTCGGAGTGGGTCATTTTAGGAAAATTTGAAAAGGTGAATTATTCGGAGTCTGTCTGTCGCCTAAAATATAAAGTATATTTTTTTTGGGGGGTCGGCTTCGCCTTCATTTGAAAACATCTCCTATAAAAACCTATGTGATTCGCCGGGTAGTATACCTCAAGTAGCTTACCAAATTACCAATACTGTGAAATTTGAACTCGCATACCCTTTGCACCAGAGATTCATATTACTGTTATCCTGTGATTGTTGACGCGCGACAAATGCAGTATTGACGCACGACAAGAGATATACTGACGCGCGACAAGAGCTGTACTGACGCGCGACAAGAGCTGTATTGACGCGCGACAAGAGATATATTGTGCGGACTTGGGCAAAGAAGTGTGCGCGCGGCTTGAGAGGAAGGCTTGAGCGCGGCAGAGGAAGGCTTGGCGCGGCGAGAGGAAGTGTTGTTGCGCGCGACACAGGCGGTGTTGACGCGCGACATCGGCAGTTCACGCGCGAGACCTCGAGAGGCTATGCGAGTCGCTTCTTGGTTCTTTTCTTTGGCCGGAGACTCTTTTGAGAATAATGGAAGGTGCGGCTCAAAGAATACGAATAACCTAAAAGTAAGTAAGAAATCTCGAAATCACTCTTCAAGTATTTTGGAAACTCTGCGGATACGAGATAATGTAAATACCAATCATATAGATGCCACCAAAAAGAATCGAGAATCATTTGTGTGGAAGGCATTATTGAGGTGGACATGCATTGCACGAGTATCACGGTCAAACAAATGAAACCTACGATAATATGCGAGATCTTGAAGATATTGTTCTGTTGGGGTGCGGCGAGAAGTGCGGCTAGATATCACGAGATACAAACACTCAAGCAAAATGGAAGGAAATCAATATCAAACTCTGGTCAAGAAAGAGAAACCGGTGATTGCGATATTGCTCAAAATTCTACTCAAAAAAGTAAAGCATTGAAAACAAACAAGAATATGTGGACCATTGGCGGGACATACAAGTTTGATTGGGCAGCTAAATTTCCATTTATTGAACTGTACAATGATCAAGTTGAAGAAATCCCATGTGAATGTACATGTACAATATATGCGTGGAAATTGGGAAAGCAACAAAAAATGCAAGCTGAAAAATTTGGACACTGATAGAAAAACATTGTGGAAAACAATATTTAAGCATGTAACGAGGGCGGATGGCGAGAAAATCAAAACACATAGGTGGAAAAGCGAAAAGGAGTGCATGCATATCGGATACGCGGCGGAATATGAGGCGGAGCGAGAAAAAACACGGACATCTGTTGGAAAAGGGAGGAGCAATCACATCGCATATTGGTAAGATGAAAGAAACAAATCTACATGCAAAATTCATACAATTCTCTACTCTTTTCAAATACTTAAAAAAGGAAGGCGATGTCGATTTCCTTGATTTCAAAGTTTTGTATCAATTTAACGGAATCTTTGAATGTACCTCGGTCTCATTGGTGCGAGAGTAGTGGATGGGAAATGGCAAAATGCCTCTCGATGATAGAGAAGGAAGATTTGAAAGAGAATGTAAAAAAAGCAAACTTTATCTCTGTTTGATTGATGAAGTGACGATGATCGACAACACCGCATGGGTATGTATCCACATCTATACATTAGAAAATCATATAAGGACACCTCATCATTGGGTGTTATGAAAATGGTTGAAAAGCTGCAATCTGAAAACCTATACAAAATAGTTGTTTCTCATTTGAAAGATGTTCTTTGGTATGGTGATTATGAAATTGCTACGAAGTTGGTATGCGTTGGAGCGAGATGGTGCATCATGTCATGCGGGGTCACCGAGCAGGGCTCTGTGTTAGATTACAAACAACGGTGGCCCCATATATCTACCGATTCAACTGCATGGCTCTGAGAATGAATTTAGCGTATAAAATGGTAAGCAACCATGAAAATGTTGCTAAATTAGAAGACCTAATAAGAGAACTCCATGCCTATATGTCAAGCAGCCCAAAGCGTTTTCGGAGTTCAAAAATTTGCAATTGGAATTACTGAGACGGCAAAAAACTTACGAAGGATGTGGAGACTAGATGGATCTCTTTGTATGAACCGGCATGCGAGTTCGTGAGGAGTATCCTTCATTGGTTGGTTTCATGCACAAATACCGTCATGAAGTTGATAGGGAGGGACTGTTGTTCAGCTTAAGCGATTTGGAGACTTTGCTTACATTGGTTGGTATTCTTCCAATGTTAAAGGAGATCAATACACTGATGAAGCATGCACAGGGCAGATTGATCTATATTGTGGATTTTATACGGATGAGGAAAATGGTATGTCAAAGTCTTGATATATTGTATTGTTCCCAGGATAGTTTTGATGCACCTGTTTTTGAAAATTGGAGAGATTTATTAGATCTTAAAAATCCTAACACCTATTTGAGATTTAATATCCACGATCACCTATGCATCTCTGTTAATGGGAAGGAAATACCTATGCACATTTTGCAAAGGCGTCGAGATATTACGAGGATCGGAGCGAGAAGATGTTCTGTGACACGTAATTTGTTTGAGTCTGTGATAGTTGAAACCAGAATAAAGCTTAAAAAATTTCAGAAACCTTGTCATCAGAAATTAGGGAACGTTTCTGTAAAGATAAAATTCTGGAAGCCATGGGTGTGATGAATCGAATTTTTGGAATACCAGAAGGTGGCCGTGCAGACTTTGTCAGTAAGCATTTCCATAAATCAATGGGTACAATAATGGAACAATTTACTAAGGCGTCGAGCTCAAAGTGCGGAAATCAAAGGTATCTTGAATGCCGATTTATTAAAGTTTGATCGACCAATTTTGCAACAACAATGAGGAACCAATATAAAATTTAGATCAACCTTACAGAAAGTGGTGCTATTACTGAGGTGTGGAGAGGAATCTATCAAAGTTCTATCTTACAAGAAGATATCGGTGAGTATTTGGACTATATGAATTATGCCAGGACAATGATTTTGGGAGTGTGGAGGATGAAAGAGTTTTCGGTGCATTGTCATTTATAAAATCAAAGCGAGAAAGCAGGTTGGATAAAAATGCGGAAAGTTGCATGAGGTGTTACGTTTCACGATACTCCCTCGAAACCTTTCCGTTTGTGAAGCAATTGCGCCTTTGGAATTCCCTTTGCGAAAGAAGAGGTGTAAATAATACAGCTACAAGTACAAATATTCCCAACCTTGAGAGTGTAATTGGCTCTTCGTCACATTCTACGAGAAGACAACATCGACTTTGATGAAATTTATTGATAATGGATTGTTTCAACTTTAAGTAGGTATCTTCTTTATCTATCTTTTATCTTTATCATTAAAGATGTTACTGAGTCTATATACTAAAAATATCAGGCGATTCACCCATCTATCTACTAATCCATTTCTCGTGTTGGATTTTTTAAAACACTGAGATCTAGCTCATTACAGTATGGCGGTGATGATTTGACTTTAAGCGGTATCTTTTTCCCCTTAATCTTATTGTTTGTTACTATTCATTTTTGTGAGCAATTGCTCACTTTGGAATTCCCTTTGCGAAAAAGAGATGTAAATAATACAGCTACAACTACAAATATTCCCAACCTTGAGAGTGTAATTGGCTCTTCGTCACATTCTACAGAAGACAACATCGACTTTGATGAAGCTATTGATAATGGATTGTTTCAACTTTAAGTAGGTATCTTCTTTATCTATCTTTTATCTTTATCATTAAAGATGTTACAAGTCTATATACTAAAAATGTCAGGCAATTCACCCATCTATCTACTAATCCATTTCTCGTGTTGGATTTTTTTAAAACACAGATCTAGCTCATTACCAGTGGCAGTGATGATTTCGACTTTAAGTAGGTATCTTTTTCCCCTTAATCTTATTGTTTGTTACTATTCATTTTTTTGAGAGCAATTGCTTTGGAATTCCCTTTGCGAAAAAGAGATGTAAATAATAATACAAGTACAAATATTCCCAACCTTGAGAGTGTAATTGGCTCTTGTCACATTCTACGAGAAGACATCATCGACTTTGATGAAGTTATTGATAATGGATTTTTCAACTTTAAGTAGGTATCTTCTTTATCTATCTTTTATCTTTATCATTAAAGATGTTACGAGTCTATATACTAAAAATATCGGGCGATTCACCCATCTATCTACTAATCCATTTTCGTGTTGGATTTTTTTTAAAACAAAGATCTAGCTCATTTATAGCGGTGATGATTTCAACTTTAAGCGGTATCTTTTTCCCCTTAATCTTATTGTTTGTTACTATTCATTTTTTCAGCTCTGGTTATAATTAAAGATGTTACGGTGTATGTATTTACATTTAGTTAAATACAAAATTTTTATTTTTGAAAGCGTGGGTTGACATCCGTCAGGAAGCTTTTACTTCTCGGGGTGACAACGTCGAGCAACTCACCCATCTATCTACTAATCAATTTTTGTGTTGAATTTTTTAAGACAAAGATCTAGCACATTACGGTGATGATTTCAATTTTAAATAGGTATCTTCTTCAACATAATATTTATATTTACTTGACCTTTAAAGATATTGTTGGTCTATATATTTAAAGATGTTCTTTGGCACTTCTCGGGGTGTGATGTCAAGCAACTCACCCCTCCATCTGATGTCATGTGAAACAAAGATCTAGCACGTTACCCTTGATGATTTCACGGCAATCTAATACATGAAGAGTAAGCTAAACCCTAGCATATTTGCAATTATGTTTAATTTCTTACCAGTGATGATTCTTTCTTGATTTCTTAGAATTATATTAATTTATTTTTAATATATTTTATCTTCCTGTAGACCAAGGATTTTTTTTCTATTTACTATCTCTTTATTCTCCATTTGTTGGTGAGTGGTAGCTTCCCAAAAAATAGATATTCCTGCCACCTGATAGGATAAAGATAACTAAAATAACAAAAAATTAAATTGGAAAGTGATGTCGAAACATGTCACAATACTACCAAATTCAATATTCACATTTCCCTGATTCGAACCACAAGAGCCTTGGCTGAGTCACCCTCCGTTAATATTAAAGTACATTGATCAGAATTCTTCCCTCCTGCTTGATTTGCATCGAGTTTGGGAACATCAATTAATTTCCCCTTCTTGGTTCCATCAAGTTTTCTTAAGATCTTTTTTTGTTTAAACTTTTCCCTTTGCACTCCTCGGGTCAAACAAAGTTTCAAAGCTCATCTTAGATAACTTTGACCATACACCATGAATCTTCTTGTCTTTGGAAAGAGCTGTTTCCAATTACCTTACACATATCACATCATCTTTCACACTTTCATTAACTCACAACCTTTATAGGCAATAACCTTGTGATGCGAAGATAGATGAGCATTTGAATCAACGCATTCACTGGAGCCCTGTCGAACCTTGCATTGACCTCTAAGAATCCTTTAAGAAACAATGTGTTATACTCTTCCTTACTATGCACAAATCTTATGACAAGGTAACATCAATATGAGATTTCTCAACTTTATAACATTTGTAGATACTCATTTTTCCCTACTTTGAGCATGAATCAGAAGTATAACCTCTATTACACAATACATCTTCTTGTAGTAGCAATACATTCTTGTCTCAACACCATGATAGACCACATAATGACATATAGAAACAATGTGTTATACTCTTCCTTACTATGCAGAAATCTTATGACAAGGTAACATCAATATGAGATTTCTCAACTTTATAACATTTGTAGATACTCATTTTTCCTAACTTTGAGCATGAATCGGAAGTATAACCTCTATTACACAATACATCTTCTTGTAGTAGCAATACATTCTTGTCTCAGCACCATGATAGACCACATAATGACATATAGCATGACATTTGGGTCTTGACAGACCTTGAGCTTTTCTCAAAGATGTGAAAACATTTCTTAAGGCATAAAACAAGGTCCTCTTAATATGTCACCTTTTAGAACTACAAGACATTGATGAATCAACAGCTTGACATGGTCTTATACCACTTTTAGAAATTATAAATCTCCTTGATGAAATTCTTTCACTTTGTACATCATGAAGCTTGATAATTTTCATCACCAACTAGGGTGAGTCGAGCTTGAAGCTTGTGAGTAACTTGCACTTGACACTCCAATATTCAATTCATGAATTCCTTAACAAGGATGAGCTTTACCAACTAGATAACAGGACAGATTGCTAGACCTTAGCATCATTGACTTGGATATCTTTATTTTAGACTGATAAAGGTCATTCATAAAATCCAAACACACTTTGAAGTCCTCAACACGTTGAAAAATCATAGTACAACACAGATTCTTAACCTATCAACCTTAAGTCTACTTTCATAGACAGTATAACCCCACAGATACAATTAAAGTCCCACGACATAATTTTCAAGATAATTAAAGTCCCACAAGATATTCAGGCACTAAATTTTACATTATACACATTAAATCGATCATCGTCTTTCATCATCATCTATCATTGATTATCAATTGTCATCATTCATCATCTACGTCCACATACTATTCATGACAATGCAAGTAAACAAGAAACATACATATAATTCATGATAATCACCATCTAATCACCATATAATTAAATTCAAATAGCATAGTACAAACTCAATAGTTGAAGTTTTCAAATTCAATATTAAAAGTTTAGTCAATAATAAAAGTTTCTAATTTTCACAACCATCTAATGCAATCAAAATTAAAGATTGTATATAATTAAATTCAAATACCATACTCAATATTAGAAGTTTTCAAACTCAATATTTATAGTTTCCCCAATAATAAAAGTTTCTAGTTTTCAACCCTCTTTTTCTTTATCCAATTGTACTCCTCTGCTCCCTTCCCCAACGGCTTCTTCCACTATGGTTGTAACCCTTTCCCCAACAGCAGAAATAACCCCTGAACTTATAAGATCTTACTGCGACCTTTGTCAGATTTTTATAATTCTTTCTTCTTGATTTGTTGCATCTCCATGCGACAACAAATTTGGATCAGCTTTGCTTTGGCTTTGAACAAGATGTCGGAGTCGAGACCATGCTCTTTAATGATCCGCTTTAGTGTATTGTTTTGTTTGTTAAGCAAAACAATATTTTGCTTCAAATTTTTTTTGCTGCGGATAAAATTTGTTCTTTCTTTGTTTCCAAGTGAACTTGCAAAACCTTCACGACTCTTCAAATTTTCATATTTCAATTGCACAAAAAAGAAAGTAACGTCAATTCAAAGTATTAATGTAAATTCAAAATTTCAAATTAACAAAAATGATTGTTAGAATGTAATAGTACTTACTGACCGCTCTATCTCTTTCGGCATTTGCGATTGATACCAAATCCTTGTCCTTTGACCATTTGTTAAAATATGCAGGCCTCGGCACTAATATTTTCCAATTTGTTTAGTGCCTTATCTAAAATGCCATCTTTATAGTCGTTATTAAAGCGTGTGCAGGTCCCACATTTTACTTGGGTAAGTAAGGAATCCATCTTTGCGGGTTGATTAATTTGCGGCGTATAAACTATCCCTTTGCCAATAATTTTCATAACGACTAATAATCTCATTGATAAAATTTTAGCCCTTTTCTCCCATTACATAATTTGTTGGATTTGAGGAATTATAAACTCAGCGACATGGGATTGACAATCATTACCAATTAAGTTCTCGAAGGAAAAGGTGGAAACTCTTCACTATACGAATCGATGCGAGAAGATCTTCTTTGGAGAAGTGTGGGGGCTTTCACCATGACCAAGATCAATTGCTCCTTGTTTTGTCTTTGGGTGGGCTGATCTGTTGTTGAAAAAATAAATCAAGATTTAGATAAATAAATTTGAAGGCGAAGATTTAGATTTAGATAAATCGAGAATGTAATTAAAAATTGTAAAGAATATTAAAATTGAAATTTGAAAGTGAAGTATACTGCTTTGGCCTTGAATCATCTCGCGGGTATCGAAAAAACCCGGTTGGGTCATTCTTATCAATGCCCAAATAATCTTCATCTAAATTTATATTGTGAAAAGCAGATATGCCGTTGCCTTTGGGCAAGCCACCAAGTGAGAGAGTTGGAATTGAAGCGAGGAGTCAAGGTTTAGTGTCCCATTTAGGGGCGGAGACAAAAGGCATGCGTTTACCAATGGTCTTTTTCTTTGTTCCTCTGGTTGGCATTTTAAAAATTAATGGTTGAGTGGGTGTCGGTGCCGTGGCTTGATCATGGTGACATGTGCTGAAAAGTACAAGAAAAATGAAAAATATTAAAACAATTCATAAAGTCAAAACTACGAAATTAAACATTCTATAGAAAAGTTGTACCTTGTTGTCGAGGGTTGTTTTTTCGGTCTTACGGGTGGCCTTGTAGGAGTTGTACTCGGGGCATTACGAAGATATCAATGCATGCATTGTATTGAGTGAGTTGGGGAAGAAGGTTCCATAGTCCTGCTTTATTCATCGATATTAAATGTTGTCAATTCATTTTGATAAAATTTAAATTGAAAAATAAATCTGCAACTTTGGAATTTGTAATTAATATATGAGAATGTATTACTTCTCTGGCGTTTAACGAGTTCAAATTGTTGAGGGTCTGGAGAGGAGTGAGCTTCCATTTCAGAATGGGAGTCCCCCGAAGCCTCCGCGTGTAGTTGGCCTCTTCCTCTCGACATTTTTTTTTTTTTTTTTTTTGGGAATGGCTTGAGATATCTTCTCTGCAAAACATTAAAATTTAATATTTAATAACTTCATGTTGTAATGAAGAAAATTGTAATACAATTACAAACTAAATAGTTTATACTGTTGTTTGCAAATGGAATTGAGAATTTCTTCAAAGCCTCATCGAGCAAGTAGGAATTTCTTTAGCTTTTAAATTTAAAAGTGCCTCATAGTAGAAGCCGAGGAGATAGTTTGTTGAATAAATGAAAGGTTTTCGACATTTTGAATTTGATATGTCGACTCTTATTTTTTGGATAGAAATGTGCACCCGATCGAATTTTGTTTTGAGATAGTGGCACAAATGTATCTGATGGCCCAATTTGGTATATCTGTTTGGCGACCTGCATAACAATTACGGCTTGAAAAAATGCAATAAGTGCAGCAAGAAAGTGGTGTGCGATTGATTGTGTATCTACACCACGCTGGATTTATTGACATGGGCTGCGAATGCGAAGCGAGTGAAAATTACTATCGATTTATAACAGCAAATTGTATCGAATAAAAAAGCAGAATAAATTTTTTGAATTAAAGCGAATTATACTTACAATCAACATGGAAACCGTACTTTGATTCGAGAAATTTCTTGTTTTCTTCCACAGTGTTGCCTTGGTTGTAACAGTTGGTAAATTTCGATAGGAAGGCGGTAAACCGATGTATGTCATTCGGTTGATAGTGAATTGGAACATTTGGCCATCGTTGAGTCACATAAAATATACCGTCCTCGAATTGTAGCATGAGAAGGTAATTCAAAATATCCGGATCATTTGAAATGGGGCATATTAACGAGCCCTGTAAATCCACACTCTTCGATTATACCTTGATATTCTGGAGACATCCTTAAAGCCGTATGGATGTGAGGGCATAAGGGATTCCTGTAGGTTATCTTGGAAATCGATTGACTTGGATTCTCTTCATTTTCTTGCTGAACTTGCAATTGGGAGGCATGTGAAGTCGACATTGTAGCTGTAATTGCGTCTTTGTCAAAGATTTAGACCTGCAAAAATTCAAGAACGGGAAAACGTAAACGAGAAAATGAGCGGAATAAGGGTATTTATAACCTAAATATGGGCGTCACTGTCCCCTATTGACGTGCGTCATTTGCTTCAAATGACGCGCGTCAATAGGAAGCAGTGTCGTGCGTCAATAGAAGGTTGTGTCGCGCGTCATTTGTTTATAGTGTCGCGCGTCATTTGATTCTGATGTCGCGGCGTCGATAGAAGGCGTGTGTCGTGTCGCGCGTCATTTGTCTATAGTGTCGCGCGTCATTTTATGAGTATAGTGTCGCGCGTCATTTGATTTACTGATATCGTCGGCGTCATTTGTTTGATGTCGTGGCGTCGATAGAGGACAATGTCGTAGCGTCGATAGGGACAATGTCGCGCGTCGATAGAGCGACGATATGCGGCGTCGATAGAGGACAATGTCGCAGCGTCGATGGAGGACAATGTGCGCGTCGATAGAGAAGGCAATGTCGATGGCGTCGGCGTCGATCAAGAAGGACAATGTCGCGCGTCGATCGATGTAATGTCGTGCGCGCGTCATTAGTCATCGCGTGTAGCGTGTGCGGCGTCGATAGAAAACGATGTCGCGCGTCGATAGAATCGGGCGGCGGCGTCATTACGATCTGAGTGTCGCTCGGTGTCGCGCGTCATTAGGAGCTATTGTCATATTAGGTGGCGTGCGTCATTAAGGATTTCTGTTGTCGCACGCGTCAGCATGTTTGCCTTGAAAAACCGGTGAAAATTTTGTTTTTGAATCTTTGTCAAATTCAGCCTTTAAAATTTGAAAGTGGTTACGGGGATATCGCGGGTATTTTCCACCTTGATTTTATAGGGGTGTCTTAAAATGGTTAGGGTTTTATTTCATTTAATAAAACTATTTTAGAATCATTTCATATTATTTATTGCATGTATATAGTGTTTTAGTCCTCCTTATTAGATTACTAGAGTTGTTATTTCCTAGTATATGGTTCTATTTTACTTAATCAAACACCTAAATTACATGCAAAGATTGGTCGAATTTCCATGGATGTGATGGAAGTCACAATAATAGTGTTCCCGATACCAAGATGGTTTGGGAAGATTTGGATTAGTTGATTTTATTAGGGGATGGATGATCATGTTGAATTTTTTTAGACGATGGAAGATGGTGGTCAAGGATTCTCCTAAAGGAGTGAAGTGGTTTAGGTTAAATGGTTTTGAAGGAGTAAGAAGTAAAGGTGTGATATTGGGTGGATTATGAGATGTTTGGTTGATTTGGATTTATGAGTATAATTAGATTGTTGTGGTTTAGAAGATGAAGGGTATGGATTAGGCCCGGGGCTGAAGTAGATGGTTTGTGCTTCGAGGTCGAAGTATATTTGGTTGATTTTTTATTAGGTGGAGTATGTGGTTTTGAGGTAAATGGTTTGGGATTAGGATGAATAGATGCAGATGAAGGGGGTGGGGTAGATTTATATGGAGGGGATGGGGTAGATTTATATGAAGGGGATGGGTGTGATATGGGGGTCACATTCGGTTTGGGTGATGTTTGGGATGAAGAAATTTTCAGAGATGGGTGTGATGTAGGAATCACGTTAGATTTGGTTGATTTAGGGGATGAATTATATGAAGGTGACATAGGAGCCTCATTAATGGGTAGGAGATAGGGTGGGGAGAGGATTGGTATTGGATTTGTTAGGTATAATATTTTGTGGCTTAGGAATTACTTGAGATGTTTTAAGATTGGGGTACGGGGTAGATGATGAAGGATTAGAGGATATGATAGTGTGAGATTTAGGTGATGAAGGGGATGGATTAGGATTATATTTAGATGAAGAGGATGAGGGTGGCATAGGAGCCACATTAGATGGTTTAGGATTGGGGGTAGAAGGGGATGAGGGTGACTTAGGAGTCATGATGGGTGAGATAGTTTTGATAGGATTGGGCATCGATGATGGAAGGGATTAAGAGATTAGAGGTTGAATTTGATCTTTGGATTGAGGGATGTGGGAATATTTAGGAGAAATTCCATAGGATTGGATTGGGGTGATGAAGATGAAGAGGATGGAGGACTAAGATGAGATGTGGGGGATAATAATTTTGGATGAAGTTGTTGGGATTGTTGTGGATATGTGAATGGGACTCGATGATAGGTTTTATGATGATTGGATTTAGGAGTTGAGGTTTTAGATGGCAGTGGATTACTTGAATGAGTTTTCATTGAAGGGAGATGTAGGTCAGATGATTGATATGGGACTTGGAGGTTGGGGTTTGGGATAGTTGTGTAGGCTTGGGTTTGGTGGTTAAATTAGCGAGGACATAAAGGAGGTATTCTTGGTCTAGCTCACATTCATCGAGGTTGTAAAATTCAATGTAATTAGCTTGTGGGGATAGTGGTTTATGTTTTTTAGGTCGAGGTGTGGATTGAGATTATTTGGGTTCCTTAAGGAGGAGGTCAATGGGGTGAGGGTAGGGATCTTAGGAAGGGGAGGTTGTGGATGGGGTTGTTTGGGTGATTATGGTTCATGGGGGTATTGGTTGATTTAAGATTTAATATTGGATATTTGTTGATTGAGATGTTGTATGATTTATATAATGTTAGGATTGACATGGGATGGTTGATTTGGATGATGAGGATGGGATTGGTTGAGGTAGGATGTTAAGTTTGAGATTTGTTTGTTAATGTGTTGGATAGTGTGTGGGACTTCATGGTTAAAGAGAGATGGTTAAATTTTATGGGTGGGGGATGAGGGGATAGCTTGGTTGATGGATTTAGAAAAAATATAGGGGTTTGGATGTTGGTTTAGAGAGGATGGTGATTAAAGATCAAAATACATGGTTTGATAGGATGTGCAAGTGATTAAGGATGGTGATGGTATATGGATTAGGATTATTTGATGAGGATGTTTGATTGATTACAATTTTAATGTGATGGGATGGTTAAGGGTGTTCACAAGTAAGCAAAAAACATGCAACACACACCTTAACTAGTCAATTAGGATTGTAATCAAGCTATAGCCCAATTTTAATACCATATACTGATGGTGGTGCCACAATTTCCTCTCCACCTATGTGCCAAAGTGGGGTCAGCTAGCGAGTAATCTTGGGGAGTTCATCCTCCTTACATTATAGCTTGATATGCGGCCAAATGGTTGCATAACATAGGATATACATGCTCACTAGGGGAGTCCCCAATATACCTTGTGGTACATGGGGCCCAAGTCTGTGTTTCAAGGATGTTATCTGAGGTTAGGGTTTTGGGAGGTGGAAGTGCCTCATGTCATGTATCTCTTACAACAATCAAGCACTTAGCTAATAACAATAGTTTCCGAGGACTTGTATACCCTACTGAAACACGAGGTGTGTCTATGTGCATGGAGGTGAAGCCCATGGTCATGAGACCCCTAGGATTATGGTGAGTCTGTGGATGTCACTTCCACATCATATTACCCCCTACAAAATAAAAATGGGAAGGATTTACCCTTTTTATCCTCAAGATCGTCTTAGAATGCGAGAGGAGAGAATACAAGGTTTCACCTTTGGGATGAACAAACAACAAAGGAAAAAACATGAAGGATGATAATTGCAAGATAATTGAATGCTAGATGATAAAATGGAATGGAAAATAATAGTATTTTTATGATTGGGTCTTCAAGAGGAGGCCCTACAAAGCAAGGGTTAGTAGTTTGATTTTTCACCCCAATATCTTGGACTAAATGAGGTCAAGAAAAAGGTTAGTAGCTTCTCAATCCTAAAACAACAAAAAGGTTAGATATATGTCAAAATGGATGGAATATCCCCTTGTTTCGTAATAAACCTACAAAATTATAATGCTATACTTGTAAAAAGTTAGCAAAAACACTTGAAAACAAGATTAGACTAATAGTTGTAAGCAAAAATTGTGATTCTAAAAACACGCTACTTTTTCTACAAACGCGCTACTATTTCTAAAAATGTGTTACTATAAAAACACTACTATTTCGTAAATGTGCTAATATTTCTGCAAACATACTACTATACAAAAGTGCTATTATTTTTGCAAATGCGCTATTATTTCTACAAATGCGCTATTATTTATAAAAACACACTACTATTGTTATAAATGTGCTACTATGTTTGTAAATGTGCCACTATACAAACATGTTACACAAAGGCCAAAAAAATTACAAACATGTTACACAAAGGACAAAAGACGAGTAAATAGGAATTTTTTTGCAATTTTAGGGTTTTAAAGGCCAAAACAAAGGCTCTGAAGTATTTACATAGGCACCACGGGTTTACTAAAGCACCAAAATAGATTCTTGCGACCATAGCAGTTAATATTTCATCCAAAAATGTTGTTTTAGGTCAAAGGTGTTGTTTCTCTACATAGGTGCCGAATGACAGGTCATAGGTGCCAATACAGAAGACTGTCACAAAAAATGAATTTTTAAGGAGTAAATCAAAATGATTTTTTTTTTTTTTTCCATATTTGAACATCTTATTTCAAATATGAAATTTTATTAGAAGAAAAAGAGTTTTTGGGGGGTAATCCCCATGGTGGGCACCAAAATGTAATGAAAGAAAAGATTAGATAAAAAGTTAGAAACCAAAAACAAATCAATTGATTCCTAAATCTAGTATTCTCAAACAAAACCTTAAATAGAGCAATAAATTGAAAAGAGTGGAGAAATGATACCTGCACTTACCTATAAGATTGCAAACTCCTCGTTTGATGTGATGTATTTTATCTCGATTATAGATTGTTGATTGATTGCTTGATTTTGGAGTGACTTAGGAAATGCATCCTTTTTGCTTGCATTGGATGATTGCTTGATAAAAATGATGATGGATTGATTGTAGATGGATTAAAGATAAATGATGGATTGATTAAGTGCTAAGAGGATAAAATGGGTGGGTTGAATGACTTGCTAACTAGCTAGCTCTCATGGAGGAGAAGATCTCAATTTATAGTTTGTAGGTGATGATTCAATGGCTAAGATGAAGCCATGTTGGATTTTAATCAAGGGTGGAGAGTGCATGAGAAGAATGGAGTATTCTAGAGTGGAGATTTTTATTATTTGAGAGAAGTCTCCATCGAATTAAAAATTCAATGGAGAGGGAGATATATTTGAATTTTTAAATATGAAAGAGGGAAATTTAGAGAGGCTTCTAGAAATAGAAGCCTCTAGATTTAGAGGTGGGGATGTGATTAGGATTAGAATTATATTAGGTTAATAAATGATGATTAGGGGTGAGGTTACATGAAAAGATAGGTGTAGGGATGTGTAGGGTAGGTGGGTAGGTGGGTAGGTAGATGTAGGAATATTAAATTCCTAGAAAATGTTAATAAGGATTAAAATAGGATAATATGATATAATAATGAAATAAAAGTGATTAATGATAAGATGGGATATAATGATGGATTAAAAGGATTAATGGTGAAATGATGAAAATAATAAAGGGTAAATATGAATATTATAAAAAGGGTAATTGTGATAAAATAGATTAAATAATAATAATTAATCTTGCGATTAATTATTATATGGATGATTTGGGAATATTTCCAAGAAAAATTAATCGTAATTAATCATGTTGACATTTTAGATGTCTACACAATCCTTACCTCATGTCATACTTTTCTTATAACATCATATGGCATGATAGAAAGATATTGGATTATGCCAACATATATCTACAATCCTCAATGATATAGTCCACTTCGTCATGATATAATTTATAGTATAAAAAAATCTTTAAAAATAATTTGATCTTATAATAATATGTTTTGAGTTCCTAAATAAAATTTTCATTTTACCTCAGATGTAGCATTGACAATAGTGTAAAAATGCATCTAAATAGCTTCTCCAAAGGGTCGTAACTTTGGCTATGAAAGATTATCAGGCTAGTGAAAGATTTTCCTCAACTGGGAGACCTCAAAAACATATTTGGAAACACCAGAGAGTATAATAAACCATATAGGTTAAATATATGCGTAAAAATTGAATTATAATGAAGTTTAAAGTAATATTGATTGAAATATAAAAATGAAAAATACTATGTTTACTCACCATTTGAGTATTCGTCCTTTTCATGGAGTAAAAATTAGATGTTGGGAGACAACCTCTCAATATTTTCACTTGTATTTGACCATAATCCAAGCCCATAAACTTTACTATTCACATGTAGAAATAGAGTGAATACTTAAGATCACATGTTGATAGTAACATCAAGAGAGAAATACCGATATGAATAGACTATTTAGAGACATCAAGATAGTAAGAGAAACAATACCAAGAGGGAAAATCATCAAGAGAGAATTATACCAACATCAACACAATAACTAGAGACATTTGTATATAGACTAGTAATAGAAATTCCAAGATATCAAATCAATAGACTAATCCCATAGGAGTACCAACATCAATAGAAATGTGCATATGTGTATGCATTTTCAATGTTAATAGCTATTACAAAAACAAACTTTAATCAAAATGACATACCCATGACATCTACCATCATATGTATAAGAAACAAATGGAAGAATTCAATTATGAATGAATTACTTGTAAACATGTATTAAGGTAAATTTATAATTACTTCTACAAAACAATATATTTAGTTACCTTTGTGAATAAATAATCTGAAATAAATCATTATTGAGTATCTATATTAGTTTTTACTCAACTATTATTGTAATTGTATGATACATGTAAGTACTTCACATTTGGATTTGTAGTTTCCTTGAGTGGTAGAGTAACTGTAGATGGTATATAATGCTATATAGATTCCCATAAAGGGAAACCATCAAGATCTACCAATTGGTGGGAATTCTCCCCATATGTAGTTTGCATAGATGGTCTATCACATATCCTTTCATATGATGTAAAATGATGTATAGGAGATGTAAAGCCACTACTACATATTCCACTACTTGAAACATAAAAGCGTAGACAATAAAATTTGGTAATTTAGACTTTGACAACCCTTTATTTAACTATGCACTCTTGCTATGGTAAATACAACATATCCATTCCCACATAGCACTTTTTGATGTCCATTATCTATTTTTTACCCTTCCACACTGGCATGTTGACAAAATCTAAGAATATAATGCAAAAATACATAGGAAAACATCAATTGACAAGATCCAAACTTCATTTTTCATGTTTTCTATCTTGATTCAAGGTTGTACATATTGGTCGGAATTTATGTCTGGTCTTGACCCTTCTCATACAGTCTTAGACTCACATGTCCCCTAACTATATTTTCAATTTGGTATATTTTTTTAGGTCTTATACTTCATCCGGGTTGACATTTCTTAAATAAATCATCTATGTAACTCTAGAGCAGTAGAGAACTCTCTTCAACACTAATGAAGTCACTTCATACACTTATAAAAGGAATCTACATCTCCTTAAATCTCAAAATTACACATCTAGAGTCATTACAACAACACCCACATTAGGTTTAAAGCTATAGACCAGGTCAAGGTATCCATATCTCTTATCTACAATCTCTCAAACATCCTCTCTCCAAGTATTTTAGAAAGAGTCAAGTTAAAGAAAGAATGGTCAAATAAAATTCCAAATTTAAGTGATGTATTTAGATATCATATGCTAAGTGGAGAAAAATGTGTAATTTGAGGCCTTTATAGAGTACTTCCAACATCGGCAAAGCACTGGGATGCCTAAAACCCTTTTAATGTTTGTTTTTCATTAATATTCATCCACCGATAAGGTTTGAGATGATTATCATTCCATTTAGAGAACCTAGTTGCATTTGTGATAGCTAGGGTTTGACAGTGACAGATAAATACGGAAGACATGTATCACAAAAATTTATAGGAGTAGATGAAGAGTAGGTACAAGACTATAAAATAGGGTTAGGAACATATGTTAGGGTCTAGGTAGTTTGGTAAGGCTATGCCATAGGTTGAGTTATAGTTCAAGCCTCCATTCCAAGTGTTATATAGGTTTGGATCTCTTGGTTTCACTTTCATAAAGTCTTATATCTCTCTAGAAGTCATCTAAAATAAGCTAATGTTTTAAGCTTTTGAATTTCATGTTAGATTGATTGGTGTATGTAAAATATTTCTATTTAATCCTAGTTATAGATTTGAATTAGTATTTCCATGGTAACATATTTGTAAGATATGTAATCAAATATAATATAATCTACACATACTTAAATTGACCTACAACTTAATTAGGGGTTAATCATTTTGGTTAAACTGCTTTAGATCAAAACCCCTCCACCTAATTTAGGATCTACTCCTTTTGTATCAGGCTTACTGATATTACATCCCCTAGATACCCTAGGGTAATGTTAGTATGCCTTCTTAATTGACTTATATTATTTCCAATTGCACATGCTTTACTTCCATGTCCTTTCGGTGTAGTGTTGAAATTTTCAATCAACCCATTGAACATTTTGACATTTCTCCTCCTATTTACAAGCATTGTAATTCTATGGCCTCATCTCCAATGCATATTGCTAGTAATCATTCCTTTCTTGAAATAGAAAATGAGGTCCCATTACATGATAAAAAAACTCATAACTTGATCATTATGATGAATTTTCCCATGATGATAATAATAATGTGGATATTGATCAAGTATAACCCATGTCTTATTTTCATGAGTAAATTCATCATAATCCTCACCACATTGGGCCTATCATTAAAATTATTCTTGTTTTTGATTTGGCTCATGATCAGAAGTCTAGTGAAGAGTCCCCTGTTTGGGTAACCTCAACCTTCTTCTACTTTATATGAATAATTTTCTCCCACACTGTGGTTCCTGCCCCTTTACGCACACCTCATATATTAATGTGAAATATCTCAATGTTGATTTTGCAACCACAATTATTTCTACACATCCCACATCTACTCTTCATGGTTCACACATATCTTCTTCTAGCATGCAAGCTCTTGAATCCCTTGGTCATACTTTACAAGATTAAATATTACAATTTCAACGATGTACATGTGATTATTCTAATGTTATGGATTCCACATAATTACTTCATAATATGCTTGTGCCCGAAGTGGTTTCTCATCCATTACTTGTTGGTTTTTTTGCTCCTAATTTTCCTATTTATGACGGAAAAAGGGATCTCACTGATCATCATTTCGCATTCCATGTCACTTGTTTCGATTATGATTCTAATGACATCTTGCTTACCAGGATTTTCCCCAAATTATTAAGGATTGTGTATTATGGTGGTATTGTACTCTCTCCACACAATCTATGTGTGAATTTATTCTTTATAAAATCTATTTTTGGCATAATTTTCTATTAATATCGAGGACACAATTTCTTATGCATAATTGGCTCAAATATGTCAAGATCCTATTGAGCCTCTTAATGCATATGTGTTGCATTATAAGACCCTATTACCAAGATGAACATAATATTAGCTAATAATGATTTACAAGACCTATTCACAAAAATATTAATATCCCCTTTGCAAGATTCCACCACGTTAATTTTTTTATATATTTCAACCATTTATACCATATCTTGAAAGAGTGTGAAGCTAAGTTAATACATATGAAAAAACTCAAGCACATTGCTAACTCTCATCCCACATCTTCTGCAAAGTATATAATCTAAAATACATTAAAAAGAAAACATAATGATGTTGAATTGGCTTCTCAATATATTGTTAGTTCCATCCCACAACTTGTTAAGCTAAAATCACTTGTGTGTGTTGTCAATTTACTCATCTACCAATTCCTCCTCACATTGTCTTGAAATAATTACTTGAGTGCAATCTCATATCTCTCCCTCCACCATTTGAGGTTGATATGAGTATACCTCAAGTAAATAGTTTTAATGCAAATGCCAAAATTTTGATTAACATTGGTGTGCCATGTAATCTACAAACAATTTCTTAAAGATCCATCTCATTATTTAAGATCTTATCGATTCTCAATCTATTAAATGGGATGATCCTATTGAATCTTCAAATCCAATCAATGATAACTATAAGCTAAAAATTTTCAATGATCCACTTCTAAGAAATACCCTACAAAATCTCCTTAAATATACATAATGATTATTGTGCGATGGCTTCACCATCCTCTTATGATCACCCTTTGGATGAAATGATTGTCACATTTAATCATACACTCTCTTCATCTTCAATCATAATATTTGATGACATTGATATTGATACTACGCTTATTTCAAATACATTTTCTATTAATAACAAGCCCAAAGAAAGTTTTTGTCGATCTGCATAATAAGAACAATGTTTTTTTAATCTCATGTTTCTTCAATCTTTGGGCATTTCTACACACAATCTTACACTTGATACAAATCCTCACTACCATTGCATTCGCTATCCACAAAACTATTGGTACTATTACTACATCAAGTTCATTTTTGGTTGTATCTAATCTTAGTATTAGTTCCTTGTGGTTATATCTCCCTTGGATACATACTCTTATGGTCATTCCCTTAGTTATAAATCAATGTGTTGAGTTCATCAAAAATAATAGGTTATCACCATTAGAGATATTCCCTTTGATGTTTCACCTCCTGGCATGTCTAGTTCCTATTCTGCATTTAATCCTCCTTGTAGACACTAAATCATACACTTTGGGTACATTTTTAGGTCCTAGTCACATACTACTATGATTTCTAATTAAGAAAATTACTAATTGACCCCTATATTTGGCCTCTTTGCTTGGTTTCAGTTTTCCGTTTTGGTCTTACACACCTTCTTGCACAAGTCGACCTCCAAACCTTCGGTTTCTCGAATATGGGCACCAAAACCCATCCGGGATGCTGGGTCGGGCGCCCTCATCCCCTTTGGGTGCCCCTACCTCTTTTTATTTTACTCACATCTTTTGGGTCCTTTCTAGATGTTTGGGAATCTTATCTTCTTATTGGTAAGCCTTTTCAGGGTTAATTGTGAAATTCAATCAAGGGAATCATATAAATATGAAGTCATGTGACCATAATAAAGGACCAAATACTAAACATTAGCTATCGCTACCTTAGGTTGCATTCAAAATCCATTTACAAGAAAATTCAAACATCCATCTAGCTTCACATAAGGGAAAATGGATTTTTATTTCAGCATACACGTATAGGGGAAATTCATTCTTTCATGAACACATCTATCTACATTTTCTACATCTAGCTACTTTCTCGCTATTCAAGTGTGACACGCACAAGAGCCACCTAGGGCATGATTCTTCACACACACACACACACACATATAACTACATTGGGTATAAGATGTAGTGCAATGCTCTATCATAAGTTTAATTGTTTGATAAATGAGGATAGTCCAACCCCTCATTTACATTTTTTTATTTTTGGGATTTGATGTTTTTGGGGTTTTGTAGGTCATTTCTTCATTACAAGTTACAAGTGACATTTGTGAACTTGGTGCAACATACTAGTGATAAGTAGAGAAGGACAACAAACATCTTTCGACCCTATAAAATTGGATTTATGAGGTTTTAAGTAGTCACATACACCCAAAGAATGTCTCGAGTGCCCGGGTGCCCCGACCATGTCTAGGTACCCCACTCCGGGAATATCCTGTGGTCACACAATTTTATGAGCTTTGGTTCAACACTTCCCTCCTGTTCATCAGTTCATCACTTGGCACAATCAAGATTTAATTGAAAATCAGAAAAGTATCTCATCCCTTCATTTGTAACTAGGGTTTCATAATTTTTAGATTATTTTTCTTGGGTCAGATTTGTATTTCATTGCATATTTATTTTACAACATTGGTACATATTTAGATTAACATTTATTCATTTTCAATATTTACTTAATCATTTTGGTGAACCCAATGATTCAAACCCTTCCTTTTGAATATGTCTTCATCTTATCGAGTCATGGATCAATATTCTTATCCTTCTTTCACTCCAACTAAGGTTTCTAACATGGTTACTACTACTTCGATTTCATAAAAGTTTGTACTCAACATCCTCCTCACTTTATTACACCTATGGATGATCCTACTATCAATGTAGTAAATACTCATCACACTCATCCTTCTATGGCTCTATCCACTTCTATCCCACCACCTATCACTTATACAACTCCTCCTACTACTTATAATGGATATGATATCATTGAGTAACTTAAGAATACACCAGCCAAAATATCTCTCTATGACTTATTGCGTAATGCACCAGATTTTCATCATACATTATAGGTTTCCTTCATTTTATTGACATTTAAAGTGATAATTATTCGATGGAATTCACACATCTCATTTAGTCTCTCAAAAATATTCCACGTGCTATATCATTTTCGATGACGACATATCGATATTTGTTATTGACATCTATGTGTGCCTTTTCTTATCACTGCTATCATTGGCACTATTTGTATCAAGTGTGTTCTCATTAAAAATGAATTTACCATTAATTTTTGTGTTCATTCCTTTTAACAAAAATTAGCATTGGAGACATAATCTAATTTATACAAATTACACTCTTATTCGTGGATATGATTCAAGTATTCACACATGTATGGGCACCATCACATACCTATACAATTCGGACCTAAGATTGTCCCTACCATATTCTTCATTATTGATACCTCATTTCAGTTCAATATTTTCTTTGGGTAGACCCTAGAATCGTGCAATGCATGTAGTCCCATCCATTATTCATCAATGCATTAAATTCCTATATGATGGTGTAAACATACCATTCTTTGCAGACTCTAATCCCTTCAAATTTGGTCACAACGACCATGTTAATACTATGTCTATTCCTAAATCATATCCTATTCCATATATCAATATCGATACATATGATATCGGTCAATCTAGCACTTCACAACCTTCTTCTTCCACTCCAAGCACTTTGGAAATTTCCACTCGTATATTATTGCTATCAATTCACCCATAGTCTGCTCTTATAAACACTACCGAGTCTACTCCATGAGGCTCCTTCTTCCCCTACATCTAGTGCACCTCCTACCAATATCCTTGATACTATTATCCAACATGAAAATGCTAGCACTCTTGATTTTGATGACGAGTTCGATAATGTTGAGCTTACTGACGATGAATTGAGAAATCTCAATTTTACTCCTATTGAGGCTGGTGATTCATATTTCAATTATAATTTTGTTGTTCAATCCCTGGTGAATATCAATTCAAAACACCCCTTCATTTTACTAATGTTATGGTACTTTATCGGGGTTTGTCCATACTCTGTATGTAGTTTCACCTTCTCATCAGGTAATCTACATCTACATATCCTCCTTTCACATGCATGTTTTTCATGAATAACTCTTATTGGCATCATATTCCTTTGGATCTTACTTGCTCTGATACTATTTGTACATATGATGGTTTGAATTGTCTTGGCTTTATACTCAATGATATCTTACCACTAGCTCATTCACCCCATATTTACCATAGATGTGTCCATATTATGGTCACCTATGCTCTTAGTGTCTTCCATCTACTAGTATTTGTAATCCGCACTTCTCATACTTCTCCATTGACACTTGATAAATATTGGTTTGATTACAATGGATCTTTATATAATTTACACAATGTGCCTATATAATTTACGTTGTAATGGATCTTCATATGATCCACCACACACTATTTCTTACCGGAGTTTTTGATGCATGTCTGTTTCTCTTCGATTGGGACAATGATGATCTTTTATACAATGTCACTTGATCATTATCATCATTTCATACTTGGGGTGCATCCTACTCATCCCTCTAGCACTACGGTTATGTTACATACTAGACACGTCATATCTAATCTCTCATACACATCTTGATACAATTTGGTACCATCATTACCGATGAAACACTCTTGTGCTATGGTTCACACTTGACTTTCCGGGAATACTATACACATGATGCACACTTCACACATTTCAAATTCATCACATATCTTTCTCACATCCTTTGTTATATATCATACAATGCACATTTCACACTCAATGCATTCACGACATAAATTTCTTGCATATAATTTTACACACTACACTCATTAACCTATGATGCACTCTAGTTTTGTGGTTCATACGTGATTGTCGAGGGTATAAATCTTATATTAAACTCACCACACTCACTTAGTCACTAACACACTCACTCACACTCTTTGTACCTGCATGCGATTTCACAATCACATCTTTCTAGCGCACAATTCAAACCATTTCTGATGATGCAATCTTGCTCTAGGGTTAATTATTAACTACTTAGGGGAATGTATAAATGAACCTCATATTATACACACTCATCCACCTTCAATTAGGGGCATGCTTATCCTATAATTCACTCTGCATTCCATTCTATCTCATCCAAATCATCTGCATATCTTGGTTGCATTTACTCTTTCTTACTATGATTATCCAAGTATTTTGTATGTCATTATCTTTATCATATATACATGATCATTATCTTTCTTTCTAGTTTTGATCACATGCTTTACACAAATATTTACACGCAACATGAATACTTAGCACACTACCTCATACCGGTTTGTATAGTGGCTCCTGGGGAATCTAATTTTGTACACACTACAAGTGTTTTTGTTTCATTTATTATAGCACAATACTATATCATATTATACATGATTTTATGTACTTTCTATCTTCCTAACATGCTAACAAGTGCTTCATGTGTAACATTTTATTTACAGGTCTATTTGCTTCTATGGTTTCTCGATACATTTTCTTGTTACGGTTTGATCTTATTTTCCATTGTTTACAGGATTTTCCCTTTGTATTGTGTGTACAATGTATTCTTTTGGACACATTAACCTCGATTGTCTTGCAACATTGTTAGTGATGTCTTGTGTTATAAACCTAATTTTCACGTTCTCTACAATGTCTTCTTACGTGTTAGCTTACACATTTCCTTCTTATTTGCTAGCTTACATTATGTCTTTTACATGCTTGTTTATATTTCTTGCACTAACACAAGTGTTTCCTAAACACTTTTCTTGTGGGTCCTTTGGTTTATACCAAGAAAATTCCCTCCTCCCTCTATAGGGCCTTAGTTTTAGTTCACTGTCGGTCCTCCTTTGGACCGCATATTCCTAAGCAACATTGCATGCACCCCAAATGATGGGTACATAAATGGGTGAATCGGTCACCCCATATAACATTATATAGTCACATTTCAATATAATTTAGTACATAATCACCACAACCTTCAACCACAACAACTTCCCAAATCCCAACTTAGATCCTCAACACAACACAAACACCGATTGCAGGACCCAAACAAGTAGCGTGATGATGCCCCCTGACCCTTCACTGGACGCATGTGACCGGGGTAGTTATAAAACATTTTTCAGTTCAATATGGGCCCCCTCTATCTATATGGCCCATCTAGATAGGTCGAGTGGGCTGAACGCTAGTCATAGTCATCGCCATATCTATCTAGGAGTAGACACAAATTCATGTCTTACGACCCCTTGTGACCCGCATCCCATTTCGCAACCTAATCTCATTACCTAAACCTTACACAATTATTTATTAATTACCTTGTAATTGATAAATCCCCATCACCTCACCTACCACCTCATTTTGCCACCTCATCATGACCTAGCCCTAATCCTAAACTAACCTAATTAAGACCTAAAACTTGGTCTACACCTACACCCATGACTAATGACCCCTTTCGCACCCAAAACCGACCTTCTAGTCACTTGACCAAGCCCGTAACTAATCTCTCGGGAGAAAAGCAGGGAAGGTGGGCTATTTTACTAAAAATAGCCTACTTTTTCCTTACCGATGCCGGTTCCTACTCGACCGCCGTCGGTTACGTAACCGCCATCGGTTCCCTGTAAATGGCCTCCCCAAACCAAAAACGAGGGATCGGAATTTCATTTTTGGATCAAGGTCGAAGGATTTTTGAATCAACAGAGATCATTTGGGAGTGATCAAGAGAGTCCAGATCTTCACTTGACCGAGCAGAGACAAGTGAAGAGACAAGGAGAGTAAGCCAAGGAGCGTCTGGATACCAAAGCCCTGTGATACTCAGCTGATTTGATCTGCTGTGTGCCAGACCATCCTACCTCAGTTCTGCCTTTTCCATCAGAGCTCTTGGACCTGCATCTCCGTGAATAACTTGATAAATTACATCTTGCATGTCCTCTTTAATAAAATTTCTTTGACTTTTTGAATCATAAGTCCCCACAAATCCATTCTTGGATCCACTACCCAACGTGTCATTGCATCTAACTGTCATTCATCTACCTCTCATCACCCTATTTCCTAATATCACCTATATACTGACCCTACAAATAACACAACTACCAAATAATGCCACCACCCCACAAAACAACTAACCTTCGAGATCCTAGAATCTACCGATATCGGTCATCATCAAGAACCGCCATCGGTTATCATGAATCGGCATCGGTTATCGATTATAACCAATAACCAGCCTTTCCCTACCCGGTTCAACAAAGAAATTTAATTGATATCTTATAGTCTTTTGTGTTAATTCATATTAGCAGTGAGAACCCGACCACCTTCGAAAGGAAGTTTTATATTTCCTGGGCCCAAGGCAGTTTCCTCATTTATTGTCTAATTAAAATCTTGTGGTCTTGTGTTCTTATTTGCAGGTAGTCCTTCCAAGACAAAAAGGAGTTCTTCACAGTCAACCTGATCTTTCTCTATGGTACGCACACATCATCTCGACATTCTACAGGTATTCCTCCTAGCCCCAACCCTTATCTGTTTCTAAAAGGAATGAAACATTCCGAGTGAAACATTTTGGCACGCCCGGTGGGACCCATTTTGGGTTTTTCTTTATTTCTTGCTTGCTTTCATATAGGGAGCATACTTGCTGTTTTCTTCTTCTAAAGATATTCACAAGGTATTTTATTATTCTGGTAAAAGAACTTGCTTTGTTTTTGCATCTTGCATTAGTGAAAGTCATCTCTTTTGCTTCATCGAATATCATTTTCGATTTGGGTTTAAAACACGTGCATTGCATTCCTGCTTGTTGTTTTTCAATTCTAGTGAACGTAGATTAAGTAACAGGTCGTACACGTGGGGGTGATATCCACGGTATTGACAAGAAATTAATCTTACATTCACTGCACAACACATACCGAATCACTTCACAATTAACACAACAGCTCAAACATCCCCCTTTTTTTCCGCGGTATTCCTCCGCCCGATTGAGGTAACCTTATAAGCCAAAACAAACTTGACATTTCCCCTAGGTCTTGTTGTTTAGGATTCTGACATCATTCTACGTCTAAAGGCATAAGCCCACAATAATTAAAATTAACCCTAGGGTTAGTCTCTGGATTTGCGTGTGCATCTTGCTTGTTTTCAAGTTCTGTTTTCTTTCTCATACTCTGTCTTCTGTGATCAATAATTGGACAAGTATAATAAACGTTGTTAAAAATTAAATTAGCAGCCTTTTCATATCTTGTTAGCCCAGACTTCTTACACCGACATCGGTTACCTGACCGACATCAGCTATAGTGTAACCGACATCGGTTACTAGACCGATATCGGTTACTGTCTTTTCCAATTCCTGAAAAACCATCAACTTACCAATTTTACCAGTCTGAGTTTGTTTATGTTCCTAACAAATTGAAACCCTACTGTGAACTCCTGTCCATGGTTGTTATCACTCGAAAGCAAGCCGCCGCCATGGTTTCACTTGCTTGCTCTGTTTCTTTTCCTGAATCACCCCCTTCACATTCTGTGGGGAATCCTACGGATACCAGCGAGGTTCCTAAAATTCTGTGGGAGATAAGGACTTTGCAAGTTTACGGATGCTAATTCTAGCATTTTATGTACAATACTATTTGTCTCATACCCCGACCGCATGCACGATGGTCAACTCCTTGTTGGTATGCCTATTAGTATAGCTGCTCATTTAGCTCCCACTCCGCTTTGATAATACCGCTTGCTTCTGATCTCTAGCCCGTCTCCCAATCCGGCGGCTTGAGAGGTTCATACGACTCAGATTGGCTTTCCATTGGTTAACCTCGGACCCCACATATCATTACCGCCGACTGCCCCTACCTCATCTCTCTTGCAGACTACTCCGTTCATGACTTGCTCTCTGCCACCTATCCACACGAGCTTTCCTTCTCAAGCTCCGCCTACCTTTTCATTCCCATATACGTATCCAATGACCTCAACATCCTATATGGGACATCCCTATTCGGTTGCCTCAACATATTCATCCTCCACACCTTATCAACAATTAACCCCACCAGGGTCTAGCGGTGGTCCTTGGCCCAATTTGCCTCCATTTACCACAACCACACCATCATCTCATCCAACTACTGATCTAATTAAACAAATGATGGAAAAAATGCAAAACCTGGAGGCTTACATTTGTGAAGTCGTAGTGCCTTGACATATGAGCAAGTTTATCGGGAGCCCATTCACCCTTACGTCCCACTTCATTCATATCCTCCTCAATGGGAGTTGCGAAATTTACTCGTTTTAATAGTAAAGAGGATCCTCAACAACACTTGCGATCATTTAGACATGCTTGTTATTTGATTGCCCATGATGATGCCTTGTTACTCCGCACCTTTCCCATGTCCTTATAGGACTGCCTTGGAGTGGTACAAGTGCTTTAACCAAGACTCAATCTTCTCTTTTAACCAACTAGCCCAATCTTTCTTGGATCATTTCTCCATTAACATTGCAAGAAAGTATCCATCACCGACCTTTATGCCATTCGACAATTCGAAGACGAATCTATCGCAGATTTCATCGGACGATGGCGCGGCCTTATCAACCAACTTACATATGCCTTGCCTCAGGCTGAACTTATCAAACTTTTCACACGGGCATGTGCTAAGCACATTTCTCCTACTCTTCAAATTCAAACTTTCCGCACATTTGATGAGGCCTTTACCATGGCTCGGAAACTAGAAATTTGAGCCTTAGAAGAAGAGAAATTGCGGTTGCGCAACAAAAACCCCAATTTCCGAACTCCTGATTCTACCAATAAACCAAATACCACCACTCCTCACGCGTCCACTTCTTCTAAATCAAAAGGAGCTGTCCACGCGGTGATGGTCAAATCCCAACCACCGTCTAATACCCCACCAAAAACCACCTATAAGTATAAAGCAGAGCCCATCAATTACACTCCCTTGGGAGAAACCTATGGTGTCATCTTGGAAAAATTGCTCAAGGCCGGAGCTATCACCTTGCCCCCTGTTAAAACTCACTCTGGGTTTGACTCCACTCGCGTTATACCTTCCTGAGTACAAAGAAAATGACTACGTAACTTTCACCGTGTAAAAGGACATAGTCATGAAAAGCTGCAAGATGTTGAAAAACATAGTGCAGAAATGGTTGACGCAGGGGATATAACCCTCGATAATCCTAATGCCCCTGCTAACCGAAATTTGAAAATATTCAACAAACCATTCCCGAATCACTCTCCCAACAGTAACACAAACCAGGATATCTTAGCCGAGGAGAGTGTTCATGAGATCCATGCAGTCTTCGATACCCAGCCAAAAGCCTCTATCGAGAAAATTTTGAATCAAGCCTCTTCACTAACACAGGAGCTCGAACCTCCTTTACCACCATCAAGCCAAAGCGAAATCATTCCTTTCCCCATAAAGGAGTTAATTGCCCAGACTTCTCTTCCCATCGATGAGTCTTTTTATACCACATCCCTACAAGACTGCGAACGGATGTTATCTAATCTATCTATTTCCCAAACTTCTCCTTCTACCACTCTTGCTGCACAAGAGGAGGGTACGCCACTCCTTTTGACATCCTTAGATGAGAAATCTCTTGCACCGACATCACCAAATTCTTTAACCGTGATGACCCTCTCAAACATGCCCTCCTGCCTATTAGTCCTTCATCGCCTAAATCTTTTCAACAAACATTCAACCTCTTAATATCTATTGATACAACCTCATCTACCCCAGTATCACACCCACAGTGACTGGAATCACAACCCACCTTTCTTAGTACCAAATTTACAATTCAAACCTCAAGACCTGTCATTCTCCGGAAGATAGACGAATCCATGGAACGTTTGAGTACCCCTTATTCTACTCAAATGCGGATGACCGATCCCGACACCTCTACCATATATCCTAAATGTTTACAGAAACTCAAAATGCCTATGTCCTCATTCTCACCCCCCATATCTATATCAAGTATCCCATCCACCTCTATTAACCTAACCAAACCTTCCCCTACACTTGGGACCTCACCCATACCGGTCTAACACACCCGCCTAAGAGATTAGATTTATCCAAGAATAAAGACGCCCCACCACCTAGAAGACAAGCTCAATCTATGCCTCTATCACAATCAAAACCATCATCGTCACACCTACCTTCCATATTGGGACCTCATCCTTCCACCTTGCATCAATATATCATACCTCCTGTGTTTTCTTCAAAACGACCTACGCCTTCTGCACCTATACAAAGATCTAAGGATATATCAACATTATCACCCCACGTATCTGTCCACCCATCAACCCTAAACAAACTCCATCATCAAAGGATTTATTCTCTGCTACTCCCCTTTCTCCATGGTTGTGTCCCACTACCACGTCATCTGTAGCTTTATCATCTAACCAGCTGAATGTAGCTTCTGCGCCAAAGAAACCACATTTAGTGAAAACCGCGTGTCAACACCCCTTGGCTAAACCACCACCCACACGAACCAACCATACCCAAACATTATCGAAATCCAGACAATCAATACCCTCATCCTCTTCTGATTTTGACCCACTCAAAGGATCTTACGCCAAAATCCTTGCTATGTTAGTAGAGAATGCGACCATTTCCCTACCCCCACTTAGACCTTATGACCCGTCTAAACCTCGACCTATAGGTTATGATGAGTCTAAGATCTGCGCTTATCACCGCACACCAGGACATGATGTGGAGGGATGCAAAGCTTTAAAAACCATCCTTCGTCAGTCACCTCTCCCAGATAGAAAGGTTAAGAAAGACAACTTACGAAGGGAGAGACCTTTAGTTTCCATTCCCTCTCCTATACCATCTGTCCCCGCCTCACCAAGATCTGTCATTATTACAACCCCACCTCTTGAAGACCATGATTTATCCCAATCATCTTCTTCATCTCCGGTCTACGAGATTAATATGATTAGTGTTGCTACTCGAGCGCAGAAAAACAATGAGAAAGCGAAAGAAAGCACACCTGCGTCCTCTCCTTCTCCGTCCAGCATCCCGATTGCACCACCACCCAAAGTGGTTATTCGTGGACCCGCTTACCCCGTCTCTAATGGAGCTGCCCATCGAGCCATGATCAAACAGCTTCACCAATCACCTGTAAAAATGACACTATATGATCTCATTCAGACTTCTGAATCTCATCGACAAGCTCTCGTTGAAATTCTTCAGGGGATCGAGGTCTTACCTAATGAAACCCTTCCCTTTGCCTCCATTCTGACACCCAATCACGTTGCCTCTCTCAACAAACAACCCCCCACCGCCCAACCACTTCCGTCTCTATACCACAAGCTGCTGCAGTCAGTTTCTCTGAAGATGAAATTGTTGACTTTGGTACAGAGGACCCTGACCCTGCCCTTTTCATCTCCGCTTACGTCCGGGACATTCGGGTACGTCGTGTTATGATTGACGGGGGCGCTAGCCTAAACATCATCTCTTCAAAAGCCTTCCAACAAATGAATATCCCTTCTAGCTACATGTGTGCCAACCCCATCATGTTGCGGTCATTTAATGACGCTATTACCTCTACCTTAGGCACCGTGATCCTCAACATTCGGGTAGGACCACGTACTTTACCCGAACTCTTCTATGTCCTTGAGGGAGAGTTCCAATATAATATATTGCTGGGTCGTCCTTGGATCTAGGCCATGGGATGCGTTCCCTCAACATTACATAGATGCATAAAATTTGAGTACGAGGGGAAATCCTACACCGTAAAAGCTGATCCCCCCCCTTTAAAACCTGCAATATGTTATACCACCCAAACGATGTGCTTGTACCAATCAAGACACCCGTTCACTCAACCCAACCATCTTCTTCAACTGTGCCTCAAACATCCACCTCAACCACACCTATGCCTTCAACTGATGAAACCACCGTCGCAAAACCCACTTCCCTTCCCGCAGCTAACATCCCAACCGCGGACCCCTTAGTAGATGTTTTTCAACGCCTTACGCTGGGGGAGTATCGCCTATATAACGTTAGTTCTTTCCATACCCCACAGGAGTATGGACAGTTACATGCACATCCCACCTACGACCGTCGCATGGGGGAGGTAATCTCTTACGGACCACCCCATTGCCGCACCAACCTAACGTATGGGGGTGTTGGACGCATCCTCCATTACCCCCTGAACCTCCTCTTGGTGCGGTTCCTTTCAATCTGATTTTCAATACGACAAATTGTCGCTTTGCCCTCACCTTCTTGACTCTTTGTGCTTGGAAAGGCTTTGGTTTTGGCCTTTATGAACAAAGCCGACATACGCTCATCCCCGTCACCACACACAAACATAATGATCGTAGTGGTCTCGGATTTCCAGGAAACACTTACATCGACGGAAAATCGCATCAGTTGTCTTCTAGAAGACGATGACGTTACCCCTACCAAACCATCATCACCCATTTTGCCTTCGTCTCCCACAGAGTCGATAGATCCTGAATCTATCCCTCCTAACTTTTTTTTTTCATAAATGCTATCTTCCTAGGTCCCCTCACTTATCAACGCGATAACGAGCACCCCTCTTCTATTCCCCTTCTATATCCAGACATGATTGAAGAGGACTCCCCTTCAATTAACGTTGTTGAGTGCCAGGATGATGACTCCATCCTCACTTACCTTGGCGCGGATGACTCTTATATTCAATGAGCCTTACCATCTGAAACCCAAACCATGCTGAACGAATCTACTATAGAAATCAACATCCACACGGAGGAGGATCCTCACATTGTGAAGATCGGACAATCCCTTAACGCATCAGAACAAGTCGCCTTTACTACTTTCCTCCATGCTCATGACCAAGCTTTCGCTTGGTCCTCTGTGCAGACATGCCAGGAATTGATCCTGACATTGCTGTCCATAACATTACACTGAAACCCGATTCCAAGCCAATTAAATAGAAATTGAGAAAAATGCATCCACGCATTGCCCTCTTGGTCAAAGAGGAGCTCCAACGACTCCTTTCTGTTTCCTTCATTCTGCCTATTGACTATCCTCAATGGATTTCTAACATCGTACCTGTCACTAAAGTGACGGGGGGACTTCGGATATGCAATTTATGGGATCTTAACCTCGCTTGCCCTAAGGATGACTTCCCCCTACCAAGCATTGACCAACTTGTTGATCTCACTGCAGGCCATGAGATGCTCTCTCTCATGGATGGCTTTTCAGGATATAACCAAATTTTGGTTGCCCCTGCTGATCAACATAAAACTACCTTCATAACCCCTTGGGGAACTTTCTGTTATCGTGTCATGCCATTTGGCCTTAAGAATCTTTGGTGCTTTACCTATCGGGGCTATGACTTACATTTTCATGACATTATGCACACTATCCTTGAGGATTATGTCGATGATCTTCTGGGCAAATCTAAACATCGTAGTGAACATCTCAATGTGTTAACCATTATTTTTGATCGCTTGTTACAATATTCTGTCCGCCTTCAACCAAAGAAATGTGTCTTTGGTGTTCTTTCGGGAAAACTTCTTGGCTTTATCGTCTCTTTGCGTGGCATTGAGGTCGATCCATCTAAAGTAAAAGCTATCCTAGAAATGCCCCCACCTACTAATCTCAAACAATTACGTAGCTTACAAGGTAAGTTACTGATCTATCCGACGTTTCATCTCCCAACTCTCGGATCGATGTCAACCTTTCCATCACCTCCTTAAAAAGGACATTGAATTTCAATGGAGCAAAGAGTGCCACCAAGCCTTTGAAGCTCTCAAAACTTATCTCTTGCAGCCACCCGTGCTTATCCCACCTCAAGATGACCGCCCTTTCTACCTTTACCTTTCCGCCACCGACCATATTTGTAGGGGCCATGCTTGCACATCGTGACTCTGAAAATCGAGAACAAGCCGTTTATTATATAAGTCGTACTTTGGTGGATTATGAGACTAGGTATACACATGTAGAAAAGTTGTGCCTAGCCCTATCATTCGTGGCTACCAAGCTCCGACACTACCTTACGAATCACAAAACTTTCGTCATCACTAACACGGACCCCATACATTACATGTATGCCAAATCTCATCTAAACCAACGCATCGCCCGATGGCTCATGCTCCTCGCCTACCTCGACCTTGAGTTCGTCCACCGAAATCAATCAAAGGACAAACCATCGCAAACCAACTTGCGGAAGCCCCTTTACCTGGGGAACAATTTACCAATTTTACATTCCCAAGACGAACTCATCGCCACTCTTTCACTTAAGGAGGAGTCGTATCCGATGACTCTCTTCTTGATGGATCCAAATGCCAACGCGGTGGAGGAGCCAGCGTTATTCTTATTCCTATCGACACCGAGCCTATGCCTCTTTCATTCCGACTCGATTTCCCTTGCACTAATAATACAGCGGAATACGAGGCCCTTGTTCTGGGTCTCCAGGTTGCGCTGCACTTAGGTATCAAATCTATCAATATTTTCGGTGAATCTCAATTGGTAGTCAATCAAGTTATGGGCATCTACCAATGCAAAAATGAGGAACTTCAAAAATACAAACACTACGTGGATTCGCTTCTAGCCTTATTTACTCATTATTCTATCCAAACTATTCCCCGCTCCACTAACAAATTTGCGGATACTATGGCTTGCTTAGCCTCGCAAATTCTGGGTTCATCAACTGACTCTGACATTTTCGTCTTGGTCCAACAACTCTTTGTCCCATCTTATTCAGCCCCGGTTGTTTGTATGATAAATAATGTGTCTACTAATTCACAGGATACTTGGTATCACCAATTTCACGACTACCTTACAACCTCTGTTCTCCCATCTGACCTTACTAGTACTGGTAAATGCACTTTTCTTAAACGCGTTTCTCATTATGTAGTTATGGGGGGACTCCTTTATAAACGTGGCTTTGATGGCATCCTCCTTTGATGTCTCACCGGCGCGGAGGTCACCCATACCATCCAACAGGTCCATGACGGTATTTGTGGTGGACATTTTAGTGGCCTTGCCGTGGCTAAACGAATCCTTCGCCTAGGTTATTATTGGCCTACTCTCAATAATGACTGCCTCGAATATGTTAAGCGTTGTGTCATGTGTCAACAACATGCCAACCTCCAACATACTCCTAGCCATCCGCTACAGGTCGCATGAGATCTTTGGCCTTTCTCACAATGGGGTTTAGACCTTATTGGTGAGATTCATCCATCCTCTTCGCAACGTCACCGATGGATTATCACAGCAACCGAATATTACACAAAATGGGTGGAGGCTATTCCACTCATTTCAACTAAAAAAGAAAAAATTGTCGAATTCATTAACCATCACATTATTTGTCGTTTTGGTATTCCTCATCACCTAATAACAGATAACGGTAAATATTTTAAAAACAAGTTGTTACAAGACCTTTGTGACAACTTTGGTATCAAACTTAGTTTCTCATCGCCTTACTATCCGCAGGCAAATGGACAAGCCGAATCCTCTAATAAAACACTAACCAAAATCCTCATGAAAGTTGTCAATGAATCCGGCAGAAATTGGCATGATCACATCCCCTTTGCCCTTTGGGCTTATCGTACTAGTATTCGTACCTCCACTAATGCCACACCTTTTTCTTTGGTATACGGTACCGAGGCTGTTTTGCCTCTCGAAATACAAATACCCTCCCTTAGAATATCTCTTCAGGATATTCTCACCAACGATGATTTCCGCCAAGAGCGGTTAGCCCAATTGGAGCTTCTTGACGAACGTCGTCTTACAACTCTTGATCACCTTCAAATCTATCAAAAGTGCATCAAACGTGCTTATGATAAGCAACTTCATGAGCGTACCTTTAAGGTTGGTGATCTTGTCCTCAAAGAGAATCAACATGGAACCAAACTAGAAAAAGAAAACGTGGAAAATTTGCTCCCAATTGGATTGGGCCTTATATAATCACTCACACTTATGGATCAGACACTTATCGTTTAGCTTCGCTTAAGGGTAAACCTGAGCCTGAGCCCCTTAATGCCTTGCATCTTCGACCATTCTACTGTTGAATTTAGTGTTATATCACTTCTTATCTACCTACTCTTGCTTTCGTCCCTTGAGCTCATTTACCGCTACATACATTTTGTTTCCTACATCTCCAAATAAAATCAAGCTCACTTCTCACCTCCCCTCAAACGATGCCTTCCCCTTTTTAGTCTAGTCCATGACTTCAAAGTATTAAAATACCACCTTCTTATGGGATTTTCTTGAGTCAAACTTCCTACCAAACTAGATGCTTCACGTAAAAAAAAAAAAAAAAAAAACATCTAGTCATCTAAATTTAATATAGACTGCTCCCTCGAAGGACAGCTATATGCCAAATTATTGCTGCTACTATAAATAGACTGCTCCCTCGAAGGACAACTATACACAGTCAGCCTTTATCAGAAGCTTCTCGCATTGATCAGCTTCGTGAAGACCTCAAGAATAATACAATCAATATCCCTTGTAGACTTCCCGCATCGATCAGTCTATATTTAGTCAAATAAAAGCCTCATTCAAAAGAACTTTTTGGGTCATGGACTTGTCTATTTAGGGTAGGTTCTCTTTCGTCAGAACACTCACTTTGTAACAAGTTCTCTGTACCTCAGCTATATCATCCACCTCACCTCACCATTTGTTTCAACTCAAGGGACGTAACGTACACTCGATATATTGTGATCATACAACTCTTTTCACCTATTGACTTCTCGTCTATGCACGGTACCTAGGGCTTCAAGCTCGTTCTACGTTGTGTGGTTTGTTTAGCTCTTTTCACCTACGGAGCACTCTTTCCGCTTTGCCTCGCATCTAGGATTGTGTGTTGATCTTAATCAGGACATGGTTCCCTTCTACTTGGGTAGGCTAACTTTCGCTTCCCTTATACCTTTTACAACATCACCAATTCATTACCGACACCAACAATCTCACCTTACCAATATTAATATCAATATTCTTACCAACCAACCAATTGCCTAAACCATACCAAATTTCTGAATTCACCTCTCCCCGATCCTAAGGAGAACTACATCGATCCGAGGCCCTCCTTGCTTTGTGCAATGGGCTATGTAGGCAGACACTTCGGAGACATGGGGTCTCCCAAGGTTAGCTCGACCATCCCCTACCATAACCTATCATGTGTGGTAAATATAAATATTTTTGTGTATTTCTATTTAATCACATTCCCCTTTATCCTTTTTCAAAACACATGCGTCAAAACGAAAACATTCTTATTATTATAACTCAAATCAAAATACATATCTCGTTTTATTTAGATGTTAAAAAATACATCTTCTCTATCATCGACACGTAGGTCGGTACTCTTATTTATTCTTATACCTTGCTAACATTTATTTAGACCCTCACACCTCATCCCGAACTAGGTGATGATCGTGATTGTCGACCCCTCTTGCTGAGCCTCTCTGTCCTCAAAGGTACCATGGCTATTGGTACCGCCCACTGATCTGCCAATCTCTCCTGTAACATATGAATACGCCCTCTCGCATGGAGGAATCCAGCCTCTAGTCTCTCCGCCGTGACTCCACGACCGCTAACAATCCTCTTGCCTCATTCACCTGCGTTTGGAGCTGCTGAACTAAACTCTGTAGATGATCTCTCTCTGCTGTAATCACAGCTATGTCAGGACGATCACGTATACCTCGCAGCTCCACTACCCACCATAATCTATAGGCCTCTGTCATTCCTGCATCCATTACCCTGCGATCGGCAGCTATTTCCTCTGGCCCTTCTGGAGGTGTTGGCCGGGGAGGTGAGAATGCTGCCTCGGCATCGATCCTCATATATGGTCTATAAGCCTGGGGTATATCCTGCACAAATCCAAATTGTCGCCGCACGTGATCTAGAGGAATCCTCTCATACTCACCCGGCCTGTGCCCTGCGATCCACCTCAATCGCTCTACACCCCTCAACTCCTCAGCTATGTTCTCTGTTACCATATAGTTTCCGTATGGCCTCCAACAGATATCCGCAATCGTCACCATCTCCCATACTGCCTATAATACTCAATGTCACCGTCATGACTGGGATCTTGCCTCTTGTTCTGTTTGGACGCATAAATCGAATCCCAACCTTTGTACTCCGGTCTCTCCGACATTTGGATGGGTGTTTACTTTATTGGTCGCACACAAACAATGTGCTCATAGGCCCAACGAGTGTAATAAGTATGAACAATCCAGCGTCGTCCCCGTGATTTCACCTACAAGCCCATAGACCCTGTGATAGCTCCGCCAAATATGCAGGTGCCCATGCAAAAGTCATGTTCCTTTCTATCATCTCCCAAATAACACACATCAATGCCTTTGGAAATATTCCTTCGCCTCGGTAATGCATAATACCCTACCGCTATCATTAATATTTACTGCTAACCTTGTCTCCTTAGGATGTCTTTGCATACATTATCCCATACGTAAATGATAAACCTCATTGTGTCAAATCTCGTGTGTATGGACCAAATATCTGCTGTTATCGCTCCCCGCATTGCGCTAGGTAATGCTTGATATCTTTGGTTCTCTGTAATAGGGAGTCTCAAAATATGGAACACATCTTCTAATGTTCTTTGTCATCTCCCTGTTGGCGGATAGAAGGTATTTGTCTCGGATTCCATCTCTCAATCAACGCTGTAACATAGCATGGTTACGTGCGATTCGTGAATAATAGCAGATTCCACTTAACCCCAAACGATTTATCAATGTCCATTCGGTGGCGTTACATCCGCTCAGTTTGTGACAAAGTGTTGGTACACTATCATTCATCCTCAACCCCGCCTCTGCTGCATACATCAAATAACAAACAACCATTCAATTCCTCAAATCCCGGTTATTTAGGTCATCACATTACTTTCATACACCTTGCCTAAACAACCACCTACGACAATAAATTGCTCGTTTATTCCTCTCTGTATACACAGACATACCCGAAACCCTTGATTACCTACCACGTAACACTCACCTCATTTATAACCCTTGTTATCATCTTTTCTTTCTCATATCTACCCACATACTCTCCCCCATCTTATTCACAAAACATGCAGAAATCAAATCACAACCAAAACGTTTACCTCTGGAGTTGCAGCAGCTTGAGGTGGCCCTTGTCTTCCCTCTCGTCCCTGCCTGCTGGATGCTTCTCCTCATTCTGCCATGATCACCACCCTTTTCAAATTCACCTTTCTGCCTTCTGAATCTCAGAACACATTCACTTTCCCTGTCTCTTTTCTCCTTATCACTCAAATTTCTCATGCAATTACCTGTCTCAGTCGTCAAAAAGCGTCGCGTTCGTGTATTTAACTTCTTGCATGGCTCTCAAAATTAGAACTTAAGTTGCCACCCTAGCTTTTTTATTTTTAGAAAAGCTCATACCTAAATAACCGGTATCGGTTATGTAACCGATATCGGTCTACTAACTACCGCCGTCGGTTATCTAACCGATATCGGTTATACACCTGCCTTTTTGAAACATGGTTCTTTTCTTCATTTTTACCTAATTTTTGTTGCGCCCACCTCTTTTCCTGGATCTCATCACCATTATCCATATTTGTCCATCCACCACACATATCATTACAATTTCATTAACACCATCTATTTTACAAAAACAAACAAGTCATCAACTAAGGATACCAAAACAAAAAAAAACTATCTATCTATACATCATTTGGATCCAACTCATCGATACATATATAACAATGTCCCAAAACCAGCACCAAAATATGCAACATTTCATCATATAACACATCATCCATATATCAACATGTCAATTAAACTCATCATACATGCTATATATCACAAACCATTGTGAAATACTTAAAAATATTTTGAACACCGCATATGGATCAAAACATCATCTCTATATATATATATATACAAGTTTTCAAATATACACTGTGTGCCTGCGACGGGGCCTCTGTGATCTCATAATCCAACAAAGCCGCACGCAGGCGCAATAACTATCAATAATCTCGACTCGGCTCATGGCTGGTCCCTCATATCAAAAATATACTCGGCTCGCAGGCCGGTACCAACTGTACAACCCGTACTCGGCTCGCAGGCCGGTATACAATAAATGAATGAATGAATAAATGAGTAATATGTAGGCACGCAGGCCTCTATAAACATAACCGGTTCGCAGACCGGTGCCCATATCCAATATACAAATACAAAAACCATGCCGGGCTCCCTCAGCTCTCCCCACCGCCCTCAGCACCTCTCCCCGCTGGTCCCTGTGGTGCCTCTCGCCTCCTGCCTGTCACAGACACACCGGCTGTGGCTGCACCTCCCTGAGATCTCTGGCTGTGAGAGGTCTCTACTCTATGAGCTGCATAAGGCTGATACTCAACTCTGGTACCATCAAGAATATCCTGATAGTATCGGGCCTCCGCTCTAACCTCCATATAGCACTCTCGAGCCACTGAAGGAGCTGGGGCTGGTCCCCTGGCACCTAATACTAATGCCCCCGAGCTCGTCTTTGGTGCCTTCTTTGGTGCTGTGGCGCGGTGGTGCTGGGTACCTATCTGCTTTGGTGGTACTGCTGCTGTCGTACTACACACACTTTGCCACTCGTGGTCTTCTTTGGTGGTGGTGGTTGCAACTGCTCGTACTGAGCTCGGCTAAGCTAGCGCCCTGTAAGACCCTATATCGTGCTGCCTACACAACAACAAGCTGCCCCTGTAAGAGCTGCACCTGACCCCTGAGCTGATCTCTCTCTGCCGTCCACGCTACTACTAAGTCTGGGCGTGCGGGCTATCTTACCCTCCACACTCTCGACCAGCCCACCACACCATGTATGCTCTGTCTACAACCAAAGATCATCATCTGTGTGTCATCTGGTGGCCTCTCGGCAACCCAATCTGGATCAAGGGTTGTGGTGCGGGCGGTGGGGCCTCTACATCATCCTCTCTGTCTTGAGGGAAGGGAGGTGGCTCGTCTGCCACATGCCCCATCTCGCTGCGTGCCCTCTAGGGGTATCCTCTCGTACTCTCCCGGCCTCCGTCCTGCTATCCAGAATGTGTACTGGATCAGACGCAACTGTAAGCGGGCTCCTCCGCGAGGGTGATGACCTCTGTAAGGTCTCCATACAATATCTACCGCTGTCAGGCCCTCTAACAAATGTCTATAATACGCCACATCGACTGCAAGAACTCGTGGTGGCCCATGACCCCAACCATCTCTCGAAAGCCATATCGTATATGACTGTGGCCCAGCTACTTTGGGGTAACCCTCTTGAGTCGATGCATATGATGTGCTCATATGCCCAACAGTGAAGTAAAAAATTTGAACAAATACCAAATCACCGCATCCGGCGATAACCCTAGAGCTCTCTGTATAGGTTGCCGAGATCTGATACTGGTGCCCACGCATAGCAAGTATGCTCCTCCACCATCTCAAGCAACACCCCCATCAATGCTCGTGGAAAGCGGCCTCCTCTCGAGTCCGGGAGGGCAAAGCGGGTGATCCCTAATCATCATCAAGCACCGCCCGCAGTGTCCGTGTCTCGTGTTGGTGCGCACGGTACATGTCACCATACCCGATACTCATGTTTGTGATAGGTAAGTCGCGCGGCTGCATCTCCAAAACTGCAGGATCTTTGTCCATCGTTGTCTCGAATCTACTTGGAAGGCGCCTCTCCCTTGATTGGCGGTCGAAGGATTTGATACACATCCTCCGATGTGATGGTCATCTCTCCGGTCGGGAGATGAAACACATTGGTCGCCGGATCCCATCTCTCGATGAGGGCAACCATCGGTGCCGTGATCTCTATCATATAGCTCAGACGCTGGACTCCACCGAGTCCCACCTCACGCATGATCGCCCAATGAGCCACGGATACGTGTGGCCGCATCCACACCAATAGCGGGGCATCCTATCCATCGTCATCGCCAATCGCGACGTGCCGGAAAACCAACCCACATCCTTAGACCTACTCTTTATCACAACATCTACTTTACCCTCTAAACCCCCTTTTTATCCCCCGACCACACCCGAACTCTCTACGACCCCCTCTAGCAACCTACCTTCAACCACCCAACCCAAAACCCACCCAACCCCAACCCATACAAATCCCATATCTACCCACAACTCAACCCACCCAAACCACTACCCGACCCAAAGCCCAAAATCTACCCAAAACAAACCAACCCAAAAACAAACCCCACCCACACCCCAAAACACACCAACACAAAACAAGCCCAACCCAAACCCAAACCCACCCAACCCCAAAACAAAACAACACAAACACTACGGACCGGTATCGGTCCCAAACAACCGACCACGGCCCTCTTCCCACCGACGCCGGTCAACCACCGACCGACGCCGGTCAACCACACAGAACCCAGCCCCTAAAATTTTGCGACCGATGCCGGTCGCTTAGCGACCGACATCGGTCACTGTCATTTCCCGGAGCCGAACCCCGCGCGGCCCCCCCACCCACATTTTTGCATTTTTCTACTTATCTACCCACCCAAACACCCTAAAAACCTACCCACCCAGCCAACAAACCCCACCCACACCCAAAAACACACCAACACAAAACAAGCCCAACCCAAACCCAAACCCCACCCACACCCCAAAACACCCCAACACCAAACAAGCCCAACCCAAACCCAAACCCACCCAACCCCAAAACAAAACAACACAAACACTACGGACCAGTACCGGTCCCAAACAACCGACCACGGCCCTCTTCCCACCGACGCCGGTCAACCACCGACCGATGCCGGTCAACCACACAGAACCCAGCCCCTAAAATTTTGCGCCGATGCGGTCGACAAGCGACCGACATCGGTCACCTTGTCATTTCAAGTGAACCCCGCGCGCCCCCACCCACATTTTTGCATTTTTCTACTTATCTACCCACCCAAACACCCTAAAAACCTACCCACCCAGCCGCCTTGCCCTATTTTACCCATCTATCCTCTTCATTTTTCAAATTACGTCCATTTACTCATTATTTTCTAAAACATGTAAATTCCTACCCAAACCCCCAATTTAGCTTAATACCATTCAAATGCACAAAATAAAGAGTTCCGAACCTACCCGAACGATGACACATCGTCGTGGTGGGATGGGTGGTGGTGGTCCAGCTGGTCCAGCCCCTCCTGCTCCTCCTGCCTGTGCCATAGCTCCAATTCTGATCTGCTGGGTCCCCGGCCAATCAACTGCTGCCTCCTCCTCACTCGGGCCCACAAACAACTCACTCCTCTAGCAAAATAGCTCCACCTCACTCAATAAAACCTCCAATCTCAACTCTCCACGTCAGACAAATCAATTTGGTTTTCAAATAACACAAGTGACAATGACAAGCCGTATTTTTCTTTTTATAGGTTTTTCGCCCATAACCGATATCGGTTTCATTTTGCCCTAATGAACCGGTATCGGTCCCTTAACCGATATCGGTCATGTAGAATCGACATCGGTTTTTCTGCCAACTTTCCCCCAATTTTTTTCCCTTATTTACCATTTGCCCCTTTTTAACCACATATCGCCTATATCCACCTTTCTTTGAACACCATTTGTTTACCTATTCACCCACCCAAGGCCTCAACCTACCTATTCGGCCCGACCCAAGGCCTCAACCTACCTATTCGGCCCGACCCAAGGCCTCAACCTACCTATTCGGCCCGACCCAAGGCCTCAACCTACCTATTTGGCCCGACCCAAGGCCTCACCCTACCCATTTGGCCCGACCCAAGGCCTCAACCTACCCATTTGGCCCGACCCAAGGCCTCGCCCTACCCATTTGGCCCGACCCAAGGCCTCGACCTACCCATTTGGCCCGACCCAAGGCCTCAACCTACCCATTTGGCCTGACCCAAGGCCTCAACCTACCCATTTGGCCCGACCCAAGGCCTCGCCCTACCCATTTGGCCCGACCCAAGGCCTCAACCTACCCATTTGGCCCGACCCAAGGCCTCAACCTACCCATTTGGCCCGACCAAGGCCTCACCCTACCCATTTGGCCCGACCCAAGGCCTAGACCTACACATTTGACTCGACCCAAGGCCTCAACCTACCTATTGACCCGACCTAAGGCCTCAACCTACCTATTCGGCCCGCCCCAAGGCCTCAACCTACCTATTCGGCCCGACCCACGGCCTCACCCTAACCATTTGGCCCGACCCAAAGCCTCAACCTACCCCCCCGGCCCGAGCCAAGGCCGCAACCCAACAACCTGGCCCGACCCATGGCCGTACCACCTCACTACCTTACCTCAAATCAACACCATACACTTTTATCCACTCATCCTGTAGTTTTTTGTTCAATCGAGCTCACTTGTTTGTGTTTTAGCATGATTAGGGTCCTTGACTTGATCTGTCGACCAACTTTGCCTGACCTAGACCGTGACGTTTATCTCAACCAAACCAACCATTTTGGTACTGCCGAACATGCCTAAACATTCCTGTACCTTACCTGTTATATACCCCGGAGCTACTTCCTATGCCTGGATACTGAGGATTATATCACCCTTGTTTGGATAAACTATCGACCTTTGCCTAAGCATCTTCTTTGGTTTGCTCGTCAAATCATGTACCCTAGTCATACGACGATTGTATTTCAACATGCGTCTGCTTCCTTGGACCTACCCCACCACCTTACCATCCCCTCTACACCATTTACCCTTTATCAACCCTATCCCTGATTTCACATTCTCTCAATCTGTGATAGATTTGAGGGGGATTACCTATACCCTTAACAACGGAAACCACTTCATATTATGCGTGCATGCACTTTACAAAACAAGCTACACGACAATAAAGGCTAATGTAGACACCAAATTCGTGTCTTACGACCCCTTGTGACCCGCATCCCATTTCGCAACCTAACCTCATTACCTAAACCTTACACAATTATTTATTAATTACCTTGTAATTGATAAATCCCCATCACCTCACCTACCACCTCATTTTGCCACCTCATCATGACCTAGCCCTAATCCTAAACTAACCTAATTAAGACCTAAAACTTGGTCTACACCTACACCCATGACTAATGACCCCTTTCTCGCACCCAAAACCGACCTTCTAGTCACTTGACCAAGCCCGCAACTAATCTCTCGGGAGAAAAGCAGGGAAGGTGGGCTATTTTACTAAAAATAGCCTACTTTTTCCTTACCGATGCGGTTCTACTCGACCGACCGCCGGTTACGTAACCGCCATCGGTTCCTCAGTAAATGGCCTCCCGGACAAAAACGAGGGATTGGAATTTCATTTTTGGATCAAGGTCGAAGGATTTTTGAATCAACAGAGATCATTTGGGAGTGATCAAGAGAGTCCAGATCTTCACTTGACCGAGCAGAGACAAGTGAAGAGACAAGGAGAGTAAGCCAAGGACTATAGAATCGGGATACCGAGCCCCTATGATACTCAAACTGATTTGATGCTATGTGCGAGACCATCCTACCTCAGTTCTGCCTTTGCCATCAGAGCTCTTGGACCTGCATCTCCGTGAATAATCAGTAAGTTACATCTTGCATGTCCTCTTTAATAACATTTCTTCGACTTTTTGAATCATAAGTCCCCACAAATCCATTCTTGGATCCACTACCCAACGTGTCATTGCATCTAACTGTCATTCATCTACCTCTCATCACCCTATTTCCTAATATCACCTATATACAGCCCTACAAATAACACAACTACCAAATAACGCCACCACCCCACAAAACAACTAACCTTCAGATCCTAGACTCTACCGATATCGGTCATCAGTAACCGCCATCGGTTATCAGTAACCGGCATCGGTTATACTGACTATAACCAATAACCAGCCTTTCCCCTACCCAGTTCAACAAAGCAATTTAATTGATATCTTATAGTCTTTTGTGTTAATTCATATTAGTAGGGGAACTGACCACCTTCGAAAGGAAGTTTTATATTTCCTGGGCCCAAGGCAGTTTCCTCATTTATTGTCTAATTAAAATCTTGTGGTCTTGTGTTCTTATTTGCAGGTAGTCCTTCCAAGACAAAAAGGAGTTCTTCGCAATCAACCTGATCTTTCTCTATGGTACGTGCACATCATCTCGACATTCTACAGGTATTCCTCCTAGCCCCAACCCTTATCTGTTTCTAAAAGGAATGAAACATTCTGAGTGAAACACTAGGGTGAGGTGAGCGCTAGGCTTAGTCATCGCCATATCTATCTCTATCTATCTATCTATCTATATCCATACATAAATGAGAAATGTATATAGTCATAGTCGGGGGTCCCTCGATCTATCTATCGATCGCCATATATCTGTATAAAGGGTGCTCCCCACCCCCACCCCACCTATCTATATGTGCCCCCTAGATATTTTGGTAGTTTACACAATAGATTTGATAGGATAAACAATCCTTCAAAGAATCGACATGCATGGACTACACTTCATTTTCTAATTTTGCGTTGGATTGAACCAGATCATATTATTACACACCATCTGTAGTGGTGTTTATACTTTGTGAAGAAATTAAATGTTGGAGAAAAATACCATACTTTTTTCTTCGTACACTTCTTGCATACTTTACGTAGTGGCATGAGATCCCCCAAAAATGCATACTCAACGCAAATGGTGTGAGATCACCCAAAAACTCATCCTTCTAAGTCATCTTCGGGATCTTCTCTATCTTTGTTTTACTCATCATGGGTAAGGTGCACTTGTCCCTTTTTCACATTTTACATACTTTTCACTTATTTTGATCATATATGTGTATTTGAAAACTTATTTGTTCTTATCGTTTATAGGTCTGTCCTTATGGTAAGTGGTAGTCACATCGATTACACATCATCAAACACATCAACATCAAGCGACATCAGAAATAGATACAACGTGATATCTAAACACATGCTCTCACCCTACGGTCATCATTGTCACCTCTTTTTCACTTCCTCTTCTCTACCTTCCACATTTCATATTTTTATCACTCCACTCTTTTCCTTGTCTCTCGGAACACTTTTCATCATCAATCTACATGGTTATCACTTACACAGTTCTTATGTACTTTATGTTATCAAGCATTCACTCAATAACATGATGTGGGGAAATGTATAAAATAAATCATGCACTTTGGGTACATTTATAGGTCATAGTCACATACTACTTTTCATGTGATTAATAAGTAAGAGAATTAATAATTGACCCTTGTCTTTGGCCTCTTTGATTGCTTTCAGTTTTATTTTTGGTATTACACACCTTCTTTCCCAACCCTTACCTCCAAGCCTTTAGTTTCTCTCGATTTTGGACACCAATGCCCAGCCTAGGGATGGTAGCACAAGGAGTCCCATCCCCTCTAGGTACCCCCAACCTTTTTGTATTTTACTCACATATTTTGGGTCCTTTCTATCCATTTGGGAATGTTATCTTATTGGTGGTTTAAATTTTTGGGGTGAATTACAAAATTCAAGAAAGGGAATCATATAAATATAAAGCTATGTGACCATAATAAAGGATCAAACACTAAACATTAGCTATCACCACCTAAGGTTGCATTCAAAATTCATTTAAAAGAGCATTCAAGCATCCATATAGCTCCACACAAGGGATTTTTTTTTCTTTTTTTGTATACATGCATAGGAAGGGAAGTTCATTCTTTCATGCACATATCTCTCTACATTTTTACATCTATCTACCTTCTCACTATTCAAGTGTGACAAACACAAGAGCCACCTAGGGCATGATTCTTCACACAGACACATATAACTACATTGGGTCTGATATGTAGTACAATGCTCAGTCATAAGTTCACTTTTTTAACAACTGAGGATAGTCTGACCCCTCATTTTCATTTTTTCTTTTTGGGATAGATGTGTTTTGGGGTTTTGTAGGTCATTTATTCATTATAGGTTACATGTGATATCTACAAATTTGGTGTGACATACTATCAATAAGCAGTGAAGGAAAATGAACATCTCATGACCTTAAAGGTTTTGAGTAGTCATGGGAGCCTAGAGAATGTATTCATCACCCTAGGCACCCTTAACCAGGTTTAGGCACCCCAGTCCAGAAGATATTGCCATCGCACAATTTTACGGGCTTTGGTGTGACACTTCTCTCCTTCTATTCATCAATTCTTCACTTCAACACATTCCAGATTTAATTATAAATCAACTAATTATCTCATCCATTCATATGCAACTAGGGTTTCATACTTTCTATCTTATTTTTATGAGGTCGATCGTATTTCATTTCATATTTATTTTACAACAACTGGTACATATTTAGATTAACATTTATTCATTGTCAATATTTTCTTAATCACTCCCAAGACCCTTCTAGGATAGATCTTTGGTTTTGGAGAATGTCTCACATAACATGTTGACATGTAAAATGTTAAGGCATTGACTTGACTGATTAACTAAAATGTGGGGAAAGGTTTTAAGTTAGTCTAAAATAAAGAAAAAAGTAAATGACAGATAAATACATAAAGAAAATGAAAATATGAAACCCTAAAGTGAAAAAATGGTTAGATAGATCTTAGTTGATTCGACGAAGGTGATGGGGTGTGTCGTAGTGTGAACCAATAAAGCGAGGAGGAGGAAACAATCACGAGATAAGCATAAGAATGCATAGATCTGATCTCTCTGGTTGGTGGGGTTCTGGAGAGGGATAAGGGCACATGTGGGAAACACAGTGCGAGAACTAGACACCTTGGTTTGCGAAAAGACCCAAAACCCTCATCTCGTAGTGTTACTACATGATCTCCTTTGTTCACTTCTTATATCACTAGTGTCGTTGAATTTGGTTGTATGTTGCTACAAATCGGTGATGAAGATGATACCTACAAAACCAAAAGACAAGCATCAAACCCCTAAAAATAAATATGTGTTGGGGTTAGCACACCGATTGTAAAGACAATATATCAGATCTAAGCATACATGCAAATAAAAGTGGATCTTCTACCAAAAGAGTTATACAAAACAAAAGACATAAATCAACACCAAATTTAACGCGGTTCACCCAGTGTGGGCTACGTCCACCAAGAAACAATCCAATCTATTATCCAAATCTTTGAAAAGATATACAATGAAGATTTAAAATCTTCTACACTTCTCAGATGTTTGGTACTTTCTTCCTTTAAGATTTTTAATTCTTCACCAAGAATTCTCTCTCACATAATTATCTTGTAAGTATGATCGATCCTCTTATTCTAAACCCTAACTTTATGCTTTAAATAGTCATTTAAAACTTTAGGGAACTTAGCCATGCAATTACATTCATTAAATCTATTCCAATGCTAAAAATAGAAATAAATCCCAAGAGTTAATTAAAAACTCATCGCATAGGTAACCGATGCCGGTTCTACCCAACCGTCATTGGTTCCAAATTTCCCTAACCAATTCGGTCACACTCTAATTGATGCGATTCATCACAACTTCTAAGTAAGTTCTATTTACATGCTAAAACATGAGTAATTTAGCTCCATACTCAACAATCTCCCACTTGGAGATTAATTACTGCATTATACTTGTACAATACCATTCTTGGTTCCTCCTTAGCTTTGTTTCTTCCTCTTCAAGTCTCAAACTCAAAGACCATCAGAAGTGGAGCATAGCTCCAACTTCTCCTTTGCTAATGGCTTCGTTAGCATATCTGCAGGGTTCTTGCTCATATGAATCTTTTCCAGATTCAATTGTCCATCCTCCAACACTCTCTGTATGAAGTGATATCTCAACTGAATGTGTTTTGTTCTCAAATGAAATGCTTTGAGTTCTTTGCCAAATGAATTGCACTCTAATCATCCTTTGAAAAATTTACAATTACTTTTATCCTTTCCTAACTCTTCCATGAACCTACTCATCCTTATCATCTCCTTGCTAGCCTTTGTAGCTGCAACATACTCGCCTTTATAGTAGACAAATCCATAACCTTCTGTAATCTTGTAATTCAGCTAACTACCATCCCACCTACTCTTTGTGAAAATATATCTAGTAGTGCTCCTCCTACCATCTAGATCTCCAACCATATTTGAATCAACATAGCCATATAATGAGATATCGAACCTCCATAGCATAAATGCATGCTAGATGTCCCTTTCAAATACCTGAGTATCCATTGGATTGCTTTGCAATGCTCTGTACCTATATTAGCCATATATCTACTCATAACTCCCACTTCCTATGCAATATCTGGTCTTGTACAAACCATAGCATACATGATACTTCCAACTGCTAAAGCATATGGCACTCATGTCATGTATTTGACCTCCTCTTGTGATGAAGGACACTGATCTTTACTCAATTTGAAGTGTCTAGCCATAGGTGTGCTAATAGGTTTTACATTCTACATGTTGAACCTTTCTAACACCTTGTAGATATAATCCTCCTAAGACAAATACAATTTCTTGTTTTTCCTGTCTCTATGTATTTGCATGCCAAGAATTCTTTTTGCAGCTCCCAAATCCTTCATTGCAAACATGTGAGCTAACTTTCTCTTAAGCTCACCAATGTCCTGCATACTAGATCCTATAATAAGCATATCATCCACATATAGTAACAAAATAATATAACTCCCATTTTCAAGCTTCTTGAAATAAACACAATGGTTAGATTCATATCTCAAGTAACCATGCTCATGCATAAAACTATCAAACTTCATGTACCATTTCCTTGGAGCTTGCTTGAGCCCATATAGGCTCTTTTTCAACCTACACACTAATTTATCCTTACCCTTGACTTCATACCCAAGCATTCTACCGCATATAAATATCTTCATCCAAATCACCATGAAGGAAAGCCATCTTCACATCTAGTTTCTCTAAATACAAATCTTCTATTGCAACTAAACTCAATACAGTACAAATAGAAGTCATCTTAACAATAGGAGAAAATATTTCACCAAAGTCAATACCTGCCTTTTGTGTAAATCCCTTTACTACAAGCCTTGCCTTGTACCTTTTTTGTCCACCCTCTTCTTCCTTAATTCTATAAACCCACTTGTTCTGTAATGTTCTCTTTCCTGTTGGAAATTTAACCAAATCCCAAGTTTGGTTCTATTCCAAAAAGTTAATCTCCTCATCCATGCCATGCTCCCACTAAACATGAGTTTTACCCTACATTGCTTCTTCAAATATTTCTGGTTCACCTCTATCGGTCAATAATAGATAAAATAGAGAAGGTGAAAATCTTTCTGGAAGTTTACTTACCCTTTGTGACCTTCTCATAGGAGTTTGGGGTACCGAAGGCTCAATCTGGACCTCCTGGACATTAGTATCAACTTCTGATAGTGACCGATGCTGGTCACCTATAACTGATGTCGGTTCGGCTAATCGATTCTAGTTCGATCCTCTGTAAATGTTAGAGGTTCATCTAAATGATGCTAATCAAGGTCTAATGACCATGGTTATTGTTTATTTTTGAAGGTGTTTCTTTAAAACATGAAAGTTTATTTTCATCAATAAAGTTCTCAATTTTCTCATCCTTGGGTACCAAAATTTGATCCCTGTACATTCTCTTTTCATTCCATTCAACATCATGAATCCTAACAATTTTAGAATTCTCTAAATCCCAAAAATGAAAACTAAAATCACCAGATCCATAACCAATGAAAGTGCATCTCTTGGATTTTGCATACAACTTTTTTCTATTTTCTATATCAACATGCACAAAAGCTTCTGAACCAAAAACTTTAAGAAAAGAAAGATCTACCTCTTTTCCGGTCCATGCTTCCTTTGGTATTCCTCCATCTAGTGAACTTGAAGGGCCATGGTTAATCAAATAAACCAATGTATCAACTGCTTCTACCCAAAACTGCAAGGGCAATCTAGAATGTATCCTCATACTTCTAGCATGTTGCATGTGTTGGTGTAATTTATGGGTTTTCACACTTTACTCTAATTCTCCATTTTCCATTTTCACTCCAAAATGTCCTTATGGCTCGAGCTGAAGATTTGTGACTCATTTTTTCAGTTGGATGTTTTCAAATGCCCTCATTGTTGTTATTCTACCCCATTTTTAAAATAAATCTCCAGGTTTCCCCTTTGTTGTGCCCTAACTTCTTCATTTTTCGGGATGAGCCGTTATTTCCTTTGTCAAGTCCATGTAAAAACTTGAAATGGAGGGAATCGAGTCATTTGTTGCTAAAATCCTAGTCCCCAGGCCTAAATCATTGTGAAAATGTGATTTAGTTGATTTAAAGTGAAAAATCTGCCTTCCTTGTGAAAAAATTTGATTTCGGAGGCCTCCCCTGTTTTTATGCATTTTGACGGGCATACGGGCATCTTCTACCCATCAAATTTATCATTGCAAAGTTTATGCTGACATGGCAGGCTCTCATTGGCAGGTGCGGTCGGAAAAAATGTTATAACTTGTCAAATTTTCAATTTTTGGCGAAGGGAGAATTTGCTCGTGGCCCCACATTTGCCTAGTGTGCCTACGTGGCATGATTTGATTGGTTAGATGGAGCAGCGAGTGGTGGAAGTAACTTAGGAAATTTTTCTTCCATTTTGAAAAATTTCTCAAAATCAAGTTTTTGCCCGAAGGCCCACAGCGAATGGCATGATGACACGTGTCCAGGAGGGCCACGCGGATGATCAAGGACTTGGAAATTTTTTTGTGTTTTTTGGCTTGGAGTGTCAGGGTAAACATTTGGCCCATGAGCCCACAACAATTGGAAAGGTGACATGTGTGATGTGAGGGTTCGAGTTCGATTGGAATAGAGGGAACTTAGAAGAATTTGAAAATTTTGGTTTCAAAATGCAAAAGGAAAAAATTTTGCCCAGGGTCCGCATCCAATACAAGGTGGACACGTCTCAAGAAAGGTGGCATGGATGGGTGGAATTTATGGAAATTTTGAAGTCTTTTAACTTCAAAATTTTAAGGTTACAATTTGGCCCGAAGACCCGCACCCAATGGAAGGGCGACATGTGGCACGGGGATGTCAAGCAGGGGAGCGAAGAGTTGAATTTTTTTGAAATTTTTGGCTCAAGACCTCAAAGACAAAGTTGGACCCGATGGCCCGCACCAATGAGAATGTGACACGTATGCACAGGGATGAAATGGAGAGGCGGAGGCTTGGAGGAATTTGAAGTTTTTTAAAACTTCAAAGGGTAAAAGGAAAAATTTGGTTCAAGGTCCCGCCACCAATGAACAATGGACACGTGTCGAATTTTGATGGAAATTCGGAGTGCGGAGGAAAGATGGAAAATTTTCCAAATTTTAGCGAAAAATCTCAAAGAGAAAAATAAACCCGCGGAAAAATTTGGAGTTTCAGGCTCCACATCCAATAGGACAGTGACACGTGGCATTTTTCAAATGTCAAAAGAGAGATGTCGGGCCCACATGGAGTTTTGATGCTTGCGGAGGAATGAAGGCAAATGTGATGAGTCGGCTCCACCTCTAATGGGAGATCGACACGTGGCAGAGAAACAATGGGTGTTCGGGCCCGTGGGGAATTTTGAGAAAATTTTCCTTTTGCGAAAAAAGGAGAAAAGTCATCATTTTGGCCCATGGTTTTCAGTAGGGCCCATAGGAGGACACGTGGCACATTCAGGGGGCAAGTGGGGAAAAATTTCAAAATTTTCTCGAGGTCAAAAGGAGTCAAAATGCAAATTTTAAAAAAGAAGGCCCGGTCCAATGGTATTTGGACACGTGTCCCACCTCATCTAAAAGGAAAAAAGGTAATTTGGGTGCTTTTGAAGAGGATTTGGATCTGCCACGTGGAGGGCTGGCATTTAAAGTTGATTTTAATCAACGGCAGCTGTGCATTTTCATTTTTTGGGCGCCATTGGAGCTCCAAGAAGTGTGGAATCATCATTTTTGCACCAAAACACATGAAATTTTATATGAATCTGCATCCCTTCGGCCTTCTGAATGCAATGGAATCATTTATTTGAGCTAATTTGGTGCCCTATAGTGTTTTTCGTGAGATATTTTCTCACCCGTGAAAAACACGTGAAATGTAAAAATGAAAAGTTGCAGAGTTAAAAATGATAAGGGAAAAAGGTGAAAAATGATTGCAAATGCATGCATGTTGGCATGGTGGAATGCCAAAAACTTGACCACAGGATGGATAAGGATCAAGTTCATGTAATATTTTAAAATATTTGTGCATCTCGGCATTTGTGAAATTTGTTTCATGATTTTATATCATTTTTCATCAAATGGATAGGGTTTTGTAACAAATTTGATCCCTTTGGCATATTATTTTCTTGGGATGCAAGGATCCAAGATGGCATAGGGTATATGATGTAGTTTTGGAAACATTTTAGAGGTCTATTGAGAATTTTGGAGAAAGAGAGAAAAATTTCACAAAAAAAGCTGGAAGAAGTCCATTTCCCTTTTGAGAAACTGCCTGAGAGCCATTTTGATTCTAGTTTGCATCAAATGTTCATCATGTTGAGTTGGTTTCAGCTGTAAAGCCATCAACAAGCTTTGAGATTGTCTAAATAACTTTCCCTTGTTGATATATTTGATCAAATTCTTGGATTAACTGGTTTTATCTCTTGGAAAAGCTTGCATGCACTTGTATTTCAGTATGTTTTCAATTTGTGTTTCATGCTCATGTTGCAATCTTGTGTTTGGGATCTTTATTGGTCATACATGGTCTCATTTCTTGTAGAGGGTTTGAAGGCATCTACAATCTTCCATTCAAAAGAGCATTCATTTGAGTGGAGATAAACAGATTTAAATCCATCTTACCTTCCTTGTAAATTGAGGGTATTTACAAACCTTTGGGTGTACCTTAGGACATGATCTAACAAGGGGTTCTGAATGCTTTATTGATATTTTCTTCAAGCCTTTGTGGCAGGCTATCAAAGTTTGTATGGAATAGTGCAGATTTGGGCATCCATTGTGCACACATCCTGGTTGAAAGAGCACTTCAAATTCATTGAAACATTTCTATTGTTTAGGTGTTGTAATTCTTTTGCAAGGTTTCCCAAAGAAGGTGATGATTTCTAGCTACTCTTGTTCCAAGGTCTCTCATCAGAATTTCATTTTAAACTAACTCATCCTACCTACAATACCCCTGCATCTGCATTGTGTGTCCACAAAAGAATTCAATCCTTTCACAAAAATGCACAAGGTTGATCAGGGTTTTATCATGTCTTTAGCAGCTCTAGCTTTGTTTTGAGAACATTTCCATCATTTAGTAGTGACAGCTCCTTTGAGTTTGGATAATGGATATTTGATCATGTTTTCACAAAGCCTCCTCCACACCATATGCAAAACACAAGGATATCTTCATCTCCTTACCATATAGGGGCTGCAACATAGGTTCTCTTACCTTGGTTGATAGGCACAACCTAAAATAGTGAGGGTTAGATCAAAACCCTCATGAAGGTGCTATCCACTCCCTCAATTCTTGAATGCAAACAAGTAGATAGGTGTGATCCCGGCTACAAATGACATACAAAACATCTATCTATCCTTGAGTGTCTTGTGCAGATTCATGATGTTGTTCAAGTTGTGAAGGAGATTAAATCTGGATACCAACACCCGAGTGGCGCCGTTGCTGGGGATTTCTTGCAATTTCTTGGTGGTTTTGAAGTACTTGAAAGGTTTGAGCATTTGTGTGATCAAGTATTTGAGCTGTTATATTATTGAGATATCATTTCATACTTCAGATCTGGATGTTTGGGTAAGAAAACTTCAAACTCAGCCTGCTCTCCTCATCTACCAACAATTTATGTGATTTGGATGCACTATTTTTGGTTGAATTAAGAAGAAGAAAATCTGATTTGTAAATCCCTGCAAGTTTTTAGTATAGCATGCATTTGACAGAATATTTTTAGTGCTTTCTTGCACAACTAAGGTGAAAATCCTTGGTGGTGACTCCATGCTGTTGGGATCTTGAAATACCAGTTGTCTAATACATTTTTATCAGTTGAAACTTGTTGTTTAAATCTGTCAAACTGGAGGGAAGGAGATCCCTCTTCATCAAGGACTCTTCTAAGAAGTTTCTCACGAATCAAGAAGCTCAGAACTAGAAGGAAGAAAAGTGTGGAAAGTGGTTGGTGATTTGGTTGCAAGGAAAGGAGTCCCCATAGTTGAATTTGAAGGAGAACAAACTTGTCATTGAAGATTATAATTCCTCTTCAAGTAGATCTGATTCAGGAAATCTTCTTGTTGATTTTCATTCTCCATCAGGTGAGGGACCTTCTTGTGTATTTAAAAAACTTGCTCCTAAATCTGCTCCTGTAGTTTCTAAGTTTGCTAAAGTCTATCAAGAGAGAGAGCCTTTGGGGGGTTGTCATTTTAGAGATCATTCATCTATTCCAATCAGACCCATTACTACTCCTCATCAACTTGTTTCACCTCCAAGATCACCCCCACCAAACAATATGGCTCAACCTAGACCTCCATTTGTTGTAAACACATTTGGTCCTATAAATTTTGGAGGAATGGATGGTTATCCAAATGTTGTCCCACAGGATGTGAGAAATAGATTACCAAAATTCCAAGGTAACAATGCCATAACTGGAGATCAACACCTCAAACTCTTTGTTAACATGATGGAAGACTTTGAAATAGAATTTGAGGATGTGTATATCAAGTTGTTTATCCATACACTTGAGGAAGATGCAAGAGATTGGTATAAAGCTCTGCCTGATAACTCTATTGATTTGTGGACTGAGATGAGTAATGCATTCAGATTACAATATGGAGACAAAACAGATCCAAGGTTCCTTCTATCCGAGTTTGAGAACATCAAGAAGAACCCTAATGAGACCGTTCATGATTTCAATACAAGGTTTAATAAGACATTGAGAAGGCTACCTGTAATTTTGAGGCCTTGTGATGAATCTTGCTTGATCAAATATGCAGATGCATTTGATAAAAAAGCAGCCTATTACTTGAGAGACAAAAATCCTACAAACTTGAGGCAAGCTTTCACCATGGCACTTCAAATTGAAAATAATATTAAAGTTGTTGGTAAACCACTTAAGAGGGACGGTGTGAAGTTGATAAACCCTGAGAAGCCACAAACTAGCAAGGGTGCTGATTTGGAGGATGTTGTCAAGACTTTGGCAGGGGTTGTCAAAGAAATTTCCTACAAATTAGCCGGCTGAGAAAGGAATTGGGAAAAGTTCACAAGGACAACAAAGAACTCAAAACCATGATAGATTTGGCAATCATCCTAGGGGTGATCAAAGACAAGATGATAGAGGTAAGGGGCTTATTGGATCTACAAATAGACAACCCCAAGCATGTGAAAATAGAGTGGTGCCTGACCCTCTGACTGCAAGAGTTGTTGTTGTTCAAGAAGTGGCTGATATGGATTGGTGTGATAGATGTTTTCTTCCTCATCCTCCATGTGAAATGGACCAGCAAGATATAGATGATGATAATGAGAATGAAATGGATGATGACATTTGTATGATGGGCAGCTCTTCAAGCTCACAACAAGCAACAACATCAATAGATGTGATAAGTGCAAGGACTGTTGTAACCTTTTGGGATTGCATAAAGAGGGTACCATTTCTTTCTCTTCCTCAAACTCATGATGTAGATGTAGTTCAGGCCTTTGAAATTCCTAATAATGACTTTGAATACCTAAGGGCTTTAATGATCAAGAAGTATGATGGTGGTATTCCTTCGGAGGAAGATAGACAATTGTTAATGAATGTTGTGGTTGGTCAAGAAAAGGAGTACAATACTAGAAGTAAAGTTATTAGAGGAGCTGGTCCTCAAGCCAAGCCAAAGACACCCTTGCTCACAAGCATTCCCAAAGATAATCCTAGAAGAGAAACAATTGCTAAGAACCCTGCTATCCCATGCAAAAATATCAGTCCTCTTCATGCCCAGGCTGCCAAGAATACTTCTCCATCTGATGAACCTTCTTGTTTCCCTTCCAATGTTGTTTTGCCAAAGAATGTTCCATATGATATAGCCAGGTATTGAGCCAAATTAAAGTGAGTGTTCCCATTATTGAATTACTCAGAATTCTGAACATAAGAAAAGAGCTTTTGAATACTTGGGATTAAAAGAAGAAAAGATTATACCAAGCAGAAATGTCAATGTTGTTGAAAGTCCTCTTCAAAGTGTTGCTGGCCTGAAACACCACCACCAATGGAAGATCTTGGAGAGGCACCTAAAGTGTATTTGGGGACATCCTTGGTTGATTCCCAATTGAATGTTGATCCATTCTTCACAACTTTTCTCATAAAAGGTAGGTTGCTTCACAATTGCATGTTTGATTCCGGTGCATCATGTAATGTTATGCCTCTAGAAGTTATGAATGAGTTGGATATCAAGGTGACAATAGCATATGGAAAGTGTACAGCCATGGATTCAAGGGAAGTGCCGGTTGTTGGATGTGTGAAGGGTTTAGTGGTGTAACTTGCAGCCTATCGGGTAAGAATTTAAAACTTGATGTTGTAATTGTTGACTGCCCTGCCAAATGGGGTATGCTTTTGTCAAGAAAGTGGGCTGCAAGTGTTGGTGGTAGTGTTCAAATGGACATGTCCTATGCCACCATTCCCATTGAGGGCAGCCTTGTCAAACTCTATGGTGAAAAGAAGATGTTACACTTGATTGAAGATCCCAACAATGCTTCTTATGAAGTGTTGTTTGCTGACGTAGATGTTGACAATTTCATTGGTTTTGCTGATGGAAAAGAGAATAAGATGGAAAAATCAGAGTGCCTTGGTATGGTAGGTTCTCCATGGACATTACTATTTGATGGAGCTTGCTCCAAAGTTGGAAATGGTGCTGGTATAGTGTTGGTTTCCCCTAGTTTAGAGGAGTTTCCTTTTTCCTTCAAGCTCAATTTTGAATGTACTAACAACATTGCTGAGTATGAGGCATTATTATTGGGATTAAGGATTGCATGGAAGTATGGAGTAAAGGATATTTTTGCTAAAGGAGATTCAGAGCTGGTTGTCAAGCAAGTAAGAAAGTTATATGCCACAAAAAATCAGCGTATGAAGCAATATAAGCATGTTGTTTGGGACTTGATTGAAATGTTTGATTCCTTTAACATTGTTTACCATGATAGAAGTCTTAATGTTGTTGCTGATCAGCTGGTTGTTCTTGGTTCTAAGTTTGATAATTGCACTGTTTCACCTTTTTGTGAATATGATGTTGAAGTGCTAACAAGGCTAGTTGTCTCGGATAATGTGAAACATTGGTAGATTTTTGATGATGATGCACAAGTGTTGAGATTATTACAATGCCAAGGAGAGTTTGCTGGTCAGAATATTGATTGGGAACCAATGGTGTGCATGAATGAAGGTAGAGAAACTTTGTTTGACAAGGATATTATATAATTGAAAACAAATACCATTCCTAAGGGTCTTGTTGCACTTGAATCCAATTTTAGCAATGTTGATTGCATCATTAATAGAAAGATGTCTGCTTCAAGGGATGTGGAAGAGCATAATTTGGGAACTAAAGACAAACCAAGGAAGATCTGGTTGGGTAGTCATCTCAGCAAAGAAGAAAAATAGTCCTATGCCCAACTTTTAAAGAAATATCAAGATTGCCTTGCTTGGTCTTATTCAGAGTTGAAGGCATATAGAGAAGATTTGTTTCAGCATGAGATCCCTCTTGAGGCTAAAGCCAAACCATTTAGACAAAAAAAAGGCCTATTAACCCACTACTTTCCATGAAAATGCAAGAAGAGTTGAAGAAATTGAGAGATGGTGGCATCATTCAGCCTACTAGATACTCTTCTTGGGTTGCCAACCTTGTGCCAGTTAGAAAGAAGAACGGAGATATCAGACTTTGTGTGGATTTTAGGAATCTAAACAAAGCATATATGAAGGACAACTATCCTTTGCCAAATATGGAGAATATGTTGCAGCTTGTGACAAGGGTCAGAAATGCTTTCTACTTTGGATGGTTTCTCGGATACAATCAAGTAGTTGTCAAAGAATCAGAAAGACTTAAGACAACCTTCACTACTCCTTGGGGAACTTATGTTTTTGTAAGGATGCCTTTTGGATTGATGAATGTTGGGCTAATTTTCAAAGGGCAATGGATGTTGCCTTTGCTGGTTATATCAATGAGTTTATTGTAGTTTACCAAGATGATGTGACTATTTTTTCAAGACAATGAGCAGACCATTTGCAACACCTAGAGAAGATGTTGATCAGATGTAGGGAGTATGGAATTTCACTTAATCCAAAGAAGTGTCATTTTGGTGTGCCAAAAGCCAAGTTGTTGGGGCATATTTTTTCAAATAAGGTGTTATGATAGATCCTGAGAGAGTGGAAGCAATCAGCAAGGTGCCTATGCCAAGAACCAAGAAGGGTATTCAATCTTTCTTTGGCCAAATCAATTTCATTAGAAGGTTTGTCTCCAATTTTTTTGAGTTGACTCTTCCAATCACAAGCATGCTAAGAAAGGATCAAGTTATTAAGTGGGAGGAGGCTTCCATCCAAGCTTTTGAAGGAATAAAGGATGCACTCAAGCATGCACCTGTTTTGGCAGCTCCAAACTATAAGATGCCTTTCCAAATCTTCTCTTTTGCATCAGAATTTACTATTGCTTCAGTTTTGTTACAAAAGGATGAAAATGGAGCTGAGAGGCCTATTGATTTCTTTAGCAAGGCTTTACAAGTAGTTGAATTGAGGTACACAATTATGGAGAAACAAGCATTTGCATTAGTAAAAGCAACAAATATTTTCAGGCCCTATATTTTGAGTTCAAAGGTTGTTGCTTATGTTCCCCACACCATGGTTAAAGACATCTTATCTGACATGGAGATATCAAGCAAGAGATGTAGATGGGTTAATAAATTACAAGAGTATGATATGGATATCCAAACAACAAAGTTGGTAAGAGGTTTAGGTCTTGCCAAACTCATGGCTGAGAGTAATTTGTAGAATGTAGAAGTGAATCAACTAGGGGAAGAAAGGGAAGATCTCCTTGACAAATTGATGAATTTTGAGTGGTACAAGGATGTGGTCTATTACCTCAAGCACTTATGCTATCCTAGTCACTTAAATAAAAATCGAAAAAAGAGCCCTCAAGTGGCTTCTCGAAATATGTCATAATGAGACCTTGGGCTGGCTTGGAAGAACCACAGAAGGTGTCCTCTTGAAATGCATAACTGAAGATGAAGCTCCCAAGTTGATTGCTGATTTCCATGGGGGAGTTTGTGGAGGAAATTTTTTTGGGAGAGTGATAACACATAAGATTTTAAGAGTTGGTTATTGGTGGCCAACTCTTTTCAAAGATGCAAACCAGCTGGTTAGAAGGTGTGATAGTTGCCAACATTTTTAGGAAGATTGAAGGCTTTAGGCTCCCTTCCTTTTGCTTTGTATCGAGTTGAAGCTCCTTTCAAACAATGGGGAATGGATTTTATTGGTGAGATTTCAGATCCTTCTAGTGCTGGTTACAAGTGGATCCTTGTAGCAACTGATTATTTTACAAAATGGGTTGAGGCAATTCCATCTAGAAAGGCAACACACCAAGTGGTAATGGATTTCTTGTTGAATCATATCATATGCAGATTTGGGGTTCCAGTTAAGATTGTGTCTGATAATGCTATGTGTTTTAGAGCCAAGCCTTTGATGGCAATGTGCAATGAATATGGGATAAATCTGACCTATTCTTCAAACTACAACCCTTAAGGAATGGGCAAGCTGAATCAAGTAACAAAAACTTGCTCAAGATCATTAGAAGAACCTTGGAAATCAACAAGAAGAAGTGGGGAGAACAGTTGAAATTTGCAGTTTGGGCTGATAGGATAACTCCAAAAAGAGCAACTGGTAAAAGCCCATTTGAACTGGTGTATGGAACTCAAGCTTTGCTGCCATTACACCTACAATTATCCACTTTTCAGTTTTCCCAACAGTTGGAAGATCAAGAACATGGCCCATATGAATCAAGAATCAATCAGATCATTGAGTTGGATGAAGAAAGGAGAGCTTCTCATCAAAGGCATGTCAGGTTTAGGGAGAAATTGAAGAATTTGTTTGATAAGAAGGTCACCCCTAGAGCTTTCAGTGTTGGAGATCTGGTTTTTTTGTGGGATAGTAGGCATGAAGACAAGGGCAAGCATGGAAAATTTGATGCTCTATGGATGGGCCCTTATGCCATTGATATCAGGATTGGAGAAAATACATTTTTTCTCAAGGATTTGGATGGGGATTTGTTGGAGCTGTTAATGGTAGACATTTAAAACACTTTTTGGATTAAATCCCCAAAGGAGGTATGCACAAGTTGTACATTTTGTATAGCCCTTGTTTTTGTTTTGTCTTTTCCTTGTTCTTGTTGTTGTTGGCTCGTGGTTTGCCCTTTTGTCCTTGGAAACCATTGTTGGTGTGGTTTTCTCGCTCTATTTTTGGTGAAAGTTCTGGTTTTTAGGGCTGTTATGCATGTTTTGACTCCTTTCCCAATGGATTTTGGCACTTGGTCTACATTGTGATCTTGTGGCACTCATTGGGAGTGCCCATCCCCAAGAAAGAGCCAATGTTGGTGCAATTTATGGGTTTGCACACTTTACTCTAATTCTCCATTTTCCATTTTTACTCCAAAATGTCCTTGTGGCTCAAGCTGAAGATCTGTAACTCGTTTTTTCAGTTGGATGTTTTCAAATGCCCTCATTGTTGTTATTCTACCCCATTTTAAAAACAAATCTCCAGGTTTCCCCTTTGTTGTGCCCTAACTTCTTCATTTTTGGGATGAGCCATTATTTCCTTTGTCAAGTTCATGCAAAAACTCGAAATGGAGGGAATCCAAGTCATTTGTTGCTAAAATCCTAGTCCCCAGGCCTAAATCATTGTGAAAACATGATTCAGTTGATTTAAAGTGAAAAATCCACCTTCCTTGTGGAAAAAATTTGATTTCGGAGGCCTCCCCTACATGTTTTACATTTTGATGGGCGTACGGGCATCTTCTACCCATCAAATTTATCATTGCAACGTTTATGCTGACATGGCAGGCTCTCATTGGCGTGTGGTCGGAAAAAATGTTATAACTTGTCAAATTTTCAATTTTTGGTGAAGGAGAATTTTCTCCATGGCCCGCATTTGCCTAGTGTGCCTACGTGGCATGATTTGATTGGTCAGATGGAGCAGCGAGTGGCGGAGGTCACTTAAAAAATTTTTGCCTTCATTTTTGAAAAATTTCTCAAAATCAAGTTTTTGCTCGAAGGCCGCAGTGAATGGCATGATGACACATGTCTAGGAGGGCCAGGCAGATGATCAAGGACTTGGAAAATTTTTGGTGTTTTTGGCTTGGAGGTGTCGGGGGAAAATTTGGCCCGTGAGCCCACAACCATTGGAACGTGGTGACACGTGTCGGGAGATTGGTGGGTGGAATAGAGGGAACTTAGAATTTTTTTGAAAATTTTGGAAAAAATCAAAAGGAAAAAAATTTTGCCCTGGGGTCCCATCCAATGGGAGGTGGACACGTGTCTAAGAAAGGTGGGTGGATGATGGGAGGAATTTATGGTAATTTTGAAGTCTTTTAACTTGGGGTTTTCGGGGTTAAATTTTGGCTTGAAGACCCGCTCCCAATGGAAAGGTGACACGTGCATGGGGGATCAAGCAGGGGGAGCAAAGAGTTGAAATTTTTTTGAAATTTTTGGTTTCAAGATCTCAAAGAGAAAATTTGGACCCGATGGCCCGCACCAATGAGAATGTGACACGTATGCACAGGGATGAAATGGAGAGGTAGAGGCTTGGAGGAATTTGAAGTTTTTTAAACTTCAAAGGGTAAAAGGAAAAATTTCGGTTCAAGGTCCCACCACCAATGAAAAATGGACACGTGTCGACTTTTGATGGAAATTCGGAGTGCGGAGGAAAGATGGAAAATTTTCCAAATTTTAGTGAAAAATCTCAAAGAGAAAAATAAACCTCAATGGAAAAATTTGGAGTTTCGGCTCACATCCAATAGGACAGTGACACGTGGCATTTTTAAAATGTCAAAAGAGAGATGTCGGGCCGCATGGAGTTTTTATGCTTGCGAAGGAATGAAGGAAAATGTGATGAGTCGGCTCCGCCTCCAATGGGAGATCGACACGTGGCAGAGAAACAACGGGTGTTCGGGCCCGCAGGGAATTTTGAGAAAATTTTCCTTTTTGCAAAAAAGGAGAAAAGTCATCATTTTGGCCCATGGTTTTCAGTAGGGCCCATAGGAGGACACGTGGCACATTCAGGGGGCAAGCGGGGAAAAATTTCAAAAATTTTCTCGAGGTCAAAAGAAGTTGCAAATGCAAATTTTAAAAAAGAAGGCCCGGTCCAATGGTATTTGGACATGTGTCCCACCTCATCTAAAAGGAAAAAAGGTAATTTGGGTGCTTTTGAAGAGGATTTGGATCTGTCACGTGGAGGGCTGGAATTTAAAGTTGATTTTAATCAACATCAGTTGTGCATTTTCATTTTTTGGGCGCCATTGGAGCTCCAAGAAGTGTGGAATCATCATTTTTGCACCAAAACACATGAAATTTTATATGAATCTGCATCCCTTCGGCCTTATGAATGCAATGAAATCATTTATTTGAGCTAATTTGGTGACCTATAGTGTTTTTAGTGAGATATTTTTCTCAGCCTGTGAAAAACATGTGAAATGTAAAAATGAAAAGTTGCAGAGTTAAAAATGATGAGGGAAAAGGTGAAAAATGATTGCAAATGCATGTTGGCATGGTGGAATGCCAAAAACATGACCCTAGGATGGATAAGGATCCAAGTTCATGCAATATTTTAAAATATTTGTGCATCTCTGGCATTTGGCGAGTTTGTTTCTGATTTTATATCATTTTCATCAAATGGATAGGGTTTTGTAACAAATTTGATCCCTTTGGCATATTATTTTCTTGGGATGCAAGGATCCAAGATGGCATAGGGTATATGATGATGTAGTTTTGGAAACATTTTAGAGGTCTATTGAGAATTTTGGAAAAAGAAGAAAAATTTCACAAAAAAGCTGGAAGAAGTCCATTTCCTTTTGAGAAAGCGCTGAGAGCCATTTTGATTCCAGTTTGCATCAAATGTTCATCATGTTGAGTTGGTTTCAGTTGTAAAGCCATCAACAAGCTTTGAGATTGTCTAAATAACTTTCCCTTGCTGATATATTTGATCAAATTCTTGGATTAACTGGTTTTATCTCTTGGAAAAGCTTGCATGCACTTGTATTTCAGTATGTTTTCAATTTGTGTTTCATGCTCATGTTGCAATCTTGTGTTTGGGATCTTTATTGGTCATACATGGTCTCATTTCTTGTAGAGGGTTTGAAGGCATCTACAATCTTCCATTCAGAAGAGCATTCATTTGAGTGGAGATAAACAGATTTAAATCCATCTTACCTTCCTTGTAAATTGAGGGTATTTACAAACCTTTGGGTGTACCTTAGGACATGATCTAACAAGGGGTTTTGAATGCTTTATTGATATTTTTATTCAAGCCTTTGTGGTAGGCTATCAAAGTTTGTATGGAATAGTGCTAGATTTGGGCATCCATTGTGCACACATCCTTAGTTGAAAGAGCACTTTAAATTCATTGAAACATTTCTGTTGTTTAGGTGTTGTAATTCTTTTGCAAGGTTTCCCAAAGAAGGTGATGATTTCTAGCTACTCTTGTTCCAAGGTCTCTCATCAGAATTTCATTTTAAACTAACTCATCCTACCTACAATACCCCTGCATCTGCATTGTGTGTCCACAAAAGAATTCAATCCTTTCACAAAAATGCACAAGGTTGATCAGGGTTTTATCATGTCTTTAGCAGCTCTAGCTTTGTTTTGAGAACATTTCCATCATTTAGTAGTGACAGACTCTTTTGAGTTTGGATAATGGATATTTGATCATGTTTTCACAAAGCCTCCTCCACACCATATGCAAAACACAAGGATATCTTCATCTCCTTACCACATAGGGGCTGCAACATAGGTTCTCTTACCTTGGTTGATAGGCACAACCTAAAATAGTGAGGGTTAGATCAAAACCCTTATGAAGGTGCTATCCACTCCCTCAATTCTTGAATGCAAACAAGCAGATAGGTGTGATCCCCAAAGGACATACAAAACATCTATCTATCCTACAAATGACATACAAAACATCTATCTGGAACCATCCTTGAGAATGTAATCATTGAAAGCCTTAGTGGTATTCACCACCATTGTCAGATTCATGATGTTGCTTTCCATCTTTTAAAATTTTCATTAGATTTGAGATTCCTCCTGAGGCTTGGCACATGCCTCACATCTTTCAATACCCATGTATTTCCATTCTACAATTTTAGATGAACTTCCCCTTTACCAGTAATATTGCAAGGTTCATCATCACCCAAATAGACATGCCCAAAATTTCCTTGGACATAATTTCTGAAATAACCCTTATTAGGGGTTGCATGGAAAGAAGCTCTTGAATCTAAAACCCATGATTCAATTCTACTATCTAAAGAAAGAATAAGAGCATCTTGCATTACCTTTGATGTAACAAGATTCACCTCTTTACCTTTGTTTGGTTGTTGGTTCTCTTTATTCTTTGACTAACAATCTTTCTTTGCATGTCCTTTCTTTCCACATTTCCAACAAGTAATTCCCTTACTTCTGGATTTAGATCTGCTATCCCTTGAATTTTATTTCCCATTACTCTTACTCTTAGATCTCTCCTTCTACCTTCCCCTTATTTCTACATTCAAAGCATTTTCAGATGATGTTTCTCTCGTACTTTTCCTTTGAATTTCTTCATTCAAGATTATACTAACCACATCATCAAACTTCAAAATATTATTAGCAGATGTTGTATTACTAACAACCATTACCAAGTTGTCCCAACTATCAAGCAAAGAACATAAGAATAAAAGTTCTTTTACTTCATCATCAAACAATATTGAAACTAATTTTAACTGATTTACAATAGATCAGAAATCATTCAAATGACTAGAGGTAGATTCACCTTCATGCATCTTAGAACTAAAAGTTTCTTCATCAAATAAACTTTATTTGAAGCACTAGGTTTTTCATATAAATTAGCAAGAGATTTCATTAAGTCTACCATAGAAGTCGCTTCTGTAATATTAGAAGCCATGGATGCTACTAGGCTCAATCTTATAGATCCCAAAGCCTTTCTGTCAAGAATATTCCATTCTTCATCAGTCATCTTCGTAGGTCTAGAATTCTCATCCAACGGTAAGTACAAATCTCTTTGATATAGATAATCCTCAATCTGCATCTTCCATAATTGATAATTTCAGCCATCAAACTTCTCTACCTTGTATTTATTATCTTTTGTCATTTTTGTAGCTCCCACTCAATCAGAAAACCCTCTGTGAGTAAATCTATCAACACACAAAACCCTCAAACAAAGCTCTGATACCAGTTGTTGGGGTTAGCACACCAGTTGTATAGATAATATATCAGATCTAATCATACATACAAATAAAAGTGGATATTCTACCAGAAGAGTATATAAAACAAAAGACATACATCAACACCAGATTTAACGTGGTTCACCTAGTGTGGGCTACGTCCACCAAGAAACAAGCCAATATATTATCCAAAGCTTTGACAAGATATACAATGAAGATTTACAATCTTCTACACTTCTCAGATGTTTAGTACTTTCTTCCTTCAATATTTTTGATTCTTCACCAAGAATTCTCTCTCACATAATTATCTTGTAATTATGATCAATCCTCTTATTCTAAACCCTAGCTTTATGCTTTAAATAGTCATTTAAGACTTTAGGGCACTTAGCCATGTAATTACATTCATTAAATCTATTCCAATGCTAAAAATAGAAATAAATCCCGAGAGTTAATTAAAAACTTGTCGCATAGGTAACCGATGCCGCGTTCGCCCAATCGATGCTTGGTCACACTCTAACCGATGCCGATTACTTATCAACTTCCAAAGAAGTTATATTTACATGCTAAAACATGAGTAATTTAGCTCCATACTCAACAAGATGCATACGAAGGGGTTAGACTTTCCTCAAGTGTCATAATGGTGGAATTACTAACTGAGCACTCCATTGCATATAATATGTGATGTATTTCTATGTATGTGTGTATAATCATACCCTAGGTGCTCTTGTGTCTGTCACACTTTGTGAAAGTAACGATCAATAACTATGTGTATAAATCTAATAGAATGGTGGATGGAATAGAATAAATGTCCCTCTTATGTAGTGTGATGCGGATGAACTATCCATGTGGCTTGTGATGAATCTAGATGGATGTAAATGGATCCTTTGATGGATAATAGTGCTTATGGCTTGGTCCTTAATTATGGTCTCATAACTTTATATCTATATGGCTCTCTTGATCTGATTTCTTAATTAACTTTGAAAAGGCTAACCACTTAAAATATGGAAGTCCCAAATGGCTAGAAAGTGCCCAAAAAGTGGCAAGGAGAAAGTGTAAAAGGCTCGGGGTGCCCCAAATGGGACCAAGATGCCTAAGGCACCACAATATGGGGTCCGGGGCCCGATTCAACGATAAAACGATGCCAAATGGTAGAATTGACTAGGTGAGTAGATGTAGGAGGTTGACAATGATGATAACAAGAAAAGTAAAATTTCCGAAGGACATGGGTTAATTAGTAATTTCTTCACTCAAAAACCATATGAATAGTAGTATGAGAACAAGACTAAATAATTTCTAAAGTGTATGATTTTTAGATTTACCCCCATTTGTATATTGGTGAGATGAAATCTCGTAACATAAATTAGATAAAGAGTGGAGCATGGAAACGAAAGATGCAAAATTTTAAAAAAATTCATGAGAGTGAATTTAGGTGGAAACACATGTGTAGTTGCTGATTTGTGTGATATACTTACATGTTAGTGTGAGGTGTGTTCGTAACAAAATCTTGTTGTTATTGACATCATTATTATTTTCATTGTTGTTGTTGACTACTTGATTTTCATATGGTCAAAATTGCATGGAGAAGACGATCAAGTAGTCAAATACACACACACACACACACATATGTCAAAAATACATGTAAAGATGCATGTATATAGTAAGAAGCATGTAATGGAAATGAAAATTAAAAGGAACATGCACCTAATCCATGATGAGAGAAGGGGTGAAGAAAGGATATACTCTACTATAAATTTTTTTGGCGATCTCATGCCACCCTAGCCGAAGAAGTGTGATAAGGGAAAAAAATGCCTTATAATGTCAATAAATGAAACTCTCCTTTTATCAAGTTTACCGCCTGAACAAAGTATAAGTTAGGATGAATTATTCGATCTTTTGTTTGATTTATTTCTAATGTCTAAAAACTCTGTAATTCCTAACAAAGTGTGTCGAAATTCAGTTTTGTAATAAAACAAGTCACATTCAGTCAAAAGAACAAACTATGAAGCAACCAACACATTTTTGTGAACATTGGCTTCAATACGGCTTAGCTCGGAACCTCCAACATTAGTTCAGAACTCCATCACATAGAAAAGGAACTCTATCACTTAGTTTTGGAACCTTCAGACTTAGTTTGAACTCCAACACTTAGTTCTAGAACTCCTACACTTAGCTCTAGAACTTTCACAGTTAGTTTCGAGAATAGTTCCCTTTGGTTGGAACTTCTCCAAAGTTCGGAATCAATGGGAATCTATTTATTTTGACAACATCTAGTGATAGAGAAATTAATGGGCCTTCCAATCAAGAGTAGATCAATAGATTGCTAATTCTTCATACTCTAGAAATACTTATGTCAAGATCAAATAGTTGTATGTCCAACAAGGTTCCTAAATTCCACATCTACTTTGAGCACTATTTTTTTCATTAGAACCTATTGATAGATGGACAAATATTGAGCACTTATGATTGTAAATGCATATTTGGATGATGAAATATATATAAGGACATGTAGATAGATTATAAAAATAATAGATTATATATATGATAGATACAATGAAGTTTGTAAGAAAACATTTTAGTAATAAGATAGCCATTTCATTTTGAGAGAATCATACTTTGTCAACTCCTAATTCAAGGTGGAGAAAGGGCCCACTCCTCCAAGAAGCAAGATTCTTTTTTTATTGGTATTTATATTTCTAAGAAATTCGTGTAAATTTGTTAAGTGTTAATTTGTAAATACTTTTGATTCTTCAGTTAAATTATGTTATGTATTTTTCCTGCAGGTGTTATAGATTAGACTCTTATTTCCTTACAAGAATTTTCAACAACATTTTCAATCGTGTGTTTATTTCCAAGCAAGTGTGTTTACTTCTGCAACATGTGTTTATTTCCAACAATTTTTTCCATTTATGCAAAGAGTGTTTATTTTCAGCAATTTGTTTCATTCGAAAAAGTGTGTTTCATTTCAGCAACATGTTTAATTTTGAAGATTTATTTATTTCAGCAATGAGTGTTTATTTTAAGTTTTTTATAGTTTATATTTAATAAGGATTTGGCCAAGAAATCCTAAAGACAACTAAAAAACCCCCAAAAAATAAAAAATAATAAATACCTACAATCAATTACTAGATCACTAAGATTCTTCTTGTTGCATATAGCTTCAGACACACCCCTGGTTTGAATATGACATCAACTAAGAGTTGATTAAATGAAGGGAATAATGACACCCATCATTTTTGGTTGTTTTTAGGGACCCACTAGTTAGAATTATCTAATTAGGTGTCAACAAGAGCAACAATCATACATCTAGTAATTGAAAATATTTCCCTAAATTTATCATAATTTTTATGAGTAGACCAAGAGACTCAAAGGGTATATTTCTCCCAAAAATATCTCAACAAGAACTATCAGCATCCTCTGGTTCAAATAAGGAGGTTGAGCAAGAATTAGAAGCACCATTGTCTCTTATTAGACAAGAAACAAAACTTCCACCTTTGGAATTTTTGGATCAATCACTAGAAGGAAGTGGAACTTTTAGGAGAAGGATTATATCCCAAGACCCACTTAGAGAAAGTTTTGATTCTCAATTGAGTAGTCAACCTCCTACTCTTGACTTTTCACCTTCACCAAAGTGGATCACATACCACATTGATTGGGAAAAATATCTAGAAGATACTGTAGATATGGCATGAGAAGATGAAAGAGAACTTGATAGGACCTTTACCTATCAATTCAGTTGGAGGATGATGATACACCTATGAATAATATTTCACCTACACACTTGCCTACATTTAGAGGGATGTCATATGAGGACCCTGACCAATTCTTGTTTGAATTTAAATTATTGTGTCAGACCTATGATTACAAAAAGAAAATAAAAAAATCAAGTTGTTTCCATCCACTCTGAAAGATGCAACAATGAGGTGGTTTATGGGATTAACATCTAATTCTATTACCACTTGGGAACAAATGGAAACTGCCTTCCTAGACAAATACCAAGACTACTGTCGAGGGAGAAACAAGAAGGAAGAATTTTTAGGATCAAACAGGAAGAGGATGAGAATATGGAAGATTATTTAGATAGATTCCTCTTTGTAAGTAAAAGGTGTGGATTTGTACTTCAAGAAGAGCTAAGAAAAACTATTTTTCTTAAAGGTCTGGATGATGAATCTAGGGAAGCCCTTAACTTAATGGGAGGTGGAAACATCAATCAATTAAGAATGAATGATATTAAAGACCTTTGTAGAAGTTATTCAAGAACAAGGGGTGGACCTAGGAAAGGAAAAACTATGAAAACTGCAAATCAAGACATGAAAAACTTATGGATGAACTAGAAAACTTTAAAACAGACATCCTAGTTCAATTAACTTCCACCATGGATGGATTGCAAGCCAAAGAAAATGCTAATATTGAACCATTAGCTATGTATTGTCCTAGATGTAGAAAGAAGCATGCAATAAGAGATTGTCCTTTGGATAAAATAGAAATGTGTCTTATTTGTGAATCTAGGGAACATGAAGCTAATGTTTTTTCTCTTCTTCCATTCATAAAAAAACTAGCTTAAACAAACCAACACTTCATCCACTAGAAGAAGTAAAATTTTTCTAGAGATAACCTAGCCAAGGGAAGTTCATACCAAGATCTATTCCTAATCCTGGATGATGCCATGGGAAGCTCAGAAAAGTGCCAAAAAATTGGGACAACCACCTTGGGCCCCTCAACCAACATGGAATCCCTATAGGATTGGGTAGGACAAGCTTGGTATGCTCAAGGACACCAATAACCATGGTTTGGTCAGAGTAACCCTTATACTTGGTCATAACCTAGGTGGAACCCTAATAACTATGCTCAAGGAAGAACATATCCCAACCAACATCAATAAGCCATAATGGGTTCTCAGCACAAGGTTCACAAACTAAAAATGTGGTTCAAACAAAAATACCAACACAACTAGTGGCTAATCCCAAAAATAAACAAACAAACCTATGTCTATGGAATAGAGAAAGAAAAACTAGTTGATCTTAATGCCATGGATTATAAGGATATTCAAACAAGATCTGAAAAAATAATTAATAGTCCACCTGTTATAATTATTGAGATGACAGAAGAAACTGAAACCCCTAGTTCGGTTATTCCTAAGAGGATGAAAAATAAAAAGAGAAGGAGCCAAATAACAACTCTACTGAAACTCCATTTCCAGAAAGATTTAAAGAAGTTATTGAGACCAAGGAATTTGAATTAGTGCAAGAATTAAGGAAACTAAATATTGAAATACCATTGTTGTAAGCAATCAAGGACATTCTGAATTAAACAAATTAATCAAAATGTTATGTTTGAAAAGACTTGGAAGGAAGAAGTAGTACCCTAGGACTATTAAGGTAGATGGGAAACTTGTTGATTTATTAGCAGGAAAACTCTTACTTCCCAAATATGGGGATCTAGAAGCCTGTTATTTCTATCTCTATAGGAAATAAAGATATACATAATGTTTTGGTTGATTTGGGAGAAACTATAAATGTGATGATAGTAGACACTTTGAAAACATTACCATTAACAGGTATACAACCTACTAGCACCATATTGCAGATGGCATATCAGTCAGTAGCAAAACTAGAAGGAGTCATTGAAGATGTGGTAGTTATGGTGGAGTCATGGGAGTATCTAGTGGACTTCCTTATATTATGACCAAAAGGTAAAACACTTGGTTATCCCATTATTTTGGGAAGACCATGGTTAGCTATAGTTTTTGCCTTAATTGATTGTAGATCAGGTGATATGACTATCTCAAATGGTAAGAATTCTAAGAAAATTTCCTTATATCCTTTTGCATGACCTTTTATTGATAATCAAGAACAATTATGGGTTGATGATCTTGATACTAATAAACAAAAATTTGTCTTCTTTGGCTATGATAACATTGTAGGATCACATAAGGGAGGTGGATAATATGATTAATCATCCATTGAATGATCACAGTTGTCTGTGGAACAATCGGGGATAGTTTCAGAACCTTTGGACTTAGTTTCAGAAGCCATTAAACTTAGTTCAGAACCTTTAGACTTAGTTTTGGAACATGCATACTTATCTCTAGAACCACAACAATTCCAGGAAGATGTAAATAATTTCACTCGGAGGAATGAGATTTCTCTTGGGGAGGGGAAGAAATAGCTATGGAATCAGTAGCTTTAGTCTCAAAGATATCAAGGAATGGTGAGGAATTTTTGGAAAAAACAGTGATGAGGAGTTTGACCAACAACAAGATAAGTATCATAACTCTGCCTACTATCCTTTGTCTAGTATTCTTTCTCAAGGGAACTTTAGAGACATTGTTGCATATCATATGTTGTTACCACATTCATGTCCACTAAACACCCTAATGGAACCTTTTCAACAAATTAGTTCATCACACACTGGAACCAAACAAATTGAGATTCAACTAGGTAAAATTTTGAACATTAACACTGGTTGGAAAATGATCAAGAAGCTAAATTGTTTGATGTTTTGAAAAGTCATACTAGATATTTTTCTTGGGACTATAAAGACATGAAAGGAATCCATCCAAGTATTTGTACCCATCACATTTATACTAAAAATGTCAAACCAGTTAGGCAACCTCAGAGAAGGATCAACCTAACCTTGAGGGACATAATCAAGTAGGAAATTGAAAAGCTATTGCAAGTAGGATTTATCTACCCTATCTCAGATAGTCAGTGGGTGTCTCCTCTTATGATTGTGCCCAAAAAGAATGGAAAATGGATAATTTTTTGATTATAGGGAATTGAAAAAAGCTACACTTAGAGATTATTTTCCCTTACCATTCATAGATCAAGTTTTAGACAACCTTTCAGGTAAACAATAATTTTTCCTTCTGGATGGTTTTAGTGGATATAATCAAATCAGGGTGGTTGTTGAGGATCAAGACAAAACTACCTTTACTTGTCCATGGGGTACCTTTTCCTAGGGTATTTCCATTTGGACTATGTAATGCTCAACAACCTTCCAAAGGGTTGTACTAGCAATTTTTGTAGATCTAACCAATGATTGTGTGGAAGTATACATGGATGATTTCATTGTGCATGGAGAAACATTTGATGATGCCTTGAAAAATATGGATAGAATATTAACAAGATGTGAGAAACACCATTTTTCTCTTAGTCATGAGAAATGCTTGATGATGGTTGATGAGGGGATTGTACTAGGACACCACATTTCAAAAAGAGGAATTCAAGTTGACCAAAACAAAATCAAGATTATTTCAGACTTACCTATTCCTCAAACCCCCATAGATATCAAGTCATTCTTAGGGCATGTTGGATACTATAGGTGTTTTATTAAATATTTTAGTAAAATTGTTGCCCCCATGTTTGGTTTACTTACCAAGGATTGTGAATTTTGTTGGGATGAAAAGTGTCAACATGATTTTGAAGAAATTAAAGAAAAATTAATCACTACCCCAATATTGAGAGGACCTAATTGGGAGAAACCTTTTCACATCCAAACAGATGCCTCAAATAACTCAATTGGTGCAGTTTTAGGATAGAAAGATGAAGAAGGAAAATGTATGTTATTTACTACCTTAGTAAAAATCTTACTTCCACTAAAATAAATTACACCACCACTGAAAAATAATTTCTTGTTGTGATTTATGCAATTAATAAGTTCAGAGCATTATATTACAAGTTACAAAATATTTGTACATATAGATCACTCAACAATTAAATACTTAATGAACAAACTAGTGGTTGGAGGTAGGATAATTAGATGGTTATTACTTTTACAAGAATTTGATATTACCATTGTGGATAATCTAGGAAAATCTAATGTGGTAGCTGATTTCTTGTCAAGATTAACCACTACAGGGGAGCAAGATCCAGTTAAGGACAAACTTTCAGATGAACAATTATTTTCTATTTTAGTTGATACACCATGGTTTGCTGATATGGAAAATTATCTTGCAACATGGAAGTTTCCCCCTTCTTTTACTAAGAAACAAATAAAAATATTAATCAAAACCAATGCACAATTTAAATGGTTGAATGGAATGTTATTTAAATGTGGTCTTGATTTGGTTTTACGCAGGTGTGTGAGAGAAGATGAAATATTTGACATACTCAGGGCATGTCATGATGAACCAAGTGGAGGACACTTTTTAGTGAAAATAATAACACACAAAATACTTGGCACTGGATATTATTGGCCATCTCTATATAAAGATGTGAAGAAATACATCAAGTAGTGTGATCCTTGTCAAAGGATGGGACAACCAACTTTCACTAGTGAAATGCCTCTGCAACCTCAAGTAGTGATTGAACCATTTGAAAGGTGGGGGCTGGATTTTTTTGGCCCTTTTAGTCCTCCTTCACAAGGAAAGGAGCACATTCTTGTATGTATTGATTATGTGACAAAGTGGGTAGAGGTGTAGGCTTTAACAAATGCTAATGAAGATGCAATTGCTGATTTTCTTTGGCACAAAATTATGATGAAGTTTGGTGCACCAAGAAGCATAGTTTCAGACCAAGGTCCATAGTTCATGTCTAATATGATCTAGGCCTTCACAATGTACTATCAGATCAATCATAGGAATTCATCTCCCTATCACCCACAATCAAATGGGAAAGTAGAAGTGATAAATAGAGAATTGGAAAACATCCTCACCAAAACAGTTGAAGCAGGTAGAAGAGATTGGGTAAAGAGGTTACTTAAAGTTGTCTGGGCTTATAATACAACTTGGAAGACTAAAAAGGGTTCTCACCATATGATTTAGTTCTATGGGAAAAATCCCTTGTTACCCATTGAATTTGAACTATAAACATTGAGAACAACAACTAAATTGGGTATTGAATTGGATGCAACACAAAAGGAAAGAATTCTACAACTCAATGAATTGGATGAGTTGAGATTGGAAGCACTTCAATAGAAAAAGATAATCCAAGACCAAAGGAAGTAGTGGCATGATACACATATCAAGGAAAGGAAATTAAAGGTAGGAGATTGGGCATTATTGTTTGATTCCAAGTACCAGCAATTCAAAGGCAAGTTGAGAACTAGGTGGTTAGGACCTTATCAGATTGAGCAAATATTTGACAATGGCTCTATTCAGCTACTTCCCATTGATGGTAGTAGAAGGACACTTCTGGTCAATGGACACATGCTGAAACTTTATAGGAAGCCTCCTACCAAGGATGAGTTCTTAAAGAAGAGATTGAAGAAGATAAGGAATTTGATCATATGGAAGAACCTAGTTCTTCCAAAATGATCAAGTAATCAGATGCATGGATCCAAAATAAAGGGAAGAGAATGAAAACCAACAAATGGTGTTCTCTTCCCAAAAAAAAAAAAAAAAAAAAAAAAAAAAAAAAAGGAGGAATGAAAACCAGTAAATGGTGTTCTCTCCATAAAAAAAATCTCAAAGACCAATTGAAAACCAGAAATGGCGGTTGGTCTCCTCAATAAATGGCTAATTCAAAATAAAAGGAACTTCTTTGGAATTCCAGTTGTCTTTTCTAACCATTTTTCCTTTTTCACTTTTTTTAGGAATGATGAGTCATCAAGGTGGATGAATTACATCAGAAAGGATGGTAATTATGTCTTGATCTTATTAAAGGTTAAATTAAAAGTTCACATGTGTGATTAGACTTGATTTAAGTAGTGGTATGATGAGTCATTTATTGTACATTATGATTAAAAGAAAGTAATCATGAGGGTGATGTTGATTGAACAAGTAAAAGTGGTGGCATATTAATAATGAGCTATCATTTGGGTGGAATAAATGAAATTGAGAAGCAGTTGCAAAAAAATTCAAGGAAGAAACAATAGAATTATATTTGAATTCCATAGCTAAACCCCAGTAGTTCCGCAGCCAAATCCAATAGTTCCACACCAAATCTAGTAGTTCTGTAGCTATCTCCTGACAGAGTAAGGATTTGAAAGAAGGAATAATTTGAATCGTCCTCTTTGCCATGGGGATAAAAAATAAGTCAGATCTAGAAGATGATACACAACTTCTTGCAGATGGAGAAGTGGTAACCATTTTTGAACAAGCAGGGTGGTTGGAGTTCTAAATAAATTCTCAAAGTACAATGATGAATTGGTAAGGGAATTTTTTGTAAATTTAGAAGAATCCAGAACTAAGGTTAAAAGCATTGTAATTCCCTTTACTATAAATACAATGAGAAATGTATTTAGGTACAATTGTACATGTCCCAAATCCTATCAAGGGGACCCTAAAAGAACTAGTGGAAACCTTGATACAAGAGGGGGAATAAATATATTTATAACACTAAGAAAATCATCAAGGGGGTCAGAAGAGCCAGCCTGCCCAAACCCTTTGATAGGGTAGCATTTTGGGTAGTTAAGTACCTAACTTGTGATGGCCAATTTGGGACTGTGGGAAGAGAGGTCCTTAAGATGCTAATATATCTTAGGTATGGGGCTATAAAACTAGAATATATAGTAAACCTTCTAGGGTTCCTTTTTAACTCCATCTAGATAATGGCTCAAAGGTATTCTTGGGAGTTGGGAAAATTAGACATCATGGATTAGTCCATTTGGTATGTCAGCACCATTTTCTCTCAAAGAAAAATGGAGAAGAAGCATGGGAAAAGTTCCTTAACAAATTCAAACAAAGCCCTGATATTATCAGGAGAGGAATACCAACCCCTTTCTCCCCTAAAAGTAATTTGGAGATTGATCCCCTACGAGAAAAAGAAGGAAATAGGTGGGGTTAATGTGCCAAAGAGGAGGAGATATGAAAGAATGATCAAAGCTGCAAAACCTATTGTTCCTTCAAAAGAAACTCCTTCCTTCTACAACAATACCAGAAGAAATGATATTTGTCTCTGATAGTGACAATTCACCTAAGTTGGATCATGAAGTAAAAATTAGAAGAAGCTCTAGGAGGAATCCCACTTCAGGACATTTTGAAGCTCCTCAAAGAAGAAGAGTTCATAAGAGGTCTAGGGAAACTCCAGTGGATATTGAAGAACATGATGGTTTGGAGAAAAAGAAGTTTTGATATTCTGGGTAGCATGGCAATGTCTCCTCCTCGACCAAGTCAAACTGAGGTGGAGAAAGAAGATGAAAGATTTGAAGAACAGGATTTTTCAGGAGATGGGTGAATCAGCAACATTGTCACATGAAGAAGAGGAATTGGCATCTTGGAAAGGAAATCCCCTTTGGTGGAAGAGAAATGCTCATTCCCCAAGGAACTTTCAGAAAAAGAGGAGAAACAACAAGTTAGATAGGCTCTATTTTGTCTAGAGCAGAAATTATCATTAGGGAGAAGGATGAGGAATTAAACTTCCTCAAGAACAAATTAGAGCATAGGGAAATTCTCATTGAGCAACTAAAAACTCAGCTCACAGATAGGACTGAAGAATTGACATTGGTCAAACAAAAAATGGTAGAAAAAGAAAAAGAATGTCAATTGGCTAGTAAACAAAGTGCTATGTCAAAGATATCTTCAATGAATCAGGTTGTACAAACTGAATTGACTTACTTGGCCACTTAAGCAAGTTGTGGGATGATACCTATAAAAGATTAATGAATTTAAAACATCAAATGAGGAACTAAGAATCAAGATGGAAGAGGAGAAGAAGGAAAGGAAGGAATGGGAAGAATTTTTTTACAAAATGGAAGAAGATAAATTTAAATGTCTAGTAAAGATACAAATGGTCTGCATAATGAGTGAAAGATTACTCACATGCAAGAGACCTTCTCCTACATACAATGTCTTTCTGGAAGAGAAATTTATTCATTGGAAACTATCAAGGATTGCATGTGGCCTTCCACATGAAATAAAAGATGAATCAGAGTTCATGATAACATATTCCTTAGCCAGTGCAGAGTAGAAAAATATTCTCTGTGAATTCTATCTTTGTAATTTTATGCTGGAAAATAATACATGCTTCATGATCAATTTGTATGTAGGGGAAAGCCAGTTGAATGCATTTGTTTCTATACTTCAAAATCAGATAGCATGGAAAGAGAGGGATTCTGAACATTTATTAAAGGCTAGTTCATCTGGCCTCTGCATGAGAGCTCACTATGGAAAACCATCTGCCTTTGTTATACATTTCAAATCCCATGCCTTTGACAGTCGATTCAAGGCACATTATCTTGTCAATCTACAAAAAAGTATTGATGCCTTCACCTCTTATGAGGAGAAAAACTTTGAAGATATTTATGATGGATGATTGAAGAGATGGGATTTTCTCATAGTTGCATTGAGAAGAAGAGAAGTGATATCTCCCATGAACTTAATATGGAGTCTGGAAAGAGCTAGAGCTTTGTGTACACTAATCCCTCAGGTCAATGAAAAATGTAGGGGCATATGGATGGGAATGAGAACAAGGCCTCCTCTCCTTCTCACTCCCATGTATCCATGGAAAAACAAAGAGCCTCAATATCCCACTCACTTTGAGGAGTGAAAGAGAAAGATAGAAGAAGGATCAGGGTATATTACTTCTGAACTAAAGCACTGGGATATTAGTTTCAGCCATTTGACTGAGTAGTCAATTGGAATGTAGAATTCACAACCCAATTTTTGAAGAGTAAATTTTGTAAGAGGACTTATAAACAAGTAAGTGTGGGGGAGATGATAAGGCCAAAATATGCCTCATCAATGTGCAATAAATGATCTTATTTTACTCTCCTTTTTATCAAGTTTGACTGCATTTTGTGACTTTTTTTGATCTAGTATAAGTTAGGATGTAATTGTCCATATTTTGTTTGATTTAGTTCTAACATATAAAAATTTGTAATTCCTAACAAAGTGTGTGGAAATTTAGTTTTTGTAATAAAATAGGTCACATTCAATTAGAAGAACAAAGTATGAAGCAACCAACACATTTTTGGGAACATTGGCTTTGATATGGCTTAGCTCTGGAACCTCCAAGCTTAGTTTTGTAACTCCATCACACAAAAAAATGAACTCTATCACTTAGTTCCAAACCTTCAGACTTAGTTCCGAAACTCGACACTTAGTTTTGGAACTCCTGCGCTTAGCTCTCGGAACTTTTGCAGTTAGTTTGGAATAGTTCCCTTTGGTTCCAGAACTTCTCCAAAGTTTTGAAATCAATGGGAATCTGTTTATTTTGACAACATCTGGTGATAGAGAAATTAATGGGCCTTCCAATCAGGAGAAGATCAACAAATTGTTGATTCTTCATACTCCAGAAATACTTATGCAGGATTAGATAGTTGTATGTCCAACAAGGTTCCTAAATTCCACATCTACTTTGAGCACTATTTTGTTTCATTAGAACCTATTGATGGATGGAAAAATATTGAGAACTTATGATTGTAAATGCATCTTCAGATGATGAAATATATATAAGGACCTGTAGATAGATTAGAAAAAAACAATAGATGATATATATGATAGATATACAAAGTGAAGTTTGTAAGACAGAACATTTCAGTAATAAGATAGCCATTTTGTTTTGAGAGAATCATACTTTATCAAATCTAATTCAATGTGGAGCAAGGGTCCACTCCTCCAAGAAGAAATATTTGTTGTTTTATTGGTATTTATATTTCTAAGCAATTCATGAAATCTGTTAAGTGTTAATTATGTAAATGTTTTTGATTCTTTAGTTAAATTTTGTTATGTACTTTTCTCTGCAAGTGTTATAGATTAGACTCTTATTTCCTTACAAGCATTTTCAAACATGTGTTTATTTCAAGCAAGTATGTTTACTTTTTGTAACGTGTTTTTATTTCCAGCAATTTGTTCCATTATGAAAAGAGTGTTTATTTTTCAGAAATTTGTTTACGAATTCTTCAAAAGTGTGTTTCATTTCAGAAAGTTTTTATAGTTTATCTTTAATAAGGATTTGGCCGGGAAATACTAGAGACACTACAAAAAAACCCTAGAAAATATAAAAATAAAAATAAATACCTACAATCAATTACTAGAACTAAGATTCTTCTTTGCATATAGCTTCAAACACACCCTTGGTTTGAATATGACACCAACTAAGAGTTGATTAAATGAAGGGAGTAATGAAAGCCATTAATGTGTAGGGAGAAAGATGCATTATTCTCCAACCCGTAACTACTTCCACGAAAATGTTTGAAGAGATCTTATAATTCCTATTTTTTTGGGTGATTTGACCCACCGGATGAAGTAGTATAGAGAAGAAATTTGTTATATCCCCTAACCTATAAATTCTCCCCTTATTGCTAAGGACAACCATGTCCTATAAAAGTTGTTGTGTACGGGGTTCATTGACTTTTCTCGAACCCACTCATTTGTATAACCCACAAGGTCAAGGACATAAAACTAAAATGAATTGTACCATTAGAGAACATTGTGTAACATGTAAAACCCCAAATTATGCCCCCCTCTTTTTGGGCACATGCAATGTCACTAATAGGATAATTCAGCCCCAAAAGAGGACTAACTACATAAATTGTTCCCTGTAGGGGGAAGGGAATGTGCTTGGTAGAAACAAAGGCACATGCAAACAAGTGTTATTATGAATAAGCATACATGTAGACAGTAAATTTAAGCTATGTAAACAATGTATAAGCTAGAATGCAAGTAAACACACAAGAAGACAACCATAGACCACCAAAGTGGGTTACAAACATGGGACATCACGTATGATGTCACAAGACACTTAGGCCATAATGGTGAATACAAAAAAAAACCAAGTGTGCACACCAAACAAATGGAAAGGCCCACATATAAATAATAAAAAAGAAACAAACAATAGTAAACAAACAAATAGATAGCCATGGAAGCAAATAATACTGCAAACAAATTTTACACATGAAGCACCCATTAGCATGTTAGAAATATAACCCATATGTCAAAAGCATGTATAAGTAAGTAATGTAAAGTTCTAAGTACAAAATGGAACAATAGCACCTGTAAGAGATGAATGTGGATTCCCCAGCGACCTTTGTAGGATTGGAAGGCGGGAGCATCCATGTTGCATGTAAGAGACCTATATTTGTTATCACAACTAGAGAAGTGCATGAACGCGAATGTGTGTATGGTAAATATAATGACATCTAAGAGATCTAGCTAGCATGTGTAATAATCGAACATAAACAATAAAATGTAAGCAAGAGTAAAAGCAACCAATATATGCAACATGTTGTGGATGGATGGGATATAATACAAGATGGGTGATAGGATACACATACCCCCAAAGTGAATGGAAGTGTATGTAGTGAGGTTCATTTAGTATACCCCCTTAGTAGTCAAGAATGAACAGTGGCGAGAGTGCATCATTAGGAAATGGTGGAATTGTGTGTTGTGTGTATATCACGTTGTGATGAGTGTGTACATTTGTTGATGATATATGACCTATAGATGAATGCGTGATGATTTATCCTAAAGTGTATGTCAGGATGATATGAGCATAGGAATGATGATTTAGCCTAAGTGGTATATCATTGCAAGATGACAGAAGTCGTGACCATTTAACCTAAAGCATATGTCACTAACCTAGTAATTTTACATGATGAAAGGTCAAGTGATGAACATGTGTGTATGATAAGGTCCATTTGATTTGTAAACCCTCGACAACCAAGTATGGATCAAGGAACTAAAGTGCATCATAGGGTAGTGAGTGCAACACATAGAATAATATGTAGGATGTGTAATGATTATAGATGACCATGTGATGTGTAATACGTGATGTATAATATGTAATGTAATATGTGTAGATAGACTAAGAGTGTAAGGTGTGTGTTATGTAGTATGTAGAATGAGTAGTATATGATGCTAGACTTGTAGACAATAGGAGTGTGACACATATGTGATGAATACTAGTATAATGTGTAGAGTATGTATGATGTATAGATGCACAAATTTGAAACACTAATGATGTAGGGTAAGTAAGATGAAAAATGTGACATGTACTATAAGATATGTAAAGAGATGTAGTGTGTAGTATGTGTAGTGTGTGGGGTTCATGTGTAGTATGTAGCCCTCAACAGTCAAGTGTGAACCAAAGCACAAGAGTGTGTCATTGGGTAATGTTGATGTTAGCATATGACAAAGTATTAGTGAAATGAGTGGAGGTTGGATTGTTATGTGATGAAAATTCAACATGCGTGTTTGTTGTTTAGAAGAGGGAGGGGGATGATAAATTCCATGCCCCCATCTGTGTAAGTGATGGAGATTTAGGAAAAATATCCTAAGTGGATCAATTTAAGGAATAATTTCTTTTTAAAAGTGATTGGACTCTAAAGTGAGTACTAGATAGAGTCCTTGAAATGAGAGAGTAAAAAGGCATCAGCTAGAGTGTGTTTGTCTTGTGTGATGAGTTATTTCTTGTTAACCACAGATGACTTGAGAGGTGCAAGCATTGCAATGATCTTTAGAGGGGGTTTCTTAGTTTGGCTTGGTAATATTGTAGGTGACTTAGTAGGAGGAAGTATTGGACTAATTTGGAGAGGTGGTTTCTTGGCTTGAGTAGATTGCATTGGTGTTTGAGTAATAGGATAAGGAAAACTAGATGTGATGGCATGATGCTCACCAAACATTGATGAATCAGATTTAGGAACCCCCGAGATATAAAAATTTGTAGATGGGCATGTAACAAAATGTTGTGGAGTGAATGAGATAAATCTGTGATGCTCAAGATGTTTGATTCTTCTTTTTAAAGTGTAACAGATCATTATCTGTATGGCCATTGATTGGATAATAATAATTACAATACAAACAACCTTGATATTTTACAAGCTGATAAGGAGGACAAAAATGAGTAGGCAGGAAAATGATCAATTGATCATTAAGGATCTTAGCAAGAATGTCATGTTTCATAGTATTGTGGTCAAAGGTGGGAGGCTCGGTAATGGTATGAGTTGGGGCTCACCGATATGATTACATGTAATAGACATAGGCCGAGGAGACATAGAAGGAGAAAAACATAAGCCTAAGAAGCATCTTTAAGATGTTGGATTTAAGATTTGAGAGATGTAATCATGGATTCCATAGCCTTAAATTTATCTTGAAATAAATAATACAAATCTTGAATTTAATCTAACATGGGTAGATGAGATGAAAGATCACAAGGAAAAAGGTCATAAAATAAGCGATCAAAAATATCACTTACATGATGCAGAGGCATATCTCGGGAAGATACATGGTTTCTAGGGCCTTCTTAAGAACAACTTGGCAATTTGGATGCATTTGAAGTAAATCAAAAAGGAAATTTCAATGACTTTAGGAGCCATGATAGAAAATATGAGAAAATCCCTAGAACGAAGGTGGATTCAAAGATCGGGTTCACCAAAATGATTAACTAAAATGTAGGGAAATATTTTAAGTTAATATAAGATAAAGAAATGTGATAAATGAAAGATAAAAGCATAAATAAAATGACCCAAGAAATCTAATCTATGAAAATATGAAACCCTAAGTGCAAGAAGGGTTAGATAGAGCTTAGGTGATTAAAAAGGTGTTGGATTGTGTCACAGTGTGAACTAAGAAAATAGGAGGAGGAAACAATCACACAAAATCCAAAGAATGCACACATCCAAGCTCTCTCGGCTAGACTGGGGCACTTGTGGGTACCATGGTCTAAAAACTAGAATCCCCTGGTTTGCGAAAATGAACCAAAACCCTCCTCTGAGGTGTTGTTAAGTGATCTCATGTGTTCGCTTCCTGTCACACTATTATTTCTGAATTTGGTTATATGTTGTTGCAAATCAATGATGAATATGAGACCCGTAAAACCCCAAGACAAGCATCAAACCCCTAAAAATAAAGATGCATATGAAGGGGCCGACTATCCTCGGCTACCACAATAGTGAAATTAATAATTGAGTGTTGCACTACATCTCAAACCCAATGTAGTTCTATGTTTGTGTGTGTAATATTTCCCTAGGTGCTCTTGTGTCGGTCACACTTTGTGAAAGTAATGAGCAATAAATATGTGTAGAAATGTAATAGAATGGTGGGTGGAATACAATAAACTTCCCTCCTATGAGGTGTGATAAAAATAAACCATCCTTGTGCTTGGTGATGGAGATAGATGGATACAAATGGATCCTTTGATGGATGCAATCTCAGGTGATGATAGTAGTGCTTAGTTCTTGGTCCTTTATTATGGTCCCATAACTTTATATTTATATATTTCTCTTGATCTAATTTCTTAATTAACCTCGAAAAGGCCAACCACTAAAAATATGGAAAGCCCAAATGGCTAGAAAGTTCGTAAAAAGTGGGCCTAGGAAAGTGTAAAAGTGCTTAGGGTGCCCCAAATGGGACCAAAGCACTTGGGGCACCCAAGTATGGGGCGGGTTCCCGATCAAAGATAAAATGATGCCAAATGGTAAAATTGATTGGGAAAGTAGGTGCGGGAGGTCGGCAATGATGACAAAAAGAAAAGTAAAATGGCCAAAGGACATGGGTTAATTAATACCTTCTTCACTCAAAAACCATATGAATAATACTATGAGACCGAGACTAAATAATGTCTAAAGTGTGTGTTTTATGAATAAATTGACAACCCATGAATTTTTTTTCATTTCTTGAGAAATTCAAAATTGTCTCTTTTTAAATATTAACTTGTGTGAAAGGTTTTAGAATCTCGGGTGGTTTTACAAGTCCACATTGTGGGCGTAAAAATTTCTACGAGTTTACTTCATGAAAGTATGGTTTAGAGAGGATTTTGAGAGTTTTGGACTAGTATTTGGAACACATTCACTGCTAGATGTGTTTTAAGTTTGAATGATCGACCTTATTGGTCTTGGCTGACCTATATAGTTAGGTAAGCTAGAGTCATGTATAAAATTACATTTTATTTTCTCATTTGAGATAGTGGTGATGATGGACATGTGAGTGAGCTAGAGAAGGTAAATGAAGAGTTTAGAGGGGTCAAGGGCAGATCCGAGAAGAGGCATGAATAGTTTAGAAAGAGTAGAGGAAGTTCATATGACCTAATCAACATATGAAGGTACATGTATGAGAGAAGAAGGAGAGAGGAAAGTTTGAGATGGTTTGGGTGAGAGGAGTTGAAATAACGATCATAATCAGTTGTTGGAGCAATAATTAATCAAGTGATCTTCATGTTTAGGTGGTTGATTTGGTGCTTGGTCATCCTAGGGTGTTATAGCCTCCTTGTAAGGTTAGTTCCTCACTAATTTAGGGATTAGTACTCCTTGTAGGATTAGTGTCCTGCTAAACCATGGGTTGGTGCTCCTTGTGAAGTTGCTCCTTCACTAAATTTCCATTTTTGTGTAATACATGCAAAGGTTCAAAGTGTTTTCTTCCCCTTGAGGATTTCCCACTTTATATCTAGTGTTCATCATTTTTTCTCTTGTCTCTTGCACTTGTGGATGATTTTTACACACTTAATAAGATCATAATTGATTATTTATGTTGAATGGTTGACTAGAATGATGAATGTATGATAGGATAAGTGAATTTAATATGACCGATTCACCCCCCTCTCATTCATTGTGCTTCTATTTTTTTATTTTGGCAAGAATTGATTGGTGTTTGGTGGGAGGCTGATATGAATACTTGGAATTTATCTCTCTTTTCCCTATGTTTATCCTTCTATTTTTCTATTTGTATGGAACTAATGCCTTGTAAAATAGATCCATATTTTACTATATCAACACCATGCCAAAATGGTGGCCACCTTCCCATGAGTTCCAAACCTCAGATTTGGACTCTGCGATGCGTTTAGTGCCTTCTGTCATTAATGTAATGGTATATGCATCCTTTGAGCAATAAAATCTTGTGATGTTGGATCTCTTCTAACCCATACAACATGTTTCATTGCATTCTTGCCTCCCATTCTTTCTACGGTATGTTGTGTTCATTTTCTACTTGTAGGGTTCCATTTGTATGTGTTGTAAATGTATGGGAGGGGTTAGTTTGTGTGGTTTCGGGTCTATGGCATGTTTGTCTGTCCTTCCCTCCTGAATTTTATTTCTTTTCTTCCTCTCATGAAGAGTGACCGACCCTCTCTTCTAGTGCCATCACCACCCCATTTTAACTTATGTATTTATTTCTCTCTTCCCTATCCCTAGTCCCTTTGATATGTTAGTATAGGTTATCTTAGAGGTGGTGTTAGCATTAGGCTATATAGATAGAGGAACCATCATTTTCTAAAGGTTTATCTCAATATTTAATGTCACAAACTTGGAGACAACCCCATGTTAACAAGAAGTAATAAGGAACTATAATAAAATAATAACAACTATATAGTTTGGAGGATGCCCCCAAGAGAATTAATTTAAGGAACTGAGTTAGCTCATATTAGCATACAATAATGATCTATTTTTCCTACATCATGATCAATATACCTCATGAACACATGTGTGTAAAGACTCTAAAATACATTAAATCAATAAAACCATAGTGACAAATAACATATGTAATGTAAAATGCTACGAGATATAAACTATTTGTATAATTCTTGGTTTTAAATTTTTGTAAATATATGAATGTTTTTATAAATTTACATTTAGCTATGTACATGGAGATGGATAACACAAAATCTACCTTAGAAGAGTCTGATCAAGGGGAAATATGAACCCTAAATGGTGAAGGTGGTATAGACCTTAAATATTCCATAGTATGTGTAGAAACAAAAGAGGAGTTATAACATGATAGAAATTTGAAGAGGGATAGATTCTTTAGAGATAATATGGGTAAAAGGATTTGATATCAAATTTTTATTAGATTATGGTGTCTTAAAGAGATTTTAATTTATTTTTATTGATTTATATGTATTGTTGAGTAGATAAAATGTTTCTCTAAGGAGTAGACACACAAAGGATGCGCGTGTGGGAACAAGGCACATTTCAAGGTGTGGGAAAATAGGAAAGGAAAACATGTGATAAAACACTTTGGCTTGGGACTTATCCATTTTTATGGATAAGGGATATTTTTGGAGATATCGTGTGGAGCACACATAGGGATGAAGACTTGTGCTTCACGTAATGATATTTTGGGAACGAGTAGATGATAAGCACCATTCATGGTTTGAGATAATAATAGGATTGCTTCTTCCAGTTAAATATAGGAAATCTATTATTAGAACACTTGCATATATGCATGCTATTGTAAAGGTGTATGGATATTATCAACATGTGATCTATTTTGAGAAGTGCATAGGCGGTGAAGGGCAAGTCCCCACCTCTATAAATATGTATTGAACTGTGTAGTTTAGGGGGAGTGAATTATTGTAGAGTTGCGTTGCTGGATATGATGCGTGCATGAATATACTTTATAATGTAAGAAGCTTCTATGTTTTACACTATCTAATGTAATGGAGTATATTGGTTGGATAATGGTGTTGAAAATAACTGAATCCGGTTCATGTATGGTTAATCTTATTATAGTAATTGGTTAATTCATGATTCTCTAAGATCTAGATCTGGATTATGCATTGTGGAATATTTATGTTTAATTATGGATCCGAATATGTTTTATCACCATCACACTAACATCCTACACAAACAACTATAAAGAGGGTCTTGATACCTTTGTGCACTTCATGTGAGTGCTTAGCTTAGGTTGGGTGATGTGCCAACATGCCTAATTTATTCACGAGTAGATTCTAGGTTGCATCGTGTATGCATGAAAATCCACTAGCATTAAAGATATGTGATATATCATGTGATGAAGGTCATAGGGATAGTATTAGTAGTATTAGGAATACATATTGGGAGCTTCATCATGTGCTAAAGTACATAAGGAAATATATAGCATGAGGAAACATGTTCTTGGAAAATAGATAAGGTATGTTGGCATATGCCCTTAGGAATTTGAGAAGGGATGTAGCATAATTATTTTCCATGACGAATAATATAATTAAATAGACAATTCATGGCCATATATATTATGAAGATGAAATCTTACCAATAACTTGATTACATACTCTATGGAAAACTATGTGTAGTACTTTGTTGCATATAAGGTATTGTGCTACACACATCCCAATGGGCATGAGAAAGTTTATGAGAAATATATAATGCTTCTATCTAAAGAGTTTCCTCTTCTTCCTTAAAAGACTTGAGAATTAATTGTCACAAATTCTCATCAAACATACTAGGGTGGATATATTAATCACAATGTTAGTCAAGATTAAAATAGTATCTATAATAATAATTTACTAGCAAAGATAAATAAATGTTATGAATGAGATTATTCTTCATGTTCCTCGTTAGAATCAAGATAAGTTGTGGCGAGAAGAAGTTTTAGAAGAAAAATTAAGATTTATATGGTATGTTATATGTTGTGTGTGTGTGTGTGTATCATTAGTATTTATATTTAGATAATTCCATCCATACATAATAGGTGTCACCTTACTAGTAACTTTCACATGAGTAAGATCATTTATATTTTCATTTCAAATGACATCATCATTATAATTAGGATCTATCATAGATTATTGTGCAAAAATAGATACATTCCTAGAAGTATTAATCAGTTTATTAATTTGATCATCATCAATAGAATCAATATCTGATTCAAGTGCCTCAATAGTATTGAAATCTCATGTGCACAAATTTTCATTTTACATATCAAATGGTTCATAGTAATAAAAATTACATCCATCGATATCATTATATGGATAATAATATATCCGAATTTTTGTGGAATGGTAGATATATTTGTACAATCAATTGTTGTGTTGCCCTAGTGCCGATCTTGTGTATGTTCTTTAAGTTTTACGAGGTGGTGTGCAATTTTTCATGCTTTATTAAAACATTTTTTTGGCACCATAATAGGATGCAATATTGTCTTTTAAAGTCGCTTCAAAAGGAAGTATTGAATTCTTATCCTCTTTGTGATTAGATGACACTTATATAACATAAGTTGTATCACATAGTATCACCTTATGCTCATCACACACACACACACACACACACACACACACACACACACACACACACACACACACACACACACACACACACACACACATATTTATTTATAGATTTTGATAATCATTGAGATTATAGGAAGTGATATGATTACTTAGTAGAATGTCATGTATCAAAGGAAATAAATCCCTTACACTCAAGTTGTTGGATTATTTTTTGTAAAGAATAACAATCATTGCACCGATTTCTATTAATTCTAAGATGATTATAAAATGGTTTACCTTTTTTTATCTATATCCGATAGTGGGGATATTATCGATTAGGTAATAAAGTGATTAATCACTTATTAAGTAGCTCATATAGGATATCATGTTGTCTAGAATTATTTTCAAACAAAATTTGTGGCTTATTGATTAGTGTCCTTAGTATTCAACATTGATCTTCTAAAACATACAAATTGTTTCCTTTATGTATAAATTTTGATTTAGTTATATGAGCACATGTATCATGCATAACATTTTTATAACATTGTTTTTAGTATCCATGGAACTATATTGATCATTATGCATAGAGAAATTATTGACATGGGCATGGAAATAATCCTTTACGTGTGTAATATCATCCTTGAGAGATTTTATTTTAGCAATCATATCTTGAAATTGGTCTTGAGAATCATGTTTTAATTATTGAATAGACTCGAGATAGCTTTATGAAACATGTCATCATTATTAATAGATATATTTGGATTATGTATCAATATTGAATCGACATAGGAAGGTGTCATATTGATAGGGAGCAGCGATTGTTGGAACACTTCTAAGTCGGTATGTTTACATGTGAGATAACATTGAAGATAATCATATGAGGAAACTTGGGAATCTATAGCATTGGCCATGATGGTAGAAAAAATGATATAAAATACTACACTTAGGTAAGAAATAATAAGAATCATCACATTGTGAGTTGGTAGTTGAGATACCATAGAGGATAACACCCAAAAGTGATGTTTTAGCAAAAAGTGATCATCACCAAATTATTAAAACAATCGTATATGAAAGTAATAAGTGAATTTAATGAAGCAAACATTGTATTTTGGAATCTGATTATGTGGAATAAAAACCTACAATGAATTTTAAAAAAGTATAGATGTTTTGATTATTCCCTATAGATTATAAATAGTAAGTTTGAATTTCCAAAAATTACACTAATATATAGGGAAACCAAAAAGAGGTTTGCGTTAAATAGATAAAAATAAATAATAAGCTCAAAGGAATTTGAAAATATATCTGTTATTCTTGAGATATGCAATGAAAGGTGCTTCGGAAATTAGGAGACATAAAAAGAGATCAAAGGGTAGGACCGACTATAATATTTAATGGAAATTTGTGCAAACCTAATTTAGTGTAGGCGAAAGATGAGAATAAGGTTGGGATATATTAAATGCAGAGATAAAACCCTAGGAAACTAGGATTTGACATAAGGTCCAAGAAAAAATGTTAGGTTCACCAAATGTTTACTTTATTTTAAACCTTAGTAGATTAAAATTAATGGACATACATGACACTAAAAATGAATGTAAGTTTGAAAACTAGGAACTATTTTAATTAATTAACTTCTAACATTAATTATGCAATTTCATAATAATGTATTGGTTATTTCAATTAATGATTATGATATCAATAAGCTTGGAAACACAAGGAGGAATATTTATTTATGTATAGAGAGAGAATACGAGAATAATGAACTAAAAGATGCTTTTTTTCGATGTTATGAATTGAAGCGCATTGGCCCAAGATAATACAAATCGATCAATTTTTATATCTATTCATACCCTTATTATAAGGTCTTATAACCTATTAGAATGGGGCTCTATAAATAATATGTTCCCTTAAGTGGTCTAGAAATATGTGTTTCTACCAAACCCTAACTATCTCACAATCCTAATACCATATGTAATTAGTTGAATCGTGCTCAAACCCTTACCATATGTATAATCCCCTGTAAGAATGTTAGTGTTTTGGTTGAACTGTTATCCATACACTTCCTACATTGACACTCCTCGAAGAGGCCTCAAACCACACGTAGTTCTCCACGTAGTATGTAATGTCTATATGAATACAACTAGTTGGAAACTTGAACCACTTTGAACAATCTTGAGATAATTGTGTTCTTCCTAAGACTTTGAAGTAGGGCTCTTTGTGTGATTGGAAGTGAGGGAAGCTAGAATATTTTACCTATTTGAGTGCTTCATAATTTTAATAGTGACTACTCTAATTCATGTGCATTAACTTTAGGAAGATTTACTGAGATACCTAAGTTCCTTTTTTGAGTATTGCAGTGAGAGGTCCCAAAGAGTGCTAAGTGAGTAAATGATGTGATATTTATAGACACAAAATTATGCACTTATTAATATTCATTATGCCTCATGTAAGTCATTATATGTATGATTCCTAAGAAATAAAAATAAACATTGATAACATTTGTTTTTCTTTACATTGAAATTGTTTTACCTTTCCATGATTTCTTCCTCTACTTTTCTAGAATCATCCCATTACTTTTAGACATCACACAATGTGTTACTTAGCTGAGCATTTCTTGATTTATCTTTAGATATTTATAGACATAAGCACCCGAAGAGGATAGTAGTGGTCAACACTAGTGTCTCCCTGTGGGTGCTTTTTTTTCCCTTTGCTTGTGTTTTTATATTTTAAAATGGCCCATCACTTGTTTATATTTTCTAAAATTGTATTGATCGGTTTGTGTCGGCTTATAATGTTATTAATAGAAAAATTAAAGTATATCAATCTTATATATACACAACCTACTAACTATTCTAAGGGGCCATTGGGATATTATTCTCTATCTACTACTTGGGAAAAAAGGAGCAACTTAGGGAATGCATTTGGGATGATTGTTCACCGCATAGGAAGGAAAATTCTAAATTTCACAACACATTATCTTGGGGAAAAAGTAGTTGTAGCTTATTAACTTGGTCCAACTTACACACTAGAAACCTAGTTTCAAGGAACACAATTTTATCACACACACACACACACACACACACACACACACACACACACACACACACACACACACACACACACACACACTCACCGAATTACGTTAAGTCTAAAATATAGTGCAACACTTAGTGAAAATCACATTGGGGTGACCATCGAGGTGAGCTTGAATCAAGAATTTTCATATTTTATTTAGTCTAATGTGTTATTGAGTCTTTTTCAAGTAGCTAGGTTTTCTTTTTATAGGAAGAGATGTGATAGAAGAACCCTACTGATGAAGTGGATTCCAAGTAGAGAAAAGTGAAGGTGGTGTTGGTGCCATTTTTGAGCTTGCACCATGTTGCCCTAATTTTTCCAAATCTATATTTTCTCAAAAAAATTTACCCTTTGAATTGATGGTCTGAAATTATTCCCCTCTAATTGAGTGCTTTAAAAATGCTTGCAAACGTGATGTTTTGCCCTAATTTTAAAGAATAATCCAAGTTTTCCTTTTCTGTGCCCTAGTTTTTCATTTTTTTGTGGGCTATGTCATTTTTTCCCTTTTCCAGATCATGGAAAAATTAAATTTGACCAATTCATACTTGTTTGTATTTGAAAAATTCAATCCTAGGGTTGAAAATGTTGTAAAATCATGCTTCAGTTGATTTAGAATAAAAAATTTGCCATCCTTGGTGAAAAAATTGAATTCTAGGGCATCCTTTGAATTTTTGCATTTTGACGGTCATACGGGCATCATTTTCCCATCAAATTCTTCCTCAAACATGCATTGGAAACGTGGTGGGTTTTCATTGGCCAAGGATTGGTGGGGAAATGTTATAACTTGTCATTTTTTAATTTTTGGCAAAAGGGGCATTTTCGGGCCCGAGGCCCCATTTTTCCAAAATTTCCTATGTGGCATGTTTTGATTGGAAGGGGATGGTAGGTGGTCAGATTCCCTTAAGGTTTTTAGACCTTACTTTGCAAAATTTCTAAAATTCAAATTTTGGCCCAAAACCCCGTAGCCAATCGCAAGAGGACATGTGTCCTAAAAGTTTCAAAACAGAAGTGCGGGCTGGGGGCTTAGAGTTTTTGGCTCTAATTTTATAAAGTTTCAAAATCAGTTTTTCCCCCACTCCAATCAGTGATGGACACGTGGTAACACGGTAGGGCAAGGCAGTCGGTAGGCCGGCGGAGGTTTTGGTGATTTTGAAGTTTTTAAACTTTGAATGGTTTAAAGTCAAGTTTTAGCCCAAAACCCCGCAGTGAATAGGAGATGGACATGTGGCAGGGGAGAAGTCAGAGGTGCGGGCCTGTGGAGACAAAGTTGAGAATTTTCCCTTGGCTTAAAGGGAGTAAAAATGAAGATTAAGCCCACGGGTCCTCGGCAAATGAAAGATGGACACGTGGTAGAGGACAAGGTGGGTCGGTAGGGCTGGCGGAGGTAGAAGGGGATTTTTTCCCTTTTTCACAAAAGAGTTCAAAATCAAAATTTTAAGTGCATTGGCCCACTAGCAAATAGGAGATGGACATGTGGCAAGGGAGAAATCGGAGGTGCGGGCCCGCGGGAAAAAGTTAAAATTTTCCCAATTTCCAAAAAAGGTAAAAATGCGTAGAATTGAAGTGTGATTTTAATGGGACCCATCATATGCCATGTGTCAGCTCCAAAATTCAAAGGTGGAGGGGCGGAGGAAAAATTCAAAATTTTCCATTTTTTCAAAATGTCAAAAAGTCAAAAATAAGCCTGAATTTGTTCCCAATCATAGTTTGACACGTAGCAGATCAAGGGCAACTGTGCATTTTCATTTTTGGCCACCATTTTTCCTCCAGGAAGCTTGGAATCATAAATTTTGCATCAAAATTCATCAAATTTATAGTGATTTTGTGTCGTCTTGGCCTTCTCAGGATCATTGACATCACTTTCATGGCTTAATTCTTTGATTTGAGGTGTTTTTGAAATAATTTTTGCCCCAGCCTGAGCAAACACGTGAAATGACAAAATAAAAATTGCAGAGGTAGTTTTAAAAGGTGAAATGATGAGAGGAAGGGTGTTTACATGCCTCAATGATGAAAAACATGCCTCCAGGATGGATAATGATCCAGATATTTGTAATGATTTAATCTTTTTGGCACACCTGGCAACATGCGAGTGTTTTTCTGTTTGATGTCATTTTCATTGAATCATGAAGAATTGTTGTAACAGAATTGATCCCATGGCATATTCTTTGCTTGGGAAAGAAGGCTCCAATGTGGCATGAGGTATATAGTGCATTTTGGAGAAATTGTAAAGGGAGGAGATTGAGATTCACGAGCAAAAATTCTGAGAGAAAGCTCATTTTCTGAGAAATCCACCAAAGAACCAGGTTAATGTCTCATGTGTTGGAAATTCATGTATGTGAGTTGATTACAAGTGTATAGCCATCACACAGCTCTGAGATTGTTCATGTAACTCTCCCCTGCTGTTGAATCTAACAAGTTTTGAATTAAATCTGTGTTTTCTTTGGGCAATATGGTCTTTGTTATCATTTTTAAATGCCTGTAAATAGTTTTCTTTGTTCTTGTTGCAATCTTGCATTGAAAGTATTTAGAAATCACACAGGATCTCCATTTCTGGTTGATAGTTTAATGGAATTTGCAATCTCATATTCAGAAGAGCCTTCATCTGATAAGGAGATAAAACAAATTTAAAATCACTTTACCTTCCTTGACTATATATATTTATTGTAAGCCTTTGGGGGTACCTTAGGCATGGTTTGATCAAGGATTTTTGTGTTTAATTGAGTTCTTTACTTCAAGATTTTGTGGTAAGTTCTCAAATATTGTGTGAAGAGTACAACCTGGGCTTCCATTTGTGCCTCTTCGGTTGAAAGAACATCCACGATTATTTGAGGCATTTCATCGTATAGTTTTTCAAATATTGTAGAGATTATCAAAGATCCGATCTATCCCAGTTTGTCTTTTCAATCCCCCACCAAAAATTATCTAAACAACAAATATCCTATCATGTGCTACCCCTGATTTGCATTTGTATACCCACAAAAGATCAAAATACATTTGTAAAAGTATGCATAACATATCAAGATTTCCAATGTCTCTAGTAGCCTTTGCCTTGTTTTGAGAACATGCCCATGTTTTGAGAAGTGAAAACTTATGAGAGTTCAGATCTGGGGTGTTGATCATGTTTTCATCAAGGTCTCCATCATAGAATTTCAAGCAAAGAGAAGGACATCTTCATCTTCTTCACCATTACAAGGTTACAAAACAGGTCCTCTTACCTTGGTTGCAAGGCACAACCTAAATTAGCTAAGACAAGATCAAGTCCTATTATAATGCTATCCATTTCTCCACAAACCTAAGTGCTAGTTAAACCATATCCCGGCTACCAATGACATACAACATGGTCTAATCTGTCTTTAAGCTCCATGACATATCTATGGTGCTACTTAGATTGGAAAGGAGAAATTTTTGGATACCAATAGGTGGTATTGCTAGAAACCGAAAGAACCAAACTTACATCCATCGGTAGGACACTACTTAGATGATACTCTCCACTTCTATCCATTACTATCAATATAGTTTTAGATCAGTTTTTTCCAAATGAAACATATACGAGTTCATATTAAGTCTGTTCCACCTTCTTTCCGGCTCATATTCATTCCCTACAACTAGATATCAATTAGGTCATTCATATCCTTTATTGGTTTTTTCTTTTGATAGTTTAGTGGCATTTGCGATCTCATATTCAAAAGAGTCTTCATCGATAAGGAGATAAAACAAATTTAAAATCACTTTACCTTCCTTGACTATAGATATTTCTTGTAAGCCTTTGGGGGTACCTTAGGTGTGGTTTGGTCAAGGATTTTGTGTTTAATTGAGTTCTTTACTTCAAGATTTTGTGGTAAGTTCTCAAATATTGTGTGAAGAGTGCAACCTGGGCTTCCATTTGTGCCTCTTCTAGTTGAATGAACATCCTAATTATTTGAGGCATTTCATCGTATAGTTGTTCAAATATTGTAGAGATTGTCAAAGATCTGATCTATCCCAGTTTGTCTTGTCAATCCTTCACCAAAAATCATCTAAAAAAAAAATATCCTATCATGTACTACCCTTAATTTGCATTTGTATACCCATAGAAGATAAAAATCCATTTGCAAAAGTATACATAACAGATCAAGATTTCCAATGTCTCTAGTAACCTTTGCCTTGTTTTGAGAACATACCCATATTTTGAGAAGTGACAACTTGTGAGAGTTTAGATCTGGGGTGTTGATCATGTTTTCATCAAGGTCTCCATCATAGAATTTCAAGCAAAGAGAAGGAAATCTTCATCTCCTTCACCATTACAAGGTTACAAAATAGGTCCTCTTACCTTGGTTGTGTTGGTTTTCAAATAAGACTTTTTTAGAAGAGCAACAGTCAGGGGACAAGAAGTCCCTCCTCTTTAATGGGAGAGGTTCCCTTATTGAGACACGAACTTATTTACAAATATACAGAGGGTCATTTTATGGTTGAACTTGGATACCACGAAAATGTTTTCCACAAAGATCATCAGTTACAAACGGGCTGAGGAAAGAGGGTACGAAGATAAGCAGAATAGCAAACGTTTGGAATTATAGATAACAGAATAATTCTTTACGAGTGCGAAGTTGCGGGGAATTTGAAACAAGATTATTTGCATTAACTGAATAAGATCAAAGACACAAAGTTCTTCAACGACCTTTTTCAAATTCATTAATCAAAGACACAAAGTTCTTTCTTGGTCGTGCAAGATCACTGTATTTGCAAAAGCAATCAGCAAGACTAACGAATTAGGTACAAAATAATCTTCACAATACTAAAGGAAAACACAGAGCTACAAAGATTCAGATAGAGAATGAAAAGAAAAGCCCTTTTGTATTGATATGTTCAAGATCTATTTACAATTTCGAGAGTATGCCAAGTTCTTCCTCTTTCCAAAATGGCGTGGAAAGGCCATTATATAGCTTACAAGTCGGTTACGACTTGTAACCGTTTCTTTTAAATAAAGAATAGTTAAGTATTGCCGGTTGCAATATCCCAACTAATTACAAGGAATGCGAAAAGACAGAGAAGAAGAGAAAAGAAAGAAAGAAGGAGGAGACAGGTGGCCAGCTATAGGGAGGGACCCAATGTCTTCAGAATTCGCTGCCTGAACTTCTTCAAAGCCTCGGCTATGTCTCTGCCACGTGGAACCGACGTGTTGGCAGCAGACTGAGTCCAAAATCCTTGACACTTCTCCATCTCTTTATCAAACTCGACGTGAGTATGATAATCTTTATTTGCTTCTTTAATGGCATATTGAAGAGAGCAAATGTCCTTCATCTTTTCTTTGGAGATGGTGCTTTCCTGGAACAGATCGTTTTTTACAAAAGCTCTGAACTGAGATTTGATTTCTTGCAGGGACAGAAGAGCACCAGAGTTTTCATCCTGAAGATGACAATGTATATCTTTGAAGGCAGCCACTGTCAGTGCTTTGAAAGCTTCTCCCTTCTGCCAACTGTTCTTCATCTCTACCACAGCTTCTTCTAATACTCTGATCTTCCATTCTACGCTGTAGACCCAAGACTTCGATAAATTGTCTTTGGCATCATCAAAAATCTTGTTCGCCATTAGGATGTTCTCATCTGTTTGTCCCATGAGGCGGAGGTCTACTATGCAACTGCTCCAGATTTTGAGTTCTTTATCCATGGTACTGATAGTGGAGGAGAGATTTAGTTGCATATTACTCACCTTTTCATAGAGCTTGAAGGCTTCATCGATGAAGTTCAACCCCGCGACAAGCATGTCATCCACCATGGCTTCAAAAGCTCTGCCATAAACAGAATACTTGTGCATATCTTTTATACTTTGCACTTCATCTTGGCTTAGTATTACAGGAGGAGGTAAAGCAGTTAAAGGGGTGGGATCCAAAACTTTGTCCTTAGATAGAAGAGACTTGATGAAACTGTAAGAGCTCGGGCTTGCTCTTCCAACTGTTCGATAGCTTGCTGTCCTTTTTCCACTCTTCCAATAACTCTTGTGACTGTTTCCTGGAGATTATGGATCTCGCCTTCAGGGGTAGACTCTCCCATTGGGATTCTCAGTAGCTCCAAGTCAGATACTTGCAAGTCCTGTTCTGATCTGTCTATAGCAGGCTTGGCAATCTCCAAGAATTGCTGACCTCGAGTATCAGATACTATTCTGGAGGTGGTTCTTGCTTTCTTGGCACGAGAAGGCGTGGTACCCAACATGGCTGCAACAGCATCAAAATTTGGTCCCAGGTTTTGGGAGGATGGTTTTCTCTTCCTTTTGTCAACCAAGGGTTGTACCCATGCAAAAGAGGAAGAAGAATCTGCAGGAGGAGCAAGGGGGCCAAGAGACAGGGAGCCCATGACACTCAAGGTCTGTGCAGCTGTTGACTCAAGCTGAGATGTGGAAGGAGCACTGGAGACAATGGCAGTAGAAGAATCACTAGCCCCTGGAAGCTCAGTGCTCTGGACCTCCTTGTCTTTATCTGTTGGGTCCTCAGGAACATTTGCAGGAGTTGGCCTTTCACTCTCTTCACTTTCACTGAGGATGATGATGTTCTCTGGTCCAATAGGCAATTCCGCCTGTTTCTCCTGAGGATCTCTTTCCACCGGTTCCTTCTTTACTTCCTTGAGCTTCTTCTTATATACCTGAGTGGATGGAGAAGGAGTAGATTCCGCAGGTCCCTGAGCTGCTGAGGTAGGAGAGGTTTTCTTTGGTGTTTCGGACCTTGAAACTGGTGCTTCTCTTATTGGTGTAGAGGCATCCTTGGAGGAGGATTCTCCCGAGCGTCTCCTGAATTCTCGGACCTTTTTATTGAACCAGACCTTAGTCCTGACTAAGACTGGAGCAAGGATTTCAGCCAAATCATCCCTCTCTTTTCTGTTCCAATCTATGTCTTCCAGAGGGGTGTGTTTGATCACATTTTCATACTCATATGAGTATAGCTCAGAATTATCATCTTCAAGGCCTTCAGGAACTTGGTACAGACCGAGCTCTTGAATCAATTGTAAGGAGAACCTGCCATAATGTCTTCTTCTGGCCTCAAAGTCGTCTGTACAGTCGGCCCAGTAATCTTCTGTCTCTGCCACATGGTGATAGACTATCTTGATGTTCTGTTCAATAAACTTCTTCAAGTCAAAGCAGGTTCTTGGCTTGAAGAAATGAACGGTGACAGGGACCAAAGTTCTCTCTATATTCTGGGCATCCAGGGCTGTTTTGCACGTGTAATTTCCCAGAGAGATGGGAAAGTGCAAACCAGAGATCTTCTTGTCTCTGCAAGTTCTGTGCAACTTGTCCAGTTGCCTGCATATTTCAATCAAGGCCATCTTGTCATTGCAGAACATGGGAAGCCTCAGAGGAGTACCCTCATAACCAGCAAGCCTGATGTATGAGAATTTCCTGAATTGGATGAAGTAGGCCCCATACCGTGATATCAAGTTCATGGCTTCATCTGAAAACCTCCTGGCGGTGTCACCCTCGAGCAATCGGACCACGTACATAGTGAAAGCATCATTAACCCTTCTGAAATTGCGGTTGCTGGTCTCCAAGGTAAACTGCGGGCAATAGGTGTACACTGGGTCGCCTTTGTGGGCATCTATATATGAGAATCCAAACCATTGCCTCGATGCTGCTAGAGTATACATCAGATACGAAGTCATGAAAAACTTCTTTGTTTGCAGTACGTTGGATAGCTGTTCCGTCAGGTTCATGCTGATGATCTCAGCCCAGTTGATATTTTGTGTACCTTCGCACACCATACTGATGAGCGGGCACATCCAGAAATGGAACTCGCTGGTGGAAGGCAAACCCATGACCCGAGCCAGCAGTATTATGAAATCTGACAGTTCTTCGTTGAAGTCTGCTCGGATGAGAGTTTTGGTGAGGCGGGAAGCTCCTTTCTTAGGGTTTTTTAACCAGGACTTCGCCACTCGTGCCCTGTACTTGTCACTGTCTTGATCGAACATGGCTTGCGCTTGGACTTGAGAAACAACTATGGCATTGTCCAATTCCGGGATTCTCAGAGCGGCACCAATGGCGGCAGCGTCTAGCTTGGCGATGAGCTCCCCGTGTACGTTTGTCAATTCACTTGAGGCGGGGTCGAAGTGAGCTCCGCATGCAAGCACTGTATCAGCACACTGTACTGAAATTGGGAATCCTCCAGCGTACGCCAAACCACTGTCATAAATTGTCTGAGCCATCGGCGAGGGATTCGCATCTTCCATCCTTGCCCAAAAATCGCTGAAATCGAGATGTCGGGCCTCGCTATCTCCAATGTTGCTTACAGCAGACTCGAGTGGAGAAATCTGTTCTTGTCCTTGAAATTTGATCTTCATGTCGATAGTTTCAGGGGAACAAGGTTGCAAACTAGACTTGGAATGGAATTACAGAAGCAGAGGAACGTGCGCAAGTTTGTAGGCGGCGAGGGTTTGAGCAAAGGATAATCAAGGAAGATGTGAGAAAATGCGAAGGGGAAATGTTCATTATATAGCCTTTTGGGGAGAGGAGTGAATTCAATGCGCATTTAATTACACGACCACCAACTTGAAAAGCGCCATACTTGGAGTGAGCAGGAAAAACTAAGTATGGATGACACTAGGTACGCTTGGGACATGTGAGACGCGAATGCGCGAAACACGCGGCTCGGGCGGAATGGAGAGAGAATGCACAAAAGCTTTTGGAACAATTGGGACGAAAATACGCGAGGTACGCGGCTCGGGCATTTCGGCCGAAATTGGAAAAGCAGGTCCGCTTGGACTTGGGACTTTTGGAACAGATAGTTCCGGAGTACGCGACTAGGAAGTTTCGGCCGAAAATGGGAAAGCTCGCACAAAAGTTGTGGGATGAAAATGCGCAAGTCTACGCGGTTCGGATGGTTCGGCCGAAATTGGAATGACTTGCACAAAAGCTTTCGGGACATATGGAACAAAAACTTCCGACGGGCCCGAAGATAGGACAATTTCGGGAATTTCGGCCGGTCGGGGAACAACTCGCACTTTGGAACTTGGGACAGTCGGGACAAAAATGTCCGACAGGCCCGAAATACATGCAAGAAAAGTCCAATACTTAGATTTTCAGACTTCCAAGACTTTTTTTTACACCACCAGCTTGGTAGAAAAGACACTTAGACTCAAAATTTTGGGATTTTACCTTTGACAGAGCAGGGAATTTTGAGTGGACAACAACTTGCAAGGCACATCCTAAAACAACTAGGACAAGATCAAGTCCTATTAGAGTGATATCCATTTCTCCACAAACCTGAGTGCCAACTAAACCATATCCATGGCTACCAATGACATACAACATGGTCTAATCTATCTTTAAGCTCCATGACATATCTATGGTGCTGCTTAGACTAAAAAGGAGAACAAATTTGGATACCAACAGGTGGCATTGCTAGAAACCAAAAGAACCAAACTTGCATCCATCAATAGGACACTACTTCGATGATACTATCCACTTCTATCCATTACTATCCAATATAGTTTAGATCAGTTTTCTCCAAATGAAACATATATAGTTCATATTAAGTCTGCTCCACCTTCTTTCCATCTCATATTCATTCCATACAACTAGATATCAATTAGGTTATTCATATCCTTTATTGGTTGTTTCTTCTCGTATCATTGTACTTTGGTGTATAACGTGTTTCGATACATATTTTATTTACTCCAATCTTATGATTAAGATTTGAATTTTTAAAATCCTTATACTTTTTTAATTTTGTATATACTTCTATTATTTTCATATTTCTTTACTATAGATTTGTTTTTCCTTGCATGTTACAAAATGGATATCCCTTCCCAAACATTTTTTGAGAATTCTTCCCATTGAAAATTCAAGCTCCATTTATAATGTGTTTGTTAAGTGTGCTTTAGTTAATAATGGATATGGTATTAATATATGTAACATCTATTTTCTCCATCAAACAAGGCTTTCTACTCTTGATGTAACTCTCTCTATTCTATGTATTTTTCATTTTAATAATAACCCTAAGCGAGTTGTGGGAGAAATTACTCTACCCGTTACTATAGGATCTTTCACTCTTAATGTTATATGTTACGTTTTGCTTAATAATCTCAATTATAATATCCTTCTAGGTCTTTCTTGATTACATACTATGCATAAAATCCCTTCTACCCATGTTATAGCAAAAAGGCCATTACAACACTTTCTTCCATGGATAATGATAAAATAGATTCCACACCTCATGTTGATAATATTTGTGATATCCCTCTCATACATGATAATAAATACACTAATTACATTGCACATAATTCTCCTCATATGATGGACTACAATGCTACTGATTTACATGATGAACTTTCTATTAGAACCCATGATACTCCCCCACTATGTCTTTGATATGATTCTCATGTGTGGATTTTACTAATGCTTTGAAGTTTTTGTGTAACATTCATTACATTTGGTATCATAAAAACCACCCATGTTTGAATCTAACTCAATTGGTTATGCCATGTAGCGAGGGGCTGTGGGGTGACTAAACATCAAGGAATCATGGTTCATATGTATGGGAGTGTGGGCATAGGCCCAACATGAAGTTATGCTCTTAATAAGTCTCGGTAGGATGGTCTAATCCTCATGTGTGTATTTAACTAACACCTCAAGGTTTTGGTGTAACGGTTCCTTATAGTCTCACTCTCATCTAAATGGAGCTCTATCCCTAATGAATAATAATGCACACTTACCTATATCTAGAGCTTTGTCCCTTGTGGTGGTTGCTACATCTACAATACCTAAGGTATTGGGAGATACTCACATATCCTTTCACAATTTCATTATGACCATTGTAACATTCCCATTTTAAGACTTTAGAAACAAGGGGATTTTTTTTTTGCATAATTTTCTCAGTTCTAAATTAACATAAATAACACACATTCATAGCCAATCAATCTCATAAGAGGATACCATATGCAGTTGTAAATGACTCAGTGAAACAGCGATCTCTCATTTCATGAGTCCGTTTCATACCAATATCTCATGTTAATTTTATCATGTGTATACCATGTATAATTGGTTATTTTACCATTTTAAAGGTATCAATTGTTCTATTTAAGAGGCCTATCTCGAATCTTCGTTACTGATATTCATCTGAAATCCCACTTCTTAAACTAGGTGACATAGGATAATGCAACTAGCAACTTGCGATAGTTTGGCCAAAGATTTTAAAAATATTGTTCATGTTTATATTCCTAGATGACATACTCATCTAACATAATATTTCCTTCACCCTAATTGATTTGTTATCTATAATGGTATTCAATGAATTCTAACAGTCCACTTGTTCAAGATATCCCCCTAGCCAAGGTTATCAACATGGCCTAGTATTGAGGACAGTTCTTGTGTGACTAAGGGTATTTAGACATACTCAATCGACTTGCATCAATTGCATGTGTGTCTACATCCGTCTGAGATTTCCTCATCTAGGAAAACATACCTTAGATAGAAAGTTAATGAATTATTAATTATCTCATTAAGGATTAATTGCAGTAACCCTATCGAGAAAAACTAGATTCCTTGAACATTAGGGTTTCTAGTTAAAACTACAATTAAAAGTAGGTATGCAAATACATCTACTCCCTAATCATTTCATAATTTATGTTTTTATACCATTCACTTTCTAATTTATGTTTTACATAATAGATCCAACACACATTAAAGAGATGTTTGCTTACTTACTTACCCAAGCCCTAGCTTAACTATGTTTTGAGTAAGTTCTTTTTATATTAGACTTCAATGGAATCAATTTGATCCCATTTATTTTCCTTTCCTACATTCCTATTTTGGTTAAGGAATTAGTTAAGAGGAAGCACACCTTCCACTATTCAAATATAACATTCGATTCATTCCCAAAAAGGTCTTAAGACAATTATATGATTAATTACATTTTTTTCTTCCCTTTTTCCTTATAGATGGTTAATGTTCATTTAAAACCTCGAGTACATTGTAACATAACAACAAGTTTTATCTTCATTTAAACATTTGAATTAACCATAGTCATAGTGTTATAGTTAGATAACAATGCAAGAATGACAACTTATTAAGTTGAATTGTCACTAGAGAGGGTAGCACATCCAAAGACCCCCGATCTCTATTTAATCTATTCCAAACCAAGAGGTTATGTTACGATAGAAAAAAAAATAGAGAAATAATTAACATTTCCATTCATAGAATACCCAAAAAGGTTACACATCAAGTACTAGAAAATTCACAAATCTTTCATTCATCGAGAGGATTCATACATTATAAGTCCAAACACTTCAGAAATTTCTAATGTCAAACGAAATAACAAGATCAAATACAAGTAAAAATTTATTTTTCCATCAAATAAATTTCAATAATGAACCATATTTCATCATAATAAGATCTAGTCTCTTTGATAAAAAATTTAACTTCCTATAAATATTTTCTCCTTTCATCACTTACGAAGTCCATCTACAAAATTTCTAGCATGGTTCAGTCCATTCAGAGCATGATAAGCACTAAACATTAAATTGATGTCCTTTTAGATAACTATTTCATAAAGATAACTATGTTGTTATGAAACAGTCCTGAGAAATTGTAAAGTCATATCCAAAAGGAGTTATCATACTCAAATAAAATAGAGATAAAAATAAGTGATAAACCATAATGAAAGTAAGATTAGGTCTGAATTTAAAAAATTCAACATTCCCTACTATAGCATTTCATCAAAAGAATTAAAATAAAAATTCATATAAGTAATATTTCATCACAATCCCAATATTATTTTCATACATTACTTTATATGTTTCCTTATCATTAAAATTGTTTAACATAAAAAGACAACTATCCTAACTATCTTTTAGGAATAGTTAAGTAGTAGATAAAAACAACAAGTACTTCCATCTCGAAATTTCATTCACCTAAATTCATCCTAAAATCGAGATGTCAATAATCAAGATTAAAAACATAGGACTATGTTTAGGATGATTCAAACCACATAACTTTAAAATGTGTCTCGATTTGAGTATCCTAATACTCAAACTCATAATTAGAATCAATTTAAGATAAAGTCCAAAAACTAAAATAGACCTCATCGAGGGTAAGATAAATTTTTCATGCAATTGGGACTACACTCAATCCTCAAAGAGATACAACATTACCAATGTTAATTGAAAGAGAGTAGAATGGTAAGATTTAACAATCAACTTCAACTAAATCAACCATCCAAATATTTTATACTAAACACAAAGATTTACTCAAAATATTTCCAACCAAATGTGATAATCCATCTAATTATTCTCTACTTCATCTATACTGCCCTAGCACAACCTGAACTCAATATTGTTAAATAGATCCAAAAGTTTAATTAATAGAATAGATCAAAGAAGGACAACACCTTCATCTAGTTTGAAATAGAAAGAAGATTAAAGGAAAGAGAGAATGAGAGAGAAATTACTTCCTCATAGCTCTAAGCATGATTAGAAAGAGACCATTAGATAACCAAGAACAATTATTGACAAGCTCAGTCTCTACTGTCCCATACCAAAATCCCAAATAGAGAACTAATCAGGGATCAAATTGAATGAACACAAACTAGGAGAAGAAAGAACGATGAACAAAAATCATTCCATTACCCAACAACATTCAAGGATACGGTATTTTTCATAGCTTAAAAATATGTAAAGAAAAGAAGTAATTCTTTCCCCAAGTACTCAGAAAGGAACGAAAAAGATGACAAAAGGATAAGTCTGAAACTAGACTCATAAAATTTAGATCCTTGAAGAAAATGCATGAGAATAATGATATATCAAATCCACAGAGTACGCATTCATTTTCATGAGAGATACATTAACTTAGTTCGTAAAAGAACTGAAAATGAGTTTGATGGCCCAAGGCCAAGAAATAAACTAACTAAAAAAATGTCCATTGAACTACCTAGAAGATCAAATAGACAACAACAACTAAAAAATAGTAAACCAATACCAAGGGAGTTTTTCCTTCTTAGCATTGAATGCCATAATTTTCATTAGTTACCAAAAACTCTAAGAGTAGATAACTAAGTAACATTTCCCTCATGGGTTCCAAAATTTAGGCTTAGGGGCCAAACAATTTCACGAAAGAGCGAAGTATAAATTGCAAGCTTATAATAATAACTGAAATAACTACCATGTCCTTAAAGCGTTAAACACTAGCCAAGTAAAACCCAACAATTTAACTTTCCTCAATAAACATTGGAGTAGACTACTACAACAAGAAGGTTAAAAACAAAACCCATAATCACAATCACATAAGTGATAAGAAAATAGAAATATTCTCAAATTTTGATCATTCCAATAGAACCCAGAAGAATATGCTAAAGCTAGAGTGACAGAAATTTATTTCCCAAAATATTCATGCAAGATCAAACAATAGTCAAGATATTCAAATAGTCTATCCTCTAAAGTGTTCTCACTATGGTGAGACAAGATCTCTTAGAAGAAGGTCCACAAATTTAAGCAACCTATTATTACTAGCTTAGCAAAGATCAAACAAGAGTACAAACAATTTCAACTTCATCTCAGGATCATGTAGAGGAGTAAAGCAAAACCCATCAAATCAAATCAAGAAGAACAAAATCAACATGACACTTTCCTCATACAATTGGAATCGAAAAATAATTCACATAAAAAACATGCAAAAATCAAATTATTTCCAAGAGAAGAGTTCTTTTAACGAATCATTTAAATAAAAGAAAAACAACTTAATGTGTAGAGCCTATCATTCTGATAGAGCTTCTCCTTCACTAATTTTCAATGGATCTCCAAGAAAAACTTCAATAGCTTCTTCCTCTCCATGAAACGTCAACCCAACTTTCAACACTTCCCCTTTCTTCTTATAGTTTTCATAGTGTCCATTAATAGCTCTATGCTATGTAAGAAATAAAATTCATGCAAGAATTGAACTGGAGGTTTGAAGAACTAAACAACATATTGCAGAACCCAAGCTCGAAACAATAAAAGATCAAAACAACTAAACCCCTCATGCATCTTCCTAGGAATTTTTGCCAAGTTCAAAAACATTAAATGCGGACTATCAGTTCCCTCTGTTTTATGCCAATGCCATCTCCATATTTGGCGATGACTAGATTTAAATTTTTCTTACAAACAAACTTAGTGGAGGTACAAACTCATCATTTCCTATCTTTTCTCATGCCCATGCAAAAGTTGGCAGCACCAAAGGATAAGAGCACTACGAACTCACAATTAAATTTCTAGAAAATGATGCCACCAACCAGCCTAATTTCGATGTCGCTCCCTTAGGTTAGCCATTCCAATAGTTAGGTTAACATTAATTTAGGAAATCAACATAGGTACATAGGTGGATATTTAATTAAAGTCTTAACATTCTAATTAACAAAAGATCATAGGGACGTAGGCTAGACTTAGCTTTAGGCTATAGTTACTAACATTAAAACATAGTTATAATAGGTTCCTGATCAAAGAAAGAATTACATGCTAACAAAAGAAGAACCAACCATGACATCAAAATTCAATATACAGTAGGGTCTAAAGACTTCATCCTTTCTCTAGCACAGTCAGAATCCAGAGATCACTTGATCTATCTGACTTGGTCATTATGACCACAAAGTTATGAATTAAAAGCATACCTTGGATCAATGGAATTGATCCAAGGTAATGTTGTTCTGAAAGAAGAATTTATGAAAATAGAAACCAAATTTCTCAATTCAAGCAGCAAATTAATTCTGCATAAGGAGGTGGGTTTCTCTATTAAATACAACAAAAACATGACAAAATGTACCTACTCAATAGATGAATTATTTTCTACTACAAACATGATTTCCAAAGTCATAAGAGTACATTGTCTTAAGAAAAAATCACTTGTCAACGTTTGTACCTTCTAAAGTAGAAATCATCATAGGTACCAGTCATGTTGGAGGTGTTACATACCTCCCTCCTAAAAAGCATCATCATCCCGATGATTAACTTAGTCAAAATAAATTCAATCAAGAATATAACCAAAATATAATTCTTTCATTCATAAGTTCATAACAAAACCAAATTTGAGAAATTCAAATTTTCATAATTATTCAGCATTAAAATAGTTGTTTCAATACTAAAGAATTTAGTATCTGCCCAAAACTAGCAAGTTTATTGATATGCTAAGAATAAAATCTTCAAGTTTTATCAATCAACAGAATCAATTCTGCTCAAATAAATGTTGAAAAAATTTTCATGTCTTCGAGATTTTCCCAGGTTGCACTTTATTCATTAAAATGGTCCCACTAGACCTTGCATTGACTTATTTCACAATTTATTAAGTGCAATGTTGAAAGTTTCCAACACTTGAATGGGTTTAGCCATAATTATTCCTGGGTCTTGGACTTGCAAAGAATTCCAATTTAACACATGCGATAAATTTGAAGCGTATTTCATAAGTAAAGAAATATGGAAAACATCATGTATTCGTGATAAAGCGGTGGTAAAGATAAATGATAAGCTACATGATTGATTATTTTGACAATTTCAAAGGTTCCCACATAACAAGGTGATAACTTGGCAGCCTTGCCAAAAGTTATGGGACTCTTTTTTGGTTTAACCTACAAAAGACCTTTTCACCAAGTTCAAATTTTTGTCAACCCTTTTTAAGTTTGCATAACGTGTTTTCCTATCTATTGCTTCCTTTAAATGTTCACAAATCATTTTAACTTGTTGTTCCATTTTAGTAAGGATCTCAGGTCCAATTACCTTTATGTCCTCTATGTTATGCCATCTTACTAGAGTTCTACATTTTTTTCTCGTATATTTCTTTGAAAGGTGCCATTTTCAAAGAGTCATGATACGTGTTATTATAAGAAAATTCAACTAATGGAAGGTAGTCTTCCCATTTATCTTTGTTGATCTATGCAAATACATTCGTAACATATCTTCCAAAGTTTGATTAACTCTTTCAGTCTACATGTCCATTTCGGATGGTATGTTGAACTAAAATTAGTTTAGTTCCTAAGGCTGCATTAAGTGTTTGCAAAATCTAGATGTCATTATTGGATCTCTATCTGATATGATTAATTATGGTACACCATGTAATCTACAAATTTCATGCACAAATATTTTTGCTAAAATAGGTGAATCATCCTTAATATTACTAGTAATGAAATGTGCTAAAAGGAACAATAACAAGATCGTACCAAGCCAAGAACACAGATGCTAATCAAACACCATGATCTATAAGATGAAAGCAATTCACTAGAATAACTTTACATAAAACCTTTGCAAACAAATGAGAAGTAATATCATATATTATTATGGAACTCAATGCAATACATTGAGAATGGGCCTTGCTTAAATAGGCAAGGAATAACAATCTAAGAACCAATCAAGGTCATAGATCAAGCCATAAATCAAGGAAATAACTAGTCATCAAAGAACTAGTCAAGACCATAGATTTAGGAGAGAACTAGACATCAAGGATCTAGTCAATACCATAGATCAAGGAAAGAACTAGTCAATACCATGGATCAAGGAAAGAACTATACCTAACAACTAGATAATATCTCCTAATATCTAAATAAGATAAAAGAAATATCCACACACATAAGTGGGTGAGGATAAATACAATAAAGGTAAATAAAGTACCTAGGTGAACATGAGCTAAGGTAAATACCTACTCTAACACCCCCTCAAGTGAAGCTAGGGGCCAAAATAGAAGTGGCATGTCCACAGTATGAGTCTCGAAAACTAGGCCTAATGAGGTACTCATGTACAATATATGGGAAAAAGGGACACCGTAAGGTACCCAAAACCAATAACAACAAAGTAAAGAGAGTAAAGACCTGCTCCAAGGCATCCCAAGAAGCTCGGCTCAAAAACTCATACAATGCTAAAGAAGTTTGGTGTGCACTATGGTCTGAATCCACTATTCGACAAAAACTCAAAAACAACTGACACTGGGCTCCACCAGAATAGCTCCATACAAGGAGACTGTCAACGGAGTGATGTCAAAGTGTAAAAAAAATACCAAACATAATTCTATCAACTGCTGCAAATAGGTGTGCCACAATCCAAGAACAATAACCAAAGCAACAAGGCAAGGACACAAACTCCAGAGTGTCATGATCCAAGACAAACCAAAGTAATAAGGTAAGGACATGAAACCTGAAGAAGCAAGATCAACACCACACCCTCCCATACTGCTGAATGAGTGGAGTGGCACTACAAATTTTTATGAGTTATCAAAACATCTACTCGAACACGACAAACTAACAATGGGTTCCACCGTAATAGCTCCCCATAAGAGAGAGACATTAACATGCCAAAAGCGTTGAAAATACGAGATACAAAATCTCTCAACAAACAAGAGAGATACACTACACCTGCTAAAGAAAAATGCTCAAAACAAGAAGCATCACAATGCATAAGGTATATAAAGTGGAGCAAGAAATTTGAATGGTGGAGGAGCCATGCTTGTAGAGTTCTCTCAATGAATGCCTATGTCACCACCATGAGTGATCAAATATCCACCTCAAATCGATACGGATGGATGATGAAGATGACTGCTTATGACTTGGTGTAAAATACACAATGGGTGCATGTAAAAAAGAACATCAAAATTTGTGTTGTGTTAAGTTGATCATGTCTGATAGCTGAAATCTTAGGTTTCTCAATCCTGAGTGAAGGTGCAGAACTCATGTGTTGCTCATGATCCTCAGAAAGAGTCGAGTGAACAAAAAAATGAGAACTTTCAATGTGTGATCCCAATGAAGTATCTGCTTGATAACCAATGTCATGACGATAATTCTACTTCACATGTGGAATAGAGGAAATAATACCTGTGAATTTCTCTCAATGACTCCACTAGTGAGACCCATATAGGAGCAGCATGAGAGCTGAATGCGGTGGTATGCTTCCCAAAAAATCCATGTAGCTAAGTAGAAGTAGGATATACAACATGTGGTAATAGGCACAGATGTGGAAGAGCATGTAGTAACAAGCCTCACAGGTTTAGAAGAATCAAAAGTAGGTTCAGACTCAAAGACTGAAAGATCAATGTCGGTGGGTACAAAGAGTAACAGATGCAAGTGGAATAGGAACATGGATATGGTTGTCCACAATATGATGGTGATGTTGTAGGCTAGCAACTTTGTTCTGCAGGGAGTGTATTATTGTATCCCTATCATGAATGAGTGATTGTAGAAGAGAATTTTGATTCTTGAGTGATCTATTTTCTTCTACAAATTGTACAATATCCTCTTGAAGTCCACATACTTCATAGAAAAGCATATCATTCTCAGAATCCATGATAGGTACAAACAACAACTCCCAAAAATTTAGGACGTCGGGCTCAGCCAAAATTACATCCACAATTAATTACAACACTCCTCCATATTTGAAACTTTATAATTATAGTGAAAGTCTAAAAATAAATAACTCCAATGGAAAGAACATGAAAAAACAAGCACTTTTGCAAAAAATGACACTCAAAACCGAGTTACCGATCAAAAGTTACAAGCTTTTTAATATTTCACTCTATTATTTATTTTAGTTACCACTAAAACAAAATAAATTGTTGTTTCCTTCACCACACAATTAAAATTAAAGGAGGCTGAAGATAAGCACCTACTAGTAGGAATCACAAGCTTTAAGCCCTCATATGACCATACCATATGACCAAGGGGGTCCATGCCAAAAGAGGAAAGATCTGAAAACTTTCTTACGTGTAAACCAAGACAAATACATTGAAACAGAAAATTACTTTGTGCCGATCTCGAAAAAAACAACGAGACCCAAAAATAATCCTATAATTTCTTTTCTGGTGGGCATGAATCTCGAGTGATCCGGTGTGCTTCTCTGTAACAACAACAAAACCCAAAAAAGAGGGCATTTATGAAAAAATTCAAGTTTACTGATTGATCTTAGGGTTTTCATGCCTTCCGGATCTTATGGAAGCCTCTATTTTCCATAAAAATTCATGCAACAACAACATACAACAAATCCCAAATATATGAATATACAATGAATTTATTTGTAAAATAAAACTTATAGACGGATGTCAACAGCAATCTCTAGCCTACGATACAATGAAAGGAACGATAACCAGATCATCGTACCAAGCCAAGAACACAGATGCTAATCAAACACCATGATCTATAAGATGAAAGCAATTCACCAAAATAACTTTACATAAAACCTTTGCAAATAAATGAGAAGCAATATCATATATTATTATGGAACTCAATGCAATACATTGAGAATGGGCCTTGCTTAAATAGGCAAGGAATAATAATCTAAGAACCAATCAAGGTCATAGATCAAGCCATAAATCAAGGAAATAACTAGTCATCAAAGAGCTAGTCAAGACCATAGATTTAGGAGAGAACTAGACATCAAGGATCTAGTCAATACCATAGATCAAGGAAAGAACTAGTCAATACCATGGATCAAAGAAAGAACTATACCTAACAACTAGATAATATCTCCTAATATCTAAATAAGATAAAAGAAATATCCACACACATAAGTGGGTGAGGATAAATACAATAAAGGTAAATAAAGTACCTAGGTGAACATGAGCTAGGTAAATATCTACTCTAACATGTGCCACTTTTGATAGTTTATCAATACAACAAGAATATCATCATGATTATTTCTTGACATAGGCAACCCTTGAAAAAAATTCCATGCTAATTACTTGCCATTTATCTTGAAGTATACCATGAGGGTACAATAAGACAGATGGATGCATGTGTTACCTTAACACACTGACATTCTAAGTAGTGTGTCACAAAATCAATTACGTGTTTTTTCATCTCATTCCAAAAATATTGTTGTTTTATATCAAAACGAGCATTTTCGTGATTCCAAGATGTTATGAAAAAGGTGAATTATAAAATTCAGTTAACAATTTCCTTCTTAACTCATTTCCCAAAGGTATATATACTCTATTATCATATCTCAAGATTCCTTTGTCATCAAAGTGAAAACCTCTATATCTCACATCATTTGGATCTACAAGCAAGTGTTGTTTTTACTTGTTGAAAATAAGAATCAGATTCCATAACACTTTTTACTTCATCCTTAAACTGAGTTCTCAACATTATAAGTGCATAAATATGTTTCCTACGACTTAGTGCATATGCCACTCTATTTTCCTTTCCTTTTATATAAATTATGTCAAAATCATACTAAGATAGAAATTCTAACCATCTTCGTTGTCTTGCATTTAGATTTGGCTGAGTGAAAATATACTTCACCCAAGATGATCAAGTCTTTAGTTCAAAAGGTCTTCCCAAAAGATAATGCCTCCATACTTGAAGTGCATGAACAATGGCAAGTAAGCTCTAGGTCATGGGGAGCATAGTTCAGTTCATGTAACTTGAGTTTTCTACTTTCATATGCTATAACATGCTCATTTTGCAATAAGATACCTCCAAGCCCTTCCCGAAGCATCTGTTACTACAAGTAAAGTCTCCATTAGGATAAGATACAACCAAAATAGGTGTAGATGTAAGTTGATTCTTTAGAGTCTTAAATGTATATTCACATTTTTCACACCATAAAAATTTCTTATCTTTATTTTTCAAGGAAATTATTGGTGCGATGACCTTGAGAAAGTCTTTAACAAACTTCTATAGTAAACAAAAAAACCCATGAAGCTTCTAACTTCATGTACATTCTTAGGTGCGAGCCACTCAGCTTATTCCAACAATTTTTGATGGATCTACAACTATTTAATCTTTACTTATGACATGTCTGGATAGTACACTTCCGTCTCGTAGAAAGAAAATTTGGATAATTTATTATACAATCTTCTCTTTCTTAAGATTTCTAGAACTATATTCAAATTCTCATGATGCTCATCAATGTTTTTCGAATCTATAAGAATAGCGTCCAAGAATACAAGCACAAATTTTTCCAAGTATTCTTGAAAAATATTATTCATTAAATTCATAAAAGCTACGAGATGCCTTTGTCAAACAAAAGGTAAAGCGTAAACTCGTAATGTTTGTATCTTGTCCTAAAAGTTGTTTTATGAATATATTCATCCTTGATTCTTAACTGATGATATCCAGATCGAAGATCTATCTTAGAATATATTGATGCACCATGCATCTGATCAAACAAATCATCAATTCTAGGAATTGGATATCTATTTTTGATTGTTGCCTTGTTTAACATCCTATAATCAATGCACAATCTAAGTGTTCCATCTTTCTTTTTCACAAAAATTATTGGTGCTCCCCAAGGCAAGACACTTGGTCTTATCAAACCTTTAGACAATAGTTCTTGTAACTGTGCCTTAAGCTCTACCAATTTAATGGTAGTCATTCGATACAATACTTTGAAATAGGTTCGGTTCTCGGCTTGATCTCAATCATGAAATCAAACTCCCGTTTGGGCGGAAGATCGGGTAGTTCTTCCCAAACACATCGCTGAAATTTTGTAACAACGGGTATCTTTCCAAGAAGTCACTATCCCCTTCAATTGTTTCAGAAATTTTTACTGCATACAAAATGCAGCCTTTGTTTTTGGCCTTTTTAAGCTGCATGGATGACAATTTCCTAACTGAAATCGTCACGTTTTACCCCCTGAATGTCTTATGTTTTATATAAGTTCATCCGAGAAAACTAATATGTTTTTCAAAACAATCAATGGTTACCTTGTGTTCAACAAACCAATTAACACCTATGATTACATCATAAGACCCCAAAGGAGCAATGTAAATATCAAATTCAGTGGAAAAACTAGGCAAGTCAAGGACTGCTCCAAAAAGACACATACTAACTGTGTGGACAACATTATTTCCATAATGTACAACCCATGATTTATCTATTTTTCCAGATTTTGTTTTTAATTTTGAAGCCAATTTAGTGGAAATAAAAACATTCAATAGCTCCAATACCAAAAGGTATAGTAAATGTATACCAAACAACTTACGACACTTCTATAGGCATAACTTGCTTTTCATCTTGTTTTTCAGCTACTGCAACATGTATATTATGTTGATGATTATAGTCATCCTTTCTTAGAGGACACTGATTTTCATAATGATCCTTGCCACAATTTTAATAGCCTCCTACAAGTCCTTTCTTAGGCTAAAATTTATTTCTATCCTTAAATTTACCATTTTGTCCTCCATAGGACTTTTTCCGTTATTATTGTTCTTAACAAAGTTGTTTCATACATTAGCAACAATTTTATTTATTGTAGCTTTCTTGTTATTATCAAAAATAGATTTATTTTTCATGTCAAAAATTTTCAATGGTCTCTTTTTGGGTGCAAGGGACGAAGAAGAATTAGGAACTTTCTTTTTGATTTCTTCCTTATGGGAAGAGATTGCTTTCAATTTTTGCTCCTGCCTTATGGATTTTTCAACAACCCCTTCCATAGTGGTTGGGTTGTGAACATCTACTTCACCACCTATAATGGGATTTAACCCCATAATGAATTTATGTATCCTGAACTTCTCGTCAGTTTGATACTGAGGTACGTACTTGAGGAGCTTAGTAAAATTCTCCCAGTACTCTGTTATAGTTAACTTTCCTTGAGCTAAGTTCTGAAATTCAGTCATTTTCTGATCATAGTAAAGTTGTGGTAGCCATTGTTGCCTAAAATAATTTTTAAATTGATCCCAAGTGATGTTTGTTTCATCAATTTTTAACTCAGCCTTATGGTTGTCCCACCAAGAAGATGCCTCATGGGAAAGTTGATAAGCTCCCCATATTACTTTAGTTTCCTCTGAGAAGTTCCTTATAGAAAATTACTTCTCCATTTCATTGAGCTAGTTCTCAGCTCCATCTCCCAATGTAGTGCCATCAAACTTGGGTGGACTTATCCTTTTTATATCATTAGTGAGTTCAACTGCCAATCTTTCCTTTTATTCTTAGGCTAATTGGGTGCATTTGCATTAGCATTAGCAACGTTATTGTTATCAACACCTAAATTCCCCATATTGGCATTGTCCATAGGAGGTGGCTGATTTTTATTACCAACATCTTCTTCATCCTCCTCATTTCCCATTACTTGTTGTTCTAATATAGCTAGATGATCTCTTGTGTCTAACGGGGCAAAAATAATTTCATCGATTTTTTGGGTAGTTGCTTTACTTCTCCACATGGTGGTGGGTTGTTTGTAGCATTTCTTCTCATTCTAACCATTTTCTATTAACAAGAAAATTTAAGTTTTATCATATTATGGACACAATAGGTCTAAGAGCTGCAACCTTCAGCTCTAATACCAAGATGTAACATTCCCATTTTAAGACTTTAGAAACAAGGGAATTTTTTTACATAATGTTCTCTGTTCTAAATTAACATAATTTAGAACACATATTCATAGTCAATCAATCTCATAACAGAATACCATATGCACAATTGTTAATGACTCGGTGAAACAACAATCTCTCATTTCATGACTCGGTGTCATACTAATCTCTCATGTTAACTTTATCATGTGTATACTATGTATACTTAGTTATTTTACCATTTTAAAGGTATCAAGTGTTCTATTTAAGAGGCCTATATAAATATTTATTACCGATATTCATCTAAAATCCCGCTTCTTAAACTAGGTGACATAAGAATATGTAAGCAATAGCTTTTGATACTTTGGCCAAAGATTTTAAACATAGTTTTCATGTTTATATTCCTAGATGGCATACTCATCTAATAGAATACATCCTTCACCCTACTTGATTTGTTATCTATAATGGTCTTCGACTTCGTCGGTCCACTTGTTTAAGGTTTCCCCTAGCTATGGTTAGCAACATGGCCTAGTGTGGAGGACTGCTTATAGTGACTAAGGGTATTTAGACATACTCAATCGACTTGCATCGATTGGGCGTGTCTATTTCTCATAAGTCAATGTGAGTTGACCTCGACACTAGGTTATGTCCCTATCTCTTCATAGGGAAAAGCGTGATCAGTCAGAATTTATGTTAGTCTAGATGAATAAACTCGAAAGGGTGTACAAAAATGTCAACTATAACACAGTATCCTCACAAAGACCCTAGTCTTCTGAAGGTACTACCCCGTAGTTGGCGTAATTCAACATCCATTTGAGGTTTCCTCATCTAAGAAAACATACCTTAGATAGAAAGTTAATGAATTATTAATTATCTCATTAAGGATTAATCGCAATAACCCTACCGAGTAGCTAAATTCCTTGAACATTAGGGTTCCAAGCTAAAATTACAATTAAAATTAGGTATGCGAGATACATCTTCTTCGTAATCATTTCATAAGTTATGTTTTTATACCATTAACTTTCTAATTTTTGTTTTACATAACAAACCAAACACACATTAAAGAGATGTTTTCTTACTTACTTACCCAAGCCCTAGCTTACATAAGTTCTGAGTAATTTCTTTTTATATTAGACTTCAATGGAATTAAGTCTAATCCCATTTATTTTCCTTTCCTACATTCCTATTTTGGTTAAGGAATTAGTCGAGAGGAAGCACACCTTCAACTATTCAAAGATAACATTGATTCATTCCCAAAAAGGTCTTGAGACAATTATATGATTAATTACATGGTATTTTTCTTCCCTTTTTCCTTATAGATGGTTAATGTTCATTTAAAACCTCGAGTACATTGTAACATAACATCAAGTTTTATCTTCATTCAAGCATTTGAATTAACCGTAGTCATAGTGTTATAGTTAGATAACAATGGAAGAATGACAACTTATTAATTTGAATTTTCACTAGAGAGGGTAGCACATCTAGCACCACGATCTCTATTTAATCTATTCCAAACCAAGAGGGTATGTTACTGATAGAAAAAATAGAGAAATAATTAACATTTCCATTCACATAATACCCAAAAATATTACACATCAAGTACAAGCAAATTCACAAATATTTCATTCATCAAGAGGATTCATACATTATAATTCCAAACACTTCAGACATTTCTAATGTCAAACAGAAATAACAAGATCAATTACAAGTACAACTTTCTTTTTCCATCAAATACATTTCAATAATGAACCATATTTCATCATAACAAGATCTGGTCTCTTTGATAAAAATGTAACTTCCTATAAATATTTTCTCCTTTCATCACTTACGAAGTTCATCTAAAAAATTGATAGCATAGGTCACTTCATTGAACTGATCATTATAAGAAATAAATATTAAAACGATGTGATTTTAGCTAAGCTGTTTCATAAAGATAACTCTGTTATTATGAAAGCGATTAAAGCAATTCAGAAATTCATAGCCAAAAGGAGTTAGCATACTCAAATAAAAGAGAGAAAAAGAAGTGATAAACCATAACAAATGTAATATTAGGTCTGAATTAAACAACTTCAACATTCCCTACTATAGTATTTCATCAAAATAATTAAAAGAACAATTCGGATAAGTAACATTTCATCACAATCCCAATATTATTTTCATACATTTACATGTTTCCCTTCTCGATTAAACCTGTTTAACATAAGAAGACAAATATCCTTACTATCCTTTAGGCATAGTTCAACAAAGTAGATAAAAACAACAGTACTTCCATCTCGACATTTCATTCACCTAAATTCATCATAAAATCGAGATGCCAATAATCAAGATTAAAACATATGACTAAGTTTAGGATGATTCAAACCACATAAATTTAAAATGTGTCTCTAATTTGAGTATCCTAACACTCAAAATCAGAATTAGAATCCAATTTAAGATAAATTCCAAAAACTAAAATAGACCTCATCAGAGGGTAAGATAAAATTTTCATGCAATTGGGACTACACTCAATCCTCAATGAGATACAACATTACCAACATTAATTCAAGAGAGTAGAATGGTAAGATTTAACAATCAGCTTCAACTAAATCAACCATCCAAATATTTTCTACTAACACAAAGATTTACTCAAAATATTTCCAACCAAATGCAATAATCCATACAATTATTTTGTACTTCAGCTATATTGTCCTAGCACAACATGAACTCAATATTATCAAATAGATCCAAAAGTTTAATTAACTGAACAGATCAAAGAAGGAAAACACCTTCATCTAGTTTGAAATAGAAATAATATTAAAGGAAAGAGAGAGAGAGAGAAATTACTTCCTCGTAGTTCTAAGCACGATTAGGAAGAGACCATTAGATAACCAAGAAAAATTATTGATAAGCTCAATCTCTACTTCCCCATACCAAAATCCCAAACACTAAACTAATCAGGGATAGAATTGAATGAACATAAAGTAGGAGAATAAATAATGATGAACAAAAACCATTCCACTACCCAATGACATTCGGGGATACGGTATTTTCTGACTTCAAAATCTACAAAGACAACAAGTAATTCTTTCCCCAAGTACTCAGAAAGGAACGAAAAAGATGACAAAATGATAAGTCTGAAACAGACTCATAAAACTCATATCCTTGAAGAAAATATTTGAGCATAACAATATATTAAATCCCCGAGTATGCATTCCTTTTCAATAGAGATATATTAGCCTTAGTTCATAAAAGAAGCGAAAATGAGTTTAATTACCCAAGGCCAAAAGCAGACTAACTAAAAACAATGCCCATTGAACAACATAAAATATCAAATAGACAACAACAACCAAACAATAGTAAACCAATACCAAGGAGTTTTTCCTTCTTATCATCGAATGCCATAATTTTCATTAGTTACCAAAAACTCTAAGATTAGATAAGCGAGTAACATTTCCCTCATGGGTTCCAAAATTTAGGCCTAGGGGCTGAAAAATTCATGAAAGAGTAGAAGTATAAATTGTAGGCTTATAATAATAGATGAAATAACTACCATATCCTTGAAGCGTTAAACACTATCCAAGAAAAACCCAATAATTTAACTCTCCTCAATAAACATTGGAGCAGCATTTTATGCGGGAAGGTTAAAAAACAAAACCCATAATCAAAATCATAGAAGTGATGAGAAAATAGACATATTCTCAAATGTTGATCATTCTAATATAACATAGAAGAATATGCTAAAGCTAGAGTCATAGAATTTTATCTCCGAAAATATTCATGCAAGATCAAACAATAGTCAAGATATTCAAATAGTCTATCCTCTGAAGTGTTCTCACTGTGGTGAGACAAGATCTCTTAGAAAAAGTTCCACAAATTTAAGCAACCTACTTATGTACTAGGTTAACAAAGCTCAAACAAGAGTACAAACAATTTTGGCTTCATCTCAGGCTCATACAGAAGGAGTAAAGAATAACCCATCAAATCAAATCAAATCAAGAAGAACGAAACCCAGATCACACTTTCCTCATACAAGTGGAGTCAAAAAATAATTCACATAAAACAACACCAAAAATCACATGCAGAGATGATCTAAACAACCATGCAAAAACCAGATTGTTCCCAAGAGGATATTTATTTCAATGAATCAATTAAGTAAAAGAAAAACAACTTAATGTGTAGAGCATATCATACCTGATAGAGTTTATCCTTCACTAATTTGTAGAATATCTCCAAGTATAACTTCAATAGATTCTTCCTCTCCATGAAATTTTAACCCAACTTTCAACACTTCCCTTTCTTCTTATAGTTTTCACAGTGTCCATTAATAGCTCTATGTTATGAAAGAAATAACAGTCATGCAATAATCAAACTGGAGGTTCGAACAACTGAACAACAACATGTAGATCCCAAGCTTGAAACAACAAAAGATCAAAACAACTAAACCCCTCATGCACCTTCCTAGGTATTTTTTTCCAAATTCAAAAACATTAAATGCAAAGGACTATCAATTCCCTCCTATTTCCATGCCATTGTTATCTCCATATTTTGCGATGACTAGATTTAAATTTTTCTTGCAACCAAACTTAGTGGAGGTGCCAACTCAACCTTCCCCATCTTTTCTCATGCCCATGCTAAAGTTGACAAAGACCTTAGAAGGATAAGGCGCCTTAATTCACAATTAAGTGTCTAGAAAATGATGCCACCAACCACCCCAATTACCATGTTTTCCCTTAGGCTCCTTTAGGTTAGCCATTCCCATATTTATTGATGCAGCCTAAAATTTAGAAATACAAGCCCGGGCACGTTGGCACATGACTCGGCCTAGGCGATCACTCACCTAGAGCACACAAATGTACTAGCATCCTCTTTAGGGTTGTTGTTGCAGGATGTTAGCATGATGAAGACTTTAATCATGTAGAGCTATAACTAATATATCTTTCATACAGTGTATATTCAAACTTGGATCTAGAACATAACATATTTAATAGATAACCATAATGGAATCAAGCATGCAATACTAAATTATAACCATGAGAACACCTTGTTTCAGTCCATAATCACCGTTATATTAATTTTAGTAAATACACAGAAGCTTCATTACAATACCAGTAGTACACACTCATGCACGTAATAGATCTAGTAGCATAATCTCACTATACCCTAGTTCTCACATGTATATCTATGCTCTCTCTCTCTATATATATATATCTCTACTACATAGTTCAATACATATTTATAAGGGTGGGGACTTTCCTTCACCACTTATCTAATCCTAGAATAGGTTGCATGCTATTATTATCCATGCACCATTACAAAAATAGGCTTACATGTAAGAGTGTTAACAATAGATCTCTCTTTGTCAACTATCAGTTCACAATTCTATCTTTATCCTACATTCATGCAAAGTGCTTCATAGATGATCATCCAAAAATAGCCAATGTGTGACGTGCAAGTCTCCAATCGGTTTGAGTGCTCTACACACTATCTCTAAAAATAGATCCTCATCATGAAAAATGGAATTCTTGAATTTGTCTTTGTTACTCAGTGTGCGATCCTCTCGATGCTTCGCACCTTTGAATGTGCTCTGTTCTCCCACATAAATCTTCTATATTTTCTTCACTAAGTACCGAGTTTGGTGATCAAGATTACCCCACACCGGTTTCATTACCACCCGGTAATGGTTGTCTCAAAATGAACCAAACAATATGAATAAAGGAATAAAAATAATTTTGATGAATGAAAGAATGTCTTTAACCTATAGTGTCTTCCTCTGCAACCTAAATAATCAATTTTGGATATTCCTCTTTTATCTCCACCTCTAAGGTCTTCCAGTCATTGAGTGTGGCCTCGATTTCTCACGGAATATCTACTATAATTGAATTCAATTCATCCCTTATAATCTCTAGTTTTTCATTTTGTAATACTAACACAATATTGGACATGCCAGTCATTCTTCCTTCTAATAAGTCCATCTTTTGAATGATGAGTTTTCCAAGCTCATCCAACTTTTTCCTATTAGGTTCCTGAGTGACTGTAAGGGCCTTGTGCTTCTACTTAACAAGTGTTAATCATTCTACGTGGCTGAATGTCCCATCCTTCATGGCATTCAGGACCTCATTGTCTTCTAAAATGGTCTTGGTCCTTATAACTACCTTTGGCATTGTACAAATATTCAATGCTTGATCCGCCTTCTTGAGTTCCTCATATAAGCTCTGAAGCAATCCTTCATATGATGTAATCTTCCACATCATTGAAGCCTTTTCACACTTTGCTTCTTGTGTTGGATTCTTTGGGTCAGGCATGTGCAAAGGTTCATATTTAAGCACTAACTCCACCAATGTCTTTGAAATAATGTATTCTTGAAGGAAATATCTTAGGTACCTCGGTTCTAAGTGTGGCCTAGCCTTCATGACATTGTCACCAATCTCCTCTGTCATGTTGATAAACACAACATTCTTCTTCTATGCCAAATATTTTTCCTATTTTAGGCACGCTATCTCCTCATCCTTAGTCTTGATCTCCTCCCTTAGTGCCCTAATTATGGCAGCTTTATCCATATTCGATGTGCGACCTCTATTGACACTTTCACCAAAGCATTGCTCACCTGTTCATCTGACATAATAGTAGGCTTTATTGTTATGTGTCTGGCTTGAGGTGTCTTTTTCAACCTCCTTGACACACATGACTCCTCACATACATCAAAGTCTGGTTCATCCATGTGCATGTGCATTGACCATGACAATTGCTTCCTTGTGTGCACTGTTGCCATATCTTCATCCATTAACTCCTAGTCGTATAACTCCTTTTGTGTAATTGTGCTCGGAAATGTGTGCAAAAATTTTTACCTGTGTCCTTAGTGTAGCCTAGGGCTGGTGAAATATACTCTCCACTCGTTCTTCTTGATCTAGGAAGCTTAGGAACTTGGGCTTCAGATTGGGAACTTATCTTCTTATGTCTGAGTAGTCTTTATTGTTGTCTCTTGTCCCTTTTTCTTCCTCTTATCTATCCTTCATTTCTTCATATTTTTGTTCCTGCATTACCTAGAGGTGTAGGAGAATTGGATGCACTTTCCTTTGACTCTTCTACACCATCATTCAACTTTAATTTCCTTCTTTTCTTGGTTATCCCCTTCATGGAGAGAGTCGAGGTGATCTGTGCACTATTTTTGGAGTAGCACCTGCGTCCTTGTTCTCCTAAACACTCTCTTGAATCGGTGCTCTCCTTGTACTATTTATAATTCCTCATCATCTCCCTCTTGTGGTTGAGGTGGATTAGTTACGAACTTAGCTTCATCCTTATTTAGAGGATGTCTTATACCTCTGTGTTCCAAACCACCACTATCCTCATGCTCCTCCTCTTCATCATTGACTTGAATTATTTATGTGGGCTTGGGTGTTGGAACATTTTCAATTATATGCTTACCCTTTGTCGATTACAGGAGCACAAACTCATTATCCACATACTTAGCATTATCCAACTTGGGTTTGAGTTACAGGTACACAAGCACTACTCCTATGTCCCCGATTGCCAAGCTCACATGTTTCAAGCTTATAATATTTGAAATAAGTCTTTCAATATATGCGTTGCACCATGGATATACATATTTCTTACTTAGAGTGTGGTAGTTACAATATACCTTGTCTGAATTGAAGGTTAAGTGACACACATATGAGAACCGATGAAGTGATGCACGGAAATACCTTGAGTTAAAGGCATACGAGAATTTTTACACCATGGGCTCCAAGCCCTGTCCTTCATCACAACCCTATGTAAAAATGTTGGTATATTGCAAACTGAATTGCCTTACCCACCACTAAAGGAAAATATTTGGGTATACACCACTCTTCCTCGAACGCCGCATAGAGTCTATCATACCACATCTCCACCCTCTACTTGAATGGTCCACTCATTGATCCATAGCACAAGTACTTTCCAAACCTTTACGTAGGTGACTTGTGTTCCGTGGGGTACTCCCAAATCTTCTCCTTTGGCCCATCTAGCACTCCAATCTCCAAGAAGACTAAGGACACTAACACAACACCAAAAATATTTTTCCACTGTCTACACTTATCGATGATCATCTTTTCTATGTGATCACTTGCAATGTTGTAGACCACTCCTTGAGACATCTTATTGACAACATGTAACCACATTGTGTTTACCTGCAACCACCTTCCTTAGTCATTCAATTTTGTCACAAGATGTGCGGCTTCTGCACTCTTGGGTACTTTTTCAACTTGTCAATGTCCATGTTCCATGGACCCTTGGTACTCTTGACTCCTTCCTCATCTCTAGGATTATGGATTTATTTGTTAAATCATTATCCAAATCCAACCACGAGGCCCTTAGTTTTGTCACCATTGAAATCAAAGCATCTATGATTCTTAGCCTTCGTTTGGTGAAGTAGAAAAAAGTCCTCATGGACTCTTCTCATCAGCCACCGATACAATGGTTCATAATTTCAAAAATATGGTAGCTCATATAGCTGGTAGACTCCATTTTTATTCAACAACTTCTCACCAAAGGTGTCATTGTATCTTTGGCATATCCTCTGTTGTGCACTTGTTTGTTTTTGTGCTCAATAACGCATCGAGATCCTTCTTATTATCTGATGTTCGATGGTTGTAGTCATTGATTTTACATTGGCGAGATATGGGAATCCCATTATTTTCCCATAATCATGCCCTCTGGATACTACATTTTTAAAAAATTACTCTCGGGAGCAATCTCTTCTTCCACTTCAACCTTCTTCTTCCCTTTATCTCCTGCTGCGGGTGCTTTCTTTGGTGCCATTTGAAAAATATCTCTTTTCTTCCCTCTATAGTCGATAAAATTGAAACCCTAGCTTAAATATTCATGCCCTAGTGGAAATCACGTACCCTATCTTGTTTGTAACACATCTTCTTTTCTCAAACCCTTCTCCTATGGGAATGCAAGCTTCTCTAGCACACAACCCTTCTCCTCACATCTAGTTTCACACTCTACGCACCTCAACATGATTGATCGCCTCATTCACACTTAACCCTTTTCAAATTATCTCAATTACAATGGTAAAAATGAACTCGCATCCCATCCTTATATAGAATTTCAAAAAGTTAGTGCATTTATTGCTCCTCCACCTACCAACAATCCTCTCATTAATTTACCATTTTCATTATTTCTGCGTGATACATCTTCACACCTAAGATATAACCTTCTAGCATTCCCTCATACCTTTTGGCTATGGATTTCTCTTTAGTGTGCTTCCATGTGCACGAGTACCTCATAAATGTGCCTTACTTTGGTATTCTTCTACGCCCCTGCTTACCTCATGTTATACTTGTTTCTTCATTCCTCTCTATCTATGGTCCTTATGGCTAGAAGAAATCTCTCTTTTGTTTTCCATTTTCCAACCTTTAATAGCACCCATAGATAGTTCCTTTCATGTGTACTTATTTTCAATAGTCATGTACCTGAATATCAACAACCTACCCCACACTAAGGGTATGTGTAGTCCTCTACGCGTAACATTTGTTCAAATAGTAATTGGCTTCTAGCACGTAAACACGCTTATTACAAAAACACACTAACTAAATTGACAAAGCATAACAACAAAGAAATAAACACATTAAGGAAATGTAGAATTGAAAACCTAATCTAAATGGAAATATTGCCTTATTACAAACACCAAGAAGACTTATTTATAGTAGGGCTTTAGCCTACACCCGTTGAAGTAATCGGGTAACCGTATTCCATCAAGAGCATCTAACTGACAAGCACCTGATTCGATTATGATAGTGATAACATACGGCCCCAACCAATGTACTTTGAGTTTTCCTGGATGGCGCAAAAACTTAGAATCATAAAGGAGCACCATTTGTCCTATCTCTAACTTTTTATCCCGATGTGCCTGTCATGCCATGACTTTTTTCCGACATTCTCTTATTTCTAACTCTAATGTGCTATGGATCGACATTCATCCAATTTGATTACCCATTCAATGCATTCTTCTAATTCTTTCTCATCAATAAGTCCTCCAATGCCCATGATATGCAAATAAGGTAACATTAATTCCATAGGAAGAAGCTGGTTCCATGTTAAATACTATTTGAAATGGTGTGGCTTTGTTTAACATTTTATATGTTGTTTGATATGCCCAAAGTAATCTTGTAGATACTTTATCATCCCAATCCTTTCTTCCGACATCATAGATTTTTGTCAATGTCTCGCTCAATTTTTTTTTGAAATCCTTGGTAGTCCAATTTTCCGAGAATGATAGGGTGTAGTCTTATGGTATGCAATCATGAATTCATCCAAGATAATTCGATTGTCTCATTAAGAAAATGTGTGCCCCTATCACTCGGGTCAAACTTAAAGGACATCCATACCTTGTAATAATATTTTCCCAAAGAAACCTAGCTGATGTGGCGTTGTACAATCCTTTGTAGGTGCTAGTTAACCTCATTACAATAACAGTAGTAGTTAACTAATACGTATAAATAAGCTTCATTACAATAACAGTAGTATGTGCATAATAGATTTAGCAACATAATCTCACTATATCTCTATGTATGCATATATATTTATCTATACAATTTACTACATACTTATAATAGTGGGGACTTTCCCTTCACCACTTATCTAATCCCAAAATAGGTCGCATGCTATTACTATCCACACACCATTAGAAAAATAACCACACATGCAAGTGCGCTAACAATAGACTACTGGTAGTTAAGCGATGATAGTAGATCTATTTCTAGCTTGTTTCCATGTAAAGCGCTTCGTAGCTGATCCTCCAAAAATAGCCAATGTGTGATGCACAATTCTCCAATCATTTTGAGTGGTTCGCATGCTATCTCCAAAAATAGATCCTTTTCGTGAAAATGGCTAAGTCCCAAACCTGTTTCTATTCCTCACGTGTGATCCTTTACGATACTTTCACACCTTTGATTTTCTCCACTCTCTTGTGCGAACCTTCTATATTTTATTTACTAAGTTCTAGGATCTGACTAATCAACATTACCCCACACTAGTTGCATTACCACCCCAGACAATGGTTGTCTCCAAAACAAATCAAAGAATAGAAGAATAGAAAGAATTTGAATGAATGAAAGAATGTTTTTAACCTACAGTTTCTTCTTTTGTAACCTAAAAAATTAATTCAGGATATTCCTCCTTTATCTCGGCCTCTAATATTTTCCACTCAACGAGTGTTTCCTCTGATTTTTCTAGAATTTCCACAACAATGGACTCTATTTCTTCCTACGCAATCTCTCCTTTCTCATTCTACTAGACCAACACAATGTTGGACATTGTAGTCATCCTTCCCTCTAGCAAATCCATCTTCTGTGCAATGAGTTTCCCAAGCTCCTCTAGCCAATTTTTGTGTGGTTCTTGGGTTGCTGTCAGGGCCTCACGCTTCTGTTTAACCATTACTAATCTTTCTACGTAGCCTAATGTGTCATCCTTCATCACTTTGGACCTCATTATTCTCCTCTAGGGTTTTTATGTTGATGAGCACCTCTAGAGCTCTACGAGATGTTGAGGATTGGTCGAGTCTTCTTTAGTTCTTCCTGCAACACTTGTAGTAGTCCTTCATATGATGTAATCTTCTGCATCACTGAATATTTTTCTCACTCTGCATCTTGTGCTAGATCCTTTGGCACTGACATGCATAAAGGTTCATCTTCAAGCACTAAGTCCACCAATGTACTTACATACTGTATTGCCGAAGGGAACATATTTGGTACCTTTGGCTCTAAGTGTGGTCTATCCTTCATGACATTATCACCATTTTCCTTTGCAATGTTGATAAATACAGATTTCTTCTTCTACACTAAGTCTATATCCTATGTTAGGTGCATTATATCCTCATCCTTAGTTTTGATCTCTTCTCTTAGCACCATAATTGCATAATCTTTATCCGTATTACATCGTGCCACCTCTGTTGAGACTTTTACCAATGCATTGCTCACCTGTTCATCTAACATAACAACAGGCTTTACTATTATGTGTCTAGCACGAGGTGTCATTTTTTAACCTCCTCAACACACATGACTCCTCACACACATCAAAATCCAGTTCATCCATATGCATGTGCATCGACCATGATAATTACTTCCTTTTGCACACGGTTGCCATATCTTCATCCATTAATTCCTATCCATATAACTCCTTTTGTGTTATTGTGCTCTGGAAACAAGCGTGGACAATTTTACATGTGTCCTCAGTGTAACCCATGGCTATCGGAATGTGCTCCCCACTTTTTCTTCTTGACCTAGGCTATTTAGGAACTTGAGCTTCTAGATTTTGGACTTGTGTTTCTATGTCTGAGCGATCTCGATTGTTGTCTCATCTGTTCCTTTTTCTTCCTCTTCTCCATCCTTCATTTCCTCATCTTTTTTTCTTCTACATTTTCGGAGGTATAGGATAATTGGGAGCTCTTTCCTCCCACTCTTCTCGCATCCTCATTGAACTTTAATTTGTTTCTCCTTTTCTCAATTGTCTCCTTTTGTGGAGAGAGTCGAGGTGATCTCGCACACTATTTTCAGATTAGCACCCTAGGTCCTTGTTCTCTGAACACTCTCTTGAATTTGTGCTCTCCTTGGACTACATCCAAGTCCTCATCATCCCCTCTTATGGTTGAGGTGGTGTGGTTACATGCTCACTTCATCCTTATTTGTAGGATGTCTTCTACCTCTATGATTCAAACCACCACTATCCTCACGCTCATCCTCCTCATCCTCTACTTCAATTGTATTTGTGGGCTTAGGAGGCTGGAATTTTCTCCATGGTATTCTTACCCTTCGGTGCCCTAGGAGTGCAAACTCATCTTCCATGGTATTAGTGTTCATTCGGTAGTAGGAGGTACACCAGTGTTGCTCAATGTCTCCAATAGCCAAACTTGCGGCTTTATGCTTAACACATCTAAAATGAGCCTTTCAATATGTGCATTACATCCTGGGTATACATACTTCTTCCTTAGTGTGTGGTAGTTACAGTCTACCTTATCAACATTGAATGTTAGTCGGTGTGCATCTGAGAACCTATGAACCGATGCCTGAAAATACCTTGTTGTGAAGGCATACGGTAGTTTACACCATGGGCTCCAAGCCCCATCCTTCATCATAAATCGTGTGATGCAGAAATGTTGGTATATGAAAAACTGAACGTCTTACCCACCACCGATGGTAAATCCTTTAGTATGTGCCACTCTTCCTTGAACGCTACGTGGAGCCTATCATACCACTTCTCAGCCCTCTACTTGACTTGTTCGGTCATCGATCCTTCACACAAGTACTTTCTAAATCATTCTACAGGTGACTTGTTCTCCATAGGATACTCCCAGACCTTCTCCTTTGGTCCATCTGGCACCCGATCTCCATGAATATCAGAGACAATAGAACAGCCCCAAAACTGATCTTTCCTCCTGAACGCACTTCTTCGATGATAGTTTCTGCAATGTAACCTGAAATGTTATAGATCACTCCTTTAGACATCCTTTTAGCAACATGCAACCACATGGTGTTCACTTATGACCACCTCTCTTGGTCATTTAATTTTGTCACAAGGTGCATGGCTTTGCCTGCACAAATGGGTACCTTTTCAACTTATGTATGCCCATGCCAAGAAAACCATTGGTATGCCCCCTTCCTAGTCTCTAGAATTACAACCTTGTTTGTTAAGTCCTCCTTGAGGTCTTCACCTGAAGCCTTCAACCATGTCCTTTGTGGATATCAAGCACGGCTGAAATCCTTACTCTATGTCCTGCAAAGTATAAGAAGTCTTCGTGTGCTCTTCTCATGAGCCATTGGTACAAGGGCTCATATTTTCTGAAGTAGGGGAGCTCGTATAACTGATATACTCTAATCTTCTTCAATAAATTCTCCCCAATGTTGTCATAGACGGCATGTCCTCCGCCATATGCTTATTTGTCTTCATGCTCAATAGTGCATCTAGCCCCTTCTTATTTTATATGGTACAATAGTTTTACTCACTTATATTGCTTTCTCGAATGTGAGAATCCCACTCCTGGCCTACTATAAGCCCCTCTGGATATTACATCTCTAAAAAAATTCTATCAGGGGTCATTTCTTCTTCCTCCACGACCACCTTCTTCTCTCCCTTAACTCTTGCTGCAAATGCCTTCTTTGGTGCCATCTCTACCCTACTAATCCTCTGAAAATACTTGTCTTTTTACTTTTGCAATGTGCAACTCAAACCCTATCTCAAATCGCGTGCCCTAGCCTGGTTGTAATGCTTCGCTTCGCTCAACCCTCCTCCCGTGGGAATGCAAGCTTATCCTTTGCACAAACCTCCTTTCCATGTCTAGTTTCATGCTCTTTGCACCTCAACACTATTTCTCAGCTCTTCGCACTTGGCTCTTGTCAAATTCTCTTAATCAAAATGATAATAATGAACTCGCATCCCATCCTTATATAGATTTTCAATTTTTTGATGCATTTATTGCTCCTTCACCTACCCAATGTCCTCTTATTTATTGACCAACTTTGTTATTTCTATGTGATACATATTTGTGCCCCAATTATAACCTTCTAGTGCACCTTCCTACCCTTTGGTCACATACTTCTCTTCAGCGTGCTTCCTTACGACTAAGTACCTTGCCACTGCACCTTTCATAGGTAGTTGTTATGGCATCCACTTACATCGCGTTATACTGTCACTTCATCCATCTCCATCTTTGGTCACTTTTTAGAAGGAATCCTTTGACTTGAATAACACCCATAGCAACTTATTCCTTTCATCATTTAATTCCAATAGTCTTGTACCTAGATACCAACAATCCACCCCACACTAAAAGTATGTGTAGTCCTCTGTGCATAAAAATTCTTCAAATAATAATTAGCTTCTAGTGCGTAAACATGCTTATTCCAAAACACACCAACTAAATTGAAAAATCAAAACAACAAAGAAGGAACACATTAAGGGAATGTAGAATTGAAAACCTAATCTAAATGTCAATACTACCTTATTACAAACACCAAGAAGACTTATTTATAGTAGGGCTTCAGCCTACTCCTGTTGAAGTAACTGGGTAGCCGTGTTCCATCAAGTGATTTTAATTGGAAATCACTTGTTTCAAGGATGTAAGTGATAACATATGGCCCCAACGAATGTACCTTAAGTTTTCATGGATAGCGCAAGAACTTAGAGTCATAGAGAAGTCCCATATGTCCAATCTCAAATGTATTTTCCCTTATATTTCTATCATGCCAAGCTTTTCATCGGCCTTTTCTTGCTTCGAATGCAATGTGCTATGGCTCGACGCTCATCTAGCTTAATTATCTTTTCAATTTGTTCTTCTAAATATTTCTCATCAGCTAGACCTCCAAGCGTGCACAATACGCAAAGAAGGTAACATAAATTCCATAGGAAGAAGCGCCTGCTGCCAAACACTAACTAAAATGGTGTGGCTTTATTCAACCTTTAATATGTTGATTGATATACCCAAAATCTTGTAGATACTTTATCATCCTAATCCTTTCTTCCAACATCACATATTTTTTCAATGTGCGGAAAAAAATTGTTGAAAGAATCAGCAGTTCCATTTTCCGAGGATGATAAGGTGTAGTCTTATGGTGTGCAATCATGAACTCATTGAATAAAATTTTGATTTTCTCATTAAGAAAATGTGTGCCCCTATCACTGGTCAAACTTAAAGGACATCCACACCTTGTAATAAAATTTTCCCATAGAAATCAATTTATTATAGCCGTTATATAGTCCTTTGTGGGTGCTTCTTCTTCCCATTGTGTCGAGATAGTCTATGCAAGTTTTGATGTAGCGTGATCCGAGTCCTATGTGTAGTTGGTGAAATAGGATCCACAAAATCTACAACCTATTTCTCAAATGGCTCTATGCTAGTAATAGGTCTCAGAGGCATTTCATCTCATTGACCTAGTTTTCCAAGACATTGACATTGATCACATGCCTTAAATTCCTAACAATATTTATAGAGGGTCTCCACCATAAACCAGCGAGTAGAATATTACGTACGGTGGCATCACGGGCATAGTGGTCACTGCAATACCACCATGAGCTTACGCCATAATATTTGTGTGCTCATGTTCCAATACATAATGCCATAACACCTCATCTCATTGCCCAATTTGTACAAGTCACCACCTTGATTAACATATAAGGTGTGGTGCGTATAGCAAGCTATTTCTTCTCTAAGGATTTCATTCATTTGGTGTCATCCTTTTTCATAGAAAGATAACAATGTCTGTTAGTTCGATGGCATGCATTGTAACATGTATAAATATGCATCTAGCATGGCATCCTCATTTTCCTAGGCTTCTTCTCCTAACTATATTCTTGATAAATGGTCGGTCCAAAATCACATTTTTTGGTTTTACCACAAGCTGTGAAATCAAATTCATGAAATAAGAGCACCCATCGACATATGCGCCCTTGTAGAATATGTTCATTTACCAAATACTTCAATGCCATGTGATCTGTATAAAAGATGAATGGTGTATCTAGTAGGTACAAGCAGAATTTATGTAGTGCATAGATCATTGACAAAGCTTCACACTATGTAGTTGTGTTCTACATGAGTCAACTTTCTACTAGTAAAACAGATAGGATGATCTACAATACCTTCTCCATGTTAGGCCAACACCACACCAATGGCCATGCAGAGGTGTCAACATGTGCATGAAATGGTTGGGCTCACGAAGGAAAACACCAAATAGGTGTGGTCGTAAGTTTCTCCTTAAATGTCTTGAATGCATGTTATTGTTGTTCTCCCTAGTAGAATGTACCTTTCCCTTTCAGTAACTCTTCTAAGGGTGTGGAAAATTTGGCATATCCTTTGATAAACTTTCTGTAATATCCTATATGACCCAAAAATCCATGCACCTCACTTTGGGTAGACTACCTTAGGCCTACAATTCTGTGACCTTTGTTGGATCAACCAACAAACCCTCCGCAGATTATGTGTCCTAATAGTATCCCAAATGGTGTAGAAAATATGCACTTATTTATGTTCAAAGAGATACTCAACTATCGACACCATTCAAACACTAAGCGCATATTGTTACGGTGATCCTTAACTAATCCATACACCATCCAATCATCTACATATACATGTAAGAAGTTATAAAAAATTCTTTGAATGCTTGGACAACTATGCTCGAAAATACGGTAGGCGCATTTTTTAGACCAAAAGGAAATATAGTATAGGTGAAGCTACCCCATTTAGTAGTAAACGTAGTATTTTCTTGATCCTTCTGGGAAATCCAAACTTGATGATACCCAGAGAACCCATCCGTAAAAGAATAGATTTCATGCCCTGTAACACCTCTAGTATTTCCTCAATGAATGGCATAGGAAATGGATAAGTTACACATGTAGCATTCAGCTCCCTATAGTCTACACATATTATAATCCATCCATCCTTCTTGATACTAATCACCATTGGACTAACCCATTCTGACTCATCAAGGGGCTTGATAATCCCAGACTTCAACATTTTATCAATCTCTTCTTTGACCTTTTCATGCAAATTGGGGTTCATCCTGTAGGGTCTCTTTCTTACGGGGTGCACACCTCTTTAAGTTTTATTTTCATCTCCCTAAATATTTATGAACATCGTTAAGTTCATGGTACCCCTAATAAATAAATCCTGGTAATCCATTAGTAACTCTATGATTTTTTCCACTTTAGAGTCGACCAATAGTCTCTAATTATGGCTTCCTTAGCCTTAGTATCTGTTCCAATATTCTCCCACTTTGTCTTCATAGGTTCATGATAGGCATGTGTGGTCTTATCCACACTATCCACTACCTCACACCTCCCTGTTGAATGGTTTACATCTAAATTATCTACTTCTTTGTCATCCACTAAGTAGACCATTTTCCTTTCTCTCTCTCAAGGCAAGCGTGTTGAAGTAATGTTGCATCAACCTCTGGTTCTTCATCAAGATGCGCTCCTCGAGTCTTCTTTACCTAATAACTTCGAAGGAGTTCTTCAGCCTTGGCACTATCCCCCATAGTTAAGGCTCGATAACTTTCAATGATTCTACCACCAGAAGGCTTTGTAGATAAGAAGTCAAATGTCGGGGCCATTCTGCAATAAAATTCTATCGATTTCTAGTTTCTCTATGGAGTTTTGCATATACATACCAAGCATGCACGTAACCTTGTAAAGTGGAATAAAACTTGTGCACCTATAAAGAAGTTGGTAAATATTCCTACCATTCTATCTAGAGTATCTCACACTTTTGAACGAGGTGCTAAACAAGCTGATTACCTTGATAAGTACATATTTGAGTAGGTGCATTGCTCTTGAGGAACCTAGTAGTAAGATCAATTCTAATTTCATTCCACGTGACAAGATTATCCTGTGGGCCACCCACCAAAGCATCTTTGTTGTCCCACGTAGTGTATATGCTAGCATATTTCTTCTTTCCAGTGGGTCTATCCACTATTCTTCCATGGTGTGTAGGAATGTCATGGGATCCCCTTCTCTTGTGTAAAAAGGTACCAAGTTTTTACCTATCTTCTGACATAACACGGTTTTGTGCCTCGAGGAAATATGCTCTTTACTTCACACCCTACCAACTTGTAAGTGTTTTGAGCCCAATTATCACAAGCAACACTTATAGTATTGCTTAATAGATTTTGCATCCTCCCAATGAATTGGTCCTTCTTTGGTTAGTTAAATTATCTCTGGATCTTGGATGACATGTACATAAATCTATTAAGATATTCTTCACTTAAGGGCTCAACATAGGGCACATATTTTCCATCTGTTAAAGGAATAATAACTCTTTCCTCTTTGTTTTCAAAAATGATATAGCCCTTGTTGAGGCAGAAGATCAAATTATTTGTATAGCACGAGGACATCCCAATAGAGCTAGGAAGTTATCGACTCTACCAATGCTAAATCTTCAAAGTCTCCGGTGAACTTGGATCCTTAGATGGTGATGGATGCATCCTTCAAAACTTTGTGGGAGTGGCCTTAGTCCGATTATCCATGAATAATACATTAGAGAATGGTTGCAATGGGGATCTTCCCATCTGTGCCCATACATCAAGGTAATAACATTGACTTCGGTGCTTGTATCAATCAAGTATATTACTCAATATCCACCCATCCATAACTACATTCAGAGTGATTTCCTTGTCATAATCTAGGCTATGAGGGGGAAGATTCACATGCACGATCTATTGTCTAGTCTTAGTACTTATGCACAGAGTGTTTCCTTTTAACCAACTACCTAATAGTGGAATGATGTTTTCTGAGGGAAAAAATTTACATACTTCCCTCAAGTCATCTATATCAGTTTGGACCGTCTCTAATGCTTTATTTTGCTCCATCTTCCGTGATTTCTCTTTTAAGTATTCTATCTCACCTTGAAGATTCCTTAGAACTTCCATGGTTTCTTGATAAACCTCCTTCTGATAGGCAGGATCTAGGTATTGTACATGAATAAATTCTTATTTAGTGATGGTAGGTATCTCTGTAATGCTTCCACGACATGTTTCACTTCGGTGTGGGTCATGATCTTCACTTGTAGTGCCTCATATTCTTCTTCCATCTTAGGAATCCCTTAATTTTCAAAAAACTTTGTATCCTAACCATCCTTGTGCCTTTTCTTTCTTGTTTATGTTACTTACTCGAGATGCTCATATAAGTCAGGCACTCCTCATACTTATGGTTCTTTCCACAGAAAGAACATGTAATATTCTAGCGACATTTACGCCTATAGTGGTCGGGAGATCCACATGTATAACATGTTCTATAATTAAACTCACTTATTCCACCACCACGGCCTCGTCCTCTGAATCCATAGTAGTATCCTCGACCTCTACCATGACCACCTTCAAAATGAGCTTCATTCCAATCATAGCATGTCTGATTGGGATCCTGGTCCTAATGCTCATTCTTGCCTTTATCTGAAACTCATGTATGTCATACACCAATATATATATCATCATGGTTCTATCAATCATTTGGAGTCTTCCGTGTCATGATTCGTGGACCTATATATTTTCTGATCGTTTGAAACATTCTTCCTTATCGCGCATTGCAATAATGTGTAGCGGTAGCATCATGCTTTGAATGGCATATTTCACAATCCGTTAGAAACAAGTGTACTATTCTATGAGGATTACTATCCTTTGTGTGACCTTCTACTTCATAATCTATGTACCAAATACTGTGTGTGTCTCATGCGATGAATTTTCTAATAGTTTCTCCAACTATTTTTCCATACCTATTATTTATGGTTCTAAAAATAGGCTCACCCTAGTATCTGTTCTTCCAAGTGCCTCATTGTTCAAGGCTCCTTCAAGTGCTTTATGCAGATCAGTGTATGTCTTATGTGATAATTCCCTCCTAAAAGGGTTAATCAAGCCCCCAACGAACCATTATGCATGTTGGCTTACATGTATGTCATAAGAAAGCTTTGATAACAACATTTTAAACCGTGAATCATACTCTCTAACATTGTTAGTAGTTCCTTACTTAATATCCTTGAGTGCACTTATAATCTTCTTCTCAAACTTAGGGATATGAAACTCTTTAAGGAATTCATCCTTTAAAGTTGTATAATCTACACAAGTCTGATCAGGGTCAAACTTTATGTACCAGTTGTGTGCATGCCCTTGTAATGTAGTAGCAAATTGGCTTGCCCTACGCTCAAAAGTTGTGATTCCTTTTACGTGCCATAGTATTTCACACATATGCACATGTTCAGCAACATCTTCTATGCCCCTATACTCTAGAAGATGAAGAGACATTTTCATGTAAATATTCAGGGGTTAGTGCGGACCTTCCCACCTAATCCAGAACCTCATGTGTTTCCCCTTCCTCCAGAACCTCCATATCTACCTAAACTAGAGATACCTATGCCTCCTAATCCCGAACCTATAAGCGGGGTCGGACCGGGAGATGTACTTCCCTATACCCCAGTAGTAAGAACTGACTGCACTGTACCACGATAGTTTGTAAATTGTTACTACTCCCACAGGTTAATCGAAAATCGACATGCTTGTATTTTGCGTTGATGATACGCCCAAAAAGTTACTCCCATATAACAATGAAGTCATTTGTGTTGTCATCATTGTTCCTCTTATAAGAGTTGCTCCTACTCTCCCACTTTGATTGAACTATCTTTTTGACTACTTTTACTAGATGTTGGAAAACCAAACACAAGGGAAAGGTTACAGGTAGATTCGGATGCCCGCCGTGGCCCGGGTAGTCTCGATGGTGCACTTCTACGTGAGGTGAGGAAGGATCCCTATTATGATTTCTAAGATGGGGAGTTCTTGATTCTTTGGGTTCACATATTCTATGTGAGCTTCAAATCCTTCATGAGCCATCACTCTCCTCAACGCCATACTTTACGAAATGTTATGATGCTTCTCTATCTCCCTCTTGCGCACCTCATTATACTTAATTCACCTTTCCTCTCTCTCCTGGATGTTGCTAGATCTGCCATATTTCACCAAACCTGATCCTATCCCTGTGCATGGTGAGGTTTAGTTAGCCATCGGTTTACTCTCTAGATTCAAAGTTACCATCATGATTTTGATCGCCAGTGGAATGCCTAGTAGGTAAGCTCCCCTTGGATATTGTGAGAAGCTGGAATTCAGCTACCTCTTGGTATGAATAAGCTGGAAATTGAGTATTTCAAGATATAGCTGCTCAAAACACCATGTATCCATAGCTCGATTCCAAATTAGATCAACATCATAAAGGGCACTGGAATTCTTCACGTGTACAGACAGTGTGTGATACCTCGATTCCACTTAGATACATAATAAATCAACAACTCGTATAATTATACTAGAAAGATAGAGAAAAATCTCTCATATAAATTGTCATCTGATTACTGTTCCACCCACACACGTGTGTTAAATTCATATCTAGTGTTGAACCACCATGCATGTTCTTCTTCCTAATCATGTATCCATTCTTCAACACTTGCTAAGGTCAACCAGTATGTCTTCATCATGAACCATCCTAAAAATAACTAAAAAGATTTCAAAAATAGAACTAATGATGCAGCCTAGAATTGATAATATAAGCCCAATAAGACCCTAGCGCACTAGCACATCACTTAGCCTAGACTAATAGCTCGCTCGAAGCACACAAGGTACCAGGTCCCTCTTTAGGGTTGTTATTGTAGGATGCTAGAATGATGAAGACTTAACACATATAGTTCCATTACTAATACATCATTCTATAGAGCATTCCAAATCTATATCTAAGGGAGAACATAATTAAGTATTAACCATGATGAAATCAAGAAAATACTAGATTCGAGACAATATCCTCCATCATATTAAATGCAATACATATACATAAGCTTCATTATAATAACATTAGTATGTGCATAATATATTTAGAAAGCATAATCTCACTATATCTCCATCTATGTATATATATTTATCTATATAGTTTACTACATACTTATAAGAGTGGGGACTTTCCCTTCACCACTAATCTAATCCCAAAATAGGTCACATGCTATTACTAGCCACGCGTAGATTACAAAAATAAGCACACATGCAAGTGCGCTAACAATAGACTAGTAGTAGTTAGCGACGATTGGTAGATCTATTTTTCGACTTGTGTCTATGCAAAGAGCTTCATAATTGATCTTCCAAAATATCCAACACATGATGTGTAAGTTTCCAATTAGTTTGAGTGCTCAGTATGCTATCTCCATAAATAGATCCTTGTCATGAAAACAGCTAAGTCCCGAACCTTTTTCTATTCCTCACGCGTGATCCTTCACGATAATTCCACTCCTTTGAATGTGATCCAATCTCCATGGGAACCTTATGTATTTTCTTTACTAATTTTTAGGGTTTGACTAATCAACATAGGTGCTTCTTACGCCCACTTGTCGGATAATGCATGCAAGTTATGATATAACATGATCTAGTTTTGTGCGTAGCTGGTGAAATAGGAACTACAAAATCTATAGCCCATTTCTAAAATGCTTTTGCACTAGTAAGGGGTATTAGAGGAATTTCATCTCATTGATATAGTTTCCCAAGGTGTTGAGAATGATCACAAGCCTTACAAAATTCCTTACAATCTTTATACAGGGTCTCCCATCATTATCTAGTGAGTAGAATCTTGTGCGTAGTGGAATCACCAAGCATAGTGGCCCCCTTAGATACCACCATGAGCTTCTTCCATAATATATGTTCCCTCATGTTCCAATACACAATGGCATAATAGTTCATCTCGACCTAATTTTTACATGTCACCACTAATTAACATATAGTGGCTAAGCATATAGCAAGTTATTTCTTCTATAAGGATTTCATTCCTTCTAGTGTCATCCTGTTCATAGAAAGACAACTTTGCCTTATAGTTCTAATGGGATCATTATAACTGTATACTTGTACATCTAGAATGGTATCCTCAATTTCTGTGCTTCTTATCATGACTATATTCTAGATAGATGGTCTTCTCTAAAATTACTTTTCCTGGTTTAACCACAACTGTGAAACCAAATTCCTAAAATAAGAGCACCCATTGACATATGCACCCTTGTAGAACAGGTTTGTTTACCAAATACTTCAATGCCATGTGATCTTTATGAAATACGAATGGTGTAGCTAGTAAGTACTAGTGGAATTTATGTAGCACATAGATCATTGATAAAGCTTCATGCTCTGTAGTTGTGTAATTTTGTTCCACAGAGTCATCTTTCTATTAGAAAAATAGATAGGATGATCTACAATACCTTCTCTAGGTTGAGCTAACATTGTTCCAATGGTCATGACAAAGGCATCAACATGTACATGAAATGGTTGGTCCCATGAAGGAAAACGTAGAATAAGCACGGTAGTAATTTTTTCCTTTAACGTTTCAAATGCATGTTCTTTGCAGGTTCTCCCCAATAGAATGTACCTTTCCCTTTCAAGATAACTCTTCCAATGGTGCAGAAATTTTGGTATATCCTTTGATAAAATTCCTATAATAACCTATATGACCCAAAAATCCGTACACCTCACTCATTGGTAGGCTCCCTTAGGCCTATAATGTTCGCATGACCTTTGTTGGATCAACCAACAAACCCTCCTTGCAGATTATGTTTCCTAACAATATACCAAATGGTATAAAAAAATATGCATTTCTTGATGTTTAATGAGATACTTTCCTGGTAGTTCGGGTGGGATTCATTTTTTTGAATAATTTTGGTGGGAGATTAAGTAGGATAAAATTTATTATGCCATATCTTTGAGAACCTTCACAAAATTTGGAATACTAAGCGATAGAGAGCTTGAGAATAGATAAAATATTCCTTCAAATAGAAGGTGTGCATCAATGGAGGCCTAGATTTGCACGTTTTTACACAATCTCCAAGAATTTACATGAAGTCTCGAGTGAAGACTCAATTAAACATCAAAGATCCCTAGTTCCTCATGCCTAAGATACACTCAAAGGCTTATAGACAATCTTTATCAACAAATGGCAGTAATAGTGATTTTAAATTGTTTATCTCATTACATGATGAAGTATCTTCTTGAAATGAAATTTTAAATGCCACTATAGTGTCACAGGATGAGATCTGTGTGATTTGGAGGACTTTAACACAAGATTGCAATAGGAACAAGAAAAACTACTTGCGGCGATTCGAATAGAGAAGACAAAAATTTTCCCAAGATTGAAGCAGTTAATTTGAATTTGATTAGATTCATCGGTGGGGAAAGTTTCTTTGAATAATCTCAAAGCTTTTCAATGGTTGTACACTTACTTGCAACCAACTTGAGCGTGATTGAAATCTAAAACATAGAAAATAAACAGGTTTCTCAGATGGTCTCTTAAGAAGATAGGCTTTCTCAAATTTTCTCTTAAAAATTCAACCCCCCGATCCTTTGCAAGAGTATTCTCATTACATTTATACATTTCACTTTCTCACTCATCCCAAATTTCCCCCAAAAAGAAGAATATTTGAGGAACCTTTGCTTGTTACGGTTTACCTCGTAAAGCGACATTTAACAAATTCATACCCAAAAGTCAGGTGGAAAAATTATGAACTAATCACATTTCTCAAACCCTCAACTAATGACTAGGATGTCATGCTACAATGTTTTGACAGTCCTTCTAATCATTCTTATTCTATCATGTGAGAAATCCCCATTTTAATAATTTTCGGTGGCTCTGTATAGCTGGATCTAATGCAGGCAATCCTTTTCACCCTCGAGGAAACACCTTGAGAAATGAATGCCCCCATATGGACGCCTACATTTGTGCCTCATGAAAAATGAGTGTCCATGCATAGATTATTCCACATACCTATGTTGTGAGTCTGATTTGTAAGAAAAACAATGCGTATTCACACCTTAAGAGTCTTGGAACAAAAAAGGTGGCAAAATCGAAGTAATTCACAAATGACCATCGATTCTTCCCCTTCTCAACTTTAGATTAGATCCATCCATGTGTTTCCTTGGTACAACTACAAAGGAGAAGTACGGAAATTTTCCAAACAAGCGCGGGCCTTCCACGTGCCCTAGGCCCAAGAAAATCACCTTTTGGCCTTTGAAAAGTCTCAGTATAAAAGGAGCAGTGGAAGCCTCCACGTGTCTCATTGGTGCACTTTTGATATGGTGCCCAAACCAGATACCCTAAACAAGCATGGGCTCACCACATGTCTCGGTTCAACGAGTTGTTGAAAGAATTTTAGAGACTAGTGGAAGGTGCCATGTGTCTAGAAGTGCGAGAGCGATTTTCCTTGGTCGTTGAAAAGTCCAAACAAGCGCAGAGTGAGTGGAAAATTTAATGTGTCTTGAGGCACTCTTTCAATAATAAAATTTAGGGGCAGGTCCCCAAATAGGTGTGGTCCCTCCATGTGTCCTAGGCCTTAGAAAATTACTTGAAAATTTTAAGTATAGAGAGGGGCCAACGGAAGCCTCCATGTGTCTCCCGAGGCACTGACTTTCGGATGGTTCCCAGAGACCCTAAACAAGCACGGGCTCACCACATGTCTCCTTGGTGCAACTACTAAGGTGGGACCTAGAGGCGGATCCTCAAATGAGTGCTAGCCCTCCACATGTCCATGGTCCAAAAAAGCTACATCGGCCACATGAAAAAATGTCTTAATTGGGCAAGGCAACGAAACCTCCACGTGTCTCCATGGTGTAACTCCAAAGGTCAAACCAAGAGGTGAATTTTTAGATGAGTGCAGGCCCTCCACATGGACAAGAATTGAGTTGAAGTGGGCCTTAGATTTTCAAAGTGCCCTACTGAGCCACATCCAATCAGAAAGGGCCACATTTCCATAGATGCTGAGATATAAATTGATGGGGAAAACACACCCGTCAAACCAAAAGGTTGTCAAGAATTCATTTTCACTTTGGAAGGAGGAGTTTCAATTTGGTATTAAGAGTTGCTTAGAATCATTTCTTCTTTTGACTCATCCTTGGATCAATTTTAGTGATCCGAGGAATTTTTCAAGTCTTCTTCATAGCATTGAATAGTAAAAATTGACATCCGGTAGTTTGAGGGACATAGAAAACTGAATTTTGTATGATATTAATTCTTAGTCTTGTTTCAACGTGTTTTCATTCAGTTGTATGTTTGTGCCTGGGTCTTTGGTGATTGATCTTGGCAGGACATTAAGGACTTAAGAAAAATTCAATTCTCTAAGGAGAAGTTCGGAGTCCTAAAAATCTAAGGACTATCCTAATGGTAACCTAAGCTAGGTAAGAATAGCTAAGTTCTAGCTATGTTTACTTATTGGAATTATGTTCTAACCTAAGCCTCTTATTCTAATTATGGAGTTGGCATCCTAACCTAAGCATTGTGCTAAATGGATTAGGGAAGGGTTACTAAAGGGATACTAGGCTATTTTAGCTATTACCTAATACTAAAAGGTTATGAATTGAACCTAACCTAAGGTGGGAATTCTAATGGCAAATGTTTTAAGACTTATGATTAATAGTTATTAAACTAACATAAGTCTATTTGAGTATAACCTAAACTATTAATGGGAACCTAAAGGGGGTCGCATGACATAAGGGTGACAATTCCAATGGCATTTAAATGATTTGAAAGGCTTTAAATGAGGAAGTACTACCAGATTTGGTAGGGGACTAGTGGACTTGGTGGAGGCCTACGTGGAAGCTCCACTAACATATGGAATTGTATTTTTGTGTTGAATTGGCATTCGCCAGATTTAGGAGGCAGTGGAAAGGAAAGATAAGTCTGAATTTTGGATTGAATAACATTTATGGCATTTATGAGCCTCGATTTTTATGTGTAAACCATCTTGGAAACTTAGAAGGCGGTTTTGTAGGAGGACATTTGGTTTTTCATGCATGGTGGATTTTTCTCTACATGGAGCTAACTAGTTCTTCGAACCAGCAGTTTGACCTTCACTTCAAAGCTATTTTTGTTTTCTTTGGCCTATTATTTATCAAAGCAAATTATATGAGACGTAGGAGGAAAAGAAGTTTAATTGTTGATCTTTCGTGGAGGAGAAAAATAATTGGAAGCTCAGCTGGAAGTCTCCTTCGATTTGGTGGAAGCACTATCAGGCATGATAGGCTCTAACTATTAAAATTATTTGTGTTCTTCTAAATTATTCATTAGAAAAACTCTGCTCTCATAAGATTCTTTAATTCCTTCTTGTCTGGTTATTTTTGTTCTTTGGGTTTTATGGATCCTTGTGTGTTTAATTTAAATCCATGGAAAAATAGTATTATTTTTGAAACTAGCTTTCTGTGCTAGTTTTACAACCCGCATGCAAGTAAAAATGGTATTAGAAATTGTTATATATCTTTGTTATGCTCTCTTGATCTTATATTCGATGGTTATGTGCTTTGAATTGAATTTCGTAACAATAAAAGCATATGAGCTTAGGGAAACTTTAGTTCTATTTTATATTTCTTCTGGGTTGCGTTCTTTAGATGCAGAGTCATGTTAGAACTTTGTGTTTTGATTAAGTTGTGTTGGACCTTTGTGTTTTGATTAAGCTTATGATGGAGCTTCATTTGAATGGAACCACTATTTTGGAAACTTATGAATTACTAAACTATTGCATGGAATTCGTATTTATCACTGTACTCACATTATTTTATTTGTGAAATTTCTGAACATTGTGCATGAAGCTTGGGTTCGACATTGAACTCTTATTTAACACTTGAGTGTTATGAGTTTATATTTTGATATATATATTCAATTTTGTACAGGAATTTTGGTATTGGGTTATTCTTTTGTTATAAGGTTTAGCTTATAACTCTTTATTTTAGCAATTCACTCACCAAGCGACTGGGTGAAAGCTTGTTTGTTTTGTTGAAATCTCTTTTCAGATATGGAACTGGAAATGTCTTAAGGAATGTTGAACTTCTTTTTTTCTTTGACTGTAACAACTCCCTTGAGATGGTATTTGTGTGAGAATAGAATGGGATGTTCTTTCCCCTCTATCTAGAGGAAACCCACATTCTGGGATGACGGTTTTGGTGAAGCTAAGTCACCTCTGTCGTGATTTGTGGATGTGAGAGTTTTGTTTTGAATTATGTTCCTATTTCTTGGGAATTATGATTAAGATGTCTTCTGACTAAACATTTCTAGTTCTTTCTCTCTATTCTGTCTCTTTGAATAAATCAGGTCTTAGTGGAAGATTTGGGTTATTACCTTGGACATTGAAATAATCTAGAAAGGATCCCTTCTCTGTTCTAGTTGTATTGAGTTTGATTCCTTTGAATCATGAATTGTTTACTTTTGTATTAATTGGTGAAGCCTTTGTGAGACTTCAATCTTGGGTTCGTGGGTAATTCTGAACCTTATCGTTTATTGATTTGGGATGCTATTATTGGTAAAGCAGTGAATAGACGTTGGTTTCACTTTGAGAAAGAAAATTTATATATTTATGTATTCTTTGTGAATAGTATATTGGTTCAGGTCTGCATTATGCTTTCAACCAGATATGAATTGAAACTGGAACTCCTTTTGTTTAGTTGTATGAAATGATTCATCAAAGGACCTTTCCTTAGTAGATTGAATTTTTCTATGTCCTTGGATAGGCTCAATGTTTGAAATTTTTGTACTCAATTCCATTTTGAGATATTGATTTCTCATGACCTGTTGGTCTACCCTTGTTCGAATCATTGATTGAAATAATGTTGAGAGCTAGTAGCCAAGAAGGTTCTGTTGTTAAGTAAATTGATACTTATGGGTTATTTGTTGTTGACTAGTCTTAGATCTAGTTTATATGGATAGGAGTAGGTTTGTCTCTTGTACTCCTTATCCTTTGTAAAGAACTTGAGTAGAGATTAAATCCTCTTCGGGGCTACCTTGTTTGTGAGCATTGATTTCTGATATTTGATTGATAATTTCTAACATGTAGAGTTGGAATTGGAGTTGCAGTTGAATATTCTTGGTTTTCCTTACCTTCTTGATTGGTTATGGAATTCTGTTTGATGTATATTCTAATGATTGAATGTGCAATATTGTTATTCCGGAAAGGAAGAACTCATGTTACAATCTGGTTTGTTTCTCTGATGTTATAGGTTTGGGCTGAGTTTATAATGGTTCTTTTCATTCCTTACTTATGATTTAGATGAATCATCCTTGAAGGAACCATGTTGTATACATTTATTTTGTCTCTTAGAAAAGATAAATGTGGTATTCTATTAGGATAGAATTATGAAATAATGGGATGGCAGGTTTGATTGTTTGTTTTCAAGCCATTGATAGTATTAATAGAACTTTAAGATCTTAGGCAGATATTGTTAATTATATTATGCTTTTCTTTTAAAGTTGATCTAGATTTATTAAGTACTTCCTTTCTGTTTAATATCACTTATGCTGATTTTATTATGTTTTTATTGTCTCATTAAAGCAGTGTTGCTTTAATGAAACAATTAGTGGAATGCACTTTGTTTTAATGATTAGTGCTTATCATGCTCAGTTCATTGAACTGACCTGTGCTAGCTATTTTTGCAAATGGACAACTTAAGTGGTAAAAGAAGGAAAAAACTTATATGATGCATTGGCTGATATATGTCTAATTCTTAGTAAAGAATTATGATTCATTCTTTTGTTGAATTGTAAAAGAAAGTTGTATACTTTATAGAATGAAGGCTATTGTTATGCAGTATGCCTAAAGAGCATAGTCTTGTAAATTTTATAAGTTGTAATGATGAATTACAAGTTGTGATTTATTTGCATTGGTTGTGTAAATTATCTTGTACTTTTATAAAGAAGATGAAAGTTCCATCTTGTTGATATTCTCTATATTATGTTATGCTTAATTTGTTATCTTTGATAAGATGGATAATGGGAATTAGTTCAATTTCCTAATAAAAAAGCAACTTGTTGAGTTACATAATATGATGTGTTTTATCTAAAAAATTTAACATAATAATGTGATGCATAATGAACATGCATTAAGAAATATGGATATTGGGAATCATATACCCTAATACTTAATCATTTAGAGGAAGAATATTTCTCTCTCTCAATTGAATATAAACCAAAAAAAAAGGTTGGGAGATATGATTACTAATTATTAGACTTCATTTTGTATGAAGTCTACTTTAATTGGATGCATACGGATGTTAAAACCTTCCTGAAAGTTAGTGTACATTTTAAATGAAACTTATGATAACGTTGTCTTGTTTTAGTTAATTCTTTGGTTAAACTGGGAAAACGAACATTAAAAGTAACCATAAGTTTAACGAAGTTCTTTAATACTCGATTGATACAAGTATACAATAAGAACTTATGGAGTGTTGGATTAGGGTTTAACAAGGTTGCTGTAATGAAGACATAATCCAAATTAACAATGTATTAACAATCTCCTTGGGGTATGTATACATCTCAATGAGGCAATTTTTGTAGGATGTTGGCACATGCCAACTGTAGGGCTGTACTTTCAAGAAGACTTGGGTCTTCTCGAGAATGTAGCTTTATAGTTGACATGTGGCATCACCCTTCTGTATTGATCATCCAGATCTACACACACTAAGAACTCGGACTTGAACTTAGTTTCTCTCTAGGTTAGGATAGGGGCATATTTAGGATAGGAATTAGCTTCCAATGGCTCAGGGTACCTTGGCACATCCGGTTGACTTAGGTCAACCGAGTATGCCCATTTACCCTAAGCCATTGTGAGTGTCTTCCTATAATAAGTTATGTTTCTAACTAGGGCTAGGGTTAAACCTAGGAAAAGTAGATTGGCGGTAGTCAGTAAAGACCAATCAAGATAATAGAAGAGTGAGGTGAAGGATGTATTCCAATATGATGATTATCATTGTGTAGGAATAGTGACATACATAGTATGTTGTAAATCTTTGTCCAAAGTATCGCAAGTTGCTGGTTGCATTGTCCTATGACACCAAGTTAAAAAAAACATGATATCAGATGAATATTGGTAACAAATATTTAGATATGTTCTTTAAACAAATCACTTAGTACCTGGTGTAGTGTAGGAAAACCAAGTAAACGAAGTATACAATATGTATTCAATACTTAAGATAACATAAATAGATCGGTAGCTTACCGAGTTAATAAATGAATAGATCGGTGGAATGTTATCTATTTGAATTTGATTGGCATGAAATGTTTGTTCTAGATAATGCTTTATTTAGAATAGTGAACATTATATATATATATATATATACATATATATATATATATATATATGTATGTATGTATGTATATATAATTCCCATGTTTCTAAAGTCTTAAAATGAGAATGTTACGTCTTGGTATCGAGCTAAAGGTTGCAAATCTTGGACCTATTGTGTCCATAATCTGATGAAACTTAAATTTTCTTGTAATAGAAATTGCTTAGAACAAGAGGAAATGTTACAAATAACCCTCCACCGAGGAAGGAGCAGCGTGACTTCGAAACTCAATGAGATCCCTACTTCCTATTAGAAACAAGAGATCGTTTGGTTGTGCTTGAGAAAGTAATGGGTAATGATGAGGAAGAAGAAGCTGATAACAATAATCAGCCACCTCGTGGGACAACTCCAATGTGGGTGTTGATAATAACAATGTTAGCATACATGTTCGCCTAAGAACAAAAGGCCAAGGCTAGTAGCTAAACTCACTAATGATATAAAAAGGATAATTCCACCCAAGTTTGATGGCACCACATTAGGAGATGGGGTTGAGAATTAGCTCGATGAAATAGAGAAATACTTTGTAATAATGAATTTCTCGGAAGAAACAAAGATGATATGGGGAGCATATCGGCTTTCTCGCAAAGCATCTTCATGGTGGGACAACCGTAAAGGTGAGTTGAATATTGATGAAGACAATATCACATGGGATCAATTTAAAGGTTACTTTAGGCAATGGTGTTTGCCACAACTCTACTATGATCAAAAAATGACTGAATTCCGAACTTAACTCAAGGAAAGATAATTGTAACTAAGTAAATCATTGGGAGTGATTTACAAAACTCCTTAAGTATGTACCTCGGTACAAGCGATGATAATTTTAGGATATAGAAATTCATCATGGGATTGAATCTGTTATAGGGGAGAGGTGGATGTTCATAGCCCAACCATGATGGAAGGGGTTGTTAAAAAATCCATAAGGGAGGAACATAAATTAAAGGCAATTTATGCTCACAAGGAGGAAGGAAGGAAGAAAAATTCCAACTCCTCTTCATCATCTCTTGCACCCAAGAAAGGACCATGGAAGAAATTTGGAATGAAAAGTAAGTTTTCATACGATACAAGCAAGAAAGAACCAACAAACAAGTTTGCTTGTAATGCATGGAATGACTTTGCTAAGAATAATAATAATGGACATAAGTCCTATGGGGGTCAAAATGATAACTCTAAGGTTGAAATAAACCCAAGCCTAGGAAGGGACCTATAGGATGTTATTATAAGCGTGGAAAAGATCATTACACAAATCAATGTCCTCGAAGAAGGATGATCGTAATTTGTAGCACAAGATACATGCTTTGCAAAGATGGTGACAAGTAGGCCGAGAAACAAGCCACACCCATAGAAGTTCTAGGTAAGTTATTTGGCTTACCTATAACTATTCTTTTTAATCTTTAGACTCTTTGAATGTTTTATTTCTAGTAAATTAACATCAAAACTAAAAATAAAATATGGAAACATAAATAAAACATGGGTATGTATAGTATGGGAATAATGTTGTTCATATGGTTAGTATGTGTCTTTTTGGAGCGGTCCTTGATTTACGTAACTTTTCCATTGAGGTTGATCTTTATGTTGCACCTTTGGGGTCTTATGATGTAATCATAGGTGTTAATTGGTTAGTAGAAAATAAGGTTAAAGTGGACTATTTTGAAAAATATATTAGTTGTTTAGATGACTGCAGAGAAAACAAAGAGAGATTAGGGTGTGAAACGTGAGATTTTTGTTAGATAAGCGTCGCATTTATGTAACTTAAAAATACCAAAAATAAAGGATGTGCGTTATATGTAGTGAAAATTACTTGAATCAATAGAAGAGAGCAGCGATGTTATGGAGCGATATCCTTTGTTACAAGACTACGGTGGCGTATTTTTGGAAGAATTGTCGGTCTTCCACCCAAAAGGAATTTGATTTCATGATTGAGATCAAGCACGGAATTGAACCTATTTATAAAGCAACTTTGTATCGAATGACTACTATAGAATTAGTAGAGCTTAAGGCTCGAGTTCCATGAAATTTTGTCTCAAGGTTTGATTAGACCAAGTGTGTCACCATGGGGAGCACCTATAATTTTTGTGAAAAAGAAAGATGGAACACTTAGATTGTGCATTGATTACGGAATGTTAAACAAAGAAACAATCAAGAATAGATACACACTCCCTAGGATTGATGATTTATTTGATCAGATGCGTGGAGCATCGGTATATTCTAAGAAATATTTTTGATATGGATATCATCAATTGCATGATTAAAGATGAGGATATTTATAAAACATCTTTGAGAACAAGGTATGGACATTATGAGTTCATGGTTTTACCTTTTGGATTAACTAATACACTGTAACATTTATGAATTTAATGAATAATATCTTTCAAGAATACTTGGACAAATTTGTGCTCATATTATTGGATGACATTCTCATATATTCAAAAAGTATTGAGGAACACCATGAGCATTTGAATATAGTTTTGGGAATATTAAGAAAGAGACAGTTATTTGGTAAGTTGTCTAAATGTTCTTTCTATGACACGAAGTACACTATTTGGTACATGTAATAAGTAAAGATGAAATTGTTTTAGATCCTTTGAAAATTATGGCTATAACAGAGTGGCTGCACCTAAGAATGTACATGAAGTTAGAAGGTTCATGGGAAATTGGCTATTATAGGAAATTTGTAAAATATTTTTCTAAGATAGTTGCACTAATAAGTTCCTTAAAGAAGAAAGATAAAAATTTCGTTTGGAGTGAGAAATGTGAATTTGCATTCAAAACCTTGAAGGAGAGCAAGATTAATTAAGCACCTATTCTTGCAGTACCAAATCCTAATGGAGATTTTATGGTGGTAGCGATGCATCGGTGAAGGTCTCAGGAGGTATTTTATTACAAAATGGTCATATCATAGCTTATGAAAGTAAAAACTAATTTTACATGAGTTGAATTATGCTCCACATGATTTAGAGCTTGTTGTCATTGTTCATGCACTACAAGTTTGGAGACATTACCCTTGGTAAACCTTTTGAATTGAAAATTGATCACCTTGGACTGAAGTATATCTTCACTCAACCAAATCTTAATGTAAGACAACGAAGGTGGTTAGAGTTTTTGTCTCAATATGATTTTGACATCAGTTATATTAAGGGTAAAGAAAATAGAGTGGCTAATGCTCTAAGTCGTAGGAAGCACATTTCTACTCTTATAACATTAAGAACTTAGTTTAAGGATGAAGTAAAAAGTGTTATGGAATCTGACTCTTACTTTCAGCAAGTAAAAGTAGCACTTGCTGCAGATTTGAATGATTTGAGGTATAAAGGTTTTCACTTTGATAAAGAATGAATCTTACGATTTGAAAACAGAGTCTATGTACCTTCGCTAAATGATTTGAGAAAGAAATTGTTAGCAGAATTTCATAATTCACCTTTTCTGGACACCTGGCATTACAAAAGTGCATGCTAGTATAAAAAAACAATATTTCTAGAAAGGAATGAAAAAGGATGTTCTCACCAAAGAGACTGTTATTTTTGGTATCCTCATAGCATACCGTAGTAAAAGTGGCAATTAATAAGCATGGATTTTGTACAAGGGTTGTGTAGTCATTTTTACACCCCACGAAGAACAAGGGCTTCATTCAATAACCTTCCTTATAGAAGAAACATAAAAGCCTTCTTTGGAGTGAGAAACCTCATGTGCATTGGCCTATCACCCGGTGGGTGCTAGGTGCTCACCCGAGGCACACGAGAGGAGCCGAGTCTCTCTTTTATGTGAGTTTAGTGGAAGTCATAGTCCATGATTCTGACTTAGTGATTTAACAGACATGAAAAGCTATAGAGCTCAGAATGGCTTCTACACCCCTTCAGTCATAACAGAAACAAAGCACACAACAAAATTAATTGGAACTGGGAAGTTGTAAATCCATAATAAGACTTAACATTCAAGTAAGGTTCATGATTATACAAGATCAAAAGCATAGTGGAAACATGCAGATATTACAGGAAGGAGATCTTAACATAAACATAGTGGTAACCTTATCACATTCATTCATAGTATTACTCTAAAACATCACAGAAAGGTAGACCATAGTCATGCACCATATCTAGATCCATACATGTATGCTCACAAAATAAAATTTGCATTCCCCATTTCCCCATTACATCCTTCTTAGAATCATCTACCCATTTACCCCACAATTCTCACCGTAATTCTATAGAGCTCTGCTACCTCACTTGTATCCTCGTTCTTTGCTAAGGGTGCATGTATAAATAGGCATCTAAGCTCTAACAAACTCCTTTGCAACCTCAGATTTGGCCCCAAGTGTCAAGGTGTGGGTCACCCCAGGCACATGCCTCTCCATGTCATGATTAACTTTTTGGATCTTCCTATCGCAAGGTATATTCCTTCTAGGACACCCTGTCATCAAGCTGGAACCTTATCCAAATAGAAAATGTTCTTCATGTGTTCTATCCAAAAGGTCAAAAATGGCTAAGTCCCGAATTGTTCTTCATGCGCGTGCGTGTCTTTAGTTCTCTAAGAACCCATTTTGAATTCTACCCTGCATGCCTTCACTTATGCACTTCCTCCGGTCATGCACACCTACGCTCCTTTAAGATTTAGAAGATATATCAGTGGCCCAATAGGTTGCCTATGTCAAGAAATAAGCATGATGTTATTTTAGTAGTTTTGGATAAACTAACAAAAGTAGCACATTTTATTCTTTGGGAATTTGAAGGATGATTCTCCTATTTTGGCAAGAATATTTGTACATGAAATTTTCAGATTACATGGAGTACCTGAATTAATCATTTTGGATAGAGATCCTAGAATGACGTCAAGATTTTGGCAAACGCTTAATGTAGCTCTAGGAACTAAGCTGAATTTCAGTTCTATGTATCATACGAGAAATGGATGGATAGACTGAAAGAGTAAATCAAGTTTTAGAAGATATGTTATGGATGTATTGCATGGATCAATAGTATAAGTGGGAAGAGTACCTTCCATTAGTTGAATTCTCATACAATAATACATATCATGCTTCTCTTAAGATGGCACCTTTTGAGGCATTATATGGAAGAAAATTTAGAACCCCTGTTAGTTGGGATAACATAGAGGATAGAGAGGTAATTGGACCTGAAATTCTTACTGAAATGGAACAAGTTAAATTAATTCGTGAACGCTTGAAAGAAGCAAACAGATAGGTAAAAGAGTTATGCTGACTTAAAGAGGGTTGATAGGAAATTTGAACTTGGTGAGAAAGTCTTTCTTCAGGTTAAACCAAAAAATATTTCTATAACTTTTGGCAAGGCTGCCAAGTTATCACCTCATTATGTGGGAACTTTTGAGATAGTTGAAGTAATCAACTCTGTAGCTTATCGTTTAGCATTACCTCCTACTTTGTCACAAATGCATGATGTTTTCCATATTTATTTGCTTAAGAAATACGTTTCAAATTTATCACACGTGTTAAATTGGAATTCCTTGTAGGTCCAGGACCTAGGAATAATCATGGTTAAACCCATGTAAGTGCTTGAAACTCATCGATTGCATTGAAGAAATCGTGAGATAAGTCAATGTAAGGTCAAATAGGACCGATTTAATGAAGAAAGTGCAACACTGGAAAACCTTAAGGATATGAAAATATATTTTCCATATCTATTTGAACAGATTGATTCTATTGATTGATAAAAACATGTGATTTATCTTTGTAGTACAATAAGTATGCCAATTTTGGGAAAATATTTATTTATTTTGAATAAACAACTATATAATGCTGATTTTGGAACTTAATTAATGTTGATATGTTTTTGACATATAGTAAGAAAAGTGAATAAGTTGATTTTTCCGTGATGCAATCTATTAAAAAGTGAGATAATCACCGAGATGATAATTCTTTTTATGAGGGAAGCATTAACACCCTCGACAATTTGATATATTCCTATCTTACATTCAAGTGTTGACATGTGATTTTCTAGACAAAGATGTGTTATTTTGACTGTTGAAGATCATGCTTGATAAGGATAAATCTTTTCTATTCTTAAAATCATTAGACTGAAATTATAAGGTTGTCAATAATTTATTTTCACTTTGGAAGGAGGAGTTGCAATCTGGTTTTAAGAGTTGCGAGACTCATTTCTTCTTCGACTCATCCTTGGATCAATTTTAGTGATCCGAGGAATGTTTCAGTCTTCTTCATAGATGAATGGTAAAAATTGACATCCAGTAGTTTGAGGGACATAGAAGACTGAATTTTATATGATACTAATTCTTAGTCTTGTTTCAACATGTTTTCGTTCAGCTGTATGTTTTTTCCCAGGTCTTTGGTGATTGGTCTTGGTAGGACATTAAGGACTTAAGAAAAATTCAATTCTCTGAGGAGAAGTTTGGAGTCCTAAAAATCTAAGGACTATCCTAACGGTAGCCTAAGGTAGGTAATAATAGCTAAGTTCTAGCTATGTTTACTTATTGGAATTATGTTCTAACCTAATCCTCTTATTCTAATTATGGAGTTGGCATCCTAACCTAAGCATTGTGCTAAATGGATTAGGGAAGGGTTACTAAAGGGATACTAGGCTATTTTAGATATTACCTAATACTAAAGGGTTATGAATTGAACCTAACCTAAGGTGGGAATTCTAATGGAAAATGTTTTAAGACTTATGATTAGTAGTTGTTAAACTAACCTAAGTCTATTTGAATCTAACCTAAACTATTAATGGGAACATAAAGGGGGTCACATGACACAAGGGTGATGGTTCCAATGGAATTTAAATGATTTGAAAGGGTTTAAATGAAGAAGTACTACAAGATTTAGAAGTGGACCAAAGTGGACTTGGTGAAGGCCTACGTGGAAGCTCTACTAATAGATGGAATTGTATTTTTTTGTTGAATTAGCATTCTCTAGATTTAGGAGGTGGTGGCAAGGAAAGATAAGTGGGAATTTTGGATTGAATGGCATTTGTGGCATTTATGAGCCTCGAGGTTTTGTGTGCAAACCATCTTGGAAACTTAGAAGGTGGGTTTGTAGGAGGTCATTTGGTTTTTCATGCATGGTGGATTTTCTATGCATGGAGCTAACTGGTTCTTCAAACCAGTAGTTCGACCTTCACTTCAAAGATATTTTTGGTTTCTTTGGAGTATTTTTATCAAAGGAAATTATATGAAATGTAGAAGGAAAATAAGTTTGATTATTGATCTTTCATGGAGGAGAAAAATAATTGGAAGCTTGGCTAGAAGTCTCCTTCGATTTGGTGGAAGCACTATCAGGCATGATAGGCTCTAACTATTAAAATTCTTTGCGTTCTTCTAAATTATTCATTAGAACAACTCGGTCTCTAGAGATTCTTGTCTTCTTGCTTGTCCTGGTTATTTTGCTTGCTGGGTTTTATGGATCCTTGTGTGTTTGATTTAAATCCATGGCAAAATAGTAATGTTTTGGAAATTAGCTTTCTATGCTAGTTTTACTACCTGCATGCAAGTAAAAATGGTATTAGAACTTGTTTTGTATCTTTGCTATGCTCTCTTGATCTTGTATTCGATGGTTATGTGCTTTGAACTGACTTTCGTAACAATAAAAGCATATGATCTTAGGGAAAATTTAGTTCTATTTTATATTGCTTCTGTGTTGTGTTCTTTGGATGCAGACTCGTGTTGGAACTTTGTGTTTTGATTAAGCTTGTGTTGGAACTTTGTGTTTTTATTAAGCTTGTGATGGAGCTTCATTTGAATGGAACCGCTGTTTTGGAAACTTATGTATTACTAAACTGTTGCATGGAGTTCGTATTTATCACTGTACTTGCATTATTTTTCTTGTGAAGTTTTGAACATTGTGCGTGAAGCTTGGGTTCGACACTAAACTTTGATTTAACACTTGAGTGTTATGAGCTTATATTTTGATCGATATATTCGATTCTATACGAGCATTTTGGTATCGGGTTATTCTTTTGTTATAAGGTTTAGCTTATAACTCTTTATTTTAGCAATTCACTCACCAAGCGACTGGGTAAAATCTTGTTTATGTTGTTGAAATCTCTTTTAAGATTTAGAACTAGAAATGTCTTAAGGAATGTTCAAATTCTATTTATCTTTGACTCTAACAACTCCCGAGATGGTATTTGTGTGAGAATACAATGGGATTTTGTTTCCCCCATTGTCTTGAGGAAACCCGCGTTCGGGATGACGGATTTAGTGAAGCTAAGTCACCTCTGTTAGGATTTGTGGATGTGAGAGTTTTGTTTTGAATTATGTTCCTATTGCTTGGGAATTATGATTGAGACGTCTTCTAACCGAACATTTTCGGTTCTTTCTCTCCATTCTGTCTCTTTGAATAAATTGGGTCTTAGTGGAAGATTTGGGTTAAACCTTGGACATTGAAATAATCGAAAGGATCCCTTCTTTATTCAATTGTATTGATTTTTATTCCTTTGAATCATGAGTTGAAGCCTTTGTGAGACTTCAATCTTGGGTTTGTGGGTAATTCAGAACCTTATCGTTTATTGATTTGGGATGCTATTCTTGACTGAAATAGTGAATAGATGTTGGTTTCACTTTGAGAAAGAAAATTTATATATTTATGTATTCTTTGTGAATAGTATATTGGTTCAGGTCTGCATTATGCTTTCAACCAGATATGAATTGAAACTGGAACTCCTTTTGTTTAGTTGTATGAAATGATTCATTAATGGACCTTTCCTTAGTAGAGTGACTTTTTCTCTGTCCTTGGATAGGCTCAATGTTTGAACTTTTCTGTACTCGATTCCATTTCAAGATATTGATTTCTCATGACCTGTTGGTCTACCCTTGTTCGAATCATTGATTGAAATAATGTTGAGAGCTAGTAGCCAGGAAGGTTCTGTTGTTAAGTAAATTGATACTTATGGGTTGATTGTTGTTGACTAGTCTTGTCTAGTTTATATGGATAGGAGTAGGTTTGTCTCTTGTACTCCTTATCCTTTGTGAAGAACTTGAGTAGAGATTAACTCCTCTTCGGGGATACCTTGTTTGTGAGCATTGATTTTTTATATTTGATTGATAATTTCTAACATGTAGAGTTGGAATTGGAGTTGCAGTTAGTTTTCCTTACCTTCTTGATTGGTTATGGAATTCTGTTTGATGTATATTCTAATGATTGAATGTGCAATATTGTTATTCGGAAAGGAACAAGTAACTCATGTTACAATCTGGTTTGTTTCTCTGATGTTATAGGTTTGGGCTGAGTTTATAATGGTTCTTTTCATTCCTTACTTATGATTTAGATGAATCATCCTTGAAGGAACCATGTTGTATACATTTATTTTGTCTCTTAGAAAAGATAAATGTGGTATTCTATTAGGATAGAATTATGAAATAATGGGATGGCAGGTTTGATTATTTGTTTTCAAGCCATTGATAGTATTAATAGAAATTTAAGATCTTAGGCAGATATTGTTAATTATATTATGCTTTTCTTTTAAAGTTGATCTAGATTTATTAAGTACTTCCTTTCTATTTGATATCACTTATGCTGATTTTATGATGTTTTTATTGTCTCATTAAAGCAATGTTGCTTTAATGAAACAATTAGTGGAATGCACTTCATTTTAATGATTAGTTCTTATCATGCTTAGTTCATTGAACTGACCTGTGCTAGCTATTTTTATAGATGGATGACTTAAGTGGTAAAAGAAGGCAAAAACTTATATGATGCATTGGCTGATATATGTCTAATTCTTAGTAAATAATTATGATTCATTCTTTTGTTGAATTGTAAAATAAAGTTGTATACTTTATAGAATGAAGGCTATTGTTATGCAGTATGCCTAAAGAGCATAGTCTTGTAAATTTTATAAGTTGTAATGATGAATTGCGAGTTGTGATTTATTTGCATTGGTTTTGTAAATTATCTTGTACTTTTATAAAGAAGATGAAAGTTCCATCTTGTTGATATTCTTTATATTATGTTATGCTTACTTTGTTATCTTTGATAAGATGGATAATGGGAATTAGTTCAATTTCCCTTATAAAGAAGCAACTTGTTGAGTTGCATAATATGATGTGTTTTATCTAAACAATTTAACATAATAATGTGATGCATAATGAACATGCATTAAGAAATATGGATATTGGGAATGATATACCCTAATACTTAATCATTTAGAGGAAGACTCTCTCTCTCTCTCAATTGAATATAAACCAAAAAAAAAGGTTGGGAGATATGATTACTAATTATTAGACTTCATTTTGTATGAAGTCTACTTTAATTGGATGTATACGGATGTTAAAACCTTCCTGAAAGTTAATGTACATTTTAAATGAAACTTATGATAACGTTGTCTTGTTTTGGTTAACTGCGTTGGTTAAATTGGGAAAACAAACATTAAAAGCAACCATAAGTTTAATGAAGTTCTTTAATACTCGATTGATACAAGTATACAATAAGAACTTATGGAGTGTTGGATTAGGGTTTAACAGGGTTGTTGTAATCAAGACATAATCCAAATTAACAACATATTAACAATCTCCTTGGGGTATGTACATCTCGATGAGGTAGTTTCTGTAGGATGTTGGCACACGCCAACTACAGGGTTGTACTTTCGAGAAGACTTGGGTCTTCTCGAGAATATAGTGTTGTAGTTGACATGTGGCATCACCCTTCCGTATTGATCATCTAGATCTACACACAATAAGAACTCAGACTTGAACTTAGTTTCTCTCTAGGTTAGGATAGGAGCATATTTAGGATAGGAATTAGCTTCCAATGGCTTAGGGTACCTTGGCACATCCGATTGACTTAGGTCAAACGAGTATGCCCATTTACCCTAAGCCATTGTGAGCATCTTCCTATGATAAGTTATGTTTCTAACTAGGGCTAGGGTTAACCTTGGGATAAGTGGACTAATGGTAGTCAGTAAAGTCCAATCAAGATAATAGATGAGTGAGGTGAAGGACGTATTCCAATATGACGAGTATGTCATCTAGGAAAAGTGACATACATAGTATGTTGTAAATCTTTCTCCGTGAGTATTGTAAGTGCTAGTTACATTGTCCTATTACACCAAGTTTAAAACAACATGATATCAGATGAATATTGGTAACAAATATTCAGATATGTTCTTTAAACAGATCACTCAGTACCTAGTGTAAGGTAGGAAAACCAAGTAAACGAATTATACAATATGTATTCAATACTTAATATAACATAAATAGATCGGTAGCTTACTGAGTTATGAAATGAATAGATCAGTGGATCACCGAGTCATTACAGCTACATATGGTTATCTATTTGAATTCGATTGGCATGGAATGTTTGTTCTAAATAATGCTTTATTTAGAACAGTGAACATTATATATATATAAAAATCCCTTGTTTCTAAAGTCTTAAAATGGGAATGTTACATCTTGGTATCAGAGCTAAAGGTTGCAGCTCTTGGACCTATTGTGTCCATAATCTGATGAAACTTAAATTTTCTTATAATAGAAAATGGTTAGAACAAGAGGAAATGTTGTAAATAACCCTGCGCCTGTGGAAGGAGTAGTAACTACCCAAAAACTTGATGAGATCCTTACTTCCCTATTAGACACAAGAGATCATTTGGTTGTGCTTAAACAGAAAATAATGGGTAATGATGAGGAAGAAGAAGATGATAACAATAATCAGCCACCTCCAGGGGACAACGCCAATTTGGGTGTTGATAATAACAATGTTAACATACATTCGGCCTCGATCTAATATTCACCTTCTTTGTCTTCATAAGTTCATGATAGGTGCACGTGGTCTTAGCTACACTGTTCAACATCTCCCGCCTACCCGTTGAATGATTTACATCTAGATTTTCTACTTCTTCATCATCCACTAAGTAGACAATTTTTCCTTTTTCTTTCTCAAGGCAAGCACATTGAAGTAATGTTGCACCGACCTCTGTCTCTTTAGCCTTGGCACTATCTCCCATAGTTAATCACTTTTCGACTTTCAGGCTTCTTATTTGGAGGATTTGTAGATAAGAATTCAAACATATGGGTTATTCTGTTATTAAATCTGTCAATTTTCAGTCTCTCTATGGAGTTCGCATATACATACCAAGCATACATGCATCCTTGTAAAGTGGAATAAAACTTGTGTACAAATAGTGAAGGTGGTAAAGCTTCCTACCCTTCTATCCGAGTCTCTCACACTTCGAATGTGGTGTTGAGTAGTTTGATTACCATAATAAGTACAAATTTGAGTAGGTGCATTGCTCTGAGGAACCTAGTAGAAAGACCAATCCTAATTTCATTCCATCCTACAAGATTATCCTTGTGGGCCATCCACCAGCACAATGTTATCCCACGTAGTGTATATGCTAACATATTTCTTCTTTCCAATGGGTCTATCCACTGTTCTTCCATGGCGCGTAGGAATACCATAGGATATCCTTCTCTGTTGTAACAAGGTACTAAGTTTTTACCTATTCTCCTAACATAATGTGGTTTTATACCTCTATGAAATATGCGTTTTACTTCGCGCCCTACCAACTCATAGGTGTTATGAGCCCAATTATCACAAGAAACACTTGTAGTATCACTAATAGACTGTGCATTCTCCCACTAAATTATTCCTTCTTTAGTTGGCTCAAGTATATTTGGATCTCGGATGACACGTACATAAATCCTATTCATATCTTATTCTCTCAAGGGATCAACATAGGGCACATATTTGCCATCTGTTAAAGGGATAATAACTCTCTCCTCCTTGCTTTCAAAACTGATATAACCCTTGTTGAACCAAAGATCAACATTATTTTCATAGCACCAAGGACACCCCAATAGATTTGGGAAGCTATCCGACTGCCAATGCTAAAACCTAAAAGTCTCCGGTGAACTTGGCCCCTTATATGGTAATGGATACTTCTTTCAAAACTATAATGGGAGTGGCCTTAGTTTGATTAGCCATGAAAAATATATTAGAGGATGGCCGCAATGGGGGTCTTCCCATTTGTACCCATGCATCTAAGGTATGAACATTGACTTATGTGCTTGTATCAATCAAGTATATTACTCAATAGCCAATTGTCCACAACAACATTGAGTGTTTTCTTTGTCATAATCTAGGCTATGAGGGGGAAGATTCGCACGCAAGATTTGTGGTCCAGTCTCAATACTTGCACATGGAATGTTTTTTTAACCAATCCCCTAACAATGGAATGATATTTTCTCAAAGACAACATTGTATGCACTTCCCTTAAGTCATCTATATCAGTTTGGACCATCTTTGATACTTTATTTTGCTCCATCTTTCGTGATTTCTCTTTTAAGTATTGTATCTCACCTTGAAGATTCCTAAGAACTTCCATGGTTTCTGATAGACCTCCTTTTGATGGGCATGATCTAGGTACTGTGCATGTAGAACCTCCTCTTTAGTGATGTTAGACTTATGTTGCAATGCTTCTCTGGCATGTGCCACCTCAGCATGGGTCATGATCTTCACTTGCATCTCCTCGGATTCTACCTCCAACTTAGGCATCCACCGATTTTTAACAAAGTGCCTTGTATCATAACCATCCTTGTGCCTTTGTTTTCTTGTTTATGTTGTTTACTAAGATGCTCATATAAGTCCAAGAACTCCTCATAGCTATGGTTCTTTCCACAAAAAGAGCATGTAATATTCTAAGGACATTCATGCCTATAGTGGTTAGGAGATCCACATGTATAACATGTTCCGCAAGGAAAATCACTTCTTCCACTACCATGGCCTCATCTCGCAAAATCCACCATGGTATCCTTGACCTCTCGCCATGAACGCCTTCAAAAAACCCTTTATTTTAATCCTAGCATGCCCGATTGTTATCCTGGTCCCGATGCTTGCTCTTTCCTTAGAGTTATCTCGAAACTTTTGTACTGTCATACACCAATATCTATAGTGTCATGCATCGACCAATCGGCCGGTAGTATTCCATGTCATGAGTCGTGGACCAACATATTTTAAAGTAGCTCAAAACATTCTTCCTCATCATACGTTGTAATAATGCGAATTGGCTAGCATCATGGTTTAAATGGCATATCTCACAATCCAACAACAATGAGCATACTTGATATGTGAGGACAACTATCCTTTGTGTGACCTTCGAATTCAAAGTATGTACACAAAATCATTATGAGTGTTTCATGTGTTGAATTTGCTAATAATTTCTCCAATTTGTTTTGCCATAGCTATGATCTCGTGCTTCTAAAAATGGGCTCACCCCAAAGTATCTATACCTCCTACTACCTCGGCGCGCAAGTTTTCTTCAAGTGCTTCGCATGGATCGAGTGTATGTCTTATGTGATAATGCCCTTCTAAAAGGGGTATTTAGGCCCCAAAAAACCACTGCGCATGTTGGCTTGCATGTATATCATAAGAAATCTTAGATAAAAACATTTTAAAATAGGAAATATAATCTCTAACACTCTTAGTAGTTCCTTGCTTAATATCCTTGAGTGCACTTATACTCTTCTCGCTCAAATTCGAGGATGTGAAACTATTTAAGGAATGTATCTTTTAAAGTTGTATAGTCTACGCAAGTCCAATCGAGGTCAAACTTTTTGTACCAGTTGTGTGTGTGCCCTTGTAATATAGTATCAAATTGGCTTGCTCTATGCTCGTAATCCCTGATTCCTTTTGTGCACCATAGTATTTCACACATATGCACATTTTCAGTAGCATCTTCTATGCCCCTATAGTCTAGAAGATGAAGAGACGTTTCCATGTAAATATTTTGGGGTTGGTGTGGACCTTGCCCACCTGATCTAGAACCTTCTATGCTTTCCCTACCTCTAGAACCACCGGTTTCTGCGGAAATAGAGCTACCCTGTGCCTCCTCATCCCGCACCTATAACTAATGTTGAACCGAGAAGATGTGATCCCATGTGTCCCAACAATAGAATCGAACTTTACCCCAACAATCTATAAAGCATTACCACTTCTAGAAGTTAGTCTAAAAATTGGTATGCCTAAGTTTTATGCAGATGATACACTGAAAAGGTACTCCCATATAACAATGAAGTTATTTGTGCTTCCATTACTATTCCTTTCATAAGACTCGCTCCTACTCTTCCTTGAATTCACTTGTTGATTGTTTTTGTACTAGATCCGGAAACCAAAACACAAGGGTAAGGTTTACAGTGGATTTAGATGCATGCTCCCAATCGGGGTTGCCTCTACAGCATGCTTATATGTGAGGCCGAGGAGGTTTCCCTATCATGTTTTCCCAAATGGAGGATTTCCTAAGGTTCGAGTTCTACATCTTCTGTATGAACTTCAACTCCTTCTCGAACTATCTTTCTCCACAACGCCATTTGCTCTGCAACCTCCCACTACTTATATACCTCCCTCTCACATGCCTCATTATACTTAAGCCTCCTTTCCTCTCTCTTCCTTTCTGCCACTAGGTCTGCCATCTTTCACCAAACCTGCTCCTACCCCCGTGCGTGGTGGGTTTTAGTTAGCCATCGTTTACACTCCAAATTCAAAGTTACCATTAGGATCTTCATCACCAAAGTGGAATGCCTTGCTGGTAGGTTCCCCTGGATATCATAAAAGCGGAATTCAGCTACCTCTAGACACTAATAAGTGGAAATTGAGTAATCTAAGATATAACTGTTTAAAACACCATGGAACCACGTATCAATAGCTTGAGTCCAAATCAAATCAGCATTATAAAGGGCCTAGAATTATTCATGTGTCCAGAAAAGTGCATGATACCTCTAATTCCACTTAGATGCATGCTCAATCAGCCACTCATACAATTATACTAGAAAGAAAACAAAGAAGCTCTCATATAAATTGTCATACAAAGTTCTTTTCCACCCACGTGCGTGCGTTAAACTCAAATCCAGTGCTAAACCGTCATGCATATTATTATTCTAGATCATGTATCCACTCCTCAACACTTTCTAAGGTCAATTGTATGTCTTCATTGTGAACCATCCTGAAAACAACTGAAAAAGAGGTCCTGGCAACGAAACCAATGATGCATCCTAGAATTTAGCAATACAAGCCTGTGTACTTGTACATCACTCCACCTAGACCGAGCACTCACCCAAAGCATGCAAAGGTACTAGGCCCCTCTTTAGGGTTGTTGTTATAGGATGTTAGCATGATGAAGACTTTAAACATGCGAGCTATAACTAATATATCTTTCATACATAAGGGCATATTCAAACCTTAATCTAGAACATAACAGATTTAACAGATCACCATAATGGAATCAAGCATGAAATATTGAATTATAACCATGAGAACACCTTGTTTCAGTCCATAATCACCATTATATTAATTACAAGTAAATACACAAAATCTTCATTACAATAATAGTAGTACACGCTCATGCGCATAACAGATCTAGCAACATAATCTCACTATACCCTAGTTCTCACATGTATATATATATCTAATACACCATTCACTACATATTTATAAGGGTGGGGACTTTCCCTTCACCGCTTATCTAATCCCAGAATAGGTCGCATGTTATTATTAGCCATGCATCATTACAAAAATAGGCTTACATGCAAGAGTGTTAACAATAGATCTCTCTTTGTCAACTATCAGTTCACAATTCTATCTTTATCCTGTATTCATGTAAAGTGCTTCATATTTGATCATCCAAAAATAGCCAATGTGTGACGTGCAAGTCTCCAATCGGTTTGAGTGCTCCGCATGCTATCTCTAAAAATAGATCCTCATCATGAAAAATGGCTAAGTCCTGAATCTATCTTTGTTTTGCATGTGATCCTCTCCGATGCTTCCGCACTTTTGAATGCACTATGTTCTCCACATGAACCTTCTATATTTTCTTCACTAAGCTCAAAATTTTGACTAATCAATAGTTAGGTTAACATTAATTTAGGAAATCAACATATGTCCATAGGTAGGTCTTTAGTTAAATTATTAACATTCTAATTAACAAAATATCATAGAGACATAGGTTAGACTTAGCTCTAGGATATATCTACTAACATTAAAACATAATTATAATAGGTTCCCGATAAAAGCAAGCATTGCATGCTAATAAAATAAGAACCAACTATGACATCAAAATTCCATATACAGTAGGATCTAAAGACTTCATCCTTTCTCTAGCACAATCAGAATCCAGAGATCACTTAATCATCGACTTGGTCATTATGAACACAAAGTTATGAATTAAAATCATACCTTGGATCAATGGAATTGATCCAAGGTAATGTTGTTCTGAAAGAAGAATTTATGAAAATAGAAACCAAATTTCTCAATTCAAGCAGCGAATTAATTCTGCATAAGGAGGTGGGTTTCTCTATTAAATACAACAAAAACATGACAGAATGTACCTTCTCAATAGATGAATTATTTTCTACTAAAAACATGATTTTCAAAGTCATAAGAGTACATTGTCTTAAGAAAAATCACTTGTCAATGTTTGTACCTTCTAAAGTAGAAATCATCATAGGTACCAGTCATGTTGGAGGCATTAACACCATGGCTTTCAACTCTATTTCTTAAAATAACTCTCAATTCAATTCTAATAATCATATGCTTATTAAATCTAATGTAACATCATTTTCTACAACTTTCCCACCACAAGTAAAAATGAAGTGCATGTAGATTTGATAATTATTTTTTATGCTCTTCCCTTACCCACTTTCGAAAAATCTATGCATGACTTATATGTTATGGCTATACCTCATCTTGTTACATCCTTACGGTAAATCAATCCCCCTCTTTCCACATTTATGTATATGGTTTCTTCTATAGTCATATGGGATAGTACATACAACTTTAATGCTTCCTATCTTCCCAAATCACACCTATTACTTACCATTTTTCCAACTATTCTAGTTTCTCCCAATGAAAACACTCTTATTTTTTATGTCATTACACCTACCACTCATTCACTAATAATATTGTACTTTATGTGGTTCTCCCCTCACTATGTTGACACTATTTTATGGTAGCTCTTGTGTTACCCTTGTTACCCGATGATGCACTCTTGTTCTAGGTTCAAACATGATTGTTGAGGGTGCACTTACATACATGAACCTCACTTTGCACACATACATATTGGGGGATCCTTTCTTCCCTTCCATTATCATAGGATATCATATTATAATAATAAAAATATTCAGATATTTTCTAAAATACAAAAACATTATCTTAAATCTTGGTTGGATGTATCTTTGCTTGTTTATACTATTCCATGTTGCATTTTTCTTATCATGTTATCTTGATTCATAGTATGTTATATCCTTTTACATGTACACATGCACATTCACATGGTACTTTGAGGTGAATGCAGGCTATATATAGGTTATCACATGATGCATGATGTTTGACATTGTTCTCTACTAGTCCCACTAAGGCTCCTAGGGAATTTACCTTCCCTACCTTTTTCCACATTCATGTGTTATCATTTCAATATCTACTAATTTTATTTCTATTTCATTTTGATATATACATTGTGAAGTACTATCCAATATTCTAACATTCTAATGGGTCCTTCATGTGTAGCATTTATCATGTAGGCTTCCTTCCAACCATGGCTATCTTCTTATACTAATTTCTTATGTCTTGTCTTCTATGATTGTGAATTTTTTTCATTTTTGTGGATTTTTCCCTATGATTGCTTGATTTCTTATATGTCATTGAGGGATTTGAATGTATTATGACATCTTGAGTTGTGTCCCATGTTTTCTACCGGATACCATGTTGTCTTCGTGATGTGTTATTACATGTTTATTTATCTCTATTAAATTATTCCATGATTGTTTATCGCTAACACTTATTTCTAGCTTTATTTCCATTATTTTGCATGTTCAATGGTTGTTACAATACATATACCATATTCCCCTTAAGGAATCCTTGTTCGAGATATACACATCGTTTCATGTTCTCTAATTTGGGTCGCACTTTTCGTTTTTTTTAATAATGGCAAATAGTTTTTTGAAAGGGACTATACCCTTGAATACAAAATAAGGCCTTTAAGCTGGAATAAGAGTGAGAAACATAGCAGGACTAACCAAGTCCAGGTAATACAATGAAATTCCACGTAGCCCAGAAACAGCTACACAAGCGAGACTTAACAGCAAAACATCAGCAAAAAAACAGTAACCCGACAGCCAAGAAACAGTAAGAATAACAAAAGAGTGCAGTAGAAGCATGCAGGACTACTTCTTGGCTGCTTGATCAACACTGATCTTGACTTTTTTCCAAGCATGAAACATACCCAAAGCGGTCATGTGGGCAGCATCCGTCTTATCGAGCTCCTCGATGGTTCTTTTGCTCTCTTTTTCATTGCCCCAAAGTGCAGCCGGGACACCGCTGAGGTTGGAAACACTTTTGGCATGCCCCACGATGAATTCCTCAATGGCCCTAAAGGTGGCAATGTTGTAATCATGCCTAGTCTTAGCCTTCCCAAGGCGGGAGTCCAAGGAGGTCAGCTTTTTGTATATGTCTTCAATCTGACTATTGTCAATGCTCCCTTCCCCCTCCATGCTTTTCTTACCTTTTTGCTTAGCTAGGTTTTTGACCTCATCCTTGATATTTTTATCTCGGGCTCTAAGGCCTCGGTCTCTTGAAAGGGTTATCCATCTGTGCTTCCCGGGGACTGGCACTACTTATGTTTAGCAGGTCACGTGCAATGTCAAGATAAAGAGGCTCTTTCCCTGCTGCAAGAGTCTCAAGGTTGAGTCTCCTAGAAGCCCTGGTGAGTGGACGTTTAGAGGTAGAGGCGAGGTGGGTGGCGGGAGGAATAGAAGGAGAGACATGTGCGGCTGGGCATGGGGGTAGCAGCAGGTGGCGTGGGGGCAGCAAGGGCAAGCAAAGGCAAAAGCAGGAGAAACAGGATGGCGGCAGAAGAGCGGAGCCCATCGGAGCCGGGCTAGGAGAGGAAGGAAGACCGGGGTACTTGAGAAGGCAGTATTTGTGAATTAGCAAAATAAGCCCTTGATGCAAGGGAACCGCCCGGGTATGCTTCTGGAACTCCAAAATGGAGCGCTCAAGAGAGTTTAAAAGATAATGAGGGAAGCAAACCAATCTATTCCTACGGAAGTGGTTTAAAAAGATGAGATGCTTAGCTGGGACAGTAACAAACCTACCTTCCAAGGAGATGAAACGAATCATCATGCGAGTGACTTCATCAAATGGTGATGGAATTGAGCTTACAAGCAGACCCGCTGTGCTAAAAATAAGCTTCTCATCTTCCTCCACAAATCTTCTTTCTTCAGTTTCTTTGATAACCCTTTTGTTGAAGAAGCGGTACCCATCCAGGCTGAGACCGGTCGCTTCAGCAATGAGCTCTTCATTGACAAGAATTTTCTGTCCCCCATAGTCGACAGTCCTCTCTTTCCACTCCTTAGCAAAGCATACTGAAATACTTTGATCATGTCCTTGCACCCTTTCAACAAAGCTGGTGAAGCCGCCTATGCTGAGAATGTTCCAAAGCTCGGTGTTTTCCTTCCAATCAGGGTCCGCGCACGGCTCAATTTGACAGGGAGGTCCTCCCATCTTCTCAGTGGTGTGCAGGTTACAACAAATTCCAGAATGCCGCTGAGCGTGAAGAACAGTTCGTTTCTTACTGTTGAAGATCGCATAAGACTGGGAACTGTAGCCGTTGGTCTTCTCACGAACGGCTGCGTAATTCTTGGAACCGAGCTGCGGGAAGTCGCGTGTGAAAACCCTTTCCCTGTCAACAATCACTTTGTAATTATTATCGGTTTTCGTGGAGTTTGGCATCCGGATATCAATAGCCGTTGTACCTCCCGCGTGCGTGATTTTCAAATCTGGATGACTCCACTTGAAGTTTCTTAAATAGATCTTGCTATTATTTGAAAAAGATATTATTTGCCTCGCCATATAGAATAAAGCAGCACGTGTGAAAGAATTGATGATTTTGATTTTCCTCCAAAGATTAAGGCTTATCTCTAGAGATTGCTTGCTTATGAAGATCCGCATGGATGCTGTTGTGAAGCTGATTAGGGATACTATCAATATCCCAGACAGTAAAATTTATATTAATGCCATAATTGGCGGTGCATCCATGATTGTTGACTTCCTGTAAGTATGTATGATTCTGATACTATTGAAGGTGTGGCAAATGCTTATGGATTCAGAGATAAAGTCTTTAATACTCCAACTGGGAGATGAGGACTGATTAAGAAGCTTAATGATATTAAGGGAGTCCCCTTCAACAATAAGGTTCTGAATATTTTGAGCCCGTGCAACTCTCAAGCCCCAGAGAGCAGATAGTGCTTCGGCAAAATGATTGGTTTGAATTCCCATTTTTCCAGCATAAGCAGCAATCAAATTACCTTTGTGGTCTCGTATTGCTCCTCCTCCAGCTGCTGTCCCAGGGTTTCCCTTAGAGGTGCCATCAAAGTTCAGCTTGTACCAATTAGAGTCAGGAGGATGCCATTTAATCAAAGATCTATCTACACTATTCCCAGGGTTGCTCCAATTTCCAATGTGCCAATTAGATAAAATGTGCTCTTCATTCTCAGGATAACACTTGTTCTTGGGGGTTTAAATCTGGCCATGTCCTCTTTGATACCTTGAGAAATTTTGCCAATACTGATTTTATAATTCTGCTTCTTATTTCTGAAAATGATATTATTTCTGTCCTTCCAAATCCTCCAGATTAAGTGTGGGATTGCTAATTTCCAGATTCTTTTGATAGCACAATGTCTGAATGGTGGGTTCCATTGATTCCATAGCTGATTAAGGTTCTTCGGCAACACCCAAAGAGCATCAAATTTAGAAAGAACAAAGCTCCAAATTCTATTGGCATAAGCACAATGTATGAACAGATGACTAATGTCTTCATAGTCATTCCTACAAAGGTGGCACCAATTAGGAATTATAAATCCTCTTCTCATCAAATTGTCAGTGGTGAGAATTCTACCTCTGATGGCCAGCCAAAGAAAAAAATTTATTTTGGGGGTTAACTCAGGCATCCAGATCTTGTTCCAGTTAAAGTCAGATTGGTTACTGTGAGAAAGATTGGTATAACCAGATTTGACTGAGTATTTCCCATCTTGTGAATTGCTCCAAACCAGCTCATCCTTGGAATTCAGCTGACTTAAAGGGAAGAGGTCTAAAAGATCCTGAAGGGAGGAAGTAATTAGTTTCAGCTCAATTCGTTCCATAGAAAGTCTTTTCCAAGTCTTGTTGGTGCCATTTCCTTCAATATAGTCCTTGACTTTAGTTCCATACTTGCTTATAAGGCTGTCCTTAGCTGTCCCAAATCTCTCCAAGAGGTTGTCACTGAACCAGTTATCCTCCCAGAAGTTTATCTCACTGCCATCCCCCACTTTCCATTTGCTGCCCTGCTTGATGAAGTTTCTACTCTTGACCAGATTATTCCAAAAAATGGAACCATTGGGTAGTTGTTCTTCATGCAGATAGGAGTAGACAGCTTGTTGATTCAAGTATTTTGCTTTAATAACATCAATCCAGGGCTGTTTCTCAGATAGCAATCTCCAGCCCATCTTAGCGATGAGTGCCTCATTCATTTTCTCAATATTTTTTATGCCCAGCCCTCCCATGGATTTTGGGGTGCAGACCTTATCCCAGGCCACTAGGTGAAATTTGAACTTCTCTTCCATGCCTTGCCATAAAATTTTTTTCTGAATCCTTTCAATTTTCTCTCTGAAGGAAGAAGGAATTTTGAAAAGTGACATGATATAGATGGGCAGACTTTGGAGTGTACTTTTAATGAGAAGGCACTTACCAGCACTAGAGAGAGTGGCCCCTTTCCAACCTGCCATCTTTTTCTGAAATCTCATCAACAAATCATCCCACACCATGTGAGAGACTTTCTTAGTGCCAAGGGGGAGGCCTAAGTACGTTGCTGGAAGAGCACCTATTCTACAGCCCAGAATTTTAGCAATCTTGAGCTGTCTTTCCTCAGGGGTGTTAAAGAAAAAAATGGTGCTTTTGTCATAATTAATCTCTTGCCCAGAAGCAGATTCATAGAGTTGTAATAAAGCCTTAATAGCTTTAGCTTCCACAACTGAGGCCAGAAGAAGAAGGATTGTGTCGTCCACAAACTGTTGATGAGAGACAGCTTGGTTGAATGAAGCGGGTTTAGATCCATTTAAAAGGTCGTTCTCAACCGCTCTGCCAATTGTTCTACTAAGGCTGTCAGCTAAGAGAATGAAGAGTAAGGGGGAGATGGGGTCTCCTTGTCTTAGACCTCTGCTGCTGGTGAAAAAACCCACAGGCTCCCCATTAACAACCACAGAGAACCTGGCTGTAGATATACAAGACTTGACAATTTTTCTAAATTTTTCCGTGAACCCAAATTTAGATAAAATCCTGTCAAGGAAGACCCAAGAAACCTTGTCAAAAGCTTTATTCATATCAAGCTTGAGGATCATATTAGCCTTTTTATTGTTTTCCATGGAATGTAAAGTTTCGTGCACCATAATCACTCCGTCTTGTATTATCCTGCCTTTAATAAAGCCACTCTGCTGCCTTGAGATGAGGTCATTCATTATGAGCTGCAGTCTAGTAGTGATGATTTTGGTGAAGATTCTAAAGATAGCATTAACAAGACTGATAGGTCTGAAGTCCTTGAAGTCTTTTGCATCCATTTTTTTAGGTGCCAGCACAATGTGCGTGTTATTAAGCTCTTTTAGAAGATTTCCTGTTCTATAGAATTCATTTACCGCTTTGAGAAGATCCTCCGAGCATATTTCCCAGAACTTCTGAAAAAAATTAATAGAGAACCCATCCGGTCCAGGAGCCTTATCCCCCTCAAGAGAAAAAACAGCCTTTTGCAGTTCTTCAAGCGTGACAGCTTTAGTGATGTCTCTGAATTTCTGGTCCTCAATGATATTCTGAGGGATGGCCTCCAGCATGAAGGAAATAGCTTCAGGGTTGCTGACGTTGTTCTCTTTAAGAAGATTCTTGTAAAATTCAAGCGCTTGTTTCTTGATGCTGTTTGGATCTTTAGTGTTGTTCCCATTGTTTTTAGAAACCTCAAGGATTCTGTTACTGGCTCTATGTTTTAGAGTAGTCATGTGAAAGAACTTTGTGTTCCTGTCTCCCTCTTTAAGCCAGATAGCTCTAGATTTAAGGCGCCAAAAAGACTCTTCCCTACTGCAGATCGTATGCAACTCAGAAAGAATATTCTTTTCATTTACTTCATCTTCAACCGATCTTCCCAAAGTATCCATTTTTAACTCCAGATCCTGAAGCTTCTGTTTTAACTCTTTCTTTTTTTCGAAAATATTTCCAAAAACCCTTTTGTTCCAGATTTTGACTTGCTTTTTGACATTTTTGAGTTTTTGAACCAATCTGAACTGAGCAGTGCCTTCCCCATTCCATACCCACCATTCTTTTATCCTATCATAGATATCATCATGCTCCATCCACATTTTTTCAAATTTGAATGTGCTTTTTGCTGGTTTAGTCCAATTGAGAAGGCTTAAAGCAATCGGATTATGATCCGATCCAATTCTTGGAAGGGAAGATAGGTAAAAGTCTTGGCTTAGAATCCAGTTTGCTGAGATTAATGCCCTATCCAGTCTCACCTGAATGAACTCCTTTCCCAGCCTTCTATTATTCCAAGTATACTTATTACCATGCAGATCCACATCAATGAGGTTTTGTTCAGCAATAAAGTCAGCAAAGTCCTCCATACCATTAGAGAAGGTGGGGGTTCCACCAAACTTCTCGCACGGGTTTAGAGGGGAATTGAAATCTCCCATAATGAGCCAGTTGGCAGAGCTATGTTGATTTCTAAAGATTTTAAGATCAGCCCATAGTTTTCTTCTACCACTAGCAGAGTTAGGGGCATAAATATTAGACAAGATCCATTCACACTTTTTCTCAATAGTGACGAATTTAATTGCTAGATGATTAATATTAGCACTAAGAATCATACCAGTACAGTGTCTTCTATCCCAAAGAGTAGCCAATCCTCCGGAAGCTCCCTGAGAATCGACAGCCGCCATTTCAGAACTATCCCAAAAAAAAAAATTAATATTAACCATGGTCATTGCTTTCATTTTAGTTTCTTGAAGAATCAAAATGCTGGGGTTACTGGAATCCCGTAACTCCTTGATGGTTCTTTGCTTAGAGTTTCCATTTAGGCCTCTAATATTCCAGGATATAATCTTCATTTGGAATGGTTGGTAGTTGGAATTGCTTGCTGGTTCAGTTGTCGCTGAACCCCATCTGCAATATCCCTCTCCGTTTTCTTAGCTCTGAGAGTCTTTTTAGAGGGTCTTCCTCTTTTTGAGCTTCCTCCAAAATCAGCTATTCGTCTAGCAGAAGACCTGGTTGTTCTAGAAGAAGAGGTGTCCCAATTGTCAATTTCCTTTTTTTTATCACTATACAATGAATCTGGGATCCTTTCAAAACCTCTCATTCTTTTTTTCTTTTTTGAGATGACCAAATGTGAATCCATCTCGTGTTGATCCACCTCACTCACTCTAAATAATGGGGTAAATGATCAGTAATTATTTCACCCTCTTAGCGGTTCAAAAATAAGATACATGATGGTAAAAATAAGAATTGGGAAAAAGATACTCATAATATGGTTCGAGAATCGACATGGGCTAGAAATAATAGAGGAAAAAAATAAACATTTAATAATTGGCACAATTTCTTAGTGACATTTTTTCACAGAATCTAGCAACATACATTCATATATAGTTTACTAATTAAATGAAAAATAAAATCACTATTATATTTCATACTTTGGGAAAGGGTGCTAACTACTTTTCATTCTCGTTTCACATTGTTCCTACTAGTATCTAATAAGGAGTGGCAACTAAGGGACATGTAGGGACACCAATATGTCTAGAATGAAGTGTCATCAATGGCTTAAAGTTACTATTGGGTTGGTGACCTGTCATCACCAATCCGAAACTATGATAATTCTTCACCGGGAACTCTCTCGTGCTATGATTATTTACTAATGCATGACCTTTAGTTTGGTGGATATAATATGGAAACAAAACAACAACATAACACAAGAATACCATCGACTATGATAAGATGAATGATGACAAATCTGAAATATCAAAATAAATTATAATATTAACATGAAATTCAAGATACAATCTCACCCATGAGGTACTTCAAGTGTTATTGACTTCAATTTCCTTTCACCAAGACTATGGGAGAAACTTTACAATTACACCTCTTAATGGCTTCTTCAACACACCTTTAAACTGATGGCTTCCTTCGCACACTTCCTACAATATTTCTCACTACTTCCTTCTATGCTAAATGAGGGGGGTGGCCTCTCTATTTATAGAACTTCCAGGCTTATCCATCTTATCTCTAAGATAGGATAAGAAATCCACTCTGACGAATCATATTCCATACCTTAACTCTTATTTGTACATGTAAGCTTATCTCGTTAAGATAAGATAAACCTTATCATTTTACATGGGTTCCACATTTTTAGATTTTTACAAATAAAATACACAAAATATTTATGACCTCACTCCTTGTCTTTATTACCAATATAATATTTCTAATTCCTAATCATGTAGACCCTACTTCTCTAATTACCCAAACTTTGACATTTTAACATTACCGGACCACTTACGACAAATATTTACTTTTACAACATTCCTATTGTACTTTGAGTATTGTTACCATACTCCACATTATGGCGGCACCGCATCGATGGCGCCTGTTATCTTCTATCGACGCTACTACTAATTATACTTAACAACATCATATTCCTAATACATACATTAATGAAATAGAAATTACGGAGGAAAATTGTAGTGTCGACATCTTCCCCTTCCTAGCTTCTACTCCGTCCTCGGAGTAGACTATTTTGGTGCTTGGAAAATCTTCAACTTGTCGTGGTTGACCCATTTCATAATGGGAGTGCCATCTAATTCCTCCAGTCAGTACGTACCATTTTCATGCACAGCTGCTATTTTGTAGGGCCCCATCCATTTTGGAAGAAATTTTTCTGTCTTCTTTTTTTGTATTTGGAATCATATACTAGAACCAAGTCATTCACATGAAATGGAGACCACCGGATCTTTTGATCAAAGTATTCCTTCTACTTCATTTTCTTCTTATGGCTTGTATCCTTTGCTATTTCTCTCATTTCTTCTAGCAAATGAAGATGTACCAACCTTTCTTTTACTAAATCACTTTCATCCATCCTTTCATTTTTCATAACTCTCACAGTGGGAATATCAAACTCAATAGGAAGAATTGGATCAATGCCATAGGCCAACTGAAATGGGGAGTATCTTGTTGCTGACTTTGATATTGCCCTATATGCCCACAATGCTTGCATGAATCCTTTTATCCCATTTATGTACTGCAAGGCTGCATCTTTTGCTATAATTTGACACAACACAAAATTTGTTCGTTCCACTGTCCATTTGTGCTTGGCTTGTATGTTGTTTCCTTCCGTGCTTAATAGAAAACTTATTGACTAGGGCTTCTACCACCTCATTAATGAAGTGGCTTCCTTGATCTATTACAATTTCTAATGGGCAACCAAATCTGGTGACAATGCATTCATACATGAACCTTGCCACTTCATCCATGGAAGTTGTTTTCAATGGCCTAGCTTCAACCCACTTGGTTAAATAATCTGTGGTAACTACAATATACTTATTTTGGCATGATGTAGTTGGAAGTGGACCTACAATGTCTATTCCCCACTTTTCAAAGGGACCAAGGGGAAGAATAGGACATAATAGAGCTGATGAAGTCTTACGGTTACCATGTGTTTGACAAATATCACATGTCTTACAATAATTATAACAATCTTTAAAAAGAGTGGGCCAGTGATAACCTGCATCCAAGATCCTTCTTGTTGTAAGTTGTCCAGAGAAGTGCCCTCCACATGTACCATTGTGGAATTCTTCTAGCAATTCCTTCCCTTGATCACGTTCAACTGCCCTCTTGTACTGTCCATCAGGTCCTATTCAAAATAATACTCCATGCAGAATAGAATATGGACGATTGGCTTGAGTAATCTTTCTCTTATTCTTTGCATTGGCACCATCAGAAACTTGAATTCATTCAAATAATACCAAATATCTATGTATTCACTAGGGATTGTGTCGAGGATAACAATGTTGCATCGAGGAAATCATCATCATCACAAGATGATCCTAAACCATCATAGGCTAGAGAGAGTGCATCTGCGCATTGACATGCTTCTTTCCGGCCTATCTATAATATCAAATTGAAATTCTTGTAGCAAAATTATCCATCTTGCTATCCTCCCCGATGGGTTAGGCTTATTTACAATATATTTTAGAGCCTAATGATCTGCATTACAACTAGAAATTTTTTACCCTAGCAAGTAATTTCTAAACTTCTTTTATAGCAAAAATGATATCAGAGCCTCTTTTTCGATTCATAAAGATAATTTACCTCAAGACTTTGCTCATTTTTCTGCTCCCAAAGTAAATTGGATGTTCATTCCCATTTTCATCCTTTTGGCTCAAAGTACTTCCTAGTGCTGCATCTGAGGCATCAGTGTACACAATGAATGGCTTGCTCCAATCTAGATTCTTCAAAATAGGTGAAGACACCAGGGCTTCCTTCAATTGTCCAAAAGCTTCATGCACCTTATTTCCTGGTTCATAAGTAACATCCTTCTTCAAGAACTGGGTTAGTGGCTGTGCAATCTTTGAGAAATTCTTGATGAACCTTCTATAGTAACCCACATGGCCTAAAAATGATCTCAACTTACTTCTATTAAGAGGAAATGGTAAATCTTTGATTTTTGAAACTTTATCAGGATCAGTACCAATACCATCTCTAGATACAACATGCCCTAACAAAACGCCTTTAGAACATCCAAAGACACACTTTGTAGGGTTTAGTGAGGCTTGTGCTTCATCTAACCTTTGAAATGTTGTCTCCATCTGATGCAGGTGGTCCAACTTGCTCCCATAGATGCAAAAATCATCCAAAAATACTCTGATGAAGGTCCCAATGTAGGGTTCGAACACCCTATTCATCAAACACTGGAATGTTGCTGGAGCATTACACAACCCAAAAGGCATAACTCTATAAGCAAACGTTCCCCAAGGAGTGGTGAACGTGGTCTTCAGCTGATCTTTCTCTGCTATACGAACTTGGTTGTAGCCGTTATATCCATCAGCAAAACTATAGCACTCATGGCCAGCTACTTTGTCCAAGATTTGATCTGAAAATGGAAGAGGGTAATGATCCTTCTTTGTTGCCTTATTGAGCTTCTTGTAATCAACACAAATGCGTAGCTTCCCATTATTTTTATTGAGATCACAATGGGAGAAACCCATTCGAATTCTCCACAAGAAATATGAATCCCGCATCAAGCAACTTATCTATTTCTTCTTTTATAGTCTTGGAAAAATTAGAATTCATTCTATATGGCATTTGCTTTATGGGCTTAGCACCATCTACCAGCTCAATACAATGTTCTACCCAACTTACTTGATGGAGTTCCTTGTAATAAAAAGTGAATAGGTGTATGTACCTTCGAAAGAGCTGGAGGTAGGATTCCTTCTCACTCTCCATCACAAAGATCACCAATATTTATTTGTTGGAGACGATCATCAACTTCTTCTTGAGATAATTTTATGGGGTCATGAGTTGGTGTGGATCTGGAAGGATATCCATGACTTGAAACATCCACCTCGCTTTCTTCATCTTGGTGTCCACTTCACTAGTACTAGAGTAATCGAGAGGATGTCCAATCATCAGTTTCATTACTTGAATCCACGAGTTACGCTTATGATGTCGAGGGATCACATTTATCTTCACCCTCTCTCTACCACATCCAAGTGTCATGAAACCTTCATTCCAGTAGTTTCTTGCATGAACTCTCCTTAGCCATGGTCTTCCCAAAGCAAAGATTGGGTACACAACAGCATTACCATTTTTCATCACCTAAAAGTCTACCACACATACAACACCCATATGAGATATTGCCACATTTGAAACTACACCTTCTAGTTTAGTTTTTCCATTATTTAATGACCTTAACATAAGTGTTGAAGGGCGATCAATTTTTAACCCCAACATATTCATTACTACTCGGTCATTACATTAATCGCAGCACCTCCATCAACTAAGACATCATGAATTGAAATACCATTACATAATACCTCGGCTTGTGGAGCATAGTGATCTCCCTCGCCTCCAAAACAACAGGGACCTCAACCTCCTTCCTTCTTCGAGCATTGAGTCCACCTCGCAACTCCCGCCTCTTCTCGAAGACATAGCCAAGAGTTGACCATATGTAATATTTGCAGCCTTTTGGACAGATCTTCCAAGATGGAGTATGGTCCTTGCCCCCGTGAAATCAAAAAAATCCTGCACACCCAACTTTCTTCTCCTATGTTTCTTACTAGTTTCTTCTTTCATCTTCTTAGGATCATTTCCATCTTGATTATCTTTTTTTTCTTTCTTTTTGTTACAAACACATATACTTCATTATTTTTGCTCTTATCTACTACATCAAAAGAATTCACAGTGCTTTTCCTTTATCGTTATCTCCTTTACCGGATGTAGAAGCTCTATCCGGACAATTATACTTATAATGACCCTTTTTATAACAACCATAACAAACAACTTCAGAAATATTTCTTTTTGGACCTCTATCTCCTCCCTGAGAACTAAATTCCTTTCCTTGAAGAAGATTAATAGTTAACTGACCCATCTTTTTGAGCAGATCTTCATACTCAGTAGATGTACTAGGAGAAATATTTGTGCTCACTTTGGGAGTGGTTGTGGATTGGACCAAAGGTGCTTTGGTGTAGGCTCTACTTTATCAACAATTTCTTTGGGCTCCTCTTCCATGCTTTCTTCTTGCCTTCTTGCAATCTCCTTTGCTTGTTCAATGGTAGTTGGGCGGTCATACTTCACTCGTTGTCTGATCTCTGGCTTCATCCCAAGAATGAAGTGCTTACAGAGGAGATTATCCACGCCATTCATCAACCCATCCGCTAGTCCTTCCTTAGGATCCGGGCATCGAGCTTCCTCCTTAGCTCTAGAACACGAGCATGATAATCCCTTATCTTCTCCTTCTCTCCTTGGGATAGCTTTTTGATCTCGATCATGAGATCTTCATATTTCTATTGTTCACCAAATTATTCAAGAAAACTTTCGAGTTAATAAATCCCATAAATTTTTCACATTATCACCTAGTGTTTCAAACCACCTAAGTCTTTGAACCATCCAAAAAGGTAGGAAAAATTCAGTCCATTGTTCCCTTCTTTTAAGGCCATTACAAATACAAGATCGCTTAAAATCTTGAATGAAAGAAGAAGCATCTTCATTAGATTGAGCTGAAAAAACAAGAATCTTTCCCATTTTCAAAAGTAACCACTTTGTGAAATACCAACTCACAAGTACAATCAACAAGACTTATGTGTAAAAATAATTGGAATCACTATACTAGAAAGTGACTTTACACCTTTCTACAGTAAAATAGAAATGACCACGGTAAACTATGGTAAAACTTGACTTACTGCGGTAAAAACTGACTTTACTGTGGTAAACACTATTCACGGTAAAAAGTGAAGTTACTGCGGTAAATACTATTCACGGTAAAAAGTGACTTTACTGCGGTAAATACTATTCCAGCAAAAATGACTTTACCATGGTAACTACTATTCATGGCAAAAATGACTTTACCATGGTAACTACTATGCACAGTAAAAACAAGGTTACCCTCTAATTGATTTTTGAATAAATGGAAATATCTCTCCAAAAATCCACCAACGAGGAATGGTCCCGGTAACGGAACCAAAATGTCATCACCAATCCGGCACTATGATAATTCTTCACTAGGAACTCCTCGTGCTATGATTATTTACTAATGCATAGCCTTTAGTTTGGTGGATGTAATCTAGAAACAAAACAACAACATAACACAAGAATACCATCGACTATGATAAGACAGAATGATGACAAATCTGAAATATCAAAATAAATTATAATATTAACATGAAACTGTTACAATCTCACCCATGAGGTACTTCAAGTGTTATTGACTTCACTTGCCTTTCACCAAGACTATGGGAGAAACTTTACAATTACACCTCTTAATGGCTTCTTCAACACACCTTTAAAGGCGATGGCTTCCTTCGCACACTTCCTACAATATTTCTCACTACTTCCTTCTATGCTAAATGAGGGGGGTGGCCTCTCTATTTATAGAACTTCCAGATTATCCATCTTATCTCTAAGATAGGATAAGAAATCCACTATGACAAATCATATTCCATACCTTAACTCTTATCTGTACATGTAAGCTTATCTGTTAAGATAAGATAAACCTTATCATTTTACATGGGTTCCACATTTTTAGACTTTTTACAAATAAAATACACAAAATATTTATGACCTCACTCCTTGTCTTTATTACCAATATAATATTTCTAATTCCTAATCATGTAGACCCTACTTCTCTAATTACCCAAACTTTGACATTTTAACATTACCGGACCACTTACGACAAATATTTACTTTTACAACATTCCTATTGTACTTTAACATTACCGTCTTGCACATTATTGGTGGCACCGCATCGACAAGTGCCGTTATCTTCTATCGATGCTACTACTAATTATACTTAACAACATCATATTCCTAATACATACATTAATGAAATAGAAATTACAGAGGAAAATTTTAGTGTCGAATGGACCGTATATAATGAAACTTATCTATGTGTTTTTGGGGAAGTGTCATAGATGGAGGGAAAATATAACCACTCTCCCAAATCTCTTCCTATGGAGGTAGGATACCTAAATCCTCGAGTATTAACATCTATTTGGGAATTGATCACTCCAAACACTTTCAACAATCTCCAAAGCAAAATTCTCCAAGATAATTCAATACATAGGGACATTCTATCCTTTCTCTCTTGGCATTTAGGTGTACTCTATCCTTGATTCACTTATTTATTTTACACATTCCAATGCATAGAATTTTGATTTCTCTAAGTTAAATTTCAATTTCATATGCTTTGGACATTGACTACACGTTTCTTCTTTTGCAGTTCATCCTTATCACGAAAAAGGAAACAAAACTTGAACAAGGAGAAATATCAAGCACAACGCTTAGGAAAAGGCAATATTTAGTTACAAACACAAGTATCATTTTCACTACATGCATAAACAACCCCTAGGTTTTTATCCCCTCTTATCTGCATGGTACACATCGTAAAATTTCCATTCGGTAGATTATTGGTTACAATATTCTTCATCTTTCCATAAGGTATGTTATTTCTATATACTTTATGCCACCAAATATTAATTCACTAGAATAAAGTGGGGGGGAAATGTAAACATAAAATTACTTATTACTATTACATTGTGCCTCTAATATTACGTTATATGTATGATTGCTAAGAAAGAAAACTATACATTGATAATATTTGTTTTGCTTTAGATTGATATTGTTTTACCTTTTCATGCTTTTGTCCTCTTCTTTTATGGAATTATCCATTAGATTTTTGACATCACACAATGTGTTACTCAACTAAGAATTTCTTGATTTATCTTTGGATATTTCTAAACATAAGTGCCCGATGAAGGAACAATAGTGGATGACACTAGTATCCTCCTGTGGGCACTCATGTCCCATCACTTATGTTTTTTATATTTTAAAATGGCCCATCACTTGTTAATATTTTCTAAACTTTTGTTGATAACTTTGGGTCTGTTTGTAGTGTTTTGAATGTCAAAATCCAAGTAAATAAATCATATATATATATATATATAGCCTACTAACTATTAAAGTGGCACCTTTGGGCTATTATTCTCGATCTACTACTTGGGGAAAAAGGAGCAACTTAAGGAATGCATTTGGGTTATATTATTCACTTCATTAGAAGGGAAAATTTTGAACTTCATGATACACATTATCTTGGGGAAAAATTAGTTGTATCCTACTATCTTGGTATGAATTGTACAAGGGAAGCATAGTTTCAAGGGACAAGCTCTCTCTCTCTCTCTCTCTCTCTCTCTCTCTCTCTCTCTCTCTCTCTCTCTCACACACACACACACACACACACACACACACACACACACAAACCATAACTACATTAAGTCTAAAATGTAGTGAAACACTCGATGAAAATCAAATTCGGATGATGTTAAGGTCAATCCGATTCAATCATTTACATATATTATTTAGTCTAATGTATGTTTGAGTCTTGTGTAGGTAGCTAGGGTTTTATTGTAGAAACATGTGCGATAGAAGAACCCTACACCAAAGTGGATGCAACATAGATTAAAGTGAAGGTGATATTGTAATACACGAGATAGAAAGCAGACTTGCACCCATCATTTGGAAACTACCACTAAAATGTAGACACTATTTCGCAGACAATATTATCCCCTTTTAATCTGTTATTGTCTAGTATAGTTCTCAAATCACTTTTTCTAGATGAATCATATAGAGTTCATATTGAGAATGTTCAAGCATCAGTCCAACCCATATTCAAAGTATAGACATCTAGATATCTTCTAATTCATTAAAATCCTCTCATTGGTTATGTTTGTTCATCATTGTACTTTGGTGTATGACATGTTTCTATAGTTCCCACCTCTTCCTAGAGTATTTCTTTTGTTGACTCACTACTTTTATTTGATGATGGACATGGACTTTAGCACCATTTGGATACTATATGTTCTTATTATGGTTATTTTGATGACACTTGTGGTGATTTGGGTGCATAACGCCAAACTAGTATTATGGATCATTATCTTAGCTCTTGCATGGTATGGTTTGGATATCAACATGTTATGGTATAGTTAGTTTCATTTCATATGTGATGGATTTACTTATGGTTTTGTCGTATACTTGGTTATCATTTGAATTGTAATGGATAATTGGATGTCATCATGTATTGCTTAGATGGATAGTATATTTGATTTGATATGGATGTATATGATTAGCATTTAGCCATTTCATATCGACATTTATTGTGATGTGGTTAGCAAGATGTATCGGTGATTTATTTATTGACATTATTTAATTGATATATTGTATTAGAATTTATGTTTAATGTTTGCATTGAGTGTGCATATTATAGGGCACAAGAGAACATGGGTTTTGAGTTGCACCTCGGTTTTACACAAGAGACTAATTGGGACAATTCTTGTAGCCATGTTTGATTAGATGTAGCCTTGTATGTTGTGGCATGTTCATGTTTGGGAAACATAGGTGATCCCTAATTGTAATTTTTTTATTTGTAATTTATTTAGTCTTGTAATGAGCTAGTTTAGGGACCTAGTGGTCCCTACATATGTTAATTATGTTTTAGGTTAATTAAGTATGTTATTTGAGGTATGGGACCACCTAAGTGTCACTTGGGTGGGCCCCACCACCTCAACCCTTGTGTCATTTATCCCAATCTCGAATTTGGGCTAAATGTGGCAATTTTAGGGACCTCTTTTCACTTTAGGAGCTTCCCTTTCATGGAAAATAACCCCTTGGACCCTACCTATGGGTAGGGGCATATTTTCAAGGCAAAAATGGGATTTTCCTCCCATTTGACCCCTCACACATCACTTTCTTGTAAGAATGATTGTTTTTGTGTTTCTTAAAAGTTGTAGGGTGTTGGATTTATTTTCATTTTAGGGAATTTGGGAGATTACCCCCTAAATGGGATTTTTTTATTCTTATTTGTTTTTGGGAATCTTTTGTGGGGAGATGAAAAGGGTGAAACATGTCACCCTCTCATTTGGGAGGATTGTAAATTGTTATTCTTTTTATATTCCCTCATGGAGAGGGGTTGGGACTTTTTGGTCATTCTTGCTTTTGGGTGTTGGAGATTTTGGAGAGTGCTTGTGGAGCTTGGAGCTTTGGAGTGTTGGATTTCATAGAGATTTTGGATATCTTGATTGAGGTAGGTCTCCATGTCTTACTCTTATTTTTCTTATGTAAATAAAATGTGATTATGAAATAAAATGGTGCCATTTTGTATTTTTGGTGTGTGTTGGATTATGGGAGTGTTTGTAAAATTGTGTCCTTGTCTATTTTTCTCCATCCATCATGATTTGTGATGGATTTTGTAGTGTTGGGGAAAAGGGAGGAAGACCATTTTCACTACATGGCTTGATGGGCAAGCCATGATGGTCTTATTTTATTCCTCCCCTCATATGGTTTGATGTGGTGAAGGATTTTCATATGGTTTGAACTTCCTTCCCCATACTTGGCAAGGAAATCATATATGGTTTGAAAATCCTTCCAAGGAGGATCCTTGGTGCTTGGGTGGGAGAGAAAAGGAGGGAAATTTTTAATTGGAGAGATAAGGAGGGTGCTTGGAGATTTTTATTGTGTTCCTATGGTTGGTTCATGCTTGGATTCATATGGGATTCTTGTCACTCTTCCCCTTTTGTGAAAACATGGATTTTTCTCTCATGTGTTTTTTTTTTGTTATTGTGTGTTTTGAAGAATTGTTCTTATGTGATTTTTACCCTTCCCCATTTACTTATGAAACTCGAGGAATGCATCCTCTATTTCTCCCATGGGCTTGGAGGGAGGCTAACATGCACTCCATGTGTTATAGATGACATGTAATGATGCCAATAGGTTGGGAGGTAACTGGGCCCTTTCTTCTTGTGCTATGAAGACCATTTTGGAGTGAAAAGCATGCAGATTTAGCTTGGATCTTGGTGATGAAAAGATGGAGATTTTGACATGTTGTTCCCCATTTTAGGGGAGGATTTTCCACTTGGATTTTATTTGGTTCTTGTAAATATGTTGTAACTCTTGTTTAGTAGTCTCCCATCTTGGGATGTACATGTATCTTGAAAAAGAAAAAAAAGAGTTGTATCATTTGTTTAGTTTTTCTTTCCTTAATAAGGAGATGGGATGGTTGTAGTTGAAAGATTTAATATTTTATTCTCCGTTTGAAAAGTAATGTTGTTATATTGAAAAATGTGATTCTTTCTTGTTGAAAATAACTTCCCATTTCTTGCTTTTGATAAAGGTTGTAAACTTTGGTTATTGGAAGCTTTATGGTAAACTTGTCACCTATTTGAAAGGAATGATTGTAAGGCTTAAAATGGTAGAATGGAAGGATTTCATTGTCTTGTATGTTGAAAACAAGATTTAAAGAATTAAATGAATGATTGAGTTCACCTTATTTTGTTACTATTACCCTATTTTTCTTGTTTGTGGTATTAAGAGAAATGAGAGCATATACATTAGTTTCATTTTGGTTATCAAATCTGAATCTTTAATTAAGTTTTCTTCCTTTTGAGAAGGGTATTATTAGATATAGCTTTTGGGATTGAGACCTTATTTTGTTTCTCTTGGTAATGGAAAGAAGTTTGATAGGAATGTATTTGCATTTTGAAAAAGAGTTCCTTAGAAATCTGGTTGAGAAATAAGATAGAAAATACTACTTTATCTCTTCTTTTGAATGTTGAACCATCACATGAGATTGTTCTTTCATTTCAAAAATATATATATCATTTTGATTTGAAACTCTTGGATTTAGGCCAAGAGTGTGAATAAATGAAATATATCTCTTACCTTGAAACCATTGCATCCACAATGTATTTTATGAGTTGGTTTTGTTTTATAGGAAAAATTATATATATTTTATTATATATAAGAATGAGGATTTAAATATAATGTAAGTTATATGGTGAATCTCTTTTTATTATTTCGTTAAAATTTGTAAACCATATTTATGGAAGAGCCATTCCTAATTCACTAGCTTATTGTAACACACACACACACACACACACACACACACACACACACACACACACACACACACACACACATATTGATGAGTTTGGGAAATAAGGAGGCACTATCTTTGGTTCCTGGTTTCAAACATTTTATTTTTGTGCAACAAATTATAACCATATCAAAATACATGAGAGAATATACATATATATTCTCTCATGTATTTTGATATGGTTATAATTTGTTGCACAAAAAAGAAATGTTTGAAACCAGAACCAAAGATAGTGCCCCTTATTTCCCAAACTCATCAATATATGTGTGTGTGTGTGTATATACATACATACATACATATATATATATATATATATATATATATATATATATATATATATATATATAGATATATACATACATATATATATATATACATACATATATATACATATATATATATATATGCATGTATGTATATATATATATATATATATATATATATATATCGTGTGTGTGTGTATGTATGTATGTATATGTATGTATATATGTATGTATAACAATACATTTATAAAACTAATTTATAGCTTTGAGTTGAAATGGAAAAAATATCTGGTTGTGTCATATAACCATGTTATAATGATGTTTATTTGTTATAATAAACAAAAAAATATATACATAAAAATGAGGAAATGGGGAGGGGCCAAACCCTCGAGACCTCCTCACTCCTGAATGTGTAATCCACGGTGGTGTGGCGTAGCCACACCACTCTGGCGCCCCATTGTTTGCTAATTCCCTCTCCCCAAACCAAGGTCATCGCCCCCTCCTTCACCTCGAAACCAACCTCGGGCGCCGAGTGGTGTGGCTACGGCCACACCAGCGTGGATTACACAATGTCAGAGTGGGGAGGTCTCAGGGTTCGGCCCTCCCCCATTTCCTCATTTTTTATGTATATATTTTATTTTTATTATAACAAATAAACATCATTGTAACATGGTTATACGACACAATCGGGATTTTTCCATTTCAACCTAAAAGCTATAAATTAGTTTTATAAATGTATTGTTATACATATACATATACATATACATATACATACATACATACATACATACATACATACATACATACATACATACATACATACATACATACATACATACATACATACATACATACATACATACATATATATATATATATATATATATATATATATATATGTGTGTGTGTGTGTGTGTGTATATATGTATGTATGTAATACACACACACACACACACACACATATGTATGTATGTATGTATGTATGTATGTTATGTGTGTGTGTGTGTGTGTGTGTGTGTGTGTGTGTGTGTCTATGTATATGTATGTATGTATGTACGTGTAACAATACATTTATAAAAGCGATTTATAGCTTTCAAAGGTTGAAATGGAAAAATCCCGGTTGTGTCGTATAACCATGTTACAATGATGTTTATTTGTTATAATAAACAATAAAATATATACATAAAAATTAGGAAATGGGGGAGGGGTCGAACCTTTGAGACCTCCCCCACTCCCTGATTGTGTAATCCACACCGGTGTGGCCGTAGTCACACCACTCTAGCACCTCCACCGATTCCCCCATCGTTCACTAATTCCCTCTCCCCAAACCAAGGTCATCACCCCCTCCTTCACCCCGAAACCAACCTCCATACCCGGACATGGTTCTAAACCCCACACCGCCACAACCATAGAAACATAGGCTATGCAAAAAAAAATAGGCGGTGGATTAGTCGTTTGACGATTATGATATATATATATATATATATATATATATATATATATATATATATATATATATATATATATATATATATATATATAATCATGTGTCAATACTTCTTTACAACAACAAAATAGAGGGGGTGAATCTAAAACCTAGAACCAAAAATTCCATGGTAAAATGGAAGAATGTAAAAAGATAACCATAAAATGAACTTGGGAAAATGGAGATTCCAAATCTCCATTCAATAAGATCTTTGTTGGAAGTAAAATGTATCATGAGATTCATTTCCTCCATCCTTCTTCCAAAACCCTACCCGTGAAAAAAAAAAAAAAAGAAAAGAACAAAAAAATAAAGCAAACAAAGAAGAGGAAAAGAAAATAAGGTATAACGTAGAAAAATTATGGTTGTAGGAAGCCCTAAAAATATAGGGCTTAGTTTTTTTATCTAAGGGCCCAAATCAAACCCTACACCTTTTTAAGTTATGAGTTTTAAAATGTTTTTTTATTTTTATGAAAGGGGTGGGATGAAATAAAGAAATGGGTATGTGTGAGCGGGTGAATTAATTAATGTGGGTGTCTTAGGGAAACTTTTAAAATAAAGTGCTTTATTTTATTTGGGAGAAAATAATATAGTGTATTAATATACATGGGTGAATCTAATTCATAGGGGGTGATTTACGATTAGTATGGAATTAATTAAACTATTAACATATTTATTAAGAACTAAGGTTATACCTTAACTTGGACAACGTTAGGGCGAGTAGGTAAATTAAATTTAAATATGCAAAAAAAAATAGACCTGAATTTTAGAAGTTTTATGGATGGTTTTTTGTGCCAAATTATTGGGGAATTATGTTTGGTATTAGAGCACAAGTTCACACACCAGACGCTCTAGGTGAAATCTTAAAATTAATTAATGATGGATAAATCAATAAACAAAAACATTTTAAATGTTTCCACTATCTTACAAAAATTTATTACCTACCCCTTTATTTCATACACAAGATGTCGCGCCGCATAAGATATGAGACTCCAATCCATCAAGGAATTGGGAAATAGTTCACTTACACCCAAGCCACGTGTCCCCAAGATTGGACCAAAAATAGTAAAGGTGATTCAAGAGGTCGATAGGTGTTGTGTAGCAACATCTTCCTTTACAAAGATAGGATCTCGGGAGAGGATACGCCGCAGCCGAGGGCGCACACTCGAAGCCACTTCAAAGCCCATGAAACTCGAGGAAAGGTGATAGGTCTCATAGTCCTTACATTCACCATGAGAAGGTGGCATATTTTCATTGTAGCTTCTCTCACAACATTGAGGGGACATTTCATGAGGGACGACCACATTTGCCAGTTGAGAGGATGGTTGGGCATCGCGTTAGGATCGAGATACAAGCAAAGTGTGATTAAGGATCTCCTTCATCTTCACCACCTACTTACAATGGCACCTTGGATGGATTTTGAGCCGAGTCATGGATCCTGAGCCTCGATAATTGCTTTAGATTACACTCATATGAGAGTAATGTCAAGGTTAGGTTTGTTATACACCTCCTCTGTGATGTAACAGTCATTTGGTGAAGGAATGAGGAGTGAAATATTCACTTGACTAGAGACACAAAGTGACTTGGAAGTTGTTTGAGGAGTGATTTAAAACTTGATACATGTCGGAGCATTTTTTCAGAAGAGGAATGATGAGTTCCATGATCTCGAAAGGGTTGTGCACAATTGGACAATATGAGAGTCGATTTTTGGATTCGTTGCAATATGTGGATTATCTAATTAATGATAAATTGCAAGTCAACATGTTCATTTTAGGATTGAATGCAAATATAGTTGGGGCCATCAGGATGTTTTCTCCTCTGATACTTGAGAAGGCCATAGAGAATGCCTACCTAGCTGAGGAGAACAAGAAGAAGGCCCAAGAGCACAAAGACATGAATAGGGGTAATTTTTTTAGAGAAGATGCATTCATTTTACAATCAGAGATTACAAGGTACAACACCACCCCCTAGAGGAGGATTCAGGCCTCCATAGTCAGTCTCGAGACCTTCACACACACATAGTAGCAGATCACAACACCATACTCACCAGCAACAAAGGACTAAGAAGACACGGGGTATGCAAAGAGGCAAAGTTTGAGAGGGTTTTGGTGTGGGTAGAGATAGGAGGTAAGGTGCCTAGTATGTATAACCAGTTCATACTCAGCTATCTACCAACGTTAGGCTAGTAGGTTTGGTATGTCAAAGTACATGAGGGACCCTTCTCAAAGAGATGCAATAGGATTTTTATTTTTGGGTCACCTAATCACTATGTACGTATGTGTCTTCACAAACCTACCACCATTGATAGAAAAATATCTCCCATCTCTAAGAATACATAGATGTAGGATGCACCCATCGTGTCTACGTAGCAAAGAGATGTAGATAACTACCGTGCCAAGCATCGGGACATAGTTATCAAGATAAAGCAGTACTATCAAAGGTATTTCTATCTTAGTTCTTTTTATTCATGTGCATCAGATTCATTTATATCACCTTTTATAGTGGACCAGTGTGGGCTAGTGGTGGCTAGGCAACTAGATAGTTGGCAGGTTGAGTTGGCCTCAGGGCCAAATTCACGTTGGATGCCTACATGGAGAGTTGTATACTTGATTTGGGATTATTTTCCATACCTTAGACCTTTGAGTGTTACCCATGGGTTCCTATGAGGTTGTTCTAGGCATGGATTGGCTTGAGTCTCATTAGGCCAAAGTAGATTGTAGAGGGAAGATCATTGAGTTTCAAGATGACCTTGGGAACTTAGTTGCTATCTACGGGATTTAGAGGCATGTTTCGTTGTGTATGATCTTGGTTAAACAACTCAAGCGGAGCTTACACAAGGGATGTTAGTTTTTTTCTATGAATATCAATGATCGATCATAGATTACTTCAGAGCATTGACCTCTTGATGAGCATGTAGTATTGAGGGATTTTTAGATGTGTTTCTGAGTGAGCTTCCTAGATTACCACCTCGTATGGAGGTAGATTTCACCATAGATCTAGTACCGGGAGAAACACCAGTCTCTAGGTAACCTTATTGGATGAAAAATTTGAAGCTTCATGATCTCAAGATTCAGCTAGAGGAGTTATTAGAGAAGGTCCTTATTTGCCCTAGTGTGTCCCCATGGGGAGCGCTAGTTATTTTTGTGAAAAGGATATTTTTCTCATGCTTTGCATTGATTTCGGGGAAGCTTAATAAGGTCACAATTAAGAACCGTTATCCACTTATGAGGATTGACGACTTGTTTGATCAAATGAGGGGTGCCAAATTGTTCTCCAAGATTGATCTCAAGTCAAGATATCATTAGTTGCACATTGCAGATGTAGATATTCATAAAATAGCGATCCGTACTCATATGGGCATGTGAGTTCATTGTTGTACATTTTGGTTTGATCAATGCCCCAATTTTTTTCATGAGCCTCATGAATGGGGTTTTCATGATATTTTTGGATCACTTTTTCTTAGTGTTCCTAGATGATATATTGGTTTATTATCATTCAGAGGAGGAACATGAGGAGCATTTGAGACAGATGCTACAGGTTTTGAGAGATGGGAATTTTTTTGGGGACTTGGAAAAGCTGCAGTTTATTTTAGACATGATTTAGTATTTGGGTCACATCACTTAAGTAGAGGGTATCTGGGTATATCCCTCTAAGATCCAAGCCATGCTTGATTTTCCAACACCCACTTTAGTGATAGAGGTGAGGAGCTTCATGGGATTAGCAGGGTATTACCACAATTTTCTACAGGACTTTTCTAGGATTGTGCATCCTATTACTTATCTTCAATGAAAAGGGAAGAAAAATCTGACTGTTCAAAAAAGTGTGAGCATGATTTTCATTTACTTAAGGAGAGATAAGCCATGACACCTATCTTAGTAGTACCAGATCTGACAAGAGATTTTTTGGTTTACATTGATGCTTCATTAGAGGGTCTGGGAATAATTCTTATGTAGGAGCAATGGGTCATTTATTTTGAGTTCCGTAAGTTAAAATATTATGAGCTTAAATATCCTACCCACTAATTGGATCTTGCAGTAGTTGTTCAGATCTAGTGTATTGGTGTCATTTCATTTTGGGTAGGACATTCATTTTGAGGACTGATCATTATAGTCTTCAACATATCTTCTCACAGTCAAACCTCAACACTCGTCAATGACATTGGATGGAGTTCTTATGTGAGTATGACATGGATGTCCAATATATCAAGGGAAAAGAGAATGTCATTGTAGATGCACTTAGTAGATGGTGACATGTGATTGCTTCCATGACATTATAGTTAGATCTTCGAGGCAAGATTATTTATCATCTTAGGAGGAAAGATTCTATGAGGGTGTTAAGCACATGTTTGATTTTAGGTTTCCTTAGAGGGAAGGTATTCAAGGTGTATTATAGAGGTAGATGGTCTACTTCAGTTTTAGAGGCACATTTATTTTCCTAAGATAAGTGATCTTCACAACTTCATTCTTTTAGAGGCTCATCGAGCCCCATATGCAACACATCCAGGAGTGAATAAGATGCACATAGATCTCGAGAGATTTTTATAATTGGTCAGGTCTCCATCAGGATATAGAAAAATTTTAGCTCATCATCTTGCGTTTGAGGGTCAAGGCCAAACATTCCCATCTTGCGGGTATTATATATCCTCACAACATTCCCGAGTGGAAATGGGACATCATCTCTATGGATTTCATTTTCGGTCTCCCCATGTCTTCTTATCATCACTATGCCACTATGGTCACTATGGACAAGTTGACCAAGTTTGTGTACTTTTCACCAACCAAGGTCACATATAAGCACTAGCCATTGCTAAAGTGTTTATAGAGGATATTGTCGATTGCATGGGACTCTGAAGACCATTATCAATGATAGGGACACCATCTACACTTCAAACTTCTTAACTTCCTTTAGGGCTACTCGGGTACATAGAATAATTTTAGTACAACATATCACCCAGAGACAGATGGGCGAGTGAGAGGGTTCATCGGTTACTTAAGGATATGTTGTGCATGCATGTGGTGGACTAGAAAAAGAAGTGGGAGGGCTACCTACACCTTGTTGAGTTTTCCTACAGCAAAAATTATCACATTTCTATCAGTATGGCTCCATATCAGGATTTGTATGGGAAACCTTGCAGGTGACATTTGAGTTGGGATAGGATACATGGCATGGTTGTACTTGGGCCAACTTACCTTCAGGACTTGGAGTAGTAGGTTATTTTTATTAGGAAGCATCTTGAGAAGGATAGAACATGCCAGAAGGCGTATGCAGATACTAAGAGGACTGATCAACACTTTGCAATGGGTGACAAAGTCTTCTTGAGAGTTTGGCCACATAAGATCCCAATCCTCTATGGAAAGGGTTTTAAGCTTTCACCTTATTTTGTGGGGCCATTCGAGGTGTTGGAGGTCATAGGTCGAGTTTCCTACTGCTCAACTTTGCCACCGCACCTAGCCTAGGCCCATGATGTGTTTCATGTTTTAGTATTATGTAGATATGTGCCTGATATTTCTCATGTATTGGATTGGTCAGCATTACAAGTGGAGGATGAAGGATAGTGGAGACTAGAGCCCATGCACATCCTGGAGCATAGGATATTGGCCCTTCAAGGGTGAGACTTGGACAAGGTTAGAGTGCAATGGGACAGATATGATGAGATAACAGCTATGTGGGAGGATGCTACACCATTGAGGGCTCGATATCCTTATCTCTTCCAGTGACTTCTAGGAGGAATTATAATTTTAGGAGAGGGGGATGTAGTGTCGTCATCTTCTTACGGTAGTTCTTTTGTAGACTCACTACTTTTATTTTATGATGGACATGGAATTTAGTACCATTTGGATACTATATGTTCTTATTATGGTTCTTTTGATGAAAGTTGTGATAATTTGGGTGCATAGCGCCAAGCTAGTATTATGGATCATTATCTTAGTTCTTGCATCTTATGGTTTAGATATCAACATGTTATGGTATAGTTGGTTTCATTTCATATGTGATGGATTTACTTATGGTTTTTTTCATATACTTGGTTATTATTTGAATTGTAATGGCTAATTATATGTCGACATGTATTGATTAGATGGATAGTATAATTGAGTTGATATGGACGTATATGATTATAATTTAGCCATTTCATACTAACATTTATTGTGATGTGGTTAGTGAGATGTATGCATGATTTATTTATTGAGATTATCTAATTGATATTCTTTGTCAAGAAGGTATGTTTAATGTTTGCATTGAGTGTGTAAATTACATGTTAGGAAATAAGGGATAAAATATGTGGAATAATCCCTCACAAAATCGTAATAAAGAGAAACTAATATGCAGAAAATATTACAGATCTCAAATAAAAGTGTAGAATAAAATAACAAAACACAAAGAGATAGTATTTAACGTGGTTCACCTAATTTGGGCTACATCCACCAAGAATCACTTTCTCATATTTTATTACAAGCCATCGCTCTCTCAATACAATACCCAAATTTGTTTGGAGCTATGCTCAACAAACTCTACAAAATTCACACCCGAATTCAAAACACATCTGCAATGTTACATTATTCCTACCATATGCATAAAACTATATAAGTAGACAACTACTTAAGTAGTTTTACAAAACCATGGGTATTAAAACCATGGGATAAAACTGTCCCATAAACCTATGGGTCAAAAATCCCACCCATATGAGAAACAAATGCTTCTCGGTATATCGAGCATGTTTTAAGGCCAAAATTTTTTTCCTTGCGAGACAACTATGGAAAGTGTACAGTACTCTTAGTGTACATTATTCAAAACTTTCTCACATGAAAACAAGCTCTACAACCTAACAATCTACCACTTGGAAACTAGTTTTCCTCTGAGCAAGCTTCTCAACCCTCCACTAGTTTTTCGTGAAGACCAACAAAAGCGAACACAACTTCGCTTTTTCCTTGTGACCACCTTGGTCATCATGTCTATAGGATTTGACTGGCATGAATCTTATCCAACTTCAACTTCTCTTCCTCCAAAAATTTCCCGATGAAATGGTACCTTAACCGTATATGATTGGTCCTAGAGTGGAAAGAAGATTTCTTAGCTAGGTGTATAGAACTCTAACTATCACTATGCAACTTTTCTTCCTCCCGCTTATGCCCCAAATCATTTTTTTTTTTCCTCTGTGGCAGAAACATACTCACTCGGCCTCCATGGTTGACAAATCCACCGGCTTCTATAGTCATAAAATCCATCTTACTGTTATCCCACCTACAAAGTGTAAACATAACCTGTTGTGCTCCTCCCATTTTCTACATCTCCAACCATATACGAATCTACATAACCACAAAATGTGGTGTTTGATCCACTATAGCATAAAACTTTCCCCATTTTCCCTCTCAAATACCAAAGGATCCACTCTACTACCTACCAATGATCTCTACCTGGATCACTCATAAATCTACTCACTACTCCCACTGCATGGGAAATATCAGGCCTGGTGCAAACTATGACATACATTAAACTATCAACCACTAATGAGTAAGGTACCTTAGACATCTGGTTTCTCTCATGCTCTATCTTAGGACACTTCTCCTTTGATAACTTGAAATGGCCTGCCAAAGGAGTCCCAACCAGTTTAGCATCATGCATATTAAACCTCTCCAAGACTTTCTTAATGTACTTTCTTAAATTCAGCTTCCATTCCTTCTGTCTCGAGATATCCTCATATGAAGGATTTGTTTGATCGCCCCCAAATCCTTTATAGTAAAGGATTCACTTAGCTACTTCTTGAGTACTTTTATTTCTTACATGTTTTTACCTGCAACCAACATGTCATCCACATATAGGAATAGGATAATATAATTTCAATCCTTGAAATTATTTGTATACACACAATGGTCGAATGACGTCTAATACAACCTTGCTCCATCATGAAGCTATAAAATTTCTTATACCATTGATGTGGAGCTTGTTTCAAGCCATAAAATCTCTTCTTCAGTTTACACACCATCTCCTCTTTACCTTTGACCTCATAGCCCTCTAGTTTCTGCATATATAGTTCCTCCTGTAAATCACCATGGAGAAATGTAGTTTTTACATCAAGCTACTCTAAGTGCAAGTCTTCTCTGTAACTATCCCAAGAATAGTTCTAATAGAAGTCATTTTTACTACAGGAGAAAAAATCACATCAAAATCTATACCTTTTTTCTGTGTAAACCCCTTGACCACCAACCGAGCCTTGTATCTTTTCTTGCCTCCTTCTTCATCTTTCACTTTGAACACCCACTTGTTCTGTAATGATCTTTTCCTTCGAGTAGCCTCACCAAATCCCATGTCTAGTTCTCCATGAGAGCCTGATGCTCCTCATCCATGGCTTGCTCCTACTTCTTCCTGGCATCTACCTACATTGCTTCATCAAATCTCTTTAGCTCTCCACTATCAGTGAGTAATAAATAATAAATAGAAGGAGAAAAACATTCAAGTTCTCTTCTTACCCTAGAAGACCTCCTCAATATAGGATTTTGGAGTTCTGTTGAGGAGGTTCTGAACGATTCATGTGTCACTTTCTCGATCCGGAAGATCCTCTACTCGCATATTATTTCTTGGATTCTTCCCTATTTTCCTGTAACTACTATTTATACATGAATTTCTCATTAAAGACCACATCCCTAGATTGAATGATTTTCTTGTCCTTAGTACTCCAATATTTATATTCAAAGTCATCATCACCATAACCAATGAAAGTACATTTTTCTAATTTAGCCTCTAGCTTGGTCATATCATCCTTGTCTATATGGACAAACACCTCACATCAAAAGACTCTAAGAAATGAATAATCAACTTTCTTACCATACCAAGCCTTCTCATGTATGCCTCCATCCAAGGCACTTGAGGGTCCTCTATTTATCAAGTACAGTGTGTGGTCACCTCTTCTACCCAAAAAGAAAGAGGTAATCCTATATGTAACCTCATGCTCCTAGCACGTTCCATTATTGTTATGTTCATCCTTTCTGACACCCCATTCTGCTGCGGAGTTCCTGGAACTATCTTTTTCCTGCGAATTCCATTATTAGAAAAATAATCATCAAATTCATTGTTGCAATACTCCCCTCCATTATCTAACTTGAGACATTTTAGCTTAAGACCTATTTCATTCTCTACCAAGGCTTTCCATTTAACAAAAGTGTCAAATACATCAAATTTGTTTCTAATACAATAAACCCAAAATTTCCTTATTACATCATCAATAAAAGTAACATAATAACTTGAACCCCCAAGAGATGATACCTAAGCTGAACCCCATACATCTGAATGCACTATCTCTAACTTACTCTCTTTCTTTTGTAGGTTCAACCTTGAGAAACATTACTCTCTTCGGTTTCACATATATGCAATTGTCACATAACTCTAAGCTTGTTTTGGTATATCTAGACAAGTCTTTCTTTATGATCTCCATGCCCTTATGGCTCATATGACCGAGGCTATAGTGCCACAATGTTGTATCTACTTTCGAATCCACAAGATTACAAACGTTAGTGTTATAAGTAGTTAAATGCAAGGTTCCAACCTTTTTACCTCTTGCCACCACAAGAGCACCTTGGTAACCTTCCAAGATTCCACCTTTGTAAATATCACAATAAAGCCATCACTTCCCAACTACCCTGTCGATATCAAATTTTGTCTTAATGTAGGAACATGTCTGACATCCTTTAATAGCCAAGTATTCCCATTCTACATCTTAACCTGCACAAAACCTTTTCCAACTATGTTACAAGGCTCATCATCACCAAGAAAAACATGCCCAAAATATCCTTGAACATAATCAACAAAATAATGCCTATGTGGAGTAGCATGGAAAGAAGCCCCTGAATCTAAAACCCAAGATTCAGTAATATTATTCAAATAAAGAATCAAAACATCCTAACATACATTACCCATTGCCACATTTGCCTATTTGTTTTCTTCCTATTATTTCTTCTTGTCCCGAAGTTCCCAACAGTGCTTCTTTACATGCCCAGACTTTCCATAGTGCCAACATACTATCTTGCTTTTAGATTTTGACCTTTCCCGATCCTTTGATTTTCCATGGCTTCCTCTATTCTTTTGTCTCCCTCTAGTTTCCACTATCAAAGCATTCCATGAAGTAGAAGATTCCCCATAGCTTTTTCTTTGAATTTCCTCACTTAGAATCACCCCTACAACATCCTCAAACTTCAACTTGAATTATCTGGAACTGAGTTGCTTACCGACATTACCAAGCTATTCTAACTCTCAGGTAAAGAGCACAGAACTAATAAAGCCCTAACTTCTTCATCAAATTCTATTATAACTGAAGCTAGCATATTTACAACCATATTAAAATCATTTAAATGATCTACTACTGAACCATTCTTAGACATCTTCATATTAAACAAATTTTTCATTAAAAATATTATTAGAGGCAGAGGGTTTTTCATACAACTTCCCTAATGCATCCATCAGTTCTTTTCTAGTTTTTTTCTTTGAAACATTAAATAATATTGAAGATGCAAGACATAGTCAGATTGTCCCAAGTGCCTTCCTATCCAACAAATCCCATTATGCATTTTCATGCTCAAGGGATTGTTCACCTTCTCAGACAACGGAATATAAATATCCTTCTGATAAAGGTAATCTTCCATCTGCATCTTCCAAAGACTGAAATTCTTCTCGTTGAATTTATCAACCCTTGATCTTCCATCATCTTTCATAGCTCCCACTCAAGATAAAACTTTCCATGTGATTCAACACTTCAATAAACAAAATCAGGCTCGATGCCAATTGTTAGGAAATAAGGGATAAAATATGTGGAAGAATCACAACAATAGAAACTAATATGCATAAAATATTACAGATCTCAAATAAAAGTGTAGAATAAAATAACACAACACAAAGAGATAGTATTTAACGTGGTTCACCCAATTTGGGCTATGTCCACCAAGAATCACTTGCTCATATTTTATTACAAGCCACCACTCTCTCAATACAATACCCAAATTTATTTGGATCTATGCTCAACAAACTCTACAAAATTCACACCCGAATTCAAAACACATCTGCAATGTTACATTATACCTACCATATGCATAAAACTATATAAGTAGACAACTACTTAAGTAGTTTTACAAAACCATGGGTATCAAAACCATGGGCCAAAACCATCCCATAAACCTATGGGTCAAAAATCCTACCCATATGAGAAAAAAAAATTTCCCGGTATATCGGGCACATTTTAAGACCGAGAAAAATTCTCATGGCTTGCGCCCTCGAACCTCTCGCTTGGGGCTGCCCGGCCCTACGAACGCTATGAGACAACTATGGAAAGTGTACAATACTCTTAGTGTATAGTCTTCAACACTTTCTCACATGAAAACAAGCTCCATAACCTAACATTACAGAGCACGGGATAACATGGGTTTTAGAGTTACACCTCAAGTTTGCACATGCGACTAACTTAGTGAGTCCCCACCCATGTTTAATTGGGTGTAACCTTGTATGTTGTGGAATGTTCATGTTTGGGCACCATGGTGTGTTATCCAAAATTACCCCCGGGTTATTTTGGCTTTAATAAGATTTAAAAATGGACTTAGTCATTTTTACAAGTCTTGTGATGATCAAACGGCTATCAAATTACACTTCCCAAATGTATTGGCCATTTGCATTTGAAAATCATGGGATACTCAAGTTTAATTCATTGGTGTGTTCTATGTTTTAACAAGATGTGGAACAAAGGAGCTAGTTCAAAGATTCATGCAGGTTTTGATAAAACCCATGGCACATTTAAAAGTCGTGATATAAAGCAAAGCAAAGAGGACAACTAGTGGCCACATTAAAAATCCAAAAATTTCTAAGTCCCCGGAATTAGAAATTGCGATGCGAAGAGCTACATGGAACCATTTCATTAGCTCACCTTTCACAAATCTGACAAATGTGAAGGTCTGTCCAATCATATCCAATCATAAAGCAACAAAGCGACGGTGTTCGACACTTTGTGGAAATGTGGAGCTTTCTCATTTTCTCGCATTTTACATTTTTCAATGGATATCAAATAAAATACTAACAATGCAAAGTATGTGGAGCCTTTCTATTGGCTCACACTTCACAAATTGTCAAAAGGGCTATCAAAAAGTATGATAACACATCAAGGCATGGAGCTTCCTCATTGGCTAAAATATTTCGCGAATGTCAGAGGATGGAGATAAAACAAGGGAATGACATGCAAAGTATGTGGATCTTTCCCATTGGCTCGCATTTCATAATGGTCAATCGAGGGAAAATTATGAAGAAACGTGGTCATTTCTTATTGGCTTGCATTTCTAGGGGTCTGACAAGGTCTGAAATGTGAAAGAGCGTGGAGCCTTTTCATTGGTCCATGTGTCACAAAGACTGATAAAGGTCTAAGGAAAACCTAATATCCCAAAGGAATGTGGAAAAGTTCTATTGGCCCGTATTTTCATAAAGACTAAAGCCTACAAAAGGTAAAAAAGACAAGGACAAATGCCGAGATGGAAAGTAAAGCTTGATATTGCAAACCAATGGGAGACCAACACTTGGAAAAAGGTGAAGAAAGTACATGTTCATAGAGGCCGATCTCCAAACCAATTAAATGCTACCATGTGTCAAATTTATGTGCCTTCTGATAGGAAAATCTTCAAATGATCATATCTTTTGATCCCCTGCACCAAATTAGATAAAATTTATACCACAATTTATACCGTTGGAAAGCTTTCATTGAGCCCTTCAATTTGACATCATCATAATCTGATTTTGGTGGCTTTTAGCAAGTAAAATTGAAAACATGGATTTTAGAGGAAAAAGAGGATTGTTTGGGCATGCAAACGATCAAATCAGGTAGCTCAACCACCAGAATTGATGAGGCATGGCTTCATTTGCTTTTGTAGGATGAAATAGACTGAATGATGGCTCTGTAAGGTGCCCATGTGCTTTGTAGAGGATTTTAATGCAGACTGTTGGTGGTTGAAGTCCAAAAAAGTCATGCCCCTTCTTTCTCCTCTTCTCTTTCTTCCTTCTCTTTCATTCGAGCTATATATTGTAAAATCTTTCATTTTGAAAGGATGGACATTCAAAAAATGTAATGGAACTCTGTCAAATTTGTTCCAAAGTAGTTGTGAGTCGTCAAACCTTCATTTTTGGGCTTGGTAATGTTCTTGTGCCTTCTCTCGCAAATCAGAATTGTGATCATGCATAATTTTATTGCAATAAAGCTTGTTTTGTGACACATTTGTTTATCCTTTATTGTTTTAGCTGCAACCTTGCCTCTCTTTTACTTATTTTATCGTGTTGTTCATGTATTTCTCCTTGCAATCTTATTATGTTGCGTTTTGTGTGAGAACATATGGTAAATGAAGCTTTAGGTCTATGTCACTTATGTCTGGCCTCTCCCTTCTTCATTTCTTTCTCTTTCTCCCTCACTAGAGTGTCTCACACCCTTTTCTGGTGCTATCACCACCTTTTAGCTTAGGATTTCCTTTCATGCATCTTTCTAACCCTATTCTCTCTCACCCTGGTCCCTTGGCATGATTAGTTTAGGATTAGTTAGCTACATTTTCCTTTCTAGGAGTCGGAGTAGTTTAAAATTAGATTAGGAAGAGGAATTCAGCTTTCTTCTTGAGGTCCATCTCAAATTTACAAGTCCCACAACTTGAATATATGGTCCCATGTTATCAAAAAGTAGA